>CM057340.1:137569590-138906836 GCA_030015575.1 Agapanthus africanus
TGTACCTTCTATGGTTTGCAACATCATATCAATTTCTTTACTTGATAAAGATGGATATAAGTTTGTTCTTGACAGAAATATCATGAACATTTACCTTAATCAGGTATTGGTTGCAGAAGGTACACTGTGTAATGGTATCTATGTTCTGAATCAAAACACAGTTCTCAGTATACAAAACACACGCAAGAGGAAGAGTTCAGATGTGAACGAATCTTACTTGTGGCATTGTAGACTTGGTCATATCGGAGAGAAAATACCGAGTAAGTTGCATAAAGATGGACTTTTGGATACGTTCGAATTTTCATCTTATGAAACTTATCAATCTTGTCTCAAAGGAAAGATGACCAAATCTCCGTTCACCGGACACGGAGAAAGAGCAGCAGAGCTCTTGGGACTCATACACAGTGATGTATGTGGTCCAATGTCTATACTTGCAAGGGGTGGGTTCTCGTACTTCATCACATACACTGACGATCTCTCTAGATTCGGGTATGTGTATCTTATGAAACACAAATCTGAAGCTTTTGAGAAATTCAAAGAATACAAGACCGAAGTGGAGAACCAGATTGGCAAAAGTATTAAGATCCTCCGATCTGATAGAGGAGGGGAGTACTTGAGTACGGAATTCCTAGACTTTCTAAAAGAGAATGGTATTCTCTCTCAGCTTACTCCTCCGTATACACCACAGCACAACGGTGTATCGGAGCAGAGGAATCGTACCCTATTGGATATGGTTCGCTCCATGATGAGTAGTGCTGAGTTGCCTCTTTCATTCTGGGGACATGCGCTTGAAACAATGACATATCTATTGAATGACGTTCCATCCAAATTCGTGCCTAAGACACCATTCGAGATATGGAATGGAAAAAGGCCATATCTTAAAAGATTCAAGATATGGGGTTGTCCGACGTATGTTAAAAAGCATAATTCGAACAAACTAGAGGCACGGTCAGTTCTATGTAAGTTTGTGGGATATCCAAAGAATGGCTATGGATATCTGTTCTACCATACCGAGGAACAAAAGGTGTTTGTTGCTCAGCACGCTGTTTTCTTAGAAACGGAATTTCTTGCAAAAGAAATTAGTGGGAATGCGGTAGAACTGGAAGAAATTCAGGAAGCACAAACTGAAACTGAAAATTTAGTGGAACCTCAGGATTCAATAACCCCAGACGAACCTCAGCCACTCCGCAGATCTATTAGGATTTCTCATCCGCCCAAGAGATATTACGGTTTTCTCAAAGATGGGGATCGAGAGGATTGCATCTTGGAAGAAGATGATCCTACTAGTTTCAGGCAGACCGTTATCAGTAGGGACTTTGATAAGTGGCTGGATGCTATGCGATCCGAAATGGAGTCCATGTACGCCAATAAAGTGTGGACCTTGGAAGTTTCTCCATCTGGGGTAAAACCCGTTGGATGCAAATGGATCTACAAGAAGAAGATTGGTGTGATGGACATGTAGAAACCTATAAGGCTAGACTTGTTGCAAAAGGTTTTCGTCAAAGACCAGAATTGGACTATGACGAAACCTTTTCTCCAGTGGCTATGCTCAAATCCATTCGGATCCTACTTGCCATTGCTGCCTTCCATGACTATGAAATCTGGTAGATGGACGTAAAAACGGCTTTCCTAAATGGATGTTTGGAAGAGTGCGTTTATATGGATCAGCCAGAAGGTTTTGTAGACAGTGGGAGTAGCGGGAAGGTGTGCAAGTTGCTTAAATCCATTTATGGATTAAAACAGGCATCGCGGAGCTAGAACATCTGTTTTGATGAAACAGTCAAGGGATTTGACTTCATCAAGAACGAGGATGAGCCTTGTATATATAAGAAGATTGTAGGCCGAACTGTCGTATTCCTAGTCTTATACGTAGACGGCATTCTTTTGATAGGAAATGAAATTCCTATGCTACAATCGGTCAAACTGTTCTTGTCACAAAAGTTCTCCATGAAGGACCTGGGTGATGCCTCGTACATTCTGGGGATCAGGATCTACAGAGTTAGATCCAAGAGATTACTCGGACTCTCGTAATCCAGGTACATTGAGACATAAAGAGATTTAGTATGGAAGATTCTAAGCGCGGTATCATACCTGCATTGTACGGAATCACCTTTTCCAAGGAGATGTCTCCCAAGACTGACAAGGAGAGGGTTCGCTTGAGCACTATACCCTACGCTTCAGCGGTAGGATCTATAATATATGCGATGTTATATACAAGGCCAGATGTAGCTTATGCGCTAAGCGTGGTTAGCCGGTATTAGTCGAACCCAGGTGAGGACCACTGGACAGCAGTAAAGAACATTCTAAAATACCTGAGAAGGACTAAGGAGATGTTCTTGGTTTACGGTAATGGAGACCTAAAGGTCGAGTCCTTTACCGATTCAAGCTACAAGTCTGTCTCGGGTTTTGTGTTTACCCTCAACCGAGGGACGGTGTGTTGGAAGAGCTCCAAACAGGATACCGTTGCAGACTCGGCGATGGAGGCTGAATACATTGCTGCGAGCGATGCCGCAAAAGAAGCGGTCTGGATGAAGAAGTTCATTAGTGAACTTCAGGTAGTTCCGTCCATTGTTGACCCAATACCTTTGTATTGTGATAACAATGAGGCTATAGCTTTAGCGAAGGAACCACGGTCTCATCAGAAATCCAGGCACATCTTAAGGCGGTATCACCTGATCAGGAAGATCGTAGATCGCCAGGAGATCGAGGTCCGGAGAGTGGATACAAAAGACAACACTGCGGATCCATTCACCAAGATCCTTCCTCAAGCACAGTTCGAGAGACTTTTTGAGATGTTGGGTATGCGGTATGCCAACAGCTGGCCCTAGAGCAGACGTTGGATACTCGGTACGCCAATATATGGCGTTAGTGCAAGTGGGAAATTGTTGGATATGTATGCCCTAGAGGCCATCATTGTATATGTATACATATGGATGCTTGGACATATATATGTACATGACAGTCTTGCTCGATATGATAGTATGCTATCTGGTTTGTCTTTATCTTAACGTGTGCATGTTTTACTTGCTATTACATATCTTTTATACATGTTGATAAAGCCCGTAGGATCATTGCTAGACTACCTGCATTGTGATGGCGATCATACTTGTGGGAGCTGGGTAGTCGGTACGCACATCCTTAAATGGTCCCTAGTCGTGGGAGTATCGAGACTGGGCATCGATATTCTGGAGTAGACTAGTGTATACGTTTTTAGACCCCGACGAGGGGCGATGGTTTGTTCCCGCAACCATTGGTCTTTAGACCTAAGATTGTATAAAGGTGCTCACTGGGGGTGAGTACACCGGACGGACTCGCCCAGATGGTACTATACCTATCGTCAGATGGAAGTTCTCAGGTGACATGAGTACAGGTTAGTCTTTAGACATGAGATCGTCATTTGTCTCGTGTGAGTTCCTACTGTGCTTTGATCACTACCCTACCACGGCTTTACTGAGTCGTGCAAACAGGTTTCGGTTGGGTACAGTCCCGAGCCATATGGAGGCAGTGAGCGATTGTCGGGGATTCGTCTCTCCCGGTATTGGGAGTCGATATCGCACTGTGTTTGATTGGTCAGGACCATAAGAACTTAGCCAAGGCAGTTGGGATTTACTGATAGGCTGATCAGTAGTTTCCCGGATTGGTCCTGAGCCACATCAGCACGAATTACCAGGTTATTAGGGTCTGACGTTTACCACCCCGTAGACTCGGTATGCGATACTCTTAGATGAAGAGACCGGATGTAACATTTTAAAAATAATTAAATAATTAATTAAATAAATAAAATCGTTTAAGTGAATTTTATAATTTTCGGTAAAGTAAAACGTAGTTTTCATAAAACTAAACCGTAATTATTTTTCACTATAAATTTAAAAATACCTATTTTAATTATGTTATTACTAGTAAATGGTGTTTATTTAGGCACTTATAAATTTTTAGTTTAATTAAATATTTTTCTTAAATTAATTATTTTAAATATTAACATAAGCTTTATTTTTACACTAAATTAGTGTAAATTACAAATTTGAATGGGTTTAATTAGCAAAAGTGAACCATTACATATTAGAATCAAGTGTGTTTCATGAAAAATTTATTTTCAAAATTTTACAATGGTTCTAGACCATTCTAGGTCAAATGGAGTGAAGAAAATAAAGAATTTTTAAATAAATTCATGAAAAGACTTAATTGTGTGATATTTTTGTGAAACCTTCTACACTTTTCTTCAGCTTTTCTCACTCTCCTCTCTTTTCCTCACCTCATGGCCGGCCTCACCACCATGGGCAGCCCCAAGATTTCCCCCCCATCATTTTTGTATTAAAAATCATCAAAATTCATCAAAAATTCAATAAAAAACCCACAAAATCCTAATAAATTCCTACCCTCTATTCTTTGCTCATCTTTACATGAATTTTGGAGATGGAAAGCATTCATTTTGGAGGCTTATTTTCATGTTTGGATTTCATGTTGTGGAGGTATAAATCTTCTTCTTTTGATTTATTGTTATTAGATGTTTCATTTAAGCATAATTAGATTTAATAAATAATTTCTATATACAAGTTTTAAAATTCAAGTTAGGGTTTATAAAATTAAGTTATGCTTTTTATTAATTAAGTAGGGTTATAATAACTAGTTTAACATTTTTAGAAGTGGAAAATCTTGTATGGATGATATATTGTAAATTGTTTATCCAAAATTGTTTAAATTAATTCATTTTGCAAACTAGATTTCTATATATTGTATATATTGGTGAGATAAAATTCTAATTAATGTTTGTAATACTAGATTGTGGTTTTAATGAGGATATTAACTTGTTGGTGGAATGAAAAACTTAACTTGGTTACTAGTTTCTATTGATAATTGAAAAATACTAATAAAAATGCGATTTTGCTAACTAGATTTTGGAAATTCTTAAATAAATGAAATTTAAAATATAATTTATGGTTTCATTATATCATTATCATCATGAATTGTAGTTTAATGCATTAATTCATGCAAAATCCAGTTTAGATGTGATATTGTGAAATTTTCCTTAAAAGTATCGAAATCGGGCAAGTTTGCAAACTAGAATTTTCAAACTAATATAAATTAGGGTGTTAAAAATATAGTGATGGTTTATATAGTCTAGTTATGATAATTAATGAATATTATGACCATTAGTTTCTTTTAAACATCAAGTTTTGAAGTAAAACGGTAAATTGGTGTTTTCAGGTTTTACGGAATCGGACGATTTGATCGATTTTTAGGGTTTCGATGGATTAAATCATGTTTTATATTATAAGTAATGAGTTTTTAAACTACAAGTTGTTTGCTAATGTTTATCTCGATCAATCGGCGTTTGTACGCCGACATCGAGCGATATTTGGTTCTTTTGCATGAGCGGGACATAGGTTTTAACCTATGCGCGTTCCGTGCGTCGTTTTGAATTTTGTCCGTGATTCAGTTTACGAAACTATATATATATTTGCGTATAGGTACCCCTCACGTGGACTGTGGGCGATGAAGAAGAGGATGGCGACATCATTTTCGGCAGACAAGGACCAGGTGAGTAGATGTATATCTACGGGGGGAAGTCGGGTGGATGGCGTTTAGCACCCGCGCAAACGTAGAATAGGGATAGTACTTATTGTCATTAGGAAGTCAGACACGACCTTAGATTCTTGATGAGTAGGACCCTAGTAATGACCCTAGGTTGGACTAGACTGATTTAGAAAGACCATACCAGAGGATGAATACCTTGGAAGAGATTCGTAGGTTTCAGGTAGATACACACACACGCACACACTGAGACTCGACGTGGTGTATACGTGTATGTATATATATATATATATATATATATATAGGACTAGGTGTACGTATATATATACACACAATACGTATATGTGATACAAGGATGTGATATGATACACGGGGATGAAACAATATAACTGGAATGATGCCGTGATTCTTGGCTATACAGTCGTGTTATGATGTTAGCGGATCATTAGAAAATGAGATAATGGATTTGTATACTTGAACAATAATAAAGGGTGGTGATGATATTGAAGTATATGGGACTTTAAAATAGAACCCGGACCGTAACCTGTGCCTGAAATTCTGATATGATATCATATAGGTGTGACTTGATTACGACATCATATAGGTATGACTTGATTTCGATATCATATATGTGTGACTTGATTACGATATCATATAGGCGTGACTTGATTACGATATGATCTAAGTGTGACTTAATCACAATATGATACATATGACATGATATTTCTGATGATAAATTAACGATGTATATTTATGCTGACAATGATATATGATTGATGTATGCAATTACAGTATAGCACCTTGATCTTGATATGTGTTGATGATGATATTATATGAATGATGAGACACGTAGATGATACTTGACCCGTACCCCGATATTGGGATGCCGTACGATGGATTTTACCGTACGAGGCATAGATATGATGATTGATCCGCACTCTTGATTCGAGGAAGCCGTACTACGTACGTGACGCTATTGAGACTGGATCGCCGACTATTAGAGATATGGATTCAGATCTTAGGTGGACTCTTATTTCTTATTGACTAGTTTCTTAGGTTTAGTTTCTTAGGAGGGTAGATGGACACTAGTTTAGGCTTGAGTCATATAGTTGTAGTTATACATGTATATCACAGATGAGTGGTTATTACACATCCGTCTTTACATTCATACCGTAATCATAATGGTGCATGTTCATTTATATGTTTCTATAATCAGAATAAAACTTTGCCTGTTAGGACACCAGCACCATTACCGATGATGCGCATATTCCACGCACACTTATTTGCCGGCTCACACACATCATCATCGGTAATTGCTATGTCACGTACACTTTAGATCATATTATCTTTTATTGATACAATCAGCTAACAGCTAGATCGATATAATATTGTGATTACTCTCTGGTGTTAGTATAGATATGGTATTTATTACTTAGATATTTCATGCATTCGCATTTTCATGTTATCATGCAGTATTATGGGGCATATGCCGACACTTATCATATACTTACTCATGATTTTGGGATTTTGGATTTCTATGAGATTTCTGGATTTTTGGGGAAAACCGCAAGAATATATAAAAACTTCTCTCTCTTTCCTCCTCTCTTTTTAAAACATAAGATGCGGTTTTCTCATGATGTATGTGTCGTCCACCATGAGATTTCATGTTTTCTGTTGGATTTCGAGACCCGATTCGAGGAGTGGATGAACCGTCTCGGGTACATGGTGGGCCCGGTATGGTACCCCGGGGCAAGAAGATTGAGTTGTAGATGATGAGCCTGGCAGGGGAGGACTACCTACCGGTGATGTCTGGCGCGGCGGATATCCGGAGGATACCGACCGTTGTCGTGAGATTTGATGATATGGGCCGATCCGGACTGACGGAGCCCGAGATATTGAGACTATGAGACATTGAGATTATGAGGTATTGAGACTTGAGGTTTACATGTTTTGTGTCGATGCTTGACACGGATTTCCATGGATTTCATCGTTGATATTTCATATTTCTATACACATTTTACCATGATAAAACTTAAAGATTTCTTATACAGATATATCTAGATTTCAGTATTGGTTATTTCACATTCATGGTGCATGCATACTCATTCACATGACATAGTTCTATATGAGGTATATGAGGCACTGATACGAGCACGGAGCATTTGCACTTACATGCAGCTTATTATCCTGTCTTTACTTGATGACTAGTAGTATATTAGTATATTATTATGATCTAGGACAACATCGTGCATTCGATTTCTGTTCGCAGATATCTTCTACTCACGAGTTGGCAACTCACCCCCGTTGTGCCAAATTTTATTACAGGTTCGATGTACATGTTTTTCTGGCAGCTTGCTGGCACATCTTTTCATTCAGGGTGATTTGCACGGTAGGTTGGTTCACTTATATCTGGACCGCCATTGTACTTTTATTATTTCATTTGTATCTAGAAAGCTCCATCAACCAAACTTGTATTACTTGATATTTTACTGGATCAGTTGTTTATTTCGACCTTAGGGCTGCGCTTGTATTATTATGATATCTGGTGGTTTGTTTTCTTTTGAGTTTTGAGCCTCGCCCTTTGGCGTTGTATACTACTGTGCATTGATGTGGTTGTTTCCGCCTTTTGGCGTAGAGCTAGCTCCCGTTTGGGGATACTTTTTATTGTTTGTATATATATTATTCTTGTTTGTACCCGTTTGGGGCCAGTTTTTACAAAGGAGACTCTGCCGAAATTTTTGAGAAAATTGGATGTTACTTTAAAACTTGTTTTCTACATGTTTTCCTTTACTTCTTCTTCTTTTTATGGTTTAGATTTCTGGGCTTCGGCTTACTTAGGTTACGTTGCGCCTCTAGAAGCTTCGTAATCTAAGTGCCGGTCACGTTCCGTACTTTCGGGTCGTGACACCGGACTGTACGGAGATTGTCACAGATAGGCTCAGTAGGGATCCGGATGAGTTTGCTCGTCGGCCTTCCTTTTCGAAAGGTACCTGGGTAGCCGTTACGTACAGTTAGTGCCGCTGATGTGCTTGTGGTTATGGATTTATCCAGTAACTCACTGTCGGCGTACTGTCGAGTCTTTAGAGTCCCACACAGAGGGTTTCTCTAGTTCAGGCGAAATGATGTAGTAGCCGTATCGGATACGTGCAGGGTCTCGATCGATTGATGTACTTTGTACTCGGACATTCGATCGGACATGTAGGGTGTTTTTCGTCACCCCATTGAGATGGGAATACGCGCGCGCTGGTCAGGCGCATTACAGATTCCCCCTGCCTAGGGTAGACCGGGGTTTATTGATTGTGGGGATCCGAATCTCCGGCAGCCGCGGACTAAGCTGCCGTTAATTACCCCTCGCATTTGGAGCGAAGGAACCTCCGATTGACGGGTTAAACTGGTCATGCGAACTCAATGTGCAGTGTTGTTTTGGATAAATTGGGGGCCTCGCAGAGTTTTTACGGGGGTCCCGCTACCCGGATAGCGGGCTGGGGGTCAAGGGGGCTAGCAGCCCCCTTACGGGGTGCGGGGCAGCGCCCCGTTAGAAATTTTTTTCTAACGGGGGAGGCATACTTAGTGTGGAGTGCATGAAAAAAAGGGAGGGAAAGCGTCTTAAAGACGCGTGCGCAACATGTGGGCGCATGATGCCCGGGGTCACGTGGCGCACACGTGACCATTGGGCGCCTCAGCGCCCAGGGTCACGTAGGCACACGTGACCGATGGGCGCCTAGGCGCCCTGGGGTCACGTGGGCAGACGTGACCGATGGGCGCCTAGGCGCCCCAGGGTCACATGGGCACACGTGACCATTGGGCGCCTCAGCGCCCGGGATCACGTGGGCACACGTGACCTTTTGGGCGCCTCAGCGCCCGGGGTCACGTGGGCGCACGTGGCCGTTGGGCGCCTCAGCGCCCCGGGGTCACGTGGCGCACACGTGACCGTTGGGCGCCTCAGCGCCCCGGGGTCACGTGGGCACACGTGACCTATTGGGCACCTCAGCGCCCCGGGGTCACGTGGCGCACACGTGACCTTTGGGCGCCTCAGCGCCCGGGGTCACGTGGGCGCACGTGACCATTGGGCGCCTCAGCGCCCGGGGTCACGTGGACGCACGTGACCACGGGAAAACACCCGCCAGAGGGGGGGGCCAGCCCTTAGGTTGGGGAGTTGAACTCCCAAGGGATTTTTGGAGTTAAACTCCTGGCAGAAATTAATTTATGGAGTTAAACTCCAACGGATCTAGAAAGGAGTTAAACTCCTAGAAATCTTTGGCCCTTCTTCTGAGCCTTGGATCTGTCCAAAGTTAGATTTTTGGAGATGGGTCTCCTTCTTCTTCTTTTCTTTTGGCCGGATCTTGAAAATCAAGAGGTGTGAGATTTTAAAAATCTCTTCTTTTTCGAGATCTGGTGGGAGATCTAAGTTCCCCTTCGTAGGTTTTGTGGTGAAAAACTATTTATTTTTGAGAAAGGAAGAGTTAAACTCTTGATTTAATTCAAAAGAAAGAAGAAGGTTTTTAGAACCTTGAAGAAGGAGAAAGAGGCAGAAGCCCTAGTTTTTTTTTAGGGAATGAAAAAGTATTCTCTTATTCATCATCATGTTGCCTTATATAGGCTTACACATTTACATATAGCCCCTTGGGCTTTGCAAAATGGCATTTTGCCTATCCCATGGCTCATGTGCCATTTCATTTTTTGCACATAAGCCATGGGCTTACAAAATATTGGCTTTATGCCCATTTTGCATACATTCATGTATAAAAAATTACATAAAAATTATTTATTACATAATCTATATTTTAGCATGGAGGAGGCTGGCCGTGGGCTCGACTTGGGCATGGGCCCGCTTGACCTGGGCTTGGGCCCACCTGACTTGGGGTTGACCTTGACTTTGACTCGGTCAACGGGGGTGTAAATTTTTACCCCAACAAAGTGCCCCCCATCAATAAATGCACACAGCATATGTGGGTCGTGTGCATGAAATTGATGGATCTTCTTTCACGTGGAGGCGACTTGCTTTGGTTCCCACTTTTTGGGATGCACTGCCCTTTTTACGACATGGACGGTCGACGCTTGACGCGTCTCCGAGACAGAGTGTTCGTGGTAGACGTTTCCCTTGCCCGGAGCGATCCGGTTCCTGCTTTGTAGGAAGCTTGCACTGCCCTTTTTGCGACATGGACGGTCGACACTCTGTTACGAAGCGATTTGGGTTCCCAATTTGCGGGAGCATGCACTGCCCTTTTTGCGACATAGACGGTCGACACTCTTATCCGGAGCGATTTGGTAGACGTGTCTCCGGCACGGAGTGCCGCTGGTCGACGTTTCCCCGAGGCGGAATGTCTGTTGGTAGGACGTTTTCCCGTTACGGAGTGCCTGTGGTAGGACGTATCCCCGAGACGGAGTGCCTGTGGTAGGACGTATCCCCGAGACGGAGTGCCTGTGGTAGGACGTTTCCCCGATATGGAGTGCCTGTTGTACGGCGTATCCCCGAGACGGAGTGCCTGTGGTAGGACGTATCCCCGAGACGGAGTGCCTGTGGTAGGACGTTTCCCCGATACGGAGTGCCTGTGGTAGGGCGTACCCCCGATACGGAGTGCCTGTGGTAGGGCGTATCCCCGATTCGGAGTGCCTGTGGTAGGACGTATCCCCGAGACGGAGTTCCTGTGGTAGGACGTATCCCCGAGACGGAGTGCCTGTGGTAGGACATATCCCCGAGACGGAGTGCCTGTGGTAGGACGTTTCCCCGAGACGGAGTGCCTGTGGTAGGACGTTTCCCCGAGACGGAGTGCCTGTTGTAGGGCGTATCCCCGATACGGAGTGCCTTTGGTAGGACGTTTCCCCGATACGAAGTGCCTGTTGTAGGACGTTTCCCCGATACGGAGTGCCTGTTGTAGGACGTTTCCCCGAGACGGAGTGCCTGTGGTAGGACGTTTCCCCGATACGGAGTGCCTGTTGTAGGACGTTTCCCCGATACGGGGTGCCTGTTGTAGGGCGTATCCCCGAGATGGAGTGCCTATTGTCTGACGCAGAGGTCGATGTTGGAATTGGTTGGTTTGATTTGTTTGATTTGAGTTGACATCAGCATCGCTGTACTGGAATATGGTACCAGGAGCGAATCATCATCTGCCTTTGAGAGGATTTGGGAATTGGGGTTTTTGTTTGGCATCTGCATTGCTGCACTGGAATAATGCCAGGAGCAACTCATCATGTGCCCCGAGAGGATTTGGATTGGGTTTGTTTGGCATCTGCATTGCTGCACTGGAATAATGCCAGGAGCAACTCATCATGTGCCCCAAGAGGATTTGGATTGGGTTTGTTTGGCATCTGCATTGCTGCACTGGAATAATGCCAGGAGCAACTCATTATGTGCCCCGAAAGGATTTGGGAATTGGTGGCTTAGGAGACAGGTTTAGATCCCTATCACCTAAGGCTTTTCCATTTTGTGAGCCATAAGGGTCTCACAAAGCATTTTCTCCCTACGGGTCGTAAGGATCCCGCAGGTGTATTTTCTCCTTAGGAGTCGTGGGGACTCCTAAGTGTGTTGCTCCTTTGTGAGTCGTAGGGATCTCACGCGGGAATTTTCTCCTCACAAAGTCGAGAGGACTTTGCGAGTGCATTTCATTTCTTTTTTTTTTTACGGGTTTGCGCCCTTTCGGGTTTTCACAAACTCGCCGGCAGTCCTGCTGTTTTTACTCACGGAGCCCCTTTCGGGTTTTCATCCGTACCCGTTTTGCTTGTGGACATACCGTTCTTCTTTTTTTTTCTCTTTTTTTTTGGAGAGATCGGGATTGTTTTACGCCCGTGGATTGTATACGGTTTTGCAGGATGTATGATCCAGACCGTAGGGCCGGAAAAATTTTGGGACATTGTTGGCGTCTGCATCGCTGCACTGGAATATGGTACCAGGAGCGACTCATCATTCGCCGTTGGGGATTGGGATTTGGAATTTGGTTGGCGTCTGCATCGCTGCACTGGAATATGGTACCAGGAGCGACTCATCATTCGCCACTTGGGGATTGGGGAGCGATTGCTTAGGAGACAGGTTTGGATCCCTATCACCTAAGACTTTTCAATTTTATGGGCCGTGAGGGTCCCATAAAGGTATTTTCTCCCTGCGAGTCGTAAGGATCCCGCAGGTGTATTTTCTCCTTAAGAGTCGTGAGGACTCCTAAGTGTGTTTTTCCTTGGTGAGTCGTAAGGATCTCACGAAGGTTTGTTCTCCTCATGCATCGTGAGGACACATGAGTGGGTCTTTCCAATGAAGCATAATTCCAAAGGCGGAGACCAGCCGCGTAACTGGTGGTTGCGGTGGGGCATGGGTATGCTGAGAATTATTTGAGCCCGTGGATTGTATACGGTAGTCAATTTGGGGACTGGCCGTAGGGCTGGGAGAATTTTGGAAATTTGAATTTTTGTTGGCGTCTGCATCGCTGCACTGGAATATGGTACCAGGAGCGACTCATCATTCGCCGCTTTTTTTTTTTTTTATTACCGCGATTGCTCTATCATTTCAGCTTTTCTTATCGCGAAGATCGCGATTGCCCTACCATTTTGGCTTTTATTCACGGTTGCCCCATCATTTCGGCTTTATTTTCATTTTTATTTTTACTCGCTGATTTTTATTGCGAGTTGCCCCATCATTTCGGCTTTTCTTTATTTTTCTTTTATTTACACATTTTTTTTTACATTTACATTTTTTTTTACATTCCCAGTTTAACGACTTAGAGGTCGATTGTTCCCAGTTTAATGACGTGGTGGTCGATTGTTCCCAGTTTAATGACGTGGTGGTCGATTGTTTCCAGTTTAAAGACTTAGAGGTCATCCGTTTCCAGTTTAATGACTTGGAGGTCATCTGTTTCCAGTTTAACGACGTAGAGGTCATCTGTTTCCAGTTTAACGACTTGGAGGTCATCTGTTTCCAGTTTAACGACTTGGAGGTCTGCTGTTTCCAGTTTAACGACTTGGAGGTCATCTGTTTCCAGTTTAACGACGTAGAGGTCATATGTTTCCAGTTTAACGACGTGGTGGTCATCTGTTTCCAGTTTAACGACTTGGAGGTCATCTGTTTCCAGTTTAACGACTTGGTGGTCATCTGTTTCCAGTTTAACGACTTAGAGGTCATCTGTTTCCAGTTTAAAGACGTAGAGGTCATCTGTTTCCAGTTTAACGACGTAGAGGTCATCTGTTTCCAGTTTAACGACTTAGAGGTCATCTGTTTCCAGTTTAACGACTTGGAGGTCATCTGTTTCCAGTTTAACGACTTGGAGGTCTGCTGTTTCCAGTTTAATGACTTAGAGGTCATCTGTTTCCAGTTTAAAGACGTAGAGGTCATATGTTTCCAGTTTAACGACGTAGAGGTCATCTGTTTCCAGTTTAACGACGTAGTGGTCATCTGTTTCCAGTTTAACGACTTGGAGGTCATTTGTTTCCAGTTTAACGACTTGGTGGTCATCTGTTTCCAGTTTAATGACTTAGAGGTCTGCTGTTTCCAGTTTAACGACTTAAAGGTCATCTGTTTCCAGTTTAAAGACGTAGAGGTCATATGTTTCCAGTTTAACGACGTAGAGGTCATCTGTTTCCAGTTTAACGACGTAGTGGTCATCTGTTTCCAGTTTAACGACTTGGAGGTCATTTGTTTCCAGTTTAACGACTTGGTGGTCATCTGTTTCCAGTTTAGAGACTTAGAGGTCATAGAAGATACCTGATCGGGCAGTTGTCGGGGGTACCGCTGGAGTTTGCCCGAGATGCCTTATTACTTTGTCGGAGTTGATGGCCTTGCCCCCAGCTGGGGCCAAGGAAAGTTGTTCAAATACCGACTTGCATCGAATATGGCAATTGAAAATCGTTAACCTGCAAATAGAAACATTATTTCAGTATAGGTAATCGATATGTATATTGATTGAGTTCGCATAAACATTTAACCCGAAATATGGGAGGAGAGATTGGTCCCACCGGGCGTACCAGAATCTGTAGGGTGTTTTTCGTCACCCCATTGAGATGGGAATACGCGCGCGCTGGTCAGGCGCATTACAGATTCCCCCTGCCTAGGGTAGACCGGGGTTTATTGATTGTGGGGATCCGAATCTCCGGCAGCCGCGGACTAAGCTGCCGTTAATTACCCCTCGCATTTGGAGCGAAGGAACCTTCGATTGACGGGTTAAACTGGTCATGCAAACTCAATGTGCAGTGTTGTTTTAGAAGGGTTTTGGATAAATTGGGGGCCCCGCAGAGTTTTTACGGGGGTCCCGCTACCCGGATAGCGGGCTGGGGGTCAAGAGGGCTAGCAGCCCCCTTGCGGGGTGCGGGGCAGCGCCCCGTTAGAAATTTTTTTCTAACGGGGGAGGCATACTTAGTGTGGAGTGCATGAAAAAAAAGGGGGGGAAAGCGTCTTAAAGACGCGTGCGCAGCATGTGGGCGCATGATGCCCGGGGTCACGTGGCGCACACGTGACCATTGGGCGCCTCAGCGTCCAGGGTCACGTGGGCACACGTGACCAATGGGCGCCTAGGCGCCCCGGGGTCACGTGGGCATACGTGACTGATGGGCGCCTAGGCGCCCCGGGGTCACGTGGGCACACGTGACCATTGGGCGCCTCAGCGCCCGGGGTCACGTGGGCACACGTGACCTTTTGGGCGCCTCAGCGCCCGGGGTCACGTGGGCGCACGTGGCCGTTGGGCGCCTTAGCGCCCCGGGGTCACGTGGCGCACACGTGACCGTTGGGCGCCTCAGCGCCCCGGGGTCACGTGGGCACACGTGACCTATTGGGCACCTCAGCGCCCCGGGGTCACGTGGCGCACACGTGACCTTTGGGCGCCTCAGCGCCCGGGGTCACGTGGGCGCACATGACCATTGGGCGCCTCAGCGCCCGGGGTCACGTGGGCGCAAGTGACCACGGGAAAACACCCGCCGGAGGGGGGGCCTAGCCCTTAGGTTGGGGAGTTGAACTGCCAAGGGATTTTTGGAGTTAAACTCCTGGTAGAAATTAATTTATGGAGTTAAACTCCAACGGATCTAGAAAGGAGTTAAACTCCTAGAAATCTTTGGCCCTTCTTCTGAGCCTTGGATCTGTCCAAAGTTAGATTTTTGGAGATGGGTCTCCTTCTTCTTCTTTTCTTTTGGCCGGATCTTGAAAATCAAGAGGTGTGAGATTTTAAAAATCTCTTCTTTTTCGAGATCTGGTGGGAGATCTAAGTTCCGCTTCGTAGGTTTTGTGGTGAAAAACTATTTATTTTTGAGAAAGGAAGAGTTAAACTCTTGATTTAATTCGAAAGAAAGAAGAAGGTTTTTAGAACCTTGAAGAAGGAGAAAGAGGCAGAAGCCCTAGTTTTTTTTTAGGGAATGAAAAAGTATTCTCTTATTCATCATCATGTTGCCTTATATAGGCTTACACATTTACATATAGCCCTTTGGGCTTTGCAAAATGGCATTTTGCCTATCCCATGGTTCATGTGCCATTTCATTTTTTGCACATAAGCCATGGGCTTACAAAATATTGGCTTTATGCCCATTTTGCATACATTCATGTATAAAAAATTACATAAAAATTATTTATTACATGATCTATATTTTAGCATGGAGGAGGCTGGCCGTGGGCTCGACTTGGGCATGGGCCCGCTTGACCTGGGCTTGGGCCCACCTGACTTGGGGTTGACCTTGACTTTGACTCGGTCAACGGGGGTGTAAATTTTTACCCCAACAGGACAGTTGGTAATACTAGCCATCTCGGGTTTGAGCCGGATTATTAAACCAGGTATTGATTTAATAGTTTACATATTGAAGGGTTACGCTAGCGCCCTGGCCAACTTCCATGGCCAAAATGCGAAATAATTTTTTTTCTACGATTAGAAACTTGGCACTAGAATAACACTAAATCCGGATCTTAACCATAAACCTTACTAGCATGTAAGGGTTCTATCTACTATGAGAGAAAGTATACCTAAACAAACCAAGTCCTTTGGGTCTTTGATCCTCTCATTAAGCTCCTTGATTGAAGTATGGATCGTGCTTGAACTTCGGCCTCCTCGCTTCAATGATGATCCACCCGAGAGTGCCGACTAAGAGCTCCTACCTCCTAATTGAGGTAACTAGAATACTTAGCTTGCTAATCTAAGTATACTAGAGTGTGTAGAGAGTGATTAGGGATTAATTAGTCTCTTAGACAATTGGATTCTTAACTCATGAGACACTTAAGGGTAAGAGGAAGAAGATGAGAGCTTGGAGGAGAGAGAGTGTGTGAGTTCATAATGAAATGAAAAATGGCAACCCTAGATAATTATGAGCATAGAATAATATAAAATCAAGCATGCTTCAATAGTTATCATATGAGTCACTAAGTGAGTCATGTAGTGGCCATGCTTCATTTAATGTAAATGAACAACTCATCCTCCACCTCATTTCTTCATTTAATCAAAAAGAATAAATAAGAAATGAGGTGTCATCTTCCAGAAGAACTCTTGCCAAAATTACAAGAATACCCCTCGTCCTTATATACATACCCGTATCTGTATTCCGAAAAATACGAATACCCAGAGACTAAATAATCCGATAATCTAATACTAGGATCTGGCTTAAACCAAAGCCCGCTAGTATTATCTACACGAATATCATACGTGCACAAGTGTACGTATGTGATCGAACCCTGCCGTAAAACCTTACGGCTTCTACATCATTTCTCCCGAAGCAGGAAACCCTCTGTGTGGGACTCTAAAGACTCAACAGTACGCTAGCAGTGGATTTAACCATAAGCACGTCAGCGGTACAAGCTGTACGTAACGGCTACCCAGGTACCTGTCGAAAAGGAAGGACGACGAGCAAACTCGTCCGAACTCCTACTGAGCCTATCCGTGACAATATCCGTACAGTCCGGTCTCTTCGTGAAAGAGTATAGCATACCAGGTCTAGGGGGTGGTAAACGTCAGACCCTAATAACCCGATAAGTCGTGCTGATGTGGCTCAGGACCAAACCGGGAAACAACTGATCAACCTATCAGCAAATCCCAACTGCCTTGGCCAACGTCTTATGGTCCTGACCAATCGATCACTGTGCGATATCAACTCCTAATACCGGGAGAGACGAATCCCTAACAATCGCTCACTTCCTCCATGTGGCTCGAGACTGTACCCACCCAAAAGCTGTTTGCACGACTCAGTAGAGCCGTGGAAGGGTTGTTTCCTGATTAAAAATCAGGAATTACCTCAATGAGGTATCACGTGTTCACACGTGACCAATGGTCACGTGATGACACGTGATGGTTAAAATCTCATCAAACAGAAATGAAAACAAACGGCTGAAAGATGACTCAATTGGGGGTCACGTGCTCACACGTGACCAAGGGTCATGTGCCAGCACGTGACAGGCTTTGAAAGCCTTACATCTTAATAGAATTTAATTCTAAAAAAATCAGGAATTACCTCAATGAGGCATCATGTGCTCACACGTGACCAATGGTCACGTGATGGTTAAAACAGAAAAATAAACAAGCGGCTGTTAAAAGACTCCAATTAAGGGTCACGTGCTCACATGTGACCGAGGGTCACGTGCCAGCACATGACAGGCTTTGAAAGCCTTATAACTGAATAGAATTAAATTCTAAAAGCTTCTAAATCTTTCCAAAGGGAAAAGGATTATGGGGACCGTTGGATTAAAAATCCAAGCGTGATTAAAAATCACCAATTTATGGAAAGATTTTATACAAGGAAAGATTTCCCTACAAATCTCACCAGAAATAACAAACAGAATATTTTTGGATTTAAAATCCAACGGTGAATAAAATTCACTGTGTGATCCAAAGGATCATATTAATTATGAAAACAAACAAAATCTTTCAATAAAAGATTCATTAAACAAATTGATTCTTTTCCTTCTCCGATAAATAGGAGCCAAGAATAAAAGAAAGGGAGGAATTTTTTTTGGAGATAGAGTTTTGGAATCTTGAAATTTCAGAAAGAAAAGAAAGGAGAATTTAATTCTCAACAAAGAAAACTCTAGGTGAGAAAAGAGAGGGAATCAAAACTTCAAACAGAGAATTTAATTCTCAAAATCTAAGAGTTTAACTTTTCTGCAAAAGAACTTAGTTCTTCCTCTAGTTGAAGATCTGCAGAAGCACATCTCCCTATAGGTTGAGAATTTAATTCTCATCGGGTTGAGATCCTGCCATGCAGATCCAAAACTCAGAGGGGGAATTGAGTTTAAAGAATTTAATTCTCTCAAAACAAAACTAGGGTTTAACCCTATATGAGAATTCAATTCTCCTAAAATTACAGGAATTTAATTCCTTCAAGATGGACAGAACTAGGGATTAACCCTAATTGAGAATTTAATTCTCTCAAATTCACAGGAATTTAATTCCTCTTAAAATGAAATTAGGGTTTCACCCTATACAAGAATTTAATTCTTGTACATATATGGGAATTTAATTCCCCTAAAAGAAATTAGGGTTTAACCCTATATAAGAATTTAATTCTTTCATAATAGGAGTTTAATTCCTCCAAAATCATGATTAGGGTTTAACCCTACAGAAAATTTAATTATCGAAATAAAATAAGGAGACTTAAAAGATCTCTGTGCATGAAAAGAACTAAGGTCACGTGTCCCCACGTGACCCTGAAGAGATCCCCAGAAATGAGAAGGAAAAAGCTCTGAGGCAACGCCTCACGTGCTCCTACGTGACTTCCAAAATACAGAAAGAAAAAGCAAAGGAAATCTAAGCTTTGGGCGCTCTCACGTGTTACCACGTGACCCCTTAGCAAACGCTTTAGTGATCAGCACACAGATGACCATCACGTGCCAACACGTGAGGCTCAAAATAAAAATACAAAGTGTTTAACACTTAATTGCAGAACGAAGTAAAGGGATCTAGTCCCACCTTTGGGCGCCCTCACGTGTCCACACGCGACCCCTCTTTCTTTAGTATTTAACACTAATTTGAGGATTATATTTCCAGTGTTTAACACTGATTGTTTTCTAGTGTTTAACACTAAATTGAAGATTATATTTCCAGTGCTTAACACTGATTGTCTTTTAGTGTTTAACACTAATTTGAGAGTTCTATCTCCAGTGTTTAACACTGTTGTTCTCTAGTGTTTAACACTACTTTTAGCTAAATTGGCTAATTTTCCAGAGGCAAAAGACTCCCCTTAACTGAATCTCAAAATTGAGTCAATCAAAGATAAAAATATTACCAAAGCCTTCAAACTCTTGTTTAGCATTGCTAAATAATGTGGGCTGAAACCAGACAAATGTCTAATGGTCCAACAAAGGGCCAACATTTTGAATCTAATTGGACTTAGCCCAAGTTGGCCATAAGTCCTCAATTCAGACTTAACTGAGCCATTGTGCTCATAATATAATTAATTGATCCTAGCTCCAAATCGGACTACAGATCACTTAATCCACCTTGGTTCAAGGGTACATCTCTTTACTCCTTTGATATTTGTCGTTGTAATTCCTCAACGTCTTCAAAGAGGTGACGGGTCCCGACGACCACACATTTCACAGACTATGACGTCTTTAAACGGACTGTGGGGTCCTTAAACCAACGGACTATGATGTCCTTAACCTCGACCGTGATGTCTTAAAACTAACATCGGATTGTGGGGCCCTTAAACTCATGGACTATGATGTCCTTAACCTCGATCGTGATGTCTTTACACTAACATCGGACTGTGGAGTCCTTAAATCCACGGACTATGATGTCCTTAACCTCGACCGTGATGTCTTTAAACTAACATTAGACTGTGGGGTCCTTAAACCCATAGACTATGATGTCCTTAACCTCGACCGTGATGTCTTTAAACTAACATTGGACTGTGGGGTCCTTAAACCCATGGACTATGATGTCCTTAACCTCGACCGCAATGTCTTTAAACTAACATTGGATCGAGATGTCCTTAAACTAACAATGGACCGTAATGTCCTTAAACTAATCCACCGTAATGTCCCTAAACTAAACAATAGAGCCCAATTACTCTCTTGTCGGATCTAAACGATCCCGTTAAGTTGATCTTAGTCTAAAATTAGGCTAATGTATCCTTAACAAACGTTTAAGTTGATCTTAGTCTCAAATGAGGTTAACGTATCCTTAAAACCAAACCCTCCAAACCCAAATCTAAGAAAGATACGGATTTGGACTAGTCCACACCCTACGGGCGACAACATAAATTATTCTCCGTATACAATCCACGGGCAACCAAACAAAAAAAAACACCCACAACACGAAGTGACCATCTGGAGAAGGAGAAAGTTGTTACCGCGACGCGGTAGCGTAATTAACTGCAGGGGCTTGCGCCTGCAGGGAAGAGCGTCCCCACAATCAAAACCCCCTCAGACGAGGGGTAATCTGACGAAGTCTGCTACATCGGCCGCATCCGTTTAAACCTTCGATACATGGTGCCATAAATCAACTTGGCATCTTCGGAGAGGTGGACGGATAGCACCAATTAGCATCTGCCCTGAATTTCAGGCAAGACGGACCTATGCAGTCCCGTCTATGTGTTTCAGAGGGGAACATATTCTGGCGCGCCCGGTGGGACCTCTTCCTCTTTCCACTCCACACTTCGTGTGTCGTGTTCGCAAACCAATCGCATACAGCGAGAGTAGAACCAGATCAACATCGGTCTTGGAAGCGAGCTCGTACCTGTCATATGATAACACTATCAAAAGAAGAGCCTGAGGATAGGGGTGACCTCCCCTGGTGCTTCGAAAACAATGATGACGAGGTGATCTCAGAGTTTCCACCAGCGCCAAAAGAGCTGGAAGATGGAATACATAACACTGCAGATGAGCTCAAGAAAATTGACTTGGGAACGGCAAGTGATCCACGACCGATGTTCGTTAGCGAGCTGTTGTCTGCAGAAAGGGTGGCAACGCTAAACGATGTGCTCATGTAGTATAAAGATTGCTTTGCATGGAACTATTCCGAGATGCTAGGACTAGACCCAGAGATTGCTGTCCACAAATTGGCAATATCTCCGGACGCCAAGCCAATTAAACAAGCACCGAGGAGAATGCGGCTCGAGCTTGAGATGAGCATCAACGCTGATGTCAAGAAACTAATCGACTCCGGTTTTATCCAAGAGGTTCAATATCCCGACTGGATCGCCAACATTGTTCCAGTAATGAAGAAAAATGGGACGGTGCGCATATGTGTAGACTTCCGGGACCTCAATAAAGCCTGCCCGAAAGACGATTTCCCGGTACCGGTCACCGAGCTGATGATAGACAATACATCCACTCACGAAGTCTTCTCCTTCATGGACGGCTCATCAGGATATAATCAGATAAAGATGCACCCCGAGGACCAGAAGCACACCGCTTTCTGAACCCCTTTGGGTATATTTTGCTACAAGGTGATGCCCTTCGGTCTGAAGAACGCCGGTGCCACCTATCAGAGGGCCACGATGAAGATCTTCGATGACCCCATACATGAAATCGTCGAATGCTATATCGACGACCTCGTGGTGAAAAGAAAATCATACGAGGAATATTTAGAGCATCTGAGAATCGTGTTTCAACGCCTTCGGCAATACAACTTGAAGATGAACCCTCTCAAATGCGCGTTCGGAGTTTCCTTGGGCAAGCTCCTAGGATTCATCGTCCGACACCGAGGTATCGAGATAGATCCGTCAAAGATCAGGGCGATTATAGAAATGTCCCTGCCAAGGACTCTCAAGCAATTGCGATCTCTCCAAGGAAAGCTCGCGTATATCCGGCGATTTATAGCCAATCTCTCCGGAAAGTGCCGCCCCTACAGCCACCTAATGAAGAAGGGAACCCTGTTCGTCTGGGATCACAAATGCCAAAGCGCACTGGATGAAATCAAGCAATACCTGCAGAATCCGCCAGTGCTGGCTGCTCCAGTCAAGGGAAAACCCCTCATTCTATATACAACCGCCCTCGAAGGTTCCTTAGGCGCATTATGGACATAAGAGAATGACCAAGGGAAGGAGAGAGCTCTCTACTATTTGAGTCGAGTCCTCCTAGGGGAAGAAAGCAATTACTCCCCCATCGAAAAACATTGCTTGGCTTTGATCTTCGCGATAACGAAGCTCAGACACTATGCGTTGGCACATGAGGTCCATCTCATATCGAAGGTGGATCCTCTCAAATATTTGATGTCAAGGGCCATATTGACGGGACGGCTCGCTAAATGGGCCTTGCTCTTGATGGAGTTCTCAATAACTTATCAGCCTCTTAAGGCAGTGAAAGGCCAGGCCATCGCTGACTTCCTCGCTGATCATCCGATACCTGCCGATTCCCCTCTGAATTGCGAACTGCCAGACGAACATGCGTTTGACACGATCAATGGAAGTGATACCCAGTGGGAACTTTATTTCGATGGAGCATCCTCCATGAAGAAGCGCAAACAAAACACCCCTATAATCAAATCGGGGTAGGCCTCATCTTCATAACTCCACAAGGGGGATAATGCGCTTTGCCTTCTCCTTAACAGAGCCGAGGACAAACAATGAAGCCGAGTATGAAGCTTTGATAGCGGGTCTCGAGATCGCTATCGACATGGGAATTGCAAACCTCCTCATATACGGAGACTCCCAACTAGTCGTTAGTCAAGTAAATGGCGACTACCAAACGTGCAAACCAGAGTTGGTGAAGTACGATGAGAGAGTACAACAACTGCTGATTCAGATTCCTTCCTATGCCTTGGAAAGCATACCGCATGCGGAAAATAGCAAAGCGGATGCATTAGCCAAGCTTGCTAAAGAATTGGCCAATGAGAACCTCAATGACGTAAGAATCGTGGTACAAAGCCGTCGGGTTCTTGCACCGGCAGAAATATCTCCGGAGTTGTCCGAGGAAAAAGGAGCGACCGAGCAAATGGCTCTACAAGTAAAAGACCATGAAAAAGTTGAAGATTGGAGAGAGGTCTTTATAGACTACTTCAAATCCCGTCGAACGCCTGGAGATGCGTCCTCAAAACATCAGCTCATGAAGCGAGCTCTATCTTTTTCCTTCGTCAATGATACTCTGTACAAAAGGTCATTTGATTCTCTATGGCTAAGATGCCTGGGATCTGAAGAAGCAAAAAGAGTCGTCCAAGAAACTCACGACGGACTCTGCGGTTCTCACCAAGCCGGGCCGAAGATGAAGCTAAAGATTAAAAGGATGGGCTACTATTGGCCCACGATGATCCAGGACTGCCTCGAATATGTGAAGCAATGCCACTCATGCCAGATCCACGGGGATTTTATCCATCAGTATCTAAATCCACTACATCCAACGGTGGCTAGCTGGCCGTTCGAAATGTGGGGAACTGACATAATTGGTCCCATCGAACCAGCATCATCCAGAGGACATCGATTCATTTTGGCGACAACTGATTACTTCTCCAAATGGGCAGAAGCAGTACCGCTGAGGGAAGTGAAGACGGAGAATATCTTCCATTTCTTCAAGACACACGTCATTTATCGGTTTGGCATTCCGCGACGGATTATCTTCGATAACGGACCAGCCTACAGAAGCCACAAGATCAGCCGCTTCGCACAACAACATAACATAGATTGGAGATATTCATCAGTCTATAATCCCCGAGATAACGGTCTAGCTGAGGCTTTCAACAAGACCTTGACAAAGATCGTGAAAAAGACGGCGTCCCGAAATAAGAAAGACTGGAACGAGAGATTGCATGAAGCTCTCTGGGCATATCGAACTACGTTCAAAACGGCTACGAACACAACGCCGTACGCATTGGTATTCGGTACAGAGGCGGTGCTCCCCCTCGAGATAGAGTTACCCTCTCTACGAGTGACAGTTCATTACGAGCTAACGGACGAAGAGAATGTTCATCTTTGGCTTGAGGAGCTCGATGCCCTCGATGAAACCCGGCTCATAGCGCAACAAAATCTTGAGGCTTATAAAGCGAAGATGACGCGCTCATACGAAAGATTGACTAGGCCGAGGACATTCCGCCAAGGCGAACTCATGCTAGTGGTTAAAAGACCTATGATCCCTAATCGCGCCAAACGGAGGAAATTCGAGCCAAACTATGAAGGCCCGTATATCATAGACAAGGTCTACCAGGGTAGTGCCTATCTACTCATGGACATGCATGGTGAAAGACCTTTCAGGCCAATAAATGGTCGCTTCTTGAAGAAATACTACACTTGACGAGTCACGGCCTGGGTCAATGATAGATGACGATGCCTATGTCCACTCGCTATCTTCCTAAGCCCAAACTCTATAAGTAGTAACCGGCTTCCTTAACAATGGAACGAAACGTCTTTAAACTAACAATGGACCGAAACGTCCTTAAACTAACAACGGACCGAAACGTCCTAAAACTAGCCGTTGACCGAGATATCGATAAACTACGGTGGATTGCAGCACCCCAAAGCTGATACAAATAAAAAAGAATAAAAAAAGGAAACGGTATGTCCATAAGCAAAATGGGCACGGATGAAAACTTGAAAGGGCTCCATAAGTAAAAACAGCAGGGCTACCGGCGAGTCTTGTGAAAACCCGAAAGGGCGCAACCTCGTTCGAATAAAAAAAAGAGAAAAAAAGGAAAACGGTATGTCCATAAGCAAAATGGGCACGGATGAAAACCCGAAAGGGCTCCGTGAGTAAAAACAGCAGGGCTACCAGCGAGTGTTTGTGAAAACCCGAAAGGGCGCAATCTCGTTAAAAGACACTTACAGGGCCCTCTCGACCTTGTGAGGAGAAACCACCCGCGTGAGATCCTTACGACTCATAAGGGAGCAAAACACTTAAGGATCCCCACGATCCCTAAGGAGAAACCACACTTACGAGATCCTCACGACTAGGGAGAATCCTCTTATGAGACCCTCATGGCTCATAAGATTCAAAAGTCTTAAGTTACAGAGACCTGAACCTGTTCTTAAGCGCCCTCCACAACCTCCAATACTGCCCTACACGCGGCTTAATGCTGACTCACAAGGGTTGTTCACCGTGCAAACATATCCTCAGTCACGGGTGGGACTTTGTTAGGGAAATGTTTATTCGCGCCCATGGATTGTATCCTCTCGACTTATAAGGAGAAAACACTCTTGTAAGATCCTTACGACTTATAAGAGAACATACACTTAGGAGTCCTCACGATTCCTAAGGAGAAAATGCGCCTACGAGATCCTCACGACTCACAGGGAGAAATACCTTTATGAGACCCTTATGGCTCATGAAGTCAAAAGCCTTAGTCGACAGGATCCTAACCCTGTTCGCTAAGCCACCTTTGTTCGATATCGACAGAGGCAAATGATGATTCGCTCCTGGCAATATCCCAGTTGTAGCGGTGCTGATGCCGAAATCGGTGTCTAATTCCGAGCTTGCAGCGAAAAGCCAGCAAGCCACACATGCATACGAAATAGCCGAAATGATGGGGCAACATGCAGACAAAATCAGCAAGTAAAAATATATGCATGCAAAATAGCCGAAATGATTGGGCAACTCGCAATAAAGAGCAGCGAGTAAAAATAAAAATAAAATAGCCGAAATGATTGGGCACCGCGAAAAATAGCCGAAATGATTGGGCAATCACGACCTTCGCGATATAAAAGCTGAAATGATAGAGCATCGTGGAATAAAAAAAAGAAATGAAATTCATGCCCTACAGGTGATATCATGTCAATCCCTGTATACAATTCAGGGGCTCAAACAAAGAAGGGATCACACCTTTCCCCCCAGATCTCATCAGAAGAGGAAGGGGATCTCAATGGTTCACAAATGGCCTGGAGATCATCTCAACATCCGTCTCATTACGACAGACACAACACCAAACAAAGCGGAACCGCGGAAACTCCCAGTTCCATGACTCGGCGGTGCACAGATGACCGAGAGTCAAACCCCGACTCCGTGAAATGCGGATAAAGTCAAGATTCCTGGCTACGTGGAACGCGGATTATGTTACTCCTGACCCCGTGGGAAACGTCCAGAGCGGATCCTGGTCCTCGCAGAGCACGGCAGTGAACCCGTGTGAAGCATCCAGAGCGGAGCCTAGTCCTCGCCGAACACGGCAGTGAACCCGTGGGAAGCATCTAGAGCAAAATTCCTGGTTATGTGGAACGCAGATTATGTCACTCCTGACCCCTTGGGAAACGTCCAGAGCGGATCCCGGTCCTCGCAGAACACGGCAGTGAACCCATGGGAAGCATCCAGAGTGGAGCCTAGTCCTCGCCGAACACGGCAGTGAACCCGTGGGAAGCATCTAGAGCAAAATTCCTGGCTACGTGGAACGCGGATTATGTCACTCCTGACCCCGTGGGAAACGTCCAGAATGGATCTTGGTCCTCGCAAAACACGGCAGTGAACCCGTGGGAAGCATCCAGAGCGGAGCCTAGTCCTCTCCGAACACGGCAGTGAACCCGTGGGAAGCATCTAGAGCAAAATTCCTGGCTACGTGGAACGCGGATTATGTCACTCCTGACCCCATGGGAAACGTCCAGAGCGGATCCTGGTCCTCGTAGAACATGGCAGTGAACCCGTGGGAAGCATCCAGAGTGGAGCCTGGTCCTCGCCGAACACGACAGTGAACCCGTGGGAAGCATCCAGAGCAAAATTCCTAGCTACGTGGAACGCGGATTATGTCATTCTTGACCCCGTGGAAAACGTCCAGAGCGGATCCTGGTCCTCGCAGAGCGCGGCAATGACCCTGTGTGAAGCATCCAGAGCAGAGCCTGGTCCTCGCCGAACACGGCAGTGAACCCGTGGGAAGCATCCAGAGCAAAAATTGGACTGTGAGGTCCTTAAACTCACGGATTATGATGTCCTTAATCTCGACCGTGATGTCTTAAAACTAACATTGGACAGTGAGGTCCTTAAACTCATAGACTATGATGTCCTTAACCTCGACCGTAATGTCTTTAAACTGACATCGGACTGTGGGGTCCTTAAACCCATGGAATATGATGTCCTTAACCTCGACCGTGATGTCTTAAAACTAACATTGGAATGTGAGGTCCTTAAAACTCATAGACTATGATGCCCTTAACCTCGACCGTGATGTCTTAAAACTAAAACAACGGACCGTGGAGTCTTTAAATCCACGGACTATGATGTCCTTAACCTCGACCGTGAGGTCTTTAAACTTCGGTATCCTGGAAAACGTCCACAGCGGAGTCTGGTCCTCGCGGAACACGACAGTGAACCCGTGGGAAGCATCCAGAGCAATTTCTGATTCCGTGAAATGCGGATGATGAAACCTCACCCATCACTTCTGGGTCCTCACGACTCGTAAGGGAGCACATTTTCTTGTGAGATCCTTACGTCTCGCAAGAGAAAAACACACTTAGGAATCCTCACGATTCTTAAGGAGAAATTACACCTACAGGATCCTCTCGACCGGTAGGGAGAAAATTCTTTATGAAACCCTCACGGCTCATGAAGTTGACAAGTCTTAGGAGGCAGATCTTAACCCTGAATCCTAAGCCATCGTTGTCCTGCAAGGAGATCAAGATAGACTATCCACAGATTACATCCAATAAAAAGGGACACACCATTGAGAAGAAAAATACGTCTTTTATTCATGAACCAAAATGGATACAAAGTACAATTCGTGAAAGAACAAAAATATACTCTTATTCAGGAGTATATACAAAAGAAGAATAAAGAAAAATATATACAAGTCTTCAAGTTGGCGGGCGATTTAGCAGATTGGTCAGCTCATCCCTCTTTCGTTGGGCCTCGCCTTCGTGATTCAATATCGCCAAAAGACGGGCCTCCGCCTGAGCTTGCTGAGCCTGGTATGAGGCAAGCCGGCCTTCGAGCTCTTTCTCAGTAGCCTTATAAGCCTTGACCCTTTCACGAGTGAACACGGCAGCTTTGTCGATGGCCACCACCTCCTTGATGGCCTCTTGAAGCACTCGCCAAAGTTCATACGCTTTGTTGGCCTTGGCTGTAAGGTTGGCCTGAAGCTCTATCAGCGCTTTCGAAGCCAGCTCCCTCTCCGAAAACTTGCGGCTGAGCCTCTTCTCACAAGATGTCATATTCGCCGCACACCGTTCAATCAGGGCTCGTAAGCCCGCCTTCGCAGCCATAGCCTCCAAAGAAAGGCGGGTACACTCGAGCACATGCAAGCAAGCCTCCACCTGCCGGCAAAACTTAACCCAGACTTGCACTACTGCTTCGCTATGATAGGTGGCAAGAAAGGGGAGAGAGCCGTTAGCTTCGGCAGCAAACGCTTCGGCCGTAATTGCGTTGCCAGCTTGAAGTTCCTCGATCAAAGATGACAGAGAGGCGAGGCTTAGCTTGGCCATCTGTTCCGAAGCACGCAGAGCATAGGGGCCGGGTGGCATAGTGATGCGCGACTCCAACGCAATAAGAACTGGCAAGGCTGTTCAGATTTATAAATAGTCGGTGAAGTTTGTAAGCAAAGAACGAATGGAACAATGTAGGAGCTTTACTTACCCACAGTCATGCAAGAAAGAGCTGAAGGCTCCCCTAGCCCTTCAAGAACCTCAACCTCGTCGTCGGCTTCCAGAACTGTAAAGAACATCAATGTCATTTTGCGAAACAACAACAATGCTATGAAAAGATGGTGAACAACATGAACCTTGCCCAGAAGAAAGGACGATGCGCTGAGGAGATATTGCTTGTGGAGCAGCCATCTCCAACAGGCACTGAAAAGACTGCCGGGGAGACAGATCAGCAATAGAGGCCGCCAATCTGCGCAATTCTGAAAAGACAGAAGAGTTCAGATAATGGAAAGATGACTAATTTAAGATATAGAAAGCTACCTTCGACGCTCTTCCCATTCTGAGCCGGAGGGATAGCAGCTTCAACGGCCTCCTCCATGACCTCGGGCACATTATCGGAGACACGGGCCGGTGCAGCGGGTTCTGACTGAGGAGCAGCGACTGCCGCTGCGGGCTCCAACGAAAGGACGGTAGCTTCCACTACCTGCATCCTAGCCTTCGGGTCGCCCTCAGGAAGATCCGTTCCAACGGCGACCACCGAAGGTGCCTCTCCCGAGGGAACAAGTGCTTGGGAAGCAGGAACTACCAGAAAAGATTCCGCCGTGAGAGCGACAGTTGCATCAACCCCCTCCACACCGATTGGTGCTTCACTGGGGATATCGGCAGGCTTTATGGCCAAAACACGACTTAGAACCTCTGCCGCCGCCGAAGTCCATGCAAAGTTCATACAAAGATAAGGATACATATATATGTATGCAGGCAATACAAGATATTACAAAAGAGACATATGAACATACCAATGCGCAAGGGAGCCTCCAATATGGCTTGTTTGAGCCGGCGCTCCTTCTCAAGAAGTCGTGCTCGCTGGAGCTCAAGGGTGGACTCATGGCCGCCAGTCCACAATGAAAGCGCATCCGCAGCATCCTCCGAAGCAGCCTGTTTAAAGGCCCTTTCGCCTCATTCCTCCAAAGGGCCGATGAATCGTCCCCGGATCTACGAAGGGTCTTCATAAAAAATGACGGCTGGATAGGGCTTCTTCGGAATTCTTAAGTTTTCCGACTCGTCTTGAGAACGTCTTATAGCCTCAGCCAATTGTGCGGCTTCCTCAGCAGTTGAACTTGGGAAAAGTAGGCCAGCATCCGACTCTTGCATGGCCAACGATTCATCCTGAAGAATGGGCTCAGACTCTACTAAAGAGTCGAGCAGGTTGGTAGCTGATTGAAAAGAATTCTTGATGTGTAGAATGAAATTGTAAAGAAATCACAACCAAAAATAATTTGACCGCAATCAACTACGGTGTCGGATGTAGATTGTTAGTGAGTGCGGATCGTCCACAGGGAAAGTGTAATCGTTCGTCTTTTGAATTAGGTGAGTCGAAACTTTAAGAAAAGAAAACAAAACAATTCATGATTTAAATTTTTGTATTTCAAGAAAAAAGAAAAATCTAGATCTAAGAAAGCATTTAAAAGATAGAATCAAGAATTGATCGTTTGATGATTTTTCCAAACCAAATCTCAAGAATCGAAATGAGGCTCGTAGGAATCGATCGGATCTATAGATGTGATGTAATCTTACAGTTACGTATTCTTATCCTTCGATGAATTGATACTAGATCGATGATGATCGATCGAGAATTAAGGATTTCTTGTGAAACTAGGGTTTCATCTTATCCCTTGTTCTTTCGTCGATATCATTCACACTCTAGCCTCTAGTAAATTCAAGAAACGATCGTAGATCCCTAATTTAGAGCGATCACAATCAAGAAAGCATCGCTACGAAACTAGGTCATCGATTCTTGAACTTGCTAGGGTTTACAAAACTCGTAGGACTTAAAAATCGTATTTAGATTTGTTACATCATCATTCTACAATCGTCTCGACTCCTTTACGAGCGGAGTTTTACTCACACATCACAACAAGAACAACAATTACAAATTGAGATCTAATCATGATGCAAGAATTAAAAGAAAGCAAGATAAAAGAATTTCACCTTTTATTTATATCAACAATTTCGTTACAATCACTCGAGATCTACAAGAGGAAGAACTTGATCGTCGACTTGGCTTCGCTCGTCTCCGTGGATCGCGGATCGGCTCGGATCACTTGCCCGATTGAAGATCGGCTCGGCTCCTAAAAGGTCGAAGGCTTCTTGCTTGATTTGGTACTCAAGATCTTGGATTTAGAGTGGAATTAGGGTTAGGGTTTCGCACAAGCTTTGTCACGAAACTTGTGGAAGAAGAAGATGTAGAATTATTCACTAAAGAGTGATTAGCCTTTAACCCTAGGTCTAGGTTCCTATTTATAGATAACTAACCCTAGATCTAGGATTTCAAATTCTAAGTTTCCCTCCAAAAGTTTGTTGAGAGAATTCAAATTTCCCTCCAAAAGTTAGTTAGAGGAGAAGGTTCTAGATGTGATTAGTTAGGAGGAGCTTCTAGAAGAGGATTAATTTAGGAGCTTAATTAGGATTAGCCTTCTTAATCTTCATTTCTGATCTGTAGTAGCTTCGAGAGAATTCTTGACTTTGAAGTGTCAGAAAGCAATGTGGGACCAGAGCTGAGGATTTTGCCCAAAACATTTCCTGCTGACGTGGCAGAACTGCGGCGCTTCCGCCGCAGATAAGGGGTTTGGGCCGCGGAAGGGCGGCTGCTTTGGGGCTTCAGAGCTTGTTCTTTCTGTGGTAGTCTTGGGCTATGTTGTGGGCCTTTATTTTCTATACAGAATTGTCTAATTCCTTCTTCACTGTTACCAGATCTGAAATGATTGAATTGGCTTAATGTTGATCAGCTCTTTGGTTTTCTTCCGTATTTTCCTGCACAGACTCAAGACAAGTGTTGCGCAAATACAGAAAAGATGCGATGCCATGAAATGCGGTTAATTTCCTTTAAAGTGTCGGTTTAAAAGTCTAATACATGCAATCTCATATTTTGTGACAGATTTGTTAATATGTAGAATATGAATGCCGAACACTTCTATGTGTATGCAAATGTTAAGGAAATTGCCGGCTAAAATATACAATATTTTCGACTGATCAAATATCCCCAAACTTAATTTCGATCGTCTCGAGCGAATGTTTTATTAAAAAGAGAAGGAGAAAATAAAGAAAGAGAAAAAACTAACTAGCACACTTTCGTAGGCAACACGATTGCACTGAGCACGTGCAACAAGCCTTTAAACCTCTAGGTGTCCCTAGTAGGAGGAGTGTTGTCTCCTGAGGGTTTTCAGCGGATTGCACCCACAAAATCCAACAATAAAAGAAAGATCATGAATATTACATTTAAAGAAAAGAATTGTAAAAGAAAAACTTTGAAAATTAGGGTTTCCAACTAAGCTAGCTTTTCGGTTGTCATGAGCCCTATCTTAATGGTCATGAAAAGATGTTAGAAATCACGTCCTCCCTCAATAAAACATCGTCTTATTCTTCATTCCTATCTTTCTTCCAAACATCGATCATATCACCCTGCGTGTGTGTAAAGGACATCCCTACACCCGGAGAATTCAATTCAAGCTATCATACTCTTGCCCATCAGCCTCAGTATATATTTTTTTCGATGAGCTCACACACTTTCATGCGACCGTTAATACTTCTTGAGGTACTAACCGACCGATTACTCATGTGCTTGCTTGCTTGGTGTATTTTCCTAGTCTTGCACCACCTCAGGCATAGCAGTGACTCCCAGACCAGTTGACCTTAGGGCACTAGGTGAAGAAGCACCCTTTTGCTATATATTTTTTATTCCCTTGGTGATAACAAAACCAGTGTCCATTTTTCTCACCATATTTTTTTTTTTCATACTTTTGGCCTTAAGACGAGCATTTCAAGGTATCCTCTACTATCCCAGGCTTCAAGATGTGTGTAAGTGCGAATAGCAGGGTAGCAACGTTCAAAATGTTTGGCTTCCAGAATAGAAACTATTTTTCAGACTTATTTTTATCCTCAGATTAGTGACGTCTTTCATCTTACTAACCCTTGGGACAACGGCTCATAACTACTTATTACTAGTTCGTATAAGAAAACTTCTAATTTTCTTGGTTTTCTTAAATTTTTCTAATCTCATAGATGTAATTGTTCACTATCTAATCTTTTATTATCTTATTTATATACAAAAAAGTATTTTTATAGTTTTGAAAATTTTTAAATTTTTATAGGTTTTTAAAGAAATGTTTTGTGCTTATGCAATGTATGATGCAAATGATGCGAAAATAAGCACAAACCTCCCCCAAACTTGTTTTCAACAGTGTCCTCACTGTTGCCATCTGCTAAATCTCGAAAAACCTGTAAGCTTGGGAGGAATTTATTAGTGGGGGCAAAATATTTAAGTGAAGAACCTCCCCCAAACTTATTTTTGGCTCAAAATTTTGTAAAAATTTTCTTTTCAGGAGCCCGATCATATACCCCCCCAAACTTGAGTTATGCAATGTTAATCTTTTAAAATCACAAGTGGGGGTCAAAAATCAGTGGTCGATGCCAAGCTTTGCAAAGACCGAATGTCAACACCAACCATTCAAAAATTTTATCAATGCAGTGCTCGGGTTGGTGGAAGAAGAAGTGGGGAAAGGTTAAGTGGTGGAAGAGAGTGTGTGTGCGTCTCATTTTGGAGAGACGATGCAGTGAATGTGATGGATTGCTCGCATTCTTATTACAGTTCAGAAGAAGGGGTGGAGGTTCAATTTCATTGATTGGGAGATGATTCATCTCAACACCCGTGTCATTTAAAAATGCGAGTTCATCAGCGAAGATCTCCTCAAAAGTTCCATTCATACCCCGGTGAATAATGTCATCACAAAGTGCGGGGTGATCTTCAGACTCTAAAAACAGTTCATAATCCGTGTTAATTGTTGACCTGGACATCTCAGTGGAAGAGTCCGTATGTGTATGATACATAATTGGGTCAAACAATAACATATGAAAAGAGTCTAGATCAATATCAGGAGGATCATCAAGTTCGCTGCTGTCGACATCCATTAAGTCGACAGAACATACCTGAGCAATAGGTTCGGAGGGTACACTTCCCAACTTGTAAATGTTCAGCTCTATTGACCTATTCCCGAAAGATAGGGTCATAGAACCATTACGACAGTTGATTATTGCATTGGAAGTGGCCAAAAAGGGGCGACCTAAAATCACCGGAATTTGATTCCGTGGGTTCGCTACAGGTTGTGTATCAATTACAATAAAATCTACCGGGAATATAAATTCTCCGATTTTTATTAACACATCCTCCAGCTCACCCCTAGGTTTGGTGATTGATCGGTCAGCCATCTGGAGAGTGCAATTGGTTGGCTTTAACTCTCCGATCCCTAGTTGCTCATAAACAGAATATGGAAGCAAGTTAACACTAGCGCCCAGATCTAGTAGAGCACGGTTGATGTGTTTTTCCCCAATAGAAACGGAAATAGTAGGATATCCTGGATCCTTACGTTTCCTCGGTAATTGTTGGGGGAAAGCCGTGTCTATTGTTTTTTCCATAAAAATCTTCTTGGGCACTGGATTCTTCCTCTTCCTAGTGCACAAGTTCTTAAGAGTTTTCGCATAGGACGGAACTTGTTGGATAGCATCTAGGAGAGGGATGTTGGTGTTTACTTGCTTGAAAATGTTCATAATCTTCTCCATATGTGGACTCGGTGTGTTAGCCCTTAATCGATTAGGATAAGGTGCTTTAGCAATAAGTGCTGGGTCCATCATAGGAGAAGAAAGTGTGTGTGGAACCGATCCCGGTATAGAAGTGGGGATCGTCCGTGGAGGGGTAAAAGAGGTGGGCTGTAGTGGCGAGCCTTTTGGGAAATGGAGAATAGGCTCGGAAGAAGATGGTGGGGTAGAAGAACTGGGGTCAGAAGTGTGTGTGTGAGGAAAGGTCTCAGCCGGGGTGTTATTGATTGATTTATCAGTGTCATCAAACTCTTCCCCAACATGAGTGTCAAGCACTCTTCCAGATCTCAACGTGATTGTATCCACATCATGTAAATAGCTAGAATTGGGTAAAGGTTGAGCTGGAAGTTTCCCCTTCTCTCTTGCACTCATTTCAGCTTTTAAACGTGCAATTTCTTCTTCCATCGATTTAATACTCTCGCTTTGGGACGCAGAGTTTTTCTTTATATAATCGACAGAAGACTTCATTTCAGCCGAAACTTGCATGATATTTGTTAAGACCAAATTCATGCATTGTGCAATTGAATAGGATTCATCCGCTCCGGTCAACTGCAAAGGACTAGATGGTGCAAAAGTGTTGACCGGATTTTGAAAATTTTGTGCTTGAAAGGGGTGCTGACTCAATTGTGGTGGCTGCTGTTGTGGTGGAGGGATCCCTTGGAAATTGTTTTGGTTTGGAACCGTGTTTTGAAATTGGGATTGGTTCCAATCAAAATTGGGGTGATTCCTCCAACCCTGATCATATGTGGAGGAAGATGGATTGTTTCTAGGTCTTTGAAATGCGGCATTGGTATGCTCAGGACCTTGAAACGGGCATTCTTCCGTCAAGTGAGACGGATCAGAACAACAGCCACATATAGTTTTGGAGAGTGATATTTGACTTAGGGCGGCGGCTAAAAATTTGTTTTCCATAGCATCAAATTTCTTGTGTAAAGCTGAAATTTCAGCTCTAATTTCTATGGAAATATCATTGCCATCCCTAGATGATTGACTCACACCCTCCCACTGTAAAGATTTTTCAGCGAAATCTTCTAGAAAGTTCCAGGCTTCCCTATCATCTTTGGTCATAAAATTGCCTTGACACATGGATTCAAGGGTCTGTCTTGTGTAAGGAGTAATGCCCTCATAAATGATTCGGCAAAGATCCCATCTCGGGATGCCGTGATGTGGACATTGGATTAACAGATCCTTGAAACGGTCGAGACATTTTGAAAATGTTTCATTTGGAAGCTGGGTGAATTGATAGATTTCGCTACGGACTCGAGCTGTCTTTTGGTGTGGGTAGAATTTCTTAAGGAATGCTTTGACGAATTCGTCCCAATTTGAAATGGAATGTGCGGTAGTGTTATATAGCCACTTCTCGGCTAAATCGCACAAAGTAAATGGGAGAAGACGAAGACGGAAAGCATCCACAGACAACTGTGAGGTACCCATCATTGCGCATACATTTTCAAATTTCGTGATAAACACGTATGCGTCTTCAGACTCGAGACCGTGAAATTTTGGTAGAAGGTTGATGTATTGGGGTTTTATTTGAAAATTTTCCCCGTTGGCTGGTGGTGTGGAAAGACAGGTGGAAAGTGGGCCTCGTATAGGATAACATCTCTCTTGGAGAGAAATGCGAGGTGGATTCTGCGCACCAACGGACGGCGGCAGGGTAGTGGAAAAGAAATTCGATGGAGGTGGATCCATCGATGTGGGTGTGGTGGTGGGTAAAAGAAAGGTAAATGTAGAAATACCGACTTTTGGGTCGATCAGGGAAACGCGGACTAACAGGCACTAGAAACCCGTATCCAGCCTATCTTGTACTAAAAAGGGTTAGTACAAGTGGCAGCGTGAATTTATAATTAGGGGAAATGATGTATGCGGTGTTTGCTTTAAAAAGATACGGATTTTTGAAAATATGATGCAACAAAACAAATGCAACACACAAAACCCTAAAATCTAGGGGTCACCTAGGTCTGGCTCTAGACCGCTCCTAACTGCCAAAAGACAAGTCGCAGGATAAATCCTCCACTGCCTCTTTGTCTCCCTGTGGCCGGATAAGTGCCAGGTAAGTGGGAAGGAACCACCACTACAGTGGGCCTAATTAATAACCACTAGCCTTAGACACACTCGCCTTAGGCACCACAGGAAAACTCGGATAAGCAATGAATTACCCACGGCCTTCTCTTGTCCTAATTGAGCGCGACGGTCCTTAGAGTCATCTCTAGATTTCTTTTAATTAATGAGGGTCAATGCGGATGCAAGTTTGTGATTTTCGGGGCCTAGGAAGGGTAATGAAATCCCCACCTAATTTGAATTTGGTCGTGCCCCTTAAATTTCCGTATTAATATGCAAACAACCAAAAGAATCAAAACACACGCACAAATTTATTTTGCTTTTGCGGCGCTGCGATTTATTTGCAAAGAATCCTGCACAAAATATTAGTTGGAGCAGAGAAAGGAGAAGATAAGAAAGTTAGGGATTTACAGAGAAAAATTGCTGCAGAGAGGAGCTAATGTTGCGGCGCTTCCGCCGCGGATAAGGGGTATATGCCGCGGATGGGCGGTGGTATTTTGGGATCAGTGCACAGAAATTTGTGCACAAGCTCCTGTTCACCTACACTGCTCTCTGGATGTTTCAGAAATTTTTTTCCACAGCTCCAATGATTCCAGATTTCCTCGCAATCAAATCACAAAACACGTATTAGTGTTTGCACGAATTTTGATCTAAAAATTATAATGGAATAAATTGTTCAACTCAAATTTCAAAATACGAACTATTAGCGCACTATCCCCGGCAACGGCGCCATTTGATTGAAAAGAATTCTTGATGTGTAGAATGAAATTGTAAAGAAATCACAACCAAAAATAATTTGACCGCAATCAACTACGGTGTCGGATGTAGATTGTTAGTGAGTGCTGATCGTCCACAGGGAAAGTGTAATCGTTCGTCTTTTGAATTAGGTGAGTCGAAACTTTAAGAAAAGAAAACAAAACAATTCATGATTTAAATTTTTGTATTTCAAGAAAAAAGAAAAATCTAGATCTAAGAAAGCATTTAAAAGATAGAATCAAGAATTGATCGTTTGATGATTTTTCCAAACCAAATCTCAAGAATCGAAATGAGGCTCGTAGGAATCGATCGGATCTATAGATGTGATGTAATCTTACAGTTACGTATTCTTATCCTTCGATGAATTGATACTAGATCGATGATGATCGATCGAGAATTAAGGATTTCTTGTGAAACTAGGGTTTCATCTTATCCCTTGTTCTTTCGTCGATATCATTCACACTCTAGCCTCTAGTAAATTCAAGAAACGATCGTAGATCCCTAATTTAGAGCGATCACAATCAAGAAAGCATCGCTACGAAACTAGGTCATCGATTCTTGAACTTGCTAGGGTTTACAAAACTCGTAGGACTTAAAAATCGTATTTAGATTTGTTACATCATCATTCTACAATCGTCTCGACTCCTTTACGAGCGGAGTTTTACTCACACATCACAACAAGAACAACAATTACAAATTGAGATCTAATCATGATGCAAGAATTAAAAGAAAGCAAGATAAAAGAATTTCACCTTTTATTTATATCAACAATTTCGTTACAATCACTCGAGATCTACAAGAGGAAGAACTTGATCGTCGACTTGGCTTCGCTCGTCTCCGTGGATCGCGGATCGGCTCGGATCACTTGCCCGATTGAAGATCGGCTCGGCTCCTAAAAGGTCGAAGGCTTCTTGCTTGATTTGGTACTCAAGATCTTGGATTTAGAGTGGAATTAGGGTTAGGGTTTCGCACAAGCTTTGTCACGAAACTTGTGGAAGAAGAAGATGTAGAATTATTCACTAAAGAGTGATTAGCCTTTAACCCTAGGTCTAGGTTCCTATTTATAGATAACTAACCCTAGATCTAGGATTTCAAATTCTAAGTTTCCCTCCAAAAGTTTGTTGAGAGAATTCAAATTTCCCTCCAAAAGTTAGTTAGAGGAGAAGGTTCTAGATGTGATTAGTTAGGAGGAGCTTTTAGAAGAGGATTAATTTAGGAGCTTAATTAGGATTAGCCTTCTTAATCTTCATTTCTGATCTGTAGTAGCTTCGAGAGAATTCTTGACTTTGAAGTGTCAGAAAGCAATGTGGGACCAGAGCTGAGGATTTTGCCCAAAACATTTCCTGCTGACGTGGCAGAACTGCGGCGCTTCCGCCGCAGATAAGGGGTTTGGGCCGCGGAAGGGCGGCTGCTTTGGGGCTTCAGAGCTTGTTCTTTCTGTGGTAGTCTTGGGCTATGTTGTGGGCCTTTATTTTCTATACAGAATTGTCTAATTCCTTCTTCACTGTTACCAGATCTGAAATGATTGAATTGGCTTAATGTTGATCAGCTCTTTGGTTTTCTTCCGTATTTTCCTGCACAGACTCAAGACAAGTGTTGCGCAAATACAGAAAAGATGCGATGCCATGAAATGCGGTTAATTTCCTTTAAAGTGTCGGTTTAAAAGTCTAATACATGCAATCTCATATTTTGTGACAGATTTGTTAATATGTAGAATATGAATGCCGAACACTTCTATGTGTATGCAAATGTTAAGGAAATTGCCGGCTAAAATATACAATATTTTCGACTGATCAGTAGCCACCTTCCTTCGCCGTTTGGATCCAGAACCGACCGCCGAGGATGACCGTTTCTTCCCCCGTGGAGCCTTGGCACGACGCCGACCCACCTCACCTTCAACACCTTCGTTACCGGCACCCTCGCTTGGCGGTGCTGCCGAGGACGACACGGCCATTGTCGACGCCGCCGGTGGTGGTACTGCTACTGGCGCCCTTTTACCCCTCGACTGAGCCCGGGTATCTAATGGCATACCAATTGTGGGGGTGAGGTCCACCCCCGACTCCCCCGGAATAAGCGCGATATTGGTATCCCTCAGGGGAAAGCGGACCGGTGCGCGCGGTCGCGGCGGAACACCCGTGGCCTGAACCTGAGCAGGAGCACCATATCTAAGGAGCACCCTCTTCTCCTCAGCAATAATCGGGCTGACCCGATGAAGGTACCAGCCCGTAAAGGACCCCACGCATCGGGGAATATCATCAGCTTCAGGGATCATGAAGCGGGAACCAGTGTTCAGCCTCACAAAGTGGTGAGCAGCATCGCGAACAGCTTCTGGTGAAGGAACCGGCGCAACTGTAAAAGCCTCAAAAGGAATGCCCTGATCATAGCCAAGCTGCCGGGTGAAGCGATGCGGGTTGTACGGCATAAAAAGGGCCGCACTGTTCTGACGGAATACCAGATAACCTGGCCTGATCGTGTACAAGTGCGTAGCCTCCCGGGGCTTCAATGAAGGCACACCATCTTTCGACAGGTCACAGAGTTGTTGAACTGGACCCGAAGGAGCAGATAGAACCCGATCAACGAATACCAATCCGCCAGTGGTAGCGTAAGGAGAAATCAACACGCGAATGGCCCCAAATTGAGTCGGGTCAGGGGCAAAAGCATCCACTAACCGCATGAGTCGCGGGAAAATATAGGCGTCGTAAAATGCGGGTCGCTGGTGCACAGCAAAGGCCCCCAACACGTGCATTTCGATCCAAGAGGTGAAGTAATGAAGAGAAAAGTTTACTACGTCTATGCCGGGAGTCGAAGTATTAGCCGCGGCACCTAACCCATGGTAGAGATGCGCTAGCCCGAGATGCCTACGGCTAGCCGTGTCCTCTCAGCGATACGATGAACCAGATAGATCACCGATACTCTCATAAAGCGGCGATGCATGGGGATGACAAATCAGCTGAGCCAGATGCTGATAAAACCTACGAAGAATGTGTTAGTTATATGTATGCCCTAGAGGCCATTACTATACATAGGATGTATATTATAGTGGATGCTTGGACATATATAGGGAGGACTTTCTTGCTCGACATGATAGTATGCTATCTGGTTGCTCTTTACCTTAACGTGTATACTGATTGTCTCTCTGTTACATGTTGGTAAAGCCCTTAGGATGTGTACTTGACTACCTGGACTATGATGCGGATCATACTAGTGGGGACATGGTAGTCCATAAGTACATCCTTCAAGGTCCCTAGTCGTGGGTGTATCGAGACGGGGCATCGATATACCAGAGTAGACTAGCATATACCTTCTCGACCCATACAGATGGGCGATGGATGATCCCATATCCATTGGTGTTTGACATCAGAGATGATATACGGGTGCTCAGTGGAGACTGGGTACACTAGACGGACTCGCCGAGAACTCCCAGATGGTATTATACCTTACGTCAGATGGCAGTTCTCTGGTGACACTGGTACAGAGTAGTCTGTTGACCCGAGATCGTCATAGAGTCTTGTGTGATGCCCACTGTGCTTTGATTTCCACCTTACCACGTCCAAGAGGGCATGCAAAATGGTGGTTTTTGGGTACAGCCCCGAGTCATATGGAGGCAATGAGCGATAGGAGGGGATTCGTCTCTCCCGGTATAGGGAGTTGATGTTGCGCTGTGTTCGATTGGCTATAACCGGAAATCCCTGGCCAGGGTTGCTGAGATTTACTGGTAAGTGTTACATGTAGTTTCTCGAACTGTTATAGACCTCATATCGACACGACTTATCGAGCTATTGGGGTCTGACGTTTACCACCCCTAGGCGAGATATGCGACATATCAGACGACGAGACCGGACTGTACGGTAAGTGTTACCGGTTGGATTCACAGGAGTGTGAGCAGGCTTGCTCGTCGATATTCTGATCGCTCAATACCCGGGTGGCCGTTACGTTTAGCAGACCGCTTGCGGCTTGTGGGTGCTTGATATGATCATCACCTGCTGCCGGCGTATTGACGAGTCTTTAGAGTCCTACACAGAGGTTTCCTGGCTCAAGCGAAACGAAATAGGAGCGCATATGAGATATGTGCGGAACCGAGAATTATACCAGTATGTGATACTGTATTCTATTCTCGCGATTTGTATCATTGGTCGGTTATATGAGATATAGCCGGGTTACCGGATCAAGTATTGATTCGATACATTGATACACTTGATATTAGTCGGTTATATGCGATATGACCGGATCGTTAAATCAAGTGTTGATTTAATGATTTAATGTATAATTATATACTTGATATATTACTTTGCATTAACTAGTATTTGTTCACTTTAAATGGATTTTCTCACTTGAAATACACAAGTTGTATATGTGATATACTTTTGTGCACTTGTTTGTATCATGTTTGATGATACATGGTAACTTGGGTTTGTGTAAAGACTTAAACCATGTTTAGTGAATGGTTAGGGTTCCATTTCACTTATTTATTTATCTATTCATTTTGGTTAAAAGATAAAAGAAAACAAAATGGTTGCTTTCATACATGAAGCTTCTTGATGCTTCATGCATCTTTGACTAAAGTGACCATTTTGTCTTCATCTCCTAAACCTAACCATTCTACTAAACCTTAGTTAGTTCTCTACACTAAACCATGGTTGAAAATATGATAAGTATCCTTTTATTTTCTATTTTATAGAATACTTATCATATTCTTTCTTCATCTTCTTCATCTTCAACAATGAAGAAACCTTGTAACCATCAATGGCAACTTGAGAAAAAGAGTGAGAAATCCAATTCTAAAGTGAACCCACTTCCTATTTCTTCATCCTCTACCACTTGACAAGTAGTATAGGGTGTTTTCTTCACAAGTTACATGACTTGGTGAAGTTGGAGCTTGATCTTGTATTGCCTCGACGTAGATCATCTTTGGCATCGAAGTCGACGACCTAGCCCGCCCATTTCTCCGATGAAGCCGATGCTAGAGCCCGGGATCCGATCATCGCAGCGAGGGGACTTCATCGCGGAGCTATGGAGGTGGAGGACCCGATCTACAAAGGTTGTATTTTCATTTACTCTTAGTTAAGTTGTTAACTAGTTATCGTTTTCGCCTAAAATCTAGTTAACGATCCGTATTAGGGTTTCTCGGCACTTGTAAAATTTGAAATTGGCATGGTTGATGCCTTGTGAGACCTCATTAGTGTGCCTAGGAACCCTACAGTGGTATCAGAGCCTAGCTAGAGCCTTAGGCGATGCATAGACGAAGTTTGAAACCCGAACGAACCCGAAACCCTAAAAATGACCCCTCTCTGTACATTTTTACAAAACTGGGTTTTTTCCAGATTAAAAATGCTTCAAAAATTCAGCAGGAAATTCTAAGAATTACGGTGCAAAAACGAGCAAACGATACGCCCAAAGCGCGGCGGAACCGCGGCAGAAGCATGGCTTCTGCGGCGGTTCCGCGGCAAAATTATGTGATTACGCTTCCATTTTTGCACAATAATTTGTCACTTCAGGTGCTGAGTTTTCTGGGAATTTTTAAGTTGCACTCAAGAGTTGAGTTTTCTGGGGTGTTTTGGAGCTTCGATGATTCGATCGGAAATTTCAAACTTTGTCTATGTGCTTTTCCGGATAATTTTAGAATATGTTAAAAGGTTCGACCGGATATAAATACCCACTTTTTTCCCTGTCGGGAAATTTCCAAGTGTTGGATCTTTCCGTGGTTTAATAACATTCTAAGTAGTGCAAGTAACGCGATGGACCCTCTAGAAGACAACAAACCTTAACTCGATTATGTGACCGTCTTGAACTGCCCTTAGAACCTTCGGGTTTGGGGCAGTACGGCGTGCCACATGTGAGGCGTTGGTTTGACCCTTCTACGGCTGGACCGTTGGTACTGAGGCATGAACTGGATGTTTTTAAACCTATTTCATGTGTTGATTTGTATTGGGAAAACTTGGGTGTTTGAATGTTCGATCGGAAAGTTTAACATTTTCTATTTATCTGGAATGGGATACAATAATTGGAATTCACAAGTAGTTATGAGATAACTGTTTGAATGTTATAAACATAGCACTTTAGTCTCACTTGATCGGTTGCCATGGAATTTTGATGTGAGCAAAAGTCCGTCGCAATCTCGTAGCGTACGCGGATACTCGCCGGTAAACTTGATAGACAGCCTCACCCCATAGCCCCGACCAAGCGACTGTAGGAGATCCCCGTCGCCGAAAGCATCCGTTTGGGTGCTGGCGGCAGCGGTGTTCCGTCTTAGTGCACTTCGTCGACGGTATCGGGGGTGCGGCCGCCTACTAAAGTTTGCGACGAGCATTCGATCTGGATATCGGGAATCTTGTTGAATTGCCCGACTTGATATTGAAAAGAGTTTTCGATAATGAGACTAAAATGCGGGGTTTATAATTGTTAGGCATGCGATGTCTAAGGAATTCATTTGATTAGGCATGTGATGTCTAAAAAGGTTGCGGATTCCAACTGTTGTAGTTTTACACTTTCTTTTCTGTGACCGTAAATGTAATATGTCATATCGCCGGTTTCGTTGCTATATGTCAACGACAATTGGGATACGCATGTTTACTTACGTTGATGACATGTGATGTTATGTGTTGCTGGATATGTTATATTGGATCGTCGTGTTTGAATAGCCGGGTTTTTTTTATGTGAGATGAGTGTTTTTCATTTTCATTCATGTAAAAACTTGTATGTAATATTCTTTTATTGGGGCACTTCCAGGTTGCGGAAGATGTCTCCTTTTGTATATTATTTACTTTTCCGCACTAGGATAGACCCAAGGAGGGGAGCACAAGTAACCGGGTTCTGGAGTCCAGTGGGAGACCAACTCGAGGAGTCGAGTCCGGGTCTCCTAACTCTAGAATTGGTAGGGTTGCTTGCCGCTCTCGTAGGGGTCTAGGGGTGTGGGTTTGGCTATTCATCGCGACCGTGGAATCCGTGTTTTATACTAGCTCGTATTGAAAACACGGACGTCCTAATATATCCAATATTTCATATGTTTCTTCTGCTGCGATATCTGTGATGTGATCATGTGATATGTTCTGTGATGGATACAGTATATAGTATATATGATATATTATATAGACGTTACTTATATTTTACACCCGCGCTAGCCCTGCCCCGCTCTGTCGTTAGTTACCTAACCTAACGATGCACGAGGGGACATCGAGGCGAATGCGGATGGCATAAGTGTACGTCGTATTTATCTGTGATGTTTAGGTACTTAAATTATGGGACTTCATTAATATGATTAATGAAAATAAAAGAAACCTAAAGATGTAGAATTGAATTTCAAAAATAAAACAGGTAGCTACAGTTCTTGCTTTGCACAGCGGTATATATGATATATCCTGCACTTTATTCGATAAGGAAAGGACCGAGATCCCTTCGCCGGGAGTGACTCCATTAGCAATAACTGGCAGATGCTACAACCCTCGGTTTGTCTTTTGATTGCTTCTATAGTTTCTGCTTTGCACAGTGATATATATGATATATCCCGCACCTTATTCGATGAGGAAAGGACCGACGATCCCTTCACCGGGAGTGACTCCTTTAGAAAAACTAGAAAAACCTCAAAGACACTCCATTTCAAAAATCATTTGATTCTACAACGATATCAAGTTCATTACGCAATAGGTTTTCAGAAAAACCTGTCGTAGCCCTCCGTTATTTCAGATAAGTAGTAGTTAGTATTCGTGCTACGTTTGTTGGCCTTTGTCAAGGCGTAGTGTGCGGTAGCTGACTGGTGCTTATCTGCTTATGCATATGATGCAGATTGGGTTAGGGTAGTCGTGCGACCTTGTTGGCCTTTGTCAAGGGTCGTGCGGGTGGGTTTAATTCAATCAAGAAATGACGGGTTGAACTTGACTAGCATCCTATAGTTTGTTGGCCTTTGTCAAGGTCATAGGAGGTTAGGGGCAAAATATTATCGGGAATTTCAAGTGTTGAAATTTGCAATGAGATTGCATACCTTCTATGAGATAGTTGGATCCCGATACCCGCTGCGAGTAATTGTTACTCCTGGGAGAGTTTTACACATTACAATTAGCCGATCAAGTAGGTGTCTAGAAAGGTGTCAACGGGGTTACGCCTCTGGGAAAATGAGGTTTACATTAATTAGGTTCGTGCGAAAGCACGGGGGACCTCCCTCAAAGTACCGACACTGGCCTGGCTGAAAGATTGGCGAACTTGTAGTGTGTAATTAATCCCGGCTAGTCTTTCCTTTTAGGGTTTGAAGGAAGATTTGATAAAAACAGTGAGAGCCGTCCTGATTAGATAAAATAATAACCAATCTATTCTTGCAAGAGCGCACGCTGAGTATTTTCTTCTCTCTCTCTCCAGGTAGCGACCATATCATGCCTTAATCAAGATAATAATACGGATATTTGATCGAATCCGCTTGTTATACTGAGCTGGGGAACGTTGGTCCCGCTCCAACTTATAAATGTTACAAGATAGAGCAGGAAATTGGGGAATACCAGATTTCCCGTGCCGCCCAAACGAAGAAAGTGCATATGATGCATCTCCTTCGGGTGTGTTCATTACAAAGAATTGTTTCTCAAATGTCCTCTACGTCCTGGGTATTTGATACCGGATCAGGATCCCAGATATGTAATCTGTTACATAGGGCTACAGATAGGTAGAGAACTGAGAACGGATGATAAGTTTCATGAGGCAGAAAACGGGGCAAGTGTTGCAGCCAAGTCTGTTGGTCACTGTCACCCTGTATTACCGATACATTGATTCTGAACGAATGTTATTAGATACCGAACCTAATATACAAAATCATATCTGTCTCTTTATTAGTAAAGAAACGATAAAATTTTGTATTGTTGGATAATGTTTTGAACATTTCCTATATCAAAAGTTGATCGGTTTAGGCACGTTATCTAAAAGCATTGATGTTCTAAATCAAACTATAGTTCTTTAGTATACGGAACACACACAAAAGGAAGAGTTCAGAAATGAACGAATCCTTCTTGTGGCATTGTAGACTAGGTCATATCAATGCGACCCGACTGGCTGAAGTTACATATAAATGCATATTTAAATCAGTTTGAATTTACATCTTATGAAACTTGCCAGTCATGTCACAGAGATAAGATGACCACAGCTCTGTTTATTGGTAACAGAGAAAGAGTTGGTAAACTCTTGGGACGATACATGTTGATGTATGTAGGTCCCCTGTCTATATATGCCAAGACCGGTTCTTTGTACTTCATTACATTCTCTGATGATCTCTTTAGATTCAGACATATGTTCCTGTTGAAACACAAGTCCGAACCTTTTGAGATATTCACAGAATATAAGTTAGAAGTAGAGAACCAATACGGGTATAAGTATTATGTCCTTTGATGAGATCAAGGAGGAGAATACTTGAGCACGGAATTCTTGGACTTTTCTAAAGGAGAATGAGATTCTCTCTCAGCATTACTCCTCCGTATACACCATAGCACGATGTTATATCGGGGCGGAGCAATAGCACCCTATATGGAATGGTGTGCTCTATGATGAGTACTACTGAGTTTCCTATTTCCTTTTGGGAGTTATGCACTTGAGAAGCTGCATACCTATTGAAAAGGGTTCGAATCAAATCAGTTGCCTACCACTCCATATGAGATATGGTATGAGAAGAGCCCATGTCTTAAACTAGTTAAGATTTGGGGTTGTCCGGCCTATGTCTAAAAGCAAAATCCGGACAAACTCGAGGCAAGAGCTGTAATGTAGAACTGGAAAAGTTCCAGCTATACAAACTACAGCAGATGATTTGGTAGAACCAAAGGATTCAGTAGATTCCAACGAACCTCAGCCTCTCCGCCGATCTAGTAGGGTTCCTCACCCACCTGAGAGATACTTCGGTTTCTCTATGACAGTGGGAGCGAGGATTGCATCATGAGATGATGACCCAACTAGTTTCGAGCTAGCCATCGAGAGTAGGGACTCTGTAAGAATGGCTGGATGCTTAGTGATCTGAGATGGAATCCATGTACACCAACAAAGTATGGACTTTGGTTGCTATATCTGAAGGGTTAAATCCCCATCAGGAGCAAGTATATCTTGAGAAGATTACTTGGTGTAGATGGAAATGTTGAGACTTTCAAAGCTAGACTTGTTAAAGGTTTTCGTCATCGACCAGGCGTGGATAATGATGAAACCTTTTCTAAGGAGCTATGCTTAAGTCCATCCAGATCCTACTTGCCACGGCTACATACCATGACTACGATATCTGGCGGTTGGGTGCCATGACTGCTTTTCTAGATGGTGTTTTAGAAGAGTGCGTCTATAAGTACACAGCCAGAGGGCTTTGTAGACAGTGGGAGCAGCGGAAACGTGTACAAGATGCTTTATAGGATAAAGCAGGCATCGCGGAGTTGGAACGTCTGTTTTGATGTCGTAGTCAAAAAGTTTGACTTCATCAAAATGGTAGATGAACCTTGTATATACAAAAAGGTAGTAGGGAGTATGGTGGTGATCCTCGTAGAGTACGTGGATGACATACTCTTGATGGGGAAGGAGTTTCCTATGCTACGCTCGGTCAATCTCCGCTTATCACAAGGATTCTCCATATAGGATCAAAGTGATACCTCCTAAATCCTGAGTTTTGATCTATGAGATAGAAGTGATTGGATGTTAGGATTCTCACTAGTTGTAGTGAGATGGTATCAATCGATCCTGGGGAGAATCACTGGAAAGGTTCCAGGGTGATAAGGACGACTGAATGTCAGTCACAGGCATTGTCTTTACCCTTAGTAAATGGACGGTATGTTGGAAGAGTTCCAAGCTAGATACCGTGGCATACTAGACAATAAAGGCTGGATACATCGCTACTTAAGATGCTACCAAAGAGGCAGTCTGGATGTATATTAGTTCATGAGATGAACTTCGTTCCTACCATTGTGAGACAATGGAGTTGTGGCTTATGCCAAGGAACGTCCGTCCTATCAGTGATCCAGATATATTCTAAGGCAGTGTCACCTGATCATGGAGATGGTTGATCTCCAGGGTGATCGAGGTAAGGAGAGTTGACTCAGAGGACAACATGGAGGATCCACTCACAAAGGCCTTTTCCCAGAGAGAGACTTTTATGGGATGGTTGAATATGAGATACTACAACCACTGCTATCAGATGGCCCTAGAGCAAGTGGGAGATTGTTAGTTATATGTATGCCCTAGAGGCCATTACTATACATAGGATGTATATTGTAGTGGATGCTTGGACATATATAGGGAGGACTTTCTTGCTCGACATGATAGTATGCTATCTGGTTGCTCTTTACCTTAACGTGTATACTGATTATCTCTCTGTTACATGTTGGTAAAGCCCTTAGGATGTGTACTTGACTACCTGGACTATGATGCGGATCATACTAGTGGGGACATGGTAGTCCATAAGTACATCCTTCAAGGTCCCTAGTCGTGGGTGTATCGAGACGGGGCATCGATATACCAGAGTAGACTAGCGTATACCTTCTCGACCCATACAGATGGGCGATGGATGATCCCATATCCATTGGTGTTTGACATCAGAGATGATATACGGGTGCTCAGTGGAGACTGGGTACACTGGACGGACTCGCCGAGAACTCCCAGATGGTATTATACCTTACGTCAGATGACAGTTCTCTGGTGACACTGGTACAGAGTAGTCTGTTGACCCGAGATCGTCATAGAGTCTTGTGTGATTCCCACTGTGCTTTGATTTCCACCTTACCACGTCCAAGAGGGCGTGCAAAACGGTGGTTTTTGGGTACAGTCCCGAGTCACATGGAGGCAATGAGCGATAGGAGGGGATTCGTCTCTCCCGGTATAAGGAGTTGATGTTGCACTGTGTTCGATTGGCTATAACCGGAAATCCCTGGCCAGGGTTGCTGAGATTTACTGGTAAGTGTTACCTGTAGTTTCTCGAACTGTTATAGACCTCATATCGACATGACTTATCGAGCTATTGGGGTCTGACGTTTACCACCCCTAGGCGAGATATGCGACATATCAGACGACGAGACCGGACTGTACGGTAAGTGTTACTGGTTGGATTCACAGGAGTGTGAGTGGGCTTGCTCGTCGATCTTCTGATCGATCAATACCCGGGTGGCCATTACGTTTAGCAGACCGCTTGCGGCTTGTGGGTGCTTGATATGATCATCACCTGCTGCCGGCGTATTGACGAGTCTTTAGAGTCCTACACAGAGGTTTCCTGGCTCAAGCGAAACGAAATAGGAGCGCATATGAGATATGTGCGGGACCGAGAATTATACCAGTATGTGATACTGTATTCTATTCTCGCGATTTGTATCATTGGTCGGTTATATGAGATATAGCCGGGTTACCGGATCAAGTGTTGATTCGATACATTGATACACTTGATATTAGTCGGTTATATGCGATATGATCGGATCGTTAAATCAAGTGTTGATTTAATGATTTAATGTATAATTATATACTTGATATATTACTTTGCATTAACTAGTATTTGTTCACTTTAAATGGATTTTCTCACTTGAAATACACAAGTTGTATATGTGATATACTTTTGTGCACTTGTTTGTATTATGTTTGATGATACATGCTAACTTAGGTTTGTGTAAAGACTTAAACCATGTTTAGTGAATGGTTAGGGTTCCATTTCACTTATTTATTTATCTATTCATTTTGGTTAAAAGATAAAAGAAAACAAAATGGTTGCTTTCATACATGAAGCTTCTTGATGCTTCATGCATCTTTGACTAAAGTGACCATTTTGTCTTCATCTCCTAAACCTAACCATTATACTAAACCTTAGTTAGTTCTCTACACTAAACCATGGTTGAAAATATGATAAGTATCCTTTTATTTTCTATTTTATAGAATACTTATCATATTCTTTCTTCATCTTCTTCATCTTCAACAATGAAGAAACCTTGCAACCATCAATGGCAACTTCAGAAAAAAAGTGAGAAATCCAATTCTAAAGTGAACCCACTTCCTATTTATTCATCCTCTACCACTTGCCAAGTAGTATAGGGTGTTTTCTTCACAAGTTTCATGACTTGGTGAAGTTGGAGCTTGATCTTGTGTTGTCTCGACGTAGATCATCTTCGGCATCGAAGTCGACGATCTAGCCCGCCCATTTCTCCGATGAAGCCGATGCTAGAGCCCGGGATCCGATCATCGCAGCGAGGGGACTTCATCGTGGAGCTATGGAGGTGGAGGACCGGATCTACAAAGGTTGTATTTTCGTTTACTCTTAGTTAAGTTGTTAACTAGTTATCTTTTCGCCTAAAATCTAGTTAACGATCCGTATTAGGGTTTATCGGCACTTGTAAAATTTGAAATTGGCATGGTTGATGCCTTATGAGACCTCATTAGTGTGCCTAGGAACCCTACAGAATGTCTCTTCGTCCATGCCAGGAACTGCAATCGATTCAAAAGATACCGGCGACATAATAGGAATGTAGTACTGCGGTAATTCCGATTCCTTAGTTGGCCACCTGTTCAAACCAAACCCAAAGGGGTAATTGATGTTTGCAAACTTCGGAGCCGTCTTCGATAGGACGCCCTCGCGAAGGAAGCAAGAGATGAAGCTTTTAAAGGTGACTCCCTGTTCCTCCGACTCTGTGAACAGTTTGCCAAAGATGCCCAAAGCCTTGATCAAACTCGGGCGCTTGTGGCGGACGGCATTCATAGTGGACAAGCCGTCGAGCATTGCGGGCTCAGTCTCGAAGATCTACTCGTCAGAAGGCAGAAATTCCTCATAAAATGTCTCTCTGATTGGCAGCCCCGAGATCTCACGATATTCTTCCAAAGAAATCGAAACTTCATGGTCCCCTAGGAGGAAAGTGTTGGTGGGGAGATTCCACTGGTTCAGGAAAGCCTTAACCCACCAGACATGAGGAGACTGGTAGTGGAAGAGGGACGCATATATCGCCTGATAAAGCCCAACCTTCTGCAGTCGTGCACGATGGGCGGACAGGATGTATCGAGCCCAAAGGAGATAGCCCGTGGGGTGTCGAGGGGTGAGCCCTATTTTGTAGATCTGCTCCCATGGCTGGGCCTCGCCCTCGCAAATGCGGCGTCCCAGAATATCTATGGCCGGGATAGGATGATTCGGGATGCCCGTCGTCGAAGGCTCAAGTCGTCCCTTCGGAGTCCAATTAGGCACCTCTACAGCAAAGACTGTCCCTGGAGGATCCATCGGCAGGAACGGAAAGGTAGGCTCCGTCGGTACTTCGCAAAGAAAACTCCGACGACCCCGGATGATGTGACTGTACGAGGTTCCCCACAGAAGCAAATTGGTGTGATTCGGGTCGTAAGCCCTGATCATTGCCATCACCTCCTCGTCAGATGGCGATTGGGGAAAAGCGGCTTCCGAGCAGGTGAAAGGGAAATACGGAACATACATCATTGTACCTGAAATAAAATAAGGGGAAACTGTTAAAGCGAAGCCAACAGTATATATATGTTTATAAACGCGTAAAAAGACAGTGGAAGAAAGCGACAGAGGACTCATTTTATGGGAACATTGGTTACAAAACACATGGGTCCCATAAAATCAAGATGGCGGCTGGCTAATGATGAGGCAAAGCAATTATAATGAGACAAAAGGAAGATTCTCATTAAATAAACAGTGGATTTCAAATGACCCTACATATTCCCCTAAAAAGAAATCCATCTTGGACTTTGTGACAAATCAAATAGAATCAAGGGAATTAAATTCCCAGAAAAGTACCACTGCAAGGCTCTTCTTCTTGGTTACAGAAAGACTCTTGGTTACAGAAAGACAACTCAGGGCAAAAGACCCCAAGAAGTCCCCTGAGAAGAACTAAGTTCTTCATAGGAATTAAATTCCTTTTGAAAAAAAGGGAATTAAATTCCCAGAAACTTCTTTTTCCAGAGCCAGAGCTCTTTGAGGATGGAATTAAATTCTAGGGGAAAGACGAACAACACCATCAACCCCCTGAAAATCAGAGAAAACCCTAAAGGGCCTGTTGATTAAAGAATGAGTGGGTTTCTTGTTAAAGAACTTAAAGAAAAAAGTGGGTTCTTGTTAAAAGGGAAAACCCTTGGTGTGGATTTAAAATCCAGTCAAGGTTTCTGTGAAGACTCTTCGATCGTTCAAAGATCATTACCTGAAGAAAGGGTCCTTTGAACAGAGTTAAACTCTGAAAATATTCAAGGCAGAGAACTAAGCTCTGGAAAAGAGAATTAAATTCTCAAAAAGAAAAAGTTTGAAAGGAAGAAGATGAATGAGTGGAGGCGCTTCTGAAAAGACCCCTGCATTTATAGGATGTGATGGAAATGCTTCATCTCCCCGATTCCCTAGATGGATCCAACGGTCACAAAAGTGACAGCGTTGGACTCACGTGTAGACACGTGAGAGCAATGCTGTGGGGGCATTTGTTTCCTGATTAAAAATCAGGAATTACCTCAATAAGGTATCACGTGTTCACACATGACCAATGGTTACGTGATGACACGTGATGGTTAAAATCTCATCAAACAGAAATGAAAACAAACAGCTGAAAGATGACTCAATTGGGGGTCACGTGCTCACACGTGACCAAGGGTCACGTGCCAGCACGTGATAGGCTTTGAAAGCCTTACAGCTTAATAGAATTTAATTCTAAAAAAATCAGGAATTACCTCAATGAGGTATCACGTGCTTACACGTGACCAATGGTCACATGTTGACACGTGATGGTTATAACAGCAAAATAAACAAGCGGCTGTTAAAAGACTCCAATTAAGGGTCACGTGTTCACACGTGACCGAGGGTCACGTGTTCACACGTGACAGGCTTTGAAAGCCTTATAACTGAATAGAATTAAATTCTAAAAGCTTCTAAATCTTTTCAAATGGAAAAGGATTATGGGGACCGTTGGATTAAAAATCCAAGGGTGATTAAAAATCACCAATTTATGGAAAGATTTTAGACAAGGAAAGATTTCCCTAAAAATCTCACCAGAAATAACAAACAGAATATCTTTGGATTTAAAATCCAACGGTGAATAAAATTCACTGTGTGATCCAAAGGATCATATTAATTATGAAAACAAACAAAATTTTTCAATGAAAGATTCATTAAACAAATTGATTCTTTTCCTTCTCCTATAAATAGGAGCCAAGAATAAAAGAAAGGGAGGAATTTTTTTTTGGAGATAGAGTTTTGGAATCTTGAAATTTCAGAGAGAAAAGAAAGGAGAATTTAATTCTCAACAAAGAAAACCCTAGGTGAGAAAAGAGAGGGAATCAAAACTTTAAACAGAGAATTTAATTCTCAAAATCTAAGAGTTTAACTCTTCTGTAAAAGAACTTAGTTCTTCCTCTAGTTGAAGATCTGCAGAAGCACATCTCCCCATAGGTTGAGAATTTAATTCTCATCTGGTTGAGATCCTGCCATGCAGATCCAAAACTCAGAGGGGGAATTGAGTTTAGAGAATTTAATTCTCTCAAAACAAAACTAGGGTTTAACCCTATATGAGAATTCAATTCTCCTAAAATTACAGGAATTTAATTCCTTCAAGATGGACAGAACTAGGGTTTAACCCTAATTGAGAATTTAATTCTCTCAAACTTACAGGAATTTAATTCCTCTTAAAATGAAATTAGGGTTTCACCCTATACAAGAATTTAATTCTTGTACATATATGGGAATTTAATTCCTCTAAAAGAAATTAGGGTTTAACCCTACATAAGAATTTAATTCTTTTATAATAGGAATTTAATTCCTCCAAAATCATGATTAGGGTTTAACCCTACAGAGAATTTAATTATCAAAATAAAATAAGGAGACTTAAAAGATTTCTGAGCATGAAAAGAACTAAGGTCACGTGTCCCCACGTGATCCCTGAAGAGATCTCCAGAAATGAGAAGGAAAAAGCTCTGAGGCAACGCCTCACGTGCTCCCACGTGACTTCCAAATCACCGAAAGAAAAAGCAAAGGAAATCTAAGCTTTGGGCGCTCTCACGTGTTACCACGTGACCCCTTAGCAAACGCTTTAGTGATCAGCACACAGATGACCATCACATGCCAACACGTGAGGCTCAAAATAAAATACAAAGTGTTTAACACTTAATTGCAGAACGAAGTAAAGAGATCTGGTCCCACCTTTGGGCGCCCTCACGTGTCCACACGTGACCCCTCTTTCTTTAGTGTTTAACACTAATTTGGGGATTATATTTCTAGTGTTTAACACTGATTTTTTTCTAGTGTTTAACACTAAATTGAAGATTATATTTCCAGTGTTTAACACTGATTGTCTTTTAGTGTTTAACACTAATTTGAGAGTTCTATCTCCAGTGTTTAACACTGTTGTTCTCTAGTATTTAACACTACTTTTAGCTAAATTGGCTAATTTTCCTGAGGCAAAAGACCCCCTTAACTGAATCTCAATATTGAGTCAATCAAAGATAAAAATATTACCAAAGCCTTCAAACTCTTGTTTAGCATTGCTAAATAATGTGGGCTGAAACCAGACAAATGTCTAATGGTCCAACAAAGGGCCAGTATTTTGAATCTAATTGGACTTAGCCCAAGTTGGCCATAAGTCCTCAATTCAGACTTAACTGAGCCATTGTGCTCATAATATAATTAATTGATCCTAGCTCCAAATCGGACTACAGATCACTTAATCCACCTTGGTTCAAGGGTACATCTCTTCACTCCTTTGATATTTGTCATTGTAATTCCTCAACGTCTTCAAAGAGGTGACGGGTCCCGACGACCACACATTTCACAGACTATGACGTCTTTAAACGGACTGTGGGGTCCTTAAACCCACGGACTATGATGTCCTTAACCTCAACCGTGATGTCTTAAAACTAACATCGGACTGTGGGGCCCTTAAACTCATGGACTATGATGTCCTTAACCTCGACAATGATGTCTTTAAACTAACATCGGACTGTGGAGTCCTTAAATCCACGGACTATGATGTCCTTAACCTCGACCGTGATGTCTTTAAACTAACATTGGACTGTGGGGTCCTTAAACCCATGGACTATGATGTCCTTAACCTCGACCGTGATGTCTTTAAACTAACATTGGACTGTGGGGTCCTTAAACCCATGGACTATGATGTCCTTAACCTCGACCGCGATGTCTTTAAACTAACATTGGACCGAGATGTCCTTAAACTAACAATGGACCGTAATGTCCTTAAACTAATCGACCGCAATGTCCCTAAACTAAACAATAGAGCCCAATTGCTCTCTTGTCGGATCTAAACGATCCCGTTAAGTTGATCTTAGTCTAAAATTAGACTAACGTATCCTTAACAAACGTTTAAGTTGATCTTAGTCTCAAATGAGGCTAACGTATCCTTAAAACAAAACCCCCCCATACCCAAATCTAAGAAAGATACAGATTTAGACTAGTCCACGCCCTACGGGTGACAACATAAATTAGTCTCCGTATATAATCCATGGGAAACCAAACACAAAACAAACACCCACGATACGAAGTGACCATCTGGAGAAGGAGAAAGTTGTTACCGCGACGTGGTAGCGTAATTAACTGCAGGGGCTTGCGCCTGCAGGGAAGAGCGTCCCCATAATCAAAAACCCCTCAGACGAGGGGGAATCTGACGAAGTCTGCTACATCGGCCGTATTCATTTAAACCTTCGATACATGGTGCCATAAATCAACTTGGCATCTTCGGAGAGGTGGACAGATAGCACCAATTAGCATCTGCCCCGAATTTCAGGAAAGACGGACCTATGCGGTTCCGTCTCTGTGTTTCGGAGGGGAACAAGGGTAGTGATCAAGGCTCAGTGGGAATTCACACGAGACAAATGCCGATCTCAGGTCCGAAGACTAACCTGTACACATGTCACCTAAGAACTTCCATTTGACGATAGGTATAGTACCATCTGGAAGTTCTCGGCGAGTCCATCCAGTGTACTCACACCCAGTGAGAATCTGTATACGATCTTAGGTGCATCAGACCAATGGCTGTGGGACCAACCATCCCCCGATGGGGTTAGAAACGTATACACTAGTCTACTCTGGAGTATCAATGCCCAGTCTCGATACTCACGCGACTAGGGACCATTTAAGGATGTGCTTATGGACTACCCTGCTCCCACAAGTATGATCGCCATCACAACGCAGGTAGTCAAGCAAGATCCTACGGGCTTTATCAACATGTAACCGCAATATGTAATATCGAGGAAGACATATGCCATGTTAAGATAAAGACAAACCATAATAGTATACTACCGTATCGAGTCTTTATCAATATGTGCAAGCTAGATATAACAACAATAGAAATAAATACACATATCTTGACAAAGACAAGTCAAATAATATACTATAAAACTGAGCAAGATTGTCCTGTACATACATATCCCTAGCATCTATATGTATACATATACAATACTGGCCTCTAGGGCATATATATCCAACAATCTCCCACTTGCACTAAAGGCCAGTAATTGGCGTACAGTATACCCAACGTCTGCACTAAGGTCAGCTGCTGGCATATCGCATACCCAACATCTCAAAAAGTCGCTCGAACTGCGCTTGAGGGATGGCCTTTGTAAATGGATCCGCCGTATTTTATTTTGTATCCACTCTCCGGATCTCGATCTCCTGGTGATCTACGATCTCCTTGATCAGGTGATACCGTCTTAAGATATGCCTGGATTTCTGATGGGACCGTGGTTCCTTCGCTAAAGCTATAGCCCCATTGTTATCATAATACACAAGTATCAGATCAACAATGGACGGAACTACCTGAAGTTAAGCTATGAACTTCTTCATCCAGACCGCTTCTTTTGCGGCATCGCTTGCAGCAATGTATTCAGCCTCCAACGTCGAGTCTGCAATGGTATCCTATTTGGATCTCTTCCAACACACCGCCCCTCCGTTGAGGGTAAATATAAAATCCGAGACAGACTTGCTGTCATCCTTGTCACTCTGAAAGCTTGAATCGTTAAAGGACTCGACTTTTAGGTCTCCATTACCGTAAACCAAGAACATCTCCTTTGTCCTTCTCAGGTATTTGAGAATGTTCTTTATTGCTGTCTAGTGGTGCTCACCTAGGTTGGACTGATACCGGCTCACCACGCTTAGCGCATAAGCTACATCTGGCCTTGTACATAGCATCACATACATTATAGATCCTACCGCCGAAGCGTAGGATATGGTGCTCATGAGAACCCTCTCCTCGTCAGTCTTGGGAGACATCTCCTTGGAGAGGGTGATTCCGTGCAATGCGGGTATGTTACCGCGCTTGGAATCTTCTATACTAAATCTCTTTAGTATGGTCTCTATGTACCTGAACTGTGAAAGTCCTAGTAATCTCTTGGATCTATCTCTGTAGATCTTAATCCTCAGAATGTACGAGGCATCACCCAGGTCCTTCATGAAGAACTTTTGTGATAAGAATAGCTTGATCGATTGTAGCATAGGAATGTCATTTCCTATCAAAAGAATGTCGTCCACGTACAAGACTAGAAACATGACAGTTCATCCTACAATCTTCTTATAAATACAAGGCTCATCCTCGTTCTTGAGGAAGTCAAAATCCTTGACTGTTTCATCAAAACAGATGTTCCAGCTCCGCGATGCCTGCTTTAATCCATAAATGGATTTAAGCAACTTGCACACCTTCCTGCTGCTCCCACTATCTACGAAACCTTCCGGCTGATCCATATAAACGGACTCTTCTAAACTTCCGTTCAGAAAAGCCGTTTTTACGTCCATCTGCCAGATCTCATAGTCATGAAAGGAAGCAATGGCAAGTAGGATCCGAATGGATTTAAGCATAGCCACTGAAGAAAAAGTTTCATTATAGTCCACACCTGGTCTTTGACGAAAACCTTTTGCAACGAGTCTAGCCTTATAGGTTTCCATCTGCCCATCTACACCAAGTTTCCTTTTGTAGATCCATTTGCATCCAATGGGTTTTACCCCAGGTGGATCAATATCCAAGGTCCATACTTTATTGGTGTACATGGACTTCATTTCGGATCACATAGCATCCGGCCACTTTTCAGAGTCCCTACTGATAATGGCCTGCCTGAAACTGGTAAGGTCATCTTCTTGCAAGATGCAATCCTCTCGATCCCCGTCTATGAGAAAACCATAGTATCTCTTGGGCGGATGAGAAATCCTACCAGATCTGCGGAGTGGCTGAGGCTTGTCTGGGATTACTGAATTTAGCTGTTCCTCCAAACCTTCAGTTTCATTTTGTGGTTCATGGATTTCTCCCAGTTCTACCGTACTCCTACTAGTTTCTTTTGCAAGAAACTCCCTTTCCAAAAAGGTAGCGTGGAGAGATACAAACACCTTCTGTTCCTCAGTGTGGTAGAACAGATAACCCAGTGAATTCTTAGGATATCCCACAAATTTACATAGAACTGATCGTGCCTCTAGCTTGTCCGGTTTCTGTGTTTTCACATAGGCCGGACAACCCCATATCTTAAATCGCTTAAGATATGGATTTCGTCCACTCCATACTTCATATGGAGTCTTAGGCACAGATTTGGATGGAACGTAGTTCAGTAAGTATGCAGCTGTTTGAAGCGCATATCCCAAAAAAGAAAGAGGCAACTCAGTGTCACTCATCATGGAGCGAACCATATTCAATAGGGTACAGTTCCTCCTTTCCGATACACCGTTGTGCTGTGGTGTATACGGAGGAGTAAGCTGAGAGAGAATTCCATTCTCTTTTAGGTAATCTAGGAATTCCGTTCTTAAGTACTCCCCTCCTCTATCAGATCGGAGGATCTTGATACTTTTGCCAATCTGGTTCTCTACATCGTTTTTGAATTCTTTGAATTTCTCAAAAGCTTCAGATTTGTGTTTCATGAGATACACATATCCGAACCTAGAGAGATCGTCAGTGAATGTGATGAAGTATGAGAACCCTCCCCTTGCATATATAGACATTGGACCACATACATCACTGTGTATGAGTCCCAAGAGCTCTGCTGCTCTTTCTCCGTGTCCGGTGAACGAAGATTTGGTCATCTTTCCTTTGAGACAAGATTGAAAAGTTTCATAAGATGAAAATTCAAACGTATCCAAAAATCCATCTTTATGCAACTTACTCAGTCTTTTCTCTTTGATATGACCAAGTCTACAATGCCACAAATAGGATTCATTCATATATGAACTCTTCCTCTTGTGTGTGTTTTGTATACTGAGAACTATGTTTTGATTAAGAACATAGATACCATTATACAGTGTACCTTCTGCAACCAATACCTGATTAAGGTAAATGTTCATGATATTTCTATCAAGAATAAACTTATATCTATCTTTATCAAGTAAAGAAACTGATATGATGTTGCAAATAATGGAAGGTACATAGTAGCAGTTGTTCAAAATTATAGTATTGCCATTTGGCAATGTTAGGTGATATTCACCGACGGCAGAAGCATCAAGCTGTCACGCCCCGCTTCCCAAAGTGCGCTAAGATAGGCACGTGACAGAGCCAACTATGCTACCTATGGATAGGAAACATCCCTCCACAGTCACATTACGGCTGTCTATAAGATATCAAGAACAATAGAAATAAAATAAACTATCTAGTACATGTCCATAAGCCAGAATAAACGAGTTAAGAAATAATATGCGGAAGCAATAGATCCAATAAACAATAATAATCTGGAATGTACGTCCCATATACGGGCTCACATCAGGAATGAGAATGCTGAAAGAAAACTAAACTAAAATACTAATAGGTCCTCACTGCTCGGCCTGTTGATCAAAATACTCTTGGACCGCCTGCGACAAGTATAAGGGATCTGGGCCATGCAAAACCCAGACGTCAGTGCTTCATAATATCAATAATTCAAGGCAAGCAGGATGTAATGAAATATGCAGGCATGAAGTATAAACAGTAACAAGTCATCAGTAGCAAGTAAACCGTAACATGAATATAGATCAGTGAACAGGATATAAACAGGTGAAGTGCAGTGAGTAGTCTAAACTGTGCTATAAGGTTATCTACTCTAAAGTTATTCGAAATAAATTAATGTAATACTCATCGTAACCCATCGGTCTATGCCCCGTTCAACCCCACGGGACCATGGTAACAAGATATGATAGACTGTGAGTCAATGTCCCATTCAACCCCAGTAACATGATGTAATAGCCCTTTGAGTAACGTTCGGCTACATTCTTGATTTTCCCATACCCCCAAGTTATGTATGTAAGTCAGGTATTGATAAACCTGGAGTTAATGCCAACACAGGATCAAGCAGGTACAGGTTTGTCTGTAGAGACAATAAGATATGTCCATAGGGACAACAAGTCAAGATTTGTCGGCATTAGTAACAAGATCAGGTATCAAGTCAAGTAGTTATATAATCAGGTCATGTCAAGTAGTGCACATGTATCAAGTTATGTCAATAAGTGTATTAGGTCATGTCAAGTAGTGCACATGTATCAAACGGGTGCTCATAATCAAACTGTAGCAAGTATTGAATCAGGGTGAAAGTACGGATGTACAATAAAAGCATGGATGCACAAATATCGATCAGGGGTTACATCATAACTATGTAGGGTGCACAATATCAAGTATGGAGTGTCAATATAACAACAATATGTAATAATGTGACATGGTATGCGAATAGTTATAGAATTAATGGTATGGATGCACAAATATCGATTAGAGGTTATATTTACAGTTCCAATACTAATTAGGATGCACTTTATTAAGTATGGGGTGTTACTACAATAATAATATGGATTAATGTGATCTATAAATGCCGTTATAGATATTTTAAATTATATGGATGCAAACGGGTATCCGAAAACAGTAAACTTTTAGTATGGATGTACAATGTGATAAACAAGTAACATTTTACTCATATGGATGCATAATAATATACCTAGCATGTAGCAAGATGAATTAGCATACAACTAGATATGTAAATAGTGATATAATAATATTAACATGGATAACATATTCAAACTGATTAATAACTATAAAAGTGGTATTGATTAACCATGCACAAGAAAGTTCCGTTCAGAAATTCAGCGTTACCCTGATTAGTAAAATAGCTTAAAAATAACAAACGTTCTCTAAAAAGGACGTGTCTTATACCAAAAAAAAGATAATTAAATAAGGTTTTCATTTTTATAAGTTGAAGTATCACAAGTTGTTCCTACAAAAAGCTATGAACATTCGAAGTTGAAAGTTTGCTGCTGGAATTTCCGTGGATAGCAGTTTAGAGATATTATTTAAACAATTTATTTTGCAAGTAAATATTTCATAGAGTTATATTATTCTGAGTTAGCTTCGTAACAAACTAAAGAACGTATACTAATGATTTTTCTATGATTTATAATGAATTTTATAAGGTAAGGTGTACAGTAAATTTCAGATTTGTCGTATCCGCTTTGCAATGATGTTTCATGTGTAAACTATAATATTTTCAAACTATATTTTGTATAATATTATAAAATGCAGATTATAAACTAATTAAATATAATAATAAGAAATATTACGACGATATAAATTTTATAGATATAATTATAGCAAGTCGCAAGTTGTAAACTTTCATACATTTTATATTATAAAACCGATTAACGTTAAATAACTACGGTGTATAAATTATATAGACATAGCTGTATGATGACGATGATGATGATGATGATGATGATAATACGGAAACATATAAATAAATTACATAAAGCATAGCATGTAGCAAGTTATAAACTTGCCTCGATCGAATCACGCGACGGATACGCACGGCACGTCCGACGTCGGTAAATCGTCGCAACGCACACGCGGCACGGGTCCAGGCAAGGCAAGAGGGTGATCACATAGGCAAGGTACATTCACTGGATCACTCGGATCGTCAGCGACGAGCACGACTCCGCCGGTGATCACCAGAATCAAGAAACATGATCAAGAAAAAGAAAGAAGAAAGAAGAAGAAGAGGCTGTGTATTAAATAAGGAAAGAAAAAAATAAATAAATAAAATATATATAAATATTTATATGCAGAGGAGAGAGAGAGAGAGAGAGAAAGGGGTTGTTATTAGGATTTAGATTTTAATTTAACAAGATTTTGTAAGTTATAAATATTTTAAACTGTTAAATTTCAATAAAGATATTACATGAAATAAAATTGGATTTTCTGGTAAATACAAATTTAGTTCAAAATACACCCGGGTCGGGTCTAAAATTCAGTTTCAAAAATATAAAAAATATACATGTCGACTAAAACTCAAATTGGATGTCCGGGTAACGAAAATGCATACCTCCAAGAATGGATGCACATACGTGCGCGTAGCCATCCAAAAAAGTCCGTTTCACTGAACGGGACGAGAACAAGATACGCGGATGCTACGACAGGGTCAGGGGTATCATGCAGGATATGCTAGATATTTTTAAAATATTTTACTTGACTTTAAATGTTATATTAAAAAAATGCATATGCCAGATAAAATGCTAGTATGCAGTAAAAAATGAAAATGCACGAATCCATGTAACAGGTCAGGATAAATCATAAATATGAATCAAGACAGGTTTCAAGCAAGCGGGTCGGGTAAAATGCAAATACAAATGTCAAAATACTATTCGCACCAAAAACACAGTAAACCAAGAAACTACCATAAATAAGTAAATACTTGAACTGGAATTGGTATAAATGAACTAGGGTGTTACATTATACCCAACTACAAAAAGAATTTCGTCCTCGAAATTCCCAAGATAAGAAAAGATAAACAATCATGAAACTACAAGAATAGGTGTGGAAATTTCTGTCGAATTTCATCTTCACGTTCCCAAGTCGATTCTCCATGCGAGCGATTTCCCCAAGAAACAAGTACGAGAGGGATAACCTTGTTCTTAAGAACCTTTTCTCTTCGATCCACAATCAACATCGGTCGTTCCTCAAAGGTCAAATCCTCTCTTACCGTCAGCTCTCAATGATCCAGCACGTGTGTTTCATCTCGAACATACTTACGGAGTTGAGATACATGAAACACGTCATGAATATTCGCCAAAGATTGTGGTACCGCCAATCGATAAGCCACTTCTCTAACACGCTCCAAAATCTCGAAAGACCCTACGAATTGAGGACTAAGCTTACCTCGACTCCTAAAACGAATCACTCCTCTAGTCGGTGATATCATCAAGAATACCAGATCACCAGCAGCGAACTCTAGAGGTCTTCTCAATGTATCGGCCCAACTCTTCTGCCGATCTTGTGCTGCCTTCATATGATTCGGGATAGTATTAACTTTCTCCACGGTTTGCACGATCAAATCCGGTCCCAACAATCTTCGTTCTCTAATATCGTCCCAATAAACAGATGAGCGACACTTGCGACCATACAATGATTCGAATGGAGCCATCTGAATAGTCGCCTGAAAACTGTTGTTGTACGAAAACTCCACCAAGTGCAGATGATCCTCCCATGAACCCTTGAAGTCTAACATGCAAGCTCTCAACATGTCTTCGAGAGTTTGGATCGTTCTCTCCGATTGTCCATCTGTCTGAGGATGATAAGCTGTGCTAAACTTCAATCGCGTCCCCAAATATTCCTGTAAACTCCTCCAGAAGTGCGATAAGAGTCGGGTGTCATGATCAGATATGATGCTTACAGGTACTCCATGCAATCTCATAATCTCCTGCATATACCGTTCTGCCAACGCTTCCGTTGATTGACCAACTCGAAATGGTATGAAATGAGCTGCCTTAGTCAATCGATCAACAATCACCTAAACTGCATTATTGCCCTTTGGACTCCGCGGTAAAGCTGTCACGAAATCCATAGTTATATGTTCCCACTTCCATTGAGGAATCGGAAGTGGTTGCAATAAACCAGCAACCCTTTGATGCTCAGCTTTAACTTGCTGACACACCAAGCACTTCGCTAGAAAGCGAGAAATCTCCCTTTTCATGCCTTCCCACCAGAAATGCTGTCTTAGATCGCGGTACATCTTCGTGCCTCCTGGATGTACGGAATACGCGGAACTGTGTGCCTCCTTCATAACCTCTTCACGAATGTCCCCTTTCGGCACACACAAACGGCTATCATATCGCAACGAACCATCTTCATGAATCAACAAGTCCGTTCGAAGTCCTGCTTCAACCTGTTCTCGAAACTTCTGCAATCTTGGGTCCTGTGACTGCGCTGCTTTAATATTATCAATCAACGATGACTGTACTTGTAGCTGCATCAGCTATCTCGAAGAATACGGTAGTACGATCTCCAGCTCGAATCTCCGAAAGTCTTCGATAAGCTCCTTCTATGCAGTCAATATCCGAATTGCTGGCAACCGACTAAGCGCATCCGGCACTACATTAACTTTCCCCGGATGGTACTTAAGATCAAGACGTAGTCAGCCATCAGCTCTAACCATCTACGCTGCCTCATGTTAAGCTCTTTCTGCGTGAACACATACTTCAGGCTTATGTGATCGGTGAATACTTCGATCCTTTCGCCCAATAAGTAGCGTCTCTAAATCTTCAAAGCGAAAATCACAGCTGCTAGCTCCAAATCATGAGTTGGGTAATTCTTTTCATGGGTCTTCAACTGTCTCGATGCGTCAACTATAACTTTCCCATGCTGTATCAAAACACATCCCAAACCTTACCCAGATGCGTCGCTGTGAATCACCAATCCTCCGGAACCGTCTGGTACGGTCAAAATATGAGCAATCATCAACCTTTGCTTCAACATCTTAAAAGCTGACGCACATCTATCCATCCATACGAACGGTACTTTCTTGCGCGTAAGCTTGGTCAAAGGCTCAGCTAAGCGAGCAAAATTCTCCACGAACCTTCTGTAATATCTGGCAAGTCCAAGAAAACTTCTGATCTTTGCTACGTTCTTCGGAATCGGCCAATCTTGAACTGCTGCAATCTTTTCGGGATCAACGACGATTCCATCTCCGGATACGACATGCCCCAAAAACATTACTTCTTCAAGCCAAAAATCGCACTTGCTCATCTTTGCATACAATCTTTCTTGCCTCAATGTCTGCAGTGCGATCTTCAAGTGTTCCGCATGCTCTTCAATGCTCCTCGAGTAGACCAGAATATCATCGATGAACACCACTATAAACTGGTCCAAGAACGGTAAAAAGATTCGGTTCATCAAGTCCATAAATATCGCCGGTGCATTCGTGACTCCGAATGGCATCACTAAATACTCGTAATGTCCATACCAAATTCGGAACGCAGTCTTGCAAATATCCTCTGGTTTAACTCGGACTTGATGATATCCGGATCGCAAATCCAGCTTCGAGAATACCCTCGCGCTATTAAGTTGCTCGAATATTTCACCAATGCGAGAGATTGGGTACTTGTTCTTAATAGTCACCCGGTTTAATTCTCGATAATCGATGCACATTCTCCTTGTGCCATCTTTCTTCTTTAATAGAAGAACTGGAGCTCCCCAAGGTGAATTGCTGCTGCGAATCTAACCCTTCTCAAGCAATTCGGTAACCTGCTTCTTGATTTCTTTCAACTCCACTGGTGTCATTGGATAGTACGCCTTTGAGGTTGGCGCTGCACCAGGAACAAGATCGATCGCGAACTCCACATCTCATTTTGGCGGTAAACCCGAGATGTCCTCGAACACATCCATAAGCTCTCGAACTACAGCTGGCGCTTCTTCCTTATCAACTTCCATCGTCGAAAGAACACTGTTTGTCGGCCTAGCCCTAAACTCGACTGGCCCGACAGAACTGCTACCTCCAGCAAAGACAAACTCCGGATGTTCTGGAATCTAGAAAATCACTTTCTTTGCCCTACAATCAATGTGAGCGTGGAAAGTGCCGAGAAAATCCATCCCCAAGACAACTTCATAACTGCCGGTATCAATCACCAAGAAATCTGCAAAACATGAACTGGTAAGCAATGAAACTGAGAGAACCAAGGAAATTTCACGACCATGAATCAAGGAAATGAATCAAGACCAGGACTCCAAGTTACTTAAATAGAGTACCGCATTGTAACCATGCTGCAGTTCATAGTTACAATCACATAACTCCGTTCAAGTCGTCCAAATCCTAGTATCAGAATCAAAGGAACAGGGAGAAACAATAGGGAACAAAAGGTTCCAAGCCGAGATGCAAAGTTGTTTGCATATCATCAAGACAAGGGTCAAGAGAAAAATATGATTCAAGAATCACGATAACAATGTGGCAGGACATGTTCCTAATTATGAGTTTTCCGATTTGTGTATTGGGTCCAATACCCAGCTACAAAAAGAATCAAACCCGATTAACATAAATCCTATGTCTCTGATACCAAACAAACCCTGTCATGCCCCGCTTCCCAAAGTGCGCTAAGATAGGCACGTGACAGAGCCAACCATGATATCTATGGATAGGAAACATCCCTCCACAGTCACATTACGGCTGTCTATAAGATATCAACAACAGTAGAAATAAAATAAACCATCTAGTACATGTCCATAAGCCAGAATAAACGAATCAAGAAATAATATGCGGAAGCAATAGATCCAATAAACAATAATAATCTGAAATGTACGTCCCAAATACGGGCTCACATCAGGAATGAGAATGCTGAAAGAAAACTAAACTAAAATACTAACAGGTCCTCACTGTTCGGCCTGTTGATCAAAATACTCTTGGACCGCCTGCGACAAGGATAAGGGATCTGGGCCATGCAAAACCCAGACGTCAGTGCGTCATAATATCAATAATTCAAGGCAAGCAGGATGTAATGAAATATGCAGGCATGAAGTATAAACAGTAACAAGTCATCAGTAGCAAGTAAACCGTAACATGAATATAGATCAGTGAACATGATATAAACAGGTGAAGTGCAGTGAGTAGTCTAAACTGTGCTATAAGGATATCTACTCTAAAGTTATTCAAAATCAATTAATGTAATCCTCATCATAACCCATCGGTCTATGCCCCGTTCAACCCCACGGGACCACGGTAACAAGATATGATAGACTGTGAGTCTATGTCCTGTTCAACCCCACGGGACCATGGTAACATGATGTAATAGCCTTTTGAGTTACGTTCGGCTACATTCTTGATTTCCTCATACCCCCAAGTTATGTGTGTAAGTCAGATATTGATAAACCTGGAGTTAATGTCAACACAGGATCAAGCAGGTACAGGTTTGTCTGTAGAGACAACAAGATATGTCCATAGGGACAACAGGTCAAGATTTGTCGGCATTAGTAACAAGATCAGGTATCAAGTCAAGTAGTGGTATAATCAGGTTATGTCAAGTAGTGCACATGTATCAAGTTATGTCAATAAGTGTATTAGGTCATGTCAAGTAATGCACAGGTGTCAAACGGGTGCTCATAATCAAACTGTAGCAAGTATTGAATCAGGGTGAAAGTACGAATGTACAATAAAAGCATGGATGCACAAATATCGATCATAGGTTACATCATAACTATGTATGGTGCACAATATCAAGCATGGGGTGTCAATATAACAATATGTAATAATGTGACATGGTATGCGAATAGTTATAGAATTAATGGTATGGATGCACAAATATCGATTAGGGGTTACATTTACAGTTCCAATACTAATTAGGATGCACTTTATTAAGTATGGGGTGTTACTACAATAATAATATGGATTAATGTGATCTATAAATGCAGTTATATATATTTTAAATTATATGGATGCAAACGGGTATCCGAAAACAGTAAACTTTTTGTATGGATGTACAATGTGATAAACGGGTAACATTTTACTCATATGGATGCATAATAATATACCTAGCATGTAGCAAGATGAATTAGCATGCAACTAGATATGTAAATAGTGATATAATAATATTAACATGGATAACATATTCAAACCGATTAATAACTATAAAAGTGGTATTGATTAATCATGCACAAGAAAGTTCCGCTCAGAAATTCAGCGTTACCCTGATTAGTAAAATAGCTTAAAAATAACAAACGTTCTCCAAAAGGGACGTGTCTTATACCAAAAAAAAGATAATTAAATAAGGTTTTCATTTTTATAAGTTGAAGTATCACAGGTTGTTCCTACAAAAATCTATGAACATTCGAATTGAAAGTTTGCTGCTGGAATTTCCGTGGACAGCAGTTTAGAGATATTTTAATTTGCATTTTATGTTATTTAAACAATTTATTTTGCAAGTAAATATTTCATAGAGTTATATTATTCTGAGTTAGCTTCGTAACAAACTAAATAACGTATACTAATGATTTTTCTATGATTTATAATGAATTTTATAAGGTAAGGTGTACAGTAAATTTCAGATTTGTCGTATCCGCTTTGCAACGACGTTTCATGTGTAAACTATAATATTTTCAAACTATATTTTGTATAAAATTATAAAATGTAGTTTATAAACTAATTAAAGATAATAATAAGAAATATTACGACGATATAAATTTTATAGATATAATTATAGCATGTCGCAAGTTGTAAACTTTCATAAATTTTATATTATAAAACCGATTAACGTTAAATAACTACGGTGTATAAATTATATAGACATAGCTATATGATGATGATGATGATGATAATAATACAGAAACATATAAATAAATTACATAAAGTATAGCATGTAGTAAGTTGTAAACTTGCCTCGATCGAATCACGCGACGAATACGCACGGCACGTCCGACGTCGGTAAATCGTCGCAAAGAACACGCGGCACGCAGGACAGGTCCAGGCAAGGCAAGAGGGTGATCACACAGGCAAGGTACGTTCACTGTATCACTCGGATCATCAACGACGAGCACGGCTCCGGCGATGATCACCGAAATCAAGAAAAATGATCAAGAAAAAGACAGAAGAAAGAAGAAGAAGAAGAGACTGTGTAATAAATAAGGAAAGAAAAAATAAATAAATAAAATATATATAAATATATAAATACGCCCGGGTCGGGTCTAAAATTCAGTTTCAAAAATATAAAAAATATACATGTCGACCAAAACTCAAATTGGATGTCCGGGTAACGAAAATTCATACCCCCAGAAACGGATGCACGTACGTGCGCGTAGCCATCCAAACAAGTCCGTTTCACTGAACGAGACGAGAATAAGATGCGCGGATGCTACGACAGGGTCAGGGGTATCATGCAGGCCATGCTAGATATTTTTAAAATATTTTACTTGACTTTAAATGTTATATTAAAAAAATGCAGATGCCAGATAAAATGCCAGTATGCAGTAAAAAATGAAAATGCACGAATCCATGTAACAGGTCAGGATAAATCATAAACATGAATCAAAACAGGTTTCAAGCAAGCGGGTCGGGTAAAATGCAAATACAAATGTCAAAATACTATTCGCACCAAAAACACAGTAAGCCAAGAAACTACCATAAATAAGTAAATACTTGAACTGGAATTGGTATAAATGAACTAGGGTGTTACACAACCTGTGCTCCGTTCCCTACTCTGAGAGACATATCACCAGGTCCAATCATCCTACTTTTTCTCAGTCCCCATAATAAATTACAGATATGAGATCCTGATCCGGTATCGAATACCCAGGAGGTAGGACTGACCGAAAAATAGTTCTCAATAACAAGAACACCTGAAGAAGACACAATAGTATGTTTCTTCTTCGATGTGGTCATCAAAGAATTCAAACAATCCTCTTTCCTTTGCTCACATTTATGCCTGTTGTCATAAGTTAGAGCCGAACCGACGTTACCCAGCCCCGAATAAGAATTTGGATCGGTTAAGCGATACATTTTATTATCTTGATTAGGGCGTGAATGTTTGCTACCTGGAGAGAGAGAAAAGAAACACTCAGCGTGCGCTCTTGAAAGATTTAGATTGGTTATTAATTTATCTAATCAGGATGGCTCCCACTGTTTCCTCGAATTCTTCTTCAAACCTTAAAAGAAGAATTAGTTGGGATTAATCGCACGTCACAATACTTGCTTAACCTTTTGGCCAGGCTGGTGTCGGTACTTCGAGGGAGGTTTTCCAACGTTTTCGTGAAGTTCCTTAATTACATAACCTCTTTTCCCTGGAGGCGTAGCCCCGCTAACACCGTTCTCGACACCTACTTGGTTTATAGTATTGATTGTTAAGTGAAAATAATTTCCCAAGAGTAATCCTACTCATCAGTGGGATTGGGATCCAACTATCATTGTGTGATGCACTAGATGGAATCCACTCCAGTCACCACACTCCAGAAGGTATGCTGAATCTGCAAGTTTCCTGTATGTTTGAAACTCCCGATGTGGTTTTTACCACTAGGACCCTAGTGACCTTGACGGAGTCAACAAATCAAAGAGTCTTAGTCAAGTTCAACCCGTCATTATCTGGATTGCATCAAACCCACCCGCATAACCCTTGACGGAGTCAACAAGGTTATACGACTGTCCTAATCAATCGTATCTAGTGCTACAAACAAGCACCACTCAGCTACCGTACACTACGCCTTGACGGAGTCAACAAACGCATCACGAATACTTAGTGTTACTTGTAGGAAATGACGAAGGACTATGACTGGGTTTTTGGTGAAAACCCCGTTAACGTAATGAACTTGATATCGTTGAAGGAACCTGAGCAGTTTTGAAAAGGAGTGGTTTAAGCTCCGCTTTTGAAAACTTGTGGGTTTGAAGAAAAACCGAGTAATCTACTGTATAGAATTTTGCTAAAGAGGTCACTCCCCGCGAAGGGATCTCGGCTCTTACCTCCTGGAATGAGGTGCTTGATATTCACGATCGAATACTACTATGCAAAGCGAAAGAATATAACTGTAGTTTTTCGAAATTTGTTCCAACAATATCTTTTAGGTTTCTTTTCTTGCATTAATACAAATTAATGCGGTCCCATCAGTTTAATCCTATCACACCAGAAAAGAACGAAAATACAATGTACGTATATGCCATCCGCATTCACCACGGGGCCCGTCATCACCCGTTAGGTTACTTAACTAACGACAGAGCGAGGGTTGGACTAGCGCGGGTGCAAAACATATACAACATCTACTAGTATATATATAAATATATATAACATTCGTCCCAGGCATGATAATAAGCAACATCACAGAACTCAGCCAACAATACAGAAAGGTGGATAATCTTGGAGCCCCGGGTTTCATTTGAGCCGCAAATAAAACTCGATGTTCCCTGTCGTGTGGATAGCCTGTGCAATGAGAACTTGGACCCTTACGAGCGCGGCAAGTTACCCGCCAATCCCAAAAGTGAGGCATCCCCCTTCAACAAAGTGAATGGGCCACCCAGCACTTCACAGAATCCGGTAACTTGGGCGCCCCTCCGTGGGTCTTCCTATACCCCCAACGAGTGCGGTAAATAGCCCGCCAATTCTAGAATGAAGCCCCCTCTGTCTCAACGCCATGAGATGCGGGCTTGTTGCCTTCTAGAACCCGGCTATTCGTGCACTCCACCACGGGGCAATCCTAGTACAGAAAAAGAAAATAATATGTACAAATGGTGATATCAACCTCAACCCGGTCGTGCCCCAAAATAATATGCAACCCGGCAAAGACGGTAGTCCACATGTCGGACGCTCGTCCTGCAATAACAAATATACAAATGAATACAAACTGTACCACTAACATTGCACCATATGCTTTCCACCACGACTATTGATTGGTATGAAAATTCGTCGTTGTATATGAAAAGTGTTATCGCTATCAAAGAATTTATAGCCGCAGTCAATAACGGTGTTGTTGTAGTTCGTTAATGAGTACGGGTCATCCATTGAGATTCGTGTATTTATTCGTTCTCGCTTTTGTTGAGTCAAAAGAAAATAGTATAGAAAATTCAAGAAGATGAATCAAGATTTATTAGATGAAATATTTTCAAGAAAATCAAGAATGAGTTTAAGATTTAGTAATCAAGAAAATGTCCAAAATCAATTTGAGTTATCAAGAAAATGAAGAATAGCTTGTATGATTCGATAGGAATTAGTAGCAATGATGAATACTAATAATGACTCATCTTATCTATTGATGAATTATAGCTAGAACGATGGTGATGAATGAATATTAGGGATCTATTGAAGAAACTAGGGGTTTCTCCTTCACTATCCATTGTCTTTTCATTGATCATCATTCAAATCTAGCCTTTAGTAAAGAGAATCATCAATCATTTAATCCCAAATTGCAACGAAATTATCAAGAACGGTGATCTCGTTCCAATTTTGGTCACTGACAATTCTTTTTCCTAAAGTTTATAATTCCCATAAGACTTAAGAAGCGTATAGGATTTCATCACCATTTGTTCTTCCGAATTCCTTCGAATCCTTAACAAGCGGAGATTTCACTCACGCATCATGAAAATAAAAGAATCAAGAATTAGAAATTTCATAATGCGAAAGTTTAAAGAAAGAAAGAATTAACAATTTATCACCTTTATTAATCAACTTCTAATTACACTTTCTTTCAATCCGAGGTTACAAGAATTGCTCTCGATCGCTCCCTTGAAGAGGTAACTATTCCGTCGAATTTCGCTTTGCTCGATCTTCGTGAGACTTGGACCTATCGAGGATCTCGCGCTCGTGATGAAGATCGGTTACGCGTAAAGGATCTTAAATGTCGTCGCTTGATGTTGTTCTCAACGATTCTTGATTTGGATCTTGATTAGGTATTGAATTGGATTTAGTTTTGGTTTGTGTGCTAGAAATCGACTGTAACATTTCAGAAAAATAAAATATTATTTTTGGGAATTTTTATAATTTAATTATATTGAATATTTTAATAAGGCGGTATAATTAAAATACCCATAAATTTGGGAAAAATTTGGAAAATTATAGAAATTACTAAAAAGAGGGTGTTTTATATGAATCAAGCAATTTTAAGTTAATTGTGATTTATTATATTCTATTTTAATACTAATCGCGATTAAATATCACTAATCGTGCATTAAAGCTTGTTTTGTGCACATGACATGCACCATGTTATTTTACACTTGTTACATTTTTTTTTAAACATGGCTTTTCTCATTTATCATGCATGGTTCTAATTTAAAGTAAAAGATAAGAAAAAGAAAAGAAAAGGAATAGAATAATGAGGGATGGGCAAGAGAGAGAAGAGAAGAGAGAGGGTGAGGGGTTCCTGGGACCAAGGCTCTCGTTCCTTTATCATTTTCATCCCCTCATTCCCTCCATGGCTGCTGTTGCTGCCCTCCACCTCCTCCCTTCTCAAACACCCCACTTCATCCCCCAAAACACCTTAAAACTCCATTCCCACTTCATTAAAAATGTGCACAAGCCCTCTAGCTACACTTTGGACCAAGAAAGTTTGCATTTTGGTGCTCTGGGGATTCATGAGTGCCAAATGAGGTATTCTCTTAACCATTAGCATAGTATTTCCATTGATTTTACATCCATGTTTGATTAGAACCGATTTAGTGTCGTTTAGTGAGGTTTGGAAATTTCTAGTTAGAGTTTGGGGAATTCTTGAGTTGTGATGTGTAATTGAGATTAGTAGTGACCTTAAACCCCCTTTAGTGATATCATTTTGGACTAAAACCTGAGACCTAACCCCCAAATACGAACTTTGAAATTCTGCAGATACGGAAATTGTGGGAATTGTGATGGTTTTTGGTTATCTGCTAACACCCGGGGACTCTAAAATTTATTTAGCAAACACAGAGAGATGTGCAGGTGATTTAGAGCATACCCTAAAGACCAGAGCCCCTACCCTAACACCATGGCCGTAATTAAATTCCCCCTGGCCGCAATTTGCGGCCAGGACTTGACCTGGGTGCCTCATTCTTGGTTCATGGATCCATTAGCGGTAAACTAGACCCTTTACATATGCAAAATTAGCTAATTTCAGTTAGGGTAAAATCTGGGACCATTTTCATGAGTTGCTGTCTTGATTCGGGGCTATATTTTTGTATTATTGAATTCTGGATTTTAGTATTTGTGTTTTACCTTGAACACTTGACGTTTGTACAACGATATCGAGGGTTGTTTGGTGGTTTGAAAGGCGTAGTCCGTAGGTTCTAACCTAAAGGATTTTCGTGTGCCGTTTTGGTTTTCCGATTTGATTTTAATACGCATTTGCGATTGGGTATTGTTGTAGGTACCTCCGCGTGGATTCCGAGATGATGAAGCACTTCGACTTCGGAAAGCAAGGAGCAACGTGAGTAGATATATATCTACGGGGGATGTCAGGTGGATGGCGTATAACACCCCCGCAGTTCGTAGTGTAGTTGATGATATGTTATACATTTACATATGTGTTGTGAATTTGGATGATAGTGTCGTGGTTGATTTTCTTAGTCGCGAACCATAGAATAGGTTTGCACACATGCACACCCACCCTTGCATGCATTATTATTATTACTTGTGCGTATATAGGGATATGTATATATACACACACACACACACAGGTATGGGACTATGTATACATATATACGTATACCTACACATGGATGATGAGGATTGTATATGGTATTTAGAGATGAGTCGATGAGATTTGGCATGATGCTATGAGATTGGTGATATATTTTTATTCGTATTATGAGATATGACATGAGATTATAGCGGGCCTTTAGGCGTGTGTTTTCATAAACGCATATATATATAGATGGTATCAGTATGTACTAGACTTAGATCAGTACCCCTAATACAGGATGCGATGGTAATGGATACCAGATGAATAATGAGATGAATGTGATATTTGACCCATACCCAGATTTGGGATGCCGTACGACGGACTTACGTACGAGCTATTATATTGATGATAGATCCGCACTCTTGACTCGAGGGTGTCATAATATATATTTTATCGTATGTGATACTATTGAGGCGGGATCACTGACTATTATATTTATATATATCGACTCAGATTTAGGTGGTTTTCCCTTACCCTTTTGGTTAGACGGTTCGTTTAGTCCTGTAGTTTACTTGTAGATGTTAGACTAGACTCAAGTCATACCTATTTCCAAAACTAACGAATTGTGAGTATTTTAAAGACATGCCAAGGGATTCTAAGGATATTTCAAAGGACGTACTTCTTTTCTTAAAAAACATCGTAGCCCCTATTTTTCCAAAACACCATGATTTGTGTGATTTTAAATGACAAACTGTATGACTCGTATAACTAATGTAGATTCCTTATTATTGCATTTACTTTCCATTTCCATATATTCATGTGGTTATTAGCGCATTGCATGCTTATATACTTGTGATTTATGTTATATTAAAACCCATGCTGTCAGGACACCAGCACCATTATCGATGATGCGCATGCTCCACGTACACCTGCATGACGGCTCACACACTTCATCATCGATAATTGCCATGTCACTACACAATAGGATTGCTGACATCAGGATATGACTCCTTGCATGACGTACTTGCGTACATGCATATTGTATACCCATACTTGCGTACATGCATATTGTACACCCATACTTGTGTACATGCATATTGTACACCCATACTTGCGTACATGCATATTGTACACCCATACTTACGTACACACATATTGTACACCCATGCTTACATTTCTATTATATGTCGCATACATCATGCTTTATGATTATACGCATTGAGATATGTTGTTTCCATGATATTTCTGGATTTGAGAACCGTGGGTATTTCAAAGGAAAGTATGTACTGTTTTAAAAACCCGGTTTCTCTTGATATGATATTTCAGCAGCCACCATGAGTTTTATCGGTTCTGATATATATATACCCCATGCGAGGAGGAGTCGAGAGCCATGTGCGGGTACATGGTGGGGCTCGGAGGTACCCCGGGGCAAGAAAGGTATGTCGATAGACCATGCCGATGAGCCTGACAGGGAAAGCATACCTACCGGTGATAGTATTTGGCCTCGGCGGATATCCGGAGGATACCGACCGGAGTCGAGAGATGATACGGGCCGATCCGGACTGACGGAGCCCGTGGGCCGATCCGGACTGACGGAGTATATGAGGATTTACGTGCCGATGCTAGGCGCGGGTTTCATGATGTTTTCGAGTGTCGATGATGGACACTCAGGTTCCATGATTTTGATGTGTCGCGAGGTACACTCGTTGATTTATATTCTCATACTTTCATGCATATGCTTTTATGACTTTTACATGCATGATGTTGTTATGTCATTGGTTGACACGTGGACGAGATCCACATGCATACAGACATTGATTACATAATTGGATGACATCCACATACTTATAGACTTTATGATATAGTTGACACTGATTTCATGATGATTACATTGATCACACCTCATGTGTATGATATGTTGCTACCTGAGGCACTGACACGAGCACTTGGTATTACACTGATGTATAGATGTTTACCCTTGCCACCTTATCATGCTTCAGACTTTATCATTTTGAGGATATGTATATTACTGATCGTATTGACCTAGGATTGAGTCATACATAAGATTTCTGCTCTGTGATGTTTTCTACTCACAAGTTGGCAACTCACCCCCGTTGTGCCACAGTTTCTTGCAGGTTTTACCGTACAGGTTTCATTGCGGCTTTACTGGCACACTGCTTCCATTCCGGGTGATTTGCTTTGGTAGGTGGGTTCACTTGCATCGTGACCACCATTGTATTTTATTTACATTCAGTTGTATCTAGTGACTCCATCAACCAGACTGTATTATTTATTAGACTTAGAAGACCAGTTGTTTATTCTTTCGACCTTAGAGTCGCGCGTTGTATTATTATGGTTTTCTTGATGTTTGAGTTTCCTTTTAAGTTTTGATCCTCGCCCTTCAGCGTTGTATATTATATCGCTTGCGTGGTTGTGACCGTCGATTGACGAAGAGCTAGCTCTCGCTTGGGGATGCCTTTTTTCATTGTGCATATATTATTCATGTGGTACCCCGTTTGGGCCAGTATTTACAAAGGAAACTCTGCCGAAATTTTCAGAAAAGACTTGGGATTTTAAAAACGCATAATTTGGCTTATGTTATTAAACCCACTTCTTTAAAACCAGTTTTCCTTCATTTATTATTTAAAATGGTTTTAGATTTCTGGGCTTTTAGCTTACTTGAATTAGATGGGGTCCTATAGACTTCATATGATTCAAGTGTCAGTCACGTGCCATTTTGGGTCGTAACAAAGTTGGTATCAGAGCGTTAGGTTAACCTTGGTTTGAGTCTAAGTTTGACTATGCGGAGCCTAGAGCGTTTGTATATATTCGAAACTTAGGCTTGACCTTACGAAACTTAGACTTAGTCGAGAGGGTATTAGACCCAAATTTTCGTCACGTAGGTTGACCTTGGTTGATGGAGTAGGTGACTTCAGTAGAGTGACATACCGTATGTATGTTCCGCAGTATACTTATGATACGCTACTCCGTTTAGGGAGCCTTAGGATGTACATTTCCTTGCACAGTGTTATATTCATTCCTATGATCTATCCTCATCGATGTTGGTTTATCGTTCTGCTGCCACGATTACACGGGCAGAGAGAGAGCTATGGCTAGAGTTGCGTCAGCACGAGCTCGTCACGGAAGAGGACTGACCAGGGCGTGATTCTAGGGACACACGATTGCATAAAGGTGTCATTTTATTGTGTTTTCGTGCCAGGAGTGTTTGATGGATCGCTTTTACAAGATTACTCGGACGTGCAGATCAGCACCAGAGGATTGAGCCACTGATAGAGTCCAGCCAGAATGTGATGACCGTCGATGCACCGATTACTTGATGATGGAGATACTGTTCAGCATGCAGACGGATGGACCAGTTGCTGCTGCGAACGACGAGATATCGTCCTAGATGTTGGAGCTATTGCAGAGCGAGTTGTACTTAGAGATATGATAGAAGGTCGCTAGTCACCTGAGGATGAATGACTAGGACATGTGGTTCGTTCGCTTACCCCGATGCGAGGTCATCAGATTGATTGATTCCAGCTAGAGACGACTTCACGCAGGTACGTTGGGAGTCGATAGAGACAATCGAATGTCAGAAGCCCATTTTCCAAGTTTAAATTATTCAGAGACAAATGCAAGTAATGCTATGGACCCTCTAGAAGAATGAAACCCTAACTCGACATAATGACCATGAGAACGCTTTGAAACCTTAGGGTTTGCGGCCGTTCAGCGGTGCCATTAGTGAGGCTTGGGTTTGCCCTTCTACGGTTGGTCTACAGGTACTGTGGCATGTACTGGAATACTATTAAACTGTACCCAAGATGTTGAGCTCTTGGGGGATTATGGAACCTTGACAAATCGATCGAAAGGTTCGACGTCATTCGGATATCATGTGATGGGATACATTGCTTGGGAGACTCCAGATACGAGTATAGCCGTTGGAGCGCGGTCTATGCAACCACGAAGAGACGAGTCCGAAGCAGTCGACATTAGGGAAAAGTGGAGTAAGAGGTTCGTACGAGATTTCGACGAGATGACGTTCCCCTCCGCTGACATCAGAGATGTGATACGCATACAGAGGCGTTGTATATGGATATACCTTCCAGAAGGAGTCGTGATGGGTATGCAGCCGTTCCGGAACAAGAAATAGATTTATTAAAAGACAATGGCTTTCGGGCAGTTCGGCAGAAACGAGATTTGGGAGAGACTTCGACAGAACCGTTCTGGAATAATATACGAGAAGATTTGGACCCAGGAGCGGTCAGATTGTGCACACCCAGCAGGCCAGAGTTCGGCATCGTCGACGAGACATGTTATGAGTGACCATGATAGTTGGCCAGAGATCTTTAGAGGATGTGCCAGAGTGGACTGCTTCCATTATCGTTTCCATATTGAACCGTTGAGCCGAGGAGCTATGCACTTAGCAATCTGCAGTGAGAGACGAGAGCCTAAGGGCACCTGACGACAGGCCACGAACAGTAGGCAAGTAGATATCTTGCTCTGTTAGCATTGGATGCACCGACACCTTCTCGACTTTGAAGGAGGACATATCGACGACGGTATTTATGATTTGTGATTTGGTGATTCGATTATCACGTATCTGTCATTTTTGGATTTCGGTATTTTGGACGATTTGGTTGCATAATTGAGATTTTTGTACACTACGGTTGCACTTGACTTCGATTGATGTCATTCGAGATATTGATTTTGATTTCATGCTTATGATATGCATATGATTTGACTTGTACTTTCGGCATAGTTTTCATGCACTTTTAGTATTTGATTTGATTTTTGTGCACGCTGATGCACATGGTTGTGAGATTATGTACCACGGTATACCTGATTTGGATTTGGATTGAATGTGTCGTATACCATCGATTTCGATTTTGATATTCGATATTTGTTTTCGTACATTTAATTTGGATTCTTGCGCATGCTTGGGCTCTTGATTCGATTTTGATGCACACCAGATGCACTAAATCGAGATTCTTCGTGCATATCAGATGCACCTGATATTGCTGTTAGGCACACCCGTTGCCCTTGACAGATGTTTCGTGCACACCCGATACACTTAGATGTCGTTTCTGTGCACATGTATGGCACATTCATGGGTCTCGATTTCCGTGTGCACCAGACGCACAGGGTATTCTTATGTACATTTTGGGATTGATTTCTTATGGAGTAGTACATTTTTATGATATTTACTATTTTTTTCGTACTGAGCAGGACTAGTCAGAGGACAGTACCTGGATATATTTTGCATGCATTGATAGCTATCGAAGGGATTTCCAAAAAGGGAGCTATAGCCTCAGTATTTACCTATGTGTTTGAGATGACACGAAACATTTTATAAAGGAAACCCTTCTAAATTATTTTCAAAAACGGCGGGACGTACATATTAAACAAAGGATAAGTATATATATAGTTATTTTTGTAGGGTTCCTAGGCACACTTGTGAAGGTTCATAACGCATCAAACATGCACGAATAAAATTTTACATGTGCCGAACAAACCAAAGACAGGATCTTTGCTAGATTATTAGGGTTAAGCATACAAGATTACACCTTTTAAGCTAAGTGTGAGGGATTACAACCTTTGTAGTCCGCTCCTTTGCTTCACAAGCTCCAAGTAGAAGTCCCTTTGCCGCGATCCACGATCTCCCGGACTCAAGAGAGGCTCCACGACTCGAACGATCCATGCTAGCTTGAAGTGTTCCAAATCTCCGATGATCTACGTCGAAGTATCAATAACTTAAGCTTTCTCACTCTAAAGAGATGAACACCCTGATCACATGGGCTAGATGAGATGAGGATGAGGGAGTAGTATTTATGCTATCTTTTTAATTCACTTTCTCACAATTTATCATCACAAATGGAATTTTTAGTGAGCTCAAAATCAAGAGAGAAGAAGATGATAATGGAAAATGATCATTCCTTTTGTGATGAATAGAAAGAAATCTATATGATTGATATATAAACCATGGTCAAGGATGAGTGGCTAATAGTTTGTAGAGAATAAACTAGAGTTAGGGTTTGGTTGGGTTAAGTTATGAGTCATGGAAAAATATCAACCATAATATCTTAACCAAGACAAAAGCAAAGCTTCTAGAAGGTGCAAGAAGAAGCTAACCCTAATCAAACCCTAACCTCATTTAATCATCCTTAAACATGTTTAATAATTAATCATATCATGTCACAATAATATATATCACATATATATTATATATTTGCAACAAAAGAAAATAATACAATTAACATATATCGCATATATATCAATGTATCATCCAGTGAGAAAATGAAATAATAAAGCGAGCCAATATTAGATAATGTAATACAATATATCATATATATTATTATACATTAAATCATCGAATCAACACTTGATTCGACGATCCGGCTATATCGAATATTACCGACTAATCTATCATGTACCGATTCATCGAATCAACACTTGATCCGATGTCCCGGTTCATATCTAAATATTGCGAGAATATAATACGGTATCTCATATCACATTATTCTCGGTCCTGCACATATCACATATGTGCCTCTACTCCGTTTCGCCTGAGCCAAGAAACCTCTGTGTAGGACTCTAAAGAATCGTCAATACGCCGGTAGCAGGTGATGATCATATCAAACACCCACAAGCTGCAAGCGGTCAGCTAAACGTAACAGCCACCCAGGTATTGAGTGATCAGAAGATCAACAAGATAGCCTGTGCGTTCTCCTGTGAATCCAATCAGTAACACTCCCGTACAGTCCGGTCTGTTCGTCTGATATGTCGCATATCAAGTCTAGGGGTGGTAAACGTCAGACCCCAGTAACCGATAAGTTATGTCGATGTGTGGCTCATAACGGGTCGAGAAACTACTAGTAACACTTACCAGTAAATCTCTATATCATCCCTGGCCAGGGACTTCCAGTTATAGCCAATCGAACACATCACAACATCAACTCCCTATACTGGGAGAGACGAATCCCCTCCTATCGCTCATTGCCTCCATATGATTCGGGACTGTACCCAAAAGCCACCGTTTTGCATGCCCTCTTGGACGTGGTAAGGTGGAAATCAAAGCACAGTGGGAATCATACAAGACTCTATGACGATCTCGGGTCTACAGACTACCATGTACCAGTGTCACCGGAGAACTGCCATCTGACGTGTGGTATATCACCATCTAGGAGTTCTCAGCGAGTCCGTCCAGTGTACCCAGTCTCCACTGAGCACCCGTACACCATCTCTGATGTCAAACACCGATGGATATGGGATCATCCATCGCCCATCATATGGGTCAAGATGCGTATACGCTAGTCTACTCTGGTGTATCGATGCCCTGTCTCGATATACCCTCGACTAGGAACAGTTATAGGATGTGCTCATCGACTACCATGGCCCCACTAGTATGATCTCATCATAGTCCCAGTAGTCGAGTACAGATCCTAAGGGCTTTATCAACATGTGAGAGAAAAACAGTAAACCAATACAAGTCAACATGTTAAGATAAAGTGAAACCAAATAGCATACTATCATGACGAGCAAGAAAGTCATCTCTATATATATCCAAGCATCCATTATAATATACATCATATGTACAACAATGGCCTTTAGGGCATATACATAACTAACAATCTCCCACTTGCACTAAGGCCAGCTGCTGTAGTATCTCATACCTAGCATCCCGAATAATCTCTCAAACTGTATCTGGGGAATAGCCTTCGTGAATGGATCCGCAGTGTTGTCCTTCGTATCTACTCTCCTGACCTCGATCTCCCGGCGATCAACTATCTCCCTGATCAGGTGATACCGCCTCAGAATATGTCTGGACTTCTGATGGGATCTGGGTTCCTTGGCCAAAGCCACAGCTCCATTGTTATCGCAATATAGAGGTATTGGATGCTCAATGGATGGAACCACACCAAGTTCACTAATGAACTTCTTGATCCAGACAGCCTCTTTGGCAGCATCGTTGGCAGCGATGTATTCAGCCTCTATCGTCGAGTCTGCAACGGTATCCTGTTTGGAACTCTTCCAACATACCGCCCCTCCATTGAGGGTAAAGACAAATCCCGAGTGCGACTTAGAGTCGTCCTTATCACTTTGGAAGCTGGAATCGGTAAAGGACTCCACCTGGAGTTTTCCGTTACCATACACCAAGAACATCTCCTTAGTCCTTCGTAAGTACTTGAGAATGTTCTTCACAGCTGTCCAGTGACTCTCTCCAGGATCTGCTTGATACCGACTCACTACACTTAGTGAGTATGCTACATCGGGTCTGGTACATAGCATCGCATACATGATAGAGCCTACTGCCGAAGCATAGGGTATCCCTTGCATGCGAGCTCTCTCCAAATCAGTCTTGGGAGACATCTGTTTGGAGAGAGTGAGTCCAGAGATCGTGGGTTGGTTCCCACGTTTGGATTCTTCCATACTAAACCGCTTTAGTATGGTGTCAATGTACCTGGATTGGGACAATCCCAGTATCCGTTTAGATCTATCTCTATAGATCATGATTCCCAATATGCAGGAGGCATCACCTAGATCTTTCATTGAGAATCTCTGTGATAAGAAGAGCTTGACTGATTGCAGCATAGGAATATCATTTCCTATCAAGAGTATGTCATCCACGTACAATACGAAGAAGACAACCTTACCCTCTGCTACCTTCTTATAGATACAAGGTTCATCTATATTTTTGATGAAGTCAAACTCTTTGACTACAACATCAAAACAGATGTTCCAACTCCGCGATGCTTGCTTTAACCCATAAATGGATTTAAGCAGCTTGCATACCTTTCCGCTGCTCCCACTATCTACAAAGCCCTCTGGCTGAGTCATGTACACGCTCTCTTCTAAATCACCGTTTAGAAAGGCGGTCTTAACATCCATTTGCCAGATTTCGTAGTCATGGTATGCAGCAATGGCAAGTAAGATCCGGATGGACTTAAGCATAGCCACTGGAGAAAAGGTTTCGTCATAATCCACACCTGATCGTTGACGAAATCCCTTTGCTACAAGTCTAGCTTTGAAAGTCTCAACTTTTCCATCTACACCAAATTTCCTTTTAAAAATCCATTTGCTCCCAATGGGTTTTACCCCTTCAGGAGCATTTTCCAAAATCCATACTTTATTGGTGTACATGGATTCCATCTCAGATCGCATTGCATCCAGCCATTTCACAGAGTCACCACTTGTGATGGCCTGCTCGAAACTAGTCGGGTCATCATCTTCCATGATCCAATCCTCGCTTCCACCATCAATGAGAAAACCATAGTATCTCTCAGGTGGACGAGAAACCCTACTAGATCGGCGGAGAGGCTGGGGTTCGTCGGGTACTACTGAATCCTCTGGTTCCACTAAATCATCTTTCGTAGTTTGTGCCGCTGGAACCTCTTCCAGTTCTACCTCATTACCACTAATTTCTTTTGCAAGAAATTCCTTTTCTAAAAAGGTGGCGTGCCGAGAAACAAACACCTTTTGTTCTTCGGTGTGGTAGAAGATATACCCGCGCGAATGTTTGGGATATCCAATAAACTTGCACAGAATAGACCTTGCGCCGAGTTTGTCCGGATTTTGTGTTTTCACATATGCCGGACAACCCCATATCCTAACATAATTAAGATATGGTCTCTTTCCTTTCCATATCTCATATGGAGTGGTTGGCACAGATTTGGTAGGAACCATATTCAATAGGTCTGCAGCTGTTTCCAGTGCATATCCCCAGAAGGAAATAGGTAACTCAGCTGTACTCATCATAGAGCGCACCATATCTAATAGGGTGCGATTCCTCCGCTCCGATACACCGTTGTGCTGTGGTGTATAAGGAGGAGTAAGCTGAGAGAGAATCCCATTCTCTTTTAGATAATCTAGGAACTCATTGCTTAAGTATTCACCTCCTCGATCAGATCGAAGGATCTTAATACTTTTGCCCATTTGGTTCTCTACTTCGTGCTAATATTCTCTGAATTTCTCAAAAGCTTCAGACTTGTGTTTCATCAGGAACACATGTCCGAATCTAGAGAGATCGTCAGTGAATGTAATGAAGTAGGAAGAACCGTTCCTGGCATGCGTAGACATGGGACCGCATACATCACTATGTATTAGTCCTAAGAGTTCAGTAACTCTTTCTCCGTGTCCACTAAACGGAGCTTTGGTCATTTTTCCTTTGAGACATGAATGGCAAGTATCATAAGATGATAATTCGAACGGATTCAAATAACCATCCTTATGTAACTTAGCCAGTCGTGTCGCATTGATATGACCAAGTCTACAATGCCACAAGTAGGATTCGTTCATATCTGAACTTTTCCTCTTGTGTGTGTTTTGTATATTGAGGACTGTATTCTGATTTAGAATGAATATGCCATTATGTAACGAGCCTGATGCAATCAACTTTTGATTTAGGAATATATTCATAACATTATCCTTTACTACAAAATTATATCCTTCTTTACTTAATAAAGAAACTGATATAATATTGCACATCATGTTTGGTATATAATAGCACTCATTTAGAATCAGTGTATTACGACTTGGTAATACAAGGTGATATTCGCCAACTGTTTTGGCTACAATACTTGCACCATTCCCTACTTGAACGGAATGATCACCTTTTTCCAGTTCTCTACCTTTTTGTAGCCCATGTAACAATTTACATATATGGGATCCTGATCCGGTATCCAATACCCAGGACGTAGGGTGAACTGAGAAACAGTTCTCAATAACTAACACACCCGAAGAAGATGCATCAATATGCATGTTCTTTTGGGCGGCGTGAGAATCCAGATATTCTCCTGTTTCCTGTTCAGTCTTATAACTCTTATAAGGAAGAACGGGTCCAACGTTCCCTTGCTCAGTACAATAATCGGGTTCAGTTAATACACCCATATTATTATCTTGATTATGGCCTGACATGGTCGCTACCTGGAGAGAGAGAGAAGAAAACACTTTAGCGTATGCTCTTGCAAGATTAGATTGGTTATTATCTTATCTAATCAGGATGTCTCCCACTGTTTTTATCAAATCTACCTTCAAACCCAAAACGGTAAGATTAGCCGGGATTAATTACACCCTACAATTTCGTCAATCTTTCAGCCAGATCAGTGTCGGTACTTTGAGGGGGGTTCCCCGTGCTTTCGCACGGACCTAATTAAAGCAAACCTCGTTTTCCCAGAGGCGTAACCCCGTTAACACTTTTCTAGACACCTACTTGATCGGCTAATTGTCCTGTGTAAAACTCTCCCAGGAGTAACTCTTACTCGCAGTGGGTATCGGGATCCAACTATCTCATAGAAGGTATGCAATCTCATTGCAAATTTCAACACTTGAAATTCCCGATAATATTTTGCCCCTAGTGTCTTATGACCTTGACGCAGGCCAACAAACCATAGTGCGCTAGTCAAGCTCAACCCGTCATTTCTTGATTGAATTAAACCCACCCGTACGACCCTTGACGCAGGCCAACAAAGTCGCACAACTACCCTAATTCAATCTGCATCATATGCATAAACAGATAAATACCAGTTAGCTACCGCACACTACGTCTTGACGCAGGCCAACAAACGTAGCACGAATACTAAATAATATCTATCTGAAATGATGGAGGGCTACGCAGGTTTTTCAGAAAACCCTGAGCGTAAAGAACTTGATATCGTCGTAGAATCATGTGTTTTTGAAAAGGAGTGTTTTTTAGGCTTTTCTTAGTTTCGCTAAAAGGGTCACTCCCGGTGAAGGGATCGTCGGCCCTTTCCTCATCGAATAAGGTGCAGGATATATCATATATACCGCTGTGCAAAGCAAAACTCTAAAAGCAATCAAAAGACAAACCGAGTTTTGTAGCATCTGTCAGTTTCGCTAAAGAGGTCACTCCCGGTGAAGGGATCTCGGCTCTTTCCCCATCGAATAAGGTGCAGGACATATCATATATATCACTGTGCAAAGCAAAACTGTAGCTACTCTTTTTATAAAGTTTTGATTCTTCAACATCTTTAGGTTTCTTTTCTTTTTATTAATCTTATTAATAAAATCCCATCAGCTTATGCTTCCTAAGCATCACAGAAGAAACGAAAGCAATAATATTTATATATCAGCATATATATATAGTATAAGCATTCGTCTCAGGCAGTAATATGATCTCATCACAGAACATTGCAGCAGAAGAACATATATGAAATATTGGATATACTAGGACGTCCGTGTTTTCAATACGAGCCTGTATAAAACATGGATTCCACGGTCGCGACGAATAGCCAAACCCACATCCCAAGACCCCTATGAGAGCGGCAAGTAACACTGCCAATTCTAGGGTTTGGAGACCCGGTCTCGACTCCTCGAGATGGCCTCCCACTGGACCCTAGAACCCGGTTACTTGCGCTCCCCTCCTTGGGTCTACCTAATGCGGAAAAGTAAATCATATACACTGGTGACATCAACCTCAACCTGGAAGTGCCCCAAATAAAAGAATATTACATACAAATGAATTTTACATAAATGAAAATAAAAACCCTCATCTCACAAAAAACCCCCGGCTATTCAGAACGCGACGATCCAATATAACATATCACAGCAACACATAATATCACATATCATCAACGTAAGTAAATATGCGCATCCCAATTGTCGTTGACATATAGCAACGAAACCGGCGATATCACATATTACACTTACGGTCACAGAAAAGAAAGTGTAAAACTACAACATTTGGAATCCACAATCACTTTAGACATCGTAAATCCGAAATATCACATACTTCGCATTTTATGCCTAACTCTATGAATTCCATATATTGTATCACATTCCGGATAAATAGACAGTATTAAACTTTTCGAACAGATAATCAAATACCCAAAATTTCCTAAAGTGCTCAACATTTGAGCGAAGTTCAAATAATCCCAGAATATTTCATAATACCAGTGATCCAGCCGTAGAAGGGTCAAGCCAACGCCTCACATGTGGCACGCCGTACTGCCCCAAACCCGAAGGTTCAAAAGGCAGTTCAAGACGGTCACATAATCGAGTTAAGGTTTGTTGTCTTCTAGAAGGTCCACCGCTTAACTTGTACAATTTTTCCGAAAGATTTAAACCCGATAAAAATTCAACACTTGAAAGTTTGCCGTGCCGGGAAAAAGTGAGTTAATGATATCCGTTCAAATAGTTTAACAGTTTCTAAATATCCGGAAATAAATACGAATTTAAATATTCCGATTGAATCTACTATTACAAAACAAACCCCAGAATATTCAATACTTGAGTCACATTAAAAATACCCAGAAGCATAAACAAGCACCTACAGATATTACCATGAAGCCACGTATCCCAATTCCACAATTCCGCCGCGGAACCGCCGCGAAAACCATGTTTTCGCCGCGGTTCCGCCGCGGTTTAGTGGAGTTGTGGGCCCGTGTTTCATGGTAATTCTTAGAATTCCCTGCTGATTTTTTTAGGTATTTTTAATTCAGAAAAATCCCAGATTTTGAAAAATTTCCCGAGAGGGGGTAAATTTTGTCGGTTCGGGTTCGATCGGAGTTTTAACTTCGTAAACACGTCGCCTAATGCTCTAGCCAGGCTCTGATACCACTGTAGGGTTCCTAGGCACACTTGTAAAGGTTCATAACGCATCAAACATGCACGAATAAAATTTTACATGTGCCGAACAACCCAAAGACAGGATCTTTGCTAGATTATTAGGGTTAAGCATACAAGATTACACCTTTTAAGCTAAGTGTGAGGGATTACAACCTTTGTAGTCCGCTCCTTTGCTTCACAAGCTCCGAGTAGAAGTCCCTTTGCCACGATCCATGATCTCCTGGACTCAAGAGAGGCTCCACGACTCGAACGATCCATGCTAGCTTGAAGTGTTCCAAATCTCCGATGATCTATGTCAAAGTATCAATAACTCAAGCTTTCTCACTCTAAAGAGATGAACACCCTGATCACATGGGCTAGATGAGATGAGGATGAGGGAGTAGTATTTATGCTATCTTTTTAATTCACTTTCTCACAATTTATCATCACAAATGGAATTTTTAGTGAGCTCAAAATCAAGAGAGAAGAAGATGATAATGGAAAATGATCATTCCTTTTGTGATGAATAGAAAGAAATCTATATGATTGATATATAAACCATGGTCAAGGATGAGTGGCTAATAGTTTGTAGAGAAAAAACTAGAGTTAGGGTTTGGTTGGGTTAAGTTATGAGTCATGGAAAAATATCAACCATAATATCTTAACCAAGACAAAAGCAAAGCTTCTAGAAGGTGCAAGAAGAAGCTAACCCTAATCAAACCCTAACCTCATTTAATCATCCTTAAACATGTTTAATAATTAATCATATCATGTCACAATAATATATATCACATATATATTATATATTTGCAACAAAAGAAAATAATACAATTAACATATATCGCATATATATCAATGTATCATCCAGTGAGAAAATGAAATAATAAAGCGAGCCAATATTAGATAATGTAATACAATATATCATATATATTATTATACATTAAATCATCGAATCAACACTTGATTCGACGATCCGGCTATATCGAATATTACCGACTAATATATCATGTACCGATTCATCGAATCAACACTTGATCCGATGTCCCGGTTCATATCTAAATATTGCGAGAATATAATACGGTATCTCATATCGCATTATTCTCGGTCCTGCACATATCACATATGTGCCTCTACTCCGTTTCTCCTGAGCCAAGAAACCTCTGTGTAGGACTCTAAAGAATCGTCAATACGCCGGTAGCAGGTGATGATCATATCAAACACCCACAAGCTGCAAGCGGTCAGCTAAACGTAACAGCCACCCAGGTATTGAGCGATCAGAAGATCAACAAGCTAGCCTGTGCGTTCTCCTGTGAATCCAATCAGTAACACTCCTGTACAGTCCGGTCTGTTCGTCTGATATGTCGCATATCAAGTCTATGGGTGGTAAACGTCAGACCCCAGTAACCGATAAGTTGTGTCGATGTGTGGCTCATAACGGGTCGAGAAACTACTAGTAACACTTACCAGTAAATCTCTATATCAGCCCTGGCCAGGGACTTCCAGTTATAGCCAATCGAACACAGCACAACATCAACTCCCTATACTGGGAGAGACGAATCCCCTCCTATCGCTTATTGCCTCCATATGATTCGGGACTGTACCCAAAAGCCACCGTTTTGCATGCCCTCTTGGACGTGGTAAGGTAGAAATCAAAGCACAGTGGGAATCACACAAGACTCTATGACGATCTCGGGTCTACAGACTACCCTGTACCAGTGTCACCGGAGAACTGCCATCTGACGTGTGGTATATCACCATCTGGGAGTTCTCAGCGAGTCCGTCCAGTGTACCCAGTCTCCACTGAGCACCCGTACACCATCTCTGATGTCAAACACCGATGGATATGGGATCATCCATCGCCCATCATATGGGTCAAGATGCGTATACGCTAGTCTACTCTGGTGTATCGATGCCCTGTCTCGATATACCCTCGACTAGGAACAGTTATAGGATGTACTCATCGACTACCATGGCCCCACTAGTATGATCTCATCATAGTCCCAGTAGTCGAGTACAGATCCTAAGGGCTTTATCAACATGTGAGAGAAAAACAGTAAACCAATACAAGTCAACATGTTAAGATAAAGTGAAACCAAATAGCATACTATCATGACGAGCAAGAAAGTCATCTCTATATATATCCAAGCATCCATTATAATATACATCATATGTACAACAATGGCCTCTAGGGCATATACATAACTAACAATTTTCTTACAATAGACGTCCGCCACTGTGCCGCGATACGCGCATCGCACAGCAACATGAAAAGAGTTTGGCATGCATTCCTTTCAGATGTTTTAATGATGTTTACATGTATAGTGTTGATTTATATCATATTGGTTTTCGTATAAGATTTGACATTTGTGTCTTCACCATGACTCCGATGATTGCGAGATGCTTGACGGAGTTTTGATTTGGAGTTATCTGCTCATTTTTCATGCGCATGCATTGTGCTATGATGCGTTTTATGTATTGATGATTTCGGAGCCCCGACGACTTGGACTTTTTACTGAAATGTTTTAGTATTTGAGGGGTTTAAATTTAAATTTCGGGACCGAATTTCTTTAAGAGGAAGATTGTAACATTTCAGAAAAATAAAATATTATTTTTGGGTATTTTTATAATTTAATAATATTATATTGAATATTTTAATAAGGCGGTATAATTACAATACCGATAAATTTGGGAAAAATTTGGAAAATTATAGAAATTACTAAAAAGAGGGTGTTTTATATGAATTAAGCAATTTTAAGTTAATTGTGATTTATTATATTCTATTTTAATGCTAATCGCGATTAGATATCGCTAATCATGCATTAAGCTTGTTTTGTGCACATGACATGCACCATGTTATTTTACACTTGTTACATTTTTTTTAAACATGGCTTTTCTCATTTATCATGCATGGTTCTAATTTAAAGGAAAAGAAAAGAAAAGGAATAGAATAATGAGGGATGAGCAAGAGAGAAAAGAGAAGAGAGAGGGTGAGGGGTCAAACCTTGGACCAAGGCTCTCATTCCTTTATCATTTTCCTCCCCTCATTCCCTCCATGGTTGCTGCTGCTGCCCCCACCTCCTCCCTCCTCAAACACCCCACTTCATCCCCAAAAACACCTTAAAACTCCATCCCCACTTCATTAAAAATGTGCACAAGCCCTCTAGCTACACTTTGGACCAAGAAAGTTTGCATTTTGGTGCTCTAGGGGATTCATGAGTGCTAAATGAGGTATTCTCTTAAACATTAGCATAGTATTTCCATTGCTTTTACATCCATGTTTGATTAGAACCGATTTAGTGAGGTTTAGAAATTTCTAGTTAGGGTTTGGGGAATTCTTGAGTTGTGATGTGTAATTGAGATTAGTGGTGACCTTAAACCTCCTTTAGTGATATCATTTTGGACTAAAACCTGAGACTTAACCCCCAAATACGAATTTTGAAATTCTGCAGATATGGAAATTATGGGAATTGTGATGGTTTTTGGTTATCTGCTAACACCCCGGGACTCTAAAATTTATTTAGCGAACACAGAGAGATGTGCAGGTGATTTAGAGCATGCCCTAAAGACCCGAGCCCCTACCCTAACACCATGGCCGCAATTGCGGCCAGGACTTGACCTGGGTGCCTCATTCTTGGTTCATGGATCCATTAGCAGTAAACTAGACCCTTTACATATGCAAAATTGGCTAATTTCAGTTAGGGTAAAATCTAGGACCATTTTCATGAGTTGCTGTTTTGATTCGGGGCTATATTTTCGTATTATTGGATTCTGGATTTTAGTATTTGTGTTTTACCTCGAGCACTTGATATTTGTACGACGATATAGGCTTTTCGTGTGCCGTTTTGGTTTTCCGATTTGATTTTAATACGCATTTGCGATTGGGTATTGTTGTAGGTACCTCCGCGTGGATTCCGAGATGATGAAGCACTTCGACTTCGGAAAGTAAGGAGCAAGGTGAGTAGATATATATCTACGAGGGAAGTCGGGTGGATGGCGTATAGCACCCCCGCAGTTCGTAGTGTTGTTGATGATATATTATACATTTACATATGTGTTGTGAATTTAGATGATAGTGTCGTGGTTGATTTTCTTAGTCGCGAACCATAGAATAGGTTTGCACACACGCACACACACCCTTGCATGCATTATTATTATTACTTGTGCGTATATGGGGATATGTATATATATACACACACACACAGGTATGGGACTATGTATACATATATACGTATACCTACACATGGATGATGAGGATTGTATATGGTATTTGGAGATGAGTCGATGAGATTTGGCATGATGCTATGAGATTGGTGATAGATTTTGATTTATATTATGAGATACGACGTGAGATTATAGCGGGCCTTTAGGCGTGTGTTTTCATACATGCATATATATATAGATGGTATCAGTATGTACTAGACTTAGATCAGTACCCTTAATACAGGATGTAATGATAATGGATACCAGATGAATAATGAGATGAATGTGATATTTGACCCGTACCCAGATTTGGGATGCCGTACGACGGACTTACGTACGAGCTATTATATTGATGATAGATCCGCACTCTTGACTCGAGGGTGTCATAATATATATTTTATCGTATGTGATACTATTGAGGCGGGATCACCGACTATTATATTTATATATATCGACTCAGATTTAGGTGGTTTTCCCTTACCCTTTCGGTTAGACGGTTCGTTTAGTCCTATAGTTTACTTGTAGATGTTAGACTAGACTCGAGTCATACCTATTTCCAAAACTAATGAATCATAAGTATTTTAAAGACATGCCAAGGGATTCTACGGATATTTCAAAGGACGTACTCCTTTTCTTAAAAAACACCGTAGCCCCTATTTTCCAAAACACCACGATTTGTGTGATTTTAAATGACAAACTGTATGACTCGTATAACTAATGTAGATTCCTTATTGTTGCATTTACTTTCCATTTCCATATATTCATGTGGTTATTAGCGCATTGCATGCTTATATACTTGTGATTTATGTTATATTAAAACCCATGCTGTCAGGACACCAGCACCATTATCGATGATGCGCATGCTCCACGTACACCTACTTGCCGGCTCACACACTTCATCATCGATAATTGCCATGTCACTACACAGTAGCATTGCTGACATCAGGATATGACTCTTTGCATGACGTACTTGCGTACATGCATATTGTATACCCATACTTGCGTACATGCATATTGTACACCCATACTTGCGTACATGCATATTGTACACCCATACTTGCGTACACACATATTGTACACCCATGCTTACATTTCTATTATATGTCGCATACATCATGCTTTATGATTATACGCATTGAGATATGTTGTTTCTATGATATTTCTGGATTTGAGAACCGTGGGTATTTCAAAGGAAAGTATGTACTGTTTTAAAAACCCGGTTTCTCTTGATATGATATTTCAGCAGCCACCATGAGTTTTATCGGTTCTGATATATATATATACCCCATGCGAGGAGGAGTCGAGGGCCGTGTGCGGGTACATGGTGGGGCCCAGAAGTACCCCGGGACAAGAAAGGTATGTCGATAGACCACGCCGATGAGCCTGACAGGGGAAGCGAACCTATCGGTGATAGTATTTGGGCTTGGCGGATATCCGGAGCATACCGACAAGAATCGAGAGATGATACGGGCCGATCAGGACTGACGGAGCCCGTGGGCCGATCCGGACTGAAGGAGCCCGATATATGAGGATTTACGTGCCGATGCTGGGCGCGGGTTTCATGATGTTTTCGAGTGTCGATGATGGACACTCAGGTTCCATGATTTTGGTGTGTCGTGAGGGACACACGTTGATTTATATCCTCATACTTTCATGCATATGCTTTTATGACTTTTACATGCATGATGTTGTTATGTCATTGGTTGACATGTGGACGAGATCCACATGCATACAGACATTGATTACATAATTGGATGACATCCACATACTTATAGACTTTATGATATAGTTGACACTGATTTCATGATGATTACATTGATCACACCTCATGTGTATGATATGTTGCTACCTGAGGCACTGACACGAGCACTTGGTATTACACTGATGTATAAATGTTTACCCTTGCCATCTTATTATGCTTCAGACTTTATCATTTTGAGGATATGTATATTACTGATCGTATTGACCTAGGATTGAGTCATACATAAGATTTCTGCTCTGTGATGTTTTCTACTCACGAGTTGGCAACTCACCCCCGTTGTGCCACAGTTTCTTGCAGGTTTTGCCATACAGGTTTAATTGCGGCTTTACTGGCACACTGCTTCCATTCCGGATGATTTGCTTTGGTAGGTGGGTTCACTTGCATCGTGACCACCATTATATTTTATTTACATTCAGTTGTATCTAGTAACTCCATCAACCAGACTGTATTATTTATTAGACTTAGAAGACCAGTTGTTTATTCTTTCGACCTTAGAGTCGCGCGTTGTATTATTATGGTTTTCTTGATGTTTGAGTTTCCTTTTGAGTTTTGATCCTTTCCTTTCGGCGTTGTATATTATATCGCTTGCGTGGTTGTGACCGTCGATTGATGAAGAGCTAGCTCCCGCTTGGGGATGCCTTTTTTCATTGTGCATATATTATTCATGTGGTACCCCGTTTGGGCTAGTATTTACAAAGGAAACTCTGCCAAAATTTTGAGAAAAGACTTGGGATTTTAAAAACGCATAATTCGGCTTATGCTATTAAAACCACTTCTTTAAAAACTGTTTTCCTTCATTTATTATTTAAAATGGTTTTAGATTTCTGGGCTTTTGGCTTACTTGAATTAGATGGGGTCCTATAGACTTCATATGATTCAAGGGCCAGTCACGTGCCATTTCGGGTCGTGACATCGACTACCATCAACAACCAATCAACCTCATTAATGTAGGCTTAGGTCCCTTTTTATGGCCCTTCACCAATCTTCTACTAGAAGCTAGGTCAATCTTCCCCAAGAAGTTAGGTAGTTTTAGGGAAACTTCTAGAATAAGATAGTTATCAAGCTTCCTCAAGAAGCTAAGTTGTTGTAGGGAAGTTTCTAGAACAAGGTAGTTACTATGGAGCGTCTTCAACAAGCTAGGAAGTTGAGATGAAGCTTCTCGAAAAGTGTTGTCACCGGAGCCTCCAACTCGGCTGCGGATCCACGGCGGATCGGCCTGACTCGGCCACGGTTCCACGGCCGTTTGGTGAAATTATGGCTTCAAAATTCTTCTGTCTTCTGGTGTTGTTCTTTGGGGTTATATGTGATATCTGGAATCCTTTTATCTTATCTGAATCTCTGCCAGATTTTAACTCTTTGATTTGCTGAATTTTGTCGGCGAATTTGCAATTCCGATATTTGTCCTGAAATAATCTCACTAAAGAATGTTGAGATATACAATATCATGCGTGAAGTAATAAACATACAATTTCCTTCCAAAATGTTGATTATAATGTATAACACGTGGTAATTGATATTTTCCAAACGAACTTGTAATACGTGTTATATTTAGAACAAACATCCTTAGATGATTAGAAAAGTGTGGAAATTGTTATGTTAAAGATTGCAATATCTTCGACTGAACAACTATCCAACCAACATCACAACACAATCACAGAACATCAACGTGAATGTCATGTTCGCAAACTCGTCTAAAAGGACGTATGGCAGATAGACGGGTTTACCGATCAAATGACATTCACGGTCGCAAATGCTAAACTAAGTACTGATAACAATTAAACAGTTGTTAAAAAACTAACGACTTCGAAACACTCTAAATTGCCCGAACTGAAAATCAACAGAAAATCAAACTTGGGCAAAAACTAGAAACACCTGAAATCCAAACTTCAAGAGACAAGAACACTAGCCAAAATACGATGCAATCCTCCATAAAGAAACCGAGCACACCAGTTTTGTGAAGGTTGTGGCCGGCCAAAAAGTGTTGGAATTGTGTCATTTTTGGTCGGTGTTCATCTCACAGTGTAAATAGCATTCTGCACTTGTTTAAAAAATTTTTTGAAGCCTTTAAAAATTCGATAGAAACTGCAGTTTGGTTTTGATGTTACGGAGACGTTTTGGTTTCGTTATTTTAACATTGTTTAAACTTGCTAGTGTAAGGTTTATGGGCTGGCTCTGATACCATGAAGGGTTACGCTAGCGCCCCGGCCAACTTCCGAACCAAAATGCAGAATTTTTTTTTTCTACGATTAGAAACTTGGTACTATAATAACACTAAATCCGGATCTTAACCATAAACCTAACTAGCATGTAAGGGTTCTATCTACTATGATAGAAAGTATACCTAAAGAAACCAAGTCCTTCGGGTCTTTGATCCTCTCCTTAAGCTCCTTGATGGAAGTATGGATCGTGCTTGAACTTTGGCCTCCTCGCGTCAATGATGATCCACCCGAGAGTTCCAACTAAGAGATCCTACTTTCTAATTAAGGTAACTAGAATACATAGCTTGCTAATCTAAGTATACTAGAGTGTGTAGAGAGTGATTACGGATTAATTAGTCTCTTAGACCCTTGGATTCTCAACTCATGAGACACTTAAGGGTAAGAGGAAGAAGATGAGAGCTTGGAGGATAGAGAGTGTGTGAGTTCATAATGAAATGAAAAATGGCAACCCTAGATAATTATGAAGCATAGAATAATATAAAATCAAGCATGCTTCGATAGTTATCATATGAGTCACTAAGTGAGTCATGTAGTGGCCATGCTTCATTTAATGTAAATGAAAAACTCATCCTCCACCTCATTTCTTCATATAATCAAAAAGAATAAATAAGAAATGAGGTGTCATGTTCTAGAAGAACTCTTGCCAAAATTACAAGAATACCCCTCGTCCGTATATACATACCCGTATCCGTATTCCGAAAAAATATGAATACTTAGAGACTAAATAATCCGATAATCTAATACTAGCATCTGGCTTAAACCAAAGCCCGCTAGTATTATCTGCCCGAACATCATACGTGCACAAGTATACGTATGTGATCGAACCCTGCCGTAAAACCATACGGCCTCTACATTGTTTCGCCCGAAGCAAGGAAACCCTCGGTGTGGGACTCTAAAGACTCAACAGTACGCTGGCAGTGGGTTGAACCATAAGCACGTCAGCAGTTTTAGCTGTACGTAACGGCTACCCAGGTACCTGTCGAAAAGGAAGGCCAACGAGCAAACTCGTCCGAACTCCTACTGAGCCTATCTGTGACAATATCCGTACAGTCCGGTCACTTCGTCAAAGAGTATCACATACCAGGTCTAGGGGGTGGTAAACGTCAGACCCTAATAACCCGATAAGTCGTGCTGATGTGGCTCAGGACCAAACCGGGAAACTACTGATCAACCTATCAGCAAATCCCAACTTCCTTGGCCAAGGTCTTATGGTCCTGACCAATCGATCACTGTGCGATATCAACTCCTAATACCGAGAGAGACGAATCCCCAAAAATCGCTCACTGCCTCCCTGTGGCTGGGACTGTACCCAACTAAAACCTATTTGCACGACTCAGTAGAGCCGTGGTAGGGTAGTGATCAAGGCTCGATAGGAACTCATACGAGACAAATGCCGATCTCAGGTCTGAAGACTAACCTGTACACATGTCACCTGAGAACTTCCATCTGACGATAGGTATAGTATCATCTGGAAGTTCTCGGTGAGTCCGTCCAGTGTACTCACACCCAGTGAGCACCTGTATATAATCTTAGGTGTATCAGACCAATGGCTGTGGGACCAACCATCTCCCGACGGGGTTAGAAACGTATACACTAGTCTACTCTGGAGTATCAATGCCCAGTCTCGATACTCACGCGACTAGGGACCATTTAAGGATGTGCTTATGGACTACCCTGCTCCCACAAGTATGATCGCCATCACAACGCAGGTAGTCAAGCAAGATCCTACGGGCTTTATCAACATGTAACCACAATATGTAATATCGAGTATGACATATGCCATGTTAAGATAAAGAAAAACCATAATAGTATACTACCGTATCGAGTCTTTATCAATATGTGCAAGCTAGATATAACAACAATAGAAATAAATACACATATCCTGATAAAGACAAGTCAAATAATATACTATAAAACTGAGCAAGATTGTCCTGTACATACATATCCCTAGCATCCATATGTATACATATACAATACTGGCCTCTAGGGCATATATATCCAACACATATATGTATTTCGATATGTATATTCTAGTATTACGTTCTTCGTGTTATTCTATCTCTTTGGGCATTCGTGTTTTTATCCGAATGCAGGTATGTATATACAGCAGACTGTAATCCGTATTTTATTACAGATTACCTTCTAGAAGGTGGACACCTCATCATGGACTTTTCCATTTATTGATAAATGGAAATGAGGTGGAAATTAAGGAGAGGGAGGCATGCAGAGTGACATGGCTTCAATAGGTCACAGATGAATTCTTTATTCATTTTTGGTTATTATTGAAGCATGGCTACACTTGTTTACTCATGAAAATTCATACACAAAACCTTTGTGTTGATTTTCTCTCACATGCATGCTTCATTATTCTTGAGCTCCCATTTTTTTACCTCCTCCCTCCTCTTGAGTTTCCTCCACTTTCATCATCTTCCTCTTCACTACCCTTCTCATGAGTTGAGAAACAAGTGAAAAGGCAAGAAAGAGATAGTAAAACACTTATATCTTCATACTACATCCTAGACTACTTGGTTTAGCAACCCAAGTTCTCTAGTTGCTCCACTTGACATATAGAGTGGAGCTAGAGCCATGGATCATATCCTTCGGGTGGATCATCTACGACCAAGGAACACCGAAGAGCAAGATCAATCGCGGAGAACCAAATGAGTCAACAAAGAAGATCAAGCATGTTCAAGGTGGCCACTTGGAGCTAACGACGAGGAAAGAAGACCGAAGGACTTGGATCGTTTGGTGAGACTTCTTTCATAGTAGTTAGTTCATCTCATTTAGTTTTGCTAGATAGGTTTATGGAAAGATCCGAGTTAAAGGTTATTCTAGCGCCAAGTTCTAATAGTTAGAAAAAATATTATTCCGCATTTGGCCACGGTAGTTGGCCGGAGCACTAGTGTAACCTTTCATTAGTTGGGTATAGTTCCGAAGCATTTGGAGGCAGTGAGTGATAGAAGGGATTCGTCTCTTCCGGTATAGGAAGTCGATGTCGCGATATGCACGGTTGACCAACACCATAAGACCTTGGGCAAGGCAGACGAGATTTACTGATAGTGAGTTTAGTAGTTTCTTAGGATGGTCTTGAGCCACATCGGCACGACTTATCGAGTTATTAGGGGTCTAACATTATCCACCCCCTAGACCTGATATGCGACACTCTCAGACGAAGAGACTGGACTATTTAGATATTGTCAATTGTAGTCTCATTAAGGGTACAGATGAGCTTACTTGTTGATCTTCCTTTCGACAGATATCTGGGTAGCCGTTATGCACAGCTAGTGCCGCTGACGTGCTTGTGGTTATGCTTTTCATCAAGTAACTCACTGTTAGCGTATTGTCAAGTTTTTAGAGTTCTACACAGATGATTTTTCCTGTTCAGGAGAAACGATGTAGAGGCCGTATGTTGATACGTGCAGGAGTCCGATTAAATACGTGTACTGGATACACGGACTTTAATCAGACATTTGATAATATTAGCCAGCTTATGTTTAAGCCGGGTTATTAAATCAAGTGTGTGTGTGTGTGTATTCTAGTATTATATTCATTTTCTATTTCTCTATTTTTGGTATTCATATTTTGATACGAATACGCGTATGCATAAGATGGATATACGGGGGAGTGTATTTTGTATTTATATGAAATACACTTCTATAAGGAGGACACCTCATTTCCTATTTTCCTTTATTGGAAAGTAAAGAAATGAGGTGGAGAGGTGGTGTAAATAGAGAATGGTGAGAGGAATGAGCATGAAATTTTTTATTAGAAATGCATTTGTCATAACTATTGTGGCATGGTTCATTTCTCTCTCTAGTTTTTTTTCATTCTCTCATTCTTACTCTCTCTCTCATCACTTCACTCTCATCTCCTCCTTCATTCTTCCTCTTCTCATGAGTTGAGAGAAAAAAGACTCTCTTGATTTTTCAAAGAGCAAAGGAAAAAAGAGAAAGAAAAGAAAGTATACACATCTACATAATTCACACTCTATTCCTAACAAGTCTAGTGAGTTAGTTTCTTCACAAGGTTCTTTAGAGTGAAGCTAGAGCTTGGATTGTTTTCCCTCGGATGGATCATCTTCGACAAGAAGGATCGACGATCAAGCACGTTCCGGAGGACTTGGGGGTCTAGCTAGAGTGCATTGCAACTTCGTTTGTTCGCTACAACATCGTATGGACGCTATAAGGACTACCGGCTTACAAGCTTGTTCCCGGCGGCCTAGGCTCATAGGAGGGGGTCTTCTGTGATTAGGTGGATACGCCACATAGGTAGCTAGCCCATCTAACTTGTAGTTTAGATCTTTTAGTTTTCTAGTTTAGTATTTGGAACGATCGCTATGCCGTAGTTGCTTGTGCTTGAATGAAATTTTTTTGTTTTGTATTCCGTCTAGGCCGTGAGAGTTGCGGCGCAGACCCAACAACTACTAACATGGTATCAAAGCCACCCAAACACTAGAACTAGTTTTAGACGAAACAATAGTTTCGAAACCAAAATTTTAGCCATATTTAGTTTCAGAAATTAAGCCCCTGTTGATTTTCAAGAACAATCTCTGAAATTTTTTAGGAGCATGCCATTAAACTTGTTTGATTACAAAAGTGAACCAAGACAAACACAAGACTGAACAACCTTGATCTGGCCACCTGGGTTAGCTATTTAGCCGCATGGGTCGGCTAGACTATGGCTATTTGCACCGTGCTTGTTGCAGAGGCTTAATCTAGTTGAAACTTGATTTTTGGCACATGCCAATTTTGCTCAGATTTCAGTTTGTGTACGTTGGGTTTTCAGGCAAAACGGTAAAGTTTTGGTCGAAATTATAGCATCGTTTATTATCTGTATATATGTTGATAAACGTCGTCTAATTGCTATATGGTCAATTAGAAGGGGTTGTACATATGATACTTGTGATGCTAGTTTGTATATCATTTTGATGGTTTGGCCGGATTGTCGTGATGGATAGCCCCACATTTGATTTATTTGTATATTTGTTTATTCGGGACGAGCGGCCGGTTTGTGGCCATCGTTGCCGCTTTATGTATATTCTTTTATTGGGACACAACCAGGTTGTGGTCGATATTGCCATTGTATGTATATATTTCATTTATGTACTAGGATAAACCTACGGAGAAGTGCTCGAGTTGTTAGGTTCTTGTTAGGTTACTCTAATGCCCTGGCCACCTTCCGTGGCCGTTGCGGAACAATTTTTTTTAGCGTTTACAAAATGGCGCTAGAAAAACCGACCATGATACTACCATAAATCTAAACTAGCTATGCAAAGAGGATATCTATCTACTATGATAGATGTGTCTCGCCCAAAAGTTCGTGTCCTTCGGTCTTTTATCCTTTTCGTTTGCTCCTAGAGATCTCCTTGATCAAGTTTGTTCTTCTTTGTTTGCTCCTTCGGTTCTCCTGGATCGAGCTTGTTTGTCGGTCCTCCTCCGTCGTAGATGATCCACCCGAGGGATGTAGTACATGGCTCTAGTTCCACACTAAGAGTCTAGTGGAGCAACTAAAGACTTTAGATTGCCAGTCTAAAGAGTTTTGGATGTAGTGTGAGGTTCTTTGTGTGTTTCTATCTCATCTCCTCTCTTGATTCTCAACATATGAGAGTGTAGAGAGGAGGTAGAAGATGAAGGTGGAGGAGCTCAAGAAAACAAGAGAGGAGAGTGAAGCAAATGGCGATCTTGGAAAAATGAATCACTAAAGAGAGAGAAAATCACAACCATGGTTTTGTAAAACAATTTTTCCCAATATAATAAATCAACCATGCTTCAATAGTTAGCACAAATGAATTAAAATTCATTTGTGAGGCATGGTTCTCACCATACGCCCCTCACCTTATTTACACCTCATTATTCCATTTAAAGATAAATGGAAAGGACTAAAACGAGGTGTCCACCTTCTGGAATGTTTTCCGTATAAATACAGATTACACTCTACTGTATATACATACCTGTATTCGTATCGAAATATGAATACCTAAAAGATAGAATAACACAAAGAATATAATACTAGAATATACATATCGAAATACATATATGTAAATTATTAAATCAATACCTGATTTAATAATCAGACTCAATCCCGAGCCGGCTAGTATTATCAACTGTTCGATCAAAAGTCCGGGTACATAGTACAATCAATCGATCAGAACCCAGCACATATCCAATACGGCTACTACATCATTTTTCCTGAACTAGGGAAACCCTCTGCGTGGAACTCTAAAGACTCGACAGTACACCGGCAGTGAGTTACTGGATAAATCCATAACCACAAGCATGTCAGCAGCACTGGCTGTACGTAACGGCTACCTGGGTACCTGTCGAAAAGGAAGGCCGACGAGCAAACTCATCCGGATCCCTACTGAGCCTATCTGTAACAATCTCCATACAGTCCGGTCTCTTCGTCTGTGAATATCGCATACCGGGTCTAGGGGGTGGTAAACGTCAGACCCTAATAACCCGATATTTCATGCTGATGCGGCTCAGGACCAATTTGGGAAACTACTGATCGACCTATCAGTAAATCCCAACTGCCTTGGCCAAGGTCTTATGGTCCTGGCCAATCGAACACAGTGCGATATCGACTTCCTATATCGAGAGAGATGAATCCGCAACAATCGCTCACTGCCTCCATATGGCTCGGGACTGTGCCCAACCAAAACCTGTTTGCACGACTCCGTAGAGCCGTGGTAGGGTAGTAATCAAAGTACAGTGGGAATTCACATGAGACAAATGACAATCTCAGGTCTGAGACTAACCTGTACTCATGCCACCTGAGAACTGCCATCTGACGATGGGTATAATGCCATCTAGAAGTTTTCGGCGGGTCCGTCTAGTGTACTCACCCCCAATGAGCACCTGTATACGATCTTAGGTGCAAAAGACCAATGGCTGCGGGACCAACCATCGCCCCTTGTCGGGGTCTAGAAACGTATACACTAGTCTACTCCGGAATATCGATGCCCTGTCTTGATACAACCATGACTAGGGACCTTTTAAGGATGTGCTTATCGACTACCCAGCTCCCACAAGTATGATCGCCATCATAATATAAGTAGTCAAGCAATGATCCTACGGGCTTTATCAACATGTATAAATGATATGTAATAACAAGTAAAAGATACACACATGTTAAGATAAAGACAAACCAAATAACATACTATCATATCGAGCAAGATTGTCTTGTGCATATATATGTCCAAGCATCCACATGTATACATATACAATAATGGCCTCTAGGGTATACATATCCAATAGTTCTAAAGTGCTGTAGATAGCATCTCTTGGAGTTGAGACCGGTCCGCCTAGTTCTAGAATTGGCGGGTTGCTCGACACACTTGTAGGGGGTTTTAGGATAGACCCGCGGAGGGGTGCTCAAGTTACCGGATTCTAAAAAACGTCGGATGGCCTGCTCATGACATTGAGGCCGGGTTGTCTCATTTCTAGGATTGGCAGATGGCTTGCCGCACTCGTAGAGGTCTTGGATCGAGTTTGTCGGTCTATCCACACGACCAGGAAACATCGCATTTTATTTGTGCCTTAAATGAAACATGGGACTCCTAATTTATCCTCTATTCTATTTTGTTGATTGTTTATTCGCATGGCTGCGATGATATATGTTGGATATGTATGCCCTAGAGGCCTTCATTGTATAGGATGCTAGAGGCTATTCTATTTTGTTGATTGTTTATTCACAAGACAATCTTACTCGATATGATAGTATGCTATTTGGTTTGCCTTTATCTTAATATGTGTATATGTTTTAGTTGTTATTTCATATCGCTTATACATGTTGATAAATGTTGGGATTCCTTAGCACCTAGCCTAGGGTCTGCAAGCATCACTCATGCCACAACAAAATTTTTAGGGGGTGCTAAGCAATCAACCTAAAGATCATACAGAAAATTAGGGTAACAAAATTTGTAATCTAACATTACAAAGAGAAGTGAATGAAAATACAATCTTTGTAGATCCGGTCCTTCACTTCTAAAGCTCCGTGTTGACGTCCCTTCGCTGCGATCATCGTAGTCCCGAACTCTAGAATGGATTTCCCCGAAGAAATGATCAAGCTAGCTCGTTGACTTCGAGGCCGAAAATGATCTACGTCGAGGTGACTCAAACTCAAGCTCCCTCTTCACTTAGGTCAAGAACTTTGTGAAGAGAACACCCTAAACTAAATGGAAAGTAGTAGAGGATGATGCAATAGGAAATGAGTTCACTTTAGATTTTGATTTCTCACTTTATTTCTTCACTTTAGAAAAATCTAGCAAGCTTTTCTTTTTAGATGAAGAAGAAGAAGAAGAAGAAGATGATGATGAATAAGAATGAATAAACAAGTGAAGATCATTATCATAATGCAACCATGGGTGAGTTAGTTTTATCCACTAACCTTTGTAGAGACTAAACCATGGTTCAAGTTAATGGTTTGGTTAATAAATATCTTATGTAAAACAAAGTGAGTGGACTTTATCAAAGATACTTTAAGCTTCATGAAGCTTCAAGCCAAGACAAAGAAAGCCACCATTTTGAATTACAAAATAAATAAAAACCCTAACCATTATCTTAAATATGGTGTAATTCATACACACACCCAAGTTTGTATGTATCATCCATCATGATACAAACATGTGCACAATTATATATCATATATATATTATGCATATCTAGTGAGAAAAAGTTATCTTAAGTGAACCAATACTAGTTAATGTAAAGTAATATATCAAATATATAATTATACATTAAATCATTAAATCAACACTTGATTTAATGATCCGGTCATATCGCATATATCCGACTAATATCTAGTGTATCAATATATCGAATCAACACTTGATTCGGTAACCTGGTTATATCGCATATAACTGACCGATGATACAAATCGCGAGAATAGAATACAGTATCACATACTGGTATTATTCTCGATCCCGAACATATCACATACGTGCTCCTATTTCGTTTCGCTTGAGCTAGGAAACCTCTGTATAGGACTCTAAAGACTCGTCAATACGCCGGCAGTAGGTGGTGATCATATCAGTCACCCACAAGCCGCAAGCAGTCTGCTAAACGTAACGTCCACCCGGGTATTGAGCGATCAGAAGATCAACGAGCAAGCCTGCTCATACTCCTGCGAATCCAATTAGTAACACTTACCGCATAGTCCGATCTGTTCGTCTGATATGTCGCATATCTTGTGTAGGGGTGGTAAACGTCAGATCCCAGTAGCTTGATAAGTAATGCCGATGTAAGGTCCATAACGAGTGTGAAACTACTGATAACACTTACCAGTAAATCACATCAACCCTGGCCAGGGATTTCCAGTTATGGCCAGTCGAGCATAGCGTAACATCAATCCCCAATACCGGGAGAGACGAATCCCCTCCTATCACTCATTGCCTCCATGTGAATCGGAACTGTACCCCAAAACCACCTGTTTGCATGACTCAGTAGAGCCGTGGTAGGGTAGAAATCAAAGCACAGTGGGAGACACACAAGACTCTATAATGATCTCGGGTCAACAGACTAAGCTGTACCAGTGTCACCAGAGAACTGCCATCTGACCTGAGGTATAATACCATCTGGGAGTTCTCGGCGAGTCTGTTCAGTGTACCCAGTCTCCACTGAGCACCCGTATACCATCTCTAATGTCAAACACCAATGGATATGGGATCATCTATCGCCCATCACATGGGTCGAGAAGACATATGCTAGTCTACTCTGGAATATCGATGCTCCGTCTCGATATTCCCACGACTAGGAACATTGAAGGATGTACTCATGGACTACCTAGGCCCTACTAGAATGATCTACATCATAATCCTGGAAGTCAAGTAACATCCTAAGGGCTTTATCAACATGTAACAGAGAGACAGTAAGTATACATGTTAAGATAAAGAGTAACCGGATAGCGTACTATCATGTCGAGCAAGAAAGTGCTCCCTATATCTGTCCCAGCATCCACTATTATATACATCTCATGTACAATAATGGCCTCTAGGGCATACATACAACTAATAGATAAAGCCCGTAGAATCATTGCTTGACTACCAGCGTTGTGATGACAATCATACTTGTGAGAGCTGGATAGTCAATAAGCACATCCTTAAATGTCCCTAGTCATGGGAGTATCAAGACTGGGCATCGATACTCCAGAGTAGACTAGTGTATACATTTCTAGACCCTAATGAGGAGCGATAGTTGGTCCCACAGCTATTGACGTGTTTCATCTAAGATTGATTACAGGTGCTCACTGGGGGTGAGTACACTTGACGGACTCGCCGAGAACTGGCTAGATGGTATTATACTTATCGTCAGATAGCAGTTCTCTGGTGACATAAGTACAGATAGTCTGTCGACCTGAGGTCGTCATTTGTCTCGTCTGAGTTCCCATTGTGCTTTGATTACTACCCTACCACGGCTATATTGAGTCGTGCAAACAGGTTTTAGTTGGGTACAGTCCTAAGACACATGGAGGCAGTGAGCGATTGTTGGGGATTCTTCTATCCCGGTATAGGGAGTCGATGTTGTGCTGCGTTCGGTTGGTTAACACCATAAGTCCCTAACCAGGGAAGATTGAGAATTACTGATAGTTAGATCAGTAGATTCTTAGATGGTTTTGAGCCACATCGACATGACTTGTCAGGTTATTAGGAGTTTGACGTTGTCCACCCCCTAGACCCGGCATGCGATACTCTCAGACGAACAGACCGGACTGTACGGAGATTGTCACAGATAGGCTCAGTAGGAGTTCGGATAAGTTTGCTCATCGGCCTTCTTTTCGACACGTACCTGTGTAGCCGTTACGTATAGCTAGTGCCACTGACATGCTTATAGTTAAACCCACTGTCAGCGTACCGTCGAGTCTTTAGAGTCCCACACAAACGGTTTTCCTGGTTGAGGCGAAACGATGTAGAGGCCATATGGTTATACATGCAGAGTTCTGATTATATACGTATACTAGCTGTAGGGTTCCTAGGCACTCTCAAGAGGTCTCACAAGGCATCAACCATGTCAATTTCAAATTTTACAAGTGCCGAGAAACTCTAATACGGATCGTTAGCTAGAATTTTAGGCGAAAAAGGAAACTAGTTAACATCTTAACTAAAAGTAGGAAACTACAACCTTTGTAGATCCGGTTATCCACTTCCTTAGCTCCACGTAGTTGTCCCCTCGCTGTCCATCTCGAATCCCGGACTCTCGCATCGGCTTCATCGGAGAAATGAGCGGAACAGTCGTCGGCTACGATGCCGAAGATGATCTACGTCGAGGTTACACAAGATCAAGCTCCAACTTCACCAAGTTGTGAAACTTGTGAAGAAAACACCCTATACTACTTGGCAAGAGGTAGAGGGTGAAGAAATAGGAGGTGGGTTCACTTTAGAATTGGATTTCTCACACTTTTGCTCAAGAAGCCATTGATGATGGCAAGCTTTTTCTTGAAGAAGAAGAAGAAGAAGCTCAAGATAGAATATGATGAGTATTCTTTTAAAATGGAAAAGAAATGAATACTTATCATAATATGAACCATGGTTAGGTGTAGAGAATTGACTAAGGTTAGATGATGTTAGTTATATGTATGCCCTAGAGGCCATTACTATACATAGGATGTATATTGTAGTGGATGCTGGGACATATATAGGGAGGACTTTCTCGCTCGACATGATAGTATGCTATCTGGTTGCTCTTTACCTTAACGTGTATACTGATTGTCTCTCTATTACATGTTGGTAAAGCCCTTAGGATGTGTACTTGACTACCTGGACTATGATACGGATCATACTAGTGGGGACATGGTAGTCCATAAGTACATCCTTCAAAGTCCCTAGTCGTGGGTGTATCGAGACGGGGCATCGATATACCAGAGTAGACTAGCGTGTACCTTCTCGACCCATACAGATGGGCGATGGATGATCCCATATCCATTGGTGTTTGACATCAGAGATGATATACGGGTGCTCAGTGGAGACTGGGTACACTGGACGGACTCGCCGAGAACTCCCAGATGGTATTATACCTCACGTCAGATGGCAGTTCTCTGGTGACACTGGTACAGAGTAGTCTGTTGACCCGAGATCGTCATAGAGTCTCGTGTGGTTCCCACTGTGCTTTGATTTCCATCTTACCACGTCCAAGAGGGCGTGCAAAACGGTGGTTTTTGGGTACAGTCCCGAGTCACATGGAGGCAATGAGCGATAGGAGGGGATTCGTCTCTCCCGGTATAGGGGGTTGATGTTGTGCTGTGTTCGATTGGCTATAACAGGAAATCCCTGGCCAGGGTTGCTGAGATTTACTGGTAAGTGTTACCAGTAGTTTCTCGAATTGTTATAGACCTCATATCGACACAACTTATCGAGCTATTGGGGTCTGACGTTTACCACCCCTAGGCGAGATATGCGACATATCAGACGAACAGACCGGACTGTACGGTAGTGTCACTGGTCGGATTCGCAGGAGTGTGAGCGGGCTTGCTCGTCGATCTTCTGATCGCTCAATACCCGGGTGGCCGTTACGTTTAGCAGACCGCTTGCGGCTTGTGGATGCTTGATATGATCATCATCTGCTGCCGGCGTATTGACGAGTCTTTAGAGTCATACACAGAGGCTTCCTGGCTCAAGCGAAATGAAATAGGAGCGCATATGAGATATGTGCGGGACCGAGAATAATACCGATATGTGATACTGTATTCGATTCTCGCGATGTGACATTGATCGGTTATATGCGATATAGCCGGGTTATCGGATCAAGTGTTGATTCGATAAGTTGTTACTAATGATACTAGTCGGTTATATGAGATATGACCGGATCGTTAAATCAAGTGTTGATTTAATGATTTAATGCATAATTATATATTTGATATATTACTTTGCATTAACTAGTATCGGTTCACTTTAAATGGATTTTCTCGCTCGGGTGTGCACATTGCATATGCGATATGATTTTTGTGCACTTGCTTGTATCATGTTTGATGATACATGCCGTATGGTTAAGTGTAAAGAATTAAACTATAGTTAAGTGGGTGATTAGGGTTTTTGATTTCATTTTATTCATTTATCTTTTTGGAAAAAGAAAAGGCAAAATGAGGAAAATGGTTGCTTTCTTTTGTTCATTCATGAACCTTCATGAAGACTTTGACTTTATGACCATTTTGTCTCATGCTTAACCCTAACCACTCACTTAAACCTTAGTTAACTCTCTACATCTAACCATGGTTCATAAGATGATAAGGATTGATTTTTCTTTTCTATTCTATTATTCTTATCATAATATTTTAGCTTCTTCTTCTTCTACTTTCAAGTGAAGAAAAGCTTGACCATCAATGGCAACTTGATGAAATGAGTGAGAAATCCAATTCTAAAGTCTACCCACTTCCTATTTCTTCATCCTCTACCTCTTGCCAAGTAGTAGAGTGTGTTTTCTTCACAAGTTTCATGACTTGGTAAAGTGAGAGCTTGATTTAGCGATGCCTCGACGTAGATCATCTTCGGCATGGACATCGACGACCTAGCTCGCTTATTCTCCGATGAAGTCGACGCTAGAGCCCGGATTATTTTTGGACAGCAGAGAGGACTTCGTTGCGGAGCTATGGAGGTGGAGCACCGGATCTACAAAGGTTGTATTTCCGATATCCCATTAGTTAAGTGTTAACTAGTTAGCTTTTTCGCCTAAACTTCTAGCCAACGGTCCGTAGTCGGGTTTCTCGGCACCGTTAAAATTTTAATTTGGCATGATCGATGCCTTGTGTGACCTCACTTGTGTGCCGAGGAACCCTACAGTGGTATCAGAGCCTAGCTAGAGCCTTATGCGAAGTCCAGACGGAGTTTGAAGTCCGAACGAACCCGAAAACCCATTCATAACATGCTCTCTGTCCTTTTTTGAAAACAGTGAGTTTTTCTGCATTAAAAATATGCAGAAAAATCAGCAGGCAATTCTAAGGGATACTGTAAAATTCGTGCACCCAATTCCTTCAATGCGCCGCGTTTCCGCGGCACGAGCTTCGCTCGTGCGGCGGAACCGCGGCCGTTTTGTCTTTTCTGGGATCCAAATTTGCACAGTAATTCATAATATGCAGTGCTGTTTTTCCTGGGTATTTTTGATATTTTTCCAGAGTTTTAATTTTCAGGAGTTGTTTTGGGGATTCACATGTTCGATCGGATTATCAGATTTTGTCTATGTGGCTTTCCGGATAATTTTTAGAATATGTTAAAAAGTTCGACCGGATATAAATACCCAATTTTTCCCCTGTCGGGAAATTTCCAAGTGTTGGATTTTTCCGAAGTTTAACGACGTTCTAAATAGTGCAAGTAACGCGATGGACCCTCTAGAAGACAACAAACCTTAACTCGATTATGTGACCGTCTTGAACTGCCCTTTGAACCTTCGGGTTTGGGGCAGTACGGCGTGCCACATGTGAGGCGTTGGCTTGACCCTTCTACGGCTGGACCGTTGGTACTGAGGCACGAACGGAATGTTGTTAGACTTATTTCATGTGTTGAGCTGTATCGGGAAAACTTGGGTGTTCGATTGTTCGATCGAAAAGTTTAACATTTTCTGTTTATCTGGAATGGGATACAATAATTGGAATTCACAAAAGTTATGTGATAACTGAATGAATGTTATAAACATAGCAGTTTAGTCTCACTTGATCGGTTGCCACGGAATTTTGTTGTGATCAAAAGTCCGTCGCAATCACGTAGCGTACGCGGATACTCGCCGGGTAAACTTAATAGACAGCCTCACTCCATAACCCCGACCAAGTGACTGTAGGAGAACCCCGTCGCCGAAAGCATCCGTCCGGGTGCTCGCGGTAGCGGTGTTCCGCCTTGGTGCACTTCGTCGACGGTATCGGGGGTGCGGCCGTCTACTGAAGTTTGCGACGAGCATTCGATCAGGATGTCGGGAATCTTGTTGAATTACCCGACTTGATATTGAAAAGTGTTTTCGATAATGAGACTAAAATGCGGGGTTTATAATTGTTAGGCATGCGATGTCTAAGGTATTCATTTGGTCAGGCATGCGATGTCTGAGGAGGTTGCGGATTCCAACTGTTGTAGTTTTACACTTTCTTTTCTATGACCGTAAGTGTAATATGTGATATCGCCGGTTTCGTTGCTATATGTCAACGACAATTGGGATGCGCATATTTACTTACGTTGATGACATGTGATGTTATGTGTTGCTGGATATGTTATATTGGATCGTCGTGTTTGAATAGCCGGGGTTTTTTATGTGAGATGAGTGTTTTTCATTTTCATTCATGTAAAAACTTGTATGTAATATTCTTTTATTGGGACACTTTCAGGTTGCGGAAGTTGTCACCGTTTGTATATTATTTACTTTTCCGCACTAGGATAGACCCAAGGAGGAGGGCACAAGTAACCGGGTTCTGGAGTCCAGTGAGAGACCAACTCGAGGAGTCGAGTCCGGGTCTCCTAACTCTAGAATTGGTAGGGTTGCTTGCCGCTCTCGTAGGGGTCTAGGGGTGTGGGTTTGGCTATTCATCACGACCGTGGAATCCGTGTTTTATACTGGCTCGTATTGAAAACACGGACGTCCTAGTATATCCAATATTTCATATGAATCTTCTGCTGCGATATCTGTGATGTGATCATGTGATGTTCTGTGATAGATACAGTATATAGTATATATGATATATTATATAGACGTTACTTATGTTTTACACCCGCGCTAACCCTGCCCTGCTCTGCCGTTAGTTACCTAACCTAACGGTGCACGAGGGGACATCGAGGCGAATGCGGATGGCATAAGTGTACGTCGTATTTATCTGTGATGTTTAGGTACTTAAATGATGGGACTTCATTAATGTGATTAATGAAATAAAAGAAACCTAAGATGTTGTAGAATCGAATTTCAAAATAAAACAGGTAGCTACAGTTCTTGCTTTGCACAGAGGTATATGTGATATATCCTGCACCTTATTCGATGAGGAAAGGACCGAGATCCCTTCACCGGGAGTGACTCCTTTAGCAATAACTGGCAGATGCTACACACTCGGTTTGTCTTTTGATTGCTTTTAAGAGTCTTTGCTTTGCACAGTGATATATACGATATATCCCGCACCTCATTCGATGAAGAAAGGACCGACGATCCCTTCACCGGGAGTGACTCCTTTAGCAAAACTAGAAAAGCCTCAAAAGCACTCCATTTTAAAATCATTTGATTCTACAACGATATCAAGTTATTACGCAATAGGTTTTCAGAAAAACCTGTCGTAGCCCTCCGTCATTTCAGATAAATCCTGTTTAGTATTCGTGCTGCGTTTGTTGACCTTGTCAAGGCGCAGTGTGCGGTAGCTAACCAGTATTTATCTGCTTATGCATATGATGCAGATTGGGTTAGGGTAGTCGTGCGGCCTTGTTGACCTTGTCAAGGGTCGTGCGGGTGGGTTTGATTCAATCAAGAAATGACGGGTTGAACTTGACTTGCGGTCTATGGTTTGTTGACCTTGTCAAGGTCATAGATCGTTCGGGGCAAAATATTATCGGGAATTTCAAGTGTTGAAATTTGCAATGAGATTGCATACCTTCTATGAGATAGTTGGATCCCGATACCCGCTGCGAGTAAGTGTTACTCCTGGGAGAGTTTTATACATTACAATTAGCCGATCAAGTAGGTGTCTAGAAAGGTGTCAACGGGGTTACGCCTCTGGGAAAACGAGGTTTACAGTAATTAGGTTCGTGCGAAAGCACGGGGGACCTCCCTCAAAGTACCGACATTGGCCTGGCTGAAAGATTGGCGAACTTGTAGTGTGTAATTAATCCCGGCTAGTCTTTCCTTTTAGGGTTTGAAGGAAGATTTGATAAAAAGCAGTGGGAGCCATCCTGATTAGATAAAATAACCAATCTATTCTTGCAAGAGCGCACGCAGAGTGTTTTCTTCTCTCTCTCTCCTGGTAGCGACCATATCACGCATTAATCAAGATAATAATACGGATTATTGACCGAACCCGCTTGTTATACTGAGCTGGGGAACGTTGGTCCCGCTCCAACTTATAATTGTTATAAGACAGAGCAGGAAATTGGGGATTACCAGATTTCCCGTGCCGCCCAAACGAAGAGAGTGCATGCTGATGCATCATCTTCGGGTGTGTTCATTATACAGAACTGTTTCTCAGTATCCTTTACGTCCTGGGTATATGATACCGGATCAGGATCCCAGATATGTAATCAGTTACATAGGGCTACAGAAAGGTAGAGAACTGAGAACGGGTGATAAGTTTCATGAGACAGAAAACGGGGCAAGAGTTGCAGCCAAGTCTGTCGGTCACTGTCACCCTGTATTACCAATACATTGATTCTGAACGAATGTTGTTAGATACCGAACCTGATATACAAAATCATATCAGTCTCTTTATTAGTAAAGAAATGATAAAATTTTGTATTGTTGGATAATGTTTTGAATATTTCCTATATCAAAGGTTGATCGGTTCAGGCGCGTTATCTAAAAGCATTGATGTTCTAAATCAAACTACAGTTCTTTAGTATACAGAACACACACAAGAGGAAGAGTTCAGAAATGAACGAATCCTTCTTGAGGTATTGTAGACTAGGTCATATCAATGCGACCCGACTGGCTGAGTTACATTTAGATGCATATTTAAATCAGTTTGAATTTACATCTTGTGAAACTCGCCAGTCATGTCACAAAGATAAGATGACCATAGCTCCGTTTACTGGAAACAGAGATAGAGTTAGTAAACTCTTGGGATGATACATGTTGATGTATAAAGGTCCCCTGTCTACATATGCCAAGACCGGTTCTTTGTACTTCATTACATTCTCTGATAATCTCTCAAGATTCAGACATATGTTCCTGTTGAAACACAAGTCCGAACCTTTTGAGATATTCACAGAATATGATTTAGAAATAGAGAACCAAAATACGGGTATAAGTATTATGTCCTATGATGAGATCAGGGAGGAGAATACTTGTGCATGGAATTCCTGGATTATTCTAAAGGAGAATGAGATTCTCTCTCAGCATTACTCCTCTGTATACACCATAGCACGATGGTATATCGGGGCGGAGCAGATACACCCTATTTGATATGGTGTGCTCTATGATGAGTACTACTGAGTTACCTATTTCTTTTTGGGAGTTATGCACTTGAGAAGATGCATACCTATTGAATAGGGTTCGAATCAAATCAGTGCCTACCACTTCATATGTGATATGGAAAGGGAAGAGCCCATATCTTAAGCTAGTTAGGATTTGGGGTTGTCCGGCCTATGTCTAAAAGCAAAATCCGGACAAGCTCGAGGCAAGGTCTGTTATGTAGAACTGGAAAGGTTCCAGCTATACAAACTACAGCAGATGATTTGGTAAAACCAAATGATTCAATAGTTACCAACGAACCTTAGCCTCTCCGCCGATCTAGTAGGGTTCCTCACCCACCTGAGAGATACTTCGGTTTCTCTATGACAGTGGGAGCGAGGATTGCATCATGAGATGATGACCCAACTAGTTTCGAGCTGGCCATCAGGAGTAAGACTCTGTAAGAATGGCTGGATGCTTAGTGATCTGAGATGGAATCCTTATACACCAACAAAGTATGGACTTTGGTTGCTATATCTGAAGGGTTAAATCCCCATCAGGAGCAGGTATATCTTGAGAAGATTACTTGGTGTACATGGAAAAGTTGAGACTTTCAAAGCTAGACTTGTTAAAAGTTTGCATCATTTACCAGGCGTGGATAATGATGAAACCTTTTCAAGTATCTATGCTTAAGTCCATCCAGATCCTACTTACCACGGCTACATACCATGACTACGATATCTGATGGTTGGGTGTCATGACTGCTTTTCTAAATGATATTTTGGAAGAGAGCGTCTATAAGTACACAGCCAGAGGGCTTCGTAGACAGTGGGAGCAGCGGAAACGTGTGCAAGATGCTTTATAGGATAAAGCAGGCATCGCGGAGTTGGAACATCTGTTTTGATGAATTAGTCAAAGAGTTTGACATCATCAAAATGATAGATGAACCTTGTATAAACAAAAAGGTAGTAAGGAGTATGGTGACGATCCTCGTAGAGTACGTGGATGACATACTCTTGATAGGGAAGGAGTTTCCTATGCTACGCTCGATCAATCTCCGCTTATCACAATGATTCTCCATATAGGATGAAAGTGATACCTCCTAAATCCTGGGTTTTGGATCTATGAGATAGATCTAATTGGATGTTAGGACTCTCACTAGTTGTAGTGAGACGGTATCAACCGATCATGGGGAGAATCACTAGAAGGGTTCCAGAGTGATAAGGACGACTGAATGTCAGTCGCAGGCATTGTCTATACCCTCAGTAAAGGGACGGTATGTTGGAAGAGTTCCAAGCTAGATACCGTGACATACTAGACGATAAAGGCTGGATACATCGCTACTTAAGATGCTACCAAAGAGGCTGTTTGGGTGTATATTGGTTCATGAGATGAACTATGTTCCTCCCATTGTGTGACAATGGAGATTGTGGCTTATGCCAAGGAACGCCGGTCCCATCAGTGATCCAGACATATTCTAAGGCAGTATCACTTGATCATGGAGATGGTTGATCTCCAGGGAGATCGAGGTTAGGTGAGTAGACTCAGAGGACAACACAGCGGATCCACTCACAAAGGCCTGTTCCCAGAGAGAGACTTTTATGGGATGGTTGAGTATGAGATACTACAACCACTGCTGCAGATGGCCCTAGTGCAAGTGGGAGATTGTTAGTTATATGTATGCCCTAGAGGCCATTACTATACATAGGATGTATATTGTAGTGGATGCTGGGACATATATAGGGAGGACTTTCTCGCTCGACATGATAGTATGCTATCTGGTTGCTCTTTACCTTAATGTGTATACTGATTGTCTCTCTATTACATGTTGGTAAAGCCCTTAGGATGTGTACTTGACTACCTGGACTATGATGCGGATCATACTAGTGGGGACATGGTAGTCCATAAGTACATCCTTCAAAGTCCCTAATCATGGGTGTATCGAGACGGGGCATCGATATACCAGAGTAGACTAGCGTGTACCTTCTCGACCCATACAGATGGGCGATGGATGATCCCATATCCATTGGTGTTTGACATCAGAGATGATATACGGGTGCTCAGTGGAGACTGGGTACACTGGACGGACTCGCCGAGAACTCCCAGATGGTATTATACCTCACGTCAGATGGCAGTTCTCTGGTGACACTGGTACAGAGTAGTCTGTTGACCCGAGATCGTCATAGAGTCTCGTGTGGTTCCCACTGTGCTTTGATTTCCATCTTACCACGTCCAAGAGGGCGTGCAAAACGGTGGTTTTTGGGTACAGTCCCGAGTCACATGGAGGCAATGAGCGATAGGAGGGGATTCGTCTCTCCCGGTATAGGGGGTTGATGTTGTGCTGTGTTCGATTGGCTATAACAGGAAATCCCTGGCCAGGGTTGCTGAGATTTACTGGTAAGTGTTACCAGTAGTTTCTCGAATTGTTATAGACCTCATATCGACACGACTTATCGAGCTATTGGGGTCTGACGTTTACCACCCCTAGGCGAGATATGCGACATATCAGACGAACAGACCGGACTGTACGGTAGTGTCACTGGTCGGATTCGCAGGAGTGTGAGCGGGCTTGCTCGTCGATCTTCTGATCGCTCAATACCCGGGTGGCCGTTACGTTTAGCAGACCGCTTGCGGCTTGTGGATGCTTGATATGATCATCATCTGCTGCCGGCGTATTGACGAGTCTTTAGAGTCATACACAGAGGTTTCCTGGCTCAAGCGAAACGAAATAGGAGCGCATATGAGATATGTGCGGGACCGAGAATAATACCGATATGTGATACTGTATTCGATTCTCGCGATGTGACATTGATCGGTTATATGCGATATAGCCGGGTTATCGGATCAAGTGTTGATTCGATAAGTTGTTACTAATGATACTAGTCGGTTATATGCGATATGACCGGATCGTTAAATCAAGTGTTGATTTAATGATTTAATGCATAATTATATATTTGATATATTACTTTGCATTAACTAGTATCGGTTCACTTTAAATGGATTTTCTCGCTCGGGTGTGCACATTGCATATGCGATATGATTTTTGTGCACTTGCTTGTATCATGTTTGATGATACATGCCTTATGGTTAAGTGTAAAGAATTAAACTATAGTTAAGTGGGTGATTAGGGTTTTTGATTTCATTTTATTCATTTATCTTTTTGGAAAAGAAAAGGCAAAATGAGGAAAATGGTTGCTTTCTTTTGTTCATTCATGAACCTTCATGAAGACTTTGACTTTATGACCATTTTGTCTCATGCTTAACCCTAACCACTCACTTAAACCTTAGTTAACTCTCTACATCTAACCATGGTTCATAAGATGATAAGGATTGATTTTTCTTTTCTATTCTATTATTCTTATCATAATATTTTAGCTTCCTCTTCTTCTTCCTTCAAGTGAAGAAATGCTTGACCATCAATGGCAACTTGATGAAATGAGTGAGAAATCCAATTCTAAAGTCTACCCACTTCCTATTTCTTCATCCTCTACCTCTTGCCAAGTAGTAGAGTGTGTTTTCTTCACAAGTTTCATGACTTGGTGAAGTGAGAGCTTGATTTAGCGATGCCTCGACGTAGATCATCTTCGGCATGGACATCGACGACCTAGCTCGCTTATTCTCCGATGAAGTCAACGCTAGAGCCCGGATTCTTTTTGGACAGCGGAGAGGACTTCGTTGCGGAGCTATGGAGGTGGAGCACCGGATCTACAAAGGTTGTATTTCCGATATCCCATTAGTTAAGTGTTAACTAGTTAGCTTTTTCGCCTAAACTTCTAGCCAACGGTCCGTAGTCGGGTTTCTCGGCACCGTTAAAATTTTAATTTGGCATGATCGATGCCTTGTGTGACCTCACTTGTGTGCCTAGGAACCCTACAGATGAATGGTTAGGGTTAAGCATGAAGACAAAATGGTCACTTTGGTCAAAGCTTCATGAAGCTTCAACAAGCTTCAAGAATGATAGCAACCATTTTGTTTTCTTTTGCAATTTCTTTTTAATCCAAATTAAAAAGATAAATGAATGAATAAATAAAAACCCTAACCATTTACTTAACCAAGATTTAATTCTTTACACTTAACCAAATGAGCAAGTATCATCAAACATGATACAAACATGTGCACAAAAGTATATCACATATACAACTTGCACATCAAGTGAGAAAATCCATTTAAAGTGAACCAATACTAGTTAATGCAAAGTAATATATCAAATATATAATTATACATTAAATCATTAAATCAACACTTGATTTAACGATCTGGTCATATCGCATACAACCGACTAGTATCCTATATATCGGCTTATCGAATCAATCCTTGATTCGATATCTAGGTTATATCGCATATAACCAATCGATACATTCATCGCGAGAATGGAATACGGTATCACATACACGCATTATTCTCGGTCCTGCACATATCTCATATGCGCTCCTATTTCGTTTCGCTTGAGCCAGGAAACCTCTGTGTAGGACTCTAAAGACTCGTTAATACGCCGGCAGCAGATGATGATCATATCAAGCACCCACAAACCGCAAGCGATCTGCTAAATGTAACGACCACCCGGGTATTGAGCGATCAGAAGATCAACAAGTATTTCTGTACACACTCCTATGAATCCAATCAATAACACTACCGTAGAGTCCGGTCTCTTCGTCTGATATGTCGCATATCCAGTCTAGGGGTGGTAAACGTCAGACCCCAGTAACCGATAAGTCGTGTCGATGTGAGGCTCATAACGGGTCGAGAAACTACTGATAACACTTACCAGTAGATCTCTATATCATCCCTAACCAGGGACTTCCAGTTATTGCCAATCGAACACAGCGCAACATCAACCCCCAATACCGAGAGAGACGAAACCCCTCCTATCGCTCATTGCCTCCATGTGATTCGGGACTGTACCCAAAATCCACCGTTTTGCACGTTCTCATGAACAGGTAAGGTGGAAATCAAAGCACAGTGGGAATCACACAAGACTCTATGACGATCTCGGGTCTACAGACTAACATGTACCAGTGTCACCAGAGAACTGCTATCTGACGATAGGTATAATACCATCTAGGAGTTCTCGGCGAGTTCGTTCAGTGTACCCAGTCTCCACTGAGCACCCGTACACCATCTTTGATGTCAAACACCAATGGATATGGGATAATCCATCGCCCATCATATGGGTCAAGATGCATATATGTTAGTCTACTTAGGAGTATCGATGCCCTGTCTCGATACACCCTCGACTAGGAACAATTATAGGATGTACTCTTGGACTACCCTAGCCCTACTAGTATGATCTACATCATAGTCCTAGTAGTCAAGTACATATCCTAAGGGCTTTATCAACATGTGAGAGCAAGACAATAAACCAATACAAGTCAACATGTTTAGACAAAGTGAAACCAAATTCCATACTATCATATTGAGCAAGAAAGTCCTCTCTATATATATCCAAGCATCCACTATAATATACATCATATGTACAGCAATGGCCTCTATGGTATATACATAACTAATACGAAGTACCAACATTGGCCTGGTCGAAAGATAAGCAAACTTGTAGGGTGCAATTAATCTCGACTAATTCTTCTTTAGGGTTTGAAGGAGAATTCAGGGAAACGGTAGGAGCCATTCTGTTTAGATAAACTAATTGTTAGTGTATATGCCCTAGAGGCCATTATTGTATCATACTAGTTTGTATATTACTTAATGGAAGCTTAGGATATTCACAGTTGTAATAACAGTCTTGCTCAAAATGGTAGTATGCTACTTGGTTTGTTTCTACTTCAATATGTGCATGTGTTTCTTTTAGCATATCGCTTATACATATTAGTGGAGCTCTTAGGATCTTTGCTTGATTACCAGCGTTGTGGCAGTCACACCAGTGGGGGGTGGGTAATCTACAAGCACATCCTTATACAGGTCCCTAGTTGTAGGATTATCGAGACGGGGCATCGATACTCCGGAGTAGACTAGTGTATACGCTTCTCATCCCACAGGGGATATCGTCTGTCCCATAGCCATTAGTACGTCGTACTGGAGATAGTATGCAGGTGCTCGTTAAGTTACGAGTACACTGGACAGGACTTGTCGGGAACTGTTTGTTGGTATTATACCTATCGTCGGGTAGCAGTTCCCAGGTGACATGAGTACAGCTTAGTCCGTCGACTTGACACTGCTACTTCACCTCGAGTGTGTTCCCACTGTACTTTGATTACTACCCTACTATAGCTCAAAGGAGTCGTGCAAACAGGTAGTAGTTGGGTGCAGTCCCGAAGCACTTGGAGGCAGTGGCGGTTAGATAGGATTCATCTCTCCCGGTATTGGGGTTTGATATCGTGCTATGTTCGGAGAGCCATTACACAAAGTCCCTGGCCAGGGCAAGCGAGATTTACTGGTAGGTATTCCAGTAGTTTCTCAGGGTGTTTTGGGCTACACTCCGGCACGACTTATTGCGCTATTAGGGGTCTGACGATTACCGCCCCCTAGGTCCGATATGCGATACTCTTAGACGAACAGACCGGACTGTACAGAGATTGTAACATTCAGGCTCAATAGGAGTTCGGATGGGTTTTCCTCATCGGCCTTCTTATCGACATCTACCTGGGAACCGTTACGTGCAGCTAGTACCGCTTGCAGCCTGTAGTTAAACCCACTGCCAGTGTAGTGTCGAGTCTTTAGAGTCCTACACAGAGAGTTTCCCTGCACTGGGCAAAAGGTGTAGAGGCCGTATGGTTTTACGACAGGGCTTCGATCATTTACGTACACTTGTGCACATATGATGTTCGGGCGGGTAATACTAGTGGGCTTTGGTTTAAGCCAGATCCTAGTATTATATTGATGGATCGGTTTCGTCTCATTGTATTCGTGTTTTTTGGAACACGGATGCGGGTATGTATATACGGATGATAGGGGTATAGAAGGAGACACCTCATTAGGGTTTTGACCATTGACTTGATTAAAACAATTATGAGGTGGAGAAAAGTATTTGTTATTTTTGCTAATGATAATTATGGCATGGCTACTTGTTCTTGACCACTTGACTTGGATTGACCATTTGACTTGGATTGACTTTTTGACTTTAGATATTTTTGTGAGCTAGATATTTTTGAGGAGATATTTTTTCATCACATGGTTGTGGTCATGTTAAGCTAGCCATCACAATTTCTATTATCATTATCAAAAATACTTTCTCTTTCTTCAAGTGAGCTCTCATGCTAGCTCACTTCTTCTTCCTCACTACAAAACCCTAAAAGCTCTCATGTGTTGAGAATCCTAGGGTTTCAAGAAACAAATAAATCCATCTTCATACTTTACATCACCTAGGCCATCAAGTTTAGCAAGCTTGTTGCCCTAGTTACCTCGGTTTTGAGATGGAGCTCGGACTATAGACTCTCGGGTGGATCATCTTTGACTCGATGAGGCCGTTGAAGAAGCTACGATCCGGATCGATCCTTGGAGCCTACATAGATGAGGAGGACAACGATGAAGACCGGAAGGACAAGTATCGAGAGGTATAACTTCATATCCGAGTAGTTAAACCTCAAGTAGTTTGCTAGCTAGGGTTTATGGGCGATCCTTGGTTCTAGTCGGTGTTGCGAAGCTTGTAAAAATCATTTTTTGCAAATTCCGCCTTCCCGCAAACACGTGGGGTGCACGACATCGACTTACACTAATAACCAATCTAAATTTTCAAGAGCATATGCTGGGTGTTTCTTTTCTCTCTCTCCTAATTGCAGTGACCATGACAGGACTTATGCTTATACTAGATAAAAATAAACTGGCTGGGCCGAACTATAAAGACTGCCTGAGGAACGTCCACATGGCCCTTACTTATGATAAAGTTGCATATGTCCTCATGGTTAAAGCCCTCTGTTCCAGGTCCAAATGTAAAACTACGGTAGCGCCCCGGCCGTCTGTCCGAGGCCAAAATGCGGAAACGAAAACTTTTTCTAAACTAGAAACCGGGGCTATCGTTTGATTAAAACCCGGATCGAACCATTAACCTACAACTAGCTATCTAGAGAGAGGGTTGGAAAGCTATACCGATCGATCCGTGTCGTTCGGTCTTTGGCCACCATCCCAAGCTCCTCGCGGCATCTCCGGTTTTGATCTCCTCGTCGGAAAGGGCACCACATCTTCGATTCCTTTTACAGGCTCCCGCTTCATCTGAAGCAACTCGGGCACGAAGTGTGCTAGCCGACGTGTCCAAGGTGTTGTAGAGAATGTTTGTGATCACTTTGTCTCTTGCATCCATTGCTTGGATGGAGGTTGAAGGTGTTGCCATTAATGGAGGCTATGAGCTAGAGGAAGAAGAAGGAGGAAAAGCTTTTTCTTCTTTTCTTTTCTTGTGTTGATGTGATGATATGAGAGAGAGCTCTAATGAAAATAATACAAGACCAACCTTGTCCTTGGCTGCCCCTCTCTCTCCTCTCATCAAATCAACTCACAAATCTATCACATTTTGTGACATTTGCATAAGAAATGATACCATGACTCACCTATGAAGTACATGTATCATTTAATGCACAAAATGATGGTTTCTAGCTCACAATTTCCATCTGTAAACATTAACCCAAATGTTTACAACAATAAAAAGATACGGCAACATCTAAAGTAAACTCGTGACGGATTACAAGGATACCCCTCACCTGTATATACATACCTGTATCCGCATTCCGACTGAATGCGAATGCGATGAGACTAAAGTAATCCAACAAATCTAATACTAGGATCCGGCTTAAACCAAAGCCCACTAGTATGATCCGTCCGATCAAGATCCATGCACTACCGCACGTATAAGATCGAACCCTGCCATATATCATACGGCCTCTACAACGTTTCGCCCAAAACTTGAGAAACAGTCTGTGGGGGAGTCTAAAGACTCGTCAATACTTTGGCTGTGGATTTAACCACTAGCACGTCAGAAGTACTAGCTGTACGTAATGGGCTACCAGGTATTGACCAAAAGGGAGGTCGATGAGCGAACTCATCCTGACACCCTACTGAGCCTGTCAGTGACAATATCCGTACAGTCCGGTCCGTTCGTCTATGAGCATCGCATAGCGGGCCTAGGTGGTTGGTAAAAGTCAGACCCCCAAAAGCGGTACAAGTCGTGTCGGAGTGTAGCCCAGAACACCCTGAGATACTACTGGAATACCTACCAGTAAATCTCCTGCCTTGGTCAAGGACTTCGTGTAATGGCTCTCCTAGACACAGCGCGATCTCACCCCCAATACCGGGAGAGACGAAACCCCTGCCAATCCGCTCACTGCCTCCGTGTGGCTCGGGTTTGTACCCAACTAAAACCTGTTTGCACGACTCCTTTGAGCCGTGGTAGGGTAGTAATCAAAGAACAGTGGGAACTCACACGAGACAAATGACGATCTCAGGTCGATGAACTAACCTGTACACATGTCACCAGGGAACTACTATCTGACGTCAGGTATAATACCAACTAGCATGTTCCCGGCGAGTCCTGTCCGGTGTACTCATAACCCAATGATCACCTGTATACATCTTAGGTGAACCAACTGACACCAATGGCTTGTGAGACTGGCCACCGCCCATCGTCGGGGTTTCGACTGTATACACTTGTCTACTCCGGAGTATCGATGCCCTGTCTCGAAAACTCCCACGACTAGGGACCTTTTAAGGATGTGCTTATAGACCCCAGCTCCCACGTAAATGATCGCCATCATACTGCTGGTAGTCAAGCAAGAATCCTATGGGCTCCATCAACGTGTAATAGCGACCTGTAAGGTCACCTAAAACAGTACACGATGATAAAGATAAACCAGATAGCATACTATCATCTTGAGTAAGACTGTCCTACCGGTATAGGTCCTCCCTCAATCATTGCAATCACGTTCCTGTGATCCAATAATTGACTCTGAGGGCACTATATCCAACAATCTCCCACTTGCACTCTAGTCTAATTATTGCGATGTCGCATACTCACAGCCCGTGTGATACCGAACACCCAACTCCTCTATTAATCAGTCTCACAAAGCCCGTTTGCGAAACTATTGCGTTCGAGGAATAGCCTCAGTGAGTGGATCCGCCCTGATGTTTCTTTCTATGTCTCTCTTTATCTCAAGTTCGCGGAGAAAGCCATCTCCCGAAATGAGTAATACCTGTCTTAGAATATGTTTGGATATCTGATGGGACCTAGTTCATAAATGAACTCCAAATCCAAACTTCTTAGACTGAATCATCAACTGAACTTAATTAGTATCCTGCGCCACACTTTCCTCAGTATCCGCTTGGACCACCTGTCCAAAATACTACCCCTTGCCAGAAGGAAAACTATAACTCTGACAGTCACTCTGTCATCTAGGTCACCTTGGAAGCCTGGAATGATAACCGTCTCCCAAAAGAGGCTGTTGTTATCATATCCCTAGAACATCCACTTATGTTCTAAAACTGCTTCCGAATGTTTCTCCAGGATAGGATTAATATCAACTTACTGCATCTCGTGCAAAACAATATCTGGTGTGGTACTTGACATCTCATAATTGACTCAATTGCCTAAGCAAATGATCTGCCAATCATGCGCATCCCTCTCCCCTTTAGTCTTTAAGACACCTTTAGAAAGGGTGACTCCATCACCTGCAGGTACACTACCATGCCAGGAGTCATCCATTCTAAAACACCTTTAGAATGCTGTCTAAGTACCCAGATTGGGAAACTACCCAAATCAAGATCTAAAACTATCGATCTAGTAACCAGAATGTCTATATAATATCCAAGTCCTCTGTGGAGAAACCACTGTGTGACAACCAAAGTATAACCGATTGTAGTATAGGAATTTCACTTCCTACCCTGTGTATGTCATCCAAATACCAGGACATCACACCCCACTACATTCTTAACAGATCATCCCCTATTCTGATGAAGTCAAACCTATGACTGTCACATCAGAAATAGATGATCTATCTCCGCTATATCTGCTTTAGTCCATAAATAGACATAAGCTACTTGTCCACCAATGCTTCCGCTGCTCCCACTGACTACGACAACCCTCTGGCAGAATCATATGCACGTACACTTCTAAAGCTAGTTCAAAAAGACGCTATACTCATCCTCCTGCCGGGTCTCATAACCTGGAACAACAGCAATGGCAAGTCTGGGTAAACAAGAACCTCCCTGTCACCGTCCTTGAAGCTACCGGAGTACCTCTCGGGTGCCTGAGGTTACCCACCATATCTGCGGAGTGGCCAATGGAATGTCAAACTAGATTGAATCTTTAGGTTATTATCAAATTTTCATTAATCGTTTGCGGTTCTGGAATCACTTTCAGTTCTACCATACTCCCACTACTGTTTTCTGAAAAAATCCATTTTACTAAAACTGTGGCGAGTCAAGAACAATATCACTATTGATCTTCCAGATGGTAGAAAGTCAACCCTCGTCATAGCCCGGGTCAACCACAAACAGCCATTATAGAAACGTGTCTTGAGTTATCCAGAGTCTGGTTTTAAGCATAAGCCGGACAACTCCCCGTACCTTAACATTGTTAAGAAATGAACTATTCTATATCCAATATAGAAACAGAGGCACTGATTTAATTGGAACCAGATTCAAATCATGCAGCTGTCTCCAGTGCATGTCAACTAAATGGAGAGAGGCCGATCAGCATTACTCAACTTAGGAGTTCTTCCAATTATGAGTAACCTGAAAGAGAAGCAAGTTCTCTTAATCATTACTATCATTTGAATACCATACACAAGTATCTACATCTTCGATCACCTAGAAGAATCCTGATACTTGCAACACTTGGTTATCAACTTTATTCTTATACCTATAACTTCTCAAAACTAAGACCTTGCATTTCTACGAAACACATGTCTAAGAACTAGAGAAGTCATAAGTAAACAGAATATAGTACGAGAACCAACCCCTCTGTCCGCATGGACACTGGACAAAATACAATACTCTGTATAAGTCCCCTGAGTCTAATAACTCATTCCCTGTGTGTTGTAGTGTAACGTTTTAGAAATCGTTATGTGAATGTTTCCGTTTTTGGGTAAAATTGTCGGTATTTTCTGTTTTATACCGACTGTGATCAAACGACCATATAGACTTGCCAGCACCTAGTTTAGCTAAAATAAAGCTAATGCGCAAGCTTTGGGGGTATATGGGACGTTTTGGTCCAATTTGAATTTTTCCCAATTTTAATATTATTTTAATGCGGTATTCACATTTTGGGAAATTTCTCCTGTGATCTTTTCAACTTTAGGTTTGTGTTAATTCAACCTCCTTTCTATATCTAGATATTTTGTTAGTGCAAGGGATTTAATTTAAAAGAAAAGAAAAGAAATTAAAGGAGATGCATGCATGTGTGTGTGAATGCATTAAGTGTGCATTTATTGTTGTTTTGAGCTAGAAAACTCTACTCAATTCCTCACCCTTTCCTCACTTGGCCGAGCCCTCCCTCACTCTTCTGCCTTTGACATTTATTTCTCCATTTGCAACAAATTCCTAGCTCAAAAATTCTCCAAAATCCCAAAGTATATCACAAAAATCACATCCTTGATCACTTTTGCCTCTTGGATGCCTAGGAGCATGCAAAGCTTGGGTCTTTGAGTTCTTTTATCTAGGTAATGATCTCTATCTCTTCTTTAATTAGTTTTTGTGCTTTGTATCTAGTTATTTTCAGTTTAGATTGGTTAAAGTTTTGTTTGATGCATAATATCGTATTTTAGTGTCGGTTTGTGACCTATGGGATCTGCTGTGACCCGGAAAGAGTACGAGAAAACCAAACAATGTAGTTTTGCAGTACCTGTGACCATAGGACCTCACCTGGAGCACAGCCCCATGGGGCTCGGACTCGGCCGGCGACCACAGAAGGAAGTCCGGCGACGTCGGCCGTTGGTTTGAGTTGGGGTGTGGGTTTTTGAGGGTAGGTCTATGCTGGGGTTTGGGTGTATTTGGTCTAGTTTGTTTGTTTAGTTTTCACTGTATACAAAATATGGGATCACTTAGATAGGTTGTAGTGTTTTGTGTCCGCGCGATATGTTATACGACACGGATCGTGCACTTTGTGTGGTTTTGCTCTTAAGTTGTTTTCGTCGTGTCGCTACACACGTTAGCCACAATACGAACACTTGAGAGTATGTTTTGTGTTGTTGCGTTGGTCTAATATAGTGTGCGCGTTTTGAGTCTATTATTAATATACACTTGTTTTATTGTCTTAATATTGTAGGTTCGCAGGCGGGGACTACGGACACTGCTGCAAAGGGAAAACAGGTGGTTGGCTACACTTAGCCAGGAGTGTTGGTAAGTAGATTTAACATCTACAGGGGAATCACCCGCATGGCGTTATGCGTCTGGGCTAGAGATATTAACTTTGTCGCATATTCTATGTCATGTTTAGAATTGCGCATTTACCCTACTGCATAGTAAATTGTTGTGCTTGGACTAGTATCCTTAGGACACTGCACATATTATTGACGACTCATGTTGCACGAGCACTGATTGTATGCTACACACACCGTCAATAATTGCCATGTCACGCACAACCCACTGATAGATACGATATTGCTTGGTTAGGGACATTGATGTTAGTTATATGTATGCCCTAGAGGCCATTACTATACATAGGATGTATATTGTAGTGGATGCTGGGACATATATAGGGAGGACTTTCTTGCTCGACATGATAGTATGCTATCTGGTTGATCTTTTCCTTAACGTGTACACTGATTGTCTCCCTGTTACATGTTGGTAAAGCCCTTAGGATGTGTACTTGACTACCTGGACTATGATGCGGATCATACTAGTGGGGACATGGTAGTCCGTAAGTACATCCTTCAAAGTCCCTAGTCGTGGGTGTATCGAGACGGGGCATCGATATACCAGAGTAGACTAGCGTATACCTTCTCGACCCATACAGATGGGCGATGGATGATCCCATATCCATTGGTGTTTGACATCAGAGATGATATACGGGTGCTCAGTAGAGACTGGGTACACTGGACGGACTCGCCGAGAACTCCCAGATGGTATTATACCTCACGTCAGATGGCAGTTCTCTGGTGACACTGGTACAGAGTAGTCTGTTGACCCGAGATCGTCATAGAGTCTTGTGTGGTTCCTACTGTGCTTTGATTTCCATCTTACCACGTCCAAGAGGGCGTGCAAAATGGTGGTTTTTGGGTACAGTCCCGAGTCACATGGAGGCAATGAGCGATAGGAGGGGATTCGTCTCTCCCGGTATAGGGAGTTGATGTTGCGCTGTGTTCGATTGACTATAACAGGAAATCCCTGGCCAGGGTTGCTGAGATTTACTGGTAAGTGTTACCAGTAGTTTCTCAAATTGTTATAGACCTCATATCGACACGACTTATCGAGCTATTGGGGTCTGACGTTTACCACCCCTAGGTGAGATATGCGACATATCAGACGATCAGACCGGACTGTACGGTAGTGTTACTGGTTGGATTCACTGGAGTGTGAGCGGGCTTGCTCGTCGATCTTCAGATCGCTCAATACCCGGGTGGCCGTTACGTTTAGCAGACCGCTTGCGGCTTGTGGGTGTTTGATATGATCATCGCCTGCTGCCGGCGTATTGACGAGTCTTTAGAGTCCTACACAGAGGTTTCCTGGCTCAAGCAAAACGAAATAGGAGCGCATATGAGATATGTGTGGGACCGAGAATAATGCGTGTATGTGATACCGTATTCCATTCTCGCGATGAATGTATCGATTAGGTTATATGCGATATACCCTAGTTATCGAATCAAAGGTTGATTTGATAAGCCGATACATTATATACTAGTCGGTTGTGTGCGACATGACCGGGTCATTGAATCAAGTGTTGATTTAATTATTTAATGCATAATTATATATTTGATATATTACTTTGCATTAACTAGTATCGGTTCACTTTAAATGGATTTTCTCACTCGGGTGTGCGCATTACATATGAGATATGATTTTGTGCATTTGATTGTATCATGTTTGATGATACATGTTTACTTGGTTAAGTGCAAAGAATTAAACCATGGTTAAAAGAATGGTTATGGTTTCATTTCCTTTATTTATTCATTTATTTATTTGTTTATTCATTTTGGAAAAGAGGAGAAAAGAATGGTGGCTTAATTTGGAGTTTAGTTGAAGCTTCATGAAACTTTGATCAAGTCAACCATTCTTATCTCATCCTTAACCCTAACCATTCCCACTAACCATGATTCATTCTCTACACTTGACTCTAGTTAACATTATGATAAGTTTTGATTTTTCTATTGTTTTTAATTAACTTATCTTATCATTCTTCTTCTTCTTCTTCCTTGAACTTCAAGAAGAAAGCTTACCTCATCAATGGTGATTGATGAATTAGAGTGGGAAATCCAATTCTAAAGTTAACCCAACTCCTATTTCTTCATCCTCTACCTCTTGCCAAGTAGTAGAGTGTGTTTTCTTCACAAGTTTCTTGACTTGGTGAAGTCAGAGCTTGATTTAGCGATGCCTCGACGTAGATCATCTTCGGCATGGACATCGACGACCTAGCTTGCCCATTCTCCGACGAAGCCGACGCTTGAGCCCGGATTTGATTTGGACAGCGGAGAGGACCTCGTTACGGAGCTATGGAGGTGGAGCACCGGATCTACAAAGGTTGTATTTCCGTATCTTGTAGTTAAGTGTTAACTAGTTAGCTTTTTTCGCCTAGTTTTCTAGCAAACGATCCGTAGTCGGGTCTCTCGGCACCGTTAAAATTTTAATTTGGCATGATCGATGCCTTGTGAGAACTCATTAGGGTGCCTAGGAACCCTACAATTGAGACATTGATTCATATTTCTTATCGCATATGACATATAGCATACCTGTATACCTACATACTTACACATATGCTTTGACATGCTAGTTACCTGTACACCCATAGGGTATCGTACCATTAGCGATAGGTACATACACACCTGAGGACATAGCTACAGGTGTGCTTTGCATTTCATACTTCACTTATACCTGGAGGGTATATCGCATCATTACTAATAGGTAGATACCTATATTTTCTGCTATACCTTCATGTGTTCACATATATCTGGCTATAGCTATGTATTTACCCTTATTGATGTATTATTATGAATTGGAGATATTAGGAACCGCATGATATTTATATTAACTGGTTGCAGTTAATTAGCGGCTTTTCCTTTACACGCTTACATTACAGTTTTATGTTGCGTATACTTTATTCATGGATTTTCGCATTGAGATATGGATTTTTCATGATGTTTTCTGGATTTGGGGACCGTGGGAGTTCATGAAATTATGCATTATTTGAAAAACCCGGTTTTCCTTGATATGACATTTCAGCATCCACCATGAGATTTATCGGTTCTAATATATACCCCATGCGAGGAGGCGTCGTGAGCCGTATGAGGGTACATGGTAGGGCCCGGAGGTACCCCGGGGCAAGAAGATCGAAGGTCCATGCCGTTGAGCCTGGCAGGGGAACCATACCATCCGGTGATATTACCAATGACTCGGCGGTTATCATGGGGATACCATTGGGAGTCATGTACGTATGGATACGTGGAAAGACGGGAGTCAGAGCTAGGCACTCATGCTTTTCGGATAGCATGTGATACGTACCTATCAGGGTGCCAGTCTTGGTGACAGCACCTGATGGATCAGCATTTCTGTGTCGTTGCTTGACACATTGGTTTCATGATATTCTTTTTACTCCGTTGTATATATAACAGGGGATTGAGCCGCTGTTATATATGCCCTTACACCAATATTAGTGGAATGGGATGCTAATATATGTGTATTGACATTAATTATATACATCATCATATTTTATTCATGCAAATATACCTAGAATGTAAAGGACTCATTGACATTGGATTTAGGACATTTGAGAATTCATCTGATATTGATTACAGGATATATATGAGATTGCTGATGTTGTACACTTGGGATATGTGAGATCTACTTGATATTGTACATTAGTGGTATACGAGATACACTTGATATTGTACATACGGGATATGTGAGATCTACTTGATAGTGTACATTCAGGATTTGTGAGACTTATATGATATGAGAGCCAATTTGGGGGTTGATTTGAGGAATTGGGATTTAGATTGTCTTGATGGATTTTGATCCTACCACGATGTCAGGATTCCGTGGAAATGACATGTTTCATTCCATACTCTACATTTACTATTTATGCACTGCTTTATGCATTAGTGTACCTGTTAGAGTACCTTCCATGACTGTTGCATTTACATACCTTTATTCATATCATTTATTCATGTACTTGTAGTACCTGATAGAGTACCTTACATGACTGTTACTTCATATCGTTATATTATTGCTTCATGTATTAATTGTACCTGCTAGTGTACTTTTCATGATTATTGCACTACATATGACCATCCATTGATATTAAATGCTTATGTTAGATTCGCGTTTTACGTGCATACTCGCGATTACCTGCATATGTTAATTACTATTCACGAGTTGGCAACTCACCCCCGTTGTGCCACAGTGTTTGCAGGTGTTTCTCAGGATAGTCAGAGGCAGGGCTATTTCCATCCATCGCATCATCTTTTGGCTGCGGATGCCACTTCGCCTAACAGTGTGCAGTTTTGCCAGTGGGTGTGGTTATCCGATGTTGTATTGTATATTCGTTGTATCCATGCACTCTCCATCTACTAGTATTATGTATGACTTAGTGACTTGGTGTGAGAACGATATTGTATATTATTTTGTGATTTGGAGGTTTTTATGCAGTTTTATTTATATCGTCTCTTTCTTCGCTACAGCGTCGTATATCTGTTGTGGTGATTGTTTTCCGCCGTTGGGCGTAGATTTTGCTCCCGTTTAGGATGCTTTACTTTATATTTATGTTGTACCTAACACCGTTTAGCAACTTCATTTCAATTCAAAAACCACATGTTAAAATTTTGTTTAATGTGTTATGATGCACAAAATTTGTTTCAACTCATTCCAATTTGTAATTTTCCCTAATTAAATGTATTAGTGACGGCTTAAAATAATATTAAAATAATTAATTTCGGAAAATTTTTCAGAAAATTTGAAATTTCACCAGTGGCTCAATAAACACCAAATACTAGCAATTACATATCTAGAATATGTATATTTAATTTTATAATAATGATATTTGTAATTTGACTTTTTACAGAAAACCCCCTTATTTTACCGATTTTCCGAAATTTCACCGAAACGATTTTCAAAACGTTACAAGACAGCTTCCTTTGCGGCATCGCAAGCAGCTATGTACTCCGGTTCCATAGTTGAGTCAGCAAAGGTTTCCTGCTTGGAACTCTTCCAGCAAACCGTCCCTCCATTGAGGGTAAAGACATAACCCGACATGGACTTGGAGTCATCCTTGTCACTCTGGAAGCTGGAGTCAGCAAAGGCCTCGATCTAGAGGTCTTTTCCGCCATACACCAAGAATATCTCCTTAGTCCTTCTCAGGTACTTGAGAATGTTCTTTACTGCTATCCAGTGTTTCTCCCCTAGGTCCGACTGATACCGGCTTACAACGCTCAATGCGTATGCTACATCTGGTCTGGTACACAACATCGCATATATTATAAAGCCTACCGCAGATGCGTAGGGTATAGATGACATTCGAGCCCTTTCCAAATCAGTCTTGGGAGACATCTCTTTGGAGAGGGTGATTCCGTGACAAGCCGGTAGATTACCGCGCTTGGAATCTTCCATACTGAATCGTTTCAGTATGGTGTCGATGTACCTGGACTGTGAAAGTCCCAACATCCTCTTAAATCTATCACGATAGATCTGGATCCCCAGAATGTAGTTGGCATCGCCCAGGTCCTTCATGGAGAACCACTGTGACAAGAATCCTTTGACTGACAGTAGCATAGGAATATCATTTCCTATTAGGAGAATGTCATCCACGTACAAGAAGAGGAATACCACAGTTCCCCCTACAATATTACTGTAAATGCATGGTTCATCTGGGTTTTTGATAAAGTCGAATTCTTTGACAGTATCATCGAAGCAGATGTTCCAACTCCGCGATGCCTGCTTCAGTCTATAGATGGACTTGAGCAACTTGCACACTTTACCACTTCTCCCACTCTGAATGAATCCCTCGGGCTGATCCATATAGACGCACTCTTCTAAATTTCCATTTAGGAAAGCTGTCTTTACGTCCATCTGCCAGATCTCATAATCGTGGAAGGCAGCAATGGCAAGAAGGATCCGAATGGATTTGAGTATAGCCACTGGAGAAAAGGTCTCGTAATAGTCCAAATCAGGTCTTTGACGAAAACCCTTTGCAATAAGTCTAGCTTTATAGGTTTCGACATGCCCATCTACACCAATCTTCTTTCTGAAGATCCATTTGCAGCCTACGGGTTTTACCCCTTCTGGAGCAAAGTCCAAAGTCCAAACTTTGTTGGTTTACATGGACTCCATCTCGGTTCGCATTGCATCCAGCCATTTTACTGAGTCACCGCTATGAATGGCTTGCTGGAAGTTAGTAGGCTCATTATAATCAATGGTGCAATCCTCTCTATCCCTGTCTATGAGAAAACCGTAGTATCTCTCGGGCGGATGAGACTGCCTACTACTCCTGCGGAGTGGTGCTGGGATGTCCGGTTCTCCTGAAACTTCTGGTTCTTCCAAGCTTTCAATAATAGCTTGTGGTTCTGGAATTTCTTCCAGTTCTACAGCGCTCCCACTTGTTCCTTTTTCTAAAAACTGATGTTCCAGAAAGTGGGCATGACGAGAAATAAAAACCTTTTGTTCCTCTGCGTAATAGAAAAGATACCCCCTGGAGTTCTTTGGGTATCCCACAAACTTACACAGTACTTAGCGTGCCTCGAGTTTGTCCGCATGCTGCTTTTTAACAAAAGCTGGACATCCCTATATCTTCAGATATTGAAGATGGGGTTTCTTCCCACACCACATCTGATATGGTGTGGTAGGCACAGTCTTGGAGGGAACCTTGTTCAAAAGATATGCAGCTGATTCTAGTGCATAACCCCAGAAGGATCGTGGTAACTTAGCCTTACTCATCATAGAACGAACCATATCCAATAGGGTTCGATTCCACCTTTTCGATACACCGTTGTGCTGTGGTGTGTATGGAGGAGTAAGCTGAGAGAGAATTCCATTCTCTTTTAAGTAGTCCAGAAACTCGGCACTCAAGTATTCACCACCTCGATCAAATCTCAGTGTCTTGATACTTTTGCCTGTTTGTTTTTCAACTTCATTCTTGTATTCCCGAAATTTCTCAAAGGCCTCGGATTTATGCTTTATCAGGAAGACATGTCCATACCTAGAGAAATCATCTGTGAATGTAATGAAGTATGAATAACCACTTCGCGCATGTGTAGACATTGGACCACACACGTCACTGTGTATAAGTCCCAAGAGCTCGCTTGCTCTTTCTCCGTGTCCAGTGAACGAAGTCTTTGTCATCTTTCCTATGAGACAGGATTGACAAGTTGCATATGTTTGATATTCGAACGGATCCAAATATCCTTCTTTATGTAGCTTAGTCAACCTTCTCTCATTGATGTGACCCAGTCTACAATGCCATAAGAAAGCCTGATTTAATTCCGGAGACTTTCTTTTAAGTGTGTTCTGGACACTGAAAATCTGAGCTTGATTCAATACGTATATCCCGTTTTCTAATGTACCTCACCCAATCAAAACTTGATTTAGGTGGATGTGGACCACATCGCTTACAAAAGTAAAATCATATCCTTCCTTAGAAAGTAAGGATACAGATATGATATTACAAGTCGCACCTGGTACATACAAACAGTTATGCAGAATCAATATCTGCCCAGTTGTCAGTCCAAGATGATATTCCCCTACGGATTCAGCGTTCATGCTCATTCCGTTAGCAACCCTGAGAGTCATATCACCTATCCTGATAACCCTACGGTTTCTCAGAGCCTGTAACGAATTACAGATGTGAGATCCCGATCCGGTATCCAATACCCAGGAAGTAGGGTTAACTGACATACAGTTCTCTATTACAAACACACCCGAAGCCGAAGCCATAACATGCTTCAAATCCTGGCTACTGGCTTTGCTAGCCCTGCAATCCTTCTGCCAATGTTCATTCCCGTAACAATAGGAACGTCCCTCTTTTACTACATCTAGTCCCGAAACTTTTGCCCTTCCCTTTCCTTCTACTTCCCTGGTTTCCTTCAAGGTAGAAGACAGAGACTGTAGAATCAAGTCAGTATTTGACTCGTTCTTCAACGTGGTCTTCAGGTCCGTGAGCTCAAAATAGCTGGTCTCTGTAAGGACGTTTCCCCCTACAGATGACCTGATAGCCAACCTCGCTTGAAGCAATTCGTTTGAAGTCTCATATCTTGCGATACGAGATTGCTCTCCATATAAATCTTTGTTATGGAGGAAGATAGAAACTAAATCCATCTTCTCATGCTGCCTCTAGTATGCACCATCAACTGAGGCTAACACGAGGCACTTGGCTTTCGCACAGTCTTTTTCCGATGTCTTATGGATATCAATATCCGTGACAGGGGAAACTGGTCCTGAGACGGCAGGGGTTTGATTAGTTAAGAGGTGTCCCAGCTTGTTATGGGTAATGCAGATCTGGACAGACCTTTGCCGGTCATAACAGTCAGATTCAGTCATTTTTTTTATCTAGATGTAACCTATATATGGTCACTGGGTCGCTGCAATTAAGAGAGAGAGAAGAAAACACTCAGCATGATGCTCTTGCAAGTTTAGATTGGTTTTTAATTTATCTAAACAGGATGGCTCCCACTGTATCTCGAATCCCTCCTCAAACCAAAAAGGAAGAATTAGTCGGGATCAATCTCACCGTACAATACTTGCTTATCCATTCAACCAGGCCAGTGTTGGTACTTCGAGAGAGGTTTTCCAACGCTTTCACGAAGTTCTTTAATTAAGTAACCTCTTTTCCCTGTGGGCGTAGCCCCGCTAACACCTTTCTAGACACCTACTTAGTTTATAGCATTGATTGTTAAGTGAGAAAGTTCCCGGCGAGTAGCATATACTCACAGTAGGATCGGGATCCAAATATCATCGTGTGATAAAACTGAAGGAATCCTACCAGAATCATCACACTCCAAATGGTATGTAGCGCTAGCAGGTTTCAGTTTCTTTAGAAACTCCCGATGTGGATTTTTGCCCCATGCTCTTATGACCTTGACGAAGGCCAACATATCATAAGTCGTATGTCAAGTTCTATCCGTCATTATCCAGGTTAATTTGAACCCACCCGTACATACCCTTGACGAAGGCCAAAATAGTAGTACGACTGTCCCAAACCAACGCATCTATCTATACTACAGATAAATATTCAGCAGCTACCAATCACTATGCCTTGGCGAAGGTCAAAATACATAGCTTGAATACTACTGAATATTTAACTGAAATGACAGAGGGCTACGAATGGTTTTGGCGAAACCATGAACATAGTGAACTTGATATAATCGAAGGAACGAGATAGCTTTTAAAAGGAGTGGTTCAAGCTCCACATTTAAAAGTTGGTTTTTGAAAAGAACCGAGTGGTTTTGAAATTATTCCAACGACTTTACTTTGGTTTATTTTCTTGCATTAATTTAATGCGTCCCATCATTTAATCCTACCATTGCAGAAAACAACGAAAATATGACGTACGCTTATGCCATCCGCATTCGCCACGGGACCCCGTCATCACCCGTTAGGTTACTTAACTAACGACAGAGCGGGGACTGGACTAGCGCGGATGCAAAACATAAGCAACGCCTAAATAGATATCATATATAGATATATACATTCGTCAGATGCAATGATAGCCATTCCAGATCACAGATGAACACTTTGGATATACTAGGAATCCGCGTTTCGTAAAAGCCTGCAACGAAATACAGATTACATGGTCGCGATGAATAGCCAAACCCCACCCTAGACCCCTACGGGTGCGGCAAACTACCCGCCAAGTACCCGAAGTGAAGCAACCTCCCTCAACAACGTGAGTAGGCCACTCGGCACTTCGAGATACCTGGTAGTTTGTGCACCCCACCTTGGGTCTATCCTAGGAGCAAAAATAGTAAAAGAAATAATTTACAATGGCGGCTACAACCTCATCCCGGATGTGCGGCCATAAAAATAATATTACATCAATTACAAATTACATCAAATGAAAGAAAAAAGAAACTCTCATCTCACAAACCCCGGCTATTCATCCGCGACAATCCAACGAGTTCATATACACAAACCATCAACATTACAGATCACAGATATGTATAACCCCCACTAATCGACGTATAGCGATTAACAGACGTTCAATACATATATCACATCACAGATAAAATCCATTAGCCAAAGTCTACAGAACTTCGATCAAAATACGGATTTGTAACCACCCCTAAACACAAATTTGTTCTCTGGAAATTCTGGGCAGAAACAAACTATCCTAAAAATCCCAAAACATCTCATTATGAACACTGCACCAAAAACGACCCACGGCCGAGTCAACTCGGCCGCGGATCCGTGGCAAGAAGCAAGTTCTTGCCGCGGTTCCGCGGCGCTTTGACCGAGTCACTGGATCGTTTTTGCTAAGGTTTCTTAAAAAACCCTGAGCCGATTTTTAGTGTATGTGGAATTATTTTTTGAACATGTTTAAAAATCGGCAGAAACTTGATTTTTTCGGACGTGTTTTGCGATTTTTTTCCGATCGAAATTCTAAATACTTTGCTAACATGCTAGTTTGTGTTTAGCTAGGCTCTGATACCACTGTAAGTCCACGTTGCTCACCCCGGTTCTTACGGGGAGGCGGAAACGGTAAAAAACGATTTTTTTGACACAAAGCAACATGGACTAAAAAGAGGATCTTTGCTAAACAAAAACCTAACAAACTACATGAGGTTCTATCTACTATGTTATAGAGATTATACCTCAGGAAACCGGTCCTTCAGGTCTTCTCTCCGCTGTCCTGCTCGTCCATCCAAGCTCCGAGGATCGATCCGGATCTTGGTCACCTCCGCGGCCTCCTAGAGTCGAAGACGATCCACCCGAGAGTTTGTGTTCCGAGCTCCACCTCAAACCGAGATTACTAGGGCAACAAGGTTGCTAGGCTTGATGTCCTAGGTTGTGTAGAAGAGGTAGATGGATGTGTTTGTCAATTCGGATCCTTATTTTCTCAACACATGAGATTAAAGGAAATATCAAGAGGAGGAAGAAGAAGGAGCAACCATGGAGCTTTTTCTTTCATGAGAGAGAATGAGAAAGGAATTATGAACAAAAGAAAATGAACCATAGAAATAATAATGCATAAACATCATGATTACTAATCTTTTCATGATAAAGTAGATGGCTACCTTGACTTGACCATTTTCATCACAAAAATAAAATGAAAACCAATGAATACTCTAGACCTCTCATGAAGATCCTAGTCAACTTTGGTCAAACGGTCAACAAAGTCAAGTATGGTCAAATAGTCAAAGCAATTAGCCATAACATAATTATCACTAAAAAGATTAGTAAATAATGTCCCCAGCTCATAATGGTTTTAACTGAATTAACTGCCAAAACCCTAATGAGCCCGCCTCATAATGGTTTTAACCGAATCAACTGTCAAAACCCTAATGAGGCACCTCCTTCTTCTTCGCTCCTCACAACTGTGCATACATACCCGCATCCGCATTCCGTAGAATGCGAATGCACAGAAGACAAAACAAATCCATCCATGCAATACTAGGATCCGGCTTAAACCAAAGCCCACTAGTATTGTCTGCCCGAACAGTATACGCACACAAGTGCACGTAAGTGATCGTAGCCTTGCCGTAAAACCATACGGCCTCTACACCTTTCGCTCTGTGCAGGGAAACTCTCTGTGTGGTACTCTAAACACTCGACACTACGCTGGAAGTGGGTTTAACCACAGACCGTAAGCGGCACAAGCTGTACGTAACGGTCCCCAGGTAGATGTCGATAAGAAGGCTGATGAGGTAAACCCATCCGAACTCCTACTGAGCCTGAATGTGACAATCTCCGTACAGTCCGGTCCGTTCGTCTGAGAATATCGCATGGCGGGCCTAGGTGGTGGTAAACGTCAGTCCCCTAATAGCGGTACAAGTCGTGTCGAAGTGTAGCCAAGAACACCCTGAGATAACACTGGAAACCTACCAGTATATCTCGCTTGCCCTGGCCAGGGACGACTGTGTAATGGCTCTCCTAGACACAGCGCGATATCAACCCCCAATACCGGGAGAGATGAATCCTGTCTAACCGTCACTGCCTCCAAGTGCTTCGGGACTGCACCCAACTACTACATGTTTGCACGACTCCTTTAAGCCGTGGTAGGGTAGTAATTGTTAGTGTATATGCCCTAGGGTCCATTATTGTATCATACTAGATTGTATATTACTTAATGGAAGTTTGGGATATTCACAGTTATATATATAGTCTTGCTAAAAATGGTAGTATGCTACTTGGTTTGTGTCTACTTTAATATGTGCATATGTTTCTTGTAACTTATCACTTATACATATTAGTAGAGCCCATAGGTTCTTTGCTTGATTACCAGCGTTGTGAAGGCAGTCATATTAGTGGGGGTTGGGTAGTCTATAAGCAACATCCTATACAGGTCCCTAGTCGTAGGATTATCGAGACAGGGCATCGATATTCCAGAGTAGACTAGTGTGTACGCTTCTCATCCTAGTTGGGGAGATGGTCTGTCCCATAGCCATCAGTACGTCGTACTGGAGATAGTATACAGGTGCTCGTTAGGTTACGGGTACACCAGACAGGACTCGCAGGGAACTGTTGGTTGGTATTATACCCACCGTCAGTTAACAGTTCCCAGGTGACATGAGTACAGCATAGTCCGCAGACTTGACACTGCTACTTCGCCTCGAGTGTGTCCCACTGTTCTTAGATTGCTACCCTACCATGGCTCAAAGGAGTCGTGCAAACAGGTAGCAGTTGGGTGCAGTCCCGAGCACTTAGAGGTGGTAGTGGTTAGACAGGATTCATCTCTCCCCGGTATTGGAAGATGATATCGCGCTGTATCAGAGAGCCATTACGCAAAGTCCCTGGCCAGGGCAAGCGAGATATACTGGTAGGTTCCAGTAGCTTCTCAGGGTGTAATGGGCTTCGCTCCGACACGACTTATACAGCTATTAGGGGACTGACGCTTGCCGCCCCCTAGGCTTGATATGCGATAGTCTTAGACGAACAGACCGGACTGTACGGAGATTGTCACATCAGGCTCAATGGGAGTACGGATGAGTTTCCTCATCGGCCTTCTTATCGACATCTACCTGGGGGCCGTTACATACAGCTAGTACCGCTTGCGCTCTGTGGTTAAATCCACTGCCAGCATAGTGTCGAGTCTTTAGAGTCCCACACAGAGAGTTTCCCTGCTCCAGGCGAAACGATATTGTAGCGTTTTGAAAATCGTTTCGGTGAAATTTCGGAAAATCGGTAAAATAAGGGGGTTTTCTGTAAAAGGTCAAAATGCAAATATCTTATTATAAAAATTAAATATACATATTCTAGCTATATAATTGCTAGTATTTGGTGTTTATTGAGCCACTGGTGAAATTTCAAATTTTCTGAAAAAAAATTATTTTATTATTATTTTAAGCCGTCACTAATACATTTAATTAGGGAAAATTACAAATTAGAATGAGTTGAAACCAATTTTTTGCATCATAAAATTTTAAATAAAATTTTATCATGTGGTTTTTAAAATGAAATCGTTTGCCAAAACGGTTTAGAAAATATCGAAGAAAAAGGCTTTTTTCGGTGAAATTAGTGCTAATAGGAATTGGGGTATAACATTTATCATTTTTCCTCACCCATACACCCATAACTCACCCTCTCTCCCTCTCCCCATGTGGCCGACCCCACCATGACAGCCCTCCCTCTCTCTCTCTCTCCAATCACAAAGAAAAGAGAAGAAAAGAAAAGAAAATGATTAAAGAAAATGTGGACTTTGACTTTCCCACTTTCTCCACCTCACTCTCTCTCCTCCCTCACTCATTTCCCCTCCCCATTATGGCCGAAAACTGCAGATTTCCTACAGCCCCTCCCCTCTAAATTTCCTCACCTCATCTCTCTCCAAAAATCTACAAAAAAATTCCATGAAAAATCAAGCAAACCTCACCGAAATCAAAATCTAACTCCTACCCATTATTCTTTATCTCATCTAGCATGGATCTTGGGGCATAGAAGCTAATTTGGGAGGCTAAATTGCATGTAGATCTACAAGTCTTGGAGGTATAAATCTTGTCCAAATGGTTAAATTGTTGGTATTTTGCTTAAGCTAAAGTAGTTAAAAGTTGTTTGGGTTTCTAATTTAAAGTGAGGGTTTGTGAAATTCAAGAGAAGGATTTGAATCATGTTAGGGTTGTGATAAATTGATGATGGTTGTGATATGTATTTTAGCATCTTATGATATGCAAATCTAGTCTAGTAGTTGTTTTGTATATTGTCACTTAAAATTGTAAAAATTGGAGTTTTAACAAACTAGGTTTTTGAAAATGGTTAAATAATTGGGTTTAAAAATGTAATTAGGTTTTTCATGACTTCATTAACATTATTAAGTGTAGCTTAATATTTTAGTTCATGAAAATCCAAGCTAAATTGTTGTTTGTGCTTTTTGCTATTAAATTGTTAAAATTTGGGTATATTGTAAACTAGAATTTTGGGATTAATGGAATTTAATGAGATTAAATTATGAAAATTGTTTTTAGGACTTATTTAAGATGTTTAATAAGTATTATGGCCATTAGATTGTTTAAACATCGAGTTTGATACTAAAATAGGTAATTTGTGCTTGCTAGATTTTCGGAAAAATGGCTTTCAAAGTGAATTTGGGGTTTTTGTGAATTTTTAAGCTATTTTATATTATAATTAGTGTTCGTGAATGCGCAAATGAGTGTGTTTGGATTTTTCACGAGGGTTTGTCGTTTGTACGTCGACATCGAGGGTTGGTTTGGCTATTCTTGCATGCGTAGGCGATAGGTTTTGACCTATGCATGATACGCGTGCCGATTTGATTTTCGTATGCCGTTTCGATTTCGAATTTGGTTTTAATGCGATACGATACATTGTGGCATGTAGGTACCCCCATGTGGACTTCGAGACGACAAGCAAGCGCGTGGCGACGTCAGCACCGGCGAGCGAGGACCAGGTGAGTAGATTTATATCTACGGGGAGAAGTCGGGTGGATGGCGTATAGCACCCCCGCAGTCCGTGGTGGTGTATACGGATGCGTATACACACCAACAATTATTATATGTTATTTGGGATTAATAACGATGTTTAGGATGGATATTGGTGTGTTGGATTATTTTAGTGTCGCGAACCCTAGGGTAGTGTTGCACTACACATACACACATACATACTTGCATACATTCCTATTTATATGTGCTCATGGGATTCTTTATAGTTATGTGTTCACATGGGTATGGGACTATGTGTTCACATACGGATTTGAGGATGATACTTGGGATTGAGCTGAGTCGATGAGATTTGTTTGTGGTTGTGATATCGGTGATATGGCAGGATTCGTACTTGAAGTACGTCCTGGTGTTATAGCGGATCTTGGGACGGCGATACGGGTGAATAGTGTTATAAATAAAATGGTCGACATGTGATCGTGATATGAGGCATGATATGCTAGGATATTGATATTATGCCATATCGGGCGATGTATACCCCTTGATGATGATATGTGCTGACGATATCGGTTTGTACGAGATTGTCGATCAGTAGTCAGATCATGAGTATATTGAGGATATTAGTATTGTACTAGACATAGGTCAGTACCCTAGACTATGATCTTGGATAAAGAGGATACCTGAGGAATAGTGTGAGGAATATGATATTGACCCGTACCCAGATTTGGGGATGCCGTACGACGGATTTACGTACGAGCTATATCTTGATGATTGATCCACACTCTTGACTTGGGATGTCTGATTATAGATATGGTATCGGATATGATATTATTGAGGCGGGATCACCGACTAATATATATACAGGTATGTATATGTATTGACTCAGATGTTAGGAGGTTTCCTTACCTGTAGTCTAGCTTATAGCTTAGCCCTTTAGTTTAGTTAGTTGTTATATTAGATTCGGTTCCTACCTATTTCAAAGCTTACGAATCGTGCGTATTTTAAAAGACAAGTCAAGGGATTCTACGGATATTTCAAAAAAAAACGTATCTTTTCTTAAAAACACCGTAGCCCCTATTTTCAAAACCCCACGATTCGTGTTATTTCAAAAGGCACCATTGTAGGACTTATATTAGGTTAAAACAGATTAGTTATCGTTGCGTCTAGTATTCATCTCCCGCTCATTATTGTTGTTTGCTCCGCATCACATGCTTATATTATGCTTCATATTCTACTGTTGATATCTCGTGGTTAGGACACCAGCACCATTACTGATGATGCGTATGTACCACGTACACTTACTTGCCGGCTCACACACATCTTCATCGGTAATTGCCATGTCACGTACACCTTAGAAAATATTATTGCTTGACATAGCCTGTTAGCTAATAGTTTAGACATGATATTAGTGTACTTGCCTTATATGTTAGTTTAGACATTGTAGTTATTACCTGCTATCTCATGCATACTGTTATTCATTGTTATGCCGCATTCATGGATTCTCATGCATATATTCACTTTTTATGTGCTATTGAGGTTTTGGATTCGGATTTCCATGAGATTTTCTGGATTTGGGGAAAACCGCAAAACATATACGAACTTCTTTCTCTTTTTAAATAAAAAGCGCGATTTTCCCCTGAAGTATGAGTCGTCCACCATGAGTTTGCTGATGGATTTCGAGACCCGATTCGAGGAGTTGGATGAACCGTTTCGGGTACATGGTGGACCCGGTAAGGTACCCCGGGGCAAGAAGCTCGTGGTGATGACGATGAGCCTGGCAGGGGGAGACTACCTACCGGTGATTTTACCCGACGCATCGGATATCAGGAGGATACCGTCGTGGTCTTGAGATGGATGGTAGGGGCCGGTCTGGACTGACGGCGCCCTAGATATTGAGATTGAGACATTGAGATTTCGAGATATTGAGGTACTGAGATTTGATGATACAGGCCAGTCCGGATAGCCAGAGCCTGAGGTTTTGAGACATTGAGATTTATGTTTTGTGTCAATGCTAGACACTGTTGATGCTGATTTAATTTATGATACCTCATTTTAAAAATACAAAGGAAATCTCACTAATTTATGAAAACAGTTTCTTCATTTACATGTATTCTGTTTTCATGCATTCATATCTCATTCATATGATATATTGCTACCTGAGGCACTGACACGGGCACATGAGATCACACTCGGGTTAGATATTACCCTAGCCATTGTTATAGACTGCATGTTATTCATATATTTGAGGATATATTATGATCATTGACCTAGGTTGCGTTATTTATGCGATTTCTGTGCGTAGATGTTTTCTATTCACGAGTTGGCAACTCACCCCCGTTGTGCCCCAGTTTCTTGCAGGTTTGCCGTACAGGTTTCATTACGGCTTGCGGGCATAGTTTCCTTCGGATAATTTGCTAGTAGGTGGGTTTACTTGTATCGTACCCCCCATTATATAACTTGTATATTATTACTCTGTTGTATCTAGAAGTTCCATCAACCAAACATGTATTTATTTCAGAGATAGAGACCAGTGATGTTATTCTTTCGACCTTAGAGTCGCGCGTTTTATTTCTGTGGTTTTCTTGTGGTTTTGAGTTTTGATCCCCGCCGTTGGCGTTGTATATTATATTGCTTGTGTGGTTGTGACCGTCGATTGACGAAGAGCTAGCTCCCGTTTGGGGATGCCTTTTATTGATTTCGTATACTATCCATGTTGTATTCCGTTTGGGGGCCAGTATTTACAAAGGAGACTCTGCCGAAATTTTCAGTAAATTTTTGATGTTTTTAAAAACCGCATAATTCGACTTATGCTATTGAAACTACTTGTTTTAAATTGGTTTTCCTTCACTCTACTACTTTTCTTGGTTTGGTTTTCTGGGTTCTCGGTTTACTTAGATTACGTACGCCTCGAGACGTTCGTAGTTTAAGTGCCGGTCATGTTCCGTACATTCGGGACGTGACAGATATAGAGGTCGTATGGTTTTACGACAAGGGTTCGGACGCATACGTGTGTTTACGTACGTACGACTTTTCGGACAGTTTTTACTAGCCGGCTTTGGTTTAAGCCAGATTCTAGTATCAGATTATTGGATTTATACAGTCTAAAGTTTTTCCTAGTTTTCACGGATTGGAGGGGCGTTCTCGTAATTTGTCGAGAAGCTTCTAGAAGAGTGGTGACTTGGGGGGTAAGGTGGCATTGCATTAAATGAGATTAGTGACTCATTTGTGTGATTCATCCATGTCATTAATGCATCATAAATGCTTAATGACTCATGGAGATGAATCACTCATAGATATTTATGAAGCATGGTTGTTAATTCTATTATTTCAATTTTGGATAAATAAATAATGCTTCATATATATTATGATAGATCATTACCACATTTCATTATCATCTTCACCTTCTCTCTCCTCAAGCTCTCTCATTCTTCAAACCCTAACCCTAACCTCTCATGAGTTGAGATCAAGGGTTAGCTAGACTAATACATCCATAACCTCACTCTATATCCCCTAGGTAGCTTAGATTAGCACTTTAAGCAACCTAGTTATCTCAAGTATGAGATTAAGCTTGGCGTAGGAGCTTTCGGGTGGATCGTCTTTGATTCGAGGAGGCCGTTGAGGTGCCGATGTTCCAAGGAGCCTACGAGGAGTGGAGGACAGCCATGAAGACCCGAAGGACATGTAACATGAGGTATAACTTCGAATCCGAGTAGTTAAACCTCTAGCATATAGTTAGTAATGGTTTAGATAACGATTCATGCGCTCAAGTCCGTGTTATGAAGCTTTGATAATCGTTTTTCATATATTCCGCCTCCCCGCAAGTTCGTGGGGTGCGTGACATGGACTTATAGTGGTATCAGAGCCAACTACATCATTACTAGCTTGTTAGCAACTGATTAGAAGTTCGATCGATAGAAAAACACGAAAACAAAAATTCGAAACCCTAAGTTTCTGTTAATTTTAAAAGTGTCTGAAAAATTATTTGACATACCTTAAAATTCACAGCAGAGAATTTAATGAATTCTGGGAAAATACGAGGGCTCAACTCGACTTGACAACCGCGGAACCGCGACCAAATGGTGCTTTTGGCCGTGGATCCGCGGCCGAGTCAACTCCGAGTTGACTCGGATTTGCTCTGTAATTCATTATTTTTGGTGTTTTGTTTTCTAATATGTTCTGTTTCTACCCAGGTTACTTCAGTACAGGTTTGCTTTTAGGGTAGACACGGAATATGGTAATCGATCGATATTCTAAGATATTTGCTAATTGGGTTTTTATCTATAATGTTTAATGTGTTCGTAAACCTTCTCTAACTGCTAGTATGTCGGTTGGCAGGGGGTTGCACATTTCTGAAATGTTTACTGTTTGTGTATATAAACTGTATTGGACTGTTGTGATGATTAGCCAGGGGTTGAGATGTGTTTAATATTTATTCAATGTAAATGTAATTTGATGTAATATTCTTTTGCGGGGCACATCCAGGTTGCGGTTGTAGCCACCGTTGTATTATTTCTTTTTACTGTTTTTGCTCCTAGGATAGACCCAAGGTGGGGTACACAAACTACCGGGTACGTCGAAGTGTTTAGTGGCCTACTCACTTTGTTGAGGGAGACCGCTTCACTTCGGGTACTTGGCGGGTAGTTTGTCGTACCCGTAGGGGTCTAGGGTGGGGTAATGGCTATTCATCACAACTGTGTAATCCGTCTTTTATTGCAGGCTCAAAGCAAATGCGGATTGCTAGTAAATCCAATAAAGTTCATCTGTGATCTGGAATGCTTATTATTGCGTCTGACGAATGTACAATATCTATATATATGATAGCTATTAGACGTCACTTATGTTTTACACCCGCGCTAGCCCAGCCCCCGCTCTGTCGTTAGTTAAGTAACCTAACGGGTGATGACGGGACCCAGTGGCGAATGCGGATGGCATAAGAGGGCGTGGTATTTTTGTTGTTTTCTGCAATGATAGGATAAATGATGGGACGCATTATTATAATGCAAAGAAAATAAACCAAAGTTTAATCGTTGGAACAAATTTAAAAGAAACCACTCGGTTATTTTAAAAGAGCAGAATTTTTTTAATTGCGGAGCTTTAACCACTCCTTTTAAAAAGTATCAGGTTCCTTCGATTATATCAAGTTCACTACGTTCACGGTTTTGCCAAAACCAGTCGTAGCCCTCCGTTATTTCAGTTAAATATTCAGTAGTATTCAAGCTATGTATTTTGACCTTCGCCAAGGCATAGAGATTGGTAGCTGCTGAATGTTTATCTGTAGCATAGATAGATGCGTTGGTTTGGGACAGTCGTACTACTATTTTGGCATTCGTCAAGGGTATGTACGGGTGGGTTCAAATTAACCAGGATAATGACGGATAGAACTTGACATGTGACTTATGATATGTTGGCCTTCGTCAAGGTCATAAGAGCATGGGGCAAAAATCCACATCGGGAATTTCTAAAGAAACTGAAATTTGCAGAGAGAGCATACCATTTTGGAGTTTGATGAATGTTGGTAGGATTCCTTCAACATTATCATACGATGATATTTTGGATCCCGATCCTACTGTGAGTATATATTACTTATCAGGAGATTCGTCACTTAACGATCAATGCTATAAACTAAGTAGGTGCCTAGAAAGGTGTCAGCGGGGTTACGCCCCCAGAGAAAAGAGGTTATTTAATTAAGGAACTTCGCGAAAGCGTTGGAAAACCTCCCTCGAAGTATCGACACTGGCCTGGCTGAACGGTTAAGCAAGTATTGTACGGTGAGAATAATCCTGGCTAATTCTTCTTTTATGGTTTGGGGAAGGATTCGAGAAACAGTGGGAGCCATCCAGTTTAGATAAACTAAAAACCACTCTAAACTTACAAGAGCATCATGCTAATAGTGTTTTCTTCTCTCTCTCTCTCTCTTAATTGCAGCGACCTTGTGACCACACATAGGTTACATCTAGATAACAATTTGACTGAATCTGACTTATTTGACTGGCAAAGGTCTGTCCAGATGTCCATTGCCTATGACAAACTAGACCACCCTATTACTACTCAAGATCCCGCCGTCCCAGGTCCAGTTTCCACCGTCACGGATATGGATATCCGACAGACAAGGAAAAAGGATAAAGCAAAAGCCAAGTGCCTCGTGATAGCTTCAGTTGATGGTGTATACCAGAAGCAGCACGAGAAGATGGACTCAGTTTCCATCTTTCTCCATAAAAAAGATTTATATGGAGAGCAATCTCATATCGCAAGCTATGAGACCTCGACCGATTTAATTCGAGCGAGGTTGGCCGTCGGGTCATTTGTAGGGGACAACGTCCTTACAATGACTAGCTATATTGATGAGTTCCAGGACCTGGAGACCACGTTGGAGAACGAGTCAGGTACTGACTTGATTCTACAGTCTCTACCTTATGCCCTAAAGGAAACCAAGGAAGCAGAAGGAAAGAGAAGGGCAAAAGTTTCGGGACTTAAAATAGTAAAAGAGGGACGTTCCTATTGTTATAGGATTGGGCATAGACAGAATGATTGCAGGGCTTTAGAAGCCAGTAGCCAGGACTCGAAGCATGTTGTGGCTTCGACTTCGGGTGTGTTTATGATAGAGAACTGTATGTCAGTTAACCCTACTTCCTGGGTATTGGATACCGGGTCAGGATCTCACATCTGTAATTCATTACAGGCTTTAAGAAACCGTAGGGTTATCGAGATAGGTGATATGACCCTCACGGTTGCTAACGGAATGAGCATGAACGCTGAATCCGTAGGGGAATATCATCTTGGAATGACAACTGGGCAGATATTGATTCTGCGTAACTGTTTTTATGTACCAGGTACAACTTGTAATATCATATCTGTATCTTTACTTTCTAAAAAAGGATATGATTTTACTTTTATAAGCAATGTGGTTCACATCCACCTAAATCAAGTTTTGATTGGGTCAGGTACATTAGAAAGCGGTATATACGTATTAAATCAAGCTCAGATTTTCAGTGTCCAGAACACACTTAAAAGAAAGTCTCCAGATTTAAATCAGGCTTTCTTATGGTATTGTAGACTGGGTCACATCAATGAGAGAAGGTTGACTAAGCTACATAAAGAAGGATATTTGGATCCGTTCGAATATCAAACATATGCAACTTGTCAATCCTGTCTCATGGGAAAGATGACAAAAACTCCGTTCACTGGACACGGAGAAAGAGTAAGCGAGCTCTTGGGACTCATACACAGTGACGTGTGTGGTCCAATGTCTACACATACGCGAAGTGGTTATTCATACTTCATTACATTCACAGATGATTTCTCTAGGTATGGACATGTCTTCCTGATAAAGCATAAATCCGAGGCCTTTGAGAAATTTCGGGAATACAAGAATGAAGTTGAAAAACAAACAGGCAAAAGTATCAAGACACTGAGATCTGATCGAGGTGGTGAATACTTGAGTGCCGAGTTTCTGGACTACTTAAAAGAGAATGGAATTCTCTCTCAGCTTACTCCTCCATACACACCACAACACAACGGTATATCGGAAAGGAGGAATTGAGCCCTATTAGATATGGTTCGTTCCATAATGAGTAAAGCTGAGTTACCGCGATCTTTCTGGGGATATGCACTAGAATCAGCTGCATATCTCTTAAACAAGGTTCCAACCAAAACTGTGCCTACCACACCATATCAGATGTGGAGTGGGAAGAAACCCTGTCTTCAATACCTGTATGGGGATGTCTAGCTTTTGTTAAAAAGCAGCATGCGGACAAGCTCGAGGCACGCTCAGTACTGTGTAAGTTTGTGGGATACCCAAAGAACTCCAGGGGGTATTTTTTCTATTACGCAAAGGAACAAAAGGTTTTTGTTTCTCGTAATGCCCATTTTCTAGAACATCAGTTTTTAGAAAAGGAAACAAGTGGGAGCGAAATAGAACTGGAAGACATTCCAGAACCACAAACTACTACTGAAAGTTTGGTAGAACCAGTAGTTCAAGAAGAACCGGACATCCCAGCGCCACTCCACAGGAGTAGTAGGCAGTCTCATCCACCCGAGAGATACTACGGTTTTCTCATAGACGGGGATAGAGAGGATTGCACTATTGACTATGATGAGCCTACTAGCTTCCAGCAAGCCATTCAGAGCGGTGACTCAGTAAAATGGCTGGATGAAATGCGGACCGAAATGGAGTCCATGTACACTAACAAAGTATGGACTTTGGACACTGCTCTAGAAGAGGTAAAACCCGTAGGATGCAAATAGATGTTCAAAAAGAAGACTGGTATAGATAGACAGGTTGAAACCTATAAAGCTAGACTTATTGCAAAGGGTTTTCGTCAAAGACCTGGTTTGGACTATGACGAAACCTTTTCTCCAGTGGCTATGCTGAAATCCATTCGGGTCCTTCTTGCTATTGCTGCCTTCCACGATTATGAAATCTGGCAGATGGACGTAAAGACGGCTTTTCGAAATGGAAATTTGGAAGAGAGCGTCTATATAGATCAGCCAGAGGGATTCATTCAGAGTGGGAGCAGCGGTAAAGTATGCAAGCTGCTTAAGTCCATTTATGGACTAAAGCAGGCATCGCGGAGTTGGAACATCTGTTTTGATGATACTGTCAAGGAATTTGACTTTATCAAAAATCCAGATGAACCATGCATATACAGTAAGATTGTAGGGAGAGCTGTAGTATTCTTCGTATTATACGTGGATGACATTCTCCTAATAGGAAATGATATTCCTATGTTACAGTCAGTCAAAAGATTCTTGTCACTAAAATTCTCCATGAAAGACCTAGGTGATACCACCTACATTCTGGGGATCCAGATCTATCGTGATAAATCAAAAAGGATGTTGAGACTTTCGCAGTCCAGGTACATAGACACCATATTGAAAAGATTCAGTATGGAAGATTCTAAGCGCGGTAACCTACCGGCTTGTCACGGAATCACCCTCTCCAAAGATATGTCAACCAAGACTAATTTGGAAAGGGATCGCATGTCGATTATACCCTACGCTTCGGCGGTAGGCTCTATAATGTATGCGATGTTATGTACCAGACCAGATGTAGCATACGCATTAAGCGTAGTAAGCCGGTATCAAGCAAACCCAGGGGAGAATCACTGGATAGTAGTAAAGAACATTCTCAAGTACCTGAGGAGGACTAAGGAGATGTTCTTGGTGTATGGCGGAAAAGACCTTCAGATGGAGGCCTTTGCCGACTCCGGCTTCCAAAGTGACAAAGATGACTCCAAGTCTATGTCGGGTTATGTCTTTACCCTCAATGGAGGGGCGGTCTGTTGGAAGAGTTCCAAACAGGAGACCGTTGCTGACTCAACAATGGAAGAGGAGTACATAGCTGCTTGCGATGCCGCAAAAGAAGCTGTCTGGATGAAGAAGTTCCTCACAGAACTTCAGGTGGTTCCTTCCAGTGTTGGTCCAATACCACTGTATTGCGACAACAACGGCGCTATAGCTTTAGCGAAGGAACCCAGGTCCCATCAGAAGTCCAGACACATCTTAAGGCGGTATCACCTGATCAGGGAGATCGTAGATCGCCGGGAGATCGAGGTGAAAAGAGTAGAGATTGTTAGTGTATATGCCCTAGGGGCCATTATTGTATCATACTAGATTGTATATTACTTAATGGAAGCTTGGGATATTCACAGTTATATATACAGTCTTGCTAAAAATGGTAGTATGCTACTTGGTTTGTGTCTACTTTAATATGTGCATATGTTTCTTGTAACGTATCACTTATACATATTAGTAGAGCCCATAGGTTCTTTGCTTGATTACCAGCGTTGTGATGGCAGTCACACTAGTGGGGGCTGGGTAGTCTATAAGCAACATCCTATACAGGTCCCTTGTCGTAGGATTATCGAGACAGGGCATCGATATTCCAGAGTAGACTAGTGTATACGCTTCTCATCCCAGTTGGGGAGATGGTCTGTCCCATAGCCATCAGTACGTCGTACTGGAGATAGTATACAGGTGCTCGTTAGGTTACGGGTACACCGGACAGGACTCGCAGAGAATTGTTGGTTGGTATTATACCCACCGTCAGTTAACAGTTCCCAGGTGACATGAGTACAGCATAGTCCGCAGACTTGACACTGCTACTTCGCCTCGAGTGTGTCCCGCTGTTCTTAGATTGCTACCCTACCACGGCTCAAAGGAGTCGTGCAAACAGGTAGCAGTTGGGTGCAGTTCCGAGCACTTGGAGGCGGTAGTGGTTAGACAGGATTCGTCTCTCCCAGTATTGGGAGATGATATCGCGCTGTTTCAGAGAGCCATTACGCAAAGTCCCTGGCCAGGGAAAGCGAGATATACTGGTACGTTCCAGTAGCTTCTCAGGGTGTAATGGGCTTCGCTCCGACACGACTTATACAGCTATTAGGGGACTGACGCTTGTCGCCCCTAGGCTTGATATGCGATAGTCTTAGACGAACAGACCGGACTGTACGGAGATTGTCACATCAGGCTCAGTGGGAGTACGGATGAGTTTCCTCATCGGCCTTCTTATCGACATCTACCTGGGGACCGTTACGTACAGCTAGTGCCGCTTGCGGTCTTTGTTAAACCCACTGCCAGCGTAGTGTCGAGTCTTTAGAGTCCCACACAGAGAGTTTCCCTGCTCCAGGCGAAACGATATAGAGGTCGTATGGTTTTACGACAAGGGTTCGGACGCATACGTGTGTTTACGCACGTATGACTTTTCGGACAGTTTTTACTAGCCGGCTTTGGTTTAAGCCAGATTCTAGTATCAGGTTATTGGATATACAGTCTAAAGTTTTTCCTACTTTTCACTGATTGGAGGGGCGTTCTTGTAATTTGTCGAGAAGTTTCTAGAAGAGTGGTGACTTGGGGGGTAAGGTAGCATTGCATTAAATGAGATTAGTGACTCATTTGTGTGATTCATCCATGTCATTAATGCATCATAAATGCTTAATGACTCATGGAGATGAATCACTCATAGATATTTATGAAGCATGGTTGTTAATTCTATTATTTCATTTTTGGATAAATAAATAATGCTTCATATATATTATGATAGATCATTATCTCATTTCATTATCATCTTCACCTTCTCTCTCCTCAAGCTCTCTCATTCTTCAGACCCTAACCCTAACCTCTCATGAGTTGAGATCAAGGGTTAGCTAGACTAATACATTCATAACCTCACTCTATATCCCCTAGGTAGCTTAGATTAGCACTTTAAGCAACCTAGTTATCTCAAGTATGAGATTAAGATTGGCGTAGGAGCTTTCGGGTGGATCGTCTTTGATTCGAGGAGGCCGTTGAGGTGTCGATGTTCCAAGTAGCCTACGAGGAGTGGAGGACAGCGATGAAGACTCGAAGGACATGTAACGTGAGGTATAACTTCGAATCCGAGTAGTTAAACTCTAGCATATAGTTAGTAATGGTTTAGATAACGATTCATGCGCTCAAATCCGTGTTACGAAGCTTTGATAATCGTTTTTCATATATTCCGCCTCCCCGCAAGTTCGTGGGGTGCGTGACATGGACTTACAGTAATCAAAGTATAGTGGGAACACACTCGAGGCGAAGTGACGGTGTCAAGTCAGGGGACTAAGCTGTATTCATGTCACCTGGGAACTGATAACTGACGATAGGTATAATACCAACCAACAGTTCCCGACGAGTCCTGTCCAGTGTACTCGTAACCTAACGAGCACCCGCATACTATCTCCGGTACGACGTACTGATGGTTGTGGGACAGACCATCTCCCCTGCTGGGATGAGAAGAGCATATGCTAGTCTACTCCGGAGTATCGATACCCCGTCTCGATAATCCAACGACTAGGGACCTGTATAAGGATGTGCTTATAGATTACCCAGCCCCCACAAGTGTGACTGCCATTACAACGCTGGTAATCAAGCAAAGATCCTAAGGGCTCTACTAATATATATAAGCGATATGCTAAAAGAAACACATGCATATATTAAAGTAGAAACAAACCAAGTAGCATACTACCATTTTAAGCAAGATTGTCTATACAACTGTGAATATCCCAAGCTTCCATCAAGTAATATACAAACTAGTATGATACAGTAATGGCCTCTAGGGCATATACACTAACACTTTGACGTGGTGTTTTCATACACACGCATGCTTTTACATAGATGGTATCAGTATTGTACTAGACGTAGATCAGTACCCCGGATCATGATTTTTGATAAAGCGGATACCAGATGAATAATGTGATAAATGTGATATTTGACCCGTACCCAGATTTGGGATACCGTACGACGGATTTACGTACGAGCTATATATTGATGATAGATCCGCACTCTTGACTTGAGAATGTCATATTATAGATATTGTATCGCATGTGATACTATTGAGGCGGGATCACCGACTATTTTATATATATATATATATATATATATATATATATATATATATATGTATCGACTCAGATGTTAGGCGGTTTCCTTACCTTTCGATCAGCCTGTGTAATTTAGTCCTATAGTGTACTTGTAAATGATAGATTAGATTCAACTCATACCTATTTCAAACACTAACGAATCGTGGGTATTTTAAAGACGGGACAAGGGATTTTACGGATATTTCAAAGGACGTATCTTTTCTAAAAAAAAACACCGTAGCCCTTATTTTCAAAACACCACGATTCTTGTTATTTCAAATGGCACCACTGTATGACTCATATTTATATAAATACAGATTAGTTATCATTGTGTTTATAATTCAACTCCCGCGCTTTATTGCTGTTCGCTTCGCATCGCCTGCTTATATTGTGTTTTCATATACCATTATTGATATCATGATATCAGGACACCAGCACCATTACCGATGATGCGTATGTTCCATGTACACTTACTTGCCGGCTCACACAAATCATCATCGGCAATTGCCATGTTACATACACTTTAGAGAATACTATTTCATTGACATAGCTTGTTAGTTGATAGTTTCGACATGATATTAGTGTACTTGCCTTACATGCCAGTTTAGACCTTGCAGTTATCACTTACTACTTCTTGCATATTATTATTCACTGTTATGCGGTATTATGGAGTTTTATGCCTATATTCACTGTTTACTCGCTATTGATGATTGGATTTCGAATTTTCATGAGATTTCCTGGATTTGGGAGAAAACCGCAAGAATATGTATAAACTTCTCTCTCTCTCTCTCTCTCTCTCTCTCTCTCTCTCTTTAAAATGAAATGTGTGGTTTTCTAATGATGTATGAGTTGTCCACCATGATATTTTCTCGGTTATGAGATAGATTTCGAGACCCAATTCGAGGAGTTGGATGAACCGTCTGCGGGTATATGGTAGACCCGGTAAGGTACCCCGGGGCAAGAAGATCGAGTTGTAGACGATGAGCCCGGCAGGGGCAGACTGCCTACCGGTGATTTTACCTGATGCGTCGGATATCCGGAGGATACCGTCGTGGTCATGTAATTGATGTTATGGGCCGATCCGGACTTGAAAGCGCCCTAAATAGTGAGATTGAGACACTGAGATTTTGAGATTTTGAGGTATTGAGATTTGATAATACAGGCCAGTCCGGATAATCGGAACCTGAGATATAGAGATATTGGGATTTATGTTTTATGTCGATGCTAGACACTGTTTATGTTGATTTCCTTGATGATACCTCGTTTTAAATATACAGAAATCTCACTTAGTTATGAAAGCTGTCGGGACCCGGTTCTTGCTCACGGAGCAAAGTGCCACACGGAACAAAGTGCCATGCCAAGTGTCATGTTAAGTGGGCGGGGGCCACCTCTTGAATCCGTGGGGGCCACCTCTTGAGTCCGTGGGACCCACTGTAGAACAATGGGGACTCTTCGGAATACATTCCGAAAAGGGGACAGATCTGTACTATAAATGGAATGATACCACTCCTCAATACAGAGGCGCCTTTTAAGTGAACCAGCACTACAGGAGCTTAAGAACTCCGTAGTTAAGCGTGCTCGAGCCAGGAAAGTTCTGGGATGGGTGACCTCCTGGGAAGTAGCCCCTGGCCGGGTCTGGTTCGCCCCGAAGGACAAAACCGTGCGGTTTCGGCCAGAGCGGACAATACTCTCTGTATTGGGGGTTGGGGCGTGATAGAATGGTATCAGAGCTGGTCCCTCAATAGTAGGTCTTTGGTTCGAGGACGAACCATGGTTCAAAAGTAGGGAGAATGTCGGGACCCGGTTCTTGCTCACGGAGCAAAGTGCCACACGGAATAAAGTGACATGCCAAGTGTCATGTTAAGTGGGCGAGGGCCACCTCTTGAGTCCGTGGGACCCACTGTAGAACAATAGGGACTCTTCGGAATACATTCCGAAAGGGGGCAGATCTGTACTATAAATGGAATGATACCACTCCTCAATACAGAGGCGCCTTTTAAGTGAACCGGCACTACAGGAGCTTGAGAACTCTGTAGTTAAGCGTGCTCGAGCCAGGAAAGTTTTGGGATGGGTGACCTCTTGGGAAGTGGCCCCTAGCCGGGTCCGGTTCGCCCCGAAGAACAAAACCATGCGGTTTCGGCTAGAGCGGACAATACTCTCTGTATTGGGGGTTGGGGCATGACAGAATAGTATCAGAGCTGGTCCCTCAATAGTAGGTCTGTGGTTCGAGGACGAACCATTGTTCAAAGATGTGGAGAATGTCGGGACCCGGTTCTTGCTCACGGAGCAAAGTGCCACACAGAACAAAGTGACTCGGTTCTTGCTCACGGAGCAAAGTGCCACACGGAATAAAGTGACATGCCAAGTGTCATGTTAAGTGGGCGGGGGCCACCTCTTGAATACGTAGGGGCCACCTCTTGAGTCCGTGGGACCCACTGTAGAACAATAGGAACTCTTCGGAATACATTCCGAAAGGGGGCAGATCTGTACTATAAATGGAATGATACCACTCCTCAATACAGAGGCGCCTTTTAAGTGAACCGGCACTACAGGAGCTTGAGAACTCTGTAGTAAAGCGTGCTCGAGCCAGGGAAGTTCTGGGATGGGTGACTTCCTGGGAAGTGGCCCCTGGCCGGGTCCGGTTCCGGTTCGCCCCGAAGGACAAAACCGTGCGGTTTCGGCCAGAGCGGACAATACTCTCTGTATTGGGGGTTGGGGCGTGACAAAAGCAGTTCTTCATCTACATGTATTCTATTTTCATGCATTCATACCTCATTCATATGATATGTTGCTACCTGAGGCACTGACACGAGCACTCGGTATTACACTTGGGTTAGATGTTTACCTTTTCCACCTCTTCATCCTTCAGACTTTATCATTTGAGGATTACATATATTGATCGTATGACCTAGGATTGCGTCATACATACGATTTCTGCTCTGTGATGTTTTCTACTCATGAGTTGGCAACTCACCCCCGATGTGCCACAGTTTCTTGCAGGTTTTGCCGTACAGGTTCCGTTACGGCTTTGCTGGCACACTGCTTCTTTTCTGGGTGATTGCTTTGGTAGGTGGGCTCACTTGTATCGTGACCACTATTGTACCTTTATTTTATTCAGTTGTATCCAGCGACTCCATCAACCAAACTTGTATATTTATTCATATTTAGAGACCAGTGATGTTTATTCTTTCGATCTTAGAGTCGCGCGTTGTATTATTATGGATTTAATGTTGTTTTGAGTTTCCTTTTAAGTTTTGATCCTCGCCCTTCGGCGTTGTATACTATATTGCTTGCGTGGTTGTGGCCGTCGATTGACGAAGAGCTAGCTCCCACTTGGGGATGCGTTTTATCATTGATGTATATATTTATCATGTTGTACCCCGTTCGGGGCCAGAATTTACAAAGGAAACTCTGCCGAAATTTTCAGAAAAGACTTATGATTTTAAAAATGCATATTTCGGCTTATGTTGCTAAACTACTCGATTTAAATTGGTTTTTCCTTCACTCTACTGCTTTACTTGGTTTTGATTTCTGGGTTTTGGTTTATTTAGATTGCGTACGCCTCGAGACGTTTCGTAATTTAAGTGCCGGTCATGTTCCGTACTTTTCGGGTCGTGACAAAGTTGGTATCAGAGCGTTAGGTTTTACCTTCGGAGTGTAGGATGACCCTTGGTTGATGGAGTAGGTAGGTTGAGTAGAGTGACGTACCGTACGTATGTTCCGCGGTATATTTACGATACGCTACTCCGCTTAAGAAGCCTTAGGATGTACATTTATTTGCACTGTATTATATTCCTTCCTATGATCTAGCCTCATCAATACCGGTTATGGTTTTGTTATCACGGTTGTCCGGGCACAGAGAGCTACGGCTATAGTGGCGGTCAGCACGAGCTCGTCACGGACGAGGACTGACCAGGGCGTGATTCCAGGGACATGCGATTTGCATAGATGCGTCGCTTATTGTGTTTTCGCGCCTTGAGCATTGATAGATCGTTGTTATGAGATTTGTCGAACGTGCAGATTTGCACCAGAGGATTGAGCCACTGATAGAGGCCATCCAGAATGTGATGATCATTGATGTATCGCTTATTCATGATGATTGAGGCACTGTTCAGCGTACAGATGAATGAGCCAGTTGTTGCTGCGAACGACGAGATATTGCCCCAGATGCTGGAGTTATTACAGTACGAGTTGTACTTAGAGATATGATAGAAGGTCGGTAGTCACCCGAGGATGAATGACTAGGACATATGGTTCGTTCGCTTACCCCGATGCGAGGTCATCAGATTGATTGATTCTAGCTAGAGACGACTTCGCGCAGGTACGCTGAGAGTCGATAGAGGCGATCGAATGTCAGAAACCCATATTCCAAGTTTAAAGTATTCGGAAAGACATGCAAGAAATTCTATGGACCCTCTAGAAGAATGAAATCCTAACTCGACATAATGACCGTGTGAAAGCCTTTGAACCTTATGGTTTGCGGCAATTCCGCGGTGCCATTAGTGAGGCTTGGGTTTGCCTTTCTACGGCTGGTCCACCGATACTTTGGTATGTACTCGATACTATTAAACTCTACCCAAGATGTTGAGCTCTTGGGGATTATGAGGTTTTGACTAATCGATCGAATGGTTCGACTTCATTCGGGTGCTATGTGGTGAGGTGCATTGCTTGGGAGACTCCAGATACGACTATAGCCGTTGGAGCACAGTCCATGCAGCCACGACGGGACGAGTCCGAAACAGTCGACATTAGAGAAAATGGAGTAAGAGGTTCGTACAAGATCTTGATGAGACGACGTTCCACTCAGCCGACATCAGAGATGTGATACGCATGCAGAGGTATTGTATATGGCTATATCTTCCAGAAGGAGTCGCGATGAGTATGCGGCCATTCCGGACCGAGAAATAGATTTAGTGAAGGGTGATAACTTCCAGGCAGTTCGGCAGAAACAAGATTTGGGAGAGACCTCGACAGGGCCTTTCTGGAATAATGCACAAGAAGACTTGGACCCAGGAGTGGTCATTTTACGCACACCAGCAGGCCAGAGTTCAGCATCGTCGAGGGACATGTTATGAGTGACCATAAGAATTGGCCAGAGATCTTTAGAGGATGTGCCAGAGCAGACTACTTCCATTATCATTTCCATATTGGATCGTTGAGCCGGGGAGCTACGTACTTAGCAATTCGCAGTGAGAGACGAGAGCCTAAGGGCACCAGAAGATGGGCCATGATCGGGAGGCAAGTAGATATCTTGCTCTGCTAGCATTGGATGCACCGACACCTTCTCGACCTTGGAGAAAGGACATATCGACGGCAGTATTTATGATTGGTGATTTTGTGAGTTGACTATCACGTATCAGTCACGTTGGATTTCGGTATTTTGGGTGATTTATTGCATGATTGAGTTTTGATGACCGAGTTTCATGATATTTGCTTTTGTGCACCATAGTTGCACCTACTGAGTATTTATATTTTATGCATAGTATTGCACTTAAGATATGCTTTATACACCGCTGTGTTGATTTATGATTTGTGCACAGTTATCGCACGGGATATCGTTTTTGTGCCCTGGCTGCACATGTTTATGATTTCATGGGTTTCATATAGTTGAGTTGCTTTTGTACTTATGGTACGCACATGATTTGGTTTTTGCACTCAGTATAGTTCATCTATGCTTGTAGTGCATTGATACGTATTTTATACACGACAGTTGCACAGGACTTCGATTCGATGTTATTTGAGATACTGATTTTGACTTCATGCCTAGGGCATGCATATGAATTGACTTATGCTTACGGCATAGTTTTCATGCACTTTTAGTGTTTTGATTAGATTTTGTGCACGCTGATGCACATGGTTGTGAGATTTGATACCACAGTATACCTGATTTGGATTTGAGATGTGTTGTATACCGTCGATTTCGATTGTGATACTCGATATTTGTTTTGTGCACCTTGTGCACCTGATTGGATTCTTGCGCATATTTGATGTGCTTGGATTGCATTTTGCGCATGTTCGGCGCTTGATATTGGATTTCGTAATTTCGTGCATGTTGGATGCACATGATTTAGATTTTATTCGTGCATGATGGATGCACCCGATTTGGATTTTCACGCATGTTAGGCGCATGATTTGAGATGCGATTTTGGTGCACACCAGATGCACTAAATCAGATTCTTCGTGCATGTCAGATGCACCTGATTTTGCTGTCAGGCACACACGTTGCCTCTGATAGGTGTTTCATGCACACCCGTCGCACTTAGATGTTTCTGTGCACATGTATGGCACATTCGTAGATTTTGATTTTCGTGCGCACCGGACGCACGTAGCATTCATATGCATATTTTGGGATTGATTTCTTATGGAGCAGTACGTTTTTATGATATTTACTATTGATATAGTAGCTGGGCAGGACTGGTCAGAGGACAGTACCTGGATATATTTTGCATGCATTGATAGTTATCGAAGGGATTTCCAAAAAGGGAGCTATAGTCTCAGTATTTACCTACGTGTCTGAGATGATACGAAACGTTTAAAATAAGGAAATCCTTCTAAATTGTTTTCAAAACGGCGGTACGTGCATGTAAACAAAAGATATATATATATATAGAGAGAGAGAGAGTTATTTTCTTACTAGAGATGTCCGCCACTGTGCAGTGTTATGCGCCTCGCACGGCGACTTAAAACGGTTTGGCATGCATTTCCTTCAGATGTTTACATGTATAGTGTTGATGTATATCATATTGGTTTTCGTATTGGATTTAGACACTGATGTCTTCCCCATGACTCTGATGATTGCGGGATGCTTGACAGAGTTTTGTTTTTGAGTTATCTGCTCATTGTTCATGCGCACGCATTGCGCTATGACGTGTTTTATGTATTGATGGTTTCGGGACCCCGACGGCTTAGTCTTTTACTGAAATGTTTTAGTATTGAGTGGTTTAAATTTAAATTTGGGGACCGAATTTCTTTAAGGGGGGAAGATTGTAACATTTCAGAAAAATAAAATATTATTTTTGGGAATTTTTATAATTTAATATTAATTTTAATGAATATTTTAATAGTTCGGTATAATTAAATACCGATAAATTGGGAAAAATTTGGAAAATTATAGAAATTACCAAAAAAGGGTACTTTATGAGATTCATGCAAAATATGAAAGTTTATGATTTATTTGACACTATTTTAGTGCTAATCGCGTTTAAAAATCGCTAATCGGACTTTAAGCATGTTTTGTGCAAAACATGCACCATATCTTTTCACACTTGTGTTACATTTTCCTACATGGCTTTATCTTAATTTTTCATTCTTTGTTTTGGGTTTACTATTTCCAAGAGAAGGAAATAAAAGAAAAACAAAAGAAAAGGAAAAAGTAATAAAAAAATGAAGTATGGGCAAGTGAGAGAAAGTGAGGGGTCAAAGAAGAGCCATGCCCATTTGTTTCCTTCTTCCTCCTCCATCATTTTCTCCCCCCATGTCCCTCATAGCTGCTGCCCTCATCTCCCCCTCCTTAAATCACCACAAACACACCCAAAAACAACCCAAAACCCCATTCTCATTTCACAAAAGTTGTGCACAACCTCACAAGCTACACTTTGGACAAAGAAAAATCACATTTTGGTGTTGTAAGGGATTCTTGGGTCCCAAATGAGGTAATCCTATCACAATTAGTGTAGTGTTTCATATGCTTAAGCCTCTTATCAAGTTTAAAATTGATTTGGCGAAGTTTAGAGAACTTTGAAAACTCAAGTTGGGAATTAGGGTTTGATTTGAGTGGAGATGGTGTAATTGGGCTTTAGAGATGACCTTAGACCCCCTATAATGATAGGAACCCAGACCAAACCCAACTGAAAACCCAAAATACGGAATTACAGAACTTTCATGTCGGTTTGTGAGGAAAATGAGTGTGCAGGGAAATCTGGGGTGACCCGGGAACTCTAGAGGCCAAATTGGACCAGTATGAGACCACCCTGACCAGACGAGACCCTAACTCCCTAGAAAAACCGGCCTGGCCGGAATTTTGTGGTATGTGGCTGGCCCCCCTGATGAATTAGGTACCCAAGTTGCCTCCATAGCCCATATGTACCCTATATATCATCCCAGTGTTGTTTGCTTATCTAGTTTTTACCTGAACTGAAATCTGGGACCACTTTTCTGGGTTGCTGCCATGTGTTTCATGATGTTATGGAATTAAGTTTTGATATTTGGTTTTGTATTCGATCACTTGACATTTGTACATCTATATCGAGGTTATTTGGTTGAATTGCGAGAGGTAGACCATAGGTTTTGACCTATGGGTGATTCGTGCGACGTTTTGGTTTTCGTGTGTCGTTTCGTCTTCGATTTGGTTTTAATGCAATACGATACGTGTGACATGTAGGTACCCCTACGATGATTCAAGATGATGAAGGAGATGGTAGCGACGTTGACATCGGCACACAAGAAGCAAGGTGAGTAGATTTATATCTACGGGGAGAAGTCGGGTGGATGGCGTATAGCACCCCCGCAGTTCGATATATAGTATGCTATATATATACTATATATACTTATGATATCTTTTATGTGAAACATGGATATTCAGGATATGGTTAAGTGTTCATGGATTAGTAGTGTTACTTGTGAAACCCTATAGTAGTTGTTGCACCCACACACGCACACATACTTGCATACATTCATTCTTTTACATGTGCGTATATGGGGATATGTATATATATATATACACACACACACACACACACACACACACATGAGTATGGGACTGTGTGTGTGTGTGTGTACGTATGCATATACTGGATTATGAGGATAGTACTTGGGATTGGAGATGAGTCGATGAGATTGGATTTGAGGCCGTGAGATCGGTGATATGACAGGGTTCGTATTTGAGATACGACATGATGTTTTAGCAGGTCCTTTGACGTGGTGTTTTCATACACACGCATGCTTTTACATAGATGGTATCAGTATTGTACTAGACGTAGATCAGCATCCCGGATCATGATTTTTGATAAAGAAGATACCAGATGAATAATGTGATGAATGTGATATTTGACCCGTACCCAGATTTGGGATACCGTACGACGGATTTACATACGAGCTATATATTGATGATAGATCCGCACTCTTGACCTGAGGATGTCATATTATAGATATTGTATCGTATGTGATACTATTGAGGCGGGATCACTGACTATTATATATATATATATATATATATATATATATATATATATATATATATATATATATATATATATGTATCGACTCAGATGTTAGGCGGTTTCCTTACCTTTCGATCAGCCTGTGTAGTTTGGTCCTGTAGTGTACTTGTAAATGATAGTTAGATTCGACTCATACCTATTTCAAAAACTAACAAATCGTCGGTATTTTAAAGACGGGACAAAGGATTCTACGGATATTTCAAAGGACGTATCTTTTCTAAAAAAACACCGTAGCCCTTATTTTCAAAACACCACGATTCGTGTTATTTCAAATGGCACCACTGTATGACTCATATTTATATAAATGAAGATTAGTTATCATTGTGTTTATCATTCAGCTCCCGCACTTTATTGCTGTTCGCTTCGCATCGCCTGCTTATATTGTGTTTTCATATACCATTATTAATATCATGCTGTCAGGACACCAGCACCATTACCGATGATGCGTATGTTCCACGTACACTTACTTGCCGGTTCACACACATCATCATCGGTAATTGCCATGTCACGTACATTTTAGAGAATACTATTTCATTGACATAGCTTGTTAGCTGATAGTTTCGACATGATATTAGTGTACTTGCCTTACATGCCAGTTTAGACCTTGCAGTTATCACTTGCTACTTCATGCATATTATTATTCACTGTTATGCGGTATTATGGAGTTTTATGCCTATATACACTGTTTACTCGCTATTGATGATTGGATTTCGAATTTTCATGAGATTTCCTGGATTTGGGAGAAAACCGCAAGAATATGTATAAACTTCTCTCTCTCTCTCTTTAAAATGAAATGTGTGGTTTTCTCATGATGTATGAGTCGTCCACCATGATGTTTTCTCGGTTATGAGATGGATTTCGAGACCCGATTCGAGGAGTTGGATGAACCGTCTGTGGGTACATGGTGGACCCGGTAAGGTACCCCGGGGCAAGAAGATCGAGTTGTAGACGATGAGCCCGGCAGGGGCAGACTGCCTACCGGTGATTTCACCTGACGCGTCGAATATCCGGAGGATACCGTCGTGGTCGTGTGATTGATGTTAGGGGCCGATCCTGACTTGATGGCGTCCTAGATAGTGAGATTGAGATACTGAGATTTTGAGATTTTGAGGTATTAAGATTTGATGATACAGGCCAGTCCGGATAGCCGGAGCCTGAGATATTGAAATATTGGGATTTATGTTTTGTGTCGATGCTAGACATTGTTTATGTTGATTTCCTTGAAGATACCTCGTTTTAAATATACAGAAATCTCACTTAGTTATGAAAGCAGTTCTTCATCTACATGTATTCTGTTTTCATGCATTCATACCTCATTCATGTGATATGTTACTACCTGAGGCACTGACACGAGCACTCGGTATTACACTTGGGTTAGATGTTTACCATTGCGACCTCTTCATGCTTCAGACTTTATCATTTGAGGATTATATATACGGATCGTATGACCTAGGATTGCGTCATACATATGATTTCTGCTCTGTGATGTTTTCTACTCACGAGTTGGCAACTCACCCCCGTTGTGCCACAGTTTCTTGCAGGTTTTGCCGTACAGGTTCCGTTACGGCTTTGCTGGCACACTGCTTCTTTTCAGGGTGATTGCTTTGGTAGGTGTAACAACCGAGTCCAGTTCTACAAATTTTAGTTACCGTATATGTAGTGTGTGGTATTTATTTCATTTGTCATGCTTTGGCCGATACTAGTTATAGTTTACACCGACATGTCGTATTCTGCATATAACAATTTAAGTCTGTTAAAAATAAATTAAAAATAATTGACATGGCTTGCTTGACACCCCTAACCCTGTGGTAGCGTCCTTGCATCGTGTTCTCGTCCCGTTCAGTGAAACGGACGTGTTTGGGCGGCTACGCGCACGTACGTGCGTCCGTTCTTGGGGGTATGCTTTTTAATTATAAAATCCTTCATTTTAATTTTTGGAACCTGCCAATAATTTTCATATTTCAAATTTAAATTTTTGGACCCGACCCGGGCGCAATTCAGAATTATTTTGCATTTCGCCAAATTCTAATTATTTAAATATTTTAATTCATTTAAAACTTTCACAGCAAAAGATTTTCTTTGCGTAGGTCTAACAGGGGGGAAAATATTTTTTGTACAGGGAAAATCTTTTCCCAGCTTGGTTTCACTCCTTTACAATTATTTTGGAATCTTTAAAAAAAAAAATTCCAAACGATTCTCTTAACTCTCTCAACCAATCGCAACACCCCATTTTACCCCCTGGGCCCGCAGCTTTCTCTCTCTTTCACTTTCTCCTTCTCTTTCTCTCTCTTCTCTCTTCCTCTCTCTCCTTGCATAACGACGAATTTCTTTCTCCTCTCATTTTCTCTCTCCTCTCGATCTCTCTTTCCCTCTCTATCTCTCTCTCTCCCTCCCCGCGTCTCCTCTCTCTCTCTCTCTCTTCTTCTTTATATTTCCTTCCCCTTCAAAAATAAACAGAACCCATCCCTGAAAACCTAGCCGCCTTCCTCCCTCACCTCTGCCTAGCGCCGACGACGCCGCACAAGCCTCGTCGCCCCTCAACCCTCGTCGCAGCCGCCTCTACCCTCCCTCCTTCCTCCTTCCTCGTCTCCCCGAGCACCCTGCACGAGCTACCGCGCACCCCCTGCACACTGCTGCACACCGTGGGATCGCCGCCGGTGATCTTGATCCGTGCCCCTGGCCCTCGCGCACCCCTCTGTGAGCATAGCTTCCCTTCCTCTTCTTCTTCTTCTTCCTTCTCCTTCTTTTCTTTTCTTTCTTTGCTGTCAGTTCTGTTTTGATCGCCGATGGTCGCTGCAGGTACCTCGTCGGAGCTCCGTCGACGCCGTCGACCCTCACGATCCCTCTCCAGACCATTGTAAGCCTACTCCCCTTCATTCTCCTTCTCTTCTTCTCTTTTCTCATTCATACAGTTCTGGGAAAATTTGATGGTTACTGTTTTTGTGATTGCCGGAATCCGACCGTGCCGGCGACGTTTCCCGACGACTCGGCGAGGACCCCCGACCCGTGTGACTCCACTGTTCATCGTTTGGGTTCATTCCGTGAACCGTGCGCGCGTCGCGATTTTTTCCTGCCGACGCGCAACGTTCCGTTCTCCGTTTCGCGACCCGTCGAGACAAGTGAAACTTGCTATATGCTATTTTAAACCATCCGTATGCTAAATTATTTATTTCCTGTTAAACCTCTAAGTAGAATCGAAAGAATTGGATTTCAAGTTAACCGTATACAGTTTCGTTACACATTTTATGATCCCGAACTTGAAACCTAATTTTGCATCTAATTATTTATACCTAGTAATCACCTGTAAGTGATGGACCACATGATCACATTCGTTTATAGCCATGATACTCCTTTTATCCAGTTTTAACCTACCGGACATCCATGTGCAATTTTAACCGGTTTAATTACAATTGCATCCATTGAACAAATTATACATGTTGTCGCATCCATGGATCACTCAATACTTATTAACCTGTTTTTTTAGCATTTACATCTATCATAATGTATTCGTATAGTGCTGACATCATCTGATAAGCACAGCTGATAACTATACAGCTAATTAATTAAATCTGCTTTATTGCTTAACTTACTGCTTAGATTGTGTTGTTGATAACCATTCTTGATTACTTATAACCATGATTATGCTAGCTGTTTATGAATACCCACATGTTATCTTTTACACCCTGGCCTTACTTGCTACACACATATCGATTGACCCGACATGGTACCGTATACTACTTGACTTGACCTGTTGTACCATGGATTGACCCGTTACCTGATCTTGTGTCTAATGCCAACAAACCTGACATGTAATCCTCACGGACCGTTCCTGTTGTCTATCCAGACAAACCTGCTCTTACCTGATCCTGTGTTGGCATTAGTTCTTGATTACGGAATACCTGACTTGACACATATAACTTAGGGGCATGGGGAAATCAATGATGAAATCCTGACTTGTAACTCGACAGTTGCTCGCTTATACTGATCAGTTTTAGAGGCTAGGCCCGCCTCGTGACGATGCTGCTGACATCGTTGGTCTGTACTCCTTTCCTGTTAGTGCCTAGCGGCACGTCTCGGTTTCAGCCCAAGAGTCTGTAGACCGTGGTCCCGGGCATGCATGGGATACTATTGAGTTACATCGATGATTCATCAAATTGATTTCAAAGATTTTAGAGTAGAAAACCCAATAGAACAGTTTAGTTTACTCACTGCACACTACCCTTCACTGCCCTAATTTATATTACTGTTACACCTGCTTTTCATTCATTTTTATACTTGCATTGCCTGTTACCCTGTTTATTCTATTACTTGATGACATGACGCGCTGACGTCTGGGTTTTGCATGGCCCAGATTCCGTACCTTTGCTGCAGTCCGAGCAGGAGTACTTCAGCCAGCAGGCTGAGCTGTGAGGTGTCAACAGTAGTTAGTTCTTTTATTTTCTGCATTTTATTCCTAATGTGAGCCCGTATTATGAGACATACATTCCAGTTATTTTGTATTGGATCTTTTGCTTCCGCACTTTTAGTATTCTTGACTCATGTTATCTTGTCTTATGGACATGTTTTAGATAGTTACATTTTGTTCTTGATATCTTTACGGCCGTAATGTGACTGTGGATGGATACTTCCTACCCACAGGTAGCATGGTTAGCTATGTCACATGCCCAATTTAGCGTACTCTGGGAAGCGGGGCGTGACATGGTTCTTTTGGTATCAGAGCCATAGGTTAGTCGGGTTGATTCTTTTTGTAGTTGGGTATTGTACCCAATATATGAATCAGAATACCCGTGTTTAGGAAACATGTCCTGCCACCTTGCCATTTTACCGTTCTTGAATCAAGCTCTTCCAGATTATATCTTTTACGATGTGCAAACTTCCTTCGCATATCGACCCGGAAACCTGATTCCTTGTTATCTCTAGAACTTAGGCGACTTGGGTAGAGTTATGTAATTGTACCTATGATACCGCGACATAGTTACAATGCGGTACTCTATTTAAGTAATTGGAGTTCTAGCCTTGATCTATATTGTAAATTTGTTATCATGCTAATCTTGGGTGTTTTGATTTCAAGAGTATGGCAGGCAAGAATCTGAAGACGTACCAAAGGCGTGTTGACGAAGCCGCCATGCTTGGAGTGATACGGGGAATGCTGGAGAATCAAAAGAGGCAGACCGAGCTGATCCAGCAGCAGGCTGAATCGTTTCAGGAAGGATTGCGGACCGTTCAGCAGTCCGTGAACAATGTTGGAGCTAAGCCAGTTGATCTTATGGGGACCGTAGCAGATTTCAGGCGTTTGGGTCCGTCTGTCTTTACCGGTTTGGAGGAGCCGTTGCCAGCGGAGCAGTGGCTAGTTGACACGGAAAACTTACTTATTGCGGCACAGATTCTATATGATAAAAGAGTGGATGTGGTGCGCATTCAGTTAGTGGACTATGCCCGTGAATGGTGGCTTGTGGAGGAGACCCGCTTGCCCAAGCCGATCAAGTGGGCGGATTTTTTGAAGAGTTTCCTGGAGAAGTTCTTCCCGCGGACTGCACAGGAGGAAATGGAAGACAAGTTCATCGGTCTGAAGCAGAATGGAGCACCCGTAGATGTACATGCAGCAGAATGGACAGGGCTCAGTAGATTCGCTGGACCTTTAGTTGCCAACGATGCAGACAGGGCAAGGAGGTTCATGCGCAGCTTGGATGTGGACATCCAGAGGCAGATTGTCTCCCTGGGTTTGACCACCATCTCACAGGTTCTTACAGCAACCCGAGAACAGCAGAGCCTATCGGGGAAGACTGGGGGTTCACAGCAGACAGCAGTTGCGGTAAGGAAGCCGGCATTTGTACTAATCCGAGCTCATGGACACAGAGGTATTCCAGTGGACCGTCGTGGTGTAACACCGATGAAGAAGCCTGCTGTCGTTGATCAGAGGAAGCGCATGGTTTGTAGCTATTGCCACTTACCCGGACATTTGCAAAAGGAGTGTCGCAGGATGCAGGGACTTTGTCTGGTTTGTGGATCGGCGGATCATATTGTTAGTTCTTGTCCGTCAAAGTTACGCACAAGGGATGATATTCCGAAGCCTCCGCAGAAACCATTTCAGGAACAGAAGCAGCTGACTCAAGGACCTAATCAGGCTCGAGCTTTTACCTTGACGGCTGAGGAAGCTAAGGATTCAGGGGAAGTTGTTTCAGGTATTCTACTCGTTCATGGTTTTCCTGCATTAGCATTATTCGATTCTGGTGCATCCCATTGTTTTATGTCGTCCAAATTTATAGCTACACACTCGATTACCTGCACGACCCTGTCTAGTTTCTGGGACATACACACTGGGAATGGGAAAATCATATCTAGTGGAGAGTGTAAAGATTGTACAGTTGTTGTTTGCGGACGAGAGCTTTTTGCAGATTTCTTGGTGATTGATACGGGCAGCTACGATGTCGTCTTGGGAATGGATTTTCTTGGCACTTTCCACGCTCACATTGATTATAGGGCACAGAAAGTAATTTTCCAGATTCCCGGACATCCCGAGTTTACCTTCACTGGGGGAAGCAGTTCTGTTGGGCCAGTCGAGTTTAAGGCTAGGCCGACAACTAATATTCTTGCAGCAATGGAGGTTGATAAAAGTGAAGAGCCAGCTGTTGTTCGCGATTTTATGGACGTATTTGAAGATATATCGGGATTACCGTCGAAGCGGGACGTGGAGTTCGCAATTGATCTTATTCCTGGTGCAGCGCCAGTGTCTAAAGTGTATTATCCAATGGCACCAGTGGAGTTGGAAGAAGTCAAGAAACAGGTTGCTGAATTGCTTGAGAAGGGTTAGATTCGAAGCAGTAACTCACCTTGGGGAGCTCCAGTTCTTCTAGTTAAGAAGAAAGATGGCACGAGAAGGATGTGTATTGACTATCGAGAATTAAACCGGGTGACTATTAAGAACAAGTACCCGATCCCTCGCATTGGTGAACTTTTTGAGCAGTTTAGTGGTGCGAGGGTATTCTCGAAGCTGGATTTGCGATCCGGATATCATCAGGTCCGAGTGAAAGCAGAAGATATTTGCAAGACGGCGTTCCGAACCCGGTATGGACATTACGAGTACTTAGTGATGCACTTTGGAGTAACGAATGCACCGGCGATATTCATGGACTTGATGAACCGAATCTTTTCACCATTCTTGGACCAGTTTATTGTGGTGTTCATTGACGATATTCTGGTTTACTCAAAGAGTTTTGAAGAGCATGCTGAGCATTTGAAGATTGCACTGCAGACGTTGAGACAGGAGAAGTTATATGCGAAGATGAGCAAGTACGAGTTTTGGCTGAAAGAAGTAAAGTTTTTGGGGCATGTTGTGTCTGGCGATGGAATCGCCGTCGATCCCGAAAAGATTGCAGCAGTTCGTGATTGGCCGATTCCGAAGAATGTTGCGAAGATAAGAAGTTTTCTTGGACTCACCGGGTATTACAGAAGATTTGTGGAGAACTTTGCTCATCTGGCGGAGCCGTTGACCAAGCTTACACGCAAGGAGGTACCTTTTGTGTAGACGGATAGATGTGCGTCAGCTTTTGAGACGCTGAAGCAGAGATTGATAACCGCTCCTATTCTGACTGTGCCAGACAGTTCCGGAGGATTAGTGATTCACAGCGACACATCTGGAAAAGGATTGGGATGCGTTTCGATGCAGCATGGGAAGGTTGTAGCGTACGCATCAAGACAGTTGAAGACCCATGAGAAGAATTACCCAACTCATGACTTGGAGCTTGCGGCTGTGATTTTCGCTTTGAAGATTTGGAGACATTACCTTTTGGGTGAAAGGGTCGAAGTTTTCACAGATCATAAGAGGTTGAAGTATATGTTCACACAGAAAGAGCTTAATATGAGGCAGCGTAGATAGCTAGAGCTGATGGCTGACTACGATCTTGATCTTAAGTACCATCCGGGGAAGGTTAATGTTGTGCCGGATGCGCTCAGTCGATTACCGGCAATTCAGATGTTGACTACACAGAAAGAACTCGTTGAAGACTTTCGAAGATTTGATTTGGAGGTTGTGCTACCGCATTCTTCGGGACAGCTAATGCAGCTGCAAGTACATTCGTCGTTGATCGAGAATATTAAAGCAGCGCAATCGCAGGATCCTAGATTGCAAAAGTTTCGAGAGCAGGTTGAAGCAAGACTACGAACAGATTTATTGATCCACGAAGATGGTTCGTTGAGGTATGGTAGCCGTGTGTGTGTGCCAAAGGGAGATGTTCGCGAAGAGCTTATGAAAGAGGCACACAGTTCAGCTTATTCCGTACATCCAGGAGGCACGAAGATGTACCGAGACTTACGACAGCATTTCTGGTGGGAAGGCATGAAACGAGAGATCGCTCGCTTTGTGGCAAAGTACTTGGTGTGTCAGCAAGTTAAGGCTGAACACCAAAGGGTTGCTGGTTTATTGCAACCACTTCCGATTCCTCAGTGGAAGTGGGAACATATAACCATGGATTTCGTGACAGCTCTACCGTGGAGTCCAAAAGGCAACAATGCAGTATGGGTGATTGTTGATCGTCTGACCAAGAAAGCTCATTTTATTTCTTTTCGGGTTGGTCAATCAACAGAAACTTTGGCGGAACGGTACATGCAAGGGATTGTAAGATTGCATGGAGTACCGATGAGCATCGTATCCGACCGTGACACTCGGTTTTTATCACACTTTTGGCGGAGTTTACAGGAGAGTTTGGGGACTCGATTGAAGTTTAGCACAGCTTATCATCCTCAAACTAATGGTCAGTCGGAGAGAACGATCCAAACTCTTGAAGATATGTTGAGAGCGTGCATGTTGGATTTCAAGGGTTCTTGGGAGGATCATCTACATTTGGTGGAGTTTTCTTACAACAATAGTTTCCAGGCAACTATTTAGATGGCCCCATTTGAAGCTTTGTATGGTTGCAAATGCCGTTCACCTGTTTGTTGGGACGATGTCAGTGAACGAAGATTGTTGGGACCAGATTTGGTTGTGCAGACAGTTGAGAAAGTTAACGCTATTCGGAATCATATGAAACCAGCTCAGGACAGACTGAAGAGTTGGGCAGATACGTCGAGAAGACCTCTAGAGTTCGCCGTAGGTGATTTGGTATTCTTGAAAATATCACCGACCAGAGGGGTGATTCATTTTGGAAGTCGAGGAAAGCTCAGTCCTCGATTCGTTGGACCCTTTGAGATCTTGGAGCGTGTTGGTGAGGTAGCGTATCGTTTGGCGTTACCGCAGTCCTTGGCGAATGTGCATGATGTGTTTCACGTGTCTCAACTCCGTAAGTATGTTCGGGATGAAACACATGTATTGGATCATTCGGAGCTGACTGTACGAGAAGATTTGACTTTTGAGGAGCGACCGGTTGAAATTGTGGATCGTAGGGAAAAGGTTCTTAAGAACAAGGTTATCCCTCTTGTACTCGTTTCTTGCGGTAATCGCTCACATGGAGAGTCCACTTGGGAACGAGAAGATGAAATCCGGCAGAAGTTTCCTCATCTTTTCTTGTAGTTTGATTGTTCGTCTATCTTTTGTATTCTTGGAATTTCAAGGACGAAATTCTTTTGTAGTTGGGTATAATGTAACAACCGAGTCCAGTTCTACAAATTTCAGTTACCGTATGTGTAGTGTGTGGTATTTATTTCATTTGTCATGTTTTGGCCGATACTAGTTATAGTTTACACCGACATGTCATATTCTGCATATAACAATTTAAGTCTGTTAAAAATAAATTAAAAATAATTGGCATGGCCTGCTTGACACCCCTAACCCTGTGGTAGCGTCCTTGCATCGTGTTCTCTACCGTTCAATAAAACGGACGTGTTTGGGCGGCTACGCGCACGTATGTGCGTCCGTTCTTGAGGGTATGCTTTTTAATTATAAAATCCTTCATTTTAATTTTTGGAACCTGCCAATAATTTTCATATTTCAAATTCAAATTTTTGGACCCGACCCGGGCGCAATTCAGAATTATTTTGCATTCTGCCAAATTCTAATTATTTAAATATTTTAATCCATTTAAAACTTTCACAGCAAAAGATTTTCTTTGCGTAGGTCTAACAGGGGGGAAAATATTTTTTGTACAGGGAAAATCTTTTCCCAGCTTGGTTTCACTCCTTTACAATTATTTTGGAATCTTTAAAAAAAAAATTCCAAACGATTCTCTTAACTCCCTCAACCAATCGCAACACCCCATTTTACCTTGTTCCCCTCCGAACGGTGGCCTAGACTTTGCGTCTCGCCTGAGATTCGGGGCAGATGCTATATGGTTTTATCCGTCTACCTCTCCGAAGATGCCAAGTTGATTTATGGCGCCGTATATCGGAGGTTTAGACGGATGCGGCCGATGTAGCAGACTTCGTTAGATTCCCCCTCAGGGTGAGGGGTTTTTGATTGTGGGGACGCTCTTCCCTGCAGGCGCAAGCCCCTGCAGTTAATTACGCTACCGCATCGCGGCAACAACTTTCTCCTTCTCCAAAATTTTACTTCGTGTCGTGGGTGTTTGTTTTGTTTGTGGTTGCCCGTGGATTGTATACGGAGACTGAGTAATGCCGTCGCCCGTAGGACGTGGATTAGTCCAAATCCGTTTTTATTTGGGTTTGGTGTTTTTTAGTTTAAGGATGCGTTAGTCGCGTTGCGGCTAAGATCAACTTAAACGTTCGCCAAGGATACATTAGTCCTATTTTGGACTAAGATCGACTTGAACGGGATCGTTTAGATCCGAAAGAAGAGCAATTGGCTCTATTGTTCCAGTTTAGAGACGTGGTGGTCCATGTTCCAGTTTAGGGACGTGGTGGTCCGTCATTAGTTTAGGGACACTTCGGTCCGATATTAGTTTAAGGACGTTTCGGTCCAATATTAGTGTAAGGACGTTCCGGTCCACGAGTTTAAGGACCCCGCAGTCCATATTCAGGTGTGGTCGTTGGGACCCATCGCCTCTCTGACGTCGTTGAAGGATTACAACGAGAAGTGTCAGAGGAGTTCGGAGATGTACCCTCGAACCGGTAGTAAATTGATTTAAGAGAGCATTTGTGCTCAGTTCAATTTAATTTAAGGACTTACGGCCAGAATTGGGCTAAGTCCAGTTGAAAATGTTCCACATTTTTATGCATTGCATTTCTTCCATTTTTTTTGTTTGGGCTTTGCCCGTAAGAATGCAGAGCATCAATTTATCCTGAGCTCTGCTCATTTATAAATGATGCAAGGCATCTGTTTTGTCTGGGCTTTGCCCCCCTTTATAAATGCATAGCATTTTTATTATTTCGTTTGGGCTCTGCCCATTTATAAATGATGCAGAGCATCAATTTAATTAGGCATGTTTAGTCTTTTAATTGGGCTTGGCCCTTCAGAAAAGAAATGCATTGCATTTGTCAGGCGCTTTGCGCCAATTACTGAGCGCAAGCGCTTGTGGTGAGGACACGTGTCATGCTCTGGTGAGCGCAAGCGCAACAGTGCAGTGCGCTGCGCTAGTGCGCTGCGCTGTTGCGCTGCTGACACGTGGCGCGCTCTCAGCGAGTTGCGCCAATTCCAGAGAGCAAAGCTCTATCTTAAGAGCGCGTAGCGCAAGTTGTTCTACAGCTAACACGTAGCGCTCTCTCAAGAGCGCAACAGCGCAGTTTGGAAGTGCAAAGCACTATTTTTTTTTCTGTTTTAAGGAACCAGTGGTTCATAAGAAGTGCAAAGCACTATTTATTATATGAAGATCATTGATCTTGTTTTTAGATCAATGATCTATTAGAGGAAATTTCTTCTCCCTTATAAAGGTTTTTTACCTCTTCTTGAAATTTTTCTCAGAGTTCTCTCTGTTTGAAGCTCTTGATTTTTCAAGAAAAAAAATGTTGATGCCTTTGAATTGAGACCTAGGGTCCTTTTTATAGTGCTCATAAGTTTGTTGAATTTGTTAAAGAGATCTTTCTCAGAGTGATTTGGGGAATTTTCCCCACCGTTGGATCTTTGATCCAAGGGCTTCTGTTTTACAGAAGAAAATCTTCTTGTTTTAACAAGAACAGAAAGATTTCTTTAAAAATCTTTAATTCTGTTTGGCGCAGATACCCCAGCGCGTGACACGTGTCGCGCGGCGCAGAGCGCAGCGCAACTGCGCTAGCGCATCTGCGCCGACACGTGTCGCGCGGCGCAGAGCGCAGCGCAACTGAAGCGTTGCTTCATAAAAATAGAGTGTTGCTCTGATTGGGCGCGCCTTCTTGGGCGCTGCGCTGACGTATTAGCGCCTGACACATGGCGCGTTGCGCCCGAGATTTGAAGCGTTGCTTCAAAATTTTGAATTTTGAATTTGAACAGAGCTTTGCTCTGATTGGGCGAAACAAATGCCCCCCCACCGTTGCGCTCACGTGGCGCACACGTGAGTGCAGCGGTGGCAAGCCCTTGACCGTTGAATCAAGGGGTGAGCTCAAGGGGCGCAAGCGCCTTATAAATAGGGCCTCTGACCCTTAGAAAAATCTCACCATTTTCTAGATTTTGATTTCCAGAGCTTTGCTCTTGCTTAGAACTCCAGAGCTTTGCTCTCGTTTCCAGAACTTTAGAGCTTTGCTCTCATTTTCCAAGTTAGAAAATTTTAGGTAAAATTAATCTTAAATTAAATATTTTAATTAACTAATAGAGCTTTGCTCTTACAGATCTTTTGATCTAAAGAGATCCCCATTGGGATTTTATAAACAGAGCTTCGCTCTCAAAAACTTGCAGATCTACAGGGATTTTGTTCATAGGTTTTAACCCATGAACAGAGCTTTGCTTATAGATCATCTGTGGATCTTTTAGATCTGATAAAAATGAAAAAATTTCACAAGTTTTTCGTGGATTTTCCAAGATTTCAAAATTTTTAATTCTTTTAGGTGCAGACATTTTCTAATGGACCTTTCCATTATTACCATAGAGCTGTGCTCTTTTTAAGGAATTTTATTCCTTTGAGACCAGAATTTGACAAGTGTCATTCTGTGACAGAGCTTTGCTCTGAAAGAGGAGATTTTCTCCTTGTCTCTAGGGATTCTTCCCCCCTTTTTTAAAATGGGAATGTTTCCCTGGGGCCAACTGACAATCTCATCCAATGATGAGATTGTCTTATTAACTGACGTATTGTCATTTAGATTTTGTGGGTCCCTCTTTGGTCTCCTACTCACTGCACTGTGGTGCGGTGTAATTAATTAATTTAATTAATGCATTTTCTTCTTTTTTTTTTTAGACGCCAAACGTTGGAATTACAATTCTAATGGCTAAATTGTTCTTTTTGCAGCGATCATGTCTCTAGACACTTCATTCCCGTTCGTCCACTCGGAGGGGGGATTTCCTGAGGCACCCTTGGACCGTGAAGTCCTGACCATGATTAGAGAATATGACCCGGAGTATAAGAAACTCCACCTTTGGGGGTCTTGGTATAACCAAATTATTATGGGCCGACGGAGCTTCACCTGCGCGGTACCGTCAGAACCCATCACGGCAATTCACTACGCTACCCCACCTTCAGTGCAGTATGCTGTGGAGATGATAGACTGGACCGCGAACAGCTTTCTTCATCCGGCTATGGATGCGGTTCCGGTTCAGCGTCCTATGGTCTTGGATATTCTAGGACGCCGTATTTGTCAGGGAGAAGCACGACCCTGGGGGCAATCATATAACCTTGGTTTGATTCCCCGTCACCCGATTGGCTATCTGCCGTGGGCCCGGTACATCCTGTCGACGAGAAAGTCGCAGTTGATAAGACTAGGACTGTACACCGCGGTCTACGTCTCTCTCTTCCAATATCCTACGCTCCCCACCTGGTGGTTCAAGGCTTTCTTGGAGCAATGGAATATTCCCACCCACACTTTCCTTGCCATGGATCGGGAAGTGTCCATTTCTTTGGAGGAATTCGCGGAGGTATCCGGCCTACCGGTCATGGGGGAACACTATGAAGAGCTGCTCCCGACAGATGAGTACGTCTTCGGTGCTAAGCCGATGGTAAGGGGGATTACGCCGGAAAATGCGTTCAACACCAATTCCCGAGCCTGATCAAGGTGTTGAACATCTACGAGTCCCTCTTCATCAAACACGGGAGCCGAGGAGTTAATTTTGAGGACTTCATTGCTCGCTTCCTCCGTCCGAGCGTCATTTCGCCAGGAGCCGTCAAATCTGCTATCCTGGATGATCCTTTTGGCCTAGGTTTGGATAACCTGCCGACGAAGGAGATAGACCAAAAGGCTTTCTTCCTCCCAGACTTCCCTACCATATCTTTCGCGGAAATTGCAGCCCCTGGGATGGATGAGGAGGCCTTTTTCTTAGGATTTCTCGGGCTGTGGCTGAGTTGGTTCGCGATCCCAATGCATTCTCATCGCATGCGGCCCTCTGTCTTTTATCCAGCCCACCGCATGGTCATCGGGGTAAAGGTGGCCGTGGGGATTGCCGTCCTGGTGCACCTATATCATGGCCTCAGCCGAGCAGCGGATGCCAACGAGCCCGGGGTACTGCACGTGGTCTTCCCGATGCACTACTTTGCATCGTGGCTCGAGCTACACACGGCGGGTGTCTTCGGTATGCATAAAAGGCCTTCATTCTTTGACAAGTGCGGTTTTCCTCGCATTTTACAACTGATTGGCTCATCAATCGTGACCCCTTCACCACGGGACGCCAGGGGTTTACTGCTTCGCCCTCATACCGTTGGAGTCGGGATGTCCTTTATTGATAAGGTATTAACCATTGGGAAAGCGTCCACCACTGCGGTGCGACCATTACAGGACTCCTTCAAGGATGGAGCTTCAGTGTTAACGGCCCGGGAGATCCTCCATTTGTATTCTATTAGACCGGGTTTCCTAGTCTTCAGGCAGGGCGGTGCAGCAGTCTTTATGAGATATAACCCGCATCGTTTTGCCCAACAACTGGGTTACGATCAAGGAGTACCCTTGGAAGCTTTCTTACTGGAGCCTGCTGCTAATGAAGAAGGGATGGAGAACGCGTTACATCACTTCATGCGCTTGAACACAGGTTCTCGTTTCTTTATTAGCGCGCCGGCCTGCGCTCCACGACTCCTTAATGTATATAAAGAGTGGTACAATCATGCGACGGGGGCTGTTATAAAGGAAGAGAGGCGAGTGTTGATCGACCGTAAAGAAGTACCCCCCGGCACCAACCGTAACGCTCCCTTAGTGCCAAGGATCCCGGTGGCTCCTCCTCTAAAAAATGCCGGGGGCAGACCATCACGCGCACAAAGTCCTCCACGTGAGCTGCCGCTCCCTGATATCACAGATGCACCTCCTGCACCCTGTGCTCCAGTGGAGACAGTGGTTGTACCCTCGCCGGAGTCTGGCGTGGGTGCGGACATCGGGACCCGTCGTCCCAAAGTGGCTGCTAAGCGGAAGTCGATCCCTCGCGAGCCTAGGGTCGGAGGGCAAAAGAAAAAGAAGTCGCTCTTCACCGCGGACGTTGTGTTCGGCCAGGAACCCCATGCTCCCTATGCCGAGGGTCTGCTCGAATATGGGACTAACGCAGGATTAGTGATGCCGCCGCCGGACGATACAGACTTGGAGGATGCTCTCAAAGCTTCAGCATGGTTGGCGAGGCGTGACGCGTGGTTAGCTAAGCTTGCGCAGTCAGGTAACTACTAATCGCCTTTCTTTATTGCAATATGTATTCTCCATTGTCTTTGACTAACGCTTTTCTTTCCTTTCTTTTAACAGGCATCACTGATGAAGAAGCCATTGCCGCTTCTCTGAAGACTTTCCAGGAGGAGGAACGTCTCAGAGCGTCTATGGGCCTTAGTAAGTTTTAATCCATCAAGTTTCCATCTTCCTCGTGTTATGGTCGATCTAACCTTTCTCTTTTTATTGCAGAAACCTCAATGCCGTTCCCACCAAGCGACGCAGATGTTTTACCAGCTGCCGATGTTCCCGCTCCCTCTGGGCCGCCGCAGGAGGTTCGTCTTGAAGAGCCGATGAAGGATGCCTTAAAGGCTCTTGAGGCATCCCTGAACGAGGATGACGACGCCTTGAAGGAGGCGTCACTAAGGTCCATCGCGACAGCCCGGGAAGAGAGGAAGCGGCGAAGGCGTGAGGCGAAGGCGCGCCGGGCTGCCTTGGCTGCGGGAGCGGGCCCCAGCACCGTCCCTCGTGCTGATACTCCATCCGAAGAGGCCCCTGTCGCCCTATCCACTGCCCGCAGAGAGGTGGCGCGCGCAGTTCGGAGCGCAAATGGTAAATCCGCTTCAGGTAATATTTCTCTCAGAGTTTTTATTATAAGGGTTTTTAATGTCATTGGTCCTTATATCCCTCATCTTGCAGGGCCGAGTCCGATCGAGGGGGAGGCGGAAACCGTTGATCCCAAAGAAGCAGAGGAGGCGGTACCTGCCGAACTCGAGCCGACGGTAGGCAACGTCGTTGTGGCTTTGGAGCCTGAGGCGGAGGTCGAGGGGCCTGTCGCCGAGAAGGTCATTGATGCTGAACCTGAAGCGGTGGCAGATGATATGATCATTATAAATGAGTCCAGGGTGGTGGCGAATGAAGCGCTCGAGGCCGGCGATCCCCCGGCGACGGTGGACGATACAACCGCCACTACTGAACCTGAGAGAGTGGTGGGTGAGGCGGCCATGATTCCCGAGGACGAGCCAACCGCTCCTTCTCTGGAATCTGGCAATACTCCAGTCATAGCCCTCCCCATCTATGGTCCTCCGCCGTCTCCAGGTCTCGCGAGCACCGCAACGGTCCCCATCGAGTCGGGCGATGAGGTCACGGGCGGTGGTCTCATGTCGATAGAGGAGGGAGTCGCCTCTGTTTCAGCCGGGAGCTCCTCAGGTAAACCCCAAGTTGCTGCTTTTCTTTACTTTACTATCTTTTCTGACAAGTTCACCTTTTCGTAACGCAGGTGCAGCCAGTGCCGATGCCCCACTGCTCGAGGGAACGCCTTCAACGACTGCCTTGGCAGTGGTCACCTCTCAACCCTCTCTCATACCCTCGAAGATGTTGGAAGGTATGTGTTTGCGATTTATTAATCTTATCTTCCAGATGTATAATTTGTGTACTAAAATCACACTGTTGTATCTTCCAGGAGTGCTTTTTGATTATCTCTATCAAGTGTTGCTCCCACACTTCTCCTTCCCATCTGAATTAGCCTCTCCCTCTGGTGGCGCTGGTGAGTACCGTTCCCGATTGGTAACTTTGTCTTTTCAGTGGTAGAATTATTTCTAACTCTCTCTTGTTCTGACTGCAGTGCTGCAAATCGAAGGGGGAGCAGAAAGATCGGCTGCGCCATCAGCCCTTCCGGCCTTGCCACCTGTCTCCACCGGTATAGTAAACTATCTTATCAATGACTTCCTTCATATCTATTGAATCATCATCTAATCGCATTTCGTCTTTTTCCAGCTGTCGTTCCAGTCTCGGTGCCTTTCGAGTCTCGCATTACAATACCGGGCGGCCCTTCCCAGCGACGTCCGTCCTCAAAAGGTGCCGCGAATAGTTTGCGCATGTTGAGCGACTACATCGAGGAACTCGACATCGAGGCTCCTGTATCTGCTGAGGACTTCGCCACGACGGTTAACCCGATGTTGGCGATATTTGCCACCTTCCATGACGAGGGCATTGTCGCCTCTTGGGTTAACTATTGTCGGGAGATCGAGGCTCGCCTTCATCAGCTGGAGTCAATGCGCCTGTCCCCCGAGACTTTGGCCTTGAGCACTCAACGGGGAGCATGGCTCGAGCAAAGCGCTTCTCATTTCCGTCATCTGGAACAAGAAGTGGCTTTGAGGCTGAAGGAGTGCCAAGATTCTTCAAGCAGAACTGCTCGCTTGCGTGCCGAAGTTTAGGCGAACGCCGCTGAGGTAAAGACCGTCTTCGAGGGTCTTCTGGAGCGCATATCGAATGGGCTGAGACTAAAGCGGGCACTTGATGTCACCGAGCATGACACTCCAGGCCGTGAAGCTGCTCATCAAGCCGTCAGGGATCAGCTTGCATCCGTCGCACAGCAACGGGCCCAGGTGGAGGCGGAGTTGGCAGTGGTATCCAATCGGGAAAAGGCATGGAAGGAAGTGTACGAACAACTGATAGAGCTACTTAAGACGCTTCCTTCCCAATAGCTGCCTTTGTATCAATGTATTTGTAAAAAAATTCTTTTCTGAGTAACATGTATCCGTTCTTTGCTCTTTTGTATGATTCACCATGTATTTGATTGAGGTCAATGAATAAAGATACACACTTTCTTTTGCAATATCTTGTATGCTCTTTTGTTTTCTGCCTTTACATCATGATGTTGTCGATGAACCTGATTGGCAGACAACTTAATTTTTCCAAGAGATAGCGATGGCTTAGGCCGCAGGTTCAGATCTGCCGCCTAAGACTTTTTAATTCTATGAGCCGTGAGGGTCTCATAGAGATTTTTCTCCCTACGGATCGAGAGGATCTCATAGGTGGATTTTCTCCTTAGGAATCGTGAGGATTCCTAAGTTTGGTTTTCTCTTATAAGTCGTAAGGATCCTATAAGAGAATTTTCCCTCTTACGAGTCGAGAGGATTCGTAAGCGGTTGTTTCCCTCCTCGTCGAAATTCGACTTCAGAGAGTGAGACCCGTGAATAGTATGCAAGAGACCATTTTGGATTGACTTGCAGGGCCCCATTGCTCAAGAAGCAAGCTTTTCAATCCTTGCTGTCTGAGACTTCTTCTTACAAATTGAGACGAATCGGGGATTTGTTTGCAGTTGTAGCGGAACAGTTGACATGAGTTAAGAAGCTCTCGTCACGGAGTGTTTGTATCCGTGAGTCGAGGAGTTTGCTAGGGATTATTTGTTTCCCAAGCGCCAAGTATTATTTGTTTCCTTGGGGTTTGAAACGAGTCGAGAGTTCCCACGGGGGCACTGGTGGCTCTGCGGGTCGACACGGATCAGGAGGCTCTCGTCAAGGAGTGTTTGTATCCGTGAGTCGAGGAGTTTGCTAGGGATTATTTGTTTCCCAAGCGCCAAGGATTATTTGTTTCCTTGGGGTTTGAAACGAGTCGAGAATTCCCACGGGGGCACTGGTGGCTCTGCGGGTCGACGCGAATCAGGAAGCTCTCGTCAAGGAGTGTTTGTATCCGTGAGTCGAGGAGTTTGCTAGGGATTATTTGTTTCCCAAGCGCCAAGGATTATTTGTTTCCTTGGGGTTTGAAACGAGTCGAGGGTTCCCACGGGGGCTCTGGTGGCTCTGCGGGTCGACGCGGATCAGGAAGCTCTCGTCAAGGAGTGTTTGTATCCGTGAGTCAAGGAGTTTGCTAGGGATTATTTGTTTCCCAAGCGCCAAGGATTATTTGTTTCCTTGAGGTTTGAAACGAATAGAGGGTTCCCACGGGGGCTCTGGTGGCTCTGCGGGTCGACGCGGATCAGGAAGCTCTCGCCAAGGAGTGTTTGTATCCGTGAGTCGAGGAGTTTGCTAGGGATTATTTGTTTCCCAAGCGCCAAGGATTATTTGTTTCCTTAGGGTTTGAAACGAGTCGAGGGTTCCCACGGGGGCTCTGGTGGCTCTGCGGGTCGACACGGATCAGGAAGCTCTCGTCAAGGAGTGTTTGTATCCGTGAGTCGAGGAATTTGCTGGGAGGGTATGGTTCCCTCTTTGTTTATGCCCTTGGATTGTATACAGGGATCGATGTGATCTTAACTGTAGGGAAAAAAGTTTCATTCTTTCATTTTTTTTTATTCTTTCCGCGATGCTCTATCATTTCAGCTTTTATATCGCGAAGGTCGCAATTGCCCAATCATTTCGGCTATTTTTCGCGGTGCCCAATCATTTCGGCTGTTTATTTTATTTCCACTCGCTGCTTTTTATTGCGAGTTGCCCAATCATTTCGGCTATTTATTTTATTTTTACCCGCTGCTTTTTATTGCGAGTTGCCCTATCATTTCGGCTATTTCGTATGCATGTGCGGCTTACTGGCTTTTCGCCGTAAACCTGAACTTGGACACTGATTTTGGCATCAGCACCGCTACAACTGGGATGTTGCCAGGAGCGAATCATCATTTGCCTCTGTCATTGTCGAACAAAGGAGGCTTAGCGACCAGGGTTAGGGTCCTGTCGACTAAGGCTTTTGACTTTATGAGCCGTACGGGTCTCACAAAGCTATTTCTCCCTACAAGTCGTGAGGGTCTTATAGGTGTATTTTCTCCTTAGGAATCGTGAGGGTTCCTAAGTGTTTTATTCCTCTGTAAGTCGTAAGGATCCTACAGGAGGGTTTTCTCTTTGTAAATCGAGAGGATTTACAAGGGTTATGCAAACATATCCCCAGTCACGGATGGACCTTGGTTAGGGAAATGTTTATTCGCGCCCGTGGATTGTATACAAGGATCAGTATTGAGCCACTTGTAGGGCAATATCGAAAGTTGTGGGGGTTTCTTAAGCACAGGTTTAGATCTCTGTAACTTAAGACTTTTAAATCTTACGAGCCGTGAGGGTCCCATAAGAGCGTTCTCCTTACGAGTCGTGAGGATCTCGCAAGTGTATTTTCTCCTTAGGAATCGTAGGGATTCCTAAGTGTGTTGTTCCCTTGTGAATCGTAAGGATCTCACGCGGGTGGTTTCTCCTTATAGGGTCGAGAGGACCCTACAAGTGTTTCTTAACGAGGTTGTGCCCTTTCAGGTTTTCACAAACACTTGCCGGTAGTCCTGCTGTTTTTACTCACAGAGCCCTTTCGGGTTTTCATCCGTGCCCATTTTGCTTATGGACTTACCGCTTTTATTTTCTTTTTTTTTATTTTCTTTTTCCCTCTTTTTTTACGAGGTCGCGCCCTTTCGGGTTTTCACGAACACTCGCCGGTAGCCCTGCTGTTTTTACTCACGGAGCCCTTTCGGGTTTTCATCCGTGCCCCTTTTTGCTTATGGACATACCGTTTTTATTTTATTTTATTTTTATATATTTTTTTTTATATCTCGTCAGTCTAAAGATGTTGCGGTAGTAGTTTAAAGACGTTTCGGTCTGCTATTAGTTTAAGGACATTTCGGTCCGCTGTTAGTTTAAGGACATTTCGGTCCGCTGTTAGTTTAGGGACATTTCGGTCCGCTATTGAGAAGCTGGCTACTGCTTATAAAGTTTGAGCTTAGGAAGATAGCGAGCGGACATAGTCGTCGTCATCTATCGTTGACCTAGGCTGTGGCTCATTAAGCGTAGTATTTCTTTAGGAAGCGACCGTTTATTGGTCTGAAAGGCCTTTCACCGTGCATGTCCATGAGTAGATAGGCCCCACCCTGGTAAACTTTATCTATGATGTACGGGCCTTCATAGTTCGGCTCGAATTTTCCCCGCTTGGCGCGATTGGGGATCATAGGTCTTTTGACCACTAGCACGAGTTCGCCTTGGTGGAATGTCCTCGGTCGGGTCAATCTTTCGTATGAGCGCATCATCTTTGCTTTATAAGCTTCCAGATTTTGTTGCGTTATGAGCCTAGTTTCATCAAGGGCGTCAAGCTCCTCAAGCCGAAGGTGAGCATTTTCTTCGTCCGTTAGCTCGTGGTGAACTGCCACTCGTAGAGAGGGTAACTCTATCTCGAAAGGGAGTACTGCTTCCGTACCGAACACCAACGCGTATGGCGTTGTGTTTGTGGCTGTCTTGAACGTGGTTCGATATGCCCAAAGAGCTTCTTGCAGTCTCTCATGCCAGTCTTTCTTATTTTGGGACACTGTTTTCTTTATAATTTTCGTCAAGGTCTTGTTGAAGGCCTCGGCGAGACCGTTAGCTCGTGGATTATAGACTGAGGAATATCTCCAGTCTATGTTATGCTGCTGTGCGAAGCGGCTGATTTTATGACTTCGGTAGGCTGGCCCGTTATCGGAGATGATCCGCCTCGGAGTTCCAAACCGATATATGACGTACGTTTTGAAGAAATGGAGGATATTCTCCGTCTTCACTTCTCTCAATGGTACTGGTTCTGCCCACTTAGAGAAGAAGTCAGTCGTCGCTAGGATGAAACGATGTCCTTTAGACGATGCTGGTTCGATGGGGCCGACTATATCAGTCCCCCACATTTCGAATGGCCAGCTAGCTACCGTTGGATGCAACGGATTTGGGTGCTGGTGGATGAAGTCCCCATGAATCTGGCATGAGTGACATTGCTTCGCATATTCGATGCAGTCTTGAATCATCGTGGGCCAGTAATAGCCCATCCGTTTGATCTTCAACTTCATCTTTGGACCTGCTTGGTGAGAACCGCAGATTCCGTCATGAACCACCTGAACGACTCTTTCCGATTCGTCCGGTCCTAAGCATCTCAGCCACAGAGAATCGAATGACCTCTTGTATAGAGTATCATTGACGAAGGCGAAAGACAGAGCTCGTTTTATGAGTTGATGTCTTGCGGACGCATCTTCGGGCATTTGGTGGGACTTGAAGTAGTCTATAAAGACTTCCCTCCAATCCTCAACCTTCTCATGATCTTTTATTTGCAAGGTCGCTTGTTCATTCACTCCCTTCTCTTCGGGTGATTCCGAAGGTATTTCTGCGGGGGCGAGCACCTGACGACTTTGTACCAAGATTCTAACGTCATCGAGGTTCTCGTCAGCCATTTCTTTAGCAAGTTTGGCCAACGCGTCCTCTTTGCTGTTATCCGCGCGTGGTATGCTCTCCAAAGTATAGGAGGGAATTTGGGTTAGCAGTTGTTGCACCTTTTCACCGTATTTTACCAATTCCGGTTTGCATGTTTGGTAATCGCCGTTTACTTGACTAACGACCAGTTGCGAATCTCCGTATATGAGGAGGTTTTCAATTCCCATGTCAATGGCGATCTCGAGGCCTACTATCAGAGCTTCGTATTCGGCTTCGTTGTTTGTCCTCGGTTCCGTCAGGGAGAACGCGTAGCGCATTATCCCTCCTTGTGGAGTTATAAAAATGAGTCCTACCCCTGATTTGATTATAGGGGTACTTTGTTTGCGCTTCTTCACGGAAGATGCTCCGTCAAAATAAAGCTCCCATCGGGTATTATCACCATCGATCGCATCAGACGCATGTTCGTCTGGAAGATCGCAGTTTAAAGGAGAGTCGGCCGGTATCGGGTGCTCAGCAAGGAAGTCGGCAATGGCCTGGCCTTTTACTGCTTTGAGTGGTCGATATGCTATCGAGAACTCCATTAAGAGCAGGGCCCATTTAGCGAGTCGTCCCGTCAATATGGCCTTTGACATTAGATATTTGAGAGGGTCCACCTTTGAAATGAGATGGACTTCATGCGCTAATGCGTAATGTCTAAGCTTTGTTATTGCGAAGATCAACGCCAGGCAGTGTTTTTCAATGGGGGAGTAATTGCTTTCTGCCCCCAGCAGCACTCGACTTAAGTAGTAAAGTGCTCTTTCTTTCCCCTGGTCATTCTCTTGTGCCCATAATGCGCCCAAAGAACCTTCAAGGGCGGCCGTATAAAGAATGAGAGGCTTTCCCTTAACCGGAGCGGCCAACACTGGAGGGTTTTGCAGGTACTGTTTGATCTCGTCTAGCGCGCTTTGGCATTTTTGGTCCAAGACGAATGGGGTCCCCTTCTTCATCAGGTGGCTATAGGGACGGCACTTGCCTGAAAGATTGGCTATAAATCGCCGTATGTATGCGAGCTTCCCTTGGAGAGACCGCAGCTGTTTGAGAGTTCTCGGCGGAGGCATTTCCATGATTGCCTTGATCTTGGACGGATCTATTTCAATACCCCGGTGTCGAACAATGAATCCCATGAATTTTCCTGAGGAAACTCCGAATGCACACTTGAGCGGATTCATCTTCAAGTTGTATTGCCGAAGACGTTGAAATATGGTCTTCAGATGCTCGACATGTTCCTCATATGATTTGCTTTTAACAACGAGGTCGTCGATATAGCATTCAACGATTTCGTGTATAAGGTCATCGAAAATCTTCGTCATGGCCCTTTGGTAGGTTGCACCGGCGTTCTTTAAACCGAAGGGCATCACCTTGTAACAGAATATTCCCAAAGGAGTCCGGAAAGCCGTATGTTTCTGATCTTCAGGGTGCATTTTTATTTGATTATATCCTGATGAGCCGTCCATGAATGAGAAAATCTCATGCGCGGACGTATTGTCTATCATCAGTTCGGTGACTGGTACTGGGAAATCATCCTTCGGGCAGGCTTTGTTGAGATCCCGAAAGTCCACGCATATGCACGCCGTTCCATTTTTCTTCATCACTGGGACGATATTAGAAATCCATTCAGGGTACTGAACCTCCTGGATAAAGCCGGAGTCTATCAGCTTTTTGACTTCAGCGTTGATGCTCATCTCGAGCTCAAGCCGCATTCTTCTCGGCGCTTGTTTGACTGGCTTGACACTCGGGGATATTGCCAGTCTATGTACAGCAACTTCTGGATCAAGTCCCGGCATCTCAGAATAGTTCCATGCGAAGCAATCTTTATGCTGTACAAGGACGTCCTTTAACGCAGCCACCTTTTCTTCAGACAGCAGCTCGCTGACGAATGTCGGTCGCGGATCGTTTATCGTCCCCAACTCAATTTTCTTGAGATTATCTGCAGTGGTATGTATTCCGTCCTCCAGTTCTTTCGGAGCTGGAGGAAATTCTGAGATCACCTCATCATTGCTGTTTTCGAGGCACCAGGGAAGGCTGTCCATGTTCTCGGATTCTTCTTGTAGTATTGTTATCATGTGACAGGTACGAATTCGCTTCCAATCCCAATGTGGAACTGGTTTTTCTTTCGTGGCCTTAGGCTCGTGCTTTTGCGGTGGTGCTACCCTCCAGTTGTTGGACAGAGCGAATTTACCAAGCTGATATTGATCTTCGACCCAATTCTTGAAGGTGAAGCAATCTTCAAGAGGATGACCTACTACTCGATGGTAAGAGCAATAGTCCGGGTGTGAGGCTTCGCCTGCTTGTTCAGGGTGTTTAGACTCCGGCAGCGCGAGCATCTGATGTTTTAGAGCAAGCTCAAATATCCTCCTTGTCTTATCCCGAGGAAAAGAGTATGCTCGACTCATTTTCTTCATGAGGGATAGATCAATAACGCTCGACTCCCGTTTGCATGGCTTCTTAGCCCTGCTTTGTTGTTGTTGAGTGCCTTTTTGGCCTTTCGACTTATTTCTGCTTTTGAGCTGAGCCTTCTTTATAACAGGTTGACAAGGAGCGGCATTTTCATCCTTTACGGCCTGTTGGAGAAGGCGTTGCGTCTTGGCTTTCTCGTAGATGGTCGTCTCACGGTTGTGATCATCTCGGACTTTTTGACCAGCTTTCTTTATAAGTCTGTCCATTTGTTCCTCGAACGACGGACTGGGCTCTCTTGCATCTGGAACCTTCACTGGCTTAGGATTAGCGTCCTCCCATTGAGCATCCGCTTCTTCATCAAGGTCATACACGACGTAGCAGCCGGTTAGTAACTCTCGTTTCTTTGACCGGATGTATCCAAGCCCTCTCGTTTCCATTCTCCCATTAGGCAGTTTGCGTTGAGTCCCGGGAACATTCCAGACCCTGTCATAGAATTTGGCCTCTCTAACGGTCTGTTTGAAGGATATCCCCTGGCGTTTCAGCAGCTTCTTCAAACCCTCTGTATAATATCTGGGAAGACGGATAGGCTGAAGCCTGTCGAGCGCAGGATCTGCGCCATACCAGATTTCTTTTTTCATCTTGGTTTCTTCAGAGCGGTAAAACAGAATTGCTTTCTCGTTTTCTCGCATTGGAGGGATGTAGAATGTCCGCAGCTCTTCTATACTGTAGATATTAAGTGCGTCCAGTTCTTTATGATGTTTAGGCGGCACCATGGCGACTTGCAGACTTTGCTCTTCGTCAGCGGAAGCTTGTATTGAAGGTCGAGCAGAGAATACGACATGGACCTCATCCTCCGAGTCACTACCAAAGACCAATATAGGAGTGGACGGTCCTGGCTTGTTATGTTGGGGCGGACCCGAATAAACGATCTCCTCTTCTTCCTCGGTATCACTGCCGAAGACAGGGATGGTGGCGTTAGTTTTATTTTCCGGCTTGTGACACTTCTCCGTGTCTTCGAAATCCGGCAAGAAGTATTTGGCATCTTCGTATTTGCGGACCTCGTTCACAGAGAACGGGTTCGGTTCTCCCGTCACGGTATACTCGAAACCATCCTTAAAATACTTCATACACTGATGTTGTGTAGAAGGGATGATGTTGTACTCGTGTAACCATGGTAGGCCGAGCAAAGCGTTGTAGCATGTCTTGGCGTCTATGACGTGGAACTTAATGTCCGTGACGAGTAGCCCGAAGCGTAGCGTCAGTATCACAGATCCAAGAGTCTTTGACGATTGGGAGTCGAACCCGGATATGGTGATCTTGTCCCGAGCAAGGTGCTGGACGCTCATGCAGATTTCCTTCAACACCCGCACGTTGAGTAGGTTAACAGACGACCCGTTATCGATCAGGATTTTGCCTATCTTTATATCATGGCAGTATCCCGAAATATAGAGAGGGCGATTGTGTTCGCAAGTCCCAAGTAGAAGGTCTTCATCGCCAAAAGTAACATCAGCCGTGTGTACTTCCTCTAACTCATCCTTCATCTTTTCCTCGGCCAGGCATGCTTGGAATTGTTCCGGGTCTTGGAGTGCCTTAATCAACGAATCTCTCGGCTCTTTTGATTGCAAAAGGGCGTCAAGAATGCTGAGCTGTGAGGGCAGCTTCCTCAGATGTGCTAAGACGTTGTAATCCACCTTATTCTTCTTTGGTGGGTTCTTAGCGGTTAACTCTTCCGCAACTTGGTCATCGAGAGTAATATCCTCAGAGACCTTTTCTTTCCCTTTATCTTTTCTGTTCAAGGGTCCGAGGTTCTTTTCAGGCAGCGTCCGATTCCGCAGCCGGATATTTTCGCAGACCTTCGGTTCTTCTTCTTTCCCTGAAGCGGACTCTTTAAAGAGAGGGGCAAGTTCTAGCTCTTCATCAGAATCACTCCCGAATGTAGGCACTTGTGATCCACCGGTGTTAACCATGCGACAATCGCCAGCAGTTCTTTTAAGCCCTTCGATCGTATTTCTCTGCTCCCGACGAGTTTTACGTTTTTCCCGCTTAAAGCGTTGTCGATGAGCAACGTATCCTTGCCACCATCTATCGAAAGCTTTGCACTCTTGAGTGGGGTGCGAAATCCTCTGATGATATAAGCAATACGAGGGGTGCGTTTCCACTTCACCGGCGATGTTTCCTTCAGAGGATGGTAGCTTCATGCCTATTGATATGGCTTTAGCGAACTTTTTCCTCATCCTGAGTTGGCTTTTGTCGGTAGTGGAGGTGTTTTGCTCCAGCGGATCGTCTCAGCTCCTTCATCAAGTCGCTGGCGCTTGGCCCTTTCAAATATAGCCGCCTCGTGCTCCCGATCAGCTTTACTTTTCAACCGAGCTTCATTAAGGAGTGCGTCAATTACTTCATCTGATGGCCCCAGAACTTTTTGGTTCAGGATCTGCCCCCAGCTTTTCGGTGCAAGGAATCTCCTCATCATTCGTGATCGAATGGGAAATCATATGACAGCTCGCCACATATTCCTCGGATTCATCTGATGAACTTTCTCCCTCATCCTCCTCTTGAAAGACATGGCTGAGGAACTCTTGGAATGTAATGGGGGTTCGTGCCTTCTGATTGTATTCCTCCAGCGCGTCAATTTGCTTTTGTAAGTCCGTGCGCTTGTTGCCAGGCTTCACGGGCTTCTTAGATTTCTTCTTCTTCTTTTTCGAAGATTTTGACGGCTGGTTATGAGTGTTTGGGCCACTTCCACCAATCTTTTGAATCGGACGAGGTTTTAGCATTCCCTCCATAATTTGTGGCTCCAATGGTTCTTCCACTTGACCGCTGGACATGTCTGAAGATCGTTTAGCATCCTCTTTGTCTTGGCTGATAATACGACCTCCCAAGGAGCTTCTTCGATGACGGAGCATGTTGCCCCTGACGTATTCGTCCCCTTAGAGGTGTGGGGTTGCGGGGGATTCACCTTCCATTTGTCAGATAACGCGAACTTGCCTTGTCGGTATTGGTTTTCAAGCCAATTCTTGAAAACGTAGCAATCTTCGATCGGGTGGCCTAATACTCGATGATAAGGACAGTAGTTGGGCTCGTTGACGTCACTTGGTTGCAACGGACGTTTTGGATCCGGCAGATTTATGAGTCTGTTGCGCAACGCCAGCTCGAATAACCTCCTCGTTTTATCGCGGGGGAAGGAATAAGGACGTCCCATCCTATCCTCAAGGGGTACGTACGGGCGCGTATTGTTTGGACGAGCAACCGGCTTCGAGTCGTTCGGTTGTTGTTGAGCATTAGCGACAACGATCGCTTTTCCCTTTCCTTTGTCATTTCGGGAATCCGGCTTTGGGAGAGGGGGTTTATGGCCCATCTGGTCCATCTGCGCTAGTTTGTCAATCAAAGCCTGGAAGGTAGTCGGCTTGAAGAACATCATAAACTGTGAGATGGTTGCTTGTGGATCAAGGGTTCCAACAAACATTCCCACCGCAGGGGCTTCTTCTATGCGCTGCTCACACTTCGACCATAGATTACGCCACCGTATAGCGTACTGAACCCATGTCTCGCCGGGTTTTACCCTAGCGTTAATCAGTACCGTCATCGGGGTACGTTCATTGGCAGTTGCAAAGCGTTGGGTAAACAGCAGCTCCATTTCCGCGAAGGTTTTAATAGAATCATTAGGGAGTTCAGAGTACCACTCGAACGCCGTATCTGATAGACTTCCAACGAACTAGCGGAGCAAAAGCTTGTCATCGCCGCCGGTGTTACGGCAAAGCGCCCTGAACTGGGCAACATGCTGATGGGGATTGCCGGTCCCCTTGTAGACATGGAACTTGGGAATTGTGTAACCCGGCGGGTACTTGATTTGGTCATACCAGCCTGGATATGGCGCCCCATTTTTACGACGTGGCCGGCTGCTTCGGCCGCATGATGAACCCTTATTTGCTGGGCTATGTATTCGTCCAGATCAGTTTTAGAGATTGTATCCTCTTTAGCCGTTGATAGAATGGGCTGAGGATTCGATGTCTCTCCCCTATCGTCTCCAAGGACGATCGGAGGTTCTTCATTCGGGGGATCTTGTTGTATCATCATCCCTATCATGTCCTGGAAGAGGAGGCCCATACGCTATATGTTGGCCGCTTGTTCAGCAGCCTCTTTGTCCTTCTTTTCCAATATTCGGCGAAGGAACTCGGCGTCGGTCTCTTCATCTCGGCGCTCATCTAAGGATGCTTCAGGGTTTTCTTTTGGCTCTGTAAGCACGGCCATAGCATTCATCATCTCCTGGAGCTTTTGTTGCTGCTCCTGAGCCTTGGTCACTGATCGGGTGAGCGGTCGGTGACCCGTAGAAGTGCGGCTTTCCTCCTTTCCAGAAGCCATATAAACCGTATGAACTGTTATGCCCCCTGACTTGGGGCGTTTAGGTTCACCGCTTTTAGACTTTGCCATTGACGCGGGGGTTTTCTCTGGCCTCCTCCTTTTATGGGCCGTTGAGGTTGAAGGAACCATTGTAGGGGGCACCCTAACAGCTGCTGTCCCCTGCTGTTTAATGGGACAATCCTTGTCTTTTTCCACCTTTGCCTTTTTCTGGCGACGAAAGTGGTCCGGGTCAATCACGGAGTCTTGAACCCTACGCCAAACCTTGTATATTTTTGACGACAGCCGTTGAGGGGGCTGTTCCAGCTTTGTCTCTGGAGCTTTGTCTATAGGCGGAGGAGATCTTTTCAATGTAGCGGTTGGAGAGTTCTTCCGTACCCTTCTCAACAGCTCAAAACCTGTTCCCAGTTGGAACAGCAGCATTGACTTCCACCACTGGAGCTGGTGGAGTTAGCCCTGAAGGAGAGTTGCCCCCCTGCCTTCCTCACTCGTTGCCAATGGCGACGTCGTGCACGACGAGCTATCGGGATTGGTTCGGAATTTGAGATAGTTTCTTTTTGCCCCCTGTTCGAGTGTGGGGTGACTGCTGATGTCAGCCTATCGAAGACTGATGCCTTTTGACCAGCAAGGGCAGGAATGGGAATCGTCAATCTTGCGAAGACCGACTCTCTGATGGGAGAAGCCGCTTTAACAACTTCCTGAGCAGCGGCCGTTGCCCTCTTTGGGACGGCCACTCTATGATTCTGATCCAGCCTGGCGAAAACGGAGGCTGTTGGTTTGGTAACGGGCGACCTATTGACAGGGGCCGTCGTAGCAGTGAGCCGGTCGAAGACCGACTTCTTGTTCGCCTCTGGTGCAGGTATCGCATAGAGAAGTTTGTCGGTGGGATCATGGTCCCGAAGAATAAGCCAGTGGTGGCTTGGGCCACCTGGTCTACTGGCAGAGTGAGGAAAGAGGCCGCTTGGGGCCCATATGCTACACCTCTAGGTGAGGTGGAGCGTTTGTTGCAGTGGCACTTCGAGCAGTTGGTGCCATTAGAGGCCATTGAATCTTGAGTTCTCTGCGCCAGGCAAGAGACCAAATCTTAGTAACTTGAACTCCGAAGGCAACCATTTAACAAACCGCGATTGGTTCGCGAGGACGACACACGAAGTGTGGAGTGGAAAGAGGAAGAGGTCCCACCGGGCGTGCCAGAATCTGTTCCCCTCCGAACGGCGGCCTAGAATTTGCGTCTCGCCTGAGATTCGGGGCAGATGCTATATGGTTTTATCCGTCTACCTCTCCGAAGATGCCAAGTTGATTTATGGCGCCGTATATCGGAGGTTTAGACGGATGCGGCCGATGTAGCAGACTTCGTCAGATTCCCCCTCAGGGTGAGGGGTTTTTGATTGTGGGGACGCTCTTCCCTGCAGGCGCAAGCCCCTGCAGTTAATTACACTACCGCATCGTGGGCAACAACTTTCTCCTTCTCCAAAATTTTACTTCGTGTCGTGGGTGTTTGTTTTGTTTGTGGTTGCCCGTGGATTGTATACGGAGACTGAGTAATGCCGTCGCCCGTAGGACGTGGATTAGTCCAAATCTGTTTTTATTTGGGTTTGGTGTTTTTTAGTTTAAGGATGCGTTAGTCGCGTTGCGGCTAAGATCAACTTAAACGTTCGCCAAGGATACATTAGTCCTATTTTGGACTAAGATCGACTTGAACGGGATCGTTTAGATCCGAAAGAAGAGCAATTGGCTCTATTGTTCCAGTTTAGAGACGTGGTGGTCCATGTTCCAGTTTAGGGACGTGGTGGTCCGTCATTAGTTTAAGGACGTTTCGGTCCAATATTAGTTTAAGGACGTTCCGGTCCACGAGTTTAAGGACCCCGCGATCCATATTCAGGTATGGTCGTTGGGACCCGTCGCCTCTCTGACGTCGTTGAAGGATTACAACGAGAAGTGTCAGAGGAGTTCGGAGATGTACCCTCGAACCGGTAGTAAATTGATTTAAGAGAGCATTTGTGCTCAGTTCAATTTAATTTAAGGACTTACGGCCAAAATTGGGCTAAGTCCAGTTGAAAATGTTCCACATTTTTATGCATTGCATTTCTTCCATTTTTTTTGTTTGGGCTTTGCCCGTAAGAATGTAGAGCATCAATTTATCCTGGGCTCTGCTCATTTATAAATGATGCAAGGCATCTGTTTTGTCTGGGCTTTGCCCCCCTTTATAAATGCATAGCATTTTTATTATTTCGTTTGGGCTCTGCCCATTTATAAATGATGCAGAGCATCAATTTAATTAGGCCTGTTTAGTCTTTTAATTGGGCTTGGCCCTTCAGGAAAGAAATGCATTGCATTTGTCAGGCGCTTTGCGCCAATTACTGAGCGCAAGCGCTTGTGGTGAGGACACGTGTCATGCTCTGGTGAGCGCAAGCGCAACAGCGCAGTGCGCTGCGCTAGTGCGCTGCGCTGTTGCGCTGCTGACACGTGGCGCGCTCTCAGCGAGTTGCGCCAATTCTAGAGAGCAAAGCTCTATCTTAAGAGCGCGTAGCACAAGTTGTTCTACAGCTAACACGTGGCGCTCTCTCAAGAGCGCAACAGCGCAGTTTGGAAGTGCAAAGCACTATTTTTTTATTTATTTATTTTTTTCTGTTTTAAGGAACCAGTGGTTCATAAGAAGTGCAAAGCACTATTTATTATATGAAGATCATTGATCTTGTTTTTAGATCAATGATCTATTAGAGGAAATTTCTTCTCCCTTATAAAGGTTTTTTACCTCTTCTTGAAATTTTTCTCAGAGTTCTCTCTGTTTGAAGCTCTTGATTTTTCAAGAAAAAAAATGTTGATGCCTTTGAATTGAGGCCTAGGGTCCTTTTTATAGTGCCCATAAGTTTGTTGAATTTGTTAAAGAGATCTTTCTTAGAGTGATTTGGGGAATTTTCCCCACCGTTGGATCTTTGATCCAAGGGCTTCTGTTTTACAGAAGAAAATCTTCTTGTTTTAACAAGAACAGAAAGATTTCTTTAAAAATCTTTAATTCTGTTTGGCGCAGATGCCCCAGCGCGTGACACGTGTCGCGCGGCGCAGAGCGCAGCGCAACTGCGCTAGCGCATCTGCGCCGACACGTGTCGCGCGGCGCAGAGCGCAGCGCAACTGAAGCGTTGCTTCATAAAAATAGAGCTTTGCTCTGATTGGGCGCGCCTTCTTGGGCGCTGCGCTGACGTATTAGCGCCTGACACGTGGCACGTTGCGCCCGAGACTTGAAGCGTTGCTTCAAAATTTTGAATTTTGAATTTGAACAGAGCTTTGCTCTGATTGGGCGAAACATACCCCCCAGGCCCGCAGCTTTCTCTCTCTCTCTCACTTTCTCCTTCTCTTTCTCTCTCTTCTCTCTTCCTCTCTCTCCTCGCATAACGACGAATTTCTTTCTCCTCTCATTTTCTCTCTCCTCTCGATCTTTCTCTCCCTCTCTATCTCTCTCTCTCTCTCCCCGCATCTCCTCTCTCTCTCTCTCTCTTCTTCTTTATATTTCCTTCCCCTTCAAAAATAAACAGAACCCATCCCTGAAAACCTAGCCGCCTTCCTCCCTCGCCTCTGCCTAGCGCCGACGACGCCGCACAAGCCTCGTCACCCCTCAACCCTCGTCGCAGCCGCCTCTACCCTCCCTCATTCCTCCTTCCTCCTCTCCCCGAGCACATTGCACGAGCTACCGCGCACCCCCCTGCACACTGCTGCACACCGTGGGATCGCCGCCGGTGATCTTGATCCGTGCCCCTGGCCCTCACACACCCCTCTGTGAGCATAGCTTCCCTTCCTCCTCTTCTTCTTCTTCCTTCTCCTTCTTTTCTTTTCTTTCTTTGCTGTCAGTTCTGTTTTGATCGCCGATGGTCGCTGCAGGTACCTCGTCGGAGCTCCGTCGACGCCGTCGACCCTCACGATCCCTCTCCAGACCATTGTAAGCCTACTCCCCTTCATTCTCCTTCTCTTCTTCTCTTTTCTCATTCATACAGTTCTGGGAAAATTTGATGGTTACTGTTTTTGTGATTGCCGGAATCCGACCGTGCCTGCGACGTTTCCCGACGACTCAGCGAGGACCTCCGACCCGTGTGACTCCACTGTTCATCGTTTAGGTTTATTCCATGAACCGTGCGCGCGTCGCGATTTTTCCCCGCCGACGCGTAACGTTCCGTTCTCCGTTTCGCGACCCGTCGAGGCAAGTGAAACTTGCTACATGCTATTTTAAACTATTCGTATGCTAAATTATTTATTTCCTGTTAAACCTCTAAGTAGAATCAAAAGAATTGGATTTCAAGTTAACCGTATATGGTTCCGTTACACATTTTATGATCCCGAACTTGAAACCTAATTTTGCATCTAATTATTTATACCTAGTAATCACCTGTAAGTGATGGACCATATGATCACATTCGTTTATAGCCATGATACCCCTTTTATCCAGTTTTAACCTACCGGACATCCATGTGCAACTTTAACCGGTTTAATTACAACTGCATCCATTGAACAAATTATACATGTTGTCGCATCCATGGATCACTCAATACTCATTAACCTGTTTTTTTAGCATTTACATCTATCATAATGTATTCGTATAGTGCTGACATCATCTGATAAGCACAACTGATAACTGTACAGCTAATTAATTAAATCTGCTTTATTGCTTAACTTACTACTTAGATTATGTTGTTGATAACCATGCTTGATTACTTATAACCATGATTATGCTAGCTGTTTATGAATACCCACATGTTATCTTTTACACCCTGGCCTGACTTGCTACACACATATCGATTGACCCGACATGGTACCGTACACCACTTGACTTGACCTGTTGTACCATGGATTGACCCGTTACCTGATCTTGTGTCTAATGCCAACAAACCTGACATGTATGTAAGTCTACGGTAGCGCCCCGGCCGTCTACAGACGCCAAATGCGGAACAAAAACTTTTTAACTGGCGCTATCGTATACTTTAACCCGGATTTGCCATTATTGCTAAACTAACAAACTGTAAAGAGAGTAGAAAGGTTATACCGAATGATCCGAGTCCTTCATTCTTTAACCATCATCCCACGCTCCGTTGCGGCTACTCCGATCTCGTCGATCTCCGATCTGCTCGTCCAGGTGGCACCACGTCAACGATTCTTTAAACGGGCTCCCGCCTCTGACTCGAGGCAACTCGGTCGTCAAGTTTGCTAAAAGAGATGACCAAGATTGATGTAGAGAATGAGTAGAAGACTTTGTCTCGTTCCGTCCAAAGCTATGGACGAACGGTTAATGAAGTTGCCAATAAGTCGGGTGATGGAATGAAATGAGCTATGAAATTTCCATACACCCCAAAACTATCATATCTTTTTACAACCATAATCTTTATCAAGTGAAAGAGTGAGTGAGAGTGAGGAGGGGGCCGGCCATATATAGCAATGGGGGTGAATGTAGGAGCAAGAGAGTAACCATAAGGAAATATCTAGTGTGAACACAAGAAAATATCTAGTGTGAACACACAGTGTGAACACAAAGAAAGCAACCAATGAAACAATAACACCTCACCGCTTCTAGAACCTTCTAGAAGCATCCACACTCTTCCAAAGAAAAGATAAATCCGTCTTTAACCGAATGTTAAAAGACGGCTGATAGAAAACTGGAAACTGGCAACTTCCAAAAGTGATCCCGAAACGAATTTCAGGATAACCCCGTAACAGTATAAATATACCCGCATTTGTATTACGACCGAATACAAATGCAACTGAGACAAAGATATTATATCTACTCAATACAATACTCAGATCCGGCTTAAACCAAAGCCGACCAGTATCATCTGTCCGAAAACCGACACGTGCGTAAACGCACGTGCATTCTCCGAACCCTGCCATAAAACCATACGGCCTCTACATCGTTTCGCCCGAACTTGGGAAACTGTCTGTGGGGGACTCTAATGACTCGTCAGTACCCTGACAGTGGGTTTAACCACAAACCGTCAGCGGCACTAGCTATGCGTAACGACTGCCCATGGACTGACCTCAAGGGAGGCCGATGAGCGAACTCATCCGGAAACCCTACTGAGCCTAACAGTGACAATGTATATACAGTCCAGTCCGTTCGTCTATGAGTATCGCATATCTGTCTAGGGGGCTAGTAACGTCAGACCCCCAATAGCAGTATAAGTCGTGTCGGAGTGTAGCCCAATAACACCCTCAGATACTACTGGAGTACTTACCAGTAAATCTCCTGCCACGGCTATGGGCTTTGTGTAATGGCTCTCCTAGACACAGCACGATCTCGCCCCCAATACCGGGAGAGACGAATCCCCTGCCGATCCGCTCACGTGCCTCCATGTGGCTCGGGACTGTACCCAAAAACTACCTGTTTGCACGACTCCTTTGAGCCGTGGTAGGGTAGAAATCAAAGCACAGTGGGAACTCACACGAGACAAATGATGACCTCGGGTTGATGAACTAACCTGTACGCATGTCACCAGGGAACTGCTATCTGACGATATGTATAATACCAACTAGCAGGTTCCCGGCGAGTCCTGTCCGGTGTACTCATAACCCAATGAGCACCTGTATACATCTTAGGTGATCCAACTGACACCAGTGGCTTGTGAGACCGGCCACCGCCCCTCGTCGGGGTCTCGACTGTATACACTAGTCTACTCCGGAGTATCGATGCCCTGTCTCGAAACTCCCACGACTAGGGACCACAATTAAGGATATGCGTATAAACCACCCAACTCTCACGTATATGATCACCATCATACTGTTGGTAGTAAAGCAAGATCCTAAGGGCTCTATCAAAGTGTAACATGTAATCAGTCACCTGAACATGTACACGACTGATAAAGACAAACCAGATAGCATACTATCATCTCGAGTAAGACTATCCTACCGGTATAGGTCTTCCGCAATCATTGCAATCACGTACCTGCGATCCAATAATTGACTCTGAGGGCACTATCTCTAACAATATAGTCCTCACGGACCGTTCCTGTTGTCTATCCAGACAAACCTGCTCTTACCTGATCCTGTGTTGGCATTAGTTCTAGATTACGGAATACCTGACTTGACACATATAACTTGGGGTCATGGGGAAATCAATGATGAAATCCTGACTTGTAACTCGACAGTTGCTCGCTTATACAGATCAGTTTTAAAGGCTAGGCCCGCCTCGTGACGATGCTGCTGACATCGTTGGTCTGTACTCCTTTCCTGTTAGTGCCTAGCGGCACGTCTCGGTTTCAGCCCGAGAGTCTGTAAACCGTGGTCCCGGGCATGCACGGGATACTATTGAGTTACATCGATAATTCATCAAATTGATTTCAAAGACTTTAGAGTAGAAAACCCAATAGAACAGTTTAGTTTACTCACTGCACACTACCCTTCACTGCCCTGATTTATATTACTGTTACACCTGCTTTTCATTCATGTTTATACTTGCATTGCCTGTTACCCTGTTTATTCTATTACTTGATGACATGACGCGCTGACGTCTGGGTTTTGCATGGCCCAGATTCCGTACCTTTGCTGCAGTCCGAGCAGGAGTACTTCAGCCAGCAGGCTGAGCTGTGAGGTGTCAACAGTAGTTAGTTCTTTTATTTTCTGCATTTTATTCCTGATGTGAGCCCGTATTATGGGACATACATTCCAGTTATTTTGTATTGGATCTTTTGCTTCCGCACTTTTATTATTCTTGACTCATGTTATCTTGGTTTATAGACATGTGTTAGATAGTTACATTTTGTTCTTGATATTTTTACAGCCGTAATGTGACTGTGGATGGATACTTCCTACCCACAGGTAGCATGGTTGGTTATGTCACGTACCCAATTTAGCGTACTCTGGGAAGCGGGGCGTGACAGTAGGTGGGTTCACTTGTATCGTAACCACTATTGTACCTTTATTTTATTCAGTTGTATCTAGTGACTCCATCAACCAAACTTGTATATTTATTCAGATTTAGAGACCAGTGGTGTTTATTCTTTCAACCTTAGAGTCGCGCGTTGTATTATTATGGATTTAATGTTGTTTTGAGTTTCCTTTTGAGTTTTGATTCTCGCCCTTCGATGTTGTATACTATATTGCTTGTGTGGTTGTGGCCGTCGATTGATGAAGAGCTAGCTCCCGCTTGGAGATGCGTCTTATCATTGATGTATATATTTATCATGTTGTACCCCGTTCGGGGCCAGAATTTACAAAGGAAACTCTGCCGAAATTTTCAGAAAAGACTTGTGATTTTAAAAATGCATATTTCGGCTTATGTTGCTAAACTACTCGATTTAAATTGGTTTTTCCTTCACTCTACTGCTTTACTTGGTTTTGATTTCTGGGTTTTGGATTACTTAGATTACGTACGTCTCGAGACGTTTCGTAATTTAAGTGTCGGTCATGTTCCGTACTTTTCGGATCGTGACAATAGAGCGCACCATATCTCATAAGGTGCGATTCCTCCATCCCGATATACCGTTGTGCTGTGGTATATACGGAGGAGTAAGCTGAGAGAGAATCTCATTCTCTTTTAAATAGTCTCGGAATTCCATACTACAGTATTCTTCTCCCCGATCATATCGAAGGATTTGAATACCTTTATCCATCTGGTTCTCAACTTCGTACTTAAATTCCTTGAAATTCTCAAAAGATTCAGATTTATGTTTCAATAAGAACACATGTCCGTATCTTGATAGAATATCGGTGAATGTAATAAAGTACGTGGAACCATCCCTGGCATGTGTAGAGATAGGACCGCATACATCACTATGTATCTGTCTAAGAGTTCAGTAGCTCTTTCTCCGTTTTCAGTAAACGGAGATTTGGTCACCTGGTCTTTGAGACATGACTGGTAAGTTTCATAAGATGTAAATTCGAACGGGTTCAAATATGCATCCTTATGGAACTTCAGCTAGTCTTGTTTTATCGATATGACCTAGTCTACAATGCCACAAGAAAATTTCGTTCATTTCTGAATTGTTCCTCTTGTGTGTGTTCTGTACGTTAGAACTGTGTTTTGATTCAGAACGTGTATACTGTTATACAACGTACCTTACCCAATCAACACTTGATCTAGAAAAATATTCACAATATTATTGGTACGAAATAACAGTTGCTCAGAATCAATGTATTACCAGTTAGTAACACTGGATGATATTTGCCAACAGATTTAGCTGCAACAATTGCACCATCTCTACTACTAGAGACACGTCACCATTTTCCAGTTCTCCACCTTTCTATAGCCCATATAACAAATTACATATATGGGATCCTCATCCGGTTCCAATACCCAGGACGTAAAGTAAACTGAGAAACGGTTCTTGGTAACGAACACACCCAAAGACAATGCATCAACATGCTTATTCTTCGTTTGGGTGGCGTGGGAATCCGGGTATTCCCCTATTCATTGCTCAGACTTATGACAATCATAACGTAGAGCGGAACCAAACCCAGTATAATAAGTAGGTTTGGTCAAAATATCCATATTATTATCTTGACTAAAGCATTTCATTGGTCGCTACCAGGAGAGAGAGAAGGATAACCACTTTGCATGCGCTATTTGCAAGATTAGATTGGTTATTTTATCTAATCAGGATGGCTCCCACTGTTTTTATCAAATATTCCTTCAAACCCTAAAAGATAAGATTAGTCGGGATTAATTACACCCTACAGGTTCGCCAATCATTCGGCCAGACAGGTATCGGTACTCCGAGGGAGGTTCCCCGTGCTTTCGCACGGACCTAATTAAAATAAACCTCGTTTCCCCAGAGGCATAACCCTATTGACACCTTTCTAGACACCTACTGGATTAGCTAATTGTAAAGTGCAAAACTCTCGCAGGAGTAACTCTAACTCGCAGTGGGTATCGGGATCCAACTATCATATAGAAAGTTGTAATCTCATTGCAAATTTCAACACTTGAAATTTCCGATAATGGTTTTTACCCCTAGCAATTTATGACCTTGGCTATGGTCAACAAATCATAAGTGCTAGTCAAATTCAACCCGTCATTTCTTAATTGAATTAAACTCACCCGTGCGACCTTTGGCTAAGGTCAACAAAGCCGCACAACTACCCTAATCCAATCTCATCACATGCTTCAGACAAGTACTAATTAGCTACTGCACACTACGCCTTGGTTATGGTCAACAAACGTAGCACGAATACTAAATAGTGCTTATTTGAAATGATGGAGGGCTATGCCGGTTTTTAAGAAAACCATGAGCATAATGAACTTGATATTGTTGTAGAATCTAATGATTTTGAAAATGAGTGTTTTTTAGGATTTTGCTAGTTTCGCTAAAGAGGTCACTCCTGGTGAAGGGATCTCGGCTCTTTCCTCATCGAATGAGGTGCGGGATATTCAAGAATACCACTATGCAAAGCAAGAACTAGAGAAGCAATCAAAAACAAAACCGAGTGAGTTGTAGCATTTTCTAGTTTCGCTAAAGAGGTCACTCCCGATGAAGGGATCTCGGCTCTTTCCTCATCGAATGAGATGCTGGATATTCATCAAGGAATACCATTATGCAAAGCAAAAACTAGAGCTACCCTTTTTGAAAATTTGATTCTACAACATCTTTAGCTTTCTTTTTTTTCATTAATCTCATTAATGAACTCCCATCATTTAATATTTCTTAAACATTACAGAAAAGTGAAACGAAAATAGAACGTACGCTTATGCCATCTGCATTCGCCACTGGGCCCCGTCATGTACCGTTAGGTTACTTAACTACCGACAGAGCGAGGGTTGGACTAGCGCGGGTGCAAAATATAAGCAACATTTATTATATATCATATATATAATATAACATTCGTCTCACGCAGTTATATGATAACATCACAGAACCAAGCAGCAAAAGCAACATATGAAATATTGGATATAGTAGGATTTCCGTGTTTTAAATTTAAACAGTAATGTAAAACCCGTATTCCACGGTCGTAAAGAATAGCCAAACCCACATCCCTAAACCCCTACGAGAGCGGCAAGTAACCCTACCAATTCTAGAGTTAGGAGACCCGGTCTCAACTCCTTGAGATGGTCTTCCACTGGACTCTAGAACCCGGTTACTTGTGCTCCCCTCCCTAGGTCTATCCTAATGCGGAAAAGTAAATAATATACATCAGTGGTGATATCATCCTCAACCCGAAAATGCCCCAATAAAAGAATATTACATACAAATTTTAAATGAATGAAAATTGAAAAACTCTCATCTCACATAAAACCCCCGGCTATTCAATCACGACGATCCAATAAAACATATCAGCGACACATAATATCATATATTATCAACGTAAATAAATACGTGTATTCCAAATTCCGTTGATATATAGCAACGAGATTTGGGATATCCCGTGTATTACACTAACGGTCGCAGAAAAGAAATATAAAACTGCAATAATTAGAATCCGCATATCCTTAGACATCATAAACCCGGAATATCTCATATTCCGAATTTCATGCCTAACTAGATAAATCTTGTATTTTAGTCTCAAATTGAAAACACTTTTCAATTACTTAGTCGGGTATTCAACAAGACTCCTGACTACATTATCGAATACTCGTCGAAAACTTTAGTAGATGGCCGCACCCCCGATACCGTCGACGAAGTGCACTAAGGCAGAACACCGTGGCCACAAGCACCCGAGTGGATGCTTTTGGCACCGGGGTTCTCCTACAGTCATTTGGTCGGGGCAATGGGGCGTGGTTACCTAGCAAAGTTATTTGGCGAGTATTCGCGTACAATACGCAATTGTGACGGAGTTTTGATCCGAATCAAGATTTCGTGGCAATTATCCGAGACTGAAATACTAGATTTACAAACAAACTAGTTTTCACAAAACTAATTTAAATGTGGATCCTAACTACTGCATCCATATCAAACTTAAACCCGAAACAATGTTAAAATTAAGATTACGAAACACTCTGAATTGCCCCTTAACCAAATTAACATCACATGCAATATTGGGCAAAATCAAACAATAACATAAAACCCCAAACCCAGAGATCTCACATTTTGGCCAAAATGCTTCAAATTTATCTGGTGTTCTAGATGCTTCATAAGTAGCACTCTGTATTCAGGGTTTTATGTTATAGTTTGATTTTGCCCAAAATTGCATGTGATGTTAATTTGGTTAAAGGGCAATTCAGAGTGTTTCGTAATCGTAATTTTAACATTGTTTCGGGTTTAAGTTTGATATGGATGCAGTAGTTAGGATCCACATTTAAATTAGTTTTGTGAAAACTAGTTTGTTTGTAAATCTAGTGTTTCGGTCTCGGATAATCGGGTTTAAGTTTGATTTGGCATGCTTGATGTCACTTGGACCTCATGGTGGTGCTAGAATAGACTTTCATAAGATCGTTAACTAGTTGATTAGGGTTTTAGTTTGATATCATCTAAACTATGAGAAGCGAAAGATGGTTATACCCTCGTAGATCGAGTCATTCACTTCACATGCTCCGTGTAGTAGTCCCGCGACTCCACTGGGCTCCACTTGAGGGTTTGGACGAGCTTCCTCCGATGACCTTCGTGTCGAAAATGATCCACATAAAGTCTCTCCAACTCAAGCTACCTCTACACTAAACTCTTTGGTGTAGGAAACACGCTACACTTGATCGCTAGTCAAGTGTAGGATGGTGAAGTTGGGGATATTAAAGCTCACAAGTTTGTGTTTAAGCTTCATAATTCACATCTCATGTGAGAGTTGAAGCTTCAATCATGGTGGCATGAAGAAGAGGAAGAAGATGAGAGCAAGCCATCAAAATTGGCTAAGTGTTGGAATGAGCTAAGAATGAATGGCAACCCTTGACCCCCACTCATTCAAGCATGGAAATTAGCAATATAAAATTGCAGCCATACTTGAATAGTGGGTCAAGATGAATAAACAAACAATAAAAGCCATACTTGAAACAATGCTCTCAATTTCCACCTTATTTCTATTTTTCTTAAAAATAGAAATTCAAGCCATGCTTCATTATATATATATCATATATATTAATATATATATATATATATATATATATATATATTATGAAGAATAATTAGTGAGCTAATGATAATAGTTAAGATATAATTATATCATATATAATATATATCACATTATTAAATCAACACTTGATTTAATAATCCGGTTATATCACATATAACCGATTAATATCATTTATCCGTGTATCACATTATCAAATCAACACTTGATTCGATAATCTGTTTATATCACATATAACCTAACTAGATAACAGATAACTGCCAGATTACAATACGGTATCACATACACGTATTTAATAAGGCCCACACACATATCACATATGTGTCCTATTTCGTTTCGCTTGAACCAGAGAACTTCTGTGTGGGACTCTAAAGACTCGTCAATACGCCAGCAGTAGGTGATGATCACATCAGTTACCTACAAGCCGTCAAAGGTACTAGCTGGACCCAACGGTTATCCGAGTATTGAGCGATATGAAGATCAACAAGTAAGCCTGTCCATACTCTCTATGAAGCCTATCAGTAACACTGCCGTACAGTCTGGTCTATTCGTCTGATATGTCATATATCATGTTTAGGGGTGGTAAACGTCAAACCCTAGTAACGTGATAAGTCATTCCGATGTCTGGCCTATAACGGTTTGAGAAACTACTGATAACACTTATCAGTAAATCTCAGCAGCAGCCCTGACCAGGGACTTCCAGTTATAGCCAATCGAACACAGCGCAACATCAACCCCCAATACCGGGAGAGACGAAACCCCTCCTATCGCTCATTACCTCCATGTGACTCAGGACTGTACCCAAAATCCACCTGTTTGCACGTCTTCTTTGAGCGTGGTAGGGAGAAAATCAAAGCACAGTAGGAGCCACACAAGACTCTATGACGATCTTGGGTCTACAGACTAACATGTACCAGTGTCACCAGAGGGCTGCTATCTGATGATAGGTATACTACCAACTAGGAGTCCTCGGCGAGTCCTGTTCGGTGTACCCCTTCTCCAATGAGCATACGTGTACAATCTTTAATGTCACACACCAATAGTTGTGGGATCAACCATCGCCCTCTAAGGGACAAGAAACGTACACACTAGTTTACTCTGGAATATCAATGTCCTAATCTCGATATTCTCTCGACGAGGAACTGATTAAAGGATGTACTTTTGGACCACCCTGGCCTACTAATATGATCTCATCATAGTCCTGGTAGTCAAGTACATATCCTAAGGGCTTTATCAACACGTAAGAAACAGACAGTATAAATATCAGTTTACATGTTAAGATAAAGCCTGATAGCATACTATCATGTCGAGCAAGAAAGTCCTCTATATATATGTCCAAGCATCCACTATATCATCAATAATGGCCTCTAGGGCATACATATTCCTAACAGTAACTTGGTCGTTCGACGTTCGCACGTTGACGTCAGATAGTATTTTGTTGTTTTAGCGCGCGTTGACTATAGGTTCTAACCTATGTGTGTTTCGCCTGTCGTATCGGTTTTCGAATATGATTTTGATGCGGTACGATGTGCTTTGATTGTAGGTACAGACGCGTGGATTTTCGGAACGACGAAGGAGGGTAAGACATCCATCGGGATCGACTAAAGCGAGGCATTGTAGGTGAGTAGATGTATATCTACGGGGGAAGTCGGATGGATGGCGTATAGCACCCTCGCAACCGTAAAGTAGGATATCCATATATCTTATATATATGCGAGATGGATACTTAGCAAATAGGATTTCTAGAAGACTATAGGTTAGATTAAGCGTACTTATAGGATGGTTTACTCTTAGTTTATTTTCTTGGTCATAAGTCGTTAGTTTTATTTTGATCCTCACCTTCGGCATTATATATTTATATCATTGCATAGTTGTTTCCGCCAAATTGGCGAAGAGCTAGCTCCCGCTTGGGGATGCCTATTATTATTATTGCTTATATTTGTTTTCGGGTTAAATTTTACAAATGAGATGCTGTCCAAATTTCAAATGACGAAAAGGTTTTCAAGCTAGATACAAATATTTTGTTTTTATATACTATTACTTAAGTATATAAAGAATAAACTTGATTTCAGTGTACCTTTATTTTAAAACTGCACCTCCACTATTTTCCTAAAAAATGGTTTAGATTTTTTAGCTTTTGGCTTACTTGAATTAGATGTGGTCCTATAGATTTCACATGATTCAAGTGTCAGTCGCTTGCCTTTTCCGGGTCGTGACAAACATGTATAAGTAGTATGTAATAACAAGTAAAATATACGTATATGTTAAAATAAAGACAAACCAAATAGTATACTATCATTTCGAGCAAGATTGTCCTGTACATATATACATATTCATAATATCCATTACAAATAATGACCTCAACAGCATATATATATATATATATATATATATATATATATATATATATATATATATATATATATATCCTACAATTTGTACTCCTCAGATATTTGATTATTAATAAACCTTCATCTTCGCCTATTAGTTTTGTGGTTAGTATTCATATTTCTATCTTGTCTGGTTTGTTCTCTTCTCTATATCGTTTGGTTTGTGTTGTTTGATCGTCTTATACGCAACATATGTAATGCACAATGTTTTCCAACTGACACATTAGATTCCATGTAATCTTACTATCATGTGATCCCCGAACAAAGCCAGTCGGCTGGACTGCTCGCCTTTGAGAAGCACCAAACAAGTTGGAAAAGCACACACATTAGTCATGGTTAGCAGTTCCATATCAAGATCTTCATCAATAAAACTGATCTTTAGGCTCGCCATTCAGGAACTCATTTGGCCCAATATGGCTTTTCCTTAACCTTTTCCCTTTTTATAGAACGAACACCATAAAGTATCAGCTCTAAGAAGGACCAAACACAATGTTCACGAGTAACTGTATGAACCTTTCATCGACGGCAGCTCTAGCAGACCCTGCGGAAATAACTTGCAAATTTCAAATTTAAAGCAAAAGCATGTTAAGCTTCAGAAGATTTAAAAGATGAGAAAAAGAAATAGGAAAGTTAAATTAAGAGAAGAGAAATGTCTAATGCCAAACCTAAATCCCCATATATTTCAATTAGATAAAGAGATCTGGAGAGTGGAGAGTGGCACGTGCTCGGTGGCTTTCACTGATTATTGTTATAGAAAGAAAAAACCCAATCATTTGTTGCAGGGACCAAAGAATAAGTCACAAGTAAAGGCAAAAGTTAAAGCAAAAGGAGAACAGAACATATATACTCCCACAAATAACATGAAGTTACAAAGTAAATAATATGAGGGAAAATAATTAAACAAGATGAAGTAAGAAAATATATAAATAACAATAGACAGCTGAAAACACATAGCTAATATATTAGAGCCAAACAAACTCTTACCACCCTATTCAACCCCTAAAAACAACTTCTTTACTCACCAAAACCAAGGTGTGCATATTATACAAAGCAAAGACATGAACTTTAGTGTTCTTTCTGCAGCACACATGTAAATTGCTTGATGGCGCGGTGATCCAATTGGCATGAAGCTTTATTATCGTCATCATGAACATGCTTTTTCACATAAATAAGTTCAGTAGCGATCTTTCTGGTGCAATATTTAACAAACGAAGAGGCATAAAAAAAACTACAATTTGAGCTATTGGCACTGGAACATAATGGTTGCGCTTTAATTGACGCTCCTGCTGGTGGGACATTCCCATGGCCTTCAATGTGCTTATGTTTTTTTTTTATATATATATAAAAGACATACTTGTTATGCAATTATATGCAGTTCAAGAAAAGTTGGCGTCGCTCGAAATGGTTGGAACAGGGAACACACATCTCGCAATCGAATTATATTTGATAGTTGTAACAAGGAACATAAAATTGGAAAGGGGTTCGTTTGCTTCAGGCTACTGTCATTTCATTCTTGCTCCAAGCGGTAAAATAGGAAAATTATGCAGGCATAGGAATGATAACAAAATGCATGTGGAAATACATATTACATGCGTAAATGCATATCGTGTCTGCATGTTATACAGCATGAATGGTGTTGATAGGAATGATTTATTACCATTTACGAAATCAATAATGTGCAGAAAAAGGTCATGCATGAATGCAATATGTGAACAAGGGATTAAAAAAGAATACCAATTTCAATTATGCATAATATTTATATATGTAATAAGCCAGCAACTGAGTGTACATGAAGCAGACATAAAGCTAGAGGAGGTTGCACTGTGATTAGTCGGAAATGCTTTATACAAAGAAAGAAATCAACTTAAAAGATATGCTTCATCCAGGATAAATAGATCAATATAGCTCAAGCAGTTATTAAGTATGGAAGCAAATACACTGTTTCTTCTTACTTCTATTGTGTTCAGATAGCCTAAAACTTATTCTCATTTGACTCCTATGTCAAGTTTGGTACTTTTTCTTTATGCTGCAGAAAGGAGAGAAGCCAGTAGTGCCACTACGAGCTATATTCCATTCTTTGCTATCAGGCATTCCCATGGAGCATCAACTCAAAGAACAATATTCTTAATTAAAAAGATAAATCTAATTCTGCTTTAGTCAATAGAATCTTTTAAACCTTTCCCTGTCATCAGCTGAAACCCAAAATACAAAAACTATTCTTATCTCATTGTCTCAACACAGAATCTATACCCGATTTTGATATGGACACCGAAAGCTAATCGACCAACACCAAATTAGAATCCATTCAAAGTTTCATACTAAAACAAGGTTTCATTTGTAATGGGCCATGGCATTGGGTTTTTATAAACAATTTCAGAATCTGAAACTGTGCAAGAATGAAGACATCAGATGACAGCCTTCAGTTAAAAATTCTCTTATTCAAGAGCATAAGGTTGCTTCTTTCCCTTTAGGGACCCACATGCATGAAAAGAAGAGATATTGATGATCTTATCCCTCCATGTAGATGACAGGTGAAAGTTGTTCTACAACAAAGTTATGGGCATGTAATGTCCCTGCAGGCCCCTTATAGCATTGTATTATGTAGAAAACCCACTCGCTATGTGGGAGAACCCAGAGAATAAATCCATGTCTATTACTCCCTCCATTTCAATTTACTTGCCTTCTAGCCATCTTTTCTCAAAGGTACTTGTCCTCGTGGAAAATTGAGAAGAACGTTCAGAGTACCGGTAGTTAATGCAATTTGGATGAAATTACCAAAATGAACCCGAAACTCTTTGTAACAATAAGACTAATGTTCACGTTCAAATGTTACCCGAAATGCAAAATGCCACCTGTTATGGAACGTGGTATGATAGCGGCAGTCTTCTTCAATAAGCTTATATGGAACAAGACAGTATCTCTGAAACGTGGGGGGTTATGGATCATTTATGTATATATGTACGCATGTATATATAATATAATTTCTTTTTCTTTAAAGCCTTGAAAAAGAACAAACCCAACTTAATGCCCATGTTAACTTAAGTTCATAATGGGTTAGATCAGATCGGTGATTCTTCCGATCTGGAATGGTGGCGTTCCGCGATTGGGAACAATCGTTCCATATTGTAAATTGCTATTGGTTTAGCAATATTTGGTAATAGAGGTTCAATAAAGAGTGGAGAAACTCTCTAAGGGTAAATGGAACTCTTTTAATTAGTGCGCAATCGGTAAATTGAAACAGAGGGAGTATAATACAACTAGGATATTTGTGATTCAAGTGTTTCTTAGGGCATTAAGTTTGCAATCTGTTTCCCATCAAAATAGGTAGGCATCCAACATTTTCCTTGACGGTGATCATACATATATCCGCCATCATTTTTGGCACTCCCATGATCCATTGCGGCCACCACCATCTCCACCGTCGCTACTGTCATGCCTCCGCCACTGTCCCACCACCACCACTGCTTTTCCAGATAGTCACCAACGCCAACAGGCCCACAACCAATGTTTCCGTACCACTGTTACCGCCACCCTCATGTAGCCAGCGTCTCCATCCCCGTTCTTGCCATAGCCACCGCTCAAGCCATCACTGCCATCATGCCATACTGTTGTTATCGTTGCCAACATTGTCACTGCCACCATGACCATGAACACACAGCCCTCACCACTGTTTCTACCCTCGTCCCCACAAAACTCTGCTGTCGTGTCACGACTGTTGCCAGTACACTCGAATTAAGGATCAACCAAAACATATGCTCACAAAGCCAGTAAGGAAAGCTCAGATGAACTTTATCTGTAACAGGCTGGGTTTGCGCGATATATGCAGCTTGAAGGGAGTGCTGGAGAGAGTAGTGTAACATAACCTGATAAGTTGATCAGTTCATACATCCAAACCCATTGAGTTTAGTTGATGGTGTTTACAAATAGTCTTGATAACCATCTCTGTTCTCATTCTATATCTCTGATCTCCATTTGATGACCCTACCACTATAATCTACGAATAAATAATTTCTTATTCTCCTTATCTAACCTCCTCCCAATAACCCTACCATTACCATCATAGAATAAATAAGTTCTCATACTTTTGGATGTCAATTCTAGTACAGAAATGACAAGGTTTGAGTAGCATACCGCAAAGACCATCATAACTAAGTTGAGATTTAGGAAGTTAAGTGTTCCCATCAGGCCTATGAGAGCCTTGAGAAAGATTGTAAGAAGACGGGAAGCTCAGGCGCTTACATCTAAACACTGTCATGGCTACAAATATGAAATTTATAGTCCATAAATAAGCCGTCATCTCTGAAAAAGGCATCTCTATTCCATGAAACAGATTTCAAGAACGCCTACATTATAGCGACTAGGTATTACATATCAAAAAAATATCCAACAATATGTCGGTAGGAAGGTTTTCATCCGTATTTCTCCTCTTATCGCAAGAAAACACAATGGCTATAGGAATTTAATCTTTTGCAGCTCCGCTATAGGGACTTCTCTAGTTGAAGTCTTAAAGATTTAAATCTTAGACATCCATCTCTCTTTTTCACTCGCCTCCTTTTTGATCTATCATAATTATTTACAAACTCCTTTTAACTGCTTGACTTTACAAGTTGTTAGCATAAAGATATTCTCCTGACTTTTATTGATTATGACAAGTAAAAGAGAAAGATCCAAGTCAAATCTAAACAAACATAGATAGATAAGAGTACAGGAGCATGATGATAATTAAACCCCTTAGTTAGTTAGCAATCAACCTATCATGTTTGAGCTGGGCAGCTCATCTTTATTTTAGGTGGCAAAGAATTAATTCCAACATATTTGACCAAGCAGATGTGACAGAAGAATCAATGAAATAGACATATGCTACTTCTTTTCTTCCTTTGTTCTCTTGCTTTTTTCCCTCTTTATTTACAGAGGGCGCCTGCTAGAGATTCCATGATCCTCATTCCTTGGGCTTGCGCATAAACTGGGGATTCCCAACCCCATCTGCACCACCCTTTATCCAACCTTTATTTTAACAACTGATGTAGTAAATTAAAAATAACAATATCTTTTTTGAGGAATTTTAAGAATAACGATATAATTGCTATAATCTAAGCCTTTTCTCGTCAAAATATGATTGGCTAGGAGTAAGCCTCTATTAAAGATTTGGCGAGCTTTACAACCACTTGTCAACCAAACATCAAACCGATCTTAGCTCATGTTCATGATCGAGGAAACTGTCAAGTGTTATGTCAACTTAAGCTTAGGGTTAAATGGTTCTTGTCATGGTATAAGAGCGCACCAGTTTTCAGGATGTCTTAGCTAGGTGCAAGCATCATCATTCTCTATATAAGATATGTTTACTTAATTTACCCGGTCTTTATTCTGCCTTTGCAAGCAAGAGTTCCTGCCGGAGGCAATTCAATGTGGCCCAAGACTGGGAGAGTGTTTACTGTTAGCTTGATATACATTATTATCCCACAACTCAACACCTTAAGCTTTTTGGTAAAACGATTCTCTTCAAAAACTGAGCAGGAAAATGATAAATTTTCTATAGGAAATAGTTAGGCTCTAAGGCAAATAAAGGACAAAATAGAACGTATTCCACAATAATATCAACAGAAAAAGAATTAAGAATGAGAATAGGAAAAAGAATATACAGCCAAAACACAGGCTGATGCAATTAATTCTTAATGCATATTCTGCTAGTAACTATGTTTACACAATATATTTCAAAAATAACAAATGCTATTTAAAGTAACAGAGAGGCATAAAAAACTTACAGGTAATGGAAATTCTACCAAGATAGGAAAGATCGACCACAGAAATAGAGAGAACGATATGCAATCCTTGCGATTCTTATCCGCGGATGGGATACCACTTTGTTAAGAGGAAGGAATTTATCAACTATGTCAATTCTTTCGGTGTGGAATGGGGCATCGAATATATGAAACGACGAGTGATTTAAAATAAATCAGAATATGATTAAGAACTGTTGGCATTCGAACATAATCCCTGCATATTAAATGAAGCTCCTGCTAAATCGATATTCCCAATGGACCCCAATGTGATAACATTATGATAAGGAACATATTTGTGCTAATCTCATACTCTTATTATATATGTCATTGAAGAGAATCATATCATGTATCATGACGTGCATTTGGACCAGTTGGTCTCGCCTGAACTGGTGGAATGGGGAGCAACAAGCATCTCATAATCAAATTATCATATAATTCTGATTGATGCGTCACTGTAAAGTGGAGTAGTCTACTTCCTGCAGTCTGTATTTCATAAGGAAAAAGGGGGGAAACTCAAGTGGTTTAGCACTAAGAGATGGAAATAACTAATTATGCATGGAACTGGCAAAAAGCATGACAACAATATGCATGTGGTAATACAACCACAAAGAACTATGTAACACGTGCATATATGTACATTATATTCAAGGTTGGAACCATGATGAGCCCACCCCCCAGCGCTAAATATTTAGGGTTGATTTTCTATCACCTTGTGTTGGCCGTAAACTCATGATGTCCTTGTCACGATTCTCATACTCTACCATTGGGAGTTTCATCAAAGTTTTCTCAACTAAAGAACCAACATGAATGTCATATGTGAAGAAAAAGAGGATTACTGCCTCGATCATGCATAGACTCCTGTATAAGTTGTATAAGAAAAATAGGGGTTCAGGGCCTTCTTGGTTCGTTTCATTATGAGGTTCTGTAAAAAGGAGACCTGAGCTGTCTTCGAGTCTAAACTGTCATATTTGTGTCATGACCTTGTGCTTACCAATAAGGCTGGTGATCTAAGCTGTCTTCGGGTGATACAAATGACCGGTTGCTTTTTGAAAATATCTCTTCACTCAATTATCCGGCAGATATCTCAATATATACCCCTTATACGCAGATATCTCAATACCCCTTATACTCATCCTCAGGGCACGGTGATATTGACAGTTGGCTCTGGATCTGTCTCAATGGGAATAAGATTAAAGAACTATGAGGAGGAGGAGCTCTTCCTCCCCCTCATCCTCCACCTAGGTTTAGGTAGGGCGGCTGCCGGCCTACCTGTTCCGTCATCTGGGTTAGGTTCCTCCTCCTCAATCACCATCATCATCACCATTATTATGATTTGATAAAACAGTGAGATCACCACTAAGTTTCATAAATGAGAACATAATGAATACGATCATTTCTTATTGATGTGTAACAATGAACATTGTATGGTTCATGCAGATTACGTCTCAACAGAAAAATAATGCAACAGAAAGGGATTTAGTTGGGTTTAATCTTATTTCCATATCCTTCTAGTTCCAAGATATTATGGGTAAATTATGAATGGGATGTCATAGGAGTGAGAAAAATATGAATATGGGAATACATACTGCACGTGATGAAATACATATTACATACATACATGTATACAATATGACCGAATATTTAAAAATATATGTATGATGTTGATAGGGATGCTTACTACCATTGATGAAATCAACATTGTGTGGAAAGACTATGAATGTAATATGTGAACAGAAAAGGAATACCATTTTCAGTTATGCATAATAGGTTTAGATATGTAATAATCCTGCAAGAAAAGTGTAGGTGAAGTAGACATAAAGCGAGAGGACATTGGATTTTAGTCGAGTCTGAAATGCTTTATACAAGAAAGGAAACCAAGCTAAAAAAAATATGCTTCAGCCAGAATAAATAGACCAATACATGTATGAACTACAAAAAGTTGCATATATGTGTTCACTTTATTCACGATACCCAGACTTTAGAGCAAAGTATATGAAGTACAAATGGCCCTAACATCAAGCAGTACAAGACTTGAAGTATGAAAGAAAGTACACTGTTTTATCTTCTTCTTCTGTGTCTAGGTAGCCTAAAACAGTAAAGATCCAAGTGGCACCACTGGCTTCTCTCCTTTCCGCGGCCTAGTTGAAGAAGTACCAAACTTGACAGAGGAGGCAAAGGAGGATTGCATTCTCATTCCATATTCAATTCTTTGCGCATTCCCATGGGAGCATCAACGCAAAGAACAGAATTTCTATTTTTAAGAGATGTATTAAATTCTGCTTCTCTAATTCATTTAGTCAATAGAAACTTCAGACCTTTTCCTATCATCAGGTAAAACTCAAATGGCATCAATTCTGCTCTAATCCTATCTCATGGTCTTAAACACAGAATCGACACCCGTTATATCAGAATTTATTTTGTAACGCGCTTTGATCCGGATATCGAAATCTCATTCCAAAGAAATCCATTCAAAGTTTGAAAATAAAACAAGGTTTCCATGTGCAATGGGCCGCGGCGCTGAGTTCTTAGGAACAGTTTCAGAATCCGAAACTTTGCAAGCCAACTGATAGTAGCCTTCAATTCAGATGATTCTCTTCTTTAGGGGAATAAGGTTCCTTCTTTTTTCTTCAGGGACCAGATATATGAAAAGGATAGATTTTAAAGGAGATAATCCTTCATGGTTGAAAGGTGAAAGTTGTTCTGCAAAAAGTTTATAGTGCAGAATAAGGATAAAAGTGTTGGTCTGAGAATTGAAAATAAAAGGGTTGCAGGTTAGGGTCCACATGTACCGAAAATCAGGACTAGGTTTCCTTTCAATTCCTTGAGAAGATTAGATTGTGTTGAAAACCCAATTCCAGTGTGGGAACCCAGAGATGAATGTTAGATCCACACCAAATACTCCCATGCTTAATATAATACAACTAGGATACTTGGGAATAGAGGATTCCATCTACATTCCCTTACATCCAATTCCTTGACTAAAGGCATCCGATTCTTGGAAATATTGCATTATCATGCTTGATGTATATGATCATTTTAAGAACTATAATATGCTTCCACCTCTTTGGTCATTGTTGAACTGTCACTGTCTTCATCACCGTCGTTACCATCACCATTGCTGAAGCAGGCACTGCCATCACGCCTGAGAGCTGTTGTCGACGTGTCGTTGTTGTCATCACCAGCATCATTGCTGCCACTCTCACCAGCATCATTGTTGCCACCTCCACACAGCCACCGGTGCCGCTCTACCATTATCCCCAACATAAACACCCTCGTCGTCACCACCATGCACCTCTATCTGCTGCTAGACTATTGGTTGGTAAGGTAAACTGTTTGAGTATAACAAGTCCAGATAGTTCTTTTGCAAATTGCTATAGATTTAGTGAGCCAAAATGTGGATACTCTAAAGGAACCTCATTGCACGGAAGAAATTCGGATTGTTCCATACACAAAAGTTTCTCCTAGATGGGTATTAAGCTTACATGCTTAAGTTATATTGAATCGGTTGTAGGTTTTAAAGTTGGTAATTGAGTTGGATTTCCTTGGATATAGCAACTGCTCGTGGCAATCTAGTTTCGTATCAATCAATGATAACAAGTCTTTTTCCAAAATTTCTTGAGGTTGGTCATACGTACACATTTCTTCTATTTTGCTATGTTACGGACCATCTCATTGATTAAATTGATAATCAGCCTGTCCTTTTTAAATTCCACCATCCATGTTCGGTTAGGTCTATCCATAGCACTCATTTGTGCCATAAGCTATTCATGTTAAGCAAAGATTTTAAAAAAAAAGTGTAGGTCCATCAAGCGTAGAGGCAGAATGTCATACTATTGCACACACTACTTGCAAGTTACCACACATAAAGAACTAGTTGACTGGATTGCGTTTTAAATAAATCATTAATCTTCCAATTTCTGCTTTGTGATAATCAGGCAATGGTTAATATTGCGTCTAATCCAGTCCCACGAGAGAACCAAGCACAATAAGGTAGACTGCCATTTCGTTTGGGAAAAAAGGTTAACCGGTAACTCACTCCATTTTCGCTCAAAGCAAGGATTGACCACAGATTGTTCACAAAGCCGATTAAAAAACTCCGGTGGACTTTATCTGTATCAAGCCGGGTTCACATGATATTTGCACAAGCTTGAGGGGAGTGATGGAGCAAGTATGTAGTTGATCCTAGCCCGCTGGTTCGATCAGATCATTCAAATGAATTGGAGTTTCTCTATTCCAAATGGGATATATATCCAAACCCATTGAGACTAGATAACGTCTACAGATAGTGTTCTTTTATCTCTATGGTTTTAGAGTATGAGAAACAATCACCTTCTTTTGTTTCTTATTCTATGTATCTGATCTCCACTCGATAACCTTGCCATTATCATCTACCAATAAAAAAGTTCCTCTTTCCCTTCTCTAATCGCCTCTCAATAACCCTACCACGAACATCTAGGAATAAGAAGTTCTCAAACCTTTGAATGTCAACTCTAGTACAAAAATAACAAGGTTGGAGTAGCAAATTCGAAGACCTTGTTAGCTTGGGTTCAGCAATAGGAGGTTGGTTTTCCCATTAGGTTCCTGAGAAAGATTGTACCGAGATGGGAAAATCCGGTTCTTACATCTAAACACCGTCAAGGCTACAAGACAAATAGCTGATAATCAAGAAGAGCCTTCATCTCCAAAACGACTAGAAATCTCTACGTCAGTACTAGATAGATTCAAGAACGCCTGCCTTACAGCGAAGGGGTCTTATAAAAATACCCAAGAATATGCCCAAAGTCTGGTACTTATCAGTATTTTTTTTTATCGCAAGCAAACACAAAGGTTATTCCAGTTTTATCTTTTTCAGCTCTTCTTTGGGGACTTCTTGTAGAATCTTTAAATCTTGGACCTCCACATCTTTTTTCAATCTTCATCTCCCTTTTACTTTTTCCTCAACCATTGTGTCAAACTGTTCTAAGCCTTAATTTGACAAGAGGTTAGTATATAGATTATATCCTGTATTTTATAGACCTGTAGTAAATCAAGTAATAATGTCCAAGTCAAATCTAAACAACCATATATAGATAAGAGAACTGGAGCTGAATGATAATTGAACTCCCATAAATAGTTAGTAATCAACCTATCATGTTTGATCTGTGGCAGCTCATCATTTTTTATTGGGGGGCAAAGAATAAGGTTTCCATTCTCCACCAAGCAGATGTGAAAGAAAAGCATCAATAAAATAGATAAATGCTGCTTCTTTTCCTTTGTTCTCTCACTTTATTTCTTCTTCTTTATAGTGGGCACCTACTTGAGATTCCAAGATCCAAATTTCATGCGCATGACCGGGGAATCCCAATTCTCCTCATCACGCCCTTTTAATCGAACCTTTTTACCGAACCTTTTTACTTTTTACTAATATAACAAGGTAAGAATAACAATATCTATTTTGAGAAAATATAAGGAGAACAATATCGACCTTATGGTTTAATCAAAAATGTTTTTCCTTTTGGGGGTGATTGGCTATGAATAAACCACTATTAAAGATTTGACAAGCTTTATGGCCGGCTATCAACCAGACATCAAACCAATCTTAATACTTGAAATTCATGCCTGAGGAAACTATGGAGAGAAAGATGTAGATTTGCTACAGGAAATATGTTAAGCTCTAAGGCAAAGAAGAAAATAAACATAACACATTCCCCAAAAAAAATCATAAACAAGAGAAATAAGATAAAAAATAGGATAAGAATATAGAGCTAAAGAACATGCTACTTCTATATATGCTTTCCTGCATATGCTTCTTAGTAATTAATTAAATAACTATGTTTCACAATATTTCAATAATAAATGCTGTTTAAAATGACAGAGAGGCATAAAAAAAACTTACAGGTCCTGCCAAGATTGGAAAGATCGACCAAACCAAAGGGGAGAATGGTATGCAATACTTGTGATCCTTATCCACATAAGGAAAAGATTCCTTCCACTTTGTTGAAGAGGAAGCAATTATCTACTAATCAATTCTTTTAGTGTAGAAGGGGCCAGTGAATATATGCAACAATGAGTGATTTATAAAATATCAGATTTTGATATGAACTATACACTCAAACATAATCATTGCATATTAAATGAAGCTCCTGCTAGTTTGATATACCCAAATGGTCCCATGTGATAACATTATGATAAGGGACATATTTGTGCTAATACCGTACTCTTATTATAAATGCAATTGAAGAGAATCATATCAGGCCTGCAAATTACAAATATAATGATATGCATTTGGACTAGTTGGTCTCGCTTGAATTGGTGAACAGGGAACAAGCATCTCATCAAATTATCACATAATTCTGATTGATGTGTCATTTTAAAGAGGAGCACAGTCTTCTGCAGTCCATATTTTAACAGAACGAGGGTAAAGTGGTTTAGCTGTAAGAGATGAAACAAGAAATCATTCATGGAATTGGCTTGTAAGCATGGCTAAAATATGTGTGGGAATTACACACGCACACATGCGTGTTTGTGTGTATATATAGATGTATGTACACACGTGTATACATGTGTTTACACACATCTGTGTATACACTCACGCGCGCGTGCGCACTCACACACACACACACACACACACACACACAGAGAGAATAATGGAGGAGAAAATCCATGAAAGGGAATCCTCCTATCACCAGAATAAAGGAGGACAAAATCCATGAAAGGGAATCCTCCTATCGTGGTGATAAAAAATCATCCCTCAATTTTTTTCGATTATCGGCATCGTCCATCTTAATCTTCATCGTTTACGATGCATATACACCAAATTTCATGTAATTTTAAGACCTTTAAACCACTGATTTTGTGGATGCAAAATTAACTGTTGCCGAAAATAAAACTTTTTTACATCACTAAATCAACAGCCAAAAGGTGTTAGGATTACATGAAATTGGATGTATCTGCATCTTATACAATGAAGATTGGGATGAACGATGCAATCGCCGAAAAAAATGGTGGAGGGTTGACTTTTGACAACTGCCATAGGTGAAAATCCCTCCCATGGCCTTTTCCTCGTTTTTATTCAACATGTGTGTGTGTGTGTGTGTGTGTGTGTGTGTGTGTGTGTGTGAGAGAGAGAGAGAGAGAGAGAGAGAGAGATGATCCAATAGATACTGCAATTTTCTAAATGTTGTATTTCAGGTTCACGTCTGTCAGGAAAATTCCATGTTGAACGGGAAATGTTAGGATATATATCGGAGACATTTAATAACTATCCGTTGTCATGGAAGATGAGAGTTTTTTTTGTGTCCTAAATGTAACTATAATAAGTTTTACATTCAATAAATATCTAGAACGTCCATATAACTTGAGATATACAAAACTCTATGGACAATTACACTTGCTCTAATTGTAAATTATTAATAGTCACATAATAGTTAATAAAATAATAAAGAAAATAAAAATAAAAGTCTGTAAGATACAAACAAACCAAAATTCATAAAGGAAATGCACTTATACTTGTGTTGAGCCCCTTTCCTTCACCATAACCTTTGTGAAGGTCCCTTAATGGTTGCTATAATGCAATAGAACATATAGAGATGACAGATAAAGAACAACAAAAGAAAACCGTTTTTATTTCAGAATTAACTTCCAGTCTGGGAGATGTTGGGCAATATGTGAAAAAAATGTCGGGTTAAACACATGTTGAGGCATTCACCGAAAAAATATATAATTATATTTTCCTCGATGCCATGGCATGCAAGTGTTCAAAAAGTATATTGCGAACGACGTGAAGATGTCAGACATTTAAAAATGCATATATTTACAGCATATGACAGTAGTAAACAAAATATACAACCTGAACACGGTGTAAATAGGTACTATTCATCAACCTACATTTTGTTTTTCCTTATCTGAGTTGTGATGTTAGACCCATGAGGGACCCACGTCGCCCACCACTCCGCTAAATTATTAGGGTTGATTTCTTCTCCCCTTGCATTGGGCATGAACTTGTTATCTCCTTGTTACGATTTTCATAGCCGCCCATCTCTCTAAAATCCCTGGGAAGTTTCAGAATAGATTGCAACTTGTATACTAGGTTCGCTTAACAACTATTGAACCGATGTTCCAGAGAAAGAACCCACACGAATGAAATTAGTGATGAACAAGAGGATCATTTAACCCACCAAAAAGTCTGCACCAAGGTCCCGGTCTGGGACACTATAACCAAAGAAAGAAATCGAGTTAAAAATAAGATTAGTTTAACTTTAATCCTGCATAAATTGATTTATGTATACATATTTGAAATACAGTAACACATCTGGGATCATGCATAATATTGGCAATTCCTGCAGATAACCTGATCAACGACAAGTGGTCCTAATCTCAAACAGTATAAAAGTAAGTAACTTCTTCTATATTTTGTTAACAAGCTTTTAATCCTACTGGAACTACTAAATCACGCCAATGATAGACTGTGTTCCTTTTTCTCCTTTCTGAATAAGTACCAAACTTGACAGAGGAGACAAAAGAGAATTGCATGCTCATACCATATTCCATTCCTTGCTTTCAGGCACTCCCAAGGGAGCATCAACTTGAAGAACCATATTTCTATATTTAAAGCATGCATCTAATTCTGCTTCTCAAAAGCATCTAGTCAATAGAATCTTCAAAGTTCAAACCTTTTCCTATCATCAGCTTAAACCCCAAATGCCTCAATTCTGCTCTAGTCTAATCTCATGGTCCCAAATGCAGAATCTATAACCATTGCATTAATATTGTATTGCATAGGGCTTCGACCTAGATACTGAAAGCACTTTCATCAACTAACCACCAAACCAGTACATTCAAGTTCCAAAACAAAATATGGTTCAAGTGCAATGGGCCATAGCGCTGAGTACTTATAAACAGTTTCAGAATCTGAAACTCTGCAAGCTATGAAGACATCAGATGACAGCTTTCAGTTTCAGAAAATTCTCTTCTTCAAGGGCATAAGATTCCATCTTTTCCTTTGGGCACCAGATGCATGAAAAGAAGGCATTTTGATGGACATATTCCTCTGCATCGATGACAGGTGAAAGTTGTTCTGCAAAAAAAAAAAGTTTATAGTGCAGAATAAGGATAGAAGTGTTGGGCTAAGAATTGGCAATAAAAGTTGCAGGATAGGGGTCCACAGATACCTAAAGCAAGAAGGACAAGATCTCTTTTCAAGTTCCTGAGAAGAATGGATTGGGTTGAGTGTTTCTTCAAAGATTTCATATTCTCGCCAATTTTTCCTTATAAAGAGGGGGTGGGGGAACAATCTCAGCATCGTGAGATGAAAATTAAACAGCTTAACTTCAATTTATAGACAACAAGAGCATTTAAGACGTAAGATGCTCATCAGGTTCTGGTTTTAAGGAAAACATAAGCTGACAGCATAGAAGCAAATACAGTTCATCAGAGACGTAAAGTTTACTTCAGATATTGTTTTCAAAAGAGTGAATACGGAAAGAGACAAGGAAATCAGAGGTAAGATCATCATGAGTTATATCGATTTAGATTGTCTGTTTAATTTTAGCTCACTATATAAAGTAGTCGTCTTTTCACATGCAGAAAATGTATAATCATCACCATCATCAAGGCAACAACAATTTAGTTGCTTCAAGGACAGATTTTCCAGCAGAGAGACATTTGTTTCTACAAGGAGGAAATGTACAGGGGGAATCAGGACTAGTTTTATCAACTGATGCTAAGCCAAGATTAAAATGGACCCCGGAGCTCCATGAGCGTTTTATAGAGGCAGTAAATCAACTCGGCGGAGCTGATAGTAAGTGTGTGTGTGTGTGTGTGTGTGTGTAATATAGAAGGGACAGATTGAAGTAAAAACTCTGGATGAAGGAAAGTAATACAATAAGACGAAAGTATATTAATTCAAGATCCTCATTTTGCAGAGGCAACTCCAAAAACTGTTATGAGGCTCATGGGCATCCCAAGATTAACTCTCTATCACCTAAAAAGCCATCTTCAGGTACAAATAATATAACTCTTGGCTCTCAGGTTTTTATTGATATATGGACTAACTGACCTTTTGGGCTTGCAGAAGTATAGGCTCAGTAAAAATCTGCAGTCTCAAGCTACTACTGTGACTCCAAAGAACGGTAACAAGACAACCTAATATTCAGTTTCTTATGATAAAACAATACACGTAATCTAATATAGATTTTAATAACAATAAACATGAGCTAATATAGATTCTAGTTTCATCTGTAGATTGTACTCTAGCAGCTGACAGGACATCTGAAGGCAATGGTTCCATTGCTGGCAACACGAAAATAGGAGTGCAACCAAGCAAGTAAGAAGCAATAAATTTATTTACTTATCCTGAACAAGTCAATTGGACCTAACAATATGCTTTTCAACCACAGGACCGTTCACATTAACGAGGCACTCCAGATGCAAATCGAAGTTCAGAGGCGGCTACATGAGCAACTTGAGGTAAGGGCTTGTATCATTGTATTAACATATTCATAATTGAGAAGACATGAATAGAAGACCTTAACTCTCAAAAGATATGTTAGGAACACCAATATACTTTCAACCAATCGTATAATATTACTTTTTCAATGTTCTGAATATCCGATATTGATATCGTATCGGTCTGAAGATTTTCATATCCGACAACAGATATCGTGATATATCGGAAGATATTTTCTAAAAAAATATTTTGGATCATAAATTTCATGTATGAAAATACGAATAATCGGCTTTTTAAATGAGTTTTTTCTCAATAGCTCAGTAGTAGAGCGTCATATGAAGTGGTTGGTTGTACGATCAAATCTTATTTAAGTAAATTTGATGCAAACATTAATAACCGAATATGGATCCACAAAGAAGAAAAGTTGATATGGATTCTGGGCTTTTTCTCAGTAGTTTTAATTTTAATTTATCCTTCACTATAGTGGCGCATCCATGGATTTTCACTAGCAGAGACGGCAAAAAGATTAAGGTTTCATTAAAAAATCATATATACGTTTTATAAAAATCCTAAAAAATAAAATAATATTTTTAATTAATTTAGTTACAATATAGAAGAAACTATTTCCTTTAAAAGAAAAGAACAATGATATTCATATCTTCTTAAAAATAATCCAAAAACTAATATAGCTAATTGGAATTGAACCCAACACCTTTTGTTGGGAAATAAAACACATCACCATTTGGACTAAAGTCTCATTATACTCTATTTATGCAACTAACATATATAATAGATACCCAAAAATTCCAAAATCTCGTATGTAACATAAATTAATTTTTATTTCCTAAAATTTCAAATAGGCACGTGCCCCCTCTACCTCCTTAGTGGATCTGCCCCTGCTTCATTACTGATCGGGTTGAGTCCATTACCAATGGTATCTAAAAACCAATAATTTAAATAAAATTAGGAAAATATCACGATATTTGGACAGATATATCGGACCTAATATATCGTACGATACCACGATATATAAGCAGATATTTACTCAAAACTACAAAAAGATATAAATTCAGCATATCATATCGTTTTCCCTCCAAAACCGATATATCGGCTGATATAGGAGATATATCAACGATATTTAAAACACTGACTTTTTTAACTAAAGAACTATGCGGGTATAAGACATTAATAATCATAATTTCAAGGGAACTAGAATCTAAAACAACAACAATAGAACAACCTTTATCTCAAATTTTTGGGGTTGATTACATGAATCATTTTCTTCCATTCAACTCTGCTAAGGGTCATCTCTTAGACTAGATTAACGACTATCATATACTTTTTCACCGTCTCCATCCATATTCGTTTACTCAATCCATGTTGCTCCATTGCAACAAATTTACTTAATCCTAACTGGCACACCTGTAAATCTCTGTTGGACATGCCTGGGCCATCTTATTTATTCTGCCTTCATTTTGTCTTCTATGGAGGTGATCTATAACTTATAATGAATGTATTCATTTCGTGCCTCTCATCCATTTGAATATTCGCATTTAATTTAATCTCATTGTCAGACATACTTTTTCATATTTGTCTAACATTCTGACACATAAAGCATCATTGATTCCAATAAAATTTATCCTCCGACTTCGTGTTATTCTATGATCATATGATACACTAACCACACTTCTTCAACTTTTTCAGTTCCATGGAAATCATTCTTACACCTAAATTGGCATTTGGCATCTACATGTGCGATAATATAAATGTAGAATGTGTTTCCATTTGACTCTCTGTCTTCAATAAATGCGAGTTACATTTTCCTCTATCTAATCTGAAAAGTTCTTCCCTTGTCTATGGGAATTTTGGTGTTTGTTGATACGTGATTAAAAAGTATTAAAGTCCATGACCAAGTTGTAAGATTTCTTTAACCTATCGACAATGATGGTATGCCTTCTGCTAAGTAGATTACATAAAAACCTATGAAGGGTTGACTTAGATTGGGGAGAGGTAAAAATTTGGCCTATCCACACTTCTCAACTTCCAAGTTGTGAGTTGTGTTTCATAGCTTTTGCAGGTTGATGGGGAAAATTCATTGATAATGATTTTGACATGTTGTGTATCATATAATATAAACCCCCTCCCCTCACTCTCCCTCTCCCTTTTATCTCTCTTATACTTCTATAGGCAAATTATTCACTGCATGTACAATACATAGATTACAGTACTTCAGATCTACGATAATTCCGGTTTACAAGAAGGGAAAAAATTGAAGCGATTACTTTTGGGTTTTAGTATATTGTTCGTAAATGCACAAAGAATTAATTTAACCAGTTTCCATACGACTCACATAAAGCGTTTCAAAAATCCTAATTGTAGACAGGATGTTGTTTTCTTCAATTCATTGAAATAAAGTGTTGCATTTTTTTCTAATGAATAAATAATTAAAACATTCTGAACTGTAAATAGGTGCAAAGACACTTGCAGCTGCGCATTGAAGCTCAGGGGAAGTATTTACAATCAGTGCTAGAGAAAGCCCAAGAGACGCTAGGTAAGCAGAACTTGGGTTCTGCAGGTCTGGAAGCTGCCAAAGTGCAACTATCTGAACTCGTATCCAAAGTCACAAATGAATGCTTCAGCAGCGCATTTCCTGCTACAGACGAAATCTCCAACCTACACAACCTGCAAACACACCAACAACAATTTGCCGACTGTTCAATGGATAGCTGCCTCACCACATGTGAAGGACCCCAAAAGGAACAAGAAATGCATAAAACTGGTATAGGATTGAGAACATACCAAGGAAATTCACCCTTATACACACAACAAATGGTGGAGAATGTACATTTTGACCCATCTCAATCTGCATGGTGTGAAGATTTGAATGACCAAAAGATGTTTTCTTCATCGATAATGAAAGATTCAAATATGCTATCAATGAGCAGTAGAGTTCAAAGAGACAAGGAAGAAAGTGGTACAATTAATGAGGCAAGGCATAGGGGAAGAGACGAAGACCATTACTTTAGAGAACCAATCAGCAAAAGAGCTGCAACCAAATCAGAGTCTAATGGGTTTGGAATGTCATGTGCAACAAAGCAACTAGATCTAAATGCTCGTAACGATGATGAATCTATTCAAAATTGCAAAAAGTTCGATTTGAATGGTTTCAGCTGGAGCTAGGATTGAAGATGGACCAAGGGGGAAACAGGTCACTATCTAAATGCTATCTCTTGCATTGTACAATTTATGAGAATCATAGAGAATCGATTGCATTAGTGTCACAGAGTATTTGTTCAAGCCTGCAAATAAGTGAATGGCAGCGTAATCTGAGGCTACTTGTAATATCTCAAAACTTTGTCCACTTGCTATTAGAAGCATAGCCATAGCTTCTTTTTTTCCCCTTTATTATGCTATGGAAGTTGCAGGTTTATTATCTATTAAATGATAACAGCAATTCATATGCCAATTAGTACAAGAGTATTAATTTAACAGATACATGATCTAAATTATGTTATAATGTCTTTCAATACATCTGGTAAGAATAATAGCATGGTCACAATGTTAACAACTTCTTAGAACTATATATCGAATATTACTTGAGCACTACTACATTACTATATTTTGCTATTTGTCTGCCTTTATTGGCCTATTATTTTACAAGTTATTATTGACCTGCCAGATTTCACCCATGGAACTAAAACTAAGCTTTTAAATGAACCATATAAATTTTAAGGATGCAGAATGCAGGAAGTAAACTTCCTGTACCCCATGTAAGTAACAGATCATCTAAATGTGATCATAAGCTGCTCATTCTCACGCAAGCCTTACCCATAAGCTTATTCACATCTCATGACCATGATAATCTGCAGGGGGGGGGGGGGGGGGGGAGTTGTGACAAGCTTCAGCTACAATAAATTAAGGACACCCTTTTCCATGAAACTTTGTTTTTTAGGGGGGAAACATTCATAGAGATCAGTTCTTAAAGAGTACCACACTAACCATGCACTAAGTGCACTACTTCCTGCTTCAGCTTCATTTTGAAATCAGATATCGCAACTTCACATCACGTTAATAAGAATAAAATAACAAGAACGATATATTTATATAATACATAAATAGAGAAGATATCCACAGATTCAATCAGTACATCAATTTAGATAATGTATTGATTCAAAATAGATATACTAATCTCCAATATAATATTCAGCAGACAAACATCAGGTATGCAACCTCGCAATACAGAGGTTACTTCACGGATGCAGATGCTAATAAGTCGATACCTATAGCATAAGGGAAGACTACATTAAGGTCACATAAAATAATATTTTCACAAAGCTAAATTAGTTATTGATTGATGCATTAACAAATATTTTTAAGGGCAAGCTTCTTCCTTATAGTGCAAATGGAAAATCATATTACATAGGCTATGCGAAGAAACTAGGAACTAGGTAGATTTTTAGTTTAAAATATATTAGTCCTTGCCTTCATACTAGACAACCATAAGAAAAAGGAACACATCTAAAATGTGACAATATTTATAAAAAGTCGTCAATAATCATCGAAGGAACTCTCAAATACTATGTCCGCTGCAGAAACAAGAAATTTCCACAATAATATGATAAGCAAAGATTAAGGTAATAGGGCCTAAAAAACATTAAAGAAGGAAAGATCATACCAGAAGTGGCGTCACCTTGATCCTTCACCAATGGGCAGTGTCAAGAACCACTCAACCCAAAATCTTAAGCCGTTAGCTAGGTTGTGGGATAACAATATATATCAAGACTACATAATAGTTTAAAACTCCCCCACATGTGGGTCTCTGAATTTTGGGCCACATAGAAAGAAAGGCCTCCAACGAAAATTCTCGCTAGTATAGACGGAACAAAAGGGGGAAATAAATATAATTTGAATTGATAATAACGAGCTTTGAACCCAGGACCTTTTGAACCATACCATGTCAAGAACCACTCAACCGAAAAGCTTAAGCTGTTATGTCACGCTCCGCTTCCCAAAATACGGAAAACGAGGGATGACTAGGCCAGCCATGCTCCTACGGTGAAGGAATAATCACGCCGTAATCACACTTCGGCTTCTAGTATTACATGGTAATCAGTAAATAAAGCACATAAGTAAAGGAAATACATCACTAATTATTGCATCAACTTTCATTGTTCACAATTTACAACAAAACAAGGAAAAGAACTACTAACCGAGTGCGAATACAAGGTTTCTTTAGGGAAAGTAGTAAAGGTAAAGGTGGTACTCCCGTCTAAATCTCCGCAAGCTCGAAGGGCAGGTCTGACTCCTGTACTGGTTCTTCCTCAAGGTCTGAGCATGCATACTCAGGATGTAACACCCTAGTCCGATCGTATGTTTCTTTTTCTTGGATATATTGGGTTTTGTTTTACTATTATTATAATTTGGAGTTTAATACTTTTAATTAAGATATATGCATATAATTATGGTTTTTCAAGTTTGTTAAATATGCATATTATTAGTATTTAAATATTTATTTGTCGAACACTATTTTATAACCATATTTATATTTTAGTATCATAGTTTAAACAAAAAATATTTTATTTGGTATTTCTTTAAACAATACATATACATAAGATTTTACCCCTTTTTAAATTCTATTTATAAGATATTTTGTCTTACGATATTTATTTGGTTAAAATATTTAATTTTGAAAAGTCATGAGATCCCATGTTAAATCTTTTAACCATATAAATATTTTTTCTAAACTAACAACTCAATTTTCTCTCTCCAATCACCATATATGTCTCACCTGATAACTTTATTCTTTTAAAACAAATACTATTCTCTCTCTCCAAACAAATATCTTTTCCAACAGATTTCTTTCTCCCTATATTTTATTCTATCTACATATATTTTTCTATATCACTAACTATATTTCACAAAAGCCCAGCTCTCTTTTTCTATATATATTCCCTAACAAAATCGCTCTCTCTCCAATCTAATATAATCTCTCTCAGCAGATTCTCTTTCTCAAATCTACTCTCTTTAATTATTTTTCTACAAACCTATATACATACATACATATATATAATTGAAGATATTTTGTTATGATAGTTTAACTGAAAATATATTTTAGTTGTTTGATATCATAAAATCCTATATATATAACTAATTATATTTATTTTCATTAACCCATAACCATATACATATCTACATATATTTTCACTATTTACTAATATGTATATATACATATACTTTTCTATTATTCTAACTATATACAAACTAATATGTATATATACAACTTTTCTAATATCTTATAGAAGTATATAACAACCCATCGTATCTCTCTCTTTTACAAAATTAAATCCAAATCTCATCTCATCAGAATATTTCTCTCTCCAATCTTTAATAATATATCTCTTCCTTATAAATAACAGCCTAATTATTATCATCTCTTCTCTTCTCATATAAATCAACCTTCTCTTTTTCCAATCACAATATTTCCTTCTTCTTCAAAATTAGCCGAGCAATCAAACCTTGGAGTTGTTCTTCGCGTCGTCGTGTTTATCTGTCTCCGAGGTAAGTACTCTTACTCTTTCATTTTTTTTTAGTCGATGTAACATCGGCAATTCTCTAAATAAATTATTAACTTACAATATTTAAATAAAATTGTAATATTTTGCCTCTTTATTAATATATCTTATAATACTTATACATATGATGAAAACCCTAGAATTTAGAATACTTATTAATTTTTTTCATCAAGTGAACAACTGTAAAAGTGCAAGCGTAATAAAATAACTATTAACATGTAAATGTGGTTTAATATATAAAAAACTTTATAAGTAATTATGTTTCTGTTGCAACAATATTGGTATACACTAGCATGCAAAATGTCAATACTTATCATAATCTAAAACATAAAAATATACCATTATTACTATTGATCAATAAATGCTTTGAGCTTAATATTTTATATATATAAATTAAACTTTCTACATTATCATTCCTTATAATATCGCTGTACTCTATGTGCCCTAATCATATAAATTATTTTGATACTATAATTTGTATTAACATTTTCTATTATCACATGATTATAAAACTTATTATTAGCACTTACATGATGACTAGTCAATCTGTCATTTATTTTATCTTACTTATTATTATCTCGTAATTATACTATTACCACTATCCGCTTTATGCATCTGTAATTTGTCATTCCTATTTAACTATATTAACCCTTTAAAACCATATTTCAGTTTATTATTCTTTTCAATAAATAAATCCGGATGTTAAACACAGATATTTGCATATTTATGTTGAGTCTTGTTTACATTTTTGACCTTATCATATTCTATCATCTATATTTAATATTTTACTTGAGACTATCATTGTCGGCATGCTTGAAAAACCTTAATATGTTATTCTTGTTTATGGACACTATCATTTTATAACTATTGTACTTGACATGCCATGATTACTCATTGTTCCAGATTACTCATATTAAAACAAGTTCTCTAATTTGAATGCTGAATTACATGCCATGACACCACTATTCACCAGTTTTATTTCCATACAATTACCATACTACAAGTTTCTGTCTTTTCAGCATTCTTAATTAGTGATATTAACCTTTACCATAGTAGTTATAAATACGTGGGTGTTGGGGTAGTTTGAGTGTGCGTTGTACAACAGGATCTCAGGAGTCCCATGCCGGCAGCTCGTACCGGGCTATAGCGGTCACATGATTACAGCTCGTACCGGGCTATAGCGGTCACATGTTTACAGCTCGTACCGGGCTATAGCGGTCTCTTGTTCATTCCACAGTTGGGCCCGTGTTTCCTAGCCCCTGGGGCACCACTCTTTGGTTAGGAATACTCCTGCAGAGGTTGACGCACACTCAAGCTCACGATAGGATAGTTTACCTTTTAGTGGCCAGTTAGGTTATGACCTGATCCCTTACATACATGTTTCATAGTATTAGTGCATTTAATTACTTATATACATGCTTTCTTGCGCACCGGGCTTCACTTTTATATATTCTTGTTATTATGCTACACACACTTTATACGTTGAGTACTTGCTGGGATGTTCTGACATCCCTGAGATTTGCCATCTCAGGTTTAGAGACAGATTTTCAGGATGAGCAGGATCGCAGCGACTATCAGGACTTTTGCCGAAGATCAGTCATCCGTAGGTTTATTTCTTTTCTTTTAGTATTTAGCATGTGCGTCCTTATGGGACATTAGGACTTTTGTATCTCTTTCGGATCTTATTTTATTTCAAATCTTTTATTTTGGATCTTTAATTGCATCAATTATCTAGTGGACCCATTTTAGGATTTCTTGTGGTTTCATTGCAGCATGATTATCAGTATTATTTCTTTTGGTATTGGATTTTATTTTTGACAGGTTAATCTAGACAGCCTTATATGACTATGGAAGGACTTTTCCTTACCGTAGGTAGCACGGCTGGCCTTCGTCGCTTCCCGTATTCCACATTTTTGGGAAGCGGGGCGTGACACAGGTCGTCAGAGCGACATAATAGCAATATTATAATAGTAACAAGAAACAAGAAAAGAAAGTAATAATGGTGGAGGTAAAATGCAGGTAGTCAATATGTCACTAACTGATGCAATGTATGATCTGTGTCCCTATCAGTCTTTAAGTCATTTTTTTTGAAATCAAGTTACGGAAAGGAGGATCATGTTTAACGAGGGTCTCGTATATATCCGAGACTACGGCCCGCTATCGCCGGGGCATAACCCTGTCAGCCGGACGCTAGGCCCAACCTAATATATATAAGAGTCGCTGTTCGAATGAGCATCCTCTAAATCACTGTCATCGCTAAATACAATTCCCTTTCCATTTCGATTTCCCCCTTTTTACCCAGGTTTACACTATTTATGAGTATGGTCTAGTCGCGTACAAGTACGCACCAATAACACGGTTTTAGTCACTGTTCATTGTATTGTTCACTGTCATTCACTTTTCACTGGCGTACTTGACACTCCTAAACCGATACCACCCACGCATGATAATGCACTGTGCACTGAATAATAACGCGCATTATCACTAGAAGTATGGCAGTCGGGTAAAATATGTGCATTTATGCAGTTAAACAGATCATGAGTAATACGAGCTATCATGCATCTTATGAACTTATAAAAATTGCCTTAAATCATACATTCAAAATTCAGTAAAACGATACAAAGGTGGCAGCAAGTAAACTCAGTCGGCAGTTCAACAAAATTAATTTCAGGACAATCGGATTTCGGGTTTGCAAGTTACAGCCGTTTCATTTTAAGTGCTCGCTGCTGGAAATTCAGTTCCTGAACTGAATGTCCATTTCGCAACACAATTTCCACCATGTTGGGATCAAAATTAGGCGACGCTATAGTTGAACAAAATTTAGGTTTATCAATTAGGTTTCCAACGCACCAGACGGATTTTCAATCGCTCCTCTACGTCAGAAGTTATGTACTGTACAACCATGGGGTATAAGTTCTGTCCCTGTTTGAGACTGCTACACGTCCTGTTAATCTAAAATACAGTTTAAATAGTAAACGACAGTGGAAAGGGATGAAATCACTTTCATTAGTTAGCTAACTGTGTCATCTTCGCTATAGTACAGGGTTCCGCATTATAACATGTTCAAGCAGCAGAAGGTAAGCATTACAAGATGAGAATCAACAGCCAGTGCTGCTCTGGACTGCAGTCCAGAGCCGCACTCCGAACCAGTTTCCGTCATCTTTTTAGCATAGGATCAGATTAACACTTGTATGGGGTTCTAGGTCGTCGAATCGGCTTCGATTTGAGCCCTCGAACGCAACATTCCAAACTATAATCAATTAGCTGTGATTTTTACAAGTTTCAGACGCGGAAAATTTCAGTTTTAACGGACTTAAATGGAAATGACCAATCACGTCAGTAACGTCTGTATTTTTCAGCCAAAATATAACACGATGTTCATTACTATACGGGCCAACCTATGTGATCAGTTTCCGTCAGTTTAACGGGGGTTTTCCCCTCGGGTTTGGCATCGAACACTTACATATTATCGATTCAAACGAAAGTATTTATGGAATTCATTGGTATTAAGAATTTTAATAGGTAAACTTTAGCATGAAGCAAGTAGTACACTTGCCTGATGACGCGTTGACGACGCACCGCAGCGGCAACAGTAAGATCGCGCCACGAACGGCGTGGCTAGGGTTCGCGGCCTCGGCTCGCGCTTGGAGATGGGCTGCTGCGGCTACGAGCTTGGTTCGAGGGAAAGGTAGCTTGGCTCGGCTTGGAGTGAGGAGTGTTGTGGAGGAGGTCAACAGCGGTGGCTCAGGGCTGCAGCTCCGGCGATAGCAGCAAGGTGCCGGTGAGGGTTGCAAGGTGGGGGTGCTGTCGAGGTGGGTTGAGGAGCTCGGTTGTTGGTTTTGGAGAGGGAGGAGAGTAGCTGGCGTCGTTATGTTGGTGTTGAGGTGATGATGGTGGCACTCGTGGTTGGATAGGGTCGGCGGTGGGAGGGATGGTGGCCAGCGAGGTGGGGTTTGCAGAGAGAAGAGGCAGGGATCGAACTGTGGTGGCCGCGGTAAGGTTGCGACGGCGGATGCGGTGGAGGCGAAGGGAGAACGAGAGTGAGGGTGAGAGAGATATGGGTTTTGGTGAAGGAGGTCGAGAGGGTGATGGCGAGGGAGGCTCGGCGGTGTTGGGTTCTTGGTTGTAGGTTGAGCAGGAAAGGAGAAGGAGAAGGAGGGGCTCGGTGTTGTATGAGGGGGAGAGAGAGACGAGGAAGGGCTTGAGGAGGAGGCGAGCGTGCGCGCGACGAACGGGGGCGCGGCGTGGGCACGTAGGAAAAGAAGAAGCGGGAAAATGAAAAGGAGTGGGGAAGAAGAGAAGACGGGTCGGGTACGGGTACGGGCCGGGTTGGTTTGGTAAGGGATTGGGCTGGGCCGGGATTAGGCATTTGGGTTTATTTATTTAGGAAAAATTAAATTTTCAGAATAATAAAAAGGACATAAGCATCTAAATTCCCACAAAATAACGGGGAAAATAGAAAAATATTCAGGGGACTTAGAAAATATAGAAAAAATTGTAGAAATTTTATTGACGGAACTGGGAATTTACATCATACCCTCCATACAAAAATTTAGTCCTCGAAATTTAAAAAGGAAACAACGAAACAACCGCACTATACAAATAGATGTGGAAAACGTGCACGGATATCCTCCTCACGCCCCCAGGTAGACACTCCTGGGGAACGACCGCCCCAAGACACTCGGACTAACGGAATGACTTTATTCTTCAGCACTTTCTCTCTGCGGTCGAGGATAGTGGTGGTCTGCTCCTCGTAAGACAGGTCAATGCCCAGAGCTAATTCTAAATGGTCCAGAACATGGCTCTCATCCCGAACATAACGCCGCAACTGAGATACGTGGAAGGTATTGTGCACACCAGCTAGCGGCGGAGGCAAGGCGAGTCGATAGGCCACATCTCCTACTCGCTCTAGCACCTCAAAAGGTCCGATGAAACGGGGATTGAGTTTCCCGCGACCTCCAAACCTGATAACTCCGCGGGTAGGGGAAATCTTCAGGAATACGTGATCTCCGACTTCAAATTCTAGTGCTCTCCTGCTGGCATCTGCCCAACTCTTCTGTCGATCCTGAGCCGTCTTAATGCGCTGTCTGATCATTTGGACTTTGTCTACCATCTGCACAATGAGTTCGGGACCCAGCAATCTTCGTTCGCCCACATCATCCCAACAAACGGGGGATCGACATTTACGCCCGTAAAGTGCTTCGAAAGGAGCCATCTGGATGCTAGCCTGGTAACTGTTGTTATAAGAAAACTCGACTAGATGCAGACGATCTTCCCAGGAACCCTGGAAGTCCAGCTTGCAAGCTCTCAGCATATCCTCGAGTGTCTGAAAATTACGCTCGGATTGTCCGTCCGTCTGTGGATGATAAGCTGTGTTGAACTTGAGACGGGTACCCAAACTCTCCTGTAAGCTACTCCAAAAGTGCGAAACAAATCTGGTGTCTCGATCTGACACAATGCTGACTGGAACTCCGTGGAGTCGCACTATCTCCTGCATATATCTCTCCGCAAGTGACTCTGTCGACTGTCCTACCCGGAAGGGTAAAAAGTGTGCAGCTTTCGTGAGGCGGTCGACGATAACCCAAACGGCGTTGTTGCCCCTAGGGCTCCGCGGTAAGGCCGTCACGAAATCCATAGTAATGTGCTTCCACTTCCATTCTGGTATCGGAAGCGGTTGTAACAGTCCCGCTGTCCTCTGATGTTCTGCCTTCACTTGCTGGCATACCAAGCACTTGGATACAAACCGCACAATTTCTTGCTTCATCCCGTTTCACCAAAAGTGCTGCTTTAAATCTCGATACATCTTCGTGCCTCCCGGATGCACAAAATAAGCTGAACTATGAGCCTCAGCTAATACCTCCTCTCGTACATCCTCTTTGTGTTAGTGTATATGCCATAGAGGCCATTACTGTATCATACTAGTATGTATATTACTTGATAGAAGCTTGGGATATTCACAGTTGTATACACAATCTTGCTCGAAATGGTAGTATGCTACTTGATTTGTCTCTGCTTTAATATGTGCATGCGTTTCTTTTAGCATATCGCTTATATACATATTAGTAGAGCCCTTAGGATCTTTGCTTGATTACCAGCGTTGTGATGACACTCACACTCGTGGGGGCTGGGTAATCCATAAGCACATCCTTATACAGGTCCCTAGTCGTAGGACTATCGAGACAGGGCATCGATACTCCAGAGTAGACTAGCGTATGCGCTTCTTATCCCAGCGGGGGAGACGGTCTGTCCCACAGCCGTCAGTACGTCGTACTTGAGATAGTATGCGGGTGCTCGTTAGGTTACGAGTACACTGGACAGGACTCGTCGGGAACTGTTGGTTGGTATTATACCTATCGTCAATTATCAGTTCCCAGGCGACATGAGTACAGCTTAGTCCGCTGACTTGACACTGTCACTTCGCCTCGAGTGTGTTCCCACTGCACTTTGATTACTACCCTACCACGGCTCAAAGGAGTCGTGCAAACAGGTAGTAGTTGGGTGCAGTCCCGAAGCACTTGGAGGCAGTGACGGTTAGACAGGATTCGTCTCTCCCGGTATTGGGGGTTGACATCGCGCTGTGTCTAGGAGAGCCATTACACGAGTAGTCCCTGGCCAGGGCAAGCGAGATATACTGGTAGGTTTCCGGTGTTATCTCAGGGTGTTCTGGGCTACACTCCGACACGACTTGTACCGCTATTAGGGGACTGACGTTTACCGCCCCCCTAGGCCCGCCATGCGATGTATCAGACGAACAGACCGGACTGTACGGAGACTGTCACATACAGGCTCAGTAGGAGTTCAGATGGGGTCACCTCGTCAGTCTTCTTATCGGCATCTATTTGGGGACCGTTACGTACAGCTAGTGCCGCTTGCGGTCTGTGGTTAAACCCACTGCCAGCGTAGTGTCGAGTCTTTAGAGTCCCACACAGAGAGCTATTCGCCTTTAGGCAAAATGAGTAGAGGTCGCATGGTTTTGCAACAGGGTTCGTTCACATCCGCGCACTTGTGCTCGTTTGCTGTCCGGACAGCTTATACTAGCGGGCTTTGGTTTAAGCCAGATCCTAGTATATGATTTAGGATTGGTTTTATCTCTTTGTATTCGTGTTCCTCGGATCACGAATGCGGGTGCGTATGCACAGTTGATTGAGACAGAGGAAGAGGACTTTGATTAGGGTTAATGACCATTGTCATTTTATTAACCCTAATGCTTATATGTGTATTATAATTAATTGATATTAGCTATATATATTTGTGCATGGTTAGGATTGTTGACATTTTGACCATACTTGACTTGTTGACCTTAGTTGACATGTTGACCATCATCATTCCATATAAAAGATGCTCTTTGATCCTTGCAATTTTCATTTAATGTGAAATGATAATAGTCAAGTCTTGATTAACCATGACAATTATCTAGCTAATTATCTATTTTTATAATTCACACATATATGTGAGAATGGCTTATTATTCTCTCATTCTATCATATACTTTCTCTCTCTTGCTCTTCCTCTTCCTCAAGCTCTTCCCTCTCATGTGTTGAGAAACACTTGAGCTTGAGAGAAAACCTCTTCTAGATAATCTCTACTCTCATCTAGGGTTCTAGGATTAGCACTCCTAGCACCTTAGTTACTTCTAACTTGAAGTTGAAGCCAAAGGTTGAGGCTTTCGGGTGGATCCTTCTTTGACTCGAGAAGGCGACAAGGCGATCTCTTTCTTACACTCCAAGGAGCAAGGAGAGAAGGACATAAAGCCCTAGGTATAACCATTCTTTCTTGTGGCTAATTTCTAGTTAGCTTTTAGTTAGTTTTGTTTAGTAAAGATCCCGACTTTGTCTAGTCCATGTTGCCTAGAGTAGTAAAAATCCGATTTTTATTCCGTTTCCCGCCTCCCCGCAAGTACCGGGGTGGGCAACGTGGACTTACACTTTGGGTACGCAGAGTCTGCTACCGAATCTCAGAGAACCATCTTCATGTATGAGTAAGTCCGATCTCAGCCCGGTTTCTAACTGCGCTCTGAACTTTTGCAATCGAGAATCATCCGCTTGCACAGCCTTGATGCGATCCATAAGAGAAGACTGCACCTGTAGTTGCCAAAATTGCCTGATTGCGCCCGGTGCAACGACCTCAAGCTCGAGTCTCTAAAAATCCTCAATGATGCTCCTCTGACTGGTCAACATCATGACCGCTGGTTTTCGACTGAGAGCATCGGGTATCACATTTACTTTTCCCGGATGATACAAGGTCCAAGTCGTAATCCGCCATTAGTTCTAGCCATCGGCGCTGCCTCATATTCAGTTCTTTCTGAGTGAAGACGTACTTCAGACTCTTGTGATCCGTGTAAACAATGTAATAAGAGAATCACAATTCTGTACCTCAAGTGTTAACGATCAGATCCAAAGCCTCGAAAATCACGAATGAATCAGATCCAAGAATTTTTATTTTTTATTTTTTGGATGAGATTCAAGTATGAATGAGGGGAAATTGTTTGTTGATTATTTGTTTGGAGAAGAGCCGGCCAAAGATTTTTAGAGCGGCTCCAAAACTAGAATCCAAATGGAGAAAGAGTTATGAGAAGTGCCGGCCAAAGTTTTTTATGATAGTAAATCATCTCAAACCACAGTTTATAAATGCTACGAGATGCTCAAAAGTAACGTGTCTTACTATAATTAAAGAACTTCAGGGTATTTTAGTGAAAAAAAACTCTATAGCTTAGGGTATTTTAGTGTAATTTACCCTTAACAAAAATTAACAATTTGGTCAGGCAAAATATATAGTTTTAGTCAGTGAAAAGCAAAGTAAATTTTGCTGTTTCATCTTAGAGTTACCTATATATTAGAATCGAAAATCAAATTCACCATCTATCTTTAGTTTAAAATTAAGAAGTATTTCTACATGTCATAAAATTACAAGCGAAGTGGACTATGAATGAAAGCCTATCATAATTTTTTTTTATTTGTAGGAAGAAAATATTATATTTACAAAAGCACAAAAACAAAGTGAAAGATAAAAGCACAAAAACAAAGTGAAGCCTTAGACTTACCATTCATCACTTTCACCCAACTGCCAAAAAAAATTTGAAAAGGAGGAAGATTTAGTAACTGCCTCACAGTAAACAAATTAAGAACTATCAAGAAGTCATAGTCAGCTGATGCATCAAAACACCTACATATATACATCTTCATGTGAAAAGCACCAAATAATTTTAAAAGCAATGGCCACTAAATTGCCATTTCATGTCAACTATCAACATAATATTCATGTCAGTAGCTTAAGGTTTAACATTATATAAGAAAAAACCTATATTTTTTTTGCTTATTGTTCTTACATCAACCAAAGAAGCCCACATTTTTTAATCCCTTGCAATTAAAAATGAGCGAAGCGAGCATATAATGTGACTGCATTGACAGCTCAAAAAGCCGATCATTCAACGTTTAGATTAAGATTACCGATGCCAGTAGTCAAAAGAAATTGACAAATGATCAGCACCGACGTTTTAAAAATTACCATCTCTCACTATTAGGAAGTTTACATCAACTTTCCACTTGAATTAAAAGTGTGACCATCAATTGAGCTAGACATGGAGAAATTTCAATATGATTATTTTGTTGGCAGCGGCCCTTAAAAGCATAAGCTTTGAGCGTGGAAATGAGGAGGGTTGGGCCTCTGAAGCCCATAGGAGTTTTCTTCGTGTACTTGGTTGAAAATCCTTTTGACAAAATGGAAGGTTTCGTACCCAAGCCCTCCCACCAAATAGAAAAGTATCATTAATGCTCGAGCAAAGACACTTTTGCAAAGTTTCATTATGCAGATTGACATGACCAATGCCCAAAAGCAGCCACAGTTCAATAATGCCATCAAGATCATGTTTAGCCAACAATTTCAATGCCATCAGAACCAAACTGAAAGATCATGAAGCCTTCACAGCTTCCAGGTGTTTTCTAGTTGCACTTGAGATGGAAATATCAAGTCAATTGATAATAATTGCACACACCTGATTCCAATGACCAAGAAAATAGTAGAGAGACCTTCGGTTGTCAAAAAGTACAGGAAAAAGAGAACTATGTTTTTGGTGTGTCAAAACAATTCATGATCATTATGGGGTGTAAATTAAAGAGACTAGCTCAAAGCTGCAGTGATATGAGATCAATCATCAAACAAACATTCACAGCCTTCATCAAACCTTATAAAAGAAACATATGATCGAAGTAGTCAACCTTTTAAACAATTCTGAAACAGGATGTTATAGCAGGAAAAGAAGTAAAATAAAATAAAGACTGATATTTTCCCAGCCGGATCCTAGACCCACATCGCTCAACATAATAAGGGATTCTAACATCATCCTGATACAGAGATCGATGGAAGTCTTAAACTTATATGATCCTTTGTAACAATTTTATAATCCTCCTTCTCATCAGCAAACTTGATTTTCTTTGAAGCAGGCTGTGTCTGACCCACCTGCGCCACAAAAACAAGGGGAAAACAATATAAGCAATGGTTTTCTTTTTTACTAACGCCTTTCCAATTTTCATCTCAGATTTTGTTCTTACGAGTTGTAAGGCATACAATATTTTAAGACTTCCGAGCCTAGCAGTGTGTGCAAAGTTAAAGCCTGACGAAGCAATGCCGCGTGGAGGTAGATGGCCCACGGGTCATGAACTTCTTTTCTCGAGGAAGAAGCAATGACAGCATATGAAGAATAAAGATCAGCTAACTATGTGCCAGCAGCCGCGGTAAGACAGAGGATGCAAGCGTTATCCGGAATGATGGGCGTAAAGTGTCTCTAGGTGTGATGATGCTCGATATCGGTGACCTCCTAGATCATGACACGTGGCAGATGACGTGTCACAGAGCATGCAAGAAAGGATCTACAGAGGCCGACCAGACTGCTCCTATGCCTGTCCTACCGACGAGGCTGGCTCGCCTCCGAGCCCCAGCACAATTGGCCTCCCCCGCCTCACAGCTCGTTCCCAAGCTACCGCAGAAACTAGATACCTCGGCTCTCCCGCCGAGGTCATCTTCCTCGGTCTCATCGACCGACCAACAGCACCTGCTTGCGGGCGTAACCGCCATCCTGCGAATCTCGCCATGCGCTAGATTTCCGCCGGCCACATCCCACATTCCACGCCACCACGATCCCCCATTAACGAGCCTGTCTCGCCATTAATAGGAGGTCCCGCTCATCATGCGGGCGTGACGTCGGGAGTGTAACGACCGGCGTGATTCTTGCGCCTGTTGCACCTGCTGCCACCGCTACTTAAACCCCTCTTTCAGACGGTCAAGGTAAGCCAATTCTACTCCACTAAGCCGTTACTCTGCTCGGATCTCTAGACTAACTTGATCGTCGGAGGGTCCTCGGTGGTATAACCACCCCGGAACTTCCTTGTAGGTAACTCGGCAACCACAACCTCAACCCATTGAGATCCACACGCTTCAGAAGCGACAGCCTCCAGATCCAATCTCAGCCACACATCGCAGCCATCCGCGGATCAACGGGAAGCAACATCTGAAGGAGATCCCACCCTCCATTAGCTGGCGCCGTCCGTGGGAACATAGATTCCATGAAAACAAAAGTTCGCCTCCCGATCTCACTCCAATGGAGAGCGATCATCAAGACGATCCAAGCGCCAACCGCCGCCTCCCTCTCAACGGTGGCACAGACGGGCCTCCTCCGCCGAATGCCATCAACGCCCTCGCCGGCCGGATAGACCGACTCGCATCCTTCGTGGAGGCGCTCGTCCGCCTCGAGACCAAGACCCCTACGGGGGAAGAGAAGACTCAGCCCGCGTCGGCACGGCCGACCGCCGCCTCCCTCTCAAAGGAGGCACAGACGAGCCTCCTCCGCCGACGTACTCGAAAACCCGGTAGGCACCGCTAAGTTTGACTCCGAGGTCATATGCCAGAGGGTTTCACCCAGAGTCCCGTCGCACCCCTGTCCCTTAAGAGGCGGTGGCGGTCAGCTCACCTGTTCGCAGGCATGACCGGGACCCCCTCCCTCGACGGGGTCGCGCACGCGAGACTCCCCAAGACAGCTCAAAAACCACCCCGCCAGGGGACGTAAGGAACCCCACCGAAAGGAGCCGAGGCTCGTCCAGAATCATGGTCACAACGACGGGGGGTACATCGAGTGCCTACGAAGCTCAGCACCCCACGCCAGCCCTGGGGGTCGACGGCCGGCCAAGGAAGAAGGCCAGGGAGACTGAGCCGATCACTTTTGACGACGGAGACTTTCACGGCATATCCTTGCCCCACAACGACACCCTGGTGATTACGGCTCGGGTCCATCAATACGAGGTGCACAAGATCCTGATCGACTCGGGAAACTCGGCAGACATTCTCTTCAACGACTGTTTTCTGCGCATGGGGCTCACCACGACAGAACTAAGGCCGACCTCCCACATCCTTTCAGGATTCACTAGCCACTCCATCCCGGCGGAAGGAGTAATCACTCTACAGTTCAACGTCGGAGAGGCCGGCCATACACGGACAGTGCCGGTGGAATTCATCGTAGCAAGAATCCCATCGGCCTACAACATCCTCCTAGGCCGCCCGACGCTGAACTCCTTCCTGGCCCAGATATCGACCTACCACCTGGCGATGAAGTTCCCTCTCGAGCAGGGCGGGATAGGTCGGGTCTACGGAGACCAGCGAGTTGCAATGGTTTGCTTCACCGCAACATCTTTATCGAAGGAGCCGGCCGACGATGTCGAGGGCGGGGGTGACATCAGGGGTTCCCTGGATACTCGAGACGAGCAAAAGAGATCCGAAGGACCCCAGTGGAGCCTCTGACAGCGGTCCCCCTTGTAGAAGGGGACGACGAAAGACTCGTTCAGATCGGGTCCCTTCTAACAGGTCCTCAGCGAGACGACCTGGTTCATTTCCTCAGAAACAACTTCGACGTGTTTGCCTGAGCACCTGCTGACATGCCGGGTATCGACCCCAAAATTATATCCCACAAGCTCGGGGTAGATCCTACGGCTCGACCCGTCAGACAGAAGAAGCGAAGCTTCGCCTCGGCCAAACAGAAGGCTATCGAGGATGAGATAGATCGGCTCCTCGCCGCCAACTTCATTCGGAATGTGCCCTATTCAGAATGGCTAGCGAACGTCGTCCTGGTCAAGAAGTCAAGCGGGAAGCGGCGCATGTGCGTCGACTTCACCGACCTCAACAAGGCTTGCCCCAAAGACAACTATCCCCTACCTCGGATAGATCAGCTCGTCAACGGCACGGCAAGCAACGAGCTATTGAGCTTCATGGATGCTTTCTCCGGCTACAATCAGATCCGCCGCATGAATCCGGCAGACGAAGATCTCACCGCATTCACGACGGACCAGGGATATACTGCTACAAGGTGATGCCTTTCGGACTCAAAAATGCCGGGGCTACATACCAACGGCTGGTCAACCGCATGTTCAAGCCACAGATCGGAAGGAACATGGAGGTCTACATCGACGATATGCTAGTCAAATCAGTCTTGTCGACCGACCATGCCAAGGACCTGGGTGAGGCCTTCGAGATACTCCGCAAGTTCAAGATGAAGCTGAACCCGACCAAGTGCGCATTCGGGGTCACCGGGGGAAAGTTCCTCGGTTTCATGGTCTCCCACCGCGGGATCGAGGCTAACCCGGAAAAAATCGACACTATCCTCAACATGACCGCGCCCAAGACCAACGTCGAGATCATGCGACTGACAGTGCGAGTAGCCGCTCTGAGCCGCTTCATGTCGATGTCTGGGGAAAAATGTCTCCCATTCTTCAAAGCTCTAAGGAAAATTCCGAGGTTCGAGTGGTCAGAAAAGTGTCAGACCGCCTTCGACCAGTTAAAAAGGCATCTTGCGACGTCACCGTTGCTCACCCGACCAGTTGAGCGAGATGAGCTATCTCTGTACCTGGCGGTATCCAACCAAGCAACAGGCTCAGTGCTCATACGAGAGGTCAACGGAGCACAAAAATCGGTGTACTACGTGAGCCACGTCTTCAAAGACGCGGAAACAAGATACCCAGCCATAGAGAAGATTGTCTTGGCACTCGTTGTGGCCTCAAGGAAGCTGCGACACTACTTCCAAGCGCATACTATCCTCGTTCTCACCGAGCGCCCGCTGGGGGCTATCCTCGCCTCACCCGAATCCTCGGGTCGATTAGAGAAGTGGAGGTGGGAGCTGTCCCAGTTCGACATAAAATACCGCCCAAGGCAGGCCATCAAAGCACAAGCCTTGGTCGATTTTATCGTCGAATGCACCATCCCCAGCAAGGGGCCGGAGTCCACGCCGGCCTTCGCGGCTCAGCACCCAATCGTGGGGAAACCCGACTCAGTCCCAGAGTGGATCATTTACGTCGACGGGTCCTCAACCGAGAAAGGCTGGGGCGCCAACCTCATCATTCGGGGCCCGAACGAAGCAGAAATGGAGTACTCCCTAAAGCTCGGGTTCAAAGCCTCAAATAACGCGGCGGAGTGCGAGGCCCTGCTGGCCGAACTGCGCATGGCCACCGGGCTGGGGCTGAAAACAATTCGAATCTGCGGCGACTCAGCCCTAGTTGTTGGCCAAGTGACTAGTCACTTCGAGGCCCAGGAACCTCTAATGGTAAAATACCTGACCGAGGTAAGAAAACTTCGGAAGAACTTCGACGAGGTCCAGATGAAGCAAATACCCAGGCAGCTAAACGCCCAAGCCGCCTTGAGCAAACTGGCTTCATCCTACTCGGCCAACAACAAGCGATCTATCCTTTTCGAAACCTTGCCCCGGCCCAGCGTGGAAGACGAGGCGATGATGCAGCGCAGGAGGGCGACCAAGACTGGAGGAAGCCCCTCGTGGAATTCCTACGGGATGGCACGCTCCCAGAAGATCGGGAAGCAGCCCGCCGTCTCCGAGCCAAAGCCCGTCACTTCGTCTGGAGCAATGGGAACCTTTACAAGAAATCCTTCACTCAGCCCCTTCTCCGGTGCGTCGACCCCTACGAAGCTGACTACGTCCTCCGTGAAATCCATGAAGGGGTCGGCGGCGCACACCAAGGGGCCCGAACCTTAATCCAGAAAGCGTTGCTCCAGGGGTACTACTACCCACTATTCACGAGGACGCCCAGAAGCTCGTCCGGAGATGCAAAACCTGCCAACTCCACGGAAGCATACCTCGCCTCCCGACCACCGAGCTAACCGCGCTGACCTCACCGTGGCCGTTCGCCCAGTGGGGATTGGACATGATAGGCCAGTTCCCTACCGACACGGGCGGGCACAAATATGTTCTCGTCGCGGTGGATTACTTTACGAAGTGGATCGAGGTCGTCCCCATCAGAAAGCCGGACGCTGCCACGACCATCAAGTTCCTGCAAAACAACCTGATATTCCGGTTCGGCATCCCGAGGTGTATCATTACCGACCACGGGACGAACTTCGAGAATGAGAAGGTGAGATTTCTACAACGAATATCATATCCTCATGAAATTCGCCGCGGTCGCATACCCCCAATGCAACGGGCAAGCCGAAGTCGCCAACCGGGATGTCCTCCGGGGTCTCCGGACCCGCTTGGAGGGACGCCAAGACAGTTGGGTCGAGGAGTTGCCCCTGGTCTTATGGGCCCTGCGCACGTCGAAGAAGACCCCCACCGGGGAAACCCCTTTCAGCCTCTGCTATGGGACCGAGGCGATGGTCCCGACGGAGATCGGGCTACCCAGTCACCGGGTCGAACACTTCGACGACGAAGCGAACACCACGGCACTGCAGACTAAGCTGGACATATTGCTGGAGAAACGGGACCAGGCTCAGATCAGGGTTGCCGCCTATCGGCAGTAAACTGCCCGATACTACAATGCGCGGGTCAAGCCTCGTTCCTTCAAGACCGGAGACCTGGTCCTACGGCGGAACGAGTTTGGCGATCAAGGCAGGCTGCATAAGTTTTCCCCGAAATGGGACGGTCCTTTCCTCATCGCCGAGGTACTTCCTGGCGGAGCCTACCGCTTACAGGACGTGGACGGGCGCAAGTTTCCGCGGCCTTAAAACGCCGAGAAGCTCAAGCTGTACCAGTGAACTCACTACCTACGAGTGTACACCCCTCCTGTCACAAAGACAATGTGAATTTTTTCTAAGTCATTTTCATCCGAATAACAAGGGGGAACGTACATTGCAAAAAAGAAGAGTTATATCTTTGTGGTCTAAGCCCTCACCTAGAGGCAGCCGAGCGGCTACCCTGCTCGGCCATCCTTGGTTGGCCAATTACGGCCCCGCCAACAGCTAAGGGTCAAAGCCCTCGAAAGAGGTGCCGAGCAGCTACCTTGCTCGGCCATCGCTGGTCGGTAGCTTCCCTACCCACAACACCAGGGATCTAAGCCCTCACCTAGAGGCAACCGAGCGGCTACCCTGCTCGGCTATCCCTAGCTGGTAGCTTCCCTACCCCACAATGCCAGGGATCAAAGCCCTCGACAAGAGGCGGTCGGGCAGCAACCCTGCTCGGCCATCCTTAAGGACCCAAAAGCCCTCGAAAGAGGCAACCGCTTGGCACTAACCATGCTCGGTTATCCCTGGAACACCACCAGGGATCAAAGCCCTCGCCATGAGGCACCGGGCGGCAATCCCACCCGGGCATCCTTAGTAGGCCTCCTACGCCCCTCCCATGCTAAGGATGAAAAGCCCTCGAAAGAGGCAACCGCTTAGCACAATCTGTGCTCGGTTATTCCTGGCAGAACGTCGGGGATCAAAGCCCTCGCCAAGAGGCACCGGGCAGCAACCCCGCTCGGGCATCCTTAGGGATCAAAGCTTCGCAGGCCTCTCACGGCCCCTCCAGCGCTAAGGATCTAAGCCCTCGCCAAGAGGCACCGAGTAGCTACCCTGCTCGGCAATATCCTCAATTGGCCAATTACGGCCCCTCCAACAACTAAGGAACGTGAACTCAACAAGAGGCATCCAATCTATCAACGTCTTAGCGATCTACACGTCGACTTTGGGGCCATGGAACACCGTCTCCCCGCCGGTCCTCACACACTCGGCAAATGATCAGGGTCAAGTCGACGAGTAATCGCTAGATGAGGAACATGCCGACCATAAAACAGTACTGTGCAGATACAAGTGTCTACCAACAAAAGGAAACGCAAGTACAAACACTACTGCAAAAACAAAAAGTTTTTATTCAAAAAGTCAAAGCTTTTGCAAAAGCCTTATCAAATTACCTGGAGGCTTACAAGAGAGAGAGGAGGAAAAACCAAAAAGATCGGGCAGTAAACCCCACCTAGACCTCACTCCCCTCATCACTATCGGCCGGAGGCGGGACCACCGAGAATGGGACCCGAGCACGGAGCTCACCGTCGGCGAACTTCGGAAGCTGCTCCTTGACGGCATCAAGAGCTTTGTTCCATGCAAGGGCAGAAGCCTCGCCGAGGTCGACGTAAAACTGGTCCGACTCCTTGTAATCCGTCACCGCCTTCCTAGCCCGGCCTTCGGCGGCGGAGGCCGCCTGACGCGCCGCATCGGCATCCCGCCTGCTGGCATCCCTCGCCCTCCCTAGGGCTGCAAAACGATCGGCCGGTTCCACCAACTTCGCCTCAACAACTCGGTAGGACTCGCTCAGGCGACGGTAGGACTCCCGACACTTCGAAACGATGAGGTCCGCAACTTTCGACCGAGCTTTGAAGGCGAGCGACCTCTCCCTCTCCTGACGCAGCTCGAGTCGCAGACCCTCGACCTCCGAAGAAGACTCTTCTGCTGACCCCGGAGCCCGAATAGCCCCGTCGACTTCCATACGAGTAATAAGGGCGCAGTGCTGAAGGACCTGACGAAAAATGGCAGAAAAACCTAAGGACACCCGAACTAAGAAATGGTCGCCCGAAGCAACACATGAGGGAGTGCATACCTGAACCGCCTCCTCTGCGATAGCAGCCATTCGGGCCCTCAAGATCCCCCGTGGCATCCGGCTCCCAGCCGACTCCTCCATACCAGCGAGGACTGGCCGCAACGGAAAGCCCCGACGGGACCACGAACTGGGCGTCCCCCTCCTGCACTGGGGTCCCCTCCAGAATGTCCGCCGGCGGTGCACGAGAGACCGTCCTCTTCCGCTTGAGAGGAACCTCGTCTTCGCTCTCTCCTGCATCCCTCGTCTGAGAGTCGAGAACCCGTGTATGCCTTTGGCCGCCCTCGGAACAATCACCAAGAGCCCATGGCGGGGCAGGTGGCCCCGCCGTCGGGGGCACATCCAGCGCGGGGCTCGAGTCAGCCAGAGGCAAGGCCGCACCGCGGTCCCCCTTTCGGGACTGAGCGCCGAAGGCACCAAGAGTCTGGGATCGAACCATCCGTCCTGCCAAAAGGGTGAAGAGGCTCGACTCAGAAGGAGAAGCAGAAGAAAGAAAAACAAGAATCTAACCTGATTGAGAAGCCCTCAGGAAAGCAGAAGATCCGACATAAGATGAGAGCGCCGAGCTTACGAGATGAAAGATGAGGAAAATATGAAGAGATAGGCCCTGAAAAGGGCCCCACCTCTACCTATAGCCTCCGGCACCCCCATCCAACGGCGACCGTCGACTCCCGCCAAAAACAACCCTCCACATTCGACAACCCAGACCGCTCCACCTTGCGCGCGGACATTGGACAGCATCCCATCAGACGCCAGAGGCCTACGGCCCGTCGCGTCCACCATCCAACGCTCGACACGTGGGCCGCGGCTTTGTCAAAAGTGTGCACGATCCGGCGCCCCTCTTTAATGCAGAAGATCTCACCCTGATTCGCCCGCGTCATCCAGAAAAAGACGACGGATTGCCAGGGGACACGCCCGACGATATCTTCGGAAGAGAGCTCACCTCGGGTGACCTGGCAGACCACTCTCGACCCGACCCGTCAGCTTGTCCGGACGAGAGTGGGGGGCTAATGATGATGCTCGATATCGGTGACCTCCCAGATCATGACACATGGCAGATGACGTGTCCCAGAGCATGCAAGAACGGACCTACAGGGGTCGACCAGACTGCTCCTATGCCTGTCCTACCGACGAGGCTGGCTCGCCTCCGAGCCCAGCACAATTGGCCTCCCCGGCCTCACAGGTTGTTCCCGAGCTACCGCAGAAACTAGATACCTCGGCTCTCCCGCCGAGGTCATCTTCCTTGGTCTCATCGACCGACCGACAGCACTGCTTGCGGGCGTAACCGCCATCCCGCGAATCTCGCCATGCGCGAGATTTCCGCCGGCCACATCTCACGTTCCACGCCACCACGATCCCCCATTAACGAGCCTGGCTTGCCATTAATGGGAAGTCCCGCTCATCACGCGGGCGTGACGTCGGGAGCGTAACGGCCAGTGTGATTCTCGCGCCTGCTGCACCTGCTGCCACCGCTACTTAAACCCCTCTTTCAGACGGTCAAGGTAAGCCAATTCTACTCCACTAAGCCGTTACTCTGCTCGGATCTCTAGACTAACTTGATCGTCGGAGGGTCCTCGGTGGTATAACCATCCCGGGACTTCCTTGCAGGTAACTCGGCAACCACAACCTCAACCCATTGAGATCCACACGCTTCAGGAGCGACAGCTTCCAGATCCAATCTCAGCCACACATCGCAGCCATCCGCAGATCAACGGGAAGCAACATCTGAAGGAGATCCCACCCTCCATCAAAGGTGGCTTTTCACGTCCGCCGTCAAATGCCAGGGCTCAACCCAGGCTAGGCAGTGGAAACTAGCCCTTTTTTATAAAAAAAAATTCCCACCAAAACTCTGTTTAAAACTAATTCAGCCAACTTTGTGTTCTCTTCGGCAAACATGTGTATTAATCACAATACATCAAGAGGGAAAAGGTAGGTAACAATAACGGTGCATCAAATAGAAAAGTACAAGACAAGGTCATGCAGTTTAAGCTCAAATTTCTGAACATTCACCTAGACATGGAAGGTTCTATAGATGAAGAGATAAGATGATATTGATCAGTTCATAATATCTTAACTATCTGGATTGTCTCGTGTTATATAAAAAAAAAGGAGGCAAGGGCCGCAAGACGATTGATTTACGAACATACATCAATCTAGACAATATCTAGCGCACAACTGAGCCACATAGACATATACCATCCTATTCTCAAATCTCACCACAAAATCACTAAGCATGAATACTGAGAGCCTACAGGATCTTTCCCAGAGCAAACCTTGTCAACCCGCCTCTCACATGGTGTAACGTCTTCAAAATAATAAAATATGATTTTTGGGAAATTTTATAATTTAATATTATTTTAATGAATATTTTAATATTCTGGTATAATTAAATACAGATAAATGGGGAAAAATTATGGAAAATTCTAAAATAAGGTATTTTAAGGAATTGCCTCGCTTTCTGTGCATGCCCCCATTTCCTCTAGTTTTGACCCTGAGTATGTCTAGTTTTGACTGATTCCATTTAGGATGAAATCTGGGTTGATTTTCCTATGTTGGTGTATAATTTGGGACTTGTTTTAGCATGGATTTTTGTATTTGGTGATTCATTCCTGTCGGGTGGCGTTTGGACGTCAACGACAAGTGGATTTTGATTGTGTTTACATGCGAGTCGATAGGTTTTTACCTATGCGGGTAGCGTGTGCTATTTTGGTTTCCGATGTGATTTTCATGTGCTTTAGCATTGTGATATACTTGTAGGTACCCCGCGTGATGTTGAGGCAAAGGAGGTGAAGATAGCGACATCGGCTTTGGCACACGAGAAGCAAGGTGAGTAGATTTATATCTACGGGGAGAAGTCGGGTGGATGGCGTATAGCACCCCCGCAGTCCGTGGTGATGTATACGAATACGTATACACACGAATATTTATTATGTGTTGTTTAGGATCATTGATCGTAATAATGGTATTTTTGATGCTAAGATTATATTGGTGTAGTATAGTGCGAACCCTAGAGTAGTGGTTGCACTCACACATACACTTACACACATACTTGCATACATTCTTTCAGTTATTGGTGCGTATATCTACACATGGGTATGGGACTATGTGTTTATATACGGGGTTTGAGATGATATTTGATGTGAGGCCGTGAGATCGGCGATGTGACATAGTTTGCCTTTGAGGTGCGATATGATAGTTTTAGCGGGCCTTTGGACATGTGCTTTACCCGCATTCATATTTTATAGATGGTGTCGATTTGTACTAGACTTACAGTAGTACCCCAGATTGTGTGATCTGATGATAAGTGATACCTGATATGTGATGAGATAGTGTGATATTGATCCCTACCCAGCTATTGGGATGCCGTACGACGATTTACCGTACGAGCCGATATTGATGATAGATCCGCACTCATAACTCGAGGATATCATACGATATGTTATTGAGGCGAGATCACCGACTATCATATCTATATTTATATATTGACTCAGATTAGGTGGTTTCATACCCCTCCTGTCTAGATTATTTAGTAGACATTAGACTAGACCGAGTCATACCTATTTCAAAACTAACGAATCGGGGATATTTTAAAGATAAGCAGAAGGGTTATACGGATATTTTCAAATGATGCATCTTTTCTTAAAACACCGTAGCCCTTACTTTACCAAAAGCCCTGATTCGTCTTATTTCAAAAGGCAAGGTTGCATGACATATCTATTGGGGCAGGTTCTGTACTTTTGCGTTGATCATTCGTTTCCGCATATTCCTGCTATTTGCATTGCATCGCTTGTATTGTTGTGACATTCAGTCATGCTGCTAGGATACCAGCACCATTATCGATGATGTATATGTTCCACGTACACTTGTTGCCGGCTCACACACTCATCATCGATAATTGCCATGTCACTACACTATAGTACTATTGCATTCATGATATGATTCTGGCATGGCATATTGTACACTTATACCTGTACACATATATAGATGATTCTAGCTTGATTGGGGATTTGGGAACCGCAAGATACTCTTTAAAAACAGATTCCTTTTAAAAGAGCGGTCTCCCCCGACATGTGCACATTATTATTCCATGTTGCATGACTTACTGATATGCTTGCATTACTGTTACATGCCGCATACATCATGCTTTGACTGTACGCATTGAGATATGTTGTTTCTATGATATTTCTGGATTTGGGAACCGAGGGTATTTCAAAAGAGAATATGTCATTTCTTTAAAAACCCGGTTACCCTTGATATGATATTTCAGTGCGTCCACCATGTGTTTTCTCGGTGCTGAGAGCGATATGTGTAACCCGAATCGAGGCGTGGATGAGCCGATTGCGGGTACATGGTGGACCCGGTATGGTTCCCCTCGGCAAGATGAACGATGAGCTTTGCCGATTGAGCCTGAAGGCGGGCGAGTACCTACCGGTGATTGGTTGGACCTGGCGGTTATCCGGAGGATACCGACCAGAGTCGATAGATGTTTTGGGCATACTGCCGGGGCCGAGGGCCGATACCGCAGACAGAGCCCGCGGGCCGATCCGGACTGACGGAGCCCGATATATGAGGATTTACGTGCCGATGCTGGGCACAGTTTTCATGATGTTTTCGGGTGTCGATGCTGGGCACCCTGGTTCCATGATTTTGATGTGTCGCGAGGGACACGGGTGGTTATATCCTCATATTATTTCCCATGCACATGATTCATGATATTTACATGCATGGTGGTTATTGTCAGTGGGTGACGAGTGGACGGGATCCACGAGTGTGCAGATTTGATTACATTGGTTATACCTCATATTCATGACATGCTATTACCTGAGGCACTAGCACGAGCACTTGGCACTACACTCATGTATAGAGATTACATTGCCAGTTTAGCATGCTTCAGCTTTATTCATATTGAGGTTTATGTATATCTGATCATTTTGACCTAGGATGGGTCATGCATTTGATTTCTGCTTGTAGATATCTTTCTATTCACGAGTTGGCAACTCACCCCCGTTGTGCCCCAGTTCTTGCAGGTTTGCCATACAGATTCCATAGCGGCATTTCTGGCACACTGCTTTCTTATGGGTGACTTGCTTGGTTAGGTGGGTTCTTTTGTATCAGAACCGTCCTTGTTCATGTATTATTCATTGTATCTAGAATTTCCATCAACCAAAACTTGTTTATTGTTTCAGACTTAGAAATCAGTGTTGTATTGTTTCGACCTTAGAGTCGCGCTTGTAGTATTGCGGTTTTCTGGCTGTTTTTGAGTTTCTTTTCAGTTTTGATCCTCGCCCCTTGGCGTTGTATATTATTATTGCTTGCGTGGTTGTGACCGTCGATTGACGAAGAGCTAGCTCCTGCTTGGGGATGCCTTTTATCATGTCATATATATTATTCTTGCTGTACCCCGTTCGGGGCCAGTTTTTACAAAGGAAACTCTGCCGAAATTTTCAGGAAAGGTTACACATTTTAAAAATTCATATTCGGCTTAGTTATTTAAAAACTTGATTTTCAAACATGTTTTCTTTACCTCTTAAAACTAATTTTCCCTATTTACTCCTTAAATGGTTTTAGATTTCTGGGCTTTTGGCTTACTTGGATCGGATGGAGTCCTATAGACTTCATATGGTTCGAGGGCCAGTCACGTGCTCTTTCGGGTCGTGACAAAGTTGGTATCAGAGCGCTAGGTTGACCTTGGTTCGAGTCTGAGTTTGACTATGTGGAGCCTAGGGAGTTATTTATATACGGAACTTAGGCTTGACCTTACGGAACTTAGACTTGGTCGAAGGGGTATTAGACCCGAACTTTCTTCGCGTAGGATGACCCTTGGTTGATGGAATAGGTGACTAAAGTAGAGTGACGTACCGTTGGTATGTTCCGCGGCATACTTACGACACGCCACTCCGCTTAAGGAACCTTAGGATGTACATACTTTCGAGATCAGTGATTCTCTTCATATCCATGATTATACATCCATTTGAGATCCCCGATTCTATTAGTTTCATGATCATACCTTTATTGATGCCGTTCCTTCTTATGATCATGTATCCACTTTGGATCTGTTGTTCTCTTTCTTGCCATTGACCTGCTCTCTTCGATACTCGATTGAGGTTCCTGTCGCCATGGTTGAGCGCAGTTTGGGCTGCTGCTAGGGTTACGGTCAGGGCGAGCTCGTCCGGTACGAGGGCCGACCATTGTGTTTTCTGGTGACATGGGAACGTCTCGAGTTGATATTGATGAGTGTGACCTCTAGTGGAGGCGAGTGCTTGGTCTTGCACCGGATGATCGGGTCATTGTTAGAGCTGCCACTTGAGAGAGGACTGTTGATGTACAGCGTACCTCAGAGATTATGATGTCGCCTACCGTGCAGACAGATGGACCAGCTGTTGCTGAGATTGACAGGATGTTGCTTTCGGAGCTTACGAGCTGAGATTGCCGGAGCTTTCAGGCAGATATGCGACAGATGATAGCTAGTCTACCTGATTTGAGAGACGAAGGTGATTCGTCCGATTTTTGCGCCGGAGCGGGCCCAGCTGAGTTGAAGATCTCCAGTGTGGAGAGTCTTGCTCAGATCTAGAGCAGACCGATTCAGAGATGACCGCTTATGTATCGCCTTTTCTGGAGGATTGAGGCGCTGTTTAGCGTATATACGAAGGAGCCAGTTGTTGCTGCGAGTGATGAGATATCGCCCAGATGATTGGAGCTACTGCAGCATGAGCATATTCTTAGAGATGTGATAGTGAGTCGCTAGTCACCGAGGATTAATGACTAGGACATGTGGTTCGTTCGCTTACCCCGATGCGAGGTCATCAGATAGATTGATTCCAGCTAGAGGCGACTTCACGCAGATTCGTTGAGAGTCGATTGAGACGATCGAATGTCAGGAACCTATTTTCCAAGTTTAAAGTATACGGAAAGACATGCAGGTGATTCTATGGACCCTCTAGAAGAATGAAACCCTAACTCGACTTAATGACCGTGTGAAAGCCTTCGAACCTTAGGGTTTGCGGCGGTTCCACGGCGCCATTAGTGAGGCTTGGGTTTGCCCTTCTACGGCTGGACCACCGACGCTGTGGCATGTACTCGATACTATTAAACTGTACCCGAGATGTGAGCTCTTGAGGGATTATGAGGTTCTGACGAGTCGATCGGATGGTTCGACATCTTTCGGATATTGTGATGGGACACTGCTTGGGAGACTCCAGATGCGAGCATAGCCGTCGGAGCGCAGTCCGTGTAGCCACGATGAGATGAGTCTGAATCAGTCGACATTGGAGCAAGGTGGAGTAAAGAGTTTGCACGAGATTTCGACGAGGAGGCATTCCACTTTGCTGACATTAGAGATGTGACGTGCACGCTGAAGACGTGTTCGGCTAGATATCTCCTGCTGAGTCAGGAAGATACCGAGTTGTGATTTCGAGTCCGCGTGAGGGACTTCGGATGGACCGCAGCCGAAGGCATTACAGTGCGCAGATAGAGACGCGATGTCGAAATGGACGATGATACAGACAAGCGGGACAAGAAGTTCGTGCGAGAGGCAGACGAGCTGTTACTACACCCCGTTAAGATTAAAGGCCGGACATGCATACAGAGGCGCAGAGATGCGACCAGATTCCGAGGAGATGTTGTACTAAGGACGCAGAGGTCCAGAGAGCGAGAAAAGATTACGCCAGAGTACCAGCCTCCTTACAGTTTGGCTTAGGCAAGATCAGAAGAGACCTTGAGTAGGATTCCTTCCAGTACACTGCTACAATAAGAGTTGCACCCAGGATCGGATGTGTGATATGCATTCAGGGGACCCGAGGTCGGCGCCAGAGATGTGCTGCTTTACGAGCGGTCGTGAGGATTGACCGAGAGATGACCAGGGAAGTGCAAGAACGGAATCGTTCCTGTCAGCACACCTGACCGGGCCGATGAGCCGATGGATTGCGAGTTGGTAATCTACAGGAAAGATCAGGAACCAGAGGCAGAGGACGCCAGCCGCGAGCAAGAGGCAAGTAGATATCTTGCGCCGCTAGCATCGGATGTACCGGTACCTTCTCGACCCTGAAGGAGGGTATACCAACGACGGTAATTATGATTTGTGATTTTGCGATTTGATTATCACGTATCCGTTGCTTTGGATTTCGGTATTTTGGGCGATCTATTCGCATGATTTAGTCTTGATGACTGAGTTTCATGATATTTGATTTTGTGCACCATGGTTGCACCTACTGGGTATTTATACCTTGTACATAGTTATTACTCTTGAGCTGTTGATTGCGATTTCATGCCTATTTTATGCTGGTGATTTGATTTACGCTTCCAGCAGAGTTTCATGTAATTTTAGTGTTTTGATTTTGCACTCGGTATAGCTTATATGTGCTTGTAGTGCATCGATATGTGTTTTGTGCCGCAGCTGCACACGTTTATGATTTTCTTCATATCTGGATACACTTGGTGTTGCTGCTTACGTATTTGAGTTATTGCTTGGTATTTGTGCATGGGATGCACCAGTTCTATACTTCGTGCATCTGTCGCACCAGTTTTATGTTTCTTGCGTTTATCGCATCAGATTTATATTTCGTGCCTTTGTTGCACCGGATTTATATTTTGTGCATTACGATTGCACCTGACTTCGATTTGATGCCTTTCGGTATGTCGATTTTGATTGTGATATTGATGTGGATTCTTGCACTCCGTGCTTTTGACTGGACTTACGCATATTCGACGTTGCTATTGGATTTTGTGATTCCGTGCATATTGAGTGCGCAGGGTCTAGATTTTCATTCGTGCATGATGGATGCACCGATTTGGATTTTCGCGCATGTTGGGCGCATGTTTTGAGATACGATTTTGGGGCACACCAGATGCACTAAATCGAGATTCTTCGTGCATGTCAGATGCACCTGTTTTGGCTGTCAGGCACACATGTTGCCTATGACAGATGCTTCGTGCACACCCGTTGCACCTAGATGTTGTTTTGTGCACATGTTTAGCGCATATATGGATTTTGATTTTCGTGCGCGTCAGACGCACAGGGTGGTGTTACGTGCATTTTTGGAATTTATTCCTTTTGGAGCAGTACATTTTTATGATGTGGGATATTTGCTTTCATACTGAGCAGGACTAGTCAGTGGACAGTGCCTGGATATACTTTGCATGCATCGATAGTTATCGAAGGGATTTCCAAAGAGCGAGCTATAGTCTCAGTATATACCTACGTGTCCGATATGACACAAACGTTTTAAAAACAAGGAAACCCTTCTGATTATTTTCAAAATGGTGGAACGTGCTTATTAAACAAAGGATATATATACACATATATAGTTATTTTCTTATGAGAAACGTCCGCCACTGTGCAGTGTTACGCGCATCGCACAGCGACTTAAAAAGATTTGGCATACAGTTGCATCAGCTAATTACATGTATAGATTGGGTGTCTACATGTATAGTCTTGGTCCATATCATATTGATTTTGTATTGGATTTGACATTGTGTCGTTACCATGACTCCGATGATTGCGGATGCTTGATGGAGTGTTGCTTTTGAGTTATCTGCTCAGTACTCATGCGCATGCATTGCGCTATGATGTTTTATGTATAGATGATTTCGGAGCCCCGATGACTTGGAATTTGTATTAAAATATTTTAGTATTTGGGGGTTTAAATTTAAATTCGGGGACCGAATTTCTTTAAGGGGGGTAGATTGTAACGTCTTCAAAATAATAAAATATGATTTTTGGGAAATTTTATAATTTAATATTATTTTAATGAATATTTTAATATTCTGGTATAATTAAATACAGATAAATGGGGAAAAATTATGGAAAATTCTAAAATAAGGTATTTTAAGGAATTGCCTCGCTTTCTGTGCATGCCCCCATTTCCTCTAGTTTTGACCCTGAGTATGTCTAGTTTTGACTGATTCCATCTAGGATGAAATCTGGGTTGATTTTCCTATGTTGGTGTATAATTTGGGACTTGTTTTAGCATGGATTTTGGTATTTGGTGATTCATTCCTGTCGGGTGGCGTTTGGACGTCAACGACAAGTGGATTTTGATTGTGTTTACATGCGAGTCGATAGGTTTTTACCTATGCGGGTAGCGTGTGCTATTTTGGTTTCCGATGTGATTTTCATGTGCTTTAGCATTGTGATATACTTGTAGGTACCCCGCGTGATGTTGAGGCAAAGAAGGTGAAGATAGCGACATCGGCTTTGGCACACGAGAAGCAAGGTGAGTAGATTTATATCTACGGGGAGAAGTCGGGTGGATGGCGTATAGCACCCCCGCAGTCCGTGGTGATGTATACGAATACGTATACACACGAATATTTATTATGTGTTGTTTAGGATCATTGATCGTAATAATGGTATTTTTGATGCTAAGATTATATTGGTGTAGTATAGTGCGAACCCTAGAGTAGTGGTTGCACTCACACATACACTTACACACATACTTGCATACATTCTTTCAGTTATTGGTGCGTATATCTACACATGGGTATGGGACTATGTGTTTATATACGGGGTTTGAGATGATATTTGATGTGAGGCCGTGAGATCGGCGATGTGACATAGTTTGCCTTTGAGGTGCGATATGATAGTTTTAGCGGGCCTTTGGACATGTGCTTTACCCGCATTCATATTTTATAGATGGTGTCGATTTGTACTAGACTTACAGTAGTACCCCAGATTGTGTGATCTGATGATAAGTGATACCTGATATGTGATGAGATAGTGTGATATTGATCCCTACCCAGCTATTGGGATGCCGTACGACGATTTACCGTACGAGCCGATATTGATGATAGATCCGCACTCATGACTCGAGGATATCATACGATATGTTATTGAGGCGAGATCACCGACTATCATATCTATATTTATATATTGACTCAGATTAGGTGGTTTCATACCCCTCCTGTCTAGATTATTTAGTAGACATTAGACTAGACCGAGTCATACCTATTTCAAAACTAACGAATCGGGGATATTTTAAAGATAAGCAGAAGGGTTATACGGATATTTTCAAATGATGCATCTTTTCTTAAAACACCGTAGCCCTTACTTTACCAAAAGCCCTGATTCGTCTTATTTCAAAAGGCAAGGTTGCATGACATATCTATTGGGGCAGGTTCTGTACTTTTGCGTTGATCATTCGTTTCCGCATATTCCTGCTATTTGCATTGCATCGCTTGTATTGTTGTGACATTCAGTCATGCTGCTAGGACACCAGCACCATTATCGATGATGTATATGTTCCACGTACACTTGTTGCCGGCTCACACACTCATCATCGATAATTGCCATGTCACTACACTATAGTACTATTGCATTCATGATATGATTCTGGCATGGCATATTGTACACTTATACCTGTACACATATATAGATGATTCTAGCTTGATTGGGGATTTGGGAACCGCAAGATACTCTTTAAAAACAGATTCCTTTTAAAAGAGCGGTCTCCCCCGACATGTGCACATTATTATTCCATGTTGCATGACTTACTGATATGCTTGCATTACTGTTACATGCCGCATACATCATGCTTTGACTGTACGCATTGAGATATGTTGTTTCTATGATATTTCTGGATTTGGGAACCGAGGGTATTTCAAAAGAGAATATGTCATTTCTTTAAAAACCCGGTTACCCTTGATATGATATTTCAGTGCGTCCACCATGTGTTTTCTCGGTGCTGAGAGCGATATGTGTAACCCGAATCGAGGCGTGGATGAGCCGATTGCGGGTACATGGTGGACCCGGTATGGTTCCCCTCGGCAAGATGATCGATGAGCTTTGCCGATTGAGCCTGGAGGCGGGCGAGTACCTACCGGTGATTGGTTGGACCTGGCGGTTATCCGGAGGATACCGACCAGAGTCGATAGATGTTTTGGGCATACTGCCGGGGCCGAGGGCCGATACCGCAGACAGAGCCCGCGGGCCGATCCGGACTGACGGAGCCCGATATATGAGGATTTACGTGCCGATGCTGGGCACAGTTTTCATGATGTTTTCGGATGTCGATGCTGGGCACCCTGGTTCCATGATTTTGATGTGTCGCGAGGGACACGGGTGATTATATCCTCATATTATTTCCCATGCACATGATTCATGATATTTACATGCATGGTGGTTATTGTCAGTGGGTGACGAGTGGACGGGATTCACGAGTGTGCAGATTTGATTACATTGGTTATACCTCATATTCATGACATGCTATTACCTGAGGCACTAGCACGAGCACTTGGCACTACACTCATGTATAGAGATTACATTGCCAGTTTAGCATGCTTCAGCTTTATTCATATTGAGGTTTATGTATATCTGATCGTTTTGACCTAGGATGGGTCATGCATTTGATTTCTGCTTGTAGATATCTTTCTATTCACGAGTTGGCAACTCACCCCCGTAGTGCCCCAGTTCTTGCAGGTTTGCCATACAGATTCCATAGCGGCATTTCTGGCACACTGCTTCCTTATGGGTGACTTGCTTGGTTAGGTGGGTTCTTTTGTATCAGAACCGTCCTTGTTCATGTATTATTCATTGTATCTAGAATTTCCATCAACCAAAACTTGTTTATTGTTTCAGACTTAGAAATCAGTGTTGTATTGTTTCGACCTTAGAGTCGCGCTTGTAGTATTGCGGTTTTCTGGCTGTTTTTGAGTTTCTTTTCAGTTTTGATCCTCGCCACTTGGCGTTGTATATTATTATTGCTTGCGTGGTTGTGACCGTCGATTGACGAAGAGCTAGCTCCCGCTTGGGGATGCCTTTTATCATGTCATATATATTATTCTTGCTGTACCCCGTTCGGGGCCAGTTTTTACAAAGAAAACTCTGCCGAAATTTTCAGGAAAGGTTACACATTTTAAAAATTCATATTCGGCTTAGTTATTTAAAAACTTGATTTTCAAACATGTTTTCTTTACCTCTTAAAACTAATTTTCCCTATTTACTCCTTAAATGGTTTTAGATTTCTGGGCTTTTGGCTTACTTGGATCGGATGGAGTCCTATAGACTTCATATGGTTCGAGGGCCAGTGACGTGCTCTTTCGGGTCGTGACACATGGCAGGTCAAGTAATCTTTTCAGCCATATGCATTTAATTGTAGCCAAAATTGCCAATAAACATTCAGAAAACAAAGATATAGAAACTTAACCTTGGTTTAATCATTTCATATAATCCTTTTCAGTTTGAGCGGTCTACCAAGTCTAACCAAATTTTATGAAGGTTAGGTGTTTTACAGAAAAGGTGCAGTGCATGACAGGCGCAAGTCAGATGGATTCGAAAGTGGAATGATCCAAACCACCCTAAAGGTTTAAAATCTAACATCTTGCATAGAAAATCTCAAATTGGGCTGCCAGATGTTTTCCAGAATTTAAATGAAATATTAGTTCAGAAAATACCCAAAAAAAAATACCAGAAATCTGTGTATGCAGATGCAAGAAGAATACTACAGGCAAAATGGGTGAGGAGTGTCGAAAATATGAGAGTTCCAGTCGACACACTCAAAGTTGATTTGATCTCATAAATCGAACTGACGTCAAAATGATTGATCGAACTTAAGTCTAAGGAGTATGCAAATTTGTCGAGTTGGATAGACAGATTAACATGACAAGGCTCGACTCAAATTTCAAGCTCTTGACACAAGCAACCTAAGTAGCATAGATTTGCATAGGGATATGATATGAGATACGATTCGGATTCGTTGATAAGCAATCTTGCAAAATCCTAGGATACAAGTTACGTTTTAAACCAATTAATTAGATATAACTATATATTGCTGCATGCATATAAATATATAACTAAGGGGAAAATTGCTATTTAAACAATTCTTCGCTACTCAAATATGGTTTAAAATTTAAATATACACACATAATAACAAAAGTTATAATTTTCGTAAATATAGATTAAGAATATAACAAATTTCACAACAAATATAAATTGTTAATGTCTAAGTTATTTACGCATGTTCTATACATTTAGAATACAATATAAATTTTAGGACCATTTCTAAACATAAATTTCATTTTCTCAAATAAATAACAAAAAGAAATCTGCTAGATTCAACGAACGTTGAAGGCTAAAAGGGTCATTACGCAAGGACACCTACCAAACTATGACAAACTAATTTAGATCAGACGCTACTTTAAACTCCATAATTACAAAGTGAGAGTTGCAATCCAGAAATACTCCTTTTTACGTCAACCCTCATGGGAATCAAAGCAGTGAACTCACATTGGAGAGAAGAGTTTCACTCTATGAGCAAGTTACCATAAGAGAAAGCTCCCACATTAAGACTGCAGTCCAAAATACTTGGTAACGTGCTGTATATTTTAGCTATATGTTTTAGGGGTTTCTTAATAAAGAACCCCTCCCCTCTCCCCCCCCCCAAAAAAAAATTGCAGATTTTGAAAAACCCCTAAACTTCAATATTCTATAAACAACCCCTAAACATCGAATTTAAGTGTTTAACTAAATAGAACCCCCTTCACCGTGACCAATATCCATCATTTTTTCCCTTCAAAACCACCGTTAACATTGCATATGACTATTTTTCCCTCATATTCTTTTATTCTTTAACCCATTTCCATCTTTCACCTCGAGCTTACCGCCATCATTTGCTTCAGACACCTCCAATACATCGATATTTTCATTCAAACCATTCATCAATTCAACCATTCATCTTAAAATGATATACTTGGCATAAATCCCAACATGAAGTCGAAATGAAAGTGTTGTGACGGTTTACTGTTTAAGAGAAGAATTTGATTGAAAGCGGTTTTAGAGTTGAAAATAGCTAATGAGAGAATTAGATTTTAAAAATTATTTAGGGCTTAGATTTGAATTGAGGAAGAAGGGTAGATGAGGTTTATTATTGAGTTTCTAACCATGGTAAGAGCTAACCCAACCACTAACCTAAGTTTATTAGACAGATGGTCCTATTTAAATAATTTAGAAGTTTTGAAACTTGTTTTTTTAATTATTTTGTAAAGGTCCAAAATCTGCAAGTTTTGGGGTCCTATATATGTAAGAAAATAACCAATGTTTGAAGCATCTTCATGTGAAAAAAACAGCGCCATAATCGGAAGATCAAAAATCTTTCCTCTTTGTTACTTCAAGCATAAACAGCATAATTTGTAATACTCAAAAACCATTATCAAGCAAGAGATTATAATCTTTTCTCACCAATTCTGGACATTCATAATCAATACCAGCTGCGAGTATTCGCTTACGCCTCTTTGCATCCCGTTTTAGTACCCCTTTTACCATTTTCTGATGTTCAGCAAGGGTTCTATCCTGGAAAGACAAATATGATATTACAAGTTACAACCAAATCCATTCCATCCGCGTGCGCGGGGGGTGGGGGGGACACAACCCCAAATGACGTAAAAAGCTATAAAAACGCTTGGTGTTACCTTGTTATGTCTCTTGCGTTCAATTTCCCTCCAATTCAATGGGTTGAATCTCCGATTTATTCCCACCCATCTATAACCAAAAACATGTACAAAAACAACTATGTTACTAATTTCATCACACTACTTATTAGCTTTTCCGTTTTAATGAAAAAACTAGCAAAATGAGTTGGATGCAAATACTAATTAAGCTTCTTATGTACTACAATTCAGCTGCTAGAGTTAACGTAGCATACTCCAAGTGGCTGACACCAGAGTGAAGGCATGCTTTGAAGGAGAGATGGCTAGAATGGAACCTATTGAGTGAGGAACAACGGGACAAAATATTCCATATTGTTGTTTAAACTCTTTAGTTTTAAACAGAAATATTAGCCCCTGTCAGAATGGCCTTTAAATATGTATGATTAAAAAAAATTGTGGATTGATCAAACCAAAAATAACGTCTGCTTTGGGCTCGTCATTTTTTGAAAGATATCCCAGCAAAAACTTCGCTAATGATGATTTTTTTAGCAGCCTATAAGTTTAGAATGTATCCATATTGACTTTTAAGAACTAAGGTGTAAGACATTAACAGACATGATGCACCTTGAAGTAAGGTTTGACATCTCAGGATTGGGATCGAACTTTAATTTTTGGGATCGAAATTGGCAATATCGGCCGTATCGGCCATCTCGGATTGGAAAATCTTGGATTGGTTGTATCACTTGACGTAAAAACCTTTTTAAAATCAGTAAAAACCTCAAAAATAAATTTGGAAGTATTTTAGCATATTTTTCAATTATGAATGATGCTTAGAGACTATAAACTAAGTAGACTTTTATCATCTTTATATTCTTAAATTTTATAATATACACATGCTTTTGATCTGCTTTTACAAAACATTTTTAAAATATACCAAATATTAGAAATAATCAAATTAAAATATAAAACTATTTTTCAACTTTTAATCCATTAGACTCATAAATTTAAAATATAGGCTTAATTCCAAAAAACTACCAAATGCTTTGGCTTGATTACAAGAAACTACCAAATTCTTCTTAAATACACAAGAAACTACCACAAAACATTTTAAAAACTACATGAAACTACCACAGAACTTTCAAAAACTACGAAAAACTACCATAAATTATGTGTCATGTCAGCAATAATTACAAGAACGTATCATAAAATTTTCAAAGCATGGTAGTTTCTCATAATTTTGAAAGAATTTGGTAGTTTCTCATAATTAGGTCAAAGTATTTGATAGTTTTTTGGAATTAAGCCTTTAGAACCATTAGATCTCATATATCCAAATCATATAAGGAGACAAACTCATTTAACCCAAGTTGCCCAACACATAAATTCAAACCCAAACCCAACACAAACTTAAAGCAAACCCACCCAAACCCCAACACAACAACAACAACAACTGAGCCTTTTATCCCATGCATATGGGGTAGGCTACATGAACCAACATGAGAATCACAAAAACTTAAAATCATACCAAACCCACCCAAACCCAAAACCAACACAAAAACTTAAAATCATACCAAACCCAACCGAATACATAAACCAGACCCACATACTTTATATAATCTGGATTGGTCTGGATCGGGACGATCCAGACCGGTCTCGACCGATTTCATCGCCAAATTGCTGATTCTAATGGTCAATTAGCCGATTCCAATTTTTTACGCTTATCTAGAATCGTTTTTTTAAACCCGATCATATCAGGCCGATCCAGGTCAGGATAGGGCGAGATTCTAAACCTTGCCTTGAAGTTCCTTCTATTAACATTAAATGAACGACAGATTTATATATCCTGTATATTTTTTAACCTTATCCTATCAAGCATGAGAATTCAACCATGATTTAGGCTGAAATTTTTATAATCTAGATTCTGCATTTTTGCATTACTCTTCATATTGTTTCTTGCCAAAAATAAAATGTTAATTTAGACAATTATTTAACTGGACTATCAAAGAGACATATTCATTGGCTTTTTCATGTGCAATTGTTTAAACATAAAACTTACAACTTCGGATGAACACGCTCTGGAGGAACAAGTTGAAGCTGAAGGTTGTGCTCGAAGAGTAGATAACCATTAATTTCATCAGCCACAACCTTGGCCACCTGCCGATTACAAATTATAGTATGTATTAAACAGCATATTTATATCTATATTTATAAAAAGAAAAATCTACAAAGACGCATCTGACAACACTGTAGGAGGAAATCTCATACCTCTGGGTTCTCAAATTCGATGAATCCATAGTGCTTTGATTTTCCAGTCTAAAAATCACAAAAAAAGAGACAACAAGCAATACAGCACTTAACAATTTCAAGTAAGATCAACAGAGAATAAGAATTGCTTTTCCATTCTATTTTTTACGCAAATAACAATCATAGTTCTAGATAACTAGTAACAAAAACAAAATTTATTTGAGAATTAAGGAACAAGCATGGAAACCGACCCCACCCCTCCCCAGAAAAAACCCAAAAAATAAAAACTTTCTCATGAAAATAGAGGGGGCGATTAATGGAATAAATATATAAATGTAGCTGTTATGAGCATATATTTTAGTCTAAGTTATAATTCTTCAGTTACTAAGAGACCAAAGAGGTGAATTAAAAAGCGTTCAATATTGAAAATGGAATATTCAATATAAAGAAAAAGATTTAAGAGATGGATAGTACATGGTAACAAATCAAATGAGTAAACAATAGAATATTACATATAAAGGTAGTAACCGACAATGGTTCAAATTTCATATAATCTACAAAGTAGCATTAAGTTAGTGCTTAGTTCCTAAAATCATAAATGCTGAAACAGAAGTCTCCAAGGTAAGGTAAGGTAAGACTAATTATAAAACAAAGGTACAAAGCTTTCAATGGAAGTTTTCTGCCTTTGATATGTCCCTAAGTCCCTTTATGATCTGATTAAACTCAACAACATAATATGCAATGGACTGAATTCTGCATAACATAACTCTCAAAGTATCAAACTGAACCATGTAAATCACAATGGAGAGTAAATTATCTAGCGCAACTTTTTAAGAAACAACAATGACGTAGAAGAGAACTTTCAGCTGCATCTTTAAAATAGCAATCTTAATCTAGATCTGTGAGGGTTAGATGAATTCAGGCAAATAATTGGCAGTTGAAAAGACCCAAAAAAAGATCAATAATGCCTTCCCTTTATTCCTTGCAGGGAAAATCTTTACCATAAGCTAAACCTCTCAAATAAGTTGCAGCTATAAATTGGAGCGGTAGTCTAAATGCCCTAGGTTCTAAAATTGGACACAAGCTTCAGCTTTCGGAAGCAACATCATGCCAACAATTTTCAGGTTGACTAATAGCACCTCTTAAGTATCTTAATTTCATATGACACCAAGACCTTTGAACTCAACATCTCTATCAACTAAGAAGCATGAAAATAGTCCACAGGACATGGGACACGGGTACAAAAAACATTTTTTTTTAAAACAAGACAATCTGAACAAGGGAGCATGGAGACATGAGTATAGAAAACAACCCAGATGCACACATAGACATGATCATACAGTATATACATACACATAAAAAACTTAACCGTTGATATACTTTATGACTGCATAATGGTCTTTTGCTTCAGTTTTGTTAAATAACTAGAGATAAGTATTTAATCACCCTGACCTTTCCCAACAACATCATGAACTATAAACATTGCAATTAACATTATTGGACTACCATGTGTTTGCAAACATTTCTTGCAGTGCCCCTCACATGAATGAAGAAATCCCAAATCAGTGAATCGCCCATACTAAATTGATGGATGCTCTACCCTTTTTAAAAATTTTACTACATACTTGCTGTTGTGAAGAAATTTCATTCAGGATAATAAACTATATAGTGGTAATTTAGTGAAATATAAAATATTGATGGATTTAAAATTTGCACCAATATCAGACTGCTCCTAACTTTTCTAGAACTTCAATTAATTTTCAAGTTAAGCTCCCAAATTCGCCTAAGAGCTACTAGCTCAACTCGAAACTCAAACCAATCGAAAAGTTGATGAGCTGGTTTTATCATCTCAACAAAGCACACAAAATCTTATGCTCAACAATAGGTGGTATCAAACTCCAAAGACTCTGACACTTTGCTGAAATATTTGTTGCGTACATTGTGAATAAGTACTAAATTTATTTATTGGCTAGTTACATCTATATTCAGATTCTAACATTGCTTTGTACAAATCTATAAAATGAAATTTTCAAGGTCATGCAACTAAATGCTATGTTCTCAATATAAGTCGTGCAATCATTTTGCTACATGTGCATATGAGAAACACAAAACTAATAGGCCGAGAGGGATTGCTGCTTCCAGTCGGTCGTCGGTCTGATTGTGACAGCCAACTAGTATGGCATGGTGGTCAGGGTCAAACAAAGAATAAAAATGCTTGAATACCAAAATTCATTGCATCCCTAGCATTGACCATTAAGTAAACCAAACAAATTAGTACCCAAAAAAGATACCTTTCTATTCCTCGCAATCCTTAATCTCTTAATCTTACCAAATTGCTTGAAAAAACCTGCAATAGTTTGGAATCAATTCAAGGAAAACAAAAGTGTGATTCATATCATCTTATCATGCTATATTTTTTATTAAAAAAAAACCATAAACACAAAAATAATTTCACCTTCCATTTGCTCCTCATAAAACCCATGAGGGATGTGGCCAATGTACAAAACAGTCGATGTATTTTCCACCGGCTCAACCTCTTCTTCCACTATTCTTCTGCCTGGTCCCCCTACCAAAGGCTGCAAAAAAAATTTTTAATCAAAATCAAACCTCGAAAACAAATTAACAAGAACAAATCCATGACCCAAAGTAATAATGCACTTCAATTGTAAAAAATGTGATAAAAAAATGATACCAAGAAATCAGAAGGCTCGTTCGTGCGGCGAGAGGCGGCCTTCTTCAGGCTCTTCTTCAGCGCCTTCTTCGCCTTCGCACCCATCGATTACTGAAATTAGAAGGATCGAAAGATTTGAAGAAATATGATTTCATAAAATTTGAAGGAAATGATAAAAAGATTGGTACCTGCAGCAGCGATGAGGAAGCTAGGGTTTTGGGATCGGGGGGTTTTGAGAGGTGGCGAGTGAGAGAGAGAGTGAATGTGTAATTGCCGTATGATTTGACCGAAGGGTTATAGACATTCATAAAAATTTGGTTAAATTGTAAAAATGTACCTATGAATTTTCAAGCTTTTTACAATTGATACGATGAACTTTTATAATTAGTGATTGCTACCAAAAGTTTTTTTTTGCAGTTTAATTTTTTGCGATTGAGACAATGTAAATGGTTGCAACCGAAAGTGGTAGTTCATGGTAGCAATCTGCTATAAAATTAGTTCATGATATTAATCATGAAAATTTATGGGTGCATTTTTGCAATTTACCCTAAAAATTATATGTGCAGCCCACTGGCATAACTTAAACTGCATCCAATCTTTACTTAGCCGTGCTCTCTCTCCCTATGGGGAAAAGAGTGGTTACTATGTGAAATGTAATAGCATGGGTGCTCTACAAAGATTCTGGCCATAAATTCTAGCTGCTTTGCACGTAGGATACACCAATACCAAAGGCCCCATGTTTCACACAAATCTCGATCGTTCATTTTTATGTTTGATGGATCTGAACAGTTTGATGCAATAGCATGAATGATATTATTACGATAATAGCAGCCACTCCCAATCCTTCCATCATTCGCATCTTCAAGAATTTTTACCCAGCATCAATGATGATGCTTTATATTGGCGATCTCCCAGATTAGGGCACGTGGCAGATGACGTGTCCCAGAACTCAGAAGAAAGGGCCAACATGGGCCGACCAGGCCACCCCTATACCCGAACTGCAAGCACAAGCTGGCTCTCCTCAGGACCCCCTGCAAATTGGCCTCATCGGCCTCTCAGCTCGCCCCGAGTTGCCACAGGACCAAGACTCCTCGGCCCTCCCGCTCATTCCCGAGCTCCCCTGCCGAGGCCATCTTCCTCGGTCCCTCCGACCGACCAGCTCCATCACTCACAAGCGTAACCGACGCTCCGCAAATCTCGCCATGTGCAGATTCTCCGCCAGCAACATCCCACGTTCCACGCCATCACGATCCCCATTAACGGGCGATCTGCTCATTATGCGGGCGTGACGTCGGGAGCGTAACTGCCGGCGAGATTCTCGCGCCTGCTACTGCGTGCTGCCGCCACTATATAAACCCCCATCACAGAGGGGTCAAGTAAGCCTTTTTCACCCCACTTAGTCGTTACTCTGCTCGGATCTCGTACTAACTTGATCGTCGGAGGGTCCTCGGTGGTACCAAACCGCCCCGGGACTTCTTTGCAGGTACTCGGCGTTGACTCCTCAAAACTACCAATCTCCTCAAAACCCATTGAGACCCACACACAACAGGAGATCACCTCCAAGATCCATCGGGAAATCGACGGAAGACAACATCTGACGGAGACCCGAAAAGGACCTCCATCAGTTGGCGCCGTCTGTGAGAACTTAAACTCCACAAAAACAAAGTTGGCCTTCCGATCTCCATCCACATAGCAAGCGATCACCCTGAAGATCCAGGTACTAGCCGCCACTTCCCCCTCAACGGAGGCGCGGGTGAACCTCCACCGAATGTCGTCGACTCCTCCGCCGGCCACCGCCTCACAGACTCCAGCGGTCACAGGCCCCTCGATCTATCCCATTCAACCTCGAAGTCCCACGTCGAAGAGCCTCACCTAGAGCTTTATCGCCCCTGTCCCTACTGAGGTGGTGGCGGTCAGCTCGCCTGCTTCCAGGCATGACCGGCATCCCCTCCCACGACGGGGTCACGCCCATGAAGCCCGCCAAGGCAGCTCGAGGACCACCTTACCGCGGGGCTCAAGGGACCTCGCCGGAAAGTACCAGGGCCCATCAAGAACTATGGTCATGACGACAGGGGGCCAGTTGAGCTCCTGCGAGACTCGGCACCCCACGCCGGCAACGGACGCAACGGCCGCCCGAGCAAAAAGGCCAGGGACCACGACCTTATCACCTTTGGCGACGGGGACCTCTACGGCATATCCATGCCCCACAACGAACCTCTGGTGATCACGGCCCGAATCCATCGGTCCGAGGTCCGCCGGATACTTGTCGATTCGGGCAGCTCGGCAGACATCCTCTTCCACGACTGCTTTCTGCGCATGAGGCTCACCCCAGCAGATTTGAAACCGACCTCCCACGTCCTTTCAGGGTTCACCAACCACTCCATCCCAGCGGAAAGGGTGGTCACCCTGCAGTTCAACGTCGGGGAGCCCGGCCGCACCCGTACGTTGCCTGTGGACTTCATCGTAGCAAAGGTCACATCGGCCTACAACGTCCTCCTCGGCCGCCCGACGCTGAACTGTTAGATATATGTATGCCCTAAAGGCCATTATATGTATAGTGGATGCTTGGACATGTATATATGATTTTAGATGACTTTCTCGCTCAACATGATAGTATGCTATCTGGTTTACTTTATCTTGACATGTTGATTTGATCATGCTTTTATTCATTTGCACATGTTGATAAAGCCCTCAGGATATTTGCTTGACTACTGTGAATATGATGCAGGTCATACTAGTGGGGCATGTGTAGTTTATAAGCATATCCTTGAACTGTTCCTAGTCGTAGGTATATCGAGACGGGGCATCGATATTCCAGAGTAGACTAGCGTATACTATTCTTGTCCCATATGATGGGCGATAGATGATCCCATATCCATCTGATGAGGTGACACCAAAGATTGTATGCGGGTGCTCAGTGGAGACTGGGTATACTGAACGGACTCACAGAGAATTCCTATGTGGTATTATATCTATCGTCGGATAGCAGTTCTCAGGTGACACTGGTACAGGTTAGTCTGTAGACCCAAGATCGTCATAGAGTCTTGTGTGTCCTCCCACTGTACTTTGATATCCACCCTACCACGACTCTACTGAGTCGTGCAAACAGGTGGACTTTGGGTACAGTCCCGAGGCACATGGAGGCGATGAGCAATAGGAGGGGTTTCGTCTCTCCCGGTATTGGGAGTTGATGTTGTGCTATGCTCGATTGGCTATAACAGGAAGTCCCTGGCCAAGGCTGCTGAGATTTACTGATAAACGTTATCAGTAGTTTCTCGATCTGTTATGAGCCATACACCAGCATGACTTATTGAGTTATTGGAGTCGACGATTCCATCCCTAGACTTGATATGCAACATATCTGACGAAAAGACCGGACTGTACGGTAAGTGTTGCCAGTTGGCTCGATGGGAGTTTTGACAGCTTCGCTGGTTTTCTTCTGATCGCTCAATACCCGGGTGGCCGTTACGTTTAGCTGACCGCTTGCAGCTTGTGGGTGTTTGATATGATCATCACCTACTGCCGGCGTATTGACGAGTCTTAGAGTCCCACAATGAAGTTTCCTGGTTTAGGCGAAAAGATGTGGTGTGCATATGAGATATGCGCGGGGACCAAATTAAATACGGATATGTGATACCGTATATTAATCGGGCATTTTCTATTGGTGGGGTCGTATGTGATATGACCGGTTTGCAAAATCAAGTGTTGATTTAACAAATGACTTTTAGATTAATTCTTTAATTAAACCCTTTTTCTATTTTTTGTATGCATGCATGTATGCACATGATGATGTGCATGGACACATACATACATACATTGTATCATGGTTGTTGATACATATTTGGTGGCGATGCAAGACTCATATTGTAGTAATTATATATATATTTATCATATTGATTTAATGGAAAGGATAATTCACTCATGGTTGATGTTTATCATTTTTGACTAAACCTCACCTAACATTTAACCATGAGTTAATTCTCCTTTAGAAATTAACTCAATAAGTAAATATTTAAATAATTACTAACCATGGTTGAAGTGAGAAGGATAAATATGGATTATTCTATCTCATTTCAATTATTCTATCATATCATTATCTCTTTGAGCTCAAGCTTAGCCACCATCTTCTTCTTCCTCTCTTGAATATTTCTTTGAGTGAAGTTGATAAAAAGAAAGGGTTTTGACTATAGAATATAAACCACATCATACATCTAGCCCATTTGTGTAGGGTGTTTGCTCTACTTCATTCACATATCAAGTAAAGCAAGGAGCTTTGGGCAAAGGGACTTCGAGTGGATCATCGTGGACTAGAAAGGCTTCCATCGATCCGTTCCAAACTCTCAAAGTGCCAAGGAGTCACCAAGGGAGGTCTACAAAGGTTGTATTCTCTACTCTTAGTGATACTTTTTCTTTTGCATGTGATGCTTAGTCAAAAGAAACCCTAAATTTCTAGTTATGATTCTTTGCAAGTTCACTTAGCACCTTAAAAAATTTGATTTTGGCATATGTGATGGTTCTAAACCCTTGATGAGGTGCTAGGTAAACCCAACAATGGTATCAGAGACAAGCTAGAGCTTTAGGCGTAGTTTAGGCGAAATTAAAACTCCGATCGAACCACGAAATACGGAATTATACCTTTCTCTGGACATTTTTTAAAACTGTGTTTTTTTCTGAATTAAAAATACTTAAAAAATTCAGCAGGGAAATATAAGCTTTACTGTAAAAAACGACGTCATGATCCGTACATATCGCCGCGGAACCGCGGCCATACCTTGCTTGGGCCGCGGATCCGCGGCCGTACAGAAGCTTTATAGCATCATTTTTGTACAGTATTGTCCGTAGCTGCTTGTACATATTTTTGGGTATTTTTAATCTGACTCAAGTGTTGAGTGTTCTGGGGATTATTTTGAATTCGTTGATTCGATTGAAAAGTTTAATTTCGTTCTGTTTTCGGGTAATTTAAAAAGTATTAAAATGTTCGAACGGATATCATTAACTCACTTTTTCCCGGCACGAAAAACTTTCAAGTGTTGATTTTTCCTCGAGTTTAAATCTTTCGAAAATACATGCAAGTAATGCGGCCTCTAGAAGAACACAAACCTTAACTCGATTATGTGACCGTCTGAACTGCCTCTAAACCTTAGGGTTTGGGGCAGTACGGCGTGGCACATGTGAGGCGTTGGCTTGACCCTTCTACGGCTGGACCACTGTTACTGTGACACATTCTGGGATTTTTGAACTCCGCTCAAGTGTTGAGCTAATTAGGAAATCTTGGGTATTTGATTATTCGATCGGAAAGTTTAATACTGTCTATTTATCTGGAATATGATACAATATGTGGAATTCATATAGTTAGGCATGAAATGCGAAGTATGCGATATTTCGGATTTACGATGTCTAAAGAGATCGTGGATTCCAAATGTTGTAGTTTTACACTTTATTTTCTGTGACCGTAAGCGTAGTCTGTGGGGTATCGCCGGCTTCGTTGCTATACATCAACGACAATCGGGATACGCATACTTGCTTACGTTGATGATATGAGATATTATGTGTTGCTGAGATATGATGTGCAGGATTGTCGCGATTGAATAGCCGGGTTTTTTTTATGTGAGATGAGAGTTTTATTTTCATTCATGTATAAATCAATTGTATGTAATATTCTTTTATTTGGGGCACTTCCGGGCTGAGGAAGATGTTTCCATCATTGTATATTATTTACTTTTCTGCATTAGGATAGACCCAAGGAGGGGAGCACAAGTGACCGGGTTCTAGGGTTCAGTGGGAGGCCATCTCGAGGAGTCGAGACCGGGTCTCCTAAACTCTAGAATTGGCAAGATCACTTGCCGCTCTCGTAGGGGTCTAGGGGTGTGGGCTTGGCTATTCATCGCGACCGTGGAATCCGTATTTTCTATTGTTGGCTAAATACAAAATACGGACGTCCTAGATATCCTTTTATTTTCATATGTGCTTCTGCTGTTGATATTCTGTAATGTGATTACTTAGTATCTGAGACGAATGGATTATTATTATATATATGATATATAATAAATGTTACTTATGTTTTACACCCGCACTAGTCCCGCCCCGCTATGCCGTTAGTTAAGTAACCTAACGGTGCATAACGGGACACTGTGGCGAATGTGGATGGCATAAGTGTATGTTCTATTTTCGTTTCTTTTCTGTGATGGCTTAGGAACTTAAATGATGGGATTACATTAATGAGATTAATGTAAAGGAAAAGAAACCTAAAAGATGTTGTAGAATCAGATTTGAAACCCACTCGGCCTTTTTATGAAAAATGCAAGTTTCAAAAGATGCGGAGCTTAAGCCACTCCTTTTCTAAAACTGTTTTGATTCTACAACGAGATCAAGTTCAAAGCGTTAAAGGTTTTCATAAAAACTATCCGCAACCCTCCGTCATTTTAGGAAGCAGAGTACTTAGTATTCGTGCTGCGTATTTTGATCATAGTCAAGGCGTAGTGTACGGTAGCTAAGTGATGTCTTCCTACAAAGCATATGATGCGATCAGTTAGGACATTCATGTGATTATGTTGATCATAGTCAAGGGTCATATGGGTGGGTCTAGTTGATCTCAAAATGACAGGTAGAACTTGACCAGTACTTATGATATTTTGACCATAGCCAAGGTCATAAGTAACTAGGGGTAAAAACCATATCGGGAGTTTCAAGAGTTGAAATTTGCAATGAGATTGCATACTATCTATATGATAGTTGGATCCCGATCCCACTGTGAGTAAGTGTTACTTCCAGGAGAATTTTGCACTTTACAATTAGCTGATCCAGTAGGTGTCTAGAAAGGTGCCAACGGGGTTTGACCTCTGGGAAAACGAGGTTTACTTTAATTAGGTCCGTGCAAAAGCACGGGGAACCTCCCTCAAAATACCGACACTGGCCTGGCTGACCGGTTAGCGAAACTGTAGAATGTAATTAATCCTGGCTAGTTTTCTTTTCAGGTTTTGAAAGAAAATTTGATTAAAGCAGTGGGAGACATCGATTAGATAAGATAATAACCAATCTAATTCTTTGCAAGAGCATTTCGCTGAGTGTATTCTTTTCTCTCTCCTAATGGCAGATACCAATGACGGGACTTAAGCTTCTACTAGAGAAAAATAAACTGACGGGACCGAACTATAAATAATGGTTGAGGAACTTGAACATTGCACTTGCATATGATAAAGTATCATATGACCTCACAACCAAATCCCCACCCGTCCCAGGACCTGAATCATCTGTCTCGGATAGGGAGATCCGAAAAACTTGGGATGCTGATTGTAATACGGCCAAGTGCCTCGCGCTTGCTTCTATGGACAATATCCATCAGAAGAAACACGAGAATATGGATGTACAATCCATCTTTCTTCACACAAAGGACTTGTATGAAGAGCAATCTCGTACTTTGAGATACGAGGCATCTCGAAAGCTGTTTCAGATGCGAATGGCCCCGGTACATCAGTAGGAGACCGTGTTTTGAAGATGATTGGTCTTATAGAAGAACTTGAGGAACTGGGATGGACCATGGACAATGAGCAGTATACAGATATTGTTCTACAGTCTTTTCCCCCTGCCTTTGCTCCGTTCATAGTGAACTATAATATGAATGATTTGGAGAAATCATTACCTGAACTTCTCAATATGTTGAGAAGTGCAGAGAGCACGTTGAAAACAATGAAGACTCCCGCTCTGCTTGCTGGGCCATCCTCCTCTTCATTCCCAAAAGCCAAGGCCAAGGGAAAGAAAAAGAAGAAGTCCATCAAACAGAAAGGTGGAGTTAAAAAGGAAAAGGGGAAAGACAAATCCGGGGCTACGGGAAGCGGAAAAGGAGAATGTTTTTACTGCCACAAGTCAGGACATTGGAAACGCAACTGTGCTGTGTATCTTGCTGATCTCAAGAAGAAGAAGCATGCTGATGCTTCCACTTCAGGTGTGTTTGTAACTGAAAACTGTTTTTCTTTAAACTCTGCATCTTGGGTATTAGATACCGGTTCTGGTTCTTACATCTGCAATTGTATGCAGGGATTGAGAAACAGTAGAGTTTTGAAGACAGGTGACCATACTTTGCGGGTTGGAAATGGTTCCAATGTACATGCTGTATCCGTGGGAGAGTATCATCTTGGGTTGCCTTCGGGTTGTATTTTGGTTTTGAACCCATGTTATTTTGTACCTAGTATGCCGTGTAATATAATATCCGTTTCTTTGTTGGACAATGAAGGACATCATTTTGTATTGCAAAATAATGTTATGAACATTAACTTGATTCAAGAGTTGATTGGGTATGGTACATTAAATAACGGTATTTACGTCCTGAACCAACACACAGTTTTCAATATACAACATACTAATAAAAGAAAGTTTTCAGATATAAATGAAGCTTTTCTTTGGCATTGTAGACTTGGTCATATTAATGAAACAAGACTAAACAAACTACATAAAGATGGATATTTAAATCCTTTTGAATATAAATCTTATGCGACTTGCCAGTCTTGTATCAAAGGTAAAATGACCAAAACTCCGTTTACTGGACACGGAGAAAGAGCTGTGGAACTCTTAAGCCTCATACATAGTGATGTATGCGGACCAATGTCTACACATGCTAGAGGTGGTTTTCATACTTCATTACTTTTACTGATGATTTCTCAAGATTCGGACACGTGTTTTTGATAAAGCACAAATCCGAAGCTTTCGAGAAATTCAAGGAGTATAAACTTGAAGTAGAAAAACAAACAGGCTTGAGCATCAAGAAACTTCGATCAGATCGAGGTAGAGAATATTTAAGTACATAGTTTTTAGACTTCTTAAAAGAGAATGGGATTCTCTCTCAGCTCACTTCTCCTTACACACCACAGCACAATGGTGTGTCAGAACGGAGGAATCGTACCCTATTAGATATGGTACGATCCATGATGTGTGATGCCGAGTTACCGCTTTCCTTTTGGGGGTATGCATTAGAGACAGCGATATATCTATTAAACAGGGTTCCAACCAAGACCGTGTCTACCACTCCATATGAGATATGGAGTGGAAAGAGACCATCTCTTAAAAGAGTTAGGATTTTGGGTTGTCCGGTTTTTGTTAAAAAGCAGAATCTAGACAAACTCGAGACACGATCGGTCATGTGTAAATTTGTGGGGTATCCAAAACATTCGTATGGATATCTATTCTACCACAAGGAGGAACAAAAGGTGTTTGTTGCTCAGCATGCCACATTTTTGGAAAATGAAATCTTTACAAACAGTACTGATGGTAATGCGGTAGAACTAGAAGAGGTTCTAGAGACATAAATTACTCAGGACGAATTGGTTGAAACTGATGTTGCAGTAGAACTTCAAGAACCTCAGCCGCTCCGGAGATCTGGTAGAACTTCTCGCCCACCAGAGAGATACTATGGGTTTCTCATTGATGGTGATAGAGAAGATTGCATCATGGATGATGATGACCCTACTAGTTTTCAGCAAGCTATCATGAGTGGTGACTCAATAAAGTGGCTGGAAGCCATGAGATCCGAAATGGAGTCCATGTATACCAACAAAGTATGGACTTTGTGTTAGTGTATATGCCCTAGGGGCCATTATTGTATCATACTTGTATGTATATCACTTAATAGAAGCTTGGGATATTCACAGTTGTATATACAGTCTTGCTAAACATGGTAGTATGCAACTTGGTTTGAGTCTACTTTAATATGTGCATATGTTTCTTGTTACGTATCACTTATACATATTAGTAGAGCCCATAGGATCTTTGCTTGATTACCATCGTTGTGATGGCAGTCACACTAGTAGGGGCAGGGTAGTCTGTAAGCAACATCCTATACAGGTCCCTGGTTGTTGGATTATTGAGATAGGGCATCGATATTCCGGAGTAGACTAAGTGTGTACACTTCTCATCCCAGTTGGGGAGATGGTCTGTCCCACAGCCATCAGTACGTCGTACTGGAGATAGTATACAGGTGCTCGTTAGGTTACGGATACACCGGACAGGACTCGCAGGGGAACTGATTGGTTGGTATTATACCCATCGTCAGTTAACAGTTCCCAGGTGACATGAGTACAGCATAGTCCGCAGACTTGACACTGCTACTTCGCCTCGAGTGTGTCCCACTGTTCTTAGATTGCTACCCTACCACGGCTTAAAGGAGACGTGCAAACAGGTAGCAGTTGGGTGCAGTCCCGAGCACTTGGAGGCAGTAGCGGTTAGATAGGATTCGTCTCTCCCGGTATTGGGAGTTGATATCGTGCTGTGTCAGAGAGCCATTACTCAAAGTCCCTGGCCAGGGCAAGCGAGATTTACTGGTAGGTTCCAGTAGTTTCTCAGGGTGCAATGGGCTACGCTCCGACACGACTTATACAGCTATTAGGGGACTGACGCTTACCGCCCCCTAGGCTCGATATGCGATAGTCTTAGACGAACATACCGGACTGTACGGAGATTGTCACATTAGGCTCAGTAGGAGTTCGGATGGTTTTCCTCATCGGCCTTCTTATCGACATCTACCTGGGGACCGTTACGTACAGCTAGTGCCGCTTGCGGTCTGTGGTTAAACCCACTGCCAGCGTAGTGTCGAGTCTTTAGAGTCCCACACAGAGAGTTTCTCTGCTCCAGGCGAAACGATATAGATGTCGTATGGTTTTACGACAAGGGTTCGGACGCATACGTGTTTAAACGCACGTACGGCGTTCGGACAGTTTTTACTAGCCGGCTTTGGTTTAAGCCAGATTCTAGTATCAGGTTATTGGATTTATACAGTCTAAAGTTTTTCCGTGTTTTCATAGATTGGAGGGGCGTTCTCATAATTTTCCGGGAAGCTTCTAGAAGCATGGTGACTTGGGGGTTAAGGTGGCATAAGCATTTATTGCTTAATGACTCATTTGTATGATTCATCCATGGAGTTAATGCTTCATTTATGAAGCTAATAACTCATGAGATGAACCACACAAGGTGAGTGCATCAACCATGATGATTAATCATATATATTATTTATTTGATAAATTGTTATGGTTGATATATTCTAATGAGTTCATTTTTCAATATCATTCTCATCACCACCTTCTCTCTCCTCAAGCTCTCTCATTCTTGAAACCCTAACCCTAACCTCTCATGCATTGAGATCAAGGGTTAGCTAGACTAATACATCCATAATCTCACTCTATATCCCCTAGGTAGCTTAGATTAGCACTTTGAGCAACTTAGTTATCTCAAGTTAGAGATCAAGCTTGTAGTAGGAGCTCTCGGGTGGATCATCTTTGATTCGAGGAGGCCGTTGAGGTGCCGATGTTCCAAGGAGCCTACGAGGAGTGGAGGACAGCGATGAAGACCCTAAGGACAAGTAACGTGAGGTATTACTTCGAATCTGAGTAGTTAAACCTTTCGTAGATTGCTAGTAACGGTTTAGAAATGATTCATGCGCTCAAGTCCGTGTTACGAAGCGTTGATAATCGTTTTTCATATATTCCGCCTCCCCGCAAGTTCCTGTAAGTCCACGTTGCCCACCTCGGTACTTGCGGGGAGGCGGAAAACGGAATAAAAATCGGATTTTTATCAACTTAGGCAACATGGACTAGACTATGAAGGATCTTTGCTAAACAAAAACAAGCTAAAGCTAACTAGAAACTAGCTAAGTGCTAGAAATGTTATACCTTGGGCTTTATGTCCTTCTCTCCTTGCTCCTTGGAGTGGTGGAAGGAGGTCACCTTAGTCGTCTTCTCACGTCGAAGAAAGATCCACCCGAAAGCCCCGACCTTTGGTTTCAACTCCAAGCTAGAAGTAACTGGGTGCAAGAAGTGCTAATCCTTGAACCCTAGATGAGAGTAGAGATTATCAAGAGAGGGTTTTTCTCAAGCTCAAGTGTTTCTCAACACATGAGAGGGGAGAGCTTGAGGGAGAGGAAGAACAAGAGAGAGAAAGTAAATGATAGAATGAGAGAATAATAACCATTCTCACATATATGCGTGAATTATTGTAATTAGATAATTAGCTAGATAATTGTCATGGTTAATCAAGACATGACCATTATCATTTCATTTTTAATGCAAATTGCAAGGATCAAAGAGCATCTTCCAAATGAAATGATGGTGGTCAAAGTGTCAACAAGGTCAACAAGTCAAGATAGGTCAAATGGTCAACAACCATAACCATGCACAATTATTAAACTAATATCAATTAACAATAATACACACATAAGCATTAGGGTTAATAAAATGACAATAGTCATTAACCCTAATCAAAGTCCTCTCCCTCTGTCTCAAGCAACTGTGCATACGCACCCGTATTCGTGATCCGAGGAACACGAATACAAAGAGAAAAAACCAATCCCAAATCTATACTAGGATCTGGCTTAAACCAAAGCCCGCTAGTATAAGCTGTCCGGACAGCAAACGTGTACAAGTGCGCGGATGTGAACGAACCCTGTCTCAAAACCATGCGACCTCTACTCATTTTGCCTAAAGGCGAATAGCTCTCTGTGTGGGACTCTAAAGACTCGACACTGCGCTGGCAGTGGGTTTAACCACAGACCGCAAGCGGCACTAGCTGTACGTAACGGTCCCCAGGTAGATGTCGATAAGAAGACTGACGAGGTGAACCCTATCTGAACTCCTACTGAGCCTGTATGTGACAATCTCCGTACAGTCCGGTCTGTTCGTCTGATACATCGTATGGCGGGCCTAGGGGGCGGTGAACGTCAGTCCCCTAATAGCGGTACAAGTCGTGTCGGAGTGTAGCCCAGAACACCCTGAGATAACACTGGAAGCCTACCAGTATATCTCGCTTGCCCTGGCCAGGGACTACTCGTGTAATGGCTCTCCTGGACACAGCGCGATGTCAACCCCCAATACCGGGAGAGACGAATCCTGTCTAACCGTCACTGCCTCCAAGTGCTTCGAGACTGCACCCAAAAACTACCTGTTTGCACGACTCCTTTGAGCCGTGGTAGGGTAGCAATCAAAGTGCAGTGGGAACACACTCGAGGCGAAGTGACAGTGTCAAGTCAGCGGACTAAGCTGTACTCATGTCACCTGGGAACTGATAACTGACGATAGGTATAATACCAACCAACAGTTCCCGACGAGTCCTGTCCAGTGTACTCGTAACCTAACGAGCACCCGCATACTATCTCAAGTACGACGTACTGACGGCTGTGGGACAGACCGTCTCCCACGCTGGGATGAGAAGCGCATACGCTAGTCTACTCCGGAGTATCGATGCCCTGTCTCGATAGTCCAACGACTAGGGACCTGTATAAGGATGTGCTTATAGATCACCCAGCTCCCACGAGTGTGAGCGCCATCACAACGCTGGTAATCAAGCAAAGATCCTAAGGGCTCTACTAATATGTATATCAGCGATATGCTAAAAGAAACACATGCACATATTAAAGCAGAGACAAACCAAGTAGCATACTACCATTTCGAGCAAGATTGTATATACAACTGTGAATATCCCAAGCTTCCATTAAGTAATATACAAACTAGTATGATACAGTAATGGCCTCTAGGGCATATACACTAACAGTTCGTGGGGTGCGTGACATGGGCTTACAGTGGTATCAGAGCCAACTAAACCATTACTAGCTTGTTAGCAACTAATTAGAAGTTCGATCGACGGAAAACACGAAAACGAAACACCCCGAACCCTAACAGTTTCTGTAAATTTTAAACGTGTCTAAATTTTTTTTTGATATGCCTTAAAATTCACAGCAGGGTATTATAAGAGTTCAGGGAAAATACGAGGACACAACTCGGCAAGACGGCCGCGGAACCGCGGCCAAATGGTGCTTTTGGCCGCGGATCCGCCGCCGAGTAAACGCCGAGTTGACTCGGAGTTTCACAGTAATTCATAGTTTCTGGTGTTTTGTTTTCCTGTATATTCTGTTTTCTACCCAGGTTACTTCAGTACAGGTTTGCTTTTGGGGTAGACACGGATAAAGGTTGTCTATCGATGTTCTAAATTAATTGCTAATTGGGTTTTTATCTGTAATGTTTAATGTGTTCGTAAACCTTCCCTAACTGCTAGTATGTCGGTTGGCAGGGGGTTGCACATTTCTGTAATGTTTACTGTTTGTGTATATGGACTTGATTGGAATGTTGTAATGATTAGCCGGGGTTTGAGATGGGTTTAATATTCATTCATTCGATGTAAATGTAAAATGATGTAATATTCTTTTGCGGGGCGCATCCAGGTTGCAGTTGTAGCCACCGTTGTATTATTTCTTTTTACTGTTTTTGCTCCTAGGATAGACCCAAGGCGGGGTACACAAACTACCGGGTACTTTGAAGTGTTTAGTGGCCTACTCACTTTGTTGAGCGAGACCGCTTCACTTCGGGTACTTGGCGGGTAGTTTGCCGTACCCGTAGGGGTCTAGGGTGGGGTAATGGCTATTCATCACAACTATGTAATCCGTCTTTTATTGCAGGCTCAAAGCAAATGCGGATTGCTAGTATATCCAATAAAGTTCATCAGTGATCTGAAATGCTTATTATTGCGTCTGACGAATGTACAATATCTAGATATGATAGCTATTAGACGTCACTTATGTTTTACACCCGCGCTAGCCCAGCTCCCGCTCTGTCGTTAGTTAAGTAACCTAACGGGTGATGACGGGACCCCGTGGCGAATGCGGATGGCATAAGAGGACGTAGTATTTTCGTTGTTTTCTGCAATGATAGGATAAATGACGGGACGCATTATTATAATGCAAAGAAAATAAACCAAAGTTCAATCGTTGGAACAAATTTAAAAGAAACCACTCGGTTATTTTAAAAAGATCAGATTTTTTAATTGCGGAGCTTTAACCACTCCTTTTAAAAAGTATCAGGTTCCTTCAATTATATCAAGTTCACTATGTTCACGGTTTTTCCAAAACCATTCGTAGCTCTCCGTCATTTCATTTGGGTATTCAGTAGTATTCAAGCTATGTATTTTGGCCCTTAGTCAAGGCATAGTGTTTGGTAGCTGCTGGGGTATTCATTTGTTGCATAGATAGATGCGTTGGTTTGGGACAGTCGTATTACTTTTCTTGGCCCTTAGTCAAGAGTATATACGGGTGGGTTCAAATTAACCTGGATAATGACAGGTAGAACTTGACATGTGACTTATGACATTTTGGCCCTTAGTCAAGGTCATAAGAGCATGGGGCAAAAATTTATATCGGGAATTTCTAAAGAAACTGAAATTTGCAGTGAGAGCATACCATTTTGGAGTTTGATGAATGTTGGTAGGATTCCTTCAACATTATCATACGATGATATTTTGGATCCCGATCCTGTTGGAGATAGTGCCCTCAGAGTCAATTATTGGATCACAGGCACGTGATTGCAATGATTGAGGGAGGACCTGTCCCAGTAGGACAGTCTTACTCAAGATGATAGTATGCTATCTGGTTTATCTTTATCATCGTGTACTGCTTTAGGTGACCTTACAGGTCGCTATTACACGTTGATAGAGCCCCTAGGATTCTTGCTTGACTGCCAGCAGTATGAGGGCGATCATATACGTGGGAGCTGGTGGTCTATAAGCACATCCTTAAAAGGTCCCTAGTCGTGGGAGTTTCGAGACAGGGCATCGATACTCCAGAGTAGACTGGTGTGTACAGTCGAGACCCCGACGAGGGGCGGTGGCCGGTCTCACAAGCCACTGGTGTCAGTTGGTTCACCTAAGATGTATACAGGTGCTCATTGGGTTATGAGTACACCGGACATGACTCGCCGGGAACATGCTAGTTGGTCTTATACCTGACGTCAGATAGCAGTTCCCTGGTGACATGTGTACAGGTTAGTTCATCGACTTGATATCGTCATTTGTCTCGTGTGAGTTCCCACTGTACTTTGATTACTACCCTACCACGCTCAAAGGAGACGTGCAAACAGGTTTTAGTTGGGTACAGTCCCGAGCCACATGGAGGCAGTGAGCGGATTTGCAGGGGTTCGTCTCTCCCGGTATTGGGGGTGAGGTCGTGCTGTGTCTAGGAGAGCCCTTACACGAAGTCCTTGGCCAAGGCAGGAGATTTACTGGTAGGTATTCCAGTAGTATCTCAGGGTGTTCTGGGCTACACTCCGACACGACTTGTACCGCTTTTGGGGGTCTGACTTTTACCAACCCCCTAGACCCGCCATGCGATGCTCATAGACGAACGGACCGGACTGTACGGATATTGTCACTGACAGGCTCAGTAGGGTGTCAGGATGAGTTCGCTCATCGACGTCCCTTTTGGTCAATAGCTGGTAGCCCGTCACGTATGGCTAATACCTCTGACGTGCTGGTGGTTAAATCTACAGCCATAGTATTGACGAGTCTTTAGAGTCCCCCACAGACCAGTTACTCAAGTTTCGGGCGAAACGCTGTAGATGCCGTATGGAGATATAGCAGGGTTCGATCAGATACGTGCGGTATTGCACGGATCATGATCGGACGGATAATACTAGCGGGCTTTGGTTTAAGTCGGATCCTAGTATTGTACAGTGTAGATTTGTCTCATTGCATTTGTATTCGGTCGGAATACAAATGCGGGTATGTATATACAGTAGCGGGGTTTTCCTGTAATTTATTACGGGACCAGTTTTATGAAGTTGCCTGTTTGCTTTCCGTTTCGGCCAATTTTCTTTGTATCTTTCATTGGCTGAAGATTGGTGGAGGAGGGCTTATTTTCATTTGTGCAAATAAGCATTTTTGGAGGGTGGTTTTTGCAAGTATTTGCTTCATGATGGTTGCACCCTCGTTTGACTTTCCTTGGATAATCATTGCTTGACTTTCTTATTCATCATGGTTTACTTTTGGAGTCATCATACTTGATGAGTGATGGTTGATGGAGTGTGGGTTTTAGTTTGTGATCATTGCTTATTATCATCAACCTTTCTCACTCTTGTATTATGGGCACTCTCTCATTTTTGATACACACTCTCTATTCTCTCCCCTTTGGGCTCATGAGAGGCCGGCCACATACATGGGGGCTGCCCATTTTTGGTGTGGGATTTTGTTCTCTACATGCTAGAAAAATCCCCAAATTCATCTAGAAAAAGTTCACATATCATTCCTCCACCATTATGGCAACTTCTACAACCCCAAAGAGACATAGAGTTCTACAGATAACCTACAGCATCCTTGGGCACGTCGGCTCGCCAACTTCGTGCCCGAGTTGCCTCAGTCCAGAGGTGAGAGCCTGTAAAAGAAGCCGGCGATGTGGTGCCCTTCCGGCGACATGGTGGAGACCGGAGATTCCGCGGGAGATCGGGACGACGACGAGAAGACCGAAGGACACGGATCGCTCGGTATATCTCTCTACCCCATTCTTTAGTTAGCTAGAATTAGTTTAATGGCCCGATCCGGGATTTTTGTGCACGGTGGTGCCGGTTTAAAAGTTAAAGTAAATTATCGTTTCCGCATTTTGGCCTCGGATTGATGGCCGGGGCGCCGCCGTGCACTTACAGATCCTACTGTGAGTATATACTACTTATCAGGAGATTCGTCACTTAACGATCAATGCTATAAACCAAGTAGGTGCCTAGAAAGGTGTCAGCGGGGCTACGTCCCTAGAGAAAAGAGGTTATTTAATTAAGGAACTTCGCGAAAGCGTTGGAAAACCTCCCTCGAAGTATCGACACTGACCTGGCTGAATGGTTAAGCAAGAATTGTACGGTGAGAATAGTCCTGACTAATTCTTCTTTTATGGTTTGAGGAGGGATTCGAGAAACAGTGGGAGCCATCCTGTTTAGATAAATTAAAAACCAATCTAAACTTGCAAGAGCATCATGCTAATAGTATTTTCTTCTCTCTCTTAAATTGCAGCGACCTTGTGACCACACATAGGTTACATCTAGATAATAAATTGACTGAATCTGACTTATATGATTGGCAAAGGTCTGTCCAGATGTCCATTGCCTATGACAAGCTGGACCACCCTATTACTACTCAAGATCCCGCCGTCCCAGGTCCAGTTTCCACCGTCACAGATATGGATATCCGCCAGACAAAGGAAAAGGATAAAGCGAAAGCCAAATGCCTCGTGTTAGCTTTAGTTGATGGTATATACCAGAAGCAGCACAAGAAGATGGACTCAGTTTTCATCTTTCTCCATAACAAAGATTTATATGGAGAGCAGTCTCATATCGCAAGATATGAGATCTCGACCGAATTAATTCAAGCGAGGTTGGCTGTCGGGTCATCTGTAGGGGACAACGTCCTTACAGTGACTAGCTATATTGATGAGCTCCAGGACCTGAAGACCACGTTGGGAAACAGGTCAGATACTGACTTGATTCTACAGTCTCTACCTTCTACCCTGAAGGAAACCAGGGAAGTAGAAGGAAAGAGAATGGCAAAAGTTTCGGGACTGAATGTAGTAAAAGAGGGACGTTCCTATTGTTATGGGATTGGGCATTGGCAGAAAGATTGCAGGGCTTTAGAAGCCAGTAGCCAGGATACGAAGCATGTTGTGGCTTCAGCCTCAAGTGTATTTGTTATTGGGAACTGTTTGTCAATTAACTCTACTTCCTGGGTACTCGATACCGGAGCAGGATCTCATATCTGTAATTCATTACAAGCTTTGAGAAACCGTAGAGTTATGAAGGTAGGTGATTTGTCTCTCAGAGTTGCAAACGGAATGAGCGTGGACGCTGAATCCGTGGGAGAATATCACCTAGGTTTGACAAGTGGGCAGATATTGATTCTACGTAACTGTCTGTATGTACCTAGTATGACTTGTAATATCATATCAGTGTCCTCACTTTCAAGAGAGGGATATGATTTTACATTCGTAAGCGATGTAGTTAACATCCACCTAAATCAAGTTCTGATTGGGTCCGGTACATTAGATAACGGTATATACGTATTGAGTCAAGCTCAGGTTTTCAATGTCCAGAACACACTTAAAAGAAAGTCTCCAGAAATAAATCAGGCTTTCTTATGGCATTGTAGACTTGGTCACATCAATGAGAGAAGGTTGACTAAGTTACATAGAGAAGGATATTTGAATCCGTTCGAATATCAATCTTATGCTACTTGTGAATCTTGTCTCAAAGGAAAGATGACAAAGACTCCGTTCACTGGACACGGAGTAAGAGCAAGCGAGCTCTTGGGACTCATACACAGTGACGTGTGTGGTCCAATGTCTACACATGCGCGAGGTGGTTATTCTTATTTCATTACTTTTACGGATGATTTCTCTAGGTTTGGATATGTCTTCTTAATGAAGCACAAATCCGAGGCCTTTGAGAAATTCCAAGAATACAAGAATGAAGTAGAAAAACAAACAGGCAAGTAGAAAAACAAACAGGCAAGAGTAAAGACACTGAGATCTGATCGAGGTGGTGAATACTTAAGTGCCGAGTTCCTGGGTTACTTAAAAGAGAATGGAATTCTCTCTCAGCTTACTCTTCCATACACACTACAACACAACGGTGTATCAGAAAGGAGGAATCGAACCCTATTAGATATGGTTCGTTCCATGATGAGTAACGCTGAGTTACCGCGATCATTCTGGGGATATGCACTAGAATCAGCTGCATATCTTTTGAACCAAGTTCCCACCAAGACTGTGCCTACCACACCATATCAGATGTGGAGTGGGACCAAACCCTGTCTAAAACATTTTAAGACATGGGGATGTCCAGCTTTTGTAAAAAAGTAGCATGTGGACAAGCTCGAGGCACGATCAGTACAGTGTAAGTTTGTGGGATATCCGAAGAATTGCAAAGGATATTTCTTCTATTACGCAGAGAAACAAAAGGTTTTTGTTTCTCGTCATGCCCACTTTCTGGAACATCGGTTTTTAGAAAAAGGAACAAGTGGGACCGTAGTAGAACTGGAAGAAATTCCTGAACCACAAGCTATTACTGAAACCTTGGAAGAACCAAAGGTTTCAGATGAAAGGGACATCCCGACGCCACTCCGCAGGAGTAGTAGGCAGCCTCATCCGCCCGAGAGATACTACGGTTTTCTCATAGACGGGGATAGAGAGGATTGCACTATTGACTATGATGAGCCTACTAGCTTCCAGCAAGCCATTCAGAGCGGTGACTCAGTAAAATCGCTGGATGCAATGCGGACCGAAATGGAGTCCATGTACACTAACAAAGTATGGACTTTGGATGTTGCTCCAGATGGGGTAAAACCCGTAGGATGCAAATGGATCTTCAAAAAGAAGATTGGTGTAGATAGACAGGTTGAAACCTACAAGGCTAGACTAGTTGCAAAGGGTTTCCGTCAAAGACCTGGTTTGGACTATGACGAAACCTTTTCTCCAGTAGCTATGCTTAAATCCATTCGGGACCTTCTTGCTATTGCTGCCTTCCACGATTATGAAATCTGGCAGATGGACGTAAAGACGGCCTTTCTAAATGGTAATTTGGAAAATAGCGTCTATATGGATCAGCCAGAGGGATTCATTTAGAGTGGGAGCAGCGGTAAAGTATGCAAGCTGCTTAAGTCCATTTATGGACTAAAGCAGGCATCGCGGAGTTGGAACATCTGTTTTGATGATGCTGTCAAAGAATTCGACTTTATCAAAAATCCAGATGAACCTTGCATATACAGTAAGATTGTAGGGAGAGCTGTAGTATTCCTCGTCTTGTACGTGGATGACATTCTCCTAATAGGAAATGATATTCCGATGTTACAGTCAGTCAAAAGATTCTTGTCACAGAAATTCTCCATGAAAGATCTGGATGATGCCACCTACATTCTGGGGATCCGGATCTATTGTGATAGATCAAAGAGGATGTTGGGACTTTCACAGTCCAGGTACATAGACACCATAGTGAAGAGATTCAGTATGGATGATTCTAAGCGCGGTAACCTACCGGCTTGTCACGGAATCACCCTCTCCAAAGAGATGTCTCCCAAGACTGATTTGGAAAGGGATCGCATGTCAATTATACCCTACACTTCTGCGGTAGGCTCTATAATGTATGCGATGTTATGTACCAGACCAGATGTAGCATACGCATTAAGCGTTGTAAGCCGGTATCTGGCAAACCCAGGGGAGAAGCACTGGATAGCCGTGAAGAACATTCTCAAGTATCTGAGGAGGACTAAGGAGATGTTCTTGGTGTATGGCGGAAAAGACCTCCAGATGGAGGCCTTTGCCGACTCCGGCTTCCAGAGTAACAAGGATGACTCCAAATCCATGTCGGGTTATGTCTTTACCCTCAATGGAGGGGCGGTCTGTTGGAAGAGTTCCAAGCAGGAGACCGTTGCTGACTCGACAATAGAAGCGGAGTACATAGCTGCTTGCGATGCCGCAAAAGAAACTGTCTGTATGAAGAAGTTCCTCACAGAACTTCAGGTGGTCCCTACCAGTGTTGATCCAATACCTCTGTATTGTGACAACAACGGCGCTATAGCTTTAGCGAAGGAACCCAGGTCCTATCAGAAGTCCAGACACATCTTAAGGCGGTATCACCTGATCAGGGAGATCGTAGATCGCCGGGAGATCGAGGTGAAGAGAGTAGAGACGGAGAATAACATTGCTGATCCATTCACAAAGGCCATTCCTCAGACGCAGTTCAAGAGGCTATTCGAGATGATAAGTCTACGATATGCCAGCTCATGGCCCTAGTGCAAGTGGGAGATTGTTAGTGTATATGCCCTAGGGGCTATTATTGTATCATACTTGTATGTATATTACTTAATGGAAGCTTGGGATATTCACAGTTGTATATACAGTCTTACTAAACATGGTAGTATGCTACTTGGTTTGAGTCTACTTTAATATGTGCATATGTTTCTTGTTACGTATCACTTATACATATTAGTAGAGCCCATATGATCTTTGCTTGATTACCAGCGTTGTGATGGCAGTCACATTAGTGGGGGCATGGTAGTCTGTAAGCAACATCCTATACAGGTCCCTGGTCGTTGGATTATCGAGATAGGGCATCGATATTCCGGAGTAGACTAAGTGTGTACGCTTCTCATCCCAGTTGGGGAGATGGTCTGTCCCACAGCCATCAGTACGTTGTACTGGAGATAGTATACAGGTGCTCGTTAGGTTACGGGTACACCGGACAGGACTCTCAAGGGAACTGCTTGGTTGGTATTATACCCATCGTCAGTTAACAGTTCCCAGGTGACATGAGTACAGCATAGTCCGCAGACTTGACACTGCTACTTCGCCTCGAGTGTGTCCCACTGTTCTTAGATTGCTACCCTACCACGGCTCAAAGGAGACGTGCAAACAGGTAGCAGTTGGGTGCAGTCCCGAGCACTTGGAGGCAGTGGCGGTTAGATAGGATCCGTCTCTCTCGGTATTGGGAGTTGATATCGCGCTGTGTCAGAGAGCCATTACTCAAAGTCCCTGGCCAGGGCAAGCGAGATTTACTGGTAGGTTCCAGTAGTTTCTCAGGATGCAATGGGCTACGCTCCGACACGACTTATACAGCTATTAGGGGACTGACGCTTACCGCCCCCTAGGCTCGATATGCGATAGTCTTAGACGAACAGACCGGACTGTACGGAGATTGTCACATTAGGCTCTGTAGGAGTTCGGATGGTTTTCCTCATCGGCCTTCTTATCGACATCTACCTGGGGACCGTTACGTACAGCTAGTGCCGCTTACGGTCTGTGGTTAAACCCACTGCCGGCGTAGTGTCGAGTCTTTAGAGTCCCACACAGAGAGTTTCCCTGCTCCAGGCGAAACGATATAGATGTCGTATGGTTTTACGACAAGGGTTCGGACGCATACGTGTTTAAACGCACGTACGGCGTTCGGACAGTTTTTACTAGCCGGCTTTGGTTTAAGCCAGATTCTAGTATCAGGTTATTGGATTTATACAGTCTAATGTTTTTCCGTGTTTTCACGGATTGGAGGGGCGTTCTCGTAATTTTCCGGGATGCTTCTAGAAGCATGGTGACTTGGGGGTTAAGGTGGCATAAGCATTTATTGCTTAATGACTCATTTGTATGATTCATCCATGGAGTTAATGCTTCATTTATGAAGCTAATGACTCATGAGATGAATCACACAAGGTGAATGCATCAACCATGATGATTAATCATATATATTATTTATCTGATAAATTGTTATGGTTGATATATTCTAATGAGTTCATTTTTCAATATCATTCTCATCACCACCTTCTCTCTCCTCAAGCTCTCTCATTCTTGAAACCCTAACCCTAACCTCTCATGTGTTGAGATCAAAAGTTAGCTAGACTAATACATCCATAACCTCACTCTATATCCCCTAGGTAGCTTAGATTAGCACTTTGAGCAACCTAGTTATCTCAAGTTAGAGATCAAGCTTGTAGTAGGAGCTCTCGGGTGGATCATTTTTGATTCGAGGAGGCCGTTGAGGTGCCGATGTTCCAAGGAGCCTACGAGGAGTGGAGGACATCGATGAAGACCCTAAGGACAAGTAACGTGAGGTATTACTTCGAATCCGAGTGGTTAAACCTTTCGTAATTTGCTAGTAACGGTTTAGAAACGATTCATGCGCTCAAGTCCGTGTTACGAAGCTTTGATAATCGTTTTTCATATATTCCGCCTCCCCGCAAGTTCGTGGGGTGCGTGACATGGACTTACAGTGGTATCAGAGCCAACTAAACCATTACTAGCTTGTTAGCAACTAATTAGAAGTTCGATCGACGGAAAACACGAAAACGAAACACCCCGAACCCTAACAGTTTCTGTAAATTTTAAACGTGTCTAAAATTTTTTTTGATATGCCTTAAAATTCACAGCAGGGTATTATAAGAGTTCTGGGAAAATACGAGGACACAACTCGGCAAGACGGCTGCGGAACCGCGGCCAAATGGTGCTTTTGGCCGCGGATCCGCCGCCGAGTCAACGCCGAGTTGACTCGGAGTTTCACAGTAATTCATAGTTTCTGGTGTTTTGTTTTCCTGTATATTCTGTTTTCTACCCAGGTTACTTCAGTACAGGTTTGCTTTTGGGGTAGACACGGATAAAGGTTGTCGATCGATGTTCTAAATTAATTGCTAATTGGGTTTTTATCTGTAATGTTTAATGTGTTCGTAAACCTCCCCTAACTGCTAGTATGTCGGTTGGCAGGGGGTTGCATATTTCTGTAATGTTTACTGTTTGTGTATATGGACTTGATTGGAATGTTGTGATGATTAGCCGGGGTTTGAGATGGGTTTAATATTCATTCATTCGATGTAAATGTAATATGATGTAATATTCTTTTGTGGGGCGCATCCAGGTTGCGGTTGTAGCCACCGTTGTATTATTTCTTTTTACTGTTTTTGCTCCTAGGATAGACCCAAGGCGGGGTACACAAACTACTGGGTACTTTGAAGTGTTTAGTGGCCTACTCACTTTGTTGAGGGAGACCGCTTCACTTCGGGTACTTGGCGGGTAGTGGGTGGCCGTTACGTTTAGCTGACCGCTTGCGGCTTGTGGGTGTTTGATATGATCATCATCTACTGCCGGCGTATTGACGAGTCTTAGAGTCCCACAATGAAGTTTCCTGGCTCAGGCGAAAAGATATGGTGTGCATATGAGATATGCGCGGGGACCCGATTAAATACGGATATGTGATACTGTATATTAATCGGGCATTTTCTATTGGTCGGGTCGTATGTGATATGACCGGTTTGCAAAATCAAGTGTTGATTTAACAAATGACTTTTAGATTAATTCTTTAATTAAACCCTTTTTCTATTTTTTGTATGCATGCATGTATGCACATGATGATGTGCATGGACACATACATACATACATTGTATCATGGTTGTTGATACATATTTGGTGGCAATGCAAGACTCATATTGTAGTAATTATATATATATTTATCATATTGATTTAATAGAAAGGATAATTCACTCATGGTTGATGTTTATCATCTTTGACTAAACCTCACCTAACATTTAACCATGAGTTAATTCTCCTTTAGAAATTAACTCAATAAGTAAATATTTAAATAATTACTAACCATGGTTGAAGTGAGAAGGATTAATATGGATTATTCTTTCTCATTTCAATTATTCTATCATATCATTATCTCTTTGAGCTCAAGCTTAGCCATCATCTTCTTCTTCCTCTCTTGAATATTTCTTTGAGTGAAGTTGATAAAAAGAAAGGGTTTTGATTATAGAATACAAACCACATCATCATACTAGACACATCTAGCCCATTTGTGTAACGCTTTGAAAATCGTTTCGGTGAAATTTCGAAAAAATCGGTAAAATAAGGGGGTTTTCTGTAAAAAGTCAAAATACAAATATCTTATTATAAAAATTAAATATACATATTCTAGCTATGTAATTGCTATTATTTGGTGTTTATTGAGCCGCTGGTGAAATTTCAAATTTTCTGAAAAAAATATTATTTTATTATTATTTTAAGCCGTCACTAATACATTTAATTAGGGAAAATTACAAATTGGAATGAGTTGAAACAAATTTTGTGCATCATAAAACATTAAATAAAATTTTATCATGTGGTTTTTGGAACGAAATCATTTGCCAAAACGGTTTAGAAATTATTGAAGAAAAAAGGCTTTTTTTTAGCGTAAATGGATGTTTGGGGTATTGTATTTATCATTTTTCATCACCCCACACCCGTACCCACACCCACACACACCCATTTTGTTTTCTCCTTGGCTGAATTTTCAGCAGCCACATCCCCATGTCCCCACACTTCTTGCACAAAGAAAAGAAATGAAAGAAATGAAAAGAAAGAGAATATATATATAGGTTTGGGCTTGGTTGACTTGTCAATTCTTGACCTCACAACACCATATCCCACTCACCTCTCCCCTCCTCTTTTTCTGGCCGAATCCCTCCCCAAAATTCAGCAGCCCCTCATCTTTTCTCACCTCATTCTCCTCACAAAAATTCATCAAAAAATCATCAAAAATCCATACAAAAATCCCACAAACCCCAAATCTAATCCTTACCCATTTTTCATTGGACTATCAAGCATGGATCTTAGTGAAAGGTTAGCATATTGGAGGTCAAGATTTTCACACTAGATCTCAAATCTTGTGAGGTATAATCTCATACTTTTGTTAAATTTGTTGTTTAGTTGCTTTAATCAAACTTATTTAGTGAGTATTATGGTTCCAATTTCATGTTTAGAAATTCAAGAGAAGGATTTGGATCATGTTAGGGTTGTGATAATTTGTTGATGGTTGTGATATGTATTTTAGCATCTTATGATATGCAAATCTAGTCTAGTAGTTGATTTGTATATGGTCACTTAAAATTGTTAAATTGGAGTTTTAACAAACTAGGTTTTGGTAATTAATTGAAAAATCGAGAATTTAAAATAAGCTTAGGGTTTTTATCACCTCATTAGCAACATAATGTGTAGTTTAACACTTTAGGGCAATGCAAAACCTAGCTAGTTGTTGAATTGAGAATTTTGTTTTAAAAATGTTAAAAGAATTGATATCTTTGCAAACTTGAAACTTTGTTTAAATACTAATTGATGAGAGAAAAATATGGAGGTCATTTGTGTGACCTAATTATATTATTAAGTGAGCATTTTGGCCATTAGAATCGCTAAAATACTTAGTTTGGGTAAAACATCAAGTTTTGAACCGAAATGGGAATTTGTGCTAACTAGGTTTTTGGGAAATAAAACGATTTGTGTACTTTTATGGTTTTGATGAATTAAAACCTATTTCTTATATAATTAGTGAGTTTTGAAACCACGATTAGTGCGTTTGAGTTTTTCGCGATCACTCGGCGTTGGTACGCCGATGTCGAGAGTTTTGGGGTTGTTTTGTGAAAGCAACCGTAGGCTTTGACCTACGTGAGATTCAGGTGTCGTTTTGGTTTTAAATTGGATTTTAATGCAATACGGTGCGTTGTAATATGTAGGTACCCCATGTGGACTTCGAGACGACAAGCAAGCGCGTGGCGACGTCGGCACCGGCGGGCAAGGACCAGGTGAGTAGATTTATATCTATGGGAGAAGTCGGGTGGATGGCGTATAGCACCCCCGCAGTTCGTGGTGATGTATACGGACACGTATACACACATATATATTGTTTATATATTGTTTGAGTTATTGATGATAAATATGGATATTTGGTGTTCTTGGACGATTGAGTGTCGCGAAACCCTAGAGTAGCGGTCGCACCACACTTGCACACACCCACCCATACTTGCATACTTTCTTCTTTCTTTTGTGCTTATTCGGGAATATATAGTTATGTGTTCACATAGGTATGGGACTGTGTGTTCACATACGGATTTGAGGATAGTACTTGGGATTTATGATGAGTCGATGAGATTTGATTTGAGGCCGTGAGATCGGTGATATAGCAGGGTTCGTATTTGAGATACGACATGACGTTGTAGCGGGTCCTTGACGTAGTGTTTTACATACGTGCATGCATACTTAGGCGATATCAGTACTGTACTAGACGTAGATCAGTACCCGATCATGATATTTGATAAAGAGGATACCAGGTGAATAGTATGATGAATGTGATATTGACCCGTACCCAGAATTGGGGATGCCGTACGACGGATTTACGTACGAGCTATATCTTGATGATTGATCCGTCTTGACTTGGGATGTCTGATTATAGATATGGTATCGGATATGATATTATTGAGGCGGGATCACCGACAAATATATATATACAGGTATGTATATGTATCGACTCAGATGTTAGGCGGTTTCCTTACCTGTAGTCCAGCTTGTTAGCTTAGCCCTTTAGTTTAGTTTAGTTGTTAGATTAGATTCGATTCTTACCTATTTCAAAGCTTACGAATCACGCGTATTTTAAAAGACAGGTCAAGGGATTCTATGGATATTTCAAAAACGTATCTTTTCTTAAAAACACCGTAGCCCCTATTTTCAAAACCCCATGATTCGTGTTATTTCAAAAGGCACCATTTGTAGGACTTATATTAGATTAGTGCAGATTAGTTATAGTTGCGTCTAGTATTCAGCTCCCGCTCATTTTTACTGTTCGCTCCGCATCGCATACTTATATTATAATTTCTTATTGCATTATTAATATCATGCTGTTAGGACACCAGCACCATTACCGATGACGCGTATGTACCACGTACACTTACTTGCCGGCTCACACACATCTTCATCGGTAATTGCCATGTCACGAACACTTTAGAAAATACTATTTCATTTGACATAGGTTGTTAGCTAATAGTTTAGACATGTTATTAGTGTACTTGCCTTATATGCTAGTTAGACATTGTAGTTATTGCCTACTACTTCATGCATGTTATTATTCACTGTTGTGTCGCATTCATGGATTCTCATGCCTATATTCACTGTTTACATGCTATTGATGACTTGGATTCAGATTTCATGAGATTTCTTGGATTTGGAGGAAAACCGCAAAAACATAAATAAACCTTTTCTCTCTTTTAAAATAAAAAGTGCGGTTTTCCCATGATGTATGAGTCGTCCACCATGAGTTTGCTGATGGATTTCGAGACCCGATTCGAGGAGTGGAGGAACCGTTTCGGGTACATGGTGGGCCCGGTGCGGTACCCCGGGGCAAGAGGAATGTGGTGTTGACGTTGAGCCCGGCAGGGGAGCACTACCGACCGGTGATATTACCCGACGCGTCGGATATCCGGAGGATACCGTCGTGGTCTTGAGATGGATGGTAGGGGCCGGTCTGGACTGACGGCGCCCTAAATATTGAGATTGAGACATTGATATTTCGAGACAGTGAGATTTATGTTTTGTGTCGATGCTAGACACTGTTGATACTGATTTCATTCATGATACCTCAGTTTAAAAATACGAAGGAAATCTCACTAATTTATGAAAACAGTTTCTTCATTTACATGTATTCTGTTTCATGCATGCATACCTCGTTCATATGATATATTGCTACCTGAGGCACTGACACGGGCACATGAGATTACACTCGGGTTAGATATTTACCCTAGCCCTGTTATAGGCTACATGTTATATACATTTTTGAGGCTATATTATGATCATTGACCTAGGATTGCGTTATTTATGCGATTTCTGTGCGTAGATGTTTTTCTATTCACGAGTTGGCAACTCACCCCCGTTGTGCCCCAGTTTCTTGCAGGTTTGCCGTACAGGTTTCATTACGGCTTTGCGGGCTCAGTTTCATTCGGGTGACTTGCTAGTAGGTGGGTTTTTCTTGTATCGTACCCATCATATTACCTTGTATAATATTATTCCGTTGTATCTAGTAAATTCCATCAACCAAACATGTATTTTCCGAGATAGAGACCAGTGTTGTTTATTCTTTCGACCTTAGAGTCGCTCGTTATATTTCTGGTGGTTTGAGTTTCCTTTTGAGTTTTGATCATCGCCGTTGGCGTTGTATATTATATTGCTTGTGTGGTTGTGACCGTCGATAGACGAAGAGCTAGCTCCCGCTTGGGGATGCCTTTTTCTTGATTTCGTATACTATTCATGTTGTATCCCGTTTGGGGGCCAGTATTTACAAAGGAGACTCTGCCGAAATTTTCAGTAAATTTTTGATGTTTTTAAAAAACCGCATAATTCGGCTTATGCTATTGAAACTACTTGCTTTAAGTTGGTTTTCCTGCACTCTACTACTTTTCTTGGTTTGGATTTCTGGGTTTTCGGTTACTTAGATTACGTACGCCTCGAGACGTTCGTAGTTTAAGTGCCGGTCATGTTCCGTACTTTCGGGTCGTGACAATTTGTGTGGGGTGTTTGCTCTACTTCATTCACATATCAAGTAAAGCAAGGAGTTTTGGGCAAAGGGACTTCGGGTGGATCATCGTGGACTAGGAAGGCTTCCATCGATCCATTCCAAACTCTCAAAGTGCCAAGGAGTCACCAAGGGAGGTCTACAAAGGTTGTAATCTTTACTCTTAATGATACTTTTTCTTTTGCATGTGATGCTTAGTCAAAAGAAACCCTAAATTTCTAGTTATGATTCTTTGCAAGTTCACTTAGCACCTTAAAAAATTTGATTTTGGCATATGTGATGCTTCTAAACCCTTGATGAGGTGCTAGGTAAACCCAACATGAACTCCCTCTAGGCCCAGATATCGACCTACCACCTGGCGATGAAGTTCCCTCTCGATCAGGGCGGGATAGGTCGGGTCTACGGGAACCAGCGGGTCGCGAAGGTATGCCTGACTGAAACATCTTCGTCTGAGCAGCCGGCCGACGACGCTGAGGTAAATAACGACATCAGGGGTTCTCTGGACACCCGAGATGAGCGGAGGGAGGTCCGGGGAACGCCGGTCGAACTACTGACCGAGGTGCCCCTGACAGAAGGGGATGATAAAAAAACCGTCCAGGTTGGATCACTCCTGACAGGGGCTCAGCGAGATGACCTGGTCAGTGTCACGACCCGAAGTTCGACCCGTGACCGGCACTTAACCACGTAACGTCTACAGGCGTAACGCGACTAAGTAAGCCGAAACCCAGAAATCAAAACCATTAAAAGTAGTGAGTGTTGAAAACATTTGTTTAAAAACGTTTGGAAAACCTTAAGTAGTTTAGTAACATTCTTTAAGGTTCAAGTTATTTTCTTAAAAAATTTGGTAGCATTTCCTTTGTAAAACTAACCCCGAAATCGGGTACAAGACATGATATGAGTAAAATGATAACAATATAATAAAGTATTCCAAACGGGAGCAATCACGCCCAACGGCGGAAACAATCACCACAAGAGTAATATACGACGCCGTAGCGAAGAAATGAGCAATAAGTGAAAAACATCACAAATGATAAAAACTGCATAAGTAAAGTCGGCTCACACGAGCTCGACACCAGAATACAAATAATATACATCATCGTCCTCACACTGGTCTCTAAGTCAAATACATATAAAGGTAGATGGAGAATACTAGATACAAAAGTGTGTACAATGGAAAATAACCGGATACCACAACCCACCTAACAGCAAAACAGCTCACGCCCCAACTGAAGTGGTATCCGTAGCCAAAAGATACTAGAAAGCAGCCTGCCGCGACTACTCTGAGGGGCAACCTGCAACACTGTGGCACAACGGGGGTGAGTTGCCAACTCGTGAATAGGAGATAACATATAAAGGTAATCACTGGTATGCACGTACTGCGCTACTCTAACATATGCCAGCAGATAATATCTATATGCGATGAGCAGGACGTGCAATAATCATGCATAAGTACTCTATCAGGTAATATGACTACAGGATGAGATGCAACATAATGAATGCTGAGCATGGGATAAAATAACATCTACACGGAATGTCAACGTGGAAAATATAATCGGTGTCCATCAATGCACCCAAATCCCAATAAAACTCAGGCGCCGTCATTCTCATCGGCCCTCAAATCCTGTAAATCTCTGAGAATCGTGAATGCCCAACATCGGCACTCAAAATATCATGAAATAATCGTGTCCAGTATCGACACGCAAATCCTCATATATCGGGCTCCGTCAGTCCGGATCGGCCCACGGGCTCCGTCTGCGGTATCGGCCCTCGGCCCCGGCAGTACGTGTCGTCCCGTATCCATCTATCAACTCTGGTCGGTATCCTCCGGATAACCGCCAGGTCCAACCAATCACCGGTAGGCTGTGGTCCCACTGCCAGGCTCACCGTCTAGCTACACAGCAGATCCGTTCTTGCCCCGGGGTACCATACCGGGCTCACCATGTACCCGCAATCGGCCTCGTCCACTCCTCGAATCGGGTTTCACATGTCACTCTCAGCACCGAGAAAACACATGATGGACGCACTGAAATATCATATCAAGAAGAACCGTGTTTTCAAAATAGTGCATCTTTTCTTAAATAACCCTACGGTCCTCAAATCCAAAAATCACATGAAATCCAAAGCCAATGCGTAAATCTATGCGATGTAATGTATGCATCATAAGTCATACTATGAGAAAAGGGGAGAAACCGCTCTTTAAGTAGATTCAGTTTTTAAAAGGTATCCTGCGGTCCCCGGTTTTTACCAAAAATCAGCTTATCTAGGTAGTTACAGTTTGAATAGGCATAAGTATGGATATGCAAATGAGTATGTGCACAAGTAGCATAATCATGTCACATCATATATCAGGTGAGCTGCAATATATTGTTCATGGCAATACTATAATGTGAGTGACATGGCAATTACTAACGGTGTGTGTGTAACATGTAGATTAGTGCTCGTGCAGCATGAACCGTTTGTAACAGTGCGGTGTGTTATTAATTCTAAATTCATATACATATATATATAGCAGGAACTGCAGTATGCAATTAAGGTATATGGATGCAAATATGCAACTACTATAGCCTATCAAGCCCTGACGCTTAACGCCATACGGGCGATTTCTCCGTAGATGTTAAATCTACTCACCGTAGTCTCATGCTAGGTGTAGCCGACGACTTGTTTCCCCTTCTTCGCGGTGTTCGTCGTACTCGCCTTCGAACCTAGAATTTCACAAGAAATACACATAAGCTCAAATCTACAAAAACGTGACATTAAAGCCATACGAGAAACCCGCGTCGCGAACCAAACGCGTGTGTGTGCGATACGCTAAAACGTGTGATTACGCGCCTGAAGCTACCCCGACACATCGCGATACACAGAAAACCCCAAACCCACACACGTGTCACACGTGTCACGAAAGTTAAAATTGTAGGAAATAGGGTATTTGGTTCCAGATTTTCCTATAGAGAGAATTTTACAAAATTGCATATACCATAAGTCTTAGAATATAAGCAAACACCAACAGAACAAACCCCAACACCCAGGTCCCCCATCTGGCCGCTATTTGCGGCCAGAAAGATTATTCCAGCGGCCCATCTTGGGAGTTGTGCTCCCGTGCTCTGTGTGTGTTCTCTAAACCTAGTGCACATTCTCCAGTAAACACAATTTTTGCCTGAAGCAAATGGGGTACAAGCAGATTACAGCAGAGCCCAAAACCTAGTTAAAAAACTAATTTAACAGTAAATCAATACATTAGGGTATTTTAGAGCAACCTGAAAGAAACCCTAGGTTAAAACAATATTATAAGCACTTAATTAAGCTAAACAAGCCATAAAAATGTTAACTTATCACAAGCTTCACAAAATTCCCTTCAATAGCACTAAAAATGCACAAAATACGATTTTTAGCTAACAAAACTATAAGTTATGATCTAAGGTGTTAAGGGTGAGTTTGATACCTTCAAAAGATCCTAGGGAACTCAATTTTCCAGCCCTTGCCCTCAAATGCACTGACTTGCCACCCAAGTCCACAAAGAAGCCATTTTTCCAAGGTTTTTTTGAAGTAAAAAGGGGTTTTTGTGTAGGGTTTGTATATGGATTCAAAGAGAAGTGAAAGAAGAAGAAAAAGATGATGAAAATGTTGTTGTTGCAGCTGCTCTCTGCAGAAATTTTCAGAATGAGAGGGAGAGAGAGCAAAGAGAGAGAAAGATGGTCAAAAGGTCAAGCCACTTCACCTAACCACCATACCTCCCATTCCCTCATTTAAATTTTAAAATTAAAGGGTTTAAATGGATTAATGTGGGAATATAAACCATGCTAGAAAAATGAAAATAACATGGTTACACTTAACCTATGTTACAAAACAAATGATAAGTGCATGTAGTAACACTAAACCTAGCTTAGGAAAAGTAATTAAGGAAAATAAGATTTACGGGTTTTTATGAAAAACACGCATCTTTACTAACTAACGCGAAATTAACCTAAACGAATTTCAAAGCGTTACAATCTACCCCCCTTAAAGAAATTCGGTCCCCGAATTTAAAAATCTAACTACGCGTACCTTCAAAGAGATGGGGATATTTCTTCCTCATCTCGCTCTCGGTCTCCCAAGTGACCTCCTCGCTGCCTGGGCCACGCCAAAGGACCTTGACGGACGATATATCCTTGGATCTCAATTTCTTCACCTGTCGATCCAAGATGACCACCGGTTGCTCTGCAAAAGAAAGGTCGCGCTCCAGCTGGATCGTCGGGTGCTGAATCACATGCGAAGGATCATGAAGATACTTGCGGAGCATCGAAACATGAAATACGGGGTGCACATCTGGGAAACTGGGCGGAAGGGCTAACCGATACGCAACTGCACCAACACGCTCGAGGATCTCGAAGGGGCCCACGTACCTGGGACTAAACTTCCCCTTCTTCCCAAATCTCATCACACCTTTCATTGGGGAGACCTTCAAGAAAACATGATTGCCAACAGAAAACTCAAGTCTGCGCCGACGACGGTCCGCATAAGATCTTTGCCTACTCTGGGCTGCTCTCATCCTATCGCGAATCAATTGGATCTTCGCGGTCGTCTCCTCAACAATCTGCGGCCCTAAGATACTGCTCTCGCTGAGCTCTGTCCAACAAACGGGCGATCTGCATCTCCTACCATATAAAGCCTCGAATGGTGCCATCTGAATGGTCTCCTGGAAACTTTTGTTGTAGGAGAACTCTACCAAGGGTAAATGATGATCCCAGCTACCTCCGAAGTCTAAGATGCACGCTTGGAGCATGTCCTTGAGAGTCTGAATAGTCCGCTCTGACTGACCGTCGCTCTGCGGATGAAATGCTGTGCTGAAACTCAAGCGGGTGCCCAAAGCCTCCTGAAGCCTCTGTTATAGTCGGCTGGTAAACTGGGTGCCTCTGTCGGACACGATACACGTCGGGACTCCATGCAGTCTACAATCTCGTCGATGTATATCTGGGCATACGGAGCAAATCCGAAAGTCGTCTTCACCGGCAGGAAGTGAGCCGCTTTCGTCAAACGATCCACGATCACCCAGATGGAGTCATACCCTCGACTAGTCCTGGGTAGACCCACAATGAAGTCCATAGAAATCTGCTCCCATTTCCACTCCGGAATGGGTAACAGCTGTAGCTCTCCCGCGGGCCTCTGGTGCTCGGCCTTGACTTGCTGACAAGTCAGGCATCTCGACACGAAATCTGCGATGTCCCTCTTCATTCCGTCCCACCAGTAAACATCTCTCATATCATGGTACATCTTGGTGGAACCCGGATGAACACTGTACACCGATCGATGTGCCTCCTTAAGAATCTCGCGCCGCAGTCTCTCAGCATCTGGTACGCACAGTCTAGTCCCAAATCGCAGAATCTCCTGATCATCGATCACGAACTCAGAAAATCTGCCCTGTCCAATCTGTGCCATGATCTCCGAACAACAGTCATCACTGTACTGTGCCTCATGTATACGGTCAAGCAACTGTGGGCGTGCACGAACATGCGCAATCTGTCCCCCGATCGGCGTAAACTCAAACTGCACTCGGCTGTCGCATAAAATCTGCCAATCTGCCGACGACTGCCTCTGCACTGCGCTGAAGCAAGATAGACTACCCCCGAGCCTCCTGCTCAAAGCATCCGCTACTACATTCGCCTTGCCCGGGTGATACAAGATCTCACAATCATAGTCCTTTACTATTTCCATCCAACGACGCTGTCTAAGATTCAGGTCTCGCTGCTGAAATATATATTTTAAGCTCTTGTGATTAGTGAATATCTGGCACGACTCGCCGTATAGGTAATGTCGCCAGATCTTGAGTGCAAAGACCACTACAGCCATCTCCAAATCGTGAGTGGGGTAGTTCTGTTCATGTTTCTTCAACTGCCGTGAAGCATACACGATCACCCTGTCATGCTGCATCAATACGCACCCTAGCCCCGCTCGAGAAGCATCACAAAAGACTACAAATCCGCCCGATCCTGAAGGCAATGATAACACCGGCGCCATAGTCAGTCGAGTCTGTAGCTGCTGAAAACTGTGCTCACACTCCTCCGTCCAATCGAAAGGAACTCCCTTCCGGGTCAACCCAGTCAAAGGTGCAGCAATACGGGAGAAGTCATCCAAAAATCTCCTGTAGTAGCTGTAGGGTTCCTAGGCACTCTTACAAGGGTTCATAAGGCATCAACCATGCCCGAATAAAAATTTAGACGTGCCGAACAACCCAAAGCCGGGATCTTTGCTAGATTATTAGGGTTTAACATGCAAGTAAACATCTTTACAACTAAGTGTGAGGGATTACAACCTTTTTAGTCCGCTCCTTCACTTCATAAGCTCCGAGTAAAAGTCCCTACGCCGCGATCCACGATCTCCCGGACTCAAGAGAGGCTCCACAACTCGAACGGTCCATGCTAGCTTGTAGTCTTCCTTTTCTCCGATGATCTACCTCGAAGTTTCTATAACTCAAGCTATCTCTCTCTAATGAGGTGAACACCCTAATCTAATTGGCTAGATTAGATGAGGATAATGGAGTAGTATTTATGCTTTCTTTTTATATCAAATTCTCACATGAAATCATCATAAAATGAAAACCTATTAAGCTTTCTCAAAGCTCAAGGTTGAAGAAGAAGAAGAAATAATGCATAATCCTTTTGTGATGAATAATGAAATGATATATCATTAATAATGCAACCATGGTCAAGGATGACAAGGATAACTTATGTAGAGAATTAACTAGAGCTAGGGTTTGGGTTGAGTTAAACAATGTGTCACGACCCGAAATTGGCACGTGACGGCCCTAATACTACGCAACGTCTACATGCATAACGTAGTAAAAGAAAGCCAAAACCCAGCAATCTAAACCATAAAAAAGTAATAAGAAAGTGATAATAGTATTTTCAAAACCTTTGAAATCACAACCCAAATTCTTTAAAGTCTCACTTTTATTCCTTAAAATTTTGGCAGCACCTCCTTTGTAAAACAAGCCCCCCAAAATGGGTACAACATAAATAAAAAGTAAAGTATCCCAAACGGGAGCAAAATCCACGCCCAACGGCGGAAAACAATCACCACAACAGATATACGACGCCGTAGCGAAGAAAGAGACGATATAAATAAAACTGCATAAAAACTTCCCAGTCACAAAATAATATACAATATCGTCCTCACACCAAATCTCTAAGTCATACATAAATACTGGTAGATGGAGAGTACATGGATACAACGAATATACAATACAACGTCGGATAACCACAAAACCCACCTGGGCAAAACTGCACACTGTCAGGCGAAGTGGTATCCGCAGCAAAAGATGATGCGATGGATGAAAATAGCCTGCCTCTGACTATCCTGAGGAACACCTGCAAACACTGTGGCACAACGGTGGTGAGTTGCCAACTCGTGAATAGTAAATAACATATGTAGGTAATTGCGAGTATGCACGTACAGCGCGAATCTAACATAAGCATTTAATATCAATGAATAGTCATATGTAATACAATAATCATGAAAGGTACACTAACAGGTACAACTACACATGAAGCGGTAATAATATGACAATCTGTATGCAGCATCATGTAAGGTACTATAACGGTACTACTAATACATGAAGAAATGATATGAATAAAGGTATGTAAATGCAACAGTCATAGAAGGTACTCTAACAGGTACACTAATGCATGAAGCAGTGCATAAACAGTAAATGTGGAGTAGGGAATACAATATGTCATTTCCACGAAAATCCTAATCTCGTGGTAGGACCAAAATCCAACAAGACAGTCAAATTCCCAATTTCCACAACTCAGCCCCCAAATTGGCTCTCATATCATGTAAATCTCATATATCCTGAATCTACAACATCAAGTAGATCTCACATATCCCGTATGTACAATATCAAGTATATCTCACATATCTCGAATGTACAACATCAAGTATATCTCACATATCTCGAATGTACAATATCACATAGATCTCACATATCATGTATGTACAATATCAAGTAAATTCTCAAATGTCCTAAATCCAATGTCAATGAGTCCTTTACATTCTAGGTATATTTTCATGAATAAATATGATGATGTATATAATTAATGTCAATACACATATATTAGTGTCCCATTCCACTAATATTGGTGTAAGGGCATATATAACAACGGCCTAATCCCCTGTTATATATACAAGGAGTAAGAAGAAATATCATGAAACCAATGAGTCAAGTATCGACACAGAAATGCAGGTCTATCAGGTGCTGTCTCCATGACTGGCCCCCTGATAGGTACGTATCATATGCTTTCCCGAAAGCTCGAGTGCCTACCTCTAACCCTTGCCTCTCGACGTATCCATACGCACATGACTCCCGTCGGTATCCCCATGATAACCGCTGAGTCATTGGTAATGTCACCGGATGGTATGGTTCCCCCACTAACTCATCTCCTCACTGAGATTCTTGCACCGGGGTACCTCCGGGCCCCACCATGTACCCGCACACGGATCCCTCCTTTCCTCGCGTGGGGTATATATATATCCGCACCGATAAATTCATGGTGGCTGCTGAAATATCATATCAAGGGAAACTGGGTTTTTCAAATAATACATAATTTCATGAACTCCCACGGTTCCCAAATCCAGAAAATATCATGAAAAATTCATATCTCAATGCGAAAATCCATGAATATAATATACGCATCATAAATTCGAAATACGAGCATATAAAGGAAAACAACTATTTAACTGCACCAGTTAAATAAATATATCACACGGTTCCTGATTTCCCCGAAATCAGATGCAACAATATAGACAGGTAAACATGTAGCTATAACAAGGTATGCGTAACCATATCGGTATAGCAAGATATGTGTGTCCATATGTAAGTATGTATGATGTCAAAGTAGCTGTAGCAAGGTATGCGTCTATACCTATTCATAATACCCTCTAGGTATATGTATGTATGTATGCCAGATGTATAGGTAGCTATGTCTCATATGTGTATATACCTATCATAATGGTACAATACCATATAGGTATAGGGGTAACTAGCACGTAAGTGTACAGGTATGCTATATGTTATAAACACAATAAAAATATGAATTAAAGTCTCAATGTCCCTAACCAGACAATATCAATTCTATATGCGGGTTGTGCGTGACCTGGCAATTATTGACGGTGTGTGTGGCATACAATCAGTGCTCGTGCAATATAAGCCGTCAATAATATGTGCAGTGTCCTAAGGATACTAGTCAAAGCATAACAATTAACTAAGCAGTAGGGTGAATGCGCAATTCTAAATATGACATAGAATATGCGACAAGTCTAATCATTTCTAGCCCAGACGCATAACGTCATGCGGGCGATTCCCCTCTAGATGTTAAATCTACTCACCAACACTCCTGGCTAAGTGTAGCCAACCACCTGTTTTCCTTTTGCAGCAGTGTCCGAAGTCCTCGCCTGCGAACCTACAACATTAAGACAATAAAACAAGTGTATATTAATAATAACCCTAAAACACGTACACACTACATTAGACCGACGCAACAACACAAAGCTTACTCTCAAGTGTCCGTATTGTGGCTAACGTACGTTGCGACACGACGAAAGCAACTCAAGAGCAAAACCACACAAAGTGCACGATCCGTGTCGTATAACGTATCGCGCGGACACAAAACACTACAACTTACCTAAATGATCCCAGATTTTCATACAGAAAAAACTAAACAAGTAAACAGTACCAAACACCCCTAACCAACAGCAGACAACTACCCACAAAAACCCAACACCAAACTCCAAACCCTAGCCGATCTCACCGGAATCCTCTTCAGATGTCGCCGGCCCTGGCCGGTGGGATGGGTCCCGTGCTCCAGGTGAGGTCCTATGGTCACAGGTACATCACAACTAAACTGTTTGGTTTTCTAGTATTATCTCGGGATCATAGCAGGTCACATATATCGCAAATCGACACTAAAATACGATATTACACACAAATCCTAACTTTAAACATTCTAAACTGAAACTAACTAGCCACAAAGCACAAAAACTAAATAAAGAACAGATAGGGACCATTACCTATCCTCAAGAACCCAAAGATCCAAGCTTTCCAAGCTCCAAGGCATCCAAGAGGCACAAGTGAAGAAAAATGTGATTTTAGTGATAGTTTTTGGGATTTTGGAGAATTATTGAGCTAGGAGTTGTTGCAAATGAAGAAAGAAAAGCACAAGGGCAGCAGGGAGAGAGAGAGCTCGGCCAAGGAGGAAGTGGGGAGGTAATTTCCTAGCAATTACCAACATTTAATGCATTAAATGCATTCACATACACATATGCACACATGCATGCACCTCTTCTATTTCTTTTCTTTTCTTTTAAAATAAACCTTAAACCCAAACAAATATCTAGATATTATGTAGGTTTTGGTTAACTCAAGCATAAAAGAAAGAAAAGATCACAAAAGAGAAATTTCCCAAAATGTGAATACCGCATTAAAATAATATTAAAATTGGGAAAAATTCAAATTCGACCAAAACGTCCCATATAACCCCAAAACTTGCGCACTAGCTTTATTTTATCTAAACTAGGTACTAACAAGTCTATATGGTCGTTTGATCTCAGTCGGTTTAAAACAGAAAATACCGACAATTTTACCCAAAAACGAAAAAATTCACATAACGATTTTCTAAAACGTTACACAATGAGTCATAAGAAAATATCAACCATAATATCTTTCTCATGACAAAAGAAAAGCTTCTAGAATGTTCATGAAAGAACTAACCCAATTCAAACCCTAACCTTGTTTAATCTCCATTAAACAAGTTGCATTAGTAATCATATCATGTTACAATAATATATATCACATATATATTATATATTTGCAATAAAAGAAAATAATACAATTAACATATATCACATATATATCAGTGTATTACCCGGTGAGAAAATGAAATAATAAAGCGAGCCAATATTAGATAATGTAATGCAATATATCATATATATTATTATACATTAAATTATCGAATCAACACTTGATCCGACAATCCGGCTATATCGAATATAACTGACTAATATATCATGTACCGATTTATCGAATCAACACTTGATCCGATGACCCGGCTCATATCTAAATATCGCGAGAATATAATACGGTATCTCATATCGCATTATCCTCGGTCATGCACATATCACATATGTGCCCCTACTCCGTTTTGCCTGAGTCAAGAAACCTCCGTGTAGGACTCTAAAGAATTGTCAATACGCCGGTAGCAGGTGATGATCATATCAAACACCCACAAGCTGCAAGCGGTCAGCTAAACGTAATAGCCACCCAGGCATTGAGCGATCAGAAGATCAACAAGCTAGCCTGTACATTCTCCTGTGAATCCAATCAGTAACACTCCCGTACAGTCCGGTCTCTTCGTCTGATATGTTGCATATCTAGTCTAGGGGTGGTATACGTCAGACCCTAGTAACCGATAAGTCGTGTCGATGTGAGGCTCATAACGGGTCGATAAACTACTGATAACACTTACCAGTAAATCTATATATCAGCCCTGGCTAGGGACTTCCAGTTATAGCCAATCGAACACAGCACAACATCAACTCTCTATACCGGGAGAGACGAATCCCCTCCTATCGCTCATTGCCTCCATGTGATTCGGGACTGCACCCAAAAGCCACCGTTTTGCATGCCCTCTTGGACGTGGTAAGGTGGAAATCAAAGCACAGTGGGAATCACACAAGACTCTATAACGATCTTGGGTCTACAGACTACCCTGTACCAGTGTCACCGGAGAACTGCCATCTGACGTGTGGTATATCACCATCTGGGAGTTCTCGGCGAGTCCGTTCAGTGTACCCAGTCTCTACTGAGCACCCGTACACCATCTCTGATGTCAAAACACCGATGGATATGGGATCATCCATCGCCCATCATATGGGTCAAGATGCGTATACGCTAGTCTACTCTGGTGTATCGATGCCCTGTCTCGATATACCCTCGACTAGGAACTGTTATAGGATGTACTCATCGACTACCATGGCCCCACTAGTATGATCTCATCATAGTCCCAGTAGTCGAGTACAGATCCTAAGGGCTTTATCAACATGTGAGAGTAAGACAGTAAACATATACAAGTCAACATGTTAAGATAAAGTGAAACCAAATAGCATACTATCATGACGAGCAAGAAAGTCCTCTCTATATATATCCAAGCATCCATTATAATATACATCATATGTACAACAATGGCCTCTAGGGCATATACATAACTAACAATCTCCCACTTGCACTAAGGCCAGCTGCTGTAGTATCTCATACCTAGCATCCCGAATAATCTCTCAAACTGTATCTGGGGAATAGCCTTCGTGAGTGGATCCGCAGTGTTGTCGTTCGTATCTACTCTCCTGACCTCGATCTCCCGGCGATCAACTATCTCCCTGATCAGGTGATACCGCCTCAGAATATGTCTGGACTTTTGATGGGACCTGGGTTCCTTGGCCAACGCCACAGCTCCATTGTTATCGCAATACAGAGGTATTGGATGTTCAATGGATAGAACCACACCAAGTTCACTAATGAACTTCTTTATCCAGACATCCTCTTTGGCAGCATCGTTGGCAGCGATGTATTCAGCCTCCATCGTCGAGTCTGCAACGGTATCCTGTTTGGAACTCTTCCAACATACCGCCCCTCCATTGAGGGTAAAGACAAATCCCGAGTGCGACTTAGAGTCGTCCTTATCACTTTGGAAGCTGGAATCGGTAAAGGACTCCACCTGGAGTTCTCCGTTACCATACACCAAGAACATCTCCTTAGTCCTTCGTAAGTACTTGAGAATGTTCTTCACAGCTATCCAGTGACTCTCTCCTGGATCTGCTTGATACCTACTCACTACACTTAGTGAGTATGCTACATCGGGTCTGGTACATAGCATCACATATATGATAGAGCCTACTGCCGAAGCATAGGGTATCCCTTGCATGCGAGCTCTTTCCAAATCAGTCTTGGGAGACATCTCTTTGGAAAGAGTGAGTCCAGAGATCGTGGGTAGGTTCCCATGCTTGGATTCTTCCATACTAAACCTCTTTAATATGGTGTCAATGTACCTGGATTGGGACAATCCCAATATCCGTTTAGATCTATCTCTATAGATCATAATTCCCAGTATGCAGGAGGCATCACCTAGATCTTTCATTGAGAATCTTTGTGATAAGAAGAGCTTGACTGATTGCAGCAAATGAACATCATTTCCTATCAAGAGTATGCCATCGACGTACAATACGAGGAAGACAACTTTACTCTCTGCAACCTTCTTATAGATACAAGGTTCATCTATGTTTTTGATGAAGTCAAACTCTTTGACTACAACATCAAAGCAGATGTTCCAACTCCGCGATGCTTGCTTTAATCCATAAATGGATTTAAGCAGTTTGCATACCTTTCCGCTGCTCCCACTATCTACGAAGCCCTCTGGCTGAGTCATGTACACGCTCTCTTCTAAATCACCGTTTAGAAAGGCGGTCTTAACATCCATTTGCAAGATTTCGTAATCATGGTATGCAGCAATGACAAGTAAGATCCGGATGGACTTAAGCATAGCCACTGGGGAAAAGGTTTCGTCATAATCTACACCTGGTCGTTGACGAAAACCCTTTGCAACAAGTCTAGCTTTGAAAGTCTCAACTTTTCCATCTACAACAATTTTCTTTTTAAAGATCCACTTGCTCCCAATGGGTTTTACCCCTTCAAGAGCAACTTCCAAAGTCCATACTTTGTTGGTGTACATGGATTCCATCTCAGATCGCATTGCATCCAGCCATTTCACAGAGTCACCACTCGTGATGGCCTGCTCGAAACTAGTCGGGTCATCATCTTCCATGATGCAATCCTCGCTTCCACCATCAATGAGAAAATTGTAGTATCTCTCAGGTGGATAAGAAACCCTACTAGATCGGCGGAGAGGCTGGGGTTCGTCGGGTACTACTGAATCCTCTGGTTCCACTAAATCTTCAGTTGCAGTTTGTGTAGTTGGAACTTCTTCCAGTTCTACCTCAAAGCCACTAATCTCTTTTGCAAGAAATTCCTTTTCTAAAAAGGTGGCATGTCGAGAAACAAACACCTTTTGTTCCTCGCGATGGTAGAAAAGATATCCGTGTGAATGTTTTGGATATCCCACAAACTTGCATAGAACTGACCGTGTCTTGAGTTTGTCTGGATTTTGCCTTTTGACATAGGCTAGACAACCCCATATCTTAACTCGTTTAAGACATGGTCTCTTCCCACTCCATATCTCATACAGTGTGGAAGGTACAGATTTAGTTGGAACTTGATTCAATAAGTATGCTGCTGTCTCCAGCGCATGCCCCCAGAAGGAAATAGGTAACTCAGCTGTACTCATCATCGAGCGTACCATATCTAATAGGGTGCGATTCCTCAGTTCCGATACACCGTTGTGCTGTGGTGTATAAGGAGGAGTAAGCTGAGAGTGAATCTCATTCTCTTTTAGATAATCTAGGAACTCATTGCTTAAGTATTCACCTCCTCGATCAGATCGAAGAATCTTAATACTTTTGCCCGTTTGGTTCTCTACTTCGTGCTTATATTCTCTGAATTTCTCAAAAGCTTCAGACTTGTGTTTCATCAGGAACACATATCCGAATCTTGAGAGATCGTCAGTGAATGTAATAAAGTAGGAAGAACCGTTCCTGGCATGTGTAGACATGGGACCGTATACATCACTATGTACTAGCCCTAAGAGTTCGGTAACTCTTTCTCCGTGTCCACTAAACGGAGCTTTGGTCATTTTGCCTTTGAGACATGAATGGCAAGTATCATAAGATGATAATTCGAACGGATTCAAATATCCATCCTTATGTAACTTAGCTAGCCGTGTCGCATTGATATGACCAAGTCTATAATGCCATAAGTAGGATTCGTTCATTTCCAAACTCTTCCTCTTGTGTGTGTTTTGTATATTAAGGACTGTATTTTGATTGAGAATGAATATGCCATTATGTAACGAGCCTGATCCAATCAACTTTTGATTCAGGAATATGTTCATAACATTATCCTGTACTACAAAATTATATCCTTCTTTACTTAATAAAGAAACTGATATAATGTTGCACATCATGTTCGGTATATAATAGCACTCATTCAGAATCAGTGTATTACTACTTGGTAATACAAGGTGATATTCGCCAACTGCTTTGGCTGCAATATTTGCACCATTCCCTACTTGAACGGAATAATCACCTTTTCCCAGTTCTCTACCTTTCCGTAGCCCATGTAACAATTTACATATGTGGGATCCTGATCCGGTATCTAATACTCAGGACGTAGGTTGAACTGAGAAACAGTTCTCAATAACTAACACACCCGAAGAAGGTGCATCAACATGCATGTTCTCCGTTTGGGCGGGGTGAGAATCCAGATATTCTCTTATTCCCTGTTCAGTCTTATAACTCTTATAAGAAAGAACGGGACCAACGATCCCATGCTCAGTATAATAAGCAGGTTCAGTCAATACATTCATATTATTATCTTGATTAAGTCCTGACACGGTCGCTACCTGGAGAGAGAGAGAAGGAAACACTTTAGCGTATGCTCTTGCAAGATTAGATTGGTTATTATCTTATCTAATCAGGATATCTCCCACTGTTTTTATCAAATCTTCCTTCAAACCCTAAAAGGTAAGATTAGCCGGGATTAATCACACCCTACAATTTAATCAATCTTTCAGCCAGATCAGTGTTGGTACTTGAGGGAGGTTCCCCGTGCTTTCGCACGGACCTAATTAAAATAAACCTCGTCTTCCCAGAGGCATAACCCCGTTAACACCTTTCTAGACACCTACTTGATCGGCTAATTGTCCTGTGTAAAACTCTCCCAGGAGTAACTCTTACTCGTAGTGGGTATCAGGATCCATCTATCTTATAGAAGGTATGCAATCTCATTGCAAATTTCAACACTTGAAATTCCCGATAATACTTTTACCCCTAACCCTCTATGACCTTGACAAAGGCCAACAAACCATAGGAAGCTAGTCAAGTTCAACCCGTCATTTCTTGATTGAAATAAACCCACCCGCACGACCCTTGACAAAGGCCAACAAGGCCGTACGAATACCCTAATCCAATCGCATCACATGCTTAAACAGATAAGTACCAGTCAGCTACCGCACACTACGCCTTGACAATGGCCAACAAACGCAGCACGAATACTAAATAGTCTTTATCTGAAATGACGGAGGGCTACGCAGGTTTTTCAGAAAACCATGAGCGTAATGAACTTGATATCGTTGTAGAAACAAGTGATTTTTGAAAAGGAGTGTTTTCAAGGCTTTTCTAGTTTCGCTAAAGAGGTCACTCCCGGTGAAGGGATCTCGGCTCTTTCCCCATCGAATAAGGTGCAGGGTATATCGTATATACCGCTGTGCAAAGCAAAACTTATATAAGCTGTCAAAAACTAAACCGTGAGTTTGTAGCATCTGTCAGTTCGGCTAAAGAGGTCACTCCCGGTGAAAGGATCTCGGCTCTTTCCTCATCGAATAAGGTGCAGGGTATATCATATATACCGCTGTGCAAAGCAAAACTGTAGCTACCCTTTTTATAAAGTTTTGATTCTACAATATCTTTTAGGTTTCTTTTCTTTTTATTAATCTCATTAATAAATCCCATCAGCTTATGCTTCCTAAGCATCACAGAAGAAACGAAAGCAGTAATATTTATATATCAGCATATATATATAGTATAAGCATTCGTCTTAGGCAGTAATATGATCTCATCACAGAACATTGCAGCAGAAGAATATGTATGAAATATTGGATATACTAGGATGTCCGTGTTTTTAATACGAGCCGGTATAAAACACGGATTCCACGGTCGCGATGAATAGCCAAACCCACATCCCCAGACCCCCTACGAGAGCGGCAAGTAACTCTGCCAATTCTAGGGTTAGGAGACTCGGTCTCGACTCCTCGAGATGGCCTCCCACTGGACCCTAGAACCCGGTTACTTGTGCTCCCCTCCTTGGGTCTACCTAAAGCGGAAAAGTAAATAATATACACTGGTGACATCAACCTCATCCCGGAAGTGTCCCAATAAAAGAATATTACATACAAATGAATTTTACATGAATAAAAATAAAAATCCTCATCTCACATAAAACCCCCGGCTATTCAGAACACGACGATCCAATATAACATATCACAGCAACACATAATATCTCATATCATCAACGTAAGCAAGTATGCGTATCCCGATTGTCGTTGATGTATAGCAACGAAGCCGGCGATACACCACATACTACGCTTACGGTCACAGAAAAGAAATTGTAAAACTACAACATTTGGAATCCACAATCTCTATAGACATCGTAAATCCGAAATATCACATACTTCGCATTTCATGCCTAACTATATGAATTCCACATATTGTATCACATTCCAGATAAATAGACAGTATTAAACTTTCCGATCGAATAATCAAATGCTCAAGATTTCCTAAATAGCTTAACACTTGAGCGGAGTTCAAAAAGTCCCAGAAGACGTCACAGTACCAATTGTCCAGCTGTAGAAGGGTCAAGCCAACGCTTCACATGTGGCACGCCGTACTGCCCCAAACCCTAAGGTTTAGAGGCGGTTCAGATGGTCACATAATCGAGTTAAGGTTTGTGTTCTTCTAGAGGGACCACCGCGTTACTTGCATGTTTTTCCGAAAGATTTAAACCCAAGAAAAATTCAACACTTGAAAGTTTTTCGTGCCGGGAAAAAATGAGTTAATGATATCCGTTCGAACATTTTAACAGTTTCTAAATATCCGGAAAACATAACGAAATTAAATTTTCCGATCGAATCAACGAATACAAAATAATCCCCAGATCACTCAACACTTGAGTCAGATTAAAAATACCCAGAAATATGAACTAGCAGCTACGGTCATAACCGTGCCAAAAGAAAAGTCAAACCCAACTGTACGGCCGCGGATCCGCGGCACAAGCAAGGTATGGCCGCGGTTCCGCGGCGGTCCGTACGGTTTAGCTCCTCGTTTTCCACAGTGATACCTATAATTCCCTGCTGATTTTTTAAGGTATTTTTAATACAGAAAAAATCACATTTTTAAAAATTGTCCAGAGAGGGGGTCAAATCGACGTTCCGGGATTCGATCGGAGTTTTAACTTCATATACACGTCGCCTAATGCTCTGACCTGGCTCTGATACCGCTGTAGGGTTCCTAGGCACTCTTACAAGGGTTCATAAGGTATCAACCATGCCCGAATAAAAATTTAGACGTGCCGAACAACCCAAAGCCGGGATCTTTGCTAGATTATTAGGGTTTAACATGCAAGTAAATATCTTTACAACTAAGTGTAAGGGATTACTGTAAGTCCGCGGCGGCGCCCCGGCCGTCTATCCGACGCCGGAAACGCGGAAACGAAAACTTTCAAAAACTTGAAACCGGCACCACCGCGCACTAAATACCCGGATCGGGCCATTAACCTAGCTACTAGCAAACTAAAATACGGGTAGAGAGTTATACCAAGCGATCCGTGTCCTTCGGTCTTCGTCTCCACTCCGATCTCCCGCGGAATCTCCGTCTGTCACGACCTCGTCGGAAAGGGCACCACGTAGCCGGAATCTTTTACGGGCTCCCACCTCTTGACCGAGGGAACTCGGGCGTGAAGTTGGCTAGCCGACGCGTCCAAGATTTGCTGTAGATGTAGTGTAGTAGCCATGTGTCTCATTGGGGTTTAGTTGCCATGGAGGATGGAGGAATATGTTAAAGAAAATTGGTGCTTTCAATTTTCCTAGCAAGAAAATGAGATGAAGAATAATGCCACCACTCAAAATCAAACTCTCTCATTCTCCCTCTCAAGAATGGCCGGCCCTTCTCATGTAGTGGGTGGGAAAAAAAGATGAAGCCATAATACCATGAGAAAAGAAAAGATAATCAAGAATAAAGCCACACTCTTCTCACAATTCAATCCCACTCAATCCTTTCATTTCCAATCTAATAAATGCAAAGGAAAGGGACAAGAAAAGCATCTCATGATGATGAGGCCACAAAATGCAATAAAACCCTCCACAAGTAAGTTATTTGCAAATTGCAAATAACCCCCTCTACCGAAAAGTCCGGCCGTGAAGGAACAAAGGAAAAACCGGCCGGAACGGAATGCAAACTGGCAACTCCAGAAAACCGATCCCGTAATAAAATTACAGGAAAACCTCGCTACTGCATATACATGCCCGCATTTGTATTCCCACTGAACATAAATGCAAAGAGACAAAATCTACACTATCTTATACTAGGATCCGGCTTAAGCCAAAGCCGGCTAGTAAAAACCGTCCGATCACGATCCGTGTAATACCGCACGTATCTGATCGAACTCTGCCATATCTCCATACGGCCTCTACAGTGTTTCGCCCGAAACCTGAGTAACTGAGTGTGGTGGACTCTAAAGACTCGTCAATACTATGGCTGTGGATTTAACCACTAGCACGTCAGAGGTATTAGCCATACGTGACGAGCTACCAGCTATTGACCAAAAGGGACGTCGATGAGCGAACTCATCCTGACACCCTACTGAGCCTGTCAGTGACAATATCCGTACAGTCCGGTCCGTTCGTCTATGAGCATCGCATGGCGGGCCTAGGGGGTTGGTAAAAGTCAGACCCCCAAAAGCGGTACAAGTCGTGTCGGAGTGCAGCCTAGAATACCCTGAGATACTACTGGAATATCTACCAGCAAATCTCCTGCCTTGGCCAAGGACTTTTCATGTTCTGGCTCTCCTAGACACAGCGCGACCTCACCCCCAATACCGGGAGAGACGAACCCCTGCAGATCCGCTCACTGCCTCCATGTGGCTCGGGACTGTATCCAACTAAAACCTGTTTGCACGTCTCCTTTGAGCGTGGTAGGGTAGTAATCAAAGCACAGTGGGAACTCACACGAGACAAATGACGATCTCAGGTCGATGAACTAACCTGTACACATGTCACCTGGGAACTGCTATCCGACATCAGGTATAATCCTAACTAGCAGGTTCCCGGCGAGTCCTGTCCGGTGTACTCATAACCCAATGAGCACCTGTATACATCTTAGGTGAACCAACTGACACCAGTGGCTTGTGAGACCGGCCACCGCCCCTCGTCGGGGTCTCGACTGTATACACTAGTCTACTCCGGAGAATTGATGCCCTGTCTCGAAACTCCTACGACTAGGGACCTTTTAAGGATGTGCTTATAGACCCCAGCTCCCACTTATATGATCGCCCTCATACTGCTGGAAGTCAAGCAAGAATCCTAGGGGCTCTATCAACGTGTAATAGCGACTCGTAAGGTCACCTAAAGCAGTACACGATGATAAAGGTAAACCAGATAGCATACTATCATCTCGAGTAAGACTGTCCTACCGGTATAGGTCCTCCCTCAATCATTGCAATCACGTGCCTGTGATCCAATAATTGACTCTGAGGGCACTATCTCCAACAATCTCCCACTTGCACTCAAGGCTAATTATTGCGATGTCGCATACTCACAGCCCGTGTGATACCGAACACCCAACTCCTTTATTAGTCAGTCTCACAAAGCTCGTTTGTGAAACTATTGCGTTCGAGGAATAGCCTCAGTGAGTGGATCCGCTCTGATGTTTCTTTCTCTGTCTCTCTCTATCTCAAGTTCGTGGAGAAAGCCATCTCCCGAAATGAGCAATACCTGTCTTAGAATGTGTCTGGATATCTGATGGGACCTAGCTCATAAATGAACTCCAAATCCAAACTTCTTAGACTGTATCGTCAACTGAACTTAATCAGTATCCTGCGCCATGCCTTCCCTCAGTATCCACCTGGACCAACTGTCCAAAATACTGCCCCTCGTCAGAGGGAAAACTATAACTCTGACAGCCACTCTGCCATCCAGGTCACCTTGGAAGCCTGGAATGATAACTGTCTCCCGAAGGAGAATGCTATTATCATATCCCTAGAACATTCACTTATGTTCTAAAACTGCTTCCATCTGTTTCCCCAGGATTGGATCAATATCAACTTATTGCATCTACTGCAAGAACAACATCTGGTGTGGTACTTGACATCTCATGATTGACTCAATTGCCTAAGCAAGTGATCTGCTAATCATGCGTATCCCTCTCCCCTTTTAGTCTGTAAGACACCTTCAGAGAGGGTGACTCCATCACTTGCAGGTATACTACCGTGCCAGGAGTCGTCCATTCTAAATACTCATAGAATGCTGTCCAAGTACCCTGATTGGGAAACCACCCAAATCTAGATCTAAAACCATAGATCTAGTAACCAGAATGTCTGATATAATATCCAAGTCCTGTGTGGAGAAACCACTGTGTGACGACCAAAGTATAACCGATTGTAGTATAGGAATTTCTTTTCCTACTCTGTGTATGTCATCAAATACCAGGACATCACACCCTACTACCTTCTTAACAGATCCATCCCCTATTCTGATGAAGTCAAACCTATGACTGTCACATCAGAAATAGATGATCTATCTCCGCTATATCTGCTTTAGTCTATAAATAGACATAAGCCTAATGTCCACCAATGCTTCCGCTGCTCCCACTGACTACGACAACCCTCTGGCAGAGTCATATAGACGTACACTTCTAAAGCTAGTTTAGAACGACGCTACACTCATCCTCCTGCCGGGTCTCACAGTCTGGAACAACAGCAATGGCAAGTCTGGGTAAACAAGAACCTCCCTGCCACCGTCCTTGAGCATACCGAAGTACCTCTCGAGTGCCTGAGGTTACCCACCATATCTGCGGAGTGGCCAATGGAATGTCAAACCAGATTGAATCTTTAGGTTCTTATCAAATCTTCAGTAATCGTTTGCGGTTCTGGAATCATTTCAAGTTCTACCATACTCCCACTACTGTTTTCTGAAAAAAATCCATTTTTGTTAAAACTGTGTGGAGTCAAGAACAATATCACTATTGATCTTCCAGATGGTAGAAAGTCAACCCTCGTCATAGCCCGGGTCAACCCACAAACAGCCATTACAGAAACGTGCCTTGAGTTATCCGGAGTCTGGTTTTAAGCATAAGCCGGACAACTCCCCGTATCTTAACAATGTCAAGATATGAACTGTTCTATATCCAATATAGAACCAGAGGCACTGATTTAATTGAACCAGAATCAAATCATGCAGCTGTCTCCAGTGCATGTCAACTAAATGGAAGAGAGGCCGATCAGCGTTACTCAACTTAGGAATACTTCCAATTATGAGTAACCTGAAAGAGAAGCTAGTTCTCTTAACCATCACTATCAACTGAATACCATTCATAAGTATCTACATCTTCAATCACCTTGAAGAATCCCGATACTTGCAATACCTGGTTCTCTACTTTATTCATATACCCATAACTTCTCAAAACTTGGACCTTGTGTTTCTACGAAACACTTGTTTAAGAACCAGAGAAGTCATAAGTAAACCGAATATAGTACGAGGACCAACCCCTCTTTCCTAATGGACACTGGACAATATACAATACTCTGTACAAGTCCCTTGAGTCTAGTGACTCATTCACTGTGTGTCGTAGGTTGAAAACTGTACTATGGTTATGAAGAATTACACCGCCGTTTAATGCTCCTTACCTAACCATCCACTGATATAGGTAAATGTCATGGACATAATCTCAAAAAGGTATATCTCACTCTATAAAAATAGGCGTACAGATATATCAATTTGAAATTGGTGCACAAGAACGCATATTCAAAACCAAATATTTGCCGACCGGCAAACAACACAGGTGGCTTCCTCAAATATCACCAATTACAACGAATCCCGATATAATGAGGATGGTCACCTAATTCCCAATAACTTACTCCCACTCATCATCTGTAAAACCATACAGATGTGAGAATCATACCTGGTAAATACATACCCTGGAGCAAGTGTCTAATCGGGAAATCAGTTTTCTATTAACAGTACACAGTGAAACTGAAACATTGAAATGTTTCGATGGGGTATCCTGGTATTCCTAGTAATGCCTCTTCCATTATCCAGATTCACAACTATAACCGTATAATTCTTTGCCATTTCTCTAAATCCCTTTATATGTCTTTAGTCATTACCTTCTGCACACCCCTTTAGGCCAAATGGTTTTCTTCCTTCCCTACCGTTCGGCACCAGCCTATGGTTTGGAAGAAGACTATCCAATAAGCATAATGTGTGTACTGTCCTAATCCTAGGAGAACTCGCAATGCGAGAGAAGGTGAAGATAAAAGACAACCGAATGAACTTAATTCCTATTTCTCCTGAACCAGGATCCATCTCCGAACTGGAACAAGTTCCTTTCGAGTTCGTATATAACCATACGATGGATTATCCAATAAACTGGGATCTTCGTAGTGATACGGAGTGTCCTGGAGAAATACAAAGGTGATTTAGGATTGGCGAAGAAATACTTGGTTTGGTCGTGAATAGCAGTCGCAATTTACTTTGCCCTCTTACTAATCCCTTTCTTTGTCTTAACTTAATACCTTCTGTACACCGTTTAGGCTAATTGGTTTTCTTCATTCCCTACCGGTCGGTGTTCCCCTCCGAATGGCGACGCACAGGACCAACAGGTCCTGACGCTGAGATTCGGGGCAGATGCTATTTGGTTTTATCCGTCCACCTCTCCGAAGATGCCAAGTTGATTTATGGCACCGTGTATCGGAGGTTTAAACGGATGCGGCCGATGTAGCAGACTTCGTCAGATTACCCCTCGCTTGAGGGGTTTTTGATTGTGGGGACGCTCTTCCCTGCAGGCGCAAGCCCCTGCAGTTAATTACGCTACCGCATCGCGGTAACAACATTCTCCTTCTCCAGAATTTCACTTCGTGTCGTGTGTGTTTGTTTTGTTTGTGGTTGCCCGTGGATTGTATACGGAGACTGAGTAATGCCGTCGTCCGTAGGATGTGGATTAGTCCAAATCCGTATTTACTTAGATTTGGGTTTGGTGTTTTTAGTTTAAGGATGCATTAGTCGCGTTGCGGTTAAGATCAACTTAAACGTTCGTTAAGGATACGATAGTCCTGTTTAAGACTAAGATCAACTTAAAGTGATAATCCATTTAATATCTGGCCATCGGGACTCGTCACCTCTCTAACGCCGTTGAAGGATTACAACGGCAAATGTCAGAGGAGTTCAGAAATGTACCCTTGAACCAAGGTTGATTTGGAGTTTTATAGTCCGTTTGAATGTTTAAGAATACGTTAGCCGTGTTTGGGGGCTAAGATCAACTTAAACGGGATCGTTTAGATCCGGCAAAAGAGCATTTGGAGGCTCTATTGTTCCAGTTTAGGGACATGATGGTCCATATTCTAGTTTAGGGACGTGATGGTCCATTATTATTTAAGGACGTTTCGGTCCATCGCCAGTTTAAGGACGTAGTGGTCCATGTTCCAGTTTAGGGACGTGGTGGTCCACCATTAGTTTAAGGACGTTTCGGTCCATGTTCCAGTTTAGGGACGTGGTGGTCCATCATTAGTTTAAGGACGTTTCGGTCCAACATTAGTTTAAGGACGTTCCGGTCCACGAGTTTAAGGACCCCACAGTCCGTATTCATGTGTGGTTGTTGGGACCCGTCGCCTCTCTGACGTCGTTGAAGAATTACAACGAGAGGTGTCGGAGGAGCTCGGAGATGTACCCTCGAACCGGATATAAATTGATTTGAGAGAGAGAGCATTTGTGCTCAGTTCAATTTAATTTAAGGACTTACGGCCAGAATTGGGCTAAGTCCAGTTAAAAAATATTCAACATTTTTATTTGTTGTTGGTCTGTTAGACCTGTGCCAGGGCTTGGCCCATTTTTAAAATAATGCATTGCATTATTTTCTATTTTTACTTGGACTGAGCTCTGCCCTTTTATGAATGATGCAGAGCATCTGTTTTGGTCCATTGGACCTTTCAATTGGGCTCTCCCCTTTTAAATAATGCATAGCATTTTATTTATTAGGCCTGTTAGGCCTATTAATTGGGCCTGGCCCTTCAGGAAATGAAATGCATTGCATTTGTCAGGCACTTTGCGCCAATCACTGAGCGCAAGCGCTTGTGGTGAGGACACGTGTCATGCTCTGGCGAGCGCAAGCGCAACAGCGCAGTGCGCTGCGCTGTTGCGCTGCTGACACGTGGCGCGCTCTGGTGAGTTGCGCCAATTCCAGAGAGTAAAGCTCTATTTCAAGAGCGCGTAGCGCAAGTTGTTCTGTAGCTGACACGTGGCGCTCTCTCAAGAGCGCAACAGCGCAGTTTGGAAGTGCAAAGCACTAAGAATCTTTTAGATTCAAGAACAGAAGTGCAAAGCACTATTTGATTTCTTGATCTAATTTAGATCAAAGAAAAATAAGTTTTTCTTTTTGTTTCAAGAACCAAAGGTTCATAAAAGTGCAAAGCACTATTTTTTATTTTGTTGTTTTCTTGTTTTTTAAAGAACCAGTGGTTCATGAGAAGTGCAAAACACTGTTTATGATGTGAAGAACATTGATCTGGTTTTTAGATCAATGATTTATTAAAAGAGATTTCTTTCCTCTCGTGAAGGTTTTTTTTACCTTTTTCTTTGAAATTTTCTCAGAGTTCTCTCTCTGTTTGAAGCTCTTGACTTTTTTCAAGAAAATGTTGATACTTTGAATTGAGGCCTAGGGTCCTTTTTATAGTGCCCAAAAATTAGTTAAATTTGTTAAAGAGATTTTTCTCTGAGTGATTTGGGGAATTTTCCCCACTGTTGGATCTTTGATCCAAGGGCTTCTGCTTTGCAGAAGGAAATCTTCTTGTTTTAACAAGAACAGAAAAGATTTCTTAGAATTTTAATTCTGTTTGGCGCAGATGCCCCAGCGCGTGACACGTGTCGCGCAGCGCACGGCGCAGCGCAACTGCGCTAGCGCATCTGCGCTGACACGTGTCGCGCAGCGCACGGCGCAGCGCAACTGCGCGAGCGCATCTGCGCTGACACGTGCCGCGCAGCGCACACACGTGCCGCGCAGCGCACACACGTGCCGCGCAGCGCACGGCGCAGCGCAACTGCGCGAGCGCATCTGCGCTGACACGTGTCGCGCAGCGCAACTGCGCCAGCGCATCTGCGCTGACACGTGTCGCGCAGCGCAGTGCTTGCGCAACTGAAGCGTTGCTTCCTTTAATTTTGCTTAAAATAGAGCTTTGCTCTGATTGGGCGCGCCTTCTTGGGCGCTGTGCTGACATATCAGCGCTTGACACGTGGCGCGTTGCGCCCGAGATTTGAAGCGTTGCTTCAAAATTTTGAATTTTGAATTTCGACAGAGCTTTGCTCTGATTGGGCGAAACAAATGCCCCCCCACCGTTGCGCTCACGTGGCGCACACGTGAGTGCAACGGTGGCAAACTCCTGATCGTTGGATCAAGAGGTGAGCTCAAGGGGCGCAAGCGCTTTATAAATAGGACCTCTGGCCCTTAGAAAAAATCTCATCATTTCTAGATTTTTATTTCCCAGAGCTTTGCTCTCATTCAAGAACTTTCAGAGCTTTGCTCATTTCTAAAGTCAAAACTTTAGGTAAAATTAATTAAACTTAATTGAACTTAATTTTCAACCAAAGAGCTTTGCTCCCACAGATCTTTCGATCTAAAGAGATCCCCATTGGGGTTTTCATAAACAGAGCTTTGCTCTTAGGAACTTATAGATATGTAGAGATCTTGTTCATGGGTTCTAAACCATGAACAGAGCTTTGCTCATAGATCTAAAAGCAGCTCTTTTAGATTTGAAAAATGAAGAGTCTTTTTTATAAATTTTTCATGAATCTTTCAAGATTCCAAAATTTTTAATTCTTTTAAGTATAAAAAAAATTTTTCTGATGGACCTTTTCCATTATTACCACAGAGCTATGCTCTTTTATGGAATCTTATTTCCCTGGGACCAGAGTTTGACAAGTGTCACTCTGTGACAGAGCTTTGCTCTGAAAGAGGAGATTTTCTCTTTGTCTCTAGGGATTCTCCCCCCCTTTTTTTTATAAATGGGAATGTTTTCCTGGGGACCAAGTGACAATCTCATCCAATGATGAGGTTGTCTTGTTAACTGACGTATTGTCATCCAGATTTTGTGGGTCCCTCTTTGGTCTCCTACTCACTGCACTACTGTGTGTTGTAATTAATTAATTTTAATTTAATTTAATTAATGCATTTTCTTTTTTTAGACGCCAAACGTTGGAATTACAACACTAACGGCTAAATTGTTCTTTTGCAGCGATCATGTCTCTAGACACTTCATTCCCGTTCGTCCGCTCGGAGGAGGGATTTCCCGAGGCGCCCTTGGACCGTGAAGTCCTAACCGTGATTAGAGAATACGACCCGGAGTACAAGAACCTCCACCTTTGGGGGTCTTGGTATAACCAGATCATCATGGGTCGACGCAGCTTCACATGCGCAGTGCCGTCCGAGCCCATCACGGCAATTCACTACGCTACCCCACCCTCGGTGCAGTATGCCGTGGAGATGGTAGATTGGACCGCGAACAGCTTTCTTCATCCCGCTATGGATGCGGTTCCGGTTCAGCGTCCCATGGTTTTGGATATCCTAGGACGCCGTATTTGTCAAGGTGAAGCACGACCCTGGGGGCAATCATATAACCTTGGTCTGATTCCCCGTCACCCGATTGGCTATCTGCCGTGGGCCCGGTACATCCTGTCGACGAAGAAGTCGCAGTTGATAAGACTAGGACTGTACACCGCGGTCTACGTCTCTCTCTTCCAGTATCCCACGCTCCCCACCTGGTGGTTCAAGGCTTTCTTGGAGCAATGGAATATTCCCACCCACACTTTCCTTGCCATGGATCGGGAAGTGTCCATCTCTTTGGAGGAATTCGCGGAGGTATCCGGCCTACCGGTCATGGGGGAACACTATGAAGAGCTGCTCCCGACAGATGAGTACGTCTTCGGCGCTAAGCCGATGGTAAGGGGGATCACGCCGGAAAATGCTGTTCAACACCAATTCCCGAGCTTGATTAAGGTGTTGAACATCTATGAATCTCTCTTTATCGAACGCGGGAGCCGCGGAGTTAATTTTGAGGATTTCATTGCTTAGTTCCTTCATCCAAACATCCTCTCGGCAGAAGCTACCAAGTTTGCCACTCTTGAGGACCCTTTCGGTTTAGGTTTGGATAACCTGCCAGCGAAAGACATAGACCAAAAGGACTTTTTTCTTCCTAACTCCCCAACCATGTCTTTTGCAGAAATTGCGGCCCCTGGAATGGATGAGGAGGCCTTTTTCTTAGGATTTCTCGGACTGTGGCTGAGTTGGTTCGCGATCCCAGTGCACTCTCATCGCATGCGGCCTTCTGTCTTTTACCCAGTCCACCGAATGGTCATCGGGGTAAAGGTGGCTGTGGGGATCGCTGGCTTGGCGCACCTATATCATGGCCTCAGCCGAGCAGCGGATGCCAATGAGCCCGGGGTACTGCACGTGGTCTTCCCGATGCACTACTTTGCATCGTGGCTCGAGCTACACACGACGGGTGTCTTCGGCATGCATAAAAGGCCTTCATTCTTTGACAAGTGCGGTTTTCCTCGCATTATACAGTTGATTGGCTCATCAATCGTGACCCCTTCACCACGGAATGCCAGGGGTTTACTGCTTCGCCCTCACACCGTTGGAGTCGGGATGTCCTTCATTGACAAGGTATTAACCATTGGAAAAGCGTCCACCACTGCGGTGCGACCATTACAGGACTCTTTTAAGGATGGAGCTTCAGTGTTGACGGCCCGGGAGACCCTCCACTTGTATTCTATTAGACCGGGCTTCCTAGTCTTCAGGCAGGGCGGTGCGGCAATCTTCATGAGATATAACCCGCATCGTTTCGCCCAACAACTGGGCTACGATCAAGGGGTACCCTTGGAAGCTTTCTTACTGGAACCTGCTGCCAATGAAGAAGGGATGGAGAACGCGTTACATCATTTCATGCGCCTGAACACGGGTTCTCGTTTTTTTATCAGCACGCCGGCCTGCGCTCCCCGACTCCTCAATGTATATAAAGAGTGGTACAATCATGCAACGGGGGCCGTTATAAAGGAGGAGAGGCGAGTGTTGATCGACCGTAAAGAAGCACCTCCCGGCACCGACCGTAATGCTCCCTTAATGCCAAGGACCCCGGTGGTTCCTCCTCTAAAAGATGCCGGGGGCAGACCATTACGTGCGCAAAGTCCTCCGCACGGATTGCCGCTTCCCGATATTACAGATGCAGCCCCAGCGCCCCGTGCTCCAGTGGAGACAGTGGTCATGGCCTCGCCGGAGTCCGGTGTAGGTGCAGACATCGGGACCCGCCGTCCCAAGGTGGCTGCTAAACGTAAGTCGATCCCGCGTGCACCTAGGGTTGGCGGGCAAAAGAAAAAGAAGTCGCTCTTCGCCGCGGACATTGTGTTCGGTCAGGAACCCCATGCTCCCTATGCCGAGGGCCTGATCGAATATGGGACTAACGAGGGATTGGTCATGCCGCCGCCGGACGATACAGATTTGGAGGCCGCTCTCGAAGCTTCAGCGTGGTTGGCAAGGCGTGACGCGTGGCTAGCTAGGCTTGCGCAGTCAGGTAACTACTAGTCGCATTTTCTTTATTGCAACATATTTCCTTCATTGCTTTTGACTAACGCTTTTCTTTCTTTTCTATGAACAGGCATCACTGATGAAGAAGCCATTGCCGCTTCTCTGAAGACTTTCCAGGAGGAGGAACGTCTTAGAGCATCCATGGGCCTTAGTAAGTTTCGATTCATTAAGTTTTCATTTCCCTTGTGTTATGGTCAATCTAACCTTTCCCTTTTAATCAAAGGAACCTCAATGCCGCTCCCGCCAAGTGATGCAGATGTCCTACCGGCTGCCGACGTTCCCGCTTCCTCGGGGTTACCGCAAGAAGTCTGTCTTGAGGAGCCGATGAGAGACGCATTAAAGGCTCTGGAGGTGTCTTTGTTTACGGATGACGACGCCACGGTGAAAGAGGCGTCACAGAGGTCCATTGTGACAGCTCGGGAAGAAAGAAAGCGGCTAAGGCGTGAGACGAAGGTGCGCAGGGCTGCCTTGGCTGTGGGAGCGGGCCCCAGCACCGTCCCTCGCGCTGATACTCCATCCGAAGAGACCCCTATCGCCCTATCCACTGCCCGCAGAGAGGTGGCGCGTGTAGTTCGGAGCGCAAACGGTAAATCCACTTCAGGTAATATTTCTCTCAGAGTTTTTGTTATAAGGATTTTAATGCCATTGGTCCTTATATCTCTCATCTTGCAGGGCCAAGTCCGATCGAGGGGGAGGCGGAGACCGTTGAACCCAAGGAAGCAGAGGAGGCGGCTCCTACCGAGCCTGAGCCGACGGTGGGCAATGTCGCCGAGGCTTCGGGGCCCGAGATAGAGGTTGAGGGGTCTACAGCTGAGAGGGTCATTGATGCCCAGCCTGAAGTGGCGGCAGATGAAATGATCATTACAACTGAACCGAGGGTGGTGGCAGACGAGGCGCTTGAGGCCGATGATCTCGCAGTGACGGCAGATGAGCCGATAGAGATCGAAGAACCCGCAGGAGGAACAGGTGAGATGGGTACGACTCCTGTGGAAGAGTTAGCCGCTCCCTCCCTAGAGTCCGGCAACACTCTAGTCGTTGCCCTCCCTGTATACGATCTTCCGCCGTCTCCAGGGCTTGCAAGCACGACGATGGTCCCTATCGAATCGGGTGATGAGGCTACGGGCGGTGCCTTCATGTCGATAGAGGAGGGAGTCGCCTCCGTTTCAGCCGGCAGCTCATCAGGTAAATCCCAAGTTGCTATCTTTTTTATCTTACAATCCTTTCTGACAAATTCGCCTTTGTTGTAATGCAGGTGCAGCCAGTGCCGATGCTCCACTGCTTGAGGGAGCGCCTTCAACAACTGCCTTGGCGGTGGTCACCTCTCAACCCTCTCTCATACCATCTAAGATGTTGGAAGGTATGGGTTTGCAATTTATTAATCCTATACTTCAGACATATAATTTGTGTACTAAAGTCATATTGTTGTGTCTCTTCAGGAGTGCTCTTTGATCATGTATATCAGATGTTGCTCCCACACTTCTCTTTCCCATCCGAACTTGCTTCTTCCCCTGGTGGCGTTGGTGAGTATGATTTCCATTGACATCTTTCTTTTTTCATTGATGGAGTTACCTCTAACCCCCCTTTTTTATCTCGACTGCAGTGCTACATATTGAAGGAGGGGATAAAAGATCAGCTGCGCCGCCGGCCCTTCTGACCTTGCCACCTGTCTCGACTGGTACAGCGACTATCACGTTGATAACTTCCCTCTCTTTATTTTCTGTACTGTTATCTGATCGCATCCTGTTTCTTTTCAGTTGTCGTTCCGTCCTTGTCGCCCTTCGAGCCTCGTATTATAATGCCGGCGGGTACTTATCTGAGGAGTCTGTCTTCAAAAGGAGCCGCGAATAGTCTGCGCATGTTGAGTGACTACATCGAGGAACTCGACGTTGAAACTCCTACATCTGCCGCAGACTTCGCTATGGTGGTTAACCCGATGCTAGCAATACTCGTGAACTTTCATGATGAGGGCATCATCGCATCCTGGGTTAACCATTGTAGGGAGATCGAGGGTCGCCTATATTAGTTGGAGTCGCTGTGTCCCGCTCTCGAGACCTTGGCTGCCAGTAATCAAAGAACAACGTGGATTGAGCAGAGCGCTCCTTACTTCCGCCATCTCGAACAAGAAGTCATTTCAAGGCGTAAGGAGCGTGGTGAGACTTCGAGCAAGTCTGCCCAACTGCATGCTCGGGTGGAGGCCAACGCCGCACGGCTAAAGGTTGTCTTTGAGGGCCTTCTGCAATGTCTTTCCGAAGGGTTATCATTAAGGCAACAACTTGACGTTGTCGAGCGAGATGCACCCAACCAGGAAGCAGCCCAGAAGGCGGCAGAGGAGCAACTTTCATTCTTCTTGCAGCAGCGGGTCCAGGTGGAGGCGGAGGTGGCTGCGGCTGTCACTCAGGAGGAAGCGCTGAAGGAAGTGCGAGAGCAGCTTGTGAATTTACTAAAGACACTTCCTCCTCAGTAGCTATCCATCTTTGTATCGTTTGTACTCGTAGATAAAAGAATGTATATTTTTTTATTCTTTGACATAATGTATCCTGTATCCAATCAAGTTTATGAATAAAAGATACACCTTTTTTGTAATGTGTCATTTTCTCCGTCTTTTCTTTCTTTTATTATCAGCATATCACCTTAGCAAACATGGTTAACGGATGATTAGAACGAGTATCCTGACTTTCTTAAGAAATAGCGATGGCTTAGGCCGCAGGTTCAGATATACTGCCTAAGACTTTTCAACTCTATAAGCCGTGAGGGTCTCATAGAGACTTTTCTCCCTACGGATCGAGAGGATCTCGTAGGTGGGTTTTCTCCTTAGGAATCGTGAGGATTCCTAAGTGTGGTTTTCTCTTATAAGTCGTAAGGATCCTATAAGAGAATTTTTCCCTCTTACGAGTCAAGAGGACCCACAAGCGGTTGTTTCCCTCCTCGTCGAAATTCGACTTTGGAGAGTGAGACCCGTGAATAGTATGCAAGAGACCATTTTAGATTGACTTGCAGGGTCCCATTGTTCAGGAAGCAAGTTTTTTAGTCCCTGCTGCCTGAGGCTTTATTTGCATGTTGAGACGAATCGGGAATTTCCCGCGGAGACACTAGTTTCTCTGCGAGCCGACGCGAATCAGGAGGCTCTCGTCAAGGAGTGTTTGTATCCGTGAGTCGAGGAATTTTCTAGGGATTATTTGTTTCCCTAGTGCCAAGGATTATTTGTTTCCTTGGGGTTTGAAACGAGTCGAGGATGTCCCACGGAGGCACTGGTGACTCTGCGAGTCGACGCGGATCAGGAGGCTCTCGTCAAGGAGTGTTTGTATCCGTGAGTCGAGGAGTTTGCTAGGGATTATTTATTTCCCCAGCGCCAAGGATTATTTGTTTCCTTGGGGTTTGAAACGAGTCGAGAATTTCCCACGGAGGCACTGGTGGCTCTGCGAGTCGACGCGGATCAGGAGGCTCTCGTCAAGGAGTGTTTGTAGCCGTGAGTCGAGGAGTTTGCTAGGGATTATTTGTTTCCCAAGCGCCAAGGATTATTTGTTTCCTTGGGGTTTGAAACGAGTCGAGGATTTCCCACGGAGACACTGGTGGCTCTGCGAGCCGACGCGGATCAGGAGGCTCTCGTTAAGGAGTGTTTGTATCCGTGAGTCGAGGAGTTTGCTGAAGACACTGATTTCTTCGGAGTTGGACTGAACCGTCGAGATTTGGCTTCGTCTTCTGGCGGAGCCTGTTGGGAAAGTATGGTTCCCTCTTTATTTACGCCCTTGGATTGTATACAGGGATCGATGTGATCTTAACTGTAGGGCCAAAGTTTTATCATCATTTTTTTGTTTTATCTCCGCGATGCTCTATCATTTCAGCTTTTATATCGCGAAGGTCGCGATTGCCCAATCATTTCGGCTATTTTTCGCGGTGCCCAATCATTTCGGCTATTTATTTTATTTTTACTCGCTGCTTTTTATTACGAGTTGCCCAATCATTTCGGCTATTTTGCATGCATACATTTTTACTTGCTGCTTTTTATTGCAAGTTACCCTATCATTTCGGCTATTTCGTATGCATGTGCGGCCTATTGGCTTTTCGCTGTAAACCGATTTCGGCATCAGCACCGCTACAACTGGGATATTACCAGGAGAGAATCATCATTTGCCTCCATCGATGTCGAACAAAGGTGGCTTAGCGAACAGGGTTAAGGCGCTGTCGACTAAGGCTTTTAACTTCATGAGCCGTAAGGGTCTCACAAAGGTATTTCTCCCTACAAGTCGTGAGGATCTTGCAGGCGTATTTTCTCTTTAGGAATCGTGAGGATTCCTAAGTGCATGTTCCTCTGTAAGTCGTAAGGATCCTACAAGAGGGCTTTCTCCTTGTAAGTCGAGAGGACTTATAAGGGTTGTTCATCATGCGAACATATCCCCAGTCTCGGATGAGACTTGATTAGGGAAATGTTTATTCACGCCCGTGGATTGTATACAAGGGTCAGTATTGAGCCCCTTGTAGGGCAATATTAGAGGTTGTGGGGGTTGCTTAAGCACAGATTTAGGTCTCTGTAACTTAAGACTTTCAAATCTTACGAGCCGTGAGGGTCCCATAAGAGAGTTCTCCTTACGAGTCGTGAGGATCTCGTAAGTGTATTTTCTCCTTAGGAATCGTGGGGATCCCTAAGTGTGTTGCTCCTTTGTGAGTCGTAAGGATCTCACGCGGGTCGTTTCTCCTTACAAGGTCGAGGGGACCCTGTAAGTGTCCTTTAATGAGGTTGCGCCCTTTCAGGTTTTCACAAACACTCGCCGGTAGTCCTGCTGTTTTTACTCACGGAGCCTTTTCAGGTTTTCATCCGTGCCCATTTTGCTTATGGACATACCGTTTTTTTTTGTTTTTTTTATTATTTTCTTCTTTTTTTTACGAGGTCGCGCCCTTTCGGGTTTTCACGAACACTCGCCGGTAGCCCTGCTGTTTTTACTCACGGAGTCCTTTCGGGTTTTCATCCGTGCCCTTTTTGCTTATGGACATACCGTTTTTTTTATTATATTTTATTATATTTTTTATTTTTTTATTTTTTTTATCTCGTTAGCCTACGGATGCTGTGGTAGTAGTTTAAAGACGTTTCGGTCTGCTACTAGTTTAAGGACATTTCGGTCCGCTTTGAGAAGGCTGGCTACTGCTTATAAAGCTTGAGCTTAGGAAGATAGCGAGCGGACATAGTCGTCGTCATCTATCATTGACCTAGGACGTGACTCATTAAGCGTAGTATTTCTTTAGGAAGCGACCGTTTATCGGCCTGAAAGGCCTTTCACCATGCATGTCCATGAGTAGGTAGGCCCCACCCTGGTAGACCTTATCTATGATGTACGGGCCTTCATAGTTTGGCTCGAATTTTCCCCGTTTGGCGCGATTGGGGATCATAGGCCTTTTGACCACTAGCACGAGTTCGCCTTGGCGAAATGTCCTCGGTCGGGTCAATCTTTCATATGAGCGCGTCATCTTTGCTCTATAAGCTTCCAAATTTTGCTGTGCTATGAGCCGGGTTCCATCAAGGGCGTCAAGCTCCTCAAGCCGAAGGTGAGCATTTTCTTCGTCCGTCAGCTCGTAGTGGACTGCCACTCGTAGAGAGGGTAACTCTATCTCGAGGGGGAGTACTGCTTCTGTACCGAACACCAACGCGTACGGTGTTGTGTTCGTGGCCGTTTTGAACGTAGTTCGATATGCCCAAAGAGCTTCTTGCAGTCTTTCGTGCCAGTCTTTCTTATTTCGGGACACCGTTTTCTTTATGATTTTTGTCAAGGTCTTGTTGAAGGCTTCAGCTAGTCCGTTAGCTCGCGGATTATAAACCGAGGAATATCTCCAGTCTATATTGTGCTGTTGCGCAAAGCGATTGATCTTGTGGCTTCTGTAAGCTGGCCCGTTATCGGAGATGATCCGTCGCGGAGTTCCAAACCGATATATGACGTGCGTCTTGAAGAAGTGGAGGATATTTTCCGTCTTCACTTCTCTTAACGGTACTGCTTCTGCCCATTTAGAGAAGTAGCCAGTCGTCGCCAGGATGAAACGATGTCCTCTAGACGATGCTGGTTCGATGGGGCCGACTATGTCAGTCCCCCACATTTCGAATGGCCAGCTAGCCACCGTTGGATGTAGTGGATTTGGATGCTGGTGGATGAAGTCCCCATGAATTTGGCATGAGTGGCATTGCTTCGCATATTCGAGGTAGTCCTGAATCATCGTGGGCCAGTAGTGCCCATCCGTTTTATCTTCAACTTCATCTTTGGGCCCGCTTAGTGAGAACCGCAGAGTCCGTCATGAACTTCCTGGACGACCCTTTTCGCTTCGTCAGGTCCTAAGCATCTCAGCCACAGAGAATCAAATGACCTCTTATACAGAGTATCATTGACGAAGGCGAAAGACAGAGCTCGTTTCATGAGCTGATGTCTTGTGGACGCTTCTTCAGGCATTCGGTGGGACTTGAAGTAATCTATGAAGACTTCTCTCCAATCTCCGGTATTTTCCCAACCTTTTACTTGCAGGGTCGTCTGCTCGCTCGCTCCTTTTCCTTCGGATGATTCCGGAGATACTTCTGCTGGGGCAAGCACCCGACGGCTTTGCACCACGATTCTAACGTCATCGAGGTTCTCGTTAGCCAGTTCTTTAGCAAGTTTGGCCAACGCGTCTGCTTTGCTGTTTTCCACGCACGGTATGTTTTCCAAAGTATAAGAGGGGATTTGGGTCAACAGCTGTTGCACCTTTTCGCCATACTTCACCAATTTTGGTTTGCATGTCTGGTAGTTGCCGTTTACTTGACTAACGACCAGTTGGGAGTCTCCATATATGAGGAGATTTCCAATTCCCATGTCGATGGCGATCTCGAGGCCTGCTATTAGAGCTTCGTATTCGGCTTCATTATTTGTTCTCGGCTCTGTTAGGGAGAAAGCAAAGCGCATTATCCCTCTTTGTGGAGTCACAAAGATGAGCCCTACGCCCGATTTGATTATAGGGGTACTTTGTTTGCGTTTCTTCACGGAGGATGCTCTGTCGAAATAAAGCTCCCATCGGGTATTATCACCGTCGATCGCATCAAATGCATGTTCATCTGGAAGATCGCAATTTAGAGGAGAATCGGCGGGTATCGGATGCTCAGCGAGGAAGTCGGCGATGGCCTGGCCTTTCACTGCCTTGAGAGGTTGATACGTTATCGAGAATTCCATCAAGAGCAGGGCCCATTTAGCGAGTCGTCCCGTCAATATGGCCTTTGACATCAAGTATTTAAGGGGGTCCGCCTTTGAAATGAGACGGACTTCATGCGCCAACGCATAGTGCCTGAGCTTTGTTATCGCAAAGATCAACGCCAGGCAGTATTTTTCGATGGGGGAGTAGTTGCTTTCTGCCCCCAGCAGAACTCGACTTAAATAGTAGAGTGCTCTCTCTTTCCCTTGATCGTTCTCTTGTGCCCATAATGCGCCTAAAGAACCCTCGAGGGCGGTTGTATAAAGAATGAGAGGCTTTCCCTTAACCGGAGCAGCCAACACCGGCGGGTTCTGAGGTATTGCTTGATCTCGTCTAGCGCGCTTTGGCATTTTTGATCCCAGACGAATGGGGTTCCCTTCTTCATCAGGTGACTGTAAGGGCGGCACTTGCCTAAAAGGTTGGCTATAAATCGCCATATGTATGCGAGCTTCCCTTAGAGAGATCGCAATTGTTTGAGAGTTCTCGGCGGAGGCATTTCCATGATCGCTTTGATCTTTGACGGATCTATTTCAATACCTCGGTGTCGAATAATGAATCCCAGGAATTTGCCTGAGGAAACTCCGAATGCACACTTGAGCGGGTTCATCTTCAAGTTGTATTGCCGAAGGCGTTGAAATACGGTCTTCAGATGTTCGAGATGTTCCTCATATGATTTGCTTTTAACCACGAGATCGTCGATATAGCATTCGACGATTTCGTGTATAAGGTCATCGAAGATCTTCGTCATGGCCCTTTGATAAGTGGCACCGGCATTCTTTAAACCGAAGGGCATCACTTTATAACAGAATATACCTAGAGGGGTCCTGAAGGCGGTGTGCTTCTGGTCTTCGGGATGCATCTTTATCTGATTATACCCCGATGAGCCATCCATAAAGGAGAAAACCTCATGAGTGGATGTATTGTCTATCATCAATTCGGTGACTGGCACTGGGAAATCATCCTTCGGGCAAGCTTTATTGAGATCCCGAAAGTCCACGCATATGCGCACCGTCCCATTTTTCTTCATCACCGGAACGATGTTAGCGATCCATTCAGGATATTGAACCTCCTGGATAAAGCCGGAGTCGATCAGCTTTTTGACCTCGGTGTTGATACTCATCTCGAGCTCGAGCCGCATTCTCCTCGGCGCCTGTTTGACTGGCTTGACGTCCGGGGATATTGCCAATTTGTGCACAGCAATTTCTGGATCTAGTCCCGGCATTTCGGAATAGTTCCATGCAAAGCAATCTCTATGCTGTAGAAGCACGTCCTTTAACGCAGCCACCCTCTCTTCAGACAGTAGCTCGCTGACAAATGTCGGTCGCGGATCGTCTGCCGATCCCAACTCAATCTTCTTGAGGTTATCTGCAGTAGTATGTATGCCGTCTTCCAGTTCTTTCGGAGCAGGTGGAAATTCTGAGATTACCTCATTGTCATTGTTTTCGAAGCACCAAGGGAGCTCATCTATGTCCTCGGGCTCTTCTTTTAATATTGTAATCATGTGACAGGTGCGAATTCGCTTCCAATCCCAATGTGGAACCGGTTCTTCTTTCGTGGCCTTGGGCTCGTGCTTCTGTGGCGGCGCTACCCTCCAGCTGTCAGACAGAGTGAATTTGCCAAGCTGATACTGATCTTCAACCCAATTCTTGAAAGTGAAGCAATCTTCAAGAGGATGCCCTATTACTCGATGGTAAGAGCAATAATTTGGGTCAGAGACTTCGCCTGCTTGTTCGGGATATTTAGACTCCGGCAATATAAGCATTTGATGTTTTAGAGCAAGATCAAGTATCTTCTTCGTCTTGTCCCGAGGAAACGAGTACGCTAGACCCATTTTCTGTAGGGTTCCTAGGCATACTATAGAGGTCTCACAATGCATCAGCCATGCCAATTTAAAATTTTATGGGTGCCGAGAAACCCAAATACGGATCGTCGGCTAGAATTCTAGGCGAAAAGGTAAACTAGTTAACTACTTAACTAAAAGTTAGATGCTACAACCTTTGTAGATCCGGATATCCACTTCCTTAGCTCTACGTAGTCATCCTCTCGCTGTCCTTTTCGAATCCTAGACTCATTCGTCAGCTTCATCGGGAAAACGAGCGGAATAGGTCGTCGGCTTCGTGTCAAAGACGATCTACGTCGAGGTTGCACAAGCTCAAGCTCCGAGTTCACAAAGTTGTGAAACTTGTGAAGAAAACACCCAAAACAACTTGGCAAGAGGTAGAGGGTAAAGAAATAGGAGGTGGGTTCACTTTAGAATTGGATTTCTCTCACTAGAACTCAAGTTGCCATTGATGGCATCAAGGTTTCTTTCTTGAAGATGAAGATGAAGAAGAAGAAGAAAGAATATGATAAGTATTGTGAAAAAAGAATAATAAAATCAACACTTATCATCTTCTAACCTAGGTTAAGTGTAGAGAATAAACCATGGTCAAATGAGAATGGTTAGGGTTAAGGATGATGACAAAATAGTCACTTTAGTCAAAGCTTCATGAAGCTTCATCAAGCTTCATGAAAGAAACCATTTTGTTATCATATATATTTATTTATCAAAAAGAATAGATAAATAAATAAGTAAATAAATAAAAAACCCTAACTATTATCATAACCATGGTTTAAGTCTTAACACAACACCAAACTACATGTATCATCAAACATGACACAAAGTAGTGCACAAAAGTATATCATATATACTTCTTGCACATCGAGTGAGAAAATCCATATAAAGTGAACCAATACTAGCTAATGCAAAGTAATATATCAAATATATAATTATACATTAAATCATTAAATCAACATTTGATTCAATGATCCGGTCATGTCGCACATAACCGACTAGTATCCAATGTATCGACTTATCGAATCAATGATTCGATAACTAGGTCATATCGAATATAACAAATCGAAACATTTATCGCGAGAATGAAATGCGGTATCACATACACACATTATTCTCGGTCCCGCACATATCTCATATGCGCTCCTATTTCGTTTCGCTTGAGCCAGGAAACCTCTGTGTAGGACTCTAAAGACGCATCAATACGCCGGTAGCAGATGATGATCATATCAAGCACCCACAAGCCGCAAGCGGTCTGCTAAACGTAACGGCCATCCGGGTATTGAGCGATCAGAAGATCGACGAGCTAGCCCGCTCACACTCCAGTGAATCCAACCAGTAACACTTACCGTACAGTCCGGTCTGTTCGTCTGATACGTCGCATATCAAGTCTAGGGGTGGTAAACGTCAGACCCCAATAACCGATAAGTTGTGCCGATGTGAGGCTCATAATGGGTCGAGAAACTACTGGTAACACTTACCAGCAAATCTCTGATCAGCCCTGGCCAGGGACTTCCCTGTTACGGCCAATCGAGCACAGCGCAACATCAACCCCCAATACCGGGAGAGACGAAACCCCTCCTATCGCTCATTGCCTCCATGTGACTCGGGACTGTACCCAAAGACCACCATTTTGCACGCCCTCATGGACGTGGTAAGGTGGAGATCAAAGCACAGTGGGAATCACACAAGACTCTATGACGATCTCGGGTCTACAGACTAACCTGTACAAGTGTCACCTGAGAACTGCCATCTGACGTGAGGTATAATACCATCTGGGAGTTCTCGGCGAGTCCGTCCAGTGTACCCAGTCTCCACTGAGCACCCGTATACCCTCTCTGATGTCAAACACCAATGGATATGGGATCATCCATCGCCCATCACATGGGTCGAGAAGCGTATACGCTAGTCTACACTGGTATATCGATGCCCCGTCTCGATACACCCACGACTAGGGACCTTGAAGGATGTACTTATGGACTACCATGTCCCCACTAGTATGATCTGTATCATAGTCCAGGTAGTCAAGTACACATCCTAAGGGCTTTACCAACATGTAACTATAAGACAGTATAAAGAGACTAGTGTACATGTTAAGATAAAGAGCAACCAGATAGCATACTATCATATCGAGCAAGAAAGTCATCTCTATATATGTCCAAGCATCCAATATAATATACATCATCTGTATAATACTGGCCTCTAGGGCATACATACAACTAACAATCTCCCACTTGCACTAGGGCCAGCTGCTGTAGTATCGCATACTGAGCATCCCGAAGAGTCTCTCAAACTGTATCTGGGGAATGGCCTTCGTGAGTGGATCCGCCGTGTTGTTCTTCGTGTCAACCCTCCTGACCTCGATCTCCCGGCGATCAACTATCTCCCGGATCAGGTGATACCGCCTCAGAATATGCCTGGATCGCTGATGGGACCTGGGTTCCATGGCCAAAGCCACCGCTCCATTGTTATCGCAATACAAAGGTATTGGATGCTCAATGGATGGAACCACTCCAAGTTCAGTAATGAACTTCTTGATCCAGACAGCCTCTTTGGCAGCATCGTTGGCAGCGATGTATTCAGCCTCCATCGTCGAGTCTGCCACGGTTTCCTGCTTGGAACTCTTCCAGCTAACCGCCCCTCCATAAAGGGTAAAGACAAATCCCGACTGCGACTTAGAGTCGTCCTTATCACTCTGGAAGCTCGAATCGGTAAAGGACTCCACTTGGAGTTCTCCGTTACCATACACCAAGAACATATCTCTAGTCCTTCGTAAGTACTTGAGAATGCTCTTCACAGCTGTCCAGTGACTCTTTCCAGGATCAGCTTGATACCTGCTCACTATACTTAGTGAGTATGCTACATCGGGTCTGGTACATAGCATCGCATACATGATAGAGCCTACTGCCGAAGCATAGGGTATCCCTTGCATGCGAGCTCTCTCCAAATCAGTCTTGGGAGACATCTCTTTGGAGAGAGTGACTCCAGAGATCGTGGGCAAGTTCCCACGCTTGGACTCTTCCATACTAAACCTCTTTAGTATGGTGTCAATGTACCTGGATTGGGACAATCCCAGTATCCGTTTGGATCTATCTCTATAGATCCTGATCCCCAATATGCAGGAGGCATCACCAAGATCTTTCATTGAGAATCTTTGTGATAAGAAGAGCTTGACCGATTGCAGCATAGGAATGTCATTTCCTATCAAGAGTATGTCGTCCATGTACAATACGAGGAAGACAACCTTACTCCCTGCCACCTTCTTGTAAATACAAGGTTCATCTGGATTTTTGACGAAATCAAACTCTTTGATAACGACGTCAAAGCAGATGTTCCAACTCCGCGATGCTTGCTTTAATCCATAAATGGATTTAAGGAGCTTACACACCTTTCCGCTGCTCCCACTGTCTACGAAGCCCTCTGGCTGAGTCATGTACACGCACTCTTCTAAATCACCATTTAGAAAGGCGGTCTTAACATCCATTTGCCAGATTTCGTAATCATGATATGCAGCGATGGCAAGCATGATCCGGATGGATTTAAGCATAGCCACTGGAGAAAAGGTCTCGTCATAGTCCACACCTGGTCTTTGACGAAAACCCTTTGCTATAAGTCTAGCTTTGAAAGTCTCCACTTTCCCATCTACACCAAGTTTCTTCTTGAAGATCCACTCGCTCCCAATGGGTTTTACCCCTTCAGGAGCAACTTCCAAAGTCCATACTTTGTTGGTGTACATGGATTCCATCTCGGACCGCATAGCATCCAGCCATTTTACCGAGTCCCTACTCATGATGGCCTGCTCGAAGTTAGTTGGGTCATCATCCTCCATGATGCAATCCTCGCTTCCACCGTCAATGAGAAAACTGTAGTATCTCTCAGGTGGACGAGATACCCTACTAGATCGGCGAAGAGGCTGGGGTTCGTCGAGTTCTACTGAATCCTCGGGTTCTACCAAGTCTTCTGTTGCAGTTTGTGTTGCTGGAACCTCTTCCAGTTCTACCTCAATGCCACTAATCTGTTTCATAAGAAAACCTTTTTCTAAGAAAGTGGCATGTCGAGAAACAAACACCCTTTGTTCCTCGGGGTGGTAGAAGATATACCCTTATGAATTTTTGGGATATCCTACAAACTTACATAAGACAGATCTTGCCTCGAGTTTGTCCGGATTTTGTCTTTTGACATAGGCTGGACAACCCCATATCTTAACATACTTAAGAGATGGTCTCTTCCCTTTCCATATCTCATATGGAGTGGTAGGCACTGATTTGGTAGGAACCATATTCAATAGGTGTATGGCTGTCTCAAGCGCATACCCCCAGAAGGAAATAGGTAACTCAGCTGTACTCATCATTGAACGCACCATATCTAATAGGGTGCGATTCCTTCGTTCCGATACACCGTTGTGCTGTGGTGTATAAGGTGGAGTAAGCTGAGAGAGAATCCCATTCTCTTTTAGATAATCTTGGAACTCATTGCTCAAGTATTCTCCTCCTCGATCAGATCGAAGGATCTTAATACTTTTGCCCGTTTGGTTCTCTACTTCGTGCTTATATTCTCTGAATTTCTCAAAAGCTTCAGACTTGTGTTTTAATAGGAACACATGCCCGTATCTAGAGAGATCGTCAGTGAATGTAATGAAGTAGGAAGAACCGTTCCTGGCAAGGGTAAACATGGGACCGCATACATCACTATGTACCAGTCCTAAGAGTTCAGTAACTCTTTCTCCGTGTCCACTAAACGGAGCTTTGGTCATTTTTCCTTTGAGACAGGAATGGCAAGTATCATAAGATGATAATTCGAACGGATTCAAATAACCATCCTTATGTAACTTAGCCAGTCGTGTCGCATTGATATGACCAAGTCTACAATGCCACAAGAAGGATTCGTTCATTTCTGAACTCTTCCTCTTGTGTGTGTTTTGTATATTGAGGACTGTATTTTGATTTAGAATGAATATGCCATTATGTAGCGAGCCTGATGCAATCAACTTTTGATCTAGGAATATGTTCATAACATTTTTCTTTACTACAAAATTATATCCTTCTTTACTCAATAAAGAAACTGATATAATGTTGCACATCATGTTTGGTATATAATAGCACTCATTCAGAATTATTGTATCACCACTTGGTAATACAAGGTGATATTCGCCAACTGCTTTGGCTGCAACATTTGCACCGTTCCCTACTTGAACGGAATGATCACCTTTTCCCAGTTCTCTACCTTTTCGCAGCCCATGTAACATCTTACATATGTGGGATCCTGATCCGGTATCTAATACCCAGGACGTAGGGTGAACTGAGAAACAGTTCTCAATGACAAACACACCCGAAGATGATGCATCAACATGCATGTTCTCCGTTTGGGCGGTGTGAGAATCCAGATATTCTCCTGTTTCCTGTTCATTCTTATAACACTTATAAGATAGAACGGGTTCAACGTTCCCCTGCACAGTATAACATGCGGGTTCGGTCAATACATCCATATTATTATCTTTATTAGGGCATGAAATGGTCGCTACCTGGAGAGAGAGAGAAGAAAACACTTTAGCGTATGCTCGTGCAAGATCAGATTGGTTATTATCTTATCTAATCAGGATGGCTCCCACTGCTTTTTATCAAATCTTCCTTCAAACCCTAAAAGGAAAGACTAGCCGGGATTAATTACACACTACAAGTTCGCCAATCTTTCAGCCAGGCCAGTGTCGGTACTTTGAGGGAGGTCCCCCGTGCTTTCGCACGAACCTAATTAATGTAAACCTCGTTTTCCCAGAGGCGTAACCTCGTTAACACCTTTCTAGACACCTACTTGATCGGCTAATTGTAATGTGTAAAACTCTCCCAGGAGTAACTCTTACTCGCAGTGGGTATCGGGATCCAACTATCTCATAGAAGGTATGCAATCTCATTGCAAATTTCAACACTTGAAATTCCCGATAATATTTTACCCCTAATGTTCTATGACCTTGACGAATGCCAAACAACCCATAGTCCACTAGTCAAGTTCAACCCGTACATTTCTTGATTGAATTAAACCCACCCGCACGACCCTTGACGAATGCCAAACAACGCCGTACGAATACCCTAATCCAATCTGCATCATATGCATAAGCAGATAAATACTAGTTAGCTACCGTACACTACGCCTTGACGAATGCCAAACTACCGTAGCACGAATACTAAGTAGTACTTATCTGAAATGACGGAGGGCTACGCAGGTTTTCATAAAACCATAAGCGTAATGAACTTGATATCGTTGTAGAATCAAATGAAGTTTTGAAATGGAGTGATTTTGAGGCTTTTCTAGTTTTGCTAAAGGAGTCACTCCCGGTGAAGGGATCTCGGTCCTTTCCTCGTCGAATGAGGTGCGAGATATATCATATATATCACCGTGCAAAGCAAAAACTCTTAAAAGCAATCAAAACCAAACCGAGTGTGTAGCATCTACCAGTTATTTCTAAAGGAGTCACTCCCGGTGAAGGGATCTCGGTCCTTTCCTCATCGAATAAGGTGCAGGGTATATCATATATACCGCTATGCAAAGCAAGAACTGTAGCTACCTGTTTTATTTTAAAATTCGATTCCACAACATCTTAGGTTTCTTATCTTTCATTAATCACATTAATGAAGTCCCATCATTTAAATACCTAAACATCACAGATAGATATGATGTACACTTATGCCATCCGCATTCGCCTCGATGTCCCCTCGTGCACCGTTAGGTTAGGTAACTAACGACAGAGCAGGGCAGGGCTAGCGCGGGTGTAAAACATAAGTAACGTCTATATAATATATCATATATACTATATATAGTATCTATCACAGAACATCACATGATCATATCACAGATATCGCAGCAGAAGAAACATATGAAACATTGGATATACTAGGACGTCCGTGTTTTCAATACGAGCCAGTATAAAACACGGATTCCACGGTCGTGATGAATAGCCAATCCCACACCCCTAGACCCCTACGAGAGCGGCAAGCAACCCTGCCAATTCTAGGGTTAGGAGACCCGGACTCGACTCCTCGAGTTGGTCTCCCACTGGACCCCAGAACCCGGTTACTTGTGCTCCCCTCCTTGGGTCTAACCTAATGCGGAAAAGTAAATAATATACAAAAGGTGACAACTTCCGCTACCTGGAAGTGCCCCAAATAAAAGAATATTACATACAAGTTTTTACATGAATGAAAATGAAAAACACTCATCTCACATAAAAACCCCCGGCTATTCAAACACGACGATCCAATATAACATATCCAGCAACACATAACATCACATGTCATCAACGTAAGTAAGTACGCATACCCCAATTGTCGTTGACATATAGCAACGAAACCGGCGATATGAACATACTACACTTACGGTCACAGAAAAGAAAGTGTAAAACTACAACAATTGGAATCCGCAACTTCTTTAGACATCGCATGCCTAATCAAATGAAATACTTAGACATCACATGCCTAATAGATATAAATCCCGCATTTTAGTCTCATTATCGAAAACTCTTTTCAATATCATGTGGGACTAAACTGCTAGATTTATAACATTCATTCAGTTATCTCATAACAGTTTGTGAATTCCAATTATTGTATCACATTCCAGATAAACAGAAAATGTTAAACTTTCCGATCGAACATTCGAACACCCAAGTTTTCCCGATACAGTCCAACACATGAAATAAGTCTAGCAACATTCAGTTCGTGCCTCAGTACCAACGGTCCAGCCGTAGAAGGGTCAAGCCAACGCCTCACATGTGGCACGCCGTACTGCCCCAAACCTGAAGGTTCAAAGGGCAGTTCAAGACGGTCACATAATCGAGTTAAGGTTTGTTGTCTTCTAGAGGGTCCATCGCGTTACTTGCACTACTTAGAACGTCGTTAAACTACGGAAAAATCCAACACTTGGAAATTTCCCGACAGGGGAAAAATTGGGTATTTATATCCGGTCGAACTTTTTAACATATTCTAAAAATTATCCGGAAATACACAAAGACGAAATTTGATACCCCGATCGAAACACCGAATCCCCAAAGCAACCCCAGAAAATTCAACTCTTGAATAATTATTAAAAATACCCAGGAAAATCACCACTGGAAACTAAGAATTACTGTGTAAAATTATTTAAATATTGAGGCCGTACGACCGCGGATCCGCCGCATGAGCCATGCTCATGCCGCGGATCCGCGCCGTCTTAGTGGAATTAGGCTCACGAATTTCACAGTAAACCTTAAAATTTCCTGCTTATTTTTTTGCATATTTTTAATATCGAAAAACTCCAGATTTTGGAAAAAGTCCAGAAAGCATGTTTGGTTTAGGGTTTCGGGTTCGTTCATGCTTCAAATTGCGTCTAGACTTCGCCTAAGGCTCTAGCTAGGCTCTGATACCACTGTAGGGTTCCTAGGCACACTATAGAGGTCTCACAATGCATCAACCATGCCAATATAAAATTTTATGGGTGCCGAGAAACCCTAATACGGATCATCGGCTAGAATTCTAGGCGAAAAGGTAAACTAGTTAACTACTTAACTAAAAGTTAGATGCTACAACCTTTGTAGATCCGGATATCCACTTCCTTAGCTCCATGTAGTCATCCTCTCGCTGTCCTTTTCGAATCCTAGACTCATTCGTCGGCTTCATCGGGAAAACGAGCGGAATAGGTCGTCGGCTTCGTGTCAAAGACGATCTACGTCGAGGTTGCACAAGCTCAAGCTCCGACTTCACAAAGTTGTGAAACTTATGAAGAAAACACCCAAAACAACTTGGCAAGAGGTAGAGGGTGAAGAAATAGGAGGTGGGTTCACTTTAGAATTGGATTTCTCTCACTAGAACTCAAGTTGCCATTGATGGCATCAAGGTTTCTTTCTTGAAGATGAAGATGAAGAAGAAGAAAGAATATGATAAGTATTGCGAAAAAGGAATAATAAAATCAACACTTATCATCTTCTAACCTAGGTTAAGTGTAGAGAATAAACCATGGTCAAATGAGAATGGTTAGGGTTAAGGATGATGACAAAATAGTCACTTTAGTCAAAGCTTCGTGAAGCTTCATCAAGCTTCATGAAAGAAACCATTTTGTTATCATATATATTTATTTATCAAAAAGAATAGATAAATAAATAAGTAAATAAATAAAAAACCCTAACTATTATCATAACCATGGTTTAAGTCTTAACACAACACCAAACTACATGTATCATCAAACATGACACAAAGTAGTGCATAAAAGTATATCATATATACTTCTTGCACATCGAGTGAGAAAATCCATATAAAGTGAACCAATACTAGCTAATGCAAAGTAATATATCAAATATATAATTATACATTAAATCATTAAATCAACATTTGATTCAATGATCCGGTCATGTCGCACATAACCGACTAGTATCCAATGTATCGACTTATCGAATCAATGATTCGATAACTAGGTCATATCGAATATAACAAATCGAAACATTTATCGCGAGAATGAAATGCGGTATCACATACACGCATTATTCTCGGTCCCGCACATATCTCATATGCGCTCCTATTTCGTTTCGATTGAGCCAGGAAACCTCTGTGTAGGACTCTAAAGACTCGTCAATACGCCGGTAGCAGATGATGATCATATCAAGCACCCACAAGCCACAAGCGGTCTGCTAAACGTAACGGCCATCCGGGTATTGAGCGATCAGAAGATCGACGAGCTAGCCCGCTCACACTCTTGTGAATCCAACCAGTAACACTTACCGTACAGTCCGGTCTGTTCGTCTGATACGTCGCATATCAAGTCTAGGGGTGGTAAATGTCAGACCCCAATAACCGATAAGTCGTGCCGATGTGAGGCTCATAACGGGTCGAGAAACTACTGGTAACACTTACCAGCAAATCTCTGATCAGCCCTTGCCAGGGACTTCCCTGTTACGGCCAATCGAGCACAGCGCAACATCAACCCCCAATACCGGGAGAGACGAAACCCCTCCTATCGCTCATTGCCTCCATGTGACTCGGGACTGTACCCAAAGACCACCATTTTGCACGCCCTCATGGACGTGGTAAGGTGGAGATCAAAGCACAGTGGGAATCACACAAGACTCTATGACGATCTCGGGTCTACAGACTAACCTGTACAAGTGTCACCTGAGAACTGCCATCTGACGTGAGGTATAATACCATCTGGGAGTTCTCGGCGAGTCCGTCCAGTGTACCCAGTCTCCACTGAGCACCCGTATACCCTCTCTGATGTCAAACACCAATGGATATGGGATCATCCATCGCCCATCATATGGGTCGAGAAGCGTATACGCTAGTCTACACTGGTATATCGATGCCCCGTCTCGATACACCCACGACTAGGGACCTTGAAGGATGTACTTATGGACTACCATGTCCCCACTAGTATGATCTGTATCATAGTCCAGGTAGTCAAGTACACATCCTAAGGGCTTTACCAACATGTAACTATAAGACAGTATAAAGAGACTAGTGTACATGTTAAGATAAAGAGCAACCAGATAGCATACTATCATATCGAGCAAGAAAGTCATCTCTATATATGTCCAAGCATCCAATATAATATACATCATCTGTACAATACTGGCCTCTAGGGCATACATACAACTAACATTTTCTTCATGAGGGATAGATCAATAACGCCCAACTCCCGTTTGCGTGGCTTCTTAGCCCTGCTTTGTTGTTGTTGAGCGCCTTTTTGGCCTTTCGACTTATTTCTGCTTTTGCGCCGAGTTTTCTTTATAACAGGTTGACAAGGAGCGGCATTTTCATCCTTTACGGCCTGTTGGAGAAGGCGTTGCGTCTTGGCTTTCTCATAGATGGCCGTCTCGCAGTTGTAATCATCTCGGACTTTTTGACCAGCTTTCTTTATAAGTTTGTCCATTTGTTCCTCGAACGACGGACTAGGCTCCTTTGCATCTGGAACTTTCACTGGCTTAGGATTAGCGTCCTCCCATTGAGCATCCACTTTTTCATCAAGGTCATACACGACGTAACAGCCGGGTAGTAACTCTCGTTTCTTTGACCGGATGTATCCAAGCCCTTTTGTTTCCATTCTCCCGTTAGGCAGTTTGCGTTGAGTCCCGGGGACGTTCCAGACCTTGTCATAGAATTTGGCCTTTCTAACGGTCTGTTTGAAGGGTATCCCCTGGCGTTTCAGCAGCTTTTTCAAACCTTCCGTATAATATCTGGGGAGACGGATAGGCTGAAGTCTGTCCAACGTAGGATCCGCGCCATGCCAGATTTCTTTTTCCACCTTGGTTTCTTCAGAGCGGTAGAACAGAATTGCTTTCTCGCTTTCTCGCCTGGGAGGGATATAGAACGTTTGCAGCTCTTCTACATTGTAAATATTAAGTGCATCCAGTTCTTTCTGGTGTTTAAGTGGTACTATGGCGACTTGTAGACTTTGCTCTTCGTCAGCGGACGTTCGTATTGAAGGTCGAGCAGAGAATACAACATGGATCTCATCTTCCGAGTCGCTACCAAAGATCAATGTAGGAGCCGATGGTCCCGGCTTGTTGTGCTGGGGTGGACCCGAATAAACCATCTCCTATTCCTCCTCGGTATCACTGCCGAAGACAGGGATGGTGGCGTTAATTTTATTCTCCGGCTTGTGACACTTCTCTGTGTCTTCGAAATCCGGTAAGAAGTATTTGGCGTCTTCATATTTGCGGACCTCGTTCACAGAGAAAGGGTTCAGTTCTCCCGTCACGGTATACTCGAAACCATCCTTAAAATACTTCATACACTGATGTTGTGTAGAAGGGATGATGTTGTACTCGTGTAACCATGGTCGGCCGAGCAAAGCGTTGTAGCATGTCTTGGCGTCTATGATGTGGAACTTAATGTCCATGACGAGTAGCCCAAAGCGTAGCGTCAGTATCACAGATCCAAGAGTCTTTGACGATTGGGAGTCGAACCCGGAGATTGTGATCTTGTCCCGAGCAAGGTGCTGGACGCTCATGCAGATTTCCTTCAACACCCGGACGTTGAGTAGGTTAACAGATGACCCGTTATCGATCAAGATTTTACCTATCTTTATATCATGGCAGTATTCCGAGATATAGAGAGGGCGATTGTGTTCGCACGTCCCAAGTAGAAGGTCTTCATCGCCAAAAGTAACATCTGCCGTGTGCACGTCCTCCAATTCATCCTTCATTTTTTCTTCGGCCAGGGAAGCTTGGAACTACTTCGGGTCTTGTAGTGCCTTAATTAATGAATCTCTCGCCTCCTTTGATAGTAAAAGGGCGTCAAGAATGCTGAGCTGCGATGGTAGTTTCCTCAGATGCGCTAAGACGTTGTAATCCACCTTATTTTTCTTCGGCGGGTCTTTGGCAGCTAGCTCTTCCATGACTTGGTCATCTAGGGCAATGTCCTCAGAGAACTTTTCTTTCCCTTTATCTTTTCTGTTTGAGGGTCCGAGGTTCTTTTCAGGCAGCGTCGGATTCCGCAGTTGAATATTTTCGCAAACCTTCGGCTCTTCTTCTTTTCCCGAAGTGGACTCTTTAAAGAGAGGGGCAAGTTCCAGCTCCTTATCAGAATCGCTCCCGAATGTAGGCACTTGTGACCCGCCGGTGTTAACCACGCGACAATTGCCGGCAGTTCTTTTAAGCTCTTTGGTCGTATTTCTTCACTCCCGACGAGTTTTGCGCTTCTCCCGCTTAAAGCGTTGTCGATGAGCAACGTATCCTTGCCACCATCTATCGAAAGCTTTGCACTCCTAAGTGGGGTGTGAAACCTTCTGATGATATAAGCAATAAGACGGGTGCATTTTCGCTTCACCAGCAATTTCTTCTTCGGAGGATGGTGGCTTCATGCCCATTGATATGGCCTTAGCAAACTTCTTTCTCATCTTGAATTGGCTTTTGTCGGTAGCGGAGGTGTTTTGCTCCAGCGGGATCATCTCAGCTCTTTCATCTAGTCGCTGGCGCTTGGCCCTTTCAAATATAGCCGCCTCGCGCTCCCGATCAGCTCTGCTTTTTAATCGAGCTTCGTTAAGGAATGCGTCAATTACTTCATCTGATAGCCCCAGAACTTTTGGTTCAGGATCTGCCCCCAGCTTTTCGGTGCAAGGAGTCTCCTCATCGTTCGTGATCGAATGGGAAATCATATGACAGCTCGCCACATATTCCTCGGATTCATCCGATGAACTTTCTCCCTCATCTTCTTCTTGAAAGACGTGATTGAGGAACTCTTGGAGCGTAATGGGAGTCCGTGCCTTTTGGTTGTATTCATCCAGCGCGTCAATTTGCTTTTATAAGTCCGTGCGATTGTCGCCAGGCTTCACGGGCTTCTTAGATTTCTTCTTCTTCCTTTTCGAAGATTTTGACGACTGGCTGCAAGTGCTTGGACCGCCACCATCGGTCTTTGGAGTTGGACGTGGCTTCAACATCCCTTCAATGACCTGCGGTTCCAACGGGTTCTTCCACTTGATCGCTGGACATGTCTGAAGATCGTTTAGCATCCTCTTTGTCTTGGTTGATAGTACAACCTCCCAAGGAGCTTCTTCAATGACGGAGCATGTTGCCCCCGGCGTATTCGTCCCCTTAGAGGTGTGGGGCTGCGGGGGATTCACCTTCCATTTGTCAGATAACGCGAACTTGCCCTGTCGGTACTGGTTTTCAAGCCAATTCTTGAAAACGTAGCAATCTTCGATCGGATGGCCTAGTACTCAATGATAAGGACAGTAGTTGGGCTCGTTGACGTCACTTGGTTGCAACGGACGCTTTGGATCCGGCAGATTTACGAGTCTGTTGCGCAACTCCAGCTCGAATAACCTCCTCGTTTTATCATGGGGAAAGGAATAAGGACGTCCCATCCTATCTTCAAGGGGTACGTACGGGCGCATATTATTTTGACGAGCAACCGGTTTCGGGTCGCTCGGTTGTTGTTGAGCATTAGCGACGACGATCGCTTTTCCCTTCCCTTTGTCATTTCGGGAGTCCGGCCTTGGAAGAGGGGGTTTATGGCCCATCTGATCCATCTGCGCTAGCTTGTCAATCAAGGCCTGGAAGGTAGTTGGCTTGAAAAACATCATAAATTGCGAGATGGTTGCTTGCGGATCAAGGGTCCCCACAAACATACCCACCGCGGGAGCTTCTTCAATGCGCTGCTCGCACTTCGACCACAAGTTCCGCCACCGTATAGCATACTGAACCCATGTCTCGCCTGGCTTTACCCTGGCGTTAATCAGTGCTGTCATCGGGGTACGTTCACTGGCGCTTGCAAAACGCTGAGTAAACAGTAGTTCCATCTCCGCGAAGGTTTTGATAGAGTCGTTCGGGAGTTCAGAGTACCACTCGAACGCCGTATCCGATAAACTTCCAACAAACTGGCGAAGTAAAAGCTTGTCATCACCACCGGTATTTCCGCAGAGTGCCCTGAACTGGGCAACATGCTGGTGTGGATTGCCCGTCCCCTTGTAGACATGGAACTTGGGAATCGTATAACCGGGTGGGTACTTGATTTGATCGTACCAACTTGGATATGGCCGCCCCATTTTTATGACCTGACCGGCCGCTTCGGTCGCATGATGAACCCGTATTTGCTGGGCGATGTATTCATCCAAATCAGCTTTGGAGATTGTATCCTCTTTAGCTGTGGACAGAGCTGGTGGAGGATTCGACGTCTCTCCCCTATCGTCTTCAAGAATGATCGGGGGATCTTCAGCAGGTGGATCTTGTTGAATCATCATACCCACCATATCCTGGAACAGGAGGGCCATTTTCTTTATGTTGGCTGCCTGCTCCGCAGCTTCTTTATCTTTCTTCTCTAGTACGCGACGAAGGAATTCAGCGTCCGTTTCTTGTTCTTGACGCTCGTCCGAGGATGTTTCAGGGGTTTCTTTTGGCCCTGTAAGTGCGGCCATAGCGTTCATCATTTCTTGGAGCTTCTGCTGCTGCTCCTGAGCCTTGGTCACTGACCTCGTGTGCGGTCTATGACCTGTTGATATGCGGCTATCTTCTTTTCCCGATGCCATGTAAACCGTATGAACTGTTATGCCCCCTGACTTGGGGTGTTTAGGTTCATCACCTCTGATATTTATCGCCGGTGCGGGGGTTTTCTCTGGCCTTCTTCTTTTGTGGGCCGTTGAAGTGGAGGGGGCCATTGCAGTGGGCACCCTAGCGATCGTTGCCCCTTGCTGGTCAATAGGACGGTCTTTTCCTTTTTGCACCTTCGTCTTCTTTCATTGATGAGAGTGATCTGGGTCGATCACGGAGTCTTGAACCCTCCTCCAAACTTTATAAATTCTTGAGGACAGCCGTTGAAGGGGTTGTTCTTGCTTCGTTTCTGGAACTCTCTCCGCAGGTGGAGGAGATCTCTTCAGTGTAGCGGTTGGAGAGTTTTTCCGTACCCTTTTCAGCAGTTCAAAGCTGTTCCCAGTTGGGACAGCAGCGTTGACTTCCACCACTGGAGCCGGTGGAGTCAGCCCTGAGGGAGAGTTGCCCCCTGCCTTCCTCACTCGTTGCCAATGGCGACGTCGAGCATGACGAGCCGTTGGGACCGGCTCGGAGATTGAGACATCTTCTTTTTGCCCCCTGTCTGAATGAGGCACCGCCGGTGTTAACCTCTTAAAAACTGAGGTTGTCTTTTGAGGGGTGATATTCAACCTGTCGAAGACGGACCCTCGAGCAAGGGCGGGAGCAGGAATCGTCAGTCTTGAAAAGACTGATTCTTTGACAGGGGAAGCCGCCTTGACGACTTCTGTTGCAGCAGTTATTGTCTTCCTCGGGACAACCAATTTAAAGTTCTGATCCAGCCTGGCGAAAACCGAGGCTGTTGGTTTGGCAGTGGGCGACCTGCTGACAGGGGTCGTCGTAGCAGTGAGTCGGTCGAAGACCGACTTCTTGTTCACTCCGGTGCAAGTATTGGCATAGAGAAGCTTGTAGGAGGGATCATGGTCCCGAAAAACAGACCGGTGGTGGCCTGGGTCACCTGGTCTACTGGCAGAGCGAGGAAGGAAGCCGCTTAGGGCCCATATGCTACACTTCCGGAGGAGGTGGAGCGTCCATTGCAGTGGCACTTCGAGCAGTTGGTGCAGTTAGAGGCCATTGATGCTTGAGTTCTGCGCCAGGCAAAAGACCAAATCTTAGTAACTTGAAATCCAAAGGCAACCATTTAACAAACCGCGATTGGTTCGCGAGGACGACACACGAAGTGTGGAGTGGAAAGAGGAAAAGGTCCCACCGGGCGTGCCAGAATCTGTTCCCCTCCGAATGGCGGCGCACAGGACCAACAGGTCCTGACGCTGAGATTCGGGGCAGATGCTATTTGGTTTTATCCGTCCACCTCTCCGAAGATGCCAAGTTGATTTATGGCACCGTGTATCGGAGGTTTAGACGGATGTGGCCGATGTAGCAGACTTCGTCAGATTCCCCCTCGCTTGAGGGGTTTTTGATTGTGGGGATGCTCTTCCCTGCAGGCGCAAGCCCCTGCAGTTAATTACGCTACCGCATCACGGTAACAACTTTCTCCTTCTCCAGAATTTCACTTCGTGTCGTGTGTGTTTGTTTTGTTTGTGGTTGCCCGTGGATTGTATACGGAGACTGAGTAATGCCGTCGTCCGTAGGACGTGGATTAGTCCAAATCCGTATTTACTTAGATTTGGGTTTGGTGTTTTTAGTTTAAGGATGCATTAGTCGTGTTGCAGCTAAGATCAACTTAAACGTTCGTTAAGGATACGATAGTCCTGTTTAAGACTAAGATCAACTTAAAGTGATAATCCATTTAATATCTGTCCATCGGGACTCGTCACCTCTCTAACGTCGTTGAAGGATTACAACGGCAAATGTCAGAGGAGTTCAGAGATGTACCCTTGAACCAAGATTGATTTGGAGTTTTATAGTCCGTTTGAATGTTTAAGGATACGTTAGCCGTGTTTGGGGGCTAAGATCAACTTAAACGGGATCGTTTAGATCCGGCAAAAGAGCATTTGGAGGCTCTATTGTTCCAGTTTAGGGACGTGATGGTCCATATTCCAGTTTAGGGACGTGATGGTCCATTATTAGTTTAAGGACGTTTCGGTCCATCGCCAGTTTAAGGACGTAGTGGTCCATGTTCCAGTTTAGGGACGTGGTGGTCCACCATTAGTTTAAGGACGTTTCGGTCCATGTTCCAGTTTAGGGATGTGGTGGTCCATCATTAGTTTAAGGACGTTTCGGTCCAACATTAGTTTAAGGACGTTCCGGTCCACGAGTTTAAGGACCCCGCAGTCCGTATTCATGTGTGGTTGTTGGGACTCGTCGCCTCTCTGACGTCGTTGAAGGATTACAACGAGAGGTGTCGGAGGAGCTCGGAGATGTACCCTCGAACCGGATATAAATTGATTTGAGAGAGAGAGCATTTGTGCTCAGTTCAATTTAATTTATGGACTTACGGCCAGAATTGGGCTAAGTCCAGTTAAAAAAATATTCAACATTTTTATTTGTTGTTGGTCTGTTAGACCTGTGCCAGGGCTTGGCCCATTTTTAAAATAATGCATTGCATTATTTTCTATTTTTACTTGGACTGAGCTCTGCCCTTTTATGAATGATGCAGAGCATCTGTTTTGGTTCATTGGACCTTTCAATTGGGCTCTCCCCTTTTAAATAATGCATAGCATTTTATTTATTAGGCCTGTTAGGCCTTTTAATTGGGCCTGGCCCTTCAGGAAATGAAATGCATTGCATTTGTCAGGCGCTTTGCGCCAATCACTGAGCGCAAGCGCTTGTGGTGAGGACACGTGTCATGCTCTGGCGAGCGCAAGCGCAACAGCGCAGTGCGCTGCGCTAGTGCGCTGCGCTGTTGCGCTGCTGACACGTAGCGCGCTCTGGTGAGTTGCGCCAATTCCAGAGAGCAAAGCTCTATTTTAAGAGCGCGTAGCGCAAGTTGTTCTGTAGCTGACACGTGGCGCTCTCTCAAGAGCGCAACAGCGCAGTTTGGAAGTGCAAAGCACTAAGAATCTTTTAGATTCAAGAACAGAAGTGCAAAGCACTATTTGATTTCTTGATATAATTTAGATCAAAGAAAAATAAGTTTTTCTTTTTGTTTCAAGAACCAAAGGTTCATAAAAGTGCAAAGCACTATTTTTTATTTTGTTGTTTTCTTGTTTTTTAAAGAACCAGTGGTTCATGAGAAGTGCAAAGCACTGTTTATGATGTGAAGAACATTGATCTGGTTTTTAGATCAATGATTTATTAAAAGAGATTTCTTTCCTCTCGTGAAGGTTTTTTTTTTACCTTTTCTTTGAAATTTTCTTAGAGTTCTCTCTCTGTTTGAAGCTCTTGACTTTTTTCAAGAAAATGTTGATGCTTTGAATTGAGGCCTAGGGTCCTTTTTATAGTGCCCAAAAATTAGTTAAATTTGTTAAAGAGATTTTTCTCTGAGTGATTTGGGGAATTTTCCCCACCGTTGGATTGATCTAAGGGCTTCTGCTTTGCAGAAGGAAATCTTCTTGTTTTAACAAGAACAGAAAAGATTTCTTAGAATTTTAATTCTGTTTGGCGCAGATGCCCCAGCGCGTGACACGTGTCGCGCAGCGCACGGCGCAGCGCAACTGCGCGAGCGCATCTGCGCAGACACGTGTCGCGCAGCGCACAGCGCAACTGCGCAAGCGCATCTGCGCTGACAAGTGTCGCGCAGCGCGCAGCGCAACTGCGCCAGCGCATCTGCGCTGACACGTGTCGCGCAGCGCAGTGCTTGCGCAACTGAAGCGTTGCTTCCTTTAATTTTTCTTAAAATAGAGCTTTGCTCTGATTCGGCGCACCTTCTTGGGCGCTGTGCTGACATATCAGCGCCTGACACGTGGCGCGTTGCGCCCGAGATTTGAAGCGTTGCTTCAAAATTTTGAATTTTGAATTTCGACAGAGCTTTGCTCTGATTGGGTGAAACAGTCGGCACCTGCCTAAGGTTTGGAAGAAGACTATCCAATTTGCGTAATAGGTGTACTATCTCCTAAACCAAGGAGTACTCGCAATCTGAGAGAGAAGGTAAAAGGAAAAGACAACTGAATGGTCCTATTCGTTTTCTCCAGAACCGGAAACCATCCTCGAATTCCTTCGAGTTCGTATATAACCATACGATGGTTTTGTCCAATGGAAGTGGTCGTTCGTAGTAATACGGGGTGTCCTGGAGAAAAGGGTAAAAGTAGGAGTGGCAATGAGGTCTGCAACTCTGACAATCCAAAAGCCAGTGTTAAGAAGGTTCGGTCAACTTGGTCACTGAGTCATAGTCTAGGGTCGGGTCAATGGTCGCTGCCAAAGAGAGAGAGAAAAGAAACACTCAGCGTGCACTCTAACCTAGATCAGAATGGTTATCACTTTATCTAATCTGAAAACCTCCCACTGTAACGTCAAATTCTTCCCCAAACCTGAAAGAAGAATTAGTCGGGATCACCCGAGGAGTAAACCAACTCATCAGTGGGAATCGGGATCCAACTCTCATCGCATGATAACGTGACGGAATCCGCTCACGTTATCACACTCCAGAAGGTATGCGCATATCTGGCAAGTTTCAGTTCTTTTGAAACTCCCGATGTGGATTTTTTGCCCCATACTCTTATGACCTTAACGAAGGCCAACAAATCATAAGTCACATGTCAAGTTCTACCCGTCATTGTCCAGGTTGATTTGAACCCACCCGTACAAGCCCTTGACGAAGGCCAACAAGGCTATACGACTGTCCCAAACCAACGCATCTATCTATGCAGCAGAAAGGCAACAAGCAACTACCATACACTATGCCTTGACGAAGGCCAACAAACATAGCATGAATACTACGTGCTACCCGTCTGAAACGACGGAGGGCTACGAATGGTTTCTGACGAAAACCTTTAACGTAATGAATTTGATATCGTTGAAGGAACAGGATGGCTTTTAAAAATATAGTGACGAAAACCTTTGCTAAAGAGGTCACTCCCGGTGAAGGGATCTTGGCTCTTTCCCCGTAGAATGAGGTGCAGGATATTCCAACTGAATACCACGATGCAAAGCAAAAGTAAACGGATATAGTGAAGTTACTGCTCTGACGCAAACTTTTGTCTAAGGGGTCACTCCCGGTGAAGGGATCTCGGCCCTTGCCTCGTCGACTGAGGAGCAGGATATTCCAACTGAATACCACTGTGCAAAACAAAAGAGAACGCCCTTGCAATAACAACTTTTTGAAAAAGTGTCCCAACAACATCAGAATAGGTTTGTTTATCTTGCATTGATCCGAATCAACGCAGTCCCATCAATTGATCACACCATAAAAGAACGAAAATAATGATGTACGTATATGCCATCCGCATTCGCCACTGGGTCCCGTCATCACCCGTTAGGTTACTTAACTAACGACAGAGCGGGGACTGGACTAGCGCGGATGCAAAACATATACAACATCTACTAGTATATATATAATATATAATTTTTGCTCAAGGCGTGATAAAATGCAACATCACAGAAAAGTACAGCATCACAGATCAATACAGATATCTGGGATCCCCGGGTTTCACAGAGCCGCTACTGAAACCCGACGTTCCTCTGGTCGTGTGGATAGCCTGTGCAATGAAAATCCTAGACCCCTACGGGCCGGCAAGTTACCCGCCAAAACCTGAAGCGAGGCAGCCCCCTTCAGCAACGTGAATGGACCACCCAGCACTTCACGGAATCCGGTAACTTGGGCACCCCTCCTGGGTCAACCTATACCCCCTACGAGTGCGGCGAATAGCCCGCCAATTCTAGAGTAAAGCCCCCTCCGTCTCAATGCCATGAGATGAAGGCTTGTTGCCCTCTAAAATCCGGCTATCCGTGCACCCCTCCGCGGGGTAATCCTAGTACAGAAAGTAAAATATACATACAATGGGTACATCGACCTCGACCCGGTCGTGCCCCAAAAGAATAATACAAACAGGCAGTGACAGCAGTCTACATGTCGGACGCTCGCCCCGCAATATCAAATGTACATATAAAACAAAACTGTACTACCACTGCATCCAGGCTATCCCCCACGACCAATCCGCAATAACACAGCACAATCACAGAACATCAACGTGAATGTCACGTTCGCAAATCCGTCTAACCGGGCTATAGCAGTCAGACAGGATTTACCGATCGAGTGACATTCACGGTCGCAGATATAATGTAAATACTATGAACTAGCATGTTTAAAATATCCGATCGAACAAATTTTACCAAGTGGGCCCCAAAGCATTACTGTAGCACGTACAGAAAATCTGGGCCCAAAAAGAATATCCTAAAACCCCTATTTCCATGTCAAAAGCCCTCTGGAAAAATTTGGCACAATGAACAATGAAAAGCGCGGCGGAACCGCGGCCCAAGCATGGGTTTGGCCGCGGTTCCGCGGCGGTATAGTCAGATCTCGCGACCAAATTTTACCAGAATTCTTATTGTTCCATGCACAGTATTCTGCAACAACCTGAAAAATTTTTGGAGCTAAAAAAATTTTCGACAGAAACACGATGCATTGGAAAATACGGTTTTTGGGGATTTTTGTTCGATCGAGTTCTAAACATACTAGAGCAAGCTAGGCATGGTTAATGGCGTGGCTCTGATACCATTGTAAGTCCGCGGCGGCGCCCCGGCCGTCTATCCGACGCCGGAAACGCGGAAACAAAAACTTTCAAAAACTTGAAATCGGCACCACCTCGCACTAAATACCCGGATAGGGCCATTAACCTAGCTACTAGCAAACTAAAATACGGGTAGAGAGTTATACCAAGCGATCCGTGTCCTTCGGTCTTCGTCTTCACTCCGATCTCCCGCGGAATCTCCGTCTGTCACGACCTCGTCGGAAAGGGCACCACGTAGCCGGAATCTTTTACGGGCTCCCACCTCTTGACCGAGGCAACTCGGGCACGAAGTTGGCTAGCCGACGCGTCCAAGATTTGCTGTAGATGTAGTGTAGTAGCCATGTGTCTCATTGGGGTTTAGTTGCCATGGAGGATGGAGGAAGAGGTTAAAGAAAATTGGTGCTTTCAATTTTCCTAGCAAGAAAATGAGATGAAGAATAATGCCACCACTCAAAATCAAACTCTCTCATTCTCCCTCTCAAGAATGGCCGGCCCTTCTCATGTAGTGGGTGGGAAAAAAAGATGAAGCCATAATCCCATGAGAAAAGAAAAGATAATCAAGAATAAAGCCACACTCTTCTCACAATTCAATCCCACTCAATCCTTTCATTTCTAATCTAATAAATGCAAAGGAAAGGGACAAGAAAAGCATCTCATGATGATGAGGCCACAAAATGCAATAAAACCCTCCACAAGTAAGTTATTTGCAAACTGCAAATAACCCCCTCTACCGAAAAGTCCGGCCGTGAAGGAACAAAGGAAAAACCGGCCGGAACGGAATGCAAACTGGCAACTCCAGAAAACCGATCCTGTAATAAAATTACAGGAAAACCCCGCTACTGCATATACATGCCCGCATTTGTATTCCCACTGAACACAAATGCAAAGAGACAAAATCTACACTATCTTATACTAGGATCCGGCTTAAGCCAAAGCCGGCTAGTAAAAACCGTCTGATCACGATCCGTGCAATACCGCACGTATCTGATCGAACTCTGCCATATTTCCATACGGCCTCTACAGCGTTTCGCCCGAAACCTGAGTAACTGAGTGTGGTGGACTCTAAAGACTCGTCAATACTATGGCTGTGGATTTAACCACTAGCACGTCAGAGGTATTAGCCATACGTGACGGGCTACCAGCTATTGACCAAAAGGAACGTCGATGAGCGAACTCATCCTGACACCCTACTGAGCCTGTCAGTGACAATATCCGTACAGTCTGGTCCGTTCGTCTATGAGCATCGCATGGCGGGCCTAGGGGGTTGGTAAAAGTCAGACCCCCAAAAGCGGTACAAGTCGTGTCGGAGTGCAGCCCAGAACACCCTGAGATACTACTGGAATACCTACTAGCAAATCTCCTGCCTTGGCCAAGGACTTTTCATGTTCTGGCTCTCCTAGACACAGCGCGACCTCACCCCCAATACCGGGAGAGATGAACCGCTGCAGATCCGCTCACTGCCTCCATGTGGCTCGGGACTGTACCCAACTAAAACCTGTTTCCACGTCTCCTTTGAGCGTGGTAGGGTAGTAATCAAAGCACAGTGGGAACTCACACGAGACAAATGATGATCTCAGGTCGATGAACTAACCTGTACACATGTCACCTGGGAACTGCTATCTGACATCAGGTATAATCCTAACTAGCAGGTTCCCGGCGAGTCCTGTCCGGTGTACTCATAACCCAATGAGCACCTGTATACATCTTAGGTGAACCAACTGACACCAGTGGCTTGTGAGACCGGCCACCGCCCCTCGTCGGGGTCTCGACTGTATACACTAGTCTACTCCGGAGAATCGATGCCCTGTCTCGAAACTCCCACGACTAGGGACCTTTTAAGGATGTGCTTATAGACCCAAGCTCCCACTTATATGATCTCCCTCATACTGCTGGTAGTTAAGCAAGAATCCTAGGGGCTCTATCAACGTGTAATAGCGACTCGTAAGGTCAGCTAAAGCAGTACACGATGATAAAGATAATCCAGATAGCATACTATCATCTCGAGTAAGACTGTCCTACCGGTATAGGTCCTCCCTCAATCATTGCAATCACGTGCCTGTGATCCAATAATTGACTCTGAGGGCACTATCTCCAACAATTACAACCTTTGTAGTCCGCTCCTTCGCTTCGTAAGCTCCAAGTAGAAGTCCCTTCGCCGCGATCCACGATCTCCCGGACTCAAGAGAGGCTCCACAACTCGAACGGTCCATACTAGCTTGTAGTCTTCCTTTTCTCCGATGATCTACCTCGAAGTTTCTATAACTCAAGCTATCTCTCTCTAATGAGGTGAACACCCTAATCTAATTGGCTAGATTTGATGAGGATGATAGAGTAGTATTTATGCTTTCTTTTTATATCAAATTCTCACATGAAATCATCACAAAATGAAAACCTAGTAAGCTTTCTTAAAGCTCAAGGTTGAAGAAGAAGAAGAAATAATGCATAATCCTTTTGTGATGAATAATGAAATGATATATCATTAATAATGCAACCATGGTCAAGGATGACAAGGATAACTCATGTAGAGAATTAACTAGGGCTAGGGTTTGGGTTGAGTTAAACAATGAGTCATAAGAAAATATCAACCATAATATCTTTCTCATGACAAAAGAAAAGCTTCTAGAATGTTCATGAAAGAACTAACCCAATTCAAACCCTAACCTTGTTTAATCTCCACTAAACAAGTTGCATTAGTAATCATATCATGTTACAATAATATATATCACATATATATTATATATTTGCAACAAAAGAAAATAATACAATTAACATATATCACATATATATCAATGTATTACCCGGTGAGAAAATGAAATAATAAAGCGAGCCAATATTAGATAATGTAATGCAATATATCATATATATTATTATACATTAAATTATCGAATCAACACTTGATCCGACAATCCGGCTATATCGAATATAACCGAGTAATATATCATGTACCGATTCATCGAATCAACACTTGATCCGATGACCCGGCTCATATCTAAATATCGTGAGAATATAATACGGTATCTCATATCGCATTATCCTCGGTCGTGCACATATCACATATGTGCCCCTACTCCGTTTTGCTTGAGTCAAGAAACCTCTGTGTAGGACTCTAAAGAATCGTCAATACGCCGGTAGCAGGTGATGATCATATCAAACACCCACAAGCTGCAAGCGGTCAGCTAAACGTAACAGCCACCCAGGTATTGAGCGATCAGAAGATCAACAAGCTAGCCTGTACATTCTCCTGTGAATCCAATCAGTAACTCTCCCGTACAGTCCGGTCTCTTCGTCTGATATGTTGCATATCTAGTCTAGGGTTGGTATACGTCAGACCCTAGTAACCGATAAGTCGTGTCGATGTGAGGCTCATAACGGGTCGAGAAACTACTGATAACACTTACCAGTAAATCTCTATATCAGTCCTGGTCAGGGACTTCTAGTTATAGCCAATCGAACACAGCACAACATCAACTCCCTATACCGGGAGAGACGAATCCCCTCCTATCGCTCATTGCCTCCATGTGATTCGGGACTGCACCCAAAAGCCACCATTTTGCACGCCCTCTTGGACGTGGTAAGGTGGAAATCAAAGCACAGTGGGAATCACACAAGACTTTATGACGATCTCGGGTCTACAGACTACCCTGTACCAGTGTCACCGGAGAACTGCCATCTGACGTGTGGTATATCACCATCTGGGAGTTCTCGGCGAGTCCGTTCAGTGTACCCAGTCTCTACTGAGCACCCGTACACCATCTCTGATGTCAAAACACCGATGGATATGGGATCATCCATCACCCATCATATGGGTCAAGATGCGTATACGCTAGTCTACTCTGGTGTATCGATGCCCTGTCTCGATATACCCTCGACTAGGAACTGCTATAGGATATACTCATCGACTACCATGGCCCCACTAGTATGATCTCATCATAGTCCCAGTAGTCGAGTACAGATCCTAAGGGCTTTATCAATATGTGAGAGTAAGACAGTAAACATATACAAGTCAACATGTTAAGATAAAGTGAAACCAAATAGCATACTATCATGACGAGCAAGAAAGTCCTCTCTATATATATCCAAGCATCCATTATAATATACATCATATGTACAACAATGGCCTCTAGGGCATATACATAACTAACAGTAGCCAGCCAGTCCTAGAAAGCTGCGGATCTCCGTAACTGATGTGGGTCTGGGCCAACGCTGAACGGCTTCGATCTTCCTCGGGTCCACACATATACCATCTCGTGTAATCACGTGACCCAAGAAGTCTACGCTGTCCAGCCAGAATGCGCACTTGGAGAATTTTGCGAAAAGCTGGTGCTCCCTCAAGGTCTGCAGTGTGATCCGCAGGTGCTGCTCGTGCTCCTCTCTGCTCCGGGAATACACCAAAATATCGTCAATGAATACTATGATGAACAGATCAAGATACGGCCAGAAAATACGGTTCATCAAGTCCATGAATGCTGCTGGAGCGTTGGTGAGTCCGAATGACATCACCAAAAACTCATAATGGCCGTAGCGCGTGCGGAAAGCTGTCCTCGGAATGTCCTCCTGTCGAACCCGCAGCTGATGGTAGCCTGATCGCAAATCGATCCTCGAAAAGTATCCTGCCCCCTGAAGCTGGTCAAACAAGTCGTCGATGGATGGCAAAGGATACATGTTCCGCACTGCAACCCTGTTCAGCTGGCGGTAGTCGATACACAAATGCAAACTGCCGTCCTTCTTCTTGACAAACAGGACTGGAGCACCCCAAGGAGAAACACTGGGTCGAATAAGTTCCTTATCCATCAAATCTTGCAACTGACCCTTCAATTCTCTAAGTTCCGTCGGGGCCATCCGATAAGGCGGTATAGAAATAGGCCCCGTGCCGGGAATCAAATCAATACAGAAAGAAATATCGCGCTCAGGCGGTAGCCCAGGAAGCTCGTCAGGGAACACGTCAGGGAACTCCCTAACAACCGGAACCTGATCTAACGGAACCTCTGTAGCTCTAGTATCGCAAACATAGGCGAGAAATCCCTGACATCCCTTCCTCAAAAGCTGTCCAGCACGAAAAGAAGAAATCAAACTGTGAGGGGCGACACCACGGTCCCCCTGCACAACAAAAGCCGACTCGCCGGGAAAACAAAATCTAGCTGTCTTCTCGCGGCAGTCCACAGACGCATAGCACGTGGCTAACCAATCCATGCCCAAAAGAACGTCGAAGTCCAACATATCGAGAAGGATCAAGTCGACAGGCAACTCTCTCTCGCCAATACGGACAACACAGGATCGGAACACGTGCCTAGCAACAAACGACTCTCCCACAGGGATGGTCACAACAAGCGGCTGATCAAGCAACCCGGACTCTCTACCCAAACTCGGCATGAAGTTTGTGGAAACGTACGAGTGCGTGGATCCGGGATCAAACAACACGTGTGTGTCAACGGAACATACTGAAAGGATACCTGAGACCACCGTATTGGACGCCTGCGCATCCTGATGCGTCATAGCAAAAACCCGCGCCTGTCCTCCACCTGCGACTGACTGTCCTCTGCCTCGGTCACCCCGTCCTCTATGCGCAAATTCTCCGCGACCACGACCTCTCTGTGCATGAGTCTGACGTGGAGTAACAGTAGGTACTATAGGCAACGCCCTCTGGGGTGGTGAAGGTGGTAAGGTGACATGCGGTACTGCTGCCTCCCTCCGGGGTATCTCAGGACAATCTCGAACACGATGATAAGAACTCCCGCAGCGGAAACATCCCGACGATGACCGTTGACCCTCCTGGGGATAGGAGCTGAACAACCGGCCTCGCCCTAAATCTCTGCCACCTGCAAGACGTCTGTCACGGCGCCAAAAAGGCTGTCTCTGTGCTGATGTATTAGTACGAACTCTCTTCGGCTCTGGAACTACCAAAGTCTCAGCAAGGCGCTCCTCGACTAATAAGGCTGCGTCTACAGCTGCTGCATAAGTCTCGCAATGCTGGGAGCTGATCGCAAGGAACAGTGGTGTAAGCAAGCCTCGGACAAATCTCTTGACTCGCATCCCCTCAGTAGCCACTAAATATGGGGCATAAACTGATAGCTCGGAAAATAGTACATCGTACTCTGCCACTGTCATCTCTGGCGTCTGGCGTAAAGACTCGAATATGCGTGCTTGGGCATCCCTGACACTCTGGGGAAGGAATCGGGCTAGAAATACCGTCACAAACTCGGTCCAGGTCATAGGAGGAAGACCTCCCGCTCTGCCCTTCTCGACTGATTAACACCATTTCTGCGCAGACCTTCCAGGCGAAAGCTCGCGAACTCTACCCATCTCGCATCTGAGCATCTGAGGGAACGGCATATCCGGGCCATCCAATCAATGAAAGACCGTGGGTCCTCGGCTGCATCGGTGCCTGTGAAGACCGGAGGCTTCAGCCTCATAAACTCTGATAGCGATACAGTAATGACCTCTGTAGCTGCAGGGGCAACTGCCTGTACTGCGTGTACCATTACAGTCCCTGCAACGGTTGGAACTACCTCTGGTCGCTGCGCTCGAAGTGTCTCAACTAGCGATCCCATCATCTGGCGCATCTCCTACATATTGGATCCCATCGTTTGGCGCATCTCCTGCATACCAGCCCCTAGTATGGTGATCTAATCTGTCGTAGGAGGAACAACCTGCTCGGGTACAACCGGTGTACTACCCGGATCGGTCCTCGTCTCGGACGAGTCAACTCGAATCTCGGCTCTCGCGGCCGCTCTCTGCGCCCTCGTAGTCTTTGGCGGCATAATGACTGAAAAGAAAACAGGATTCGATAAGGATATGGAAATCGAATCGCAAGGATGTATATACTCATGAAGGAATCTAATCAATAAGTCCTAAGGTCACTTAGGCGAAGTACCGTGTCGTGAGTATACCGTGGAACATACACACGCTACGCTACTCTGCTTCAGCTACCTACTCCATCATACTAGGGTCATCCTGCACTCCGAAAGGTAAAACCTACGCTCTGATACCAACTTTGTCACGACCCGAAGTTCGACCCGTGACCGGCACTTAACCACGTAACGTCGCGTAATGCGACTAAGTAAGCCGAAACCTAGAAATCAAAACCATTAAAAGTAGTGAGTGTTGAAAACATTTGTTTAAAAACGTTTGGAAAACCTTAAGTAGTTTAGTAACATTCTTTAAGGTTCAAGTTATTTTCTTAAAAAATTTGGCAGCATTTCCTTTGTAAAACTAACCCCGAAATCGGGTACAAGACATGATATGAGTAAAATGATAACAATATAATAAAGTATCCCAAACGGGAGCAATCACGCCCAACGGCGGAAACAATCACCACAAGAGTAATATACGACGCCGTAGCGAAGAAATGAGCAATAAGTGAAAAACATCACAAATGATAAAAACTGCATAAGTAAAGTCGGCTCACACGAGCTCGACACCAGAATACAAATAATATACATCATCGTCCTCACACTGGTCTCTAAGTCAAATACATATAAAGGTAGATGGAGAATACTAGATACAAAAGTGTGTACAATGGAAAATAACCGGATAACACAACCCACCTAACAGCAAAACAGCTCACGCCCCAACTGAAGTGGTATCCGTAGCCAAAAGATACTAGAAAGCAGCCTGCCGCGACTACTCTGAGGGGCAACCTGCAACACTGTGGCACAACGGGGGTAAGTTGCCAACTCGTGAATATGAGATAACATATAAAGGTAATCACGAGTATGCACGTACTGCGCTACTCTAACATATGCCAGCAGATAATATCTATATGCGATGAGCAGGACGTGCAATAATCATGCATAAGTACTCTATCAGGTAATATGACTACAGGATGAGATACAACATAATGAATGCTGAGCATGGGATAAAATAACATCTACACGGAATGTCAACGTGGAAAATATAATCGGTGTCCATCAATGCACCCAAATCCCAATAAAACTCAGGCGCCGTCATCCTCATCGGCCCTCAAATCCTGTAAATCTCTGAGAATCGCGAATGCCCAACATCGGCACTCAAAATATCATGAAATAATCGTGTCCAGCATCGACACGCAAATCCTCATATATCGGGCTCCGTCAGTCCGGATCGGCCCACGGGCTCCATCTGCGGTATCGGCCCTCGGCCCCGGCAGTACGTGTCGTCCTGTATCCATCTATTTACTCTGGTCAGTATCCTCCGGATAACCGCCAGGTCCAACCAATCACCGGTAGGTAGTGGTCCCACTTCCAGGCTCACCGTTTAGCACACAATAGATCCGTTCTTGCCCCGGGGTACCATACCGGGCCCACCATGTACCCGCAACCAGCCTCATCCACTCCTCGAATCGGGTTTCACATGTCACTCTCAGCACCGAGAAAACACATGGTGGACGCACTGAAATATCATATCAAGAGGAACCGGGTTTTCAAAACAGTGCATCTTTTCTTAAATAACCCCATCGTCCTCAAATCCAGAAATCACATGAAATCCAAAGCCAATGCGTAAATCCATGCGATGTAATGTATGCATCATAAGTCATACTATGAGAAAAAGGGAGAAACCGCTCTTTAAGTAGATTCAGTTTTTAAAAGGTATCCTGCGGTCCCCAGTTTTTACCAAAAATCAACTTATCTAGGTAGTTACAGTTTGAATATGCATAAGTATGGATATGCAAATGAGTATGTGCACAAGTAGCATAATCATGTCACATCATATATCAGGTGAGCTACAATATATTGTTCATGGCAATTCTATAATGTGAGTGGCATGGCAATTACTAACGGTGTGTGTGTAACATGCAGATTAGTGCTCGTGCAACATGAACCGTTAGTAACAGTGCGGTGTGTTATTAATTCTAAATTCATATACATATATATATAGCAGGAACTGCCGTATGCAATTAAGGTATATGGATGCAAATATGCAACTACTATAGCCTATCAAGCCCTGACGCTTAACGTCATACGGGCGATTTCCCCGTAGATGTTAAATCTACTCACCGTAGTCTCGTGCTAGGTGTAGCCGACGACTTGTTTCCCCTTCTTCGCGGCGTCCGTCGTACTCTCCTGCGAACCTAGAATTTCACAAGAAATACACATAAGCTCAAATCTACAAAAACGCGACATTAAAGCCATACGAGAAACTCGCGTCGCGAACCAAACGCGTGTGTGCGCGATACGCTAAAACGTGTGATTACGCGCCTGAAGCTACCCCGACACGTCGCGATACGTAGAAAACCCCAAACCTACACACGTGTCACAGGTGTCGCGAAAGTTAAAATTGTAGGAAATAGGGTATTTGGTTCCAGATTTTCCTACAGAGAGAATTTTACAAAATTGCATATACCATAAGTCTTAGAATATCAACAGACACCAACAGAACAAACCCCAACACCCAGGTCCCCCATCTGGCCGCAATTTGCGGCCAGAAAGATTATTCCGGCGGCCCACCCAGGGAGTTGTGCTCCCATACTCTGTGTGTGTTCTCTAAACCTAGTGCACATTCTCCAGTAAACACAATTTTTGCCTGAAGCAAACGGGGTACAAGCAGATTACAGCAGAGCCCAAAACCTAGTTAAAAAGCTAATTTAACACTAAATCAATACATTAGGGTATTTTAGTGCAACCTGAAAGAAACCCTAGGTTAAAATAACACTATAAGCACTTAATTAAGCTAAACAAGCCATAAAAATGTTAACTTATCACAAGCTTCACAAAATTCCCTTCAATAGCACTAAAAATGCACAAAATACGATTTTTAGCTAACAAAACTATAAGTTATGATCTAAGGTGTTAAGGGTGAGTTTGATACCTTCAAAAGATCCTAAGGAACTCAATTTTCCAGCCCTTGCCCTCAAATGCACCGACTTGCCACCCAAGTCCACAAAGAAGCCATTTTTCCAAGGTTTTGTGAAGTAAAAAGGGTTTTTTGTGTAGGGTTTGTATATGGATTCAAAGAGAAGTGAAAGAAGAAGAAAAAGATGATGAATATGTTGCTGCTGCAGCTGCTTTCTGCAGAAATTTTCAGAATGAAAGGGAGAGAGAGAAAAAAGAGAGAAAGATGGTCAAAAGGTCAAGCCACTTCACCTAACCACCATACCTCCCATTCCTTCATTTAAATTTTAAAATTAAAGGGTTTAAATGGATTAATGTGGGAATATAAACCATGCTAGAAAAATGAAAATAACATGGTTACACTTAACCTATGTTACAAAACAAATGATAAGTGCATGTAGTAACACTAAACCTAGCTTAGGAAAAGTAATTAAGGAAAATAAGATTTACGGGTTTTTATTAAAAACACGCATCTTTACTAACTAACACGAAATTAACCTGAACGAATTTTAAAGCGTTACAGTCAGTTTCCTCAGAAATAACTACGACGTCTTCTCCTGGGCGCCTGCTAACATGCCTAGGATCGACCCCTAAATCATTTCCCACAAGCTCGGGGTTGATCTTGCGGCCCGACCGGTCAGACAGAAAAAGCGAAGCTTCGCTCCGGTCAAACAGAAGGCTATCGAAGATGAGGTTGATCGATTTCTCGCCGCCAACTTCATCCGGAATGTACCCTACTCGAAGTGGCTGGCGAACGTAGTTCTGGTCAAGAAGTCAACCGGAAAGTGGCGCATGTGCGTCGACTTCACCGACCTCAATAAGGCCTGCCCCAAGGACAACTACCCTCTCCCTCAGATAGATCAGCTCGTCGACAGCTCGGCCGGCCATGAGCTGTTGAGCTTCATGGATGCTTTCTCCGGCTACAATCAGATCCGTATGAATCCGAAAGATGAAGATCTCACCGCATTCACAACGGACCGGGGGATATATTGCTATAAGGTGATGCCCTTCGGCCTTAAGAACGCCGGGGCCACGTACCAACGGTTGGTCAATCGCATGTTCAAGTCACAGATTGGCAGGAATATGGAGGTCTACATTGACGATATGCTCGTCAAATCCGTTTCGTCGGCCGACCATGCCAGGGATCTGGGCGAGGCCTTCGAAGTGCTCCGCAAGTTCAAGATGAAGCTAAACCCCACCAAATGCGCATTCGGAGTCACCGGGGGAAGTTCCTCGGTTTCATGGTCACTCACCGTGGAATCGAAGCTAACCTAGTGAAAATTGACGCTATCCTCAGCATGGCCGCGCCCAAGACCAACGTCGAGATCATGCGGCTTACGGGACGAGTCGCAGCTCTGAGCCGCTTCATGTCCATGTCGGGGGAGAAATGCCTCCCGTTCTTTAAAGCTCTGAGGAAGATCCCGAGGTTCGAGTGGTCGGAGGAGTGCCAGGCCGCCTTCGACCAATTGAAGAAGCACCTCGCGACACCACCACTGCTCACCCAATCAGTTGAAGGAGACGAGCTGTCGCTGTATCTGGCGGTATCCGACCAAGCAGCAGGCTCGGTGCTCGTCCGAGAGACCGGTGGAGGGTAGAAGCCGGTGTACTATGTGAGCCATGTATTTAAGGACGCAGAAACGAGATACCCGGCCATAAAGAAGATTGTCTTAGCCCTCGTGGTGGCCTCAAGGAAGCTGCGGCACTACTTCCAAGCATACACCATCATCGTCCTCATCGAGCGCCCGTTGGGGGCTATCCTTGCATCACCCGAATCCTCGGGCCGCTTAGAAAAGTGGAGGTGGGAACTATCTCAGTTTGACATAAAATATCGCCCGAGGCAGGCCATCAAAGCGCAGGACATGGCCGATTTCATCGTTGAATGCACCATCCCTAGCAAGAAACCGGAGTCCACGCGGCCCCTCGCAACTCAGTGTCCCATCGCGGAAAGGCCTGGCTCGGTTCCTAAGTGGGTCATCTACGTCGACCGGTCTTCAACCGAGGAAGGCTGTGGTGCTGGCCTCATTATCCGGGGCCCGAACTTCACCAAGTGGATCGAGGCCGTCCCCATCAGTAAACCGGACGCCGCCATGACCATCATGTTCCTGCAAAACAATCTGATACTCCGGTTCGGCATCCCGAGATGTATCATCACCGACCACGGAACGAACTTCAAGAACGAGAAAGTGAAGAACTTCTGCAAAGAATACCATATCCTCATGAAGTTCGCTGCGGTCGCGCATCCCCAATGCAACGGGCAGGCCGAAGTCACTAACCGAGACGTCCTCCGAGGTCTCCGGACCCGCCTAGAAGGGCGACAAGGCAGTTGGGTTGAAGAACTGCCCCGGGTCTTATGGGCCCTGCGCACGTCAAAGAAGACCCCCACCGGGGAAACTCCCTTCAGCCTCTGCTACGGGACCGAGGCAATGGTCCCAACGGAGATCGGGCTACCTAGTCATCGGGTCGAGCACTTCGACGATGATGCGAATCCTCGGCACTACGGACCAATATGGACATCTTGTTGGAGAAGAGAGACCGGGCTCAGATCAGGGCTGCCGCTTATCAACAACAAACTGCCCGATACTACAACGCTCGGGTCAAGCGCCGCTCCTTCCAGACCGGAGATCTGGTCTTACGGCGAAACGAGTTCATTGATCAAGGCAGGCTACACAAGTTCTCCCCGAAGTGGGACGGCTCTTTCCTCGTCTCTGAAGTGCTCCTCGGCGGAGCCTATCGCCTACAAGACGCGGACGGACGCAAGTTCCCGTGGCCTTACAATGCCGAGAAACTCAAGCTATACCAATGAGGCCAAGGCCAACAAGTGTGTACCCCTCCTTTCGCAAAGACGATGTAAATGTTTTCTAAAAATCCTTTCCATTCGAATAATGAAACGTCGGAACATTGCAAATAGAGTCCTGTCTTTGCGATCCAAAGCCCTCACCAAAGAGGCAACCGCGCGGCTCCGTCACCCGGTTATCCCTAGCAGGCCTGCTACGGCCCTCTAACGCTAAGGGTCGAAGTCCTCCCTAGAGACAGCTCAGCAGCTACCCTGCTCGGCTATCCCCGGCCGGTAGCTTCCCTACACGCAATGCCGGGGATCAAAGCCCTCGCCAAGAGGCAACCGCACAGCTTCACTGCCCGGTTATCCTCAGCAGGCCTCCCGCGGCCCCTCCAACGCTGAGGATCAAAGTCCTCCTTAAAGGCAGCTCAGCAGCTACCCTGCTCGGCTATCCCCAGCTGGTAGCTTCCTACCACAACCGACAGGGATAAAAAAGTCCTCCTAGAGGCAGTCGAGCCCGACCCTCACTCGGCTATTCCCGGCCGGTAGCTGTTCCCGCAAAAAAAAAAATTCCGCGTAAAAGAGCCCAAGGTATCAAATGGCAACAATACGTTTAAGAAAATGCGAACCGGTATTTTCCGGGCTGCATTTTGATAGACTCCTAAATGAGAAACAGCTAAATTCTGATGGTATCGAAAGCGTCTCGAAAAGGTCTTCGATTTGATATATTATGGGTTTCATAATTCATCCGGGATCAAACGTTATGAGCAAATATGCTATGCACGTGTAATCTAAGGAAGAAAATGTGAACCAGTATTTTCCGGGCTGCATTTTGATAGATTCCCGAAAGAGAAACAGCTAAATTCTGATGGTATCGAAAGTGTCTTGAAAAATCCTTCGATTTGATATATTATGGGCCTCATAATTTATTCGGGATCAAAAGTTATGAGGCATCACGTGCCTACACGTGACCGGGCATCACGTGTAGACACGTGTCAATTTACAGGCAAAGCCTGTAAGCACTGAATAAAATAAATAATTGGAAATAATTAATCAGTAAGGTCACGTACCAACACATGATGAGCTTTTAAATCCACTGAAAAGAATTAAAGGTATAATAAAATAATAAGGAAAAACCCCAATGGGGCATCACGTGCCAACACGTGACCAAGGGTCACGTGCTGACACGTGATAATTCCTGAGTTCTTTAAAACAACAGAACTAAATTCTGGTCAAATGCTTAATCAGAGGGTCACGTGCCAACACGTGATATGTTCCTAAAGATCTATGAATTTATTGGATGTATATGCCCTAGAGGCCAGTATTGTATATGTATACATATGGATACTAGGGATACGTATGTACAGAACAATCTTGCTCAGTTTTATAGTATATTATTTGACCTGTCTTTATCGGGATATGTGTATTTATTTGTATTCTTGTTATATCTGGTTTGCACATATTGATAAAGACTCGATACGGTAGTATACTATTGTGGTTTGTCTTTATCTTAGCATGGCATATGTCATACTCATTATTACATATTGCGGTTACATGTTGATAAAGCCCCTAGGATTTTGCTTAACTACCTGCGTTGTGATGGCGATCATACTTGTGGGAGAAGGGTAGTCCATAAGCACATCCTTAAATGGTCCCCAGTCGCGTGAGTATCGAGACTGGGCACTGATACTCCAGAGTAGACTGGTGTGTACGTTTCTACCCCTGTCGGGGGATGGTTGGTCCCGCAGCCATTGGTCTGATGCACCTAAGATCGTATGCAGGTGCTCACTGGGTGTGAGTACACTGGACGGACTCGCCGAGAACTTCCATATGGTACTATACCTATCGTCAGATGGAAGTTCTCAGATGACATGTGTACATGTTAGTCTTTGGACCCGAGATCGGCATTTGTCTCGTGTGAGTTCCCACTGAACTTTGATCACTATCCTACCACGGCTCTACTGAGTCGTGCAAACAGGTTTTGGTTGGGTTCAGTCCCGAGCCACATGGAGGCAGTAAGCGATTGTCGGGGATTCGTCTGTCCCGGTATAGGGAGTCGATATCGCACTGTGATTCGATTGGTCAGGACCATAAGACCTTGGCCAAGGCACTTGGGATTTACTGATAGGTTGATCAGTAGTTTCCCGGATTGGTCCCGAGCCACATCGGCACGACTTATCAGGTTGTTAGGGTCTGACATTCACCATCCCCTAGACCCGGTATGCGATACTCTTTGACGAAGAGACCGGACTGTATGGATATTGTCACGGATAGGCTCAGTAGGAGATCCGGATGAGTTTGCTCATCGGCCTTCTTTTCGACAGGTACCTAGGTAGCCATTACGTACAGCTAGTGCCGCTGACGTGCTTGTGGTTAAACCCACTACCAGAGTACTGTCGAGTCTTTAGAGTCCCACACAGAGGGTTTCTCTGATTCAGGCGAAATGATGTAGTAGCCGTATTAGATACATGCAGGGTTCGATCGATTGATGTACTTGTTACTCGGATTTTCGATCGGACAGTTTGTAATACTAGCCGGCTCGGGTTTGAGCCGGATTATTAAATCAGGTATTGATTTAATAATTTACGTATATGTATTTCGATATATATATTCTACTATTACGTTCTTCGTGTTATTCTACCTTTTTTGGGCGTTCGGATTTTTATCTGATTGCCGGTATATTTGTACAGTAGACTGAAATCCGTATTTATTACAGATTTCCTTCTAGAAGGTGGCCACCTCATTATGGGTTTTCCATTTATTTGATAAATGGAAATGAGGTGTAAAGTGAGAGGTGAGGGAGGTATGGAGTTGACCATGCTTCAATAGTTTACAAATGAATTTATAATTCATTTTGGGTTTACTATTGAAGCATGGTTGCTATTGTTTAATGAAAGAAATGAACATACAAAACTCTTGTGTGTGAATTTCTCTCTCATGCTTGCTCATTTTTCTTGAGCTCCATTTTCTCTCCAAGCTCCTCCCTCCTCTTGCTTTCCTCCATCTTCATCTTCTTCCTCTTCAATAACATTCTCATGTGTTGAGAAACAAGTGAAGAGGTTAGAAAAGAGATAGCAAACACTTAGACATCCAAACTACATCCTAGATTACTTGGACAAGCATCCCAAGTTCTCTAGTTGCTCTTTTGACACTTAGCAAAAAGCTAGAGCCATGGATCACATTCCCCAGGTGGATCATCAAGGACCAAGAAAGGCCGGAGAACAAGCTCGATCCCGGAGGACCGACGGAGCAAGGAAAGAAGATTAAGCAAGTACAAGGTGGCTAGTAAGAGCTAAGGATGAAGAACGAAGACCGAAGGACTTGGTTCGTTTGGTAAGAATTCCTCATCATAGTAGATAGCTCTCCTAGTGTAGCTAGTTAGTTTTATGGAAAGATCCGGGTTTTAGAGTTAAACTGGTGCCAAGTTTTTGTTCGTTAGAAAATTTTTGTTCCGTATTTGGCCACGGAAGTTGGTCGGGGCACTAGGGTAACCCTTCATGGTATCAGAGCCACCCATAAAACTTACACTAGCTAGTTTTAACGTGTTTAAAATAACGATCGACCGGATTTTTCAAAAACTGCATTTCCATTCATGGGTTTTATATCGATTTTAAAAGTGCTCGAAAAATCAATATTTTGCTCTCAGAAAATCATGCAGGCTTTTTTAAGACGACAGAAGAAAACTGGTCACGTGAACCTTCTAAACCGCCGCGGATCCGCCGCGCAAACCCCCTATTGGCGGCGGTTCCACGGCCGTTTTGGGGCCCACGTGAACAAAATTTCTTCTGGGCCTCTTATTTTTGGAATTGTGGTTTCTGGAATAATTATTTTTTGGGCCCATATTTGTTACAGTGTTGGTTTAATACTTAGGGCCCACTTGGAAAGTTTAGTCGATCGTAATTTTAAAATACGTATTTTATTTTCAGTACATTCACTTTTATCTGCGACCGAGAATGTCACTCGATCGATAAACTCGTCTGACTGCTATATGTTCTTTTAGACGGGTTTTACGAATGTGACATTCGCGTTGATGTTGTGTGCTTGTGCTGTGATTGTGGTTGGATTGTTGTGGTGGATAGCATGTGGTGAAATATTAGAAATACAGTTTATAATTCATTTGTACATTTGGTATTGCAGGGCGAGCGTCCGACATGTGGTTTGCCGTCCTTGCCGGGTTGTATATTATTTTGGGGCACGACCGGGTTGAGGTCGATGTCACCGCTTGTATATTTTTTTTTTCATTTTCTGTATTAGGATTACCCCACGATGGGGTGCACGAATAGCCGGGTACCAGAAGGCAACAAGCCCGCATCTCAAGACGCTGAGACGGAGGGGGCTTCATTCTAGAACTGGCGGGCTATTCGCCGCACTCGTAGGGGGTACAGGTTTTCATTGCACAGGCTATCCACACGACCGGGAACGTCGGGTTTTATTTGCGGCTCAAATGAAACCCGGGGCTCCAAGATTATCCACCATTCTGTATTGTTATCTGTGATGTTGTTTATTATCATGCCTGGGACGAATGTTATATATACTTATATGTATGCTAATAGATGTTGTATATGTATTGCACCCGCGCTAGTCCAGCCCGCGCTCTGTCGTTAGTTAAGTAACCTAATGGGTAATGACGGGGCCCCATGGCGAATGCGGATGGCATATACGTACATTTTATTTTCGTTCTTTTTTGGTGTGATAGGTTACAAATTAATGGGACCGCATTAATTTTGATTAATGCAAGATAATAAACCTAAAAGATGTTGTTGGAACAAAGCTTTAAAAACTGACTGTCACGACCCGAAATTGGCACGTGACGGCCCTAATACTACGCAACGCCTAAAGACGTAACGCAGTAAAAGAAAGCCAAAACCCAGAAATCTAAACCAAGAAAATACGGAAAAGATAATAAAAGTATTTGAAACATTTGAAATCGCAACCCAAATTCTTTAAAAGTCCTACTTTCTTTCTTTAAAATTTTGGCAACAACCCCTTTTGTAAAAACTAGCCAAGATGAATACAACACAAATATACGACGCCGTAGCGAAGAAATAAAGACAATAGAGAGAAAGCTGTATATAAAAGACAACAAATCCACAAATAATATACAATATCATCCTCACCACGTCTCTAAGTCAACAATATAATAGTAGATGGAGAGTATAAGATATAATGAATGTACAATATGAAATACAGATAATCATCCAACCCACCTAAGCAAAATAGTATACTGTGAGCCGATGCGGTATCTGTAGCAAAAGATGATAGCTGAATAGCTGAATAGCCTGCCTCGACTACTCTGGGGAACAACCTGTAACACCTGTGGCACAACGGAGGTGAGTTGCCAACTCGTGAATAGTAGATAACATATGCAGGTAATCGCAGGAATGTACATACATCATGAATCTAAGATATACAATTTACAGTAATAACAGGTCATGTGAATACAGAATAATGGAAAGTACACTAGCAGGTAAAATCAATATGTGAAGCAATAATAACATGACAATAGTATTCAATAACCATGCAATAGGGATATGAGAATGTAGATATGCAACAATCATGAAGGGTACACTAACAGGTACTCCTAATACATGGAACAGTGCATAAGTGAAAAGGTATGAGGTATGGAGTGAAATATGTCATCCCACGGAATCCTGTCATCGTGGTAGGATCACAATCCATCAAGACACTCAAATCCCAATTCCTCAAAGCAGCCCCCAAGTTGGGCTCTCACATCATATAAGTCTCACATCTCCTCAATGTACAATATCGAGTAATCTGCTATATCCCGAATGTACAAATCAGTAATCTCATATGTATGTCCAATATCCAATCTCAATGAATCACCTAATATCCCAAATCAAATCTCAAGTAGAATTCTAACATCCTAAAGGTATATATTTACAGAAATAAATATGATGGGGTCAATACACATATATTAGCGTCCCATTCCACTAATATTGGTGTAAGGGTATATATAACAACGGCTAAATCCCCTGTTATATATACAAAGGTGTTTAAAGGAAATATCATGAAAACAATGTGCCAAGCATCGACACAGAAATCCTGATAGGTACGTATCATACGCTATCCCGAAAGCACGAGTGCCTAGCTCTGACCCTCGCCTTTCGACGTATGCATACGTGCATGACTCCCAACGGTATCTCCATGATCCCCGCCGAGTCATTAGTACTGTCACCGGTAGGTATTAGCCCGCCTCCAGGCTCAATCGGCAAAGTCCATCGATCTTCTTGCCGAGGGGAACCATACCGGTCCCCACCATGTACCCTCTACGGCCTCGACGCCTCCTTGTAGGGGGGTATATATGTAAATCAGAACCGATAAAGCTCATGGTGCATGGGCAAATATCATATCAAGGAAACCGGGTTTTTCAATGTATGCATAATTTCATGAACTCCCGCGGTTCCCAAATCCAGAAAACATCATGTAAAATCCAAATAACAATGCGCAAATCCAGGAATAAATATATGCGATATATCTGAAATGCAAGCATATAGACGAGAATGTGTAGCTGAAACCATATATATGCGAAATCAATAAGGTACAGCTAAGTAACATCAATAAAGGTAAATATGTGACTGCAACTGAATATGTGTGTAACATACAGGTGTAGCAATGTATAGGTATCTACCTATAAGAACTGATGAAGTATACCCCCTCCGGGTATGAGTGGAATAGGTGAGTAAGGTATATCGGTAACTAAATGTCAAAATGTGATAAGTAATGTGAATCGATGTCGTAAAGTCCCTAACTAAGCAATATAATGTCTATAATGGTTTGTGTGTGACATGGCAATTATTGACGGTGTGTGTGTAGCATACAATCCGTGCTCGTGCAACATGAACCGTTAATAATATATGCAGTGACCTACGGCTGCTAGTCATAGTACAACTATATCAAGGAAATAAGGTAAAGGCGCAATTCTAACAATGACGTAGAATATGCGACAAGTAATAGAATTCTAGCCCAGACGCATAACGCCATGCGGGCGATTCCCCTGTAGATGTCAAAACTACTCACTTACGCTCCACCCTACGTGAATCCTACCATCTGCTCCCCCCTGTAGCAGTGTCCGTAGTCCCCGCCTGCAAACCTGCAATTTAGACAAGGAAATCATATATAAGCCAAATATTCCGCAAAACGCGATATCGAACCCAAACGAGAAACCCGCGTCGCGAACTAAACGCGCGTGTGCACGATACGCTAAAACGTGTGTATACGCGTCTAAAACTACCGCGACACGCCGCGACACGCTGGATCGCAGAACCCACTCACGTATCGCGCGTATCGTGCAAACACAACGGACATGCAAAACGATATTTTATCCCAGATTTTCCTACAGGTCAAATCTTACAAAACTATACATGCCAACACACTAGAAAACACAGCAGAGAACCCTAGCCAAGACCCCAACACCCCAGCCCCCTACTTGGCTGCAATTTGCGGCCAAACCTAATAAATTTGCGGCCTGAATTGGGAATGGGTGGTTCGTGTTATGGTGGTGTGTTCTAGACCTAGTGTGCATGCCCCAGTTTTCTCAATTTTAACCTGAAAGGTCCGGGTCAAAAGCAGATCACAGAATGCTAATATATCGCTTAAAAACACCAATTTGCACTAAAAAGGAAACCCTATGGTATTTTAGTGTAATCTAGGTCCATTCTCAGTTAAAGTAACCCTAACAACACTAAAATAAGCTAGGTTAACTAACACAATCACCACTTAAACAACATTCCACACAAATCACCCTAATTAGCACTAAACTAGCTTTAAAAGCAAACCGAAGCTAATTATCACATAAGCTAAGCAAAAAGGGAAATTGGGTTAAGAAATTATACCCTAAGGTACCCTAGAAGGCAGGTGATAGTGAAGAATTGAGTTGCTACTGCTGCTGGTGATGCAGGTGTGGCATGTTGCTGCTGCTGCAAGAAGCTGTTGCTGATGCTGATGCTGATGGTGCTGCTGCTTGCTTCAGCTGCTGAAGCTCCTGCTACTGCTGCTCGAGCTGCTTGCTGCTGCTGCTTCTTAAGAAGCTGGAGCTGATGCTGGTGTTGCTGCCTCTGCTGCTGAAGCTGCTGATATTGTTGTTGTTGTTTGTTCTGTTGTTGTTGCTGTGGCTGTCTGCTGCTGGTGCTGCTTCTGGGGCTGCTGCTGCTGCTGAATTGTTGTGTGTGTGTGTTTGAGATTGAGAGGATGAGAGCAATGAGTGAGAATGAGAGAACACAAACAAACCCCCCTTCTCACTCTCTCTCACTTCATTAATGAGGCATGGCTTGAGCCATGTTGCCCATGCCCTCTCTCTCTCTCTCCTTGGTCAACAATTCAAACCAACAATAAAAACCCTTTTTATTTTAAAAACAGCCATGAACAATAAAACCAAAACACTTAATACAAACTTATAAAACTAGATTAGGGGAAATGGTTAGTTCACCATGTTGCTAATCATGGCTAAACCCCAATTTACACCCTAGTTATCATGCACAAGTGTGTGCAAGCTTAGGAAAAAATCTAATAAAATATTCAATAAATAGGATAAAATAATTAAAAACCAAATTGGTAAACTTTTTATTAAAAACTATATATTAAAATATAATTATCCCCAAAACACATTCTAAGGTGTTACAATCTCCCCCCTTAAAAGAAATTCGTCCCCGAATTTAAAAATATACTGCTACGCGTACCTTCAAAGAGAAGATTACAATTCTCAAATCTCGCTCGCAGCCTCCCAAGTGATTACCTCACTATACGGCTACGTCCAAGAAAACTCTTCACAGATGGCGAGACCCTTGACCGAAGTTTCTCCACCCGCCGAGCCCTTAACACAATGGCTGCCGGTGAGCGAAACGATCGCGTCAAGCTAAATGGTCTGGTGCTAGATCATGTGAGAAAGGTCAAGAAGGTAATTGTAAAGTATCATCACAAGGAATACGGGGTGAAAATTCAATAATCTGGGCAGAAGTGCCGAATTAAAGGCAACGAAGCTAACTCGCTTATAGGATCTCATAAGAACCCACAGTCCTGGGGTAAGCTTCCCAAAACTCAACACGTCATTCATCGGAAAAGTCCGTAGGAATACATGATCTGTCCCTGCGACTCAAGTCTATGACCAACACAGTCGGCATAAGACCTCTGTTCGCAATGGACAATTTCCATCCTGACCTCACACAACTGGACCATCTCCGAAGTCTCTAGACATAGCTGGGGTCCAAAATCCTACTTACGCAGAGTCAGAAAACAACAGACTGGTGATCGACACGACCTAACCACTAAACCTAGAGGTTGCCAATTGAAGTGTCTCCTGATAACAGCTATCGAAGAAGAATCCTAACAATGGCGAGTGACGATCCCCAACTGCTGCCAACAACTAACACAAACACACAACTTAACAAAGAACAACTGAGCGAACTGAGTATAACCGGACGACAAGAATCCGAATGGAGTCACACCCTGACTAACCCTGGGTAGACACCATAACGAAATTCATGGAGATCTGCTCCCACTCCTAAACGGACAAAGGTTGCAACTCTCCAGCCGGCCTCAGATGCTCGACCCAAATACACAAAAGACAGACACCCTGAAACGAACCATGAAACTTCTCTTTACATCCCTGTCCACCCCTAACTATCTCATAAGTCACGTCAAAGTTGGTGGAACTTGAATGAATATAGAGAGTTGACTGATGTGCCTGTTCTAGGATTTCCCGTCTCTACCTGATAACATCAGGTACAAAAATGCGTACCTAACTTAGCACACCATTGTCACAAATCAAGGACTCCGAATCTTTACCCAGCCAAGTATGCTCAAGTATCTCTGACGAATGAGCATCGGCGGGCAGTGTCTCGCGAAAGCGATTTAAGAAAAGTGGTCGGGCGTGGACATGAGCAAGCTGTCCCCTCCGTAGAGACGAACTTAAGCTGTACTCGACGATCACACAAGAACTGTAAATCTGCAGAAGACTATCACAACAATCAAAATCCGCTGCAGGAAGATGTACATTAAGCTCTGGTGGTCCGTGAAAATCTGACACGACTCTCGAACAAGCAGTGTCTCCAAATCTCCAACGCAAAACCACCGCGGCCATCTCCAGATCATGAGTGGAATACCTTCCTCGTACTTTCTCCAAATGTAGGGAAGCAAAAGCGATAACTCTATAGTGTCACCTCAGTACACACTCGAGCCCACTCAAGAAACATTACAGTTAAACAACAAGGTCGCCCGAACCAGAAAGCAAAGGAAGAACTGATGCAGTTGTTAACAGAATCTTCAACTGCTAAAAGCTCCGCACACATGCCTCAGTCCAAAGAAAGGAACCTCCCTTCCGGTCCTTTCAGTCGACGGTGCAGTACTACTCTAGCAATCCTACACGAAACGGCGGTAAGAACCTGTTAAGCCCAAAAATCTGCGGACCTCCGTCCTGCACACAAGTCTGGATCTAAGCTGTACGGCCACGATCTCCCTCGGGACCATACAAAACCGTCTCCCGTGACGACAAGAACTAGGAGTCAACACAAACAAGCCTGAAGAAACACTCCGAGAATCTAGCAACCGCTGGGGCTCTCCCAGTATCTGCATAACAAATCCTCAAGTGCTGCTCCTGTTCCTCAAGACACATTAAATAGATCAGAATGTCGTAAATAACACAACAATAACTGGTCGAGGAACGGCCTGAAGAAATCTGGTTCATCACATCTACGAATGCTGCTAGGGCATCAGTGAATCCAATGACTCACTAATACACACAAGCCCGTAGTACGCATAAGGCAGTCTTCGGAATGCCATCACTCCAAACCCGCAATAATGATGACCCGATCCCAAACAAACTTAGAAAATGTCTTGCACTCTGGAGCTGACCGAAGAAATCGTCAATGCGAGGTAAGGGATACCTATCCGCACCATAAGCCAGTTCAATTAACGATCCGTCGATACACAACCTTAAACTGCCGTCTTTCTCCTTGACGAACAGAAATAGGAGCTCCCTAATGCGAAACACTCAGACGCACAAAACTCTCCAAACAACAACTCTGCAGCTGATCCTTAAGCTCCCTAAGCTTCGCCGGCCCATCTGGAACCACGTCGGAAAACTCTCGCATGAAAGGAACTCGGTCCAACAATCCCACTGTGGCTCCGGTATCATAAATGAACGCCAAGAATCCACGACATCTCCTTAAAAGCCTACTAGCGAAAAAGGCTGAATTCGAGCTGTGAGAGGCGGCACAACTATCCACCTGCACAACAAGAACTGACTCGCCGGGAAAAACAAAACCTAACTGTTTTCCTCGCGGTAGTCCATAGACGCCTAGCACGTAGCTAAACAGTCCGTGCCCAGGAGAACGTCAAATCCAACATCTCTAGAAGGATCAAAACGACGGACGAATCTCTATCTCCTATCCGATTGGCACACAACTGATATACGTGTCGTGCAACAAAAGAATCGCTGACAGAAGTTAACACAAACTACGACTAATCTACCCAACCACGGTACAAGTATGAAAATCAAACGAGTACATTAAAAGAACAAGTGAATTAAGGATACCTGAAGACTCTGCATTGGACGCCTGCGCGTCCCAATGAGTAGAAGCAAACTCATGTGTCTGCCCTCTACCCGCAACTGGCTGAACTCTTCTGGTAGACTGAGCCCTCTGAGCGAACCTTCCACGTCCATGGCCTCTCTGAATACGATCCTGACGCCGTGCTGAGGAACAATCCCTGACGAAGTGCTGAAGGCTTCCGCATCGAAAACATCCACGCGCTGACTGCTGACCATCCTGGGGATGTGAGCTGAACGACTGTCCTCGTCCTAAGCCTCTGCTACTCCCGTGACGGCCACGAAATCTGTCTCGATGACCAAACCTCTGCCTCTGGGCTGGTACGCTGGTACGAGTCCTCCACTGTCCTGGAATATGTGCCTCGTCAACTGGAGTTGCAACCACTGGTGCTATGTAGGTGACGGACTGCTGCATGCTGATCGTAAGTGACAACTGAGTAACAGGGGTGACAACCTCCTGTCGTAGCTCCCGAATGACATCAACCAAAGAACTCATCGTCTGGCGGAAGTCCTGCATCTCTGCCAAAAGCCTATCGATAGTATATGTCGTAGGCTGATCCGTATGCACCTGTGCAACTAAAGTGCCATCCTGGTCAGTACTCGTCTCACCCGAGCCAACTCTGACCTCGGCCCTCGCTGCATCACTCTGAGTCCCCATAGTCATCGGCGGCAAGGCTAAAAATGGATATAACATTCGATAAGAATAAGGAAATCGAATCGCAAGGATATGAATTATCAAGGAAGGAATTTCAAGCAATATGTACTTAGGTCACTTAAGGCGAAGTACCGCATCGTGGGTATGCTGCAGACATACACACACTACGTTACTCTGCTTAAGCTACCTACTCCATCATACTAAGGTCATCCTACACTCTGAAAGGTAAAACCTAGCGCTCTGATACCAACTTTGTCACGACCCGAAATTGGCACGTGACGACCCTAATACTACGCAACGCCTAAAGACGTAACGCAGTAAAAGAAAGCCAAAACTTAGAAATCTAAACCAAGAAAATACGGAAAAGATAATAAAAGTATTTGAAACATTTGAAATCGCAACCCAAATTCTTTAAAAGTCCTACTTTCTTTCTTTAAAATTTTGGCAACACCCCATTTTGTAAAAACTAGCCAAGATGAATACAACACAAATATACGACGCCGTAGCGAAGAAATAAAGACAATAGAGAGAAAGCTGTATATAAAAGACAACAAATCCACAAATAATATACAATATCGTCCTCACCACGTCTCTAAGTCAACAACATAATAGTAGATAGAGAGTACAAGATACAACGAATGTACAATATGAAATACAGATAATCATTCAACCCACCTAAGCAAAATAGTATACTGTGAGCCGATGCGGTATCTGTAGCAAAAGATGATAGCTGAATAGCTGAATAGCCTGCCTCGACTACTCTGGGGAACAACCTGTAACACCTGTGGCACAACGGGGGTGAGTTGCCAACTCGTGAATAGTAGATAACATATGCAGGTAATCGCAGGAATGTACGTACAGCATGAATCTAAGATATACAATTTACAGTAATAACAGGTCATGTGAATGCAGAATAATGGAAAGTACACTAGCAGGAACAATCAATATGTGAAGCAATAATAACATGACAATAGTATGCAATAGCCATGCAATAGGGATATGAGAATGTAGATATGCAACAATCATGAAGGGTACACTAACAGGTACTCCTAATACATGGAACAGTGCATAAGTGAAAAGGTATGAGGTATGGAGTGAAATATGTCATCCCACGGAATCCTGTCATCGTGGTAGGATCACAATCCATCAAGACACTCAAATCCCAATTCCTCAAATCAGCCCCCAAGTTGGGCTCTCACATCATATAAATCTCACATCTTCTCAGTGTACAATATCGAGTAATCTGCTATATCCCGAATGTACAAATCAATAATCCCATATGTATGTCCAATATCCAATCTCAATGAATCACTTAATATCCCAATTCAAATCTCAAGTAGAATTCTAACATCCTAAAGGTATATATTTACAGAAATAAATATGATGGGGTTAATACACATATATTAGCATCCCATTCCACTAATATTGGTGTAAGGGTATATATAACAATGGCTAAATCCCCTGTTATATATACAAAGGTGTTTAAAGGAAATATCATAAAAACAATGTGCCAAGCATCGACACAGAAATCCTGATAGGTACGTATCATACGCTATCCCGAAGCACGAGTGCCTATCTTTGACCCTCGCCTTTCGACGTATGCATACGTGCATGACTCCCAACGGTATCTCCATGATCCCCGCCGAGTCATTAGTACTGTCACCGGTAGGTACTAGCCTGCCTCCAGGCTCAATCGGCAAAGTCCATCGATCTTCTTGCCGAGGGGAACCATACCAGGCCCCACCATGTACCCTCTACGGCCTCGACGCCTCCTCGTAGGGGTATATATGTAAATCAGAACCGATAAAGCTCATGGTGGATGCACAAATATCATATTAAGGAAATCGGGTTTTTCAATGTATGCATAATTTCATGAACTCCCGCGGTTCCCAAATCCAGAAAACATCATGTAAAATCCAAATAACAATGCGCAAATCCAGGAATAAATATACGCGATATATCTGAAATGCGAGCATATAGACGAGAATGTGTAGCTGAAACCATATGTATGCGAAATCAATAAGGTACAGCTAAGCAACATCAGTAAAGGTAAATATGTGACTGCAACTGAATTTGCGTGTAACATACAGGTGTAGCAATGTATAGGTTTACCTATAAGAACTGATGAAGTATACCCCCTCCGGGTATGAGTGGAATAGGTGGGTAAGGTATATCGGTAACTAAATGTCAAAACGTGATAAGTAATGTGAATCGATGTCGTAAAGTTCCTAACTAAGCAATATAATGTCTATAATGGTTTGTGTGTGACATGGCAATTATTGACGGTGTGTGTGTAGCATACAATCCGTGCTCGTGCAACATGAACCGTCAATAATATATGCAGTGTCCTACGGCTGCTAGTCATAGTACAACTATATCAAGGAAATAAGGTAAAGGCGCAATTCTAACAATGACGTAGAATATGCGATAAGTAATAGAATTCTAGCCCAGACGCATAATGCCATGCGGACGATTCCCCTGTAGATATTAAATCTACTCACCTACGCTCCACGCTAGGTGATCCTACCATCTGCTCCTCCCTGTAGCAGTGTCCGTAGTCCCCGCCTGCAAACCTGCAATTTAGACAAGGAAATCATATATAAGCCAAATATTGCGCAAAACGCGATATCGAACCCAAACGAGAAACTCACGTCGCGAACTAAACGCGCGTGTGCACGATATGCTAAAACGTATGTATACGCGTCTAAAACTACCGCGACACGCTGGATCGCAGAACCCACTCACGTATCGCGCGTATCGCGCAAACACAACGGACATGCAAAACAATATTTGATCCCATATTTTCCTACAGGTCAAATCTTACAAAACTATACATGCCAACATACTAGAAAACACAGCAGAGAACCCTAGCCAAGACCCCAACACCCCAGCCCCCTACTTGGCCACAATTTGCGGCCAAACCTAATAAATTTGCGGCCTGAATTGGGAATGGGTGGCTCGTGTTTTGGTGGTGTGTTCTAGACCTAGTGTGCATGCCCCAGTTTTCTCAATTTTAACCTGAAAGGTCCGGGTCAAAAGCAGATCACAGAATGCTAATATATCGCTTAAAAACACCAATTTGCACTAAAAAGGAAACCCTATGGTATTTTAGTGTAATCTGGGTCCATTCTCAGTTAAAGTAACCCTAACAACACTAAAATAAGCTAGGTTAACCAACACAATCACCACTTAAACAACATTCCACACAAATCACCCTAATTAGCACTAAACTAGCTTTAAATGCAAACCGAAGCTAATTATCACATAAGCTAAGCAAAAAGGGAAATTGGGTTAAGAAATTATACCCTAAGGTACCCTAGAAGGCAGGTGATGGTGAAGAATTGAGTTGCTACTGCTGCTGGTGATGCAGGTGTGGCATGTTGTTGCTGCTGCAAGAAGCTGTTGCTGATGCTGATGGTGCTACTGCTTGCTTCAGCTGCTGAAGCTCCTGCTACTGCTGCTCGAGCTGGTTGCTGGTGCTGCCTCTCAAGAAGCTGGAGTTGATGCTGGTGTTGCTGCCTCTGCTGCTGAAGCTGCTGATATTGTTGTTGTTGTTTGTTCTGTTGTTGTTGCTGTGGCTGTCTGCTGCTGCTGCTGGTGCTGCTTCTGGGGCTGCTGCTGCTGCTGAATTGTTGTGTGTGTGTTTGAGATTGAGAGGATGAGAGCAATGAGTGAGAATGAGAGAACACAAACAAACCCCCCTTCTCACTCTCTCTCACTTCATTAATGAGGCATGGCTTGAGCCATGTTGCTCATGCCCTCTCTCTCTCCCCTTGGTCAACAATTCAAACCAACAATAAAAACCCTTTTTATTTTAAAAACAACCATGAACAATAAAACCAAAACACTTAATACAAACTTATAAAACTAGATTAGGGGAATTGGTTAGTTCACCATGTTGCTAATCATGGCTAAACCCCAATTTACACCCTAGTTATTATGCACAAGTGTGTGCAAGCCTAGGAAAAAATCTAATAAAATATTCAATAAATAGGATAAAATAATTAAAAACCAAATTGGTAAACTTTTTATTAAAAACTATATATTAAAATATAATTATCCCCAAAACACATTCTAAGGTGTTACACTGACATTACAAACGTTCTCTTTTGCTTTGCACAGTGTTATTCAGTTTGGAATATCCTGCACCTCATTCGACGAGGCAAGGGTCGAGATCCCTTCACCGGGAGTGACCCCTTGAGTAAAAGTTTGCCTCAGGGTAATAACTTCACTATAGTCGATTATTTTTCGCTTTGCCTTGTGATATTTTTTTTGGAATATCCTGCACCTCATTCGACGAGGAAAGAGCCGAGATCCCTTCACAGGGAGTGACCTCTTTAGCAAAGGTTTTCGCTACTATATATTTATAAAACCACTCAGGTTCCTTCAACAATATCAAGTTCATTACGTTAACGGGTTTTTCGCCAAAAACCCAGTCGTAGCCCTCCGTCATTTCAGAATAGTAATATTTAGTATTCGTGCTGCGTTTGTTGACCTAGTCAAAGCGTAGTGTACGGTAGCTAAGTAGTATTTTTCTGTGCATTGTAAATGCGATTGGTTAGGACAGTCGTGCGGCCTTGTTGACCTAGTCAAGGGCTCGTACGGGTGGGTTTAATGCAATCAAGAAAATGACGGGTAGGACTTGACTAGCGGTTTATGGTTTGTTGACCTAGTTAAGGTCATAAATCGTTAAGGGCAAAAACCACATCGGGAGTTTCAAACATACAGGAAACTTGCAGATTTAGCATACCTTCTGGAGTGTGGTGACTAGAGTGGATTCCATCTAGTGCATCACACAATGATAGTTGGATCCCGATCCCACTGATGAGTAGGATTACTCTTGGGAGATTTTTTCACTTAACAATCAATGCTATAAACCAAGTAGGTGTCTAGAACGGTGTTAGCGGGGCTACGCCTCCAGGGAAAAGAGGTTATGTAATTAAGGAACTTCGCGAAAGCGTTGGAAAACCTCCCTCGAAGTACCAACACCAGCCTGGCTGAAAGGTTAAGAAAGTATTGTGACGTGCGATTAATCCTGACTAGTTCTTCCTTTAGGGTTTGAAGAAGAATTTGAGGAAATAGGGGGAGCCATCCTGATTAGATAAATTAATAAACCAATCTAATCTTGCAAGAGCGCACGCTGAGTGTTTTCCCTCTCTCTCTCCAGGTAGCAACCATATCACGCCCTAATCAAGATAATAAAATGTATCGCTTGACCGATCCGAATTCTTATTCGGGGCTGGGGAACATCGGTTCGGCTCTAACTTACGACAACTGTCATAAGTATGAGCAAGGGAAAGAGGAATGTTTGAATTCCTTAAAGACCCCATCGAAGAAGAAATACACTGTTGCGTCTTCTTCAGATGTTCTTGTTATTGAGAACTGCTTTTCGGTCAGTCCTACCTCCTGGGTACTCGATACCGGATCAGGATCTCATATCTGTAATTTATTGCAGGGACTGAGAAAAAGTAGGATAGTTGCACCTGGTGATATGTCCCTCAGAGTAGGGAACGGAGCACAAGTTAATGCTGTGGCCGTCGGTGAATATCACCCAGTGTTGCCAAATGGCAATACTATGATTTTGAACAATTTCTACTATGTACCTTCCATGCTTTGCAATATAATATCAGTTTCTTTACTACATAAAGATGGATATAACTTTGTTCTTGATAGAAATATCATGAACATTTACCTTGATAAGGTACTGGTTGCAGAAGATACACTGTGTAATGGTATCTATGTTCTAAATCAAAATACAGTTTTCAATATACAAAATACACGCAAGAGGAAGAGTTCAGACACGAACGAATCCTACTTGTGGCATTGTAGACTTGGTCATATCGGAGAGAAAAGACTGAATAAGTTACATAAAGATGGACTCTTGAATACGTTCAAATTTTCATCTTATGAAACTTGTCAGTCTTGTCTCAAAGGAAAGATGACCAAATCTCCATTCACCGAGCATGGAGAAAGAGCAGCAGAGCTCTTGGGACTCATACACAGTGATGTATGTGGTCCGATGTCTATACATGCAAGGGATGGGTTCTCGTACTTCATCACATTCACTGACGATCTCTCTAGATTCGGATATGTGTATCTTATGAAACACAAATCTGAAGCTTTTGAGAAATTCAAAGAATTCAGGAACGAAGTAGAGAACCAGATTGGGAAAAGTATTAAGATCCTCCGATCGGATAGAGGAGGGGAGTACTTAATCACGGAATTCCTAGAATACTTAAAAGAGAATGGAATTCTCTCTCAACTTACTCCTCCTTATACACCACAGCACAGCGGTGTATCAGAGCGGAGGAATTGTACCTTATTAGATATGGTTCACTCCATGATGAGTAGTGCTGAGTTATCTCTTTCTTTTTGGGGGCATGCGCTTGAGACGGCAGCATACCTATTAAATGATATTCCGTCCAAATCAGTGCCTAAGACACCTTTCGAGATATGGAATGGAAAAATGCCATATCTTAAAAGATTTAAGATATGGGGTTGTCCGGCTTATGTTAAAAAGCATAAACCAGATAAACTAGAGGCACGGTCAGTTTTATGTAAGTTTGTGGGATATCCAAAGAATAGTTATGGATATCTGTTCTACCACACCGAGGAACAGAAGGTGTTTGTTGCTCAACATGCTGTTTTCTTGGAAACAGAGTTTCTTGCAAAAGAAATTAGTGGGAGTACGGTAGAATTGGAAGAAATTCCAGAAGGAAAAACTGTAACTGAAGATTTGGTGGAACCTCAGAATTCAATAACCCCGGACGGACCTCAGCCACTCCGCAGATCTAGTAGGATTTCTCATCCGCCCGAGAGATATTACGGTTTTCTCATAGACGGGGATCGAGAGGATTGCATCTTGGAAGAAGATGATCCTACTAGTTTCAGGCAGGCCATTATCAGTAGGGACTCTGATAAGTGGCTGGATGCTATGCAATCTGAAATGGAGTCCATGTACACCAATAAAGTGTGGACCCTGGAAGTTGCTCCACCTGGGGTAAAACCCGTTGGATGCAAATGGATCTACAAGAAGAAACTTGGTGTAGATGGGCAGGTAGAAACCTATAAGGCTAGACTCGTTGCAAAAGGTTTTCGTCAAAGACCAGGAGTGGACTATGACGAGACCTTTTCTCCAGTAGCTATGCTTAAATCCATTAGGATCCTGCTTGCCATTGCTGCTTTCCATGACTATGAGATCTGGCAGATGGACGTAAAAATGACTTTTCTAAACGGAAGTTTAGAAGAGTGCGTTTATATGGATCAGCCAGAAGGTTTTGTAGACAGTGGGAGCAGCAGGAAGGTGTGTAAGCTGCTCAAATACATTTATGGATTGAAGCAAGCATCGCGGAGCTGGAACCTGTTTTGATGAAACAATCAAGGACTTTGACTTTATCAAGAATGAAGACGAGCCTTGTATTTATAAGAAGATTGTAGGACGAACTGTCGTGTTCCTAGTCTTGTACGTGGACGAGATTCTTTTGATAGGAAATGACATTCCTATGCTATAATCGGTCAAGCTATTCTTATCACAAAGGTTCTCTATGAAAGACCTAGGTGATGCCTCGTACATTCTGGGGATCAAGATCTACAGAGATAGATCCAAGAGACTATTGGGACTTTCACAGTCTAGGTACATAGAGACCGTACTAATGTAACCCTTCGAAAATCGTTTAGGCAGTTTTTCGGTAATCGGTTAATTTTTCGGCTTTTTCCGTAAAAAGTCAAAATAGTTATTTTTCATTGTAGACCTAATTATACAAAATTTAGATAAGATATTACTATAATTTTGTCACTAAAATGTCACTTATAATTTTCTAGTTAAATAAAATTTTTTCGTAATTAATTATTTTTTTATTATTTTAGGCTTTTTAAAATACATTAAATTAGTGATAAATAAAAATTAATTAGGTAAATTACACACTTAGGAAACATTATAAACTAAAATTTAGTGTTAATAAAATTTTATCAAGATTTTTCAAAGTTTTTGTTCTATGGTTTAAAATTTTATTCAAAAATGGCTTAAAATGGGGTTTTTTGTGTAAAAGTTTATGTGATAGTCATTAATTGAGCTTGGGAAAGGGTTTTTGTGTAGAATTTTCTACACCATTCACACAAACACACCCTCCTCTAACCTCAGGTCGAGCTGCTGCTGCCCCCTTCCATTTTTTTCCCTCACTTCTCTTGCTTTAATTCTTGCAAAAATCAACAAATTCCATGAAAAATACACACTTTTCCTTCTCAAATTCAAACCAAAACCCAAATCCATCCCTTCCCTAACCCTAATTTGTTTGAAAAGTGAAGAAAAGAGGTGTCTTAGAGGCTAGTGCAAGTTTGGATTCAACTCTTGTAAGGTATAAAATCCTAAACTAGTTGCTAACTTGTAGTTTAAATATGCTAGAATTGAAATTTGAAGTATTAGTTTAGTAGTAAATGTTTGTTTAGGAAAATCAAGAGAAGGATTTGATTTTTAAATTAGGGTTTGTAGCATGGTGGTTGGATTTAAGTTAGGGTTTGGTTATCTAATTGATTGGAGTGGTTAATTGCGTAAGGTTACGCTCGCTAAATCGTTAAATTGCGACGTTTGCATCGAATCGGTTTGAAATTTGCTTACTAGATTTTTACAAAAATTAGAATGCGATCAAATTGTGTTATGTTAGCGATATAATTAGCTTCGTATAGGACTATTAGAGTGCGCGAACGTGGGGTTTCGTCTAGTCGGGTAGTAGTTTTGTCGATTTCCCCGAAATGACGATGTTAGTTAAAGATTAGCGATTTTCGTGCGTTTTCCCGCGCACCGAGTGTGTGTTATGTTTAATTCGAGAGCGTCGATATTTGTATAATGTGACTTGCATCGTTTTAGGTTATGTAATCTTATGCTTGGTGTTGTGCAAATATAGGATCGGTCGGGGAAACATCGGACACGGCGCGTAAAGGCAAGGCGGTGGTCGGATCGGATTAGCGGGGATTTCAGGTGAGTAGATGTATTCATCTATGGGGGAAATCGTCTGAATGGCGCGAGGCGCCCCCTAGTTAGGATTACCCTACATTTTGCAAGATTTATATTGTTAGCTAGCTTATCCATTCATGTACACTGCATACCCTTATAGCGAACAGTATATTAGATTGCATGGACATTCATCTATACTTATGCGATATCACTTCGTAGGACACGAACACCATTACCATTGGCATCTGTGGCACGCGCACTATTCATGTGACACACACGCCTTTGGTAATTGCCATGCCACGTGCACTATAGAACCTGTTTAACTTAATAACGCCATTTGCATTCATATATGATATATGGAATTGCATAGCATGCATATACCTCGCATTACCATCATATCTACATAGATTTCTAGCCAAAACTCACATCATATACATTGATATCATAGACATTTATCATATATAACATGTGAACATTATGATTTTCTTGAGGATTTCAGTATTGCTGCGATTTCTGGATTTTTGGGGAAAACCGCAAGAATTTAACAAAAGCTTATATTCATCATTTTTAAAACAAAGTTGCGGTTTTCTCGTGATGTATGTGTCGTCCACCATGAGTTTTCATGTTTTCTGTTGGATTTCGAGACCCGATTCGAGGAGTGGATGAACCGTCTCGGGTACATGGTGGGCCCGGTATGGTACCCCGGGGCAAGAAGATCGAGTTGTAGACGATGAGCCTGACAGGGGAAGACTACTTACCGGTGATGTCTGGCGCGGCGGATATCCGGAGGATACCGACCGTTGTCGTGAAATTTGATGACATGGGCCGATCCGGACTGACGGAGCCCGATATTTGAGACATTGATACAGTGAGACATTGAGACAGATGGGATTTCATATTTGGTGTCGATGCTTGACACGGTTTTCAGATGATTTCTTGATGTTATTTAGCTATTATACAGATATCCTTTTTCTAAAAGATTAGAATGCAGAACTCTTAACATTTAAAACACTTAAAGACTTAATAATGACATTGCATACCTGTGCATGCATACTAGAGATATTATATCACATATGGACATGCATGTTGTGGTGCATTGCGTGCATTCTTACGATTGCCTTACTAGATGTTATATTCTACTCATGAGCTGGCAACTCACCCCCGTTGTGCCACAGTGTCTTGCAGGTCGGACTCATCAGTCTCGTAGCGGCGGGCTATCTTATCATCAGCCCCTTTTGCTCAGACTCGCGACATCGCCCATAGGTGGGTTGCGAGCACACTTTATTTCTTTTGCTTTATCCTTGTATCTATTATTCTCCATCTACCACTTTATATTGTATATGCGACCTAGTGGTGAGACTGAGAGATTTGTATATATGTGGTTTCTTTTGGGTCGAGCTCACTTGAGCCGGCGTTGTGTTTTCTGATATTTTGCGTTTCTTTTATGCTCTTTTCTTGATATTGCTATTATATTGCATGTGGTTGTGATCCGCCTTGGGCGAAGAGCTAGCTCCCGCTTGGGGATGCCATTTTTATGATTACAGGTTTATTATCTTGTTGTACCCATTTTGGGGGATAGAAAATACAGGGGAGACTCTGCCGAAATTTTCGGAAATTTTTGATGTTTTTGAAAAGGGATTCTATGCAACTTAATTGACTTAAAAAAATTGCTTTCATGAAAGGTTTTCCTTCATTCGCTTTTGATTTTGGTTTAGATTTTCTGGGCTTTGGCTGACTTAGGTTACGGTACGCCTTTAGACATCTCGTAATCTAAGTGCCAGTTACGTTCCGTACTTTCGGGTCGTGACAAAGTTGGTATCAGAGCGTATGTTTTACCTTTCTGAGTGTAGGACGACCTTGGTAGATGGAGTAGGTGACTTAAGCAGAGTGGCGTAGCGTGGGTATGATCCGCGGCATACTTACGATACGGTACTCCGCCTAAGTGACCTTAGGACATAATTGCTTGTATTTCCTTTCTTGATTCCTTGCATTCCTTGATTCTATTGCAATGTCCTTATCAGTCCTGTTTCTTATTCCAGCTTCGATACCGCCAAAGACTACGAGAGCTCAGCGGGCTGCCGCTAGGGATGAGATTCGGGCGGGCCCGTCTGAGGCGAGGATCGAGCGGAATGATACACCTACCCCTCAGGGTCATACCGATCCGCCTTATCCAGATCGTATTGCCAGACTAGAGGCCGGCATGCAAGAGTTGCGACAGATGATGGGATCTTTAGTTGAGTCCAGCCGGGCACAGAGATCCGAGGACGTTCCTTCCACCGCACAGACCACGATCGTACCTGCTGCACAGATGGTCACTCCTGCTGCTACTATGTAGACTATCCCTGTTTCACTATAGGAGTTCATGAGATTGAGACCTCCAGCTTTTACCGGTACAGATGCGACAGAGGACCCACAGGTATTTCTTGATAGGATGGCTCGGATTTGCCGTTCGTTGAGGTGTTCTGATGATAGATTGGTGGAGTTTGCGAGTTTTCGTCTGGAGGGTCTTGCCCAGACATGGTATGATTCAGTAGAGAGAGGCCGAGCTGCAGGTCTGCCTTCTATGACCTGGGATGAGTTTACATCTGCATTTCTTGCCCGTTTTCTTCCGGAGAGTGTCCGAGATGCTCGAGCCCGTAGTTTTGAGTCTTTGTGCAAGACTCCTGGGATGACAGTGCCGGAGTATGATATACAGTTTACCCAGTTGTCTCGATATGCTCCGTACCTAGTCGACACAGAAGAAAAGAGAATAAAGAGGTTTGTACGAGGGCTTGATACACAGCTATTCCTTGCCATCGGCACCCAGCGCTTTGATACATACACTGCCGCGATGGATGCAGCCTTACTTTTGGAGGAGCGTATTTCTGAGACTCCGGTCGTTTCTGGGCCGAAGAGAATCCGTACTGATACGCCAGCTCAGCGGCAGATGGGTAGACACCGCGATAGATTATTTCCGGGAGATGGTGGAGGCAGAGGATTGAGACGAGGTCAGTTATTTGGTTCATATCCACAGACCCAGCAGTCGTCTCCAGGATGTTTTCGGTGTGGGAGTCAGTACCACCATGTCAGGGACTGTACCATGGGACGCCAGGGCGCGGCGACAGTCCCGCATGTGACTTTACCACCCTCACCACCTTCTCAGAGAGCTTTACTTCCTACTCCTGATGATGCTCCACGTCAGTCAGATGCTTCTAGAGGCCGTGGGCGTGGCGGTCCAGTTCCGAGAGGACGAGGCGACAGAGGCAGAGGCCGAGGTAGAGGCAGAGGACAGCCAGCTATTAGTGGTGGACAGGCCCGAGTGTTCGCGTTGACTCCTCAGGATGCACAGGCATCCAATGCCGTCGTGACAGGTACTCTGCCAGTATGTTCTTTTGATGCACGGGTATTATTTGATCCAGGCTCCACACATTCCTATGTATCCACGTACTTTGCACCGAGGTTGGGCCGAGAGTCTTCTCCGTTAGATCAGCCGCTTGTCGTTATTACCCCGGTAGGCGAGTCTTTTGTTGCCCGTTTTGTGTACCGATCGTGTTCCGTTCGTATCGGGGAGAGAGATTCTTCAGTAGATTTGATTCTCCTCGATATGCTAGACTTTGACGTTCTTCTTGGGATGGACTGGCTAGCCACCTGTTATGCATCCGTGGACTGCCGTGAAAAAGCAGTCAGATTCAGTTTTCCTGGTGAGCCGGTTCTTATTATTCAGGGAGATCGTAGCGATACCCTTCCCAGCTTGATTTCTTCTCTTCGCGCTGGTCAGCTCTTAAGGAAAGGGTGTCAGGGATTCTTAGCCTATATTTGTGATACTCGCTCCATAGAGGTTCCGTTGGACCAGGTCCCTGTTGTGAGAGAGTTTCCTGATGTATTTCCTGACGAGCTGCCTGGTCTGCCACCAGAGCGCGAGATTGAGTTCTGTATTGACTTGATCCCCGGCACGGGGCCTATCTCTATACCGCCTTATCGGATGGCCCTGGCGGAGCTGAGAGAGCTAAAGGATCAGTTACAGGACTTGCTGGACAAAGGGCTTATCCGACCGAGTGTGTCACCTTGGGGTGCTCCCGTCCTGTTTGTTAAGAAGAAGGACGGAAGTATGCGTTTATGCATTGATTATCGTCAGCTGAACCGGGTTACTGTGCGGAACAGGTATCCCCTACCCCGCATTGATGACTTATTCGATCAGCTCCAGGGTGCAGGGTTTTTCTCGAAGGTTGATTTACGGTCAGGTTATCACCAGTTGCGGGTTCGGAAGGAGGATATTCCGAAGACCGCTTTCCGTACTCGATATGGTCATTATGAGTTCTTGGTGATGTCGTTCGGGCTCACCAATGCCCCGGCAGCATTTATGGATTTGATGAACCGCGTATTCTGGCCGTATCTCGATCAGTTCATCATTGTGTTCATTGACGACATCTTGGTTTATTCTCGGAGCCGGGAGGAACATGAGCAGCACTTACATATCACATTGCAGACTTTGAGGGAGCATCAGCTGTTCGCCAAATTCTCCAAGTGCGCATTCTGGCTAGACAGTGTCGATTTCTTGGGTCATGTGGTGACGAGAGATGGTATTTGTGTGGACCCGAAGAAGATCGAGGCAGTTCAGCGTTGGCCTAGACCAGTATCAGTTACAGAGGTTCGCAGCTTTCTAGGTCTGGCCGGCTATTATCGACGTTTTGTCCAGGATTTCTCCCGCATTGCTGCACCGTTGACCGGGTTAACCCGGAAGGGGGTTCCTTTTGATTGGACCCAGGCATGTGAGGATAGTTTCCAGCAGTTGAAGACTCGTCTGACTACTGCACCAGTGTTAGCTTTGCCTTCAGGATCAGGCGGGTTCGTGGTATATTGTGATGCTTCTAGAGTGGGGCTGGGATGTGTATTGATGCAGCACGACAGAGTTATCGCGTATGCTTCTCGGCAGCTGAGGAAACCCGAACAGAACTACCCCACCCATGATTTAGAGATGGCTGCAGTGGTATTTGCACTTAAGATCTGGAGACATTACCTATACGGTGAGTCGTGCCAGATATTCACTGACCACAAGAGTTTGAAGTATATCTTCCAGCAGCGAGACCTGAACCTGAGACAGCGCCGTTGGATGGAGTTGGTGAAAGATTATGACTGCGAGATTTTATACCATCCGGGCAAGGCGAATGTGGTGGCAGATGCTTTGAGTAGAAGGCCCGGAGGTAGCTTATCTTGTTTAAGCCCAGTGCAGATGCAGTCGTCGGCGGATTGGCAGGTGTTATGTGACAGCAGAGTGCAGTTCGAGTTTACTCCTACAGGGGGACAGCTGGCCTATTTCAGAGCACGCCCACAGTTACTTGACCGTATCCGCGAGGCACAGTCCGGCGATGCCCGTATCTTAGAGATTATTGAGCAGATTCGGTAGGGCAGAGTTTCTGAGTTCGTGATTGATGATCAGGGGATACTTCGATTTGGGACTCGACTGTGCGTGCCAGATTCAGAGGGACTGAGGCGTGATATTCTCGAGGAGGCACATAGATCAGTGTACAGTGTTCACCCAGGTTCCACCAAGATGTACCGTGATTTGAGAGAGGTTTACTAGTGGGACGGGATGAAGAAGGATATTACAGACTTTGTGTCGAGATGCTTGACTTGTCAGCAAGTCAAGGCCGAGCACCAGAGGCCAGTCGGCGAGTTACAGCCTTTGCCCATCCCTGAGTGGAAGTGGGAGCAGGTCTCCATGGACTTCATTGTGGGTCTGCCCAGGACCAGTCGAGGGTATGACTCTATTTGGGTGATTGTGGATCGACTGACGAAAGCGGCTCACTTTCTGCCAGTGAAGACCACTTTTGGATTTTCTCAGTACGCCCAAGTTTATATTGATGAGATCGTGCGACTGCATGGTGTTCCGACTTGCATCGTGTCCGACCGGGGCACCCAGTTTACCAGCCGATTGTGGCAGAAACTACAGGAAGCTTTGGGCACCCGATTGAGTTTTAGCACAGCCTTTCATCCGCAGACTGACGGTCAGTCGGAGCGTACTATTCAGACTCTTGAGGACATGCTCAGAGCTTGTGTTTTAGATTTCGGTGGTAGCTGGGATCGTCATTTGCCTTTGATCGAGTTTTCCTACAATAATAGCTTCCACGAGACGATTCAGATGGCACCTTTTAAGGCTTTATATGGGAGGAGATGTCGATCGCCTGTATGTTGGACAGAGCTTAGGGAGAGCAGTATTTTGGGGCCGCAGATTGTTCAGGAGACGACCGAGAAGATACAGCTGATTCGGGACAGGATGAGAGCGGCACAGAGCAGGCAGAAACCATATGCTGACAGGCGCCGTCGCCGACTGGAGTTCGCTGTTGGCGATCATGTTTTCCTGAAGGTCTCTCCGATGAAAGGTGTGATGAGATTTGGGCGGAAAGGGAAACTGAGTCCTAGATATGTTGGTCCTTTCGAGATCCTAGAGCATGTTGGTCCAGTCGCTTATCGGTTAGCTCTTCCGCCTAGCTTCCCCGATGTTCACCCCGTATTCCATGTCTCGATGCTCCGCAAGTACCTTCATGATCCTTCCCAGGCGATTCAGCACCAGACGATCCAGCTAGAGTGTGATCTTTCTTTCACCGAGCAGCCGGTGGTCATTTTGGATCGGCAGGTGAAGAAATTGAGGTCGAAGGTTATACCGTCCGTCAAGGTCCTTTGGCGTGGCCCGAACAGCGAGGAGGTCACCTGGGAGACCGAGGTCGAGATGAGGAAGAGATATCCCCATCTTTTTGAAGGTACGCATAGTTAAATTCTAAATTCGGGGACCGAATTTCTTTAAGGGGGGAAGATTGTAACCCTTCGAAAATCGTTTAGGCAGTTTTTCGGTAATCGGTTAATTTTTCGGCTTTTTCCGTAAAAAGTCAAAATAGGTATTTTTCATTGTAGACCTAATTATACAAAATTTAGATAAGATATTACTATAATTTTGTCACTAAAATGTCACTTATAATTTTCTAGTTAAATAAAATTTTTTTCGTAATTAATTATTTTTTTATTATTTTAGGCTTTTTAAAATACATTAAATTAGTGATAAATACAAATTTAATTAGGTAAATTACACACTTAGGAAACATTATAAACTAAAATTTAGTGTTAATAAAATTTTATCAAGATTTTTCAAAGTTTTTGTTCTATGGTTTAAAATTTTATTCAAAAATGGCTTAAAATGGGGTTTTTTGTGCAAAAGTTGATGTGATAGTCATTACTTGAGCTTGGGAAAGGGTTTTTGTGTAGAATTTTCTACACCATTCACACAAACACACCCTCCTCTAACCTCAGGTCGAGCTGCTGCTGCCCCCTTCCATTTTTTCCCTCACTTCTCTTGCTTTAATTCTTGCAAAAATCAACAAATTCCATGAAAAATACACACTTTTCCTTCTCAAATTCAAACCAAAACCCAAATCCATCCCTTCCCTAACCCTAATTTGTTTGAAAAGTGAAGAAAAGAGGTGTCTTAGAGGCTAGTGCAAGTTTGGATTCAACTCTTGTAAGGTATAAAATCCTAAACTAGTTGCTAACTTGTAGTTTAAATATGCTAGAATTGAAATTTGAAGTATTAGTTTAGTAGTAAAGGTTTGTTTAGGAAAATCAAGAGAAGGATTTGATTTTTAAATTAGGGTTTGTAGCATGGTGGTTGGATTTAAGTTAGGGTTTGGTTATCTAATTGATTGGAGTGGTTAATTGCGTAAGGTTACGCTCGCTAAATCGTTAAATTGCGACGTTTGCATCGAATCGGTTTGAAATTTGCTTACTAGATTTTTACAAAAATTAGAATGCGATTAAATTGTGTTATGTTAGCGATATAATTAGCTTCATATAGGACTATTAGAGTGCGCGAACGCGGGGTTTCGTCTAGTCGGGTAGTAGTTTTGTCGATTTCCCCGAAATGACGATGTTAGTTAAAGATTAGCGATTTTCGTGCGTTTTCTCGCGCACCGAGTGTGTGTTATGTTTAATTCGAGAGCGTCGATATTTGTATAATGTGACTTGCATCGTTTTAGGTTATGTAATCTTATGCTTGGTGTTGTGCAAATATAGGATCGGTCGGGGAAACATCGGACACGGCGCGTAAAGGCAAGGCGGTGGTCGGATCGGATTAGTGGGGATTTCAGGTGAGTAGATGTATTCATCTATGGGGGAAATCGTCTGAATGGCGCGAGGCGCCCCCCTAGTTAGGATTACCCTACTTTTTGCAAGATTTATATTGTTAGCTAGCTTATCCATTCATGTACACTGCATACCCTTATAGAGAACAGTATATTAGATTGCATGGACATTCATCTATACTTATGCGATATCACTTCGTAGGACACGAACACCATTACCATTGGCATCTGTGGCACGCGCACTATACATGTGACACACACGCCTTTGGTAATTGCCATGCCACGTGCACTATAGAACCTGTTTAACTTAATAACGCCATTTGCATTCATACATGATATATGGAATTGCATAGCATGCATATACCTCGCATTACCATCATATCTACATAGATTTCTAGCCAAAACTCACATCATATACATTGATATCATAGACATTTATCATATATAACATGTGAACATTATGATTTTCTTGAGGATTTCAGTATTGCTGCGATTTCTAGATTTTTGGGGAAAACCGCAAGAATTTAACAAAAGTTTATATTCATCATTTTTAAAACAAAGTTGCGGTTTTCTCGTGATGTATGTGTCGTCCACCATGAGTTTTCATGTTTTCTGTTGGATTTCGAGACCCGATTCGAGGAGTGGATGAACCGTCTCGGGTACATGGTGGGCCCGGTATGGTACCCCGGGGCAAGAAGATCGAGTTGTAGACGATGAGCCTGACAGGGAAAGACTACCTACCGGTGATGTCTGGCGCGGCGGATATCCGGAGGATACCGACCGTTGTCGTGAGATTTGATGACATGGGCCGATCCGGACTGACGGAGCCCGATATTTGAGACATTGATACAGTGAGACATTGAGACAGATGGGATTTCATATTTGGTGTCGATGCTTGACACGGTTTTCAGATGATTTCTTGATGTTATTTAGCTATTATACAGATATCCTTTTTCTAAAAGATTAGAATGCAGAACTCTTAACATTTAAAACACTTAAAGACTTAATAATGACATTGCATACCTGTGCATGCATACTAGAGATATTATATCACATATGGACATGCATGTTGTGGTGCATTGCGTGCATTCTTACGATTGCCTTACTAGATGTTATATTCTACTCACGAGCTGGCAACTCACCCCCGTTGTGCCACAGTGTCTTGCAGGTCGGACTCATCAGTCTCGTAGCGGCGGGCTATCTTATCATCGGCCCCTTTTGCTCAGACTCGCGACATCGCCCGTAGGTGGGTTGCGAGCACACTTTATTTCTTTTGCTTTATCCTTGTATCTAGTATTCTCCATCTACCACTTTATATTGTATATGCGACCTAGTGGTGAGACTGAGAGATTTGTATATATGTGGTTTCTTTTGGGTCGAGCTCACTTGAGCCGGCGTTGTGTTTTCTGATATTTTGCGTTTCTTTTATGCTCTTTTCTTGATATTGCTATTATATTGCATGTGGTTGTGATCCGCCTTGGGCGAAGAGCTAGCTCCCGCTTGGGGATGCCATTTTTATGATTACAGGTTTATTATCTTGTTGTACCCATTTTGGGGGATAGAAAATACAGGGGAGACTCTGCCGAAATTTTCGGAAATTTTTGATGTTTTTAAAAAGGGATTCTATGTAACTTAATTGACTTAAAAAAATTGCTTTCATGAAAGGTTTTCCTTCATTCGCTTTTGATTTTGGTTTAGATTTTCTGGGCTTTGGCTGACTTAGGTTACGGTACGCCTTTAGACGTCTCGTAATCTAAGTGCCAGTTACGTTCCGTACTTTCGGGTCGTGACAACTAAAGAGATTTAGTATAGAAGATTCCAAGCGCGGTAATATACCCGCATTGCACGGAATCACCCTCTCCAAGGAGATGTCTTCCAAGACTGACGAAGAGAGGGTTCGCATGAGCACTATACCCTACGCTTCGGCGGTAGGATCTATAATGTATGCGATGCTATGTACAAGACCAGATGTAGCTTACGCGCTAAGCGTGGTGAGCCGGTATCAGTCAGACCCAGGTGAGGACCACTGGACAGCAGTAAAGAACATTCTCAAGTACCTGAGAAGGACTAAGGAGATGTTCCTGATTTACGGTAATGGAGACCTCAGGGTCGAGTCCTTTACCGACTCAAGCTTCCAGAGTGACAAGGATGACAGCAAGTCTATCTCGGGTTTTGTGTTTACCCTCAACAGAGGGGCGGTATGTTGGAAGAGTTCCAAACAGGATAGCGTCGCAGACTCGACGATGGAGGCTGAATACATTGCTGCAAGCGATGCCGCAAAAGAGGTGGTTTGGATAAAGAAGTTCATAGCTGAACTTCAGGTGGTTCGTCCATTGTTGATCCGATACTAGTGTATTATGATAACAATGGGGCTATAGCTTTAGCGAAGGAACCACGGTCCCATCAGAAATCTAGGAACATCTTAAGGCGGTATCACCTGATCAGGTAGATCGTAGATCGCCAGGAGATCGAGGTCCGGAGAGTGGATACGTAAGACAACACGGCGGATCCATTTACAAAGACCCTCTCTCAAGCACAGTTCGAGCGACTTTTTGGGATGTTGGGTATGCGGTACGCCAGCAGCTGGCCTTAGAGCAGACGTTGGGTATTCGGTACTCCAGTCACTGGCCTTTAGTGCAAGTGGGAGATTGTTGGATGTATATGCCCTAGAGGCCAGTATTGTATATGTATACATATGAATACTAGGGATACGTATGTACAGAACAATCTTACTCAGTTTTATAGTATATTATTTGACTTGTCTTTATCGGGATATGTGTATTTATTTGTATTCTTGTTATATCTGGTTTGCACATATTGATAAAGACTCGATACGGTAGTATACTATTGTGGTTTGTCTTTATCTTAACATGGCATATGTCATACTCGTTATTACATATTGCGGTTACATATTGATAAAGCCCCTAGGATCTTACTTGACTACCTGCGTTGTGATGGCGATCATACTTGTGGGAGCAGGGTAGTCCATAAGCACATCCTTAAATGGTTCCCAGTCGCGTGAGTATCGAGACTGGGCACTGATACTCCAGAGTAGACTGGTGTATACGTTTCTACCCCCGTCGGGGGATGGTTGGTCCCGCAGCCATTGGTCTGATGCACCTAAGATCGTATGCAGGTGCTCACTGGGTGTGAGTACACTAGACAGACTCGCCGAGAATTTCCATATGGTACTATACCTATCGTCAGATGGAAGTTCTCAGGTGACATGTGTACAGGTTAGTCTTTGGACCCGAGATCGGCATTTGTCTCGTGTGAGTTCCCACTGAACTTTGATCACTACCCTACTACGGCTCTACTGAGTCGTGCAAACAGGTTTTGGTTGGGTTCAGTCCCGAGCCACATGGAGGCAGTGAGAGATTGTCGGGGATTCGTCTCTCCCGGTATAGGGAGTTGATATCGTACTGTGATTCGATTAGTCAGGACCATAAGACCTTGGCCAAGGCACTTGGGATTTACTGATAGGTTGATCAGTAGTTTCCCGGATTGGTCCCGAGCCACATCGGCACGACTTATCATGTTGTTAGGGTCTGACGTTCACTATCCCCTAGACCCGGTATACGATACTCTTTGACGAAGAGACCGGACTGTACGGATATTGTCACGGATAGGCTCAGTAGGAGATCCGGATGAGTTTGCTCATCGGCCTTCTTTTCGACAGGTATCTGGATAGCCGTTATGTACAGCTAGTGCCGCTGACGTGCTTGTGGTTAAACCCACTGCCAGAGTACTGTCGAGTCTTTAGAGTCCCACACAGAGGGTTTCCCTGATTTAGGAGAAATGATATAGTAGCCGTATTGGATACGTGCAGGGTTCGATCGATTGATATACTTGTTACTCGGATTTTCGATCGGACAGTTTGTAATACTAGCCGGCTCGGGTTTGAGCCGGATTATTAAATCAGGTATTGATTTAATAATTTACGTATATGTATTTCGATATATATTCTAGTATTACGTTCTTCGTGTTATTCTATCTCTTTTGGGCGTTCGGATTTTTATCTGATTGCCGGTATATTTGTACAGTAGACTGAAATCCGTATTTATTACAGATTTCCTTCTAGAAGGTGGCCACCTCATTATGGATTTTCCATTTATTTGATAAATGGAAATGGGGTGTAAAGTGAGAGGTGAGGGAGGTATGGAGTTGACCATGCTTCAATAGTTTACAAATGAATTTATAATTCATTTTGGGTTTACTATTGAAGCATGGTTGCTATTGTTTAATGAAAGAAATGAACATACAAAACTCTTGTGTGTGAATTTCTCTGTCATGCTTGCTCATTTTTCTTGAGCTCCATTTTCTCTCCAAGCTCCTCCCTCCTCTTGCTTTCATCCATCTTCATCTTCTTCCTCTTCACTAACATTCTTATGTGTTGAGAAACAAGTGAAGATGTTTGAAAAGAGAAAGCAAACACTTAGACATCCAAACTACATCCTAAATTACTTGGACTAGCATCCCAAGTCTCTAGTTGCTCTTTTGACACTTAGCAAAGAGCTAGAGCCATGGATCACATTCCCCAGGTGGATCATCAAGGACCAAGGAAGGCCGGAGAATAAGCTCGATCCCGGAGGACCGACAGAGCAAGGAAAGAAGATCAAGCAAGTTCAAGGTGGCTAGTAGGATCGAAGGATGAAGAACGAAGACCGAAGGACTTGGTTCGTTTGGTAAGAATTTCTCATCATTGTAGATAGCTCTCCTAGTGTAGCTAGTTAGTTTTATGGAAAGATCCGGGTTTTAGAGTTAAACTAGTGCCAAGTTTTTGTTCGTTAGAAAATTTTTGTTCCGCATTTGGCCACGGAAGTTGGCCGGGGCACTAGGGTAACCCTTCAGAATTAATAGAATTAAATTCTAATTAAGGGAAATCAAAGACCCTAACTAAGAAAATATTTCTTTAAATCTTTCCAGAGAAAAAAGATGGTGCTCTGTAAAATGGAGCACCGTTGGATTAAAAATCCAATGGTAATTAAAAATCACCAATTTATGGAAAGATTTTATACAAGGAAAGATTTCCCTGAAATTCACCTGGAATAACAGATAAAAGATCTTTTGGATTAAAAATCCAATGGTGAATAAAATTCACTGAGTGATCTAAAAGATCTTGTTGGTTACAAAATCAATTAAAATCTTTCAATGAAAGATTGACTAAACAAACTGATTCTTTTCTTTCTCCTATAAATAGGAGCCAAGAAGAGAAGAGACGAGAGCTACTTTTTTTTGGGAAATATACAACAACAGAGAGAAGAAATAGAGGAGAATTTAATTCTCAAGAAAGAAAAAAAAGATCTCTTCAGAGAAAAGAAACCCTAGATGAGAAAAGGGAAAGAGATCTAAGTTCCATAAAACAAAGAGAATTTAATTCTCAATCTAAGAGTTTAACTCTTCTGCAAAAAGAACTTAGTTCTTTCTCTGGTTGAAGATCTGCAGAATCAAATCTCCCCATAGGTTGAGAATTTAATTCTCATCGGGTTGAGATTCTGCCATGCAGATCCAAGACATAGAGGGAGAATTGAGTTTAGATAATTTAATTCTCCTAAATTCACAGGAATTTAATTCCTCCAAGATAAAACTAGGGTTTAAACCTACTTGAGAATATAATTCTCCCAAATTCATAGGAATCTAATTCCTCCAAAACAGAACTAAGGTTTAACCCTATATGAGAATTTAATTCTCCCAAATTCATAGGAATTTAATTCCTCCAAAACAGAATTAGGGTTTAACCCTACTGAGAATTTAATTCTTCCACATATATAGGAATTTAATTCCTCTAAAACAGAATTAGGGTTTAACCCTACAGAGAATTTAATTCTTAAAACAAGAGACTTAAAGCTCTCCATGCACGTAAAGAACTTGGTCATGTGGTAACACGTGACCCCCATTCTCAACGAACAGAAAAGAGAGAACAAAACTAAGTCACGTGTTCCCATGTGACCCCTAAACAGACTCCTCAAAATGAGAAAGAAAAAGCTTTGAGGCAATGCCTCATGTGCTCACACGTGACCCTCATAAATAAAGGGAACAAAGCCAAAGGCAAAATCGATTTTGGGCGCCCTCATGTGTCCCCACGTGACCCCTAATAAACACTTTAATAAATCAATGCATGGGTGCCCGTCACGTGCCCACAAGTGATGGCTGTGAAGACTTAAGTGTTTGACACCTTTGAATACTCTGAGAATAAAACAAAGGAAGACTGGTCCCCACCTTTGGGTGCCCTCACGTGTCCCCACGTGACCCATTCCTAATTTGAGGGTTTTATTTCCAGTGTTTAACATTGTTATCCTCTGGTGTTTAACACTAATTTGAGAGTTTTATTCCCAGTGTTCAACACTAATTTGAGAATCTTATTTCTAGTGTTTAACACTAATTGAGAGTTTTATTTCCAGTGTTTAACACTGTTGTTATCTAGTGTTTAACACTATTTTTTTTAACCAAATTGGTTAATTTTCCAGAGGCAAAGCCTCCCATTCAAAATTGAGTAAAAACTCAGAGCTATAATGTTTAATGCTCAGTCAAAGACCAAAATGATAACAGAGCCCTCAAACTCTTGTTTAGCATTGCTAAGTGATGAAGGGCTGAACCCAGACAAGTGTTTAATGGTCCAACAAAGGGCCAATATTTCAAACTTAATTGGACTTAGCCCAAGTTGGCCATAAGTCCTCAATTCAAACTTAACTGAGCCAATTGTTCATAATACAATTAATTGATCTTAGTTCCAAATTGGACTACATGTCATTTAATCTACCTCGGTTCAAAGGTACATCTCTTCACTCCTTTGATATTTGTCGTTGTAATTCCTCAACGTCTTCAAAGAGGTGACGGGTCCCGACAACCACACATTTCATAGACTATGACGTCTCTAAACTATGGACTGTGGGGTCCTTAAACTCATGGACTATGATGTCCTTAATCTCGACCGTGATGTCTTTAAACTAACATTGGACTGTGGGGTCCTTAAACTCATGGACTATGATGTCCTTAATCTTGACCGTGATGTCTTTAAACTAACATTGGACTATGATGTTCTTAACCTCGACCGTGATGTATTTAAACTAACATTGGACTGTGGGGTCTTTAAACTCATGGACTATGATGTCCTTAACCTTGACCGTGATGTCTTTTAAACTAACATTGGACTATGATGTCCTTAACCTTGACCGTGATGTCTTTAAACTAACATTGGACTGTGGGGTCCTTAAACTCATGGACTATGATGTCCTTAACCTCGACCGTGATGTCTTTAAACTAATATTGGACTGTGGGGTCCTTAAACTCATGGACTATGATGTCCTTAATCTCGACCGCGATGTCTTTAAACTAACATTGGACCAAGATGTCCTTAAACTAACAATGGACCACCATGTCCTTAAACTGGCAATTGACCGCAAAGTCCCTAAAGTAGAACAATAGAGCCCAAATGCTCTCTTGTTGGATCTAAATGATCCCATTAAGTAGATCTTAGTCTAAAATTAGACTAACGTATCCTTAACAAATGGTTAAGTTTACCTTAGTCTAAAATTAGACTAACGTGTCCTTAACAAACTGTTAAGTTAATCTTAGTTTAAAATTAGACTAACGTATCCTTAACAAACATTTAAGTTGATCTTAGTCTCAAATGAGACTAACGTATCCTTAAACCCAACCCCAAACCCAAATCTAAGAAGATACGGATTTGGACTAATCCACGCCCTACGGGCGACAACATAAATTAGTCTCCGTATACAATCCACGGGCAACCAAAAACAAAACAAATACACACGACACGAAGTGACCATCTGGAGAAGGAGAAAGTGGTTACCGCGATACAATAGCGTAATTAACTGCAGGAGTTTGCGCCTGCAGGGAAGAGCATCCCCACAATCAAAAACCCCTCAACGAGGGGGAATCTAACGAAGTCTGCTACATCGGCCGCATCCGTTTAAACCTTCGATATATGGTGTCATAAATCAACTTGGCATCTTCGGAGAGGTGGACGGATAGCACCAATTAGCATCTGCCCCCAAATTCAGGCAAGACGTTTGTCTTCCCGGCTTTCGGAGGGGAGCAGTAGCTTCCTACCACGACCGACAGGGATCAAAAGCCCTCCCAGAGGCAGTCGAGCCCGACCCTCGCTCGGCTATCCTTCAGGACAAAAGCCCTCGCCAAGAGGCACTGGGCAGTAACCCTGCCCGGCCAAGGGTCCTTAGTAAGCTTCTTACAGCCCCTCCCGTGCTAAGGACCAAAGTCTTCCCAGAGGCAGTCGAGCCCGACCCTTGCTCGGCTATCCCCGGCTGGTAGCTTCCTACCACAACCGACAGGGATCAAAGTCCTTGCCAAGAGGCATTGGGCAGTAACCCTGCTCGGTCCCTGTCCTAAAGGATCAAAGCCCCCGCAAGAGGCAACCGAGCAGCTATCCTGCTCGGTCATCTCCGGCTGGTAGCTCCCTACCCATGACGCCAGGGATCAAAGCCCTCGCAAGAGGCATCCAAGCGGCTACCCTGCTCGGTCATCCCAGGCTGGTAGTTTCCTACCCACGACGCCAGATATCAAAGCCCTTGCCAAGAAGCAACCGCGCTGCTTCACTGTCCAGTCATCCTTAGTGGGCTTCTTACAGCCCCTCCAACGCTAAGGATCAAAGTCCTCCGTAGAGGCACCCGAGCGGCTTCCCTGCTCGGCTATCCCTGGCCGGTAGCTTCCCTACTCGTAACGTCAGAGATCAAAACCCTCGCCAAGAGGCAACCGCGCAGCTTCACTACCCGGTCATCCTTAGTGGGCTTCTTAGAGCCCCTCCAACGCTAAGTATCAAAAGTTCTCCCAGAGGCAGTCGAGCCCGACCTTCGCTCGGCCATCCCTAGCTGGTGGTCGTTGCTCGCAATGCCAGAAATCAAAGGCCCTTGCCAAGGGGCAACCGAACAACTTCCCATTCATGCTCACTCATCCTCTAAGCCCATTCATGCTCGGTACAAATACGGCGGACATCTCTCTGCCCATCACATGCAGAGGACTCGAAGCCCCAACAAGAGATATCAGATCTATTCAAGTCGGGACAATCCCCCCTCGACTTCGGGGCCATGGAATACCTCCTTCTCAGCAGCACTCGGCACGCTTGACGAGTGATCGAGATCAACTCGACGTACGATTGCCTGACATGGAAGCCCAAAAAAGCAAGCAGGGATATTCCATGAATACTCTTCACATCCAAAAGATAAAGTGTAAAGCAATGAAACAGCAAGAGTTTTATTCGCACAAGTAAACGTTTTTACAGGGGTATTGGGGGCTCCCCAGCCTTACAAAGTTCCAGACGCTTACAAAAGAGGGACGAGGAAATGTCAAAAAGGCCTAAGTCGCAAACCCCCTTGCGTCTTGCTTCCCTCATCACTGTCATCGCGGTCTGCCGGAGGCTTCACCACCGGAGGTTTTGCCACCAGGGGTGCGCCTCGCTTCCCTCATCGTTGTCTGCCGGAGGCCTTGCCACCGGGAGTGGGACCCGAGCACGGAGCTCGCCATCGGTGAACTCGGGAAGATGCTCCTTCACGGCATCCAGAGCCTTATTCCACGCGACGGCGGAATACTCGCCAAGCTCGGCGTAAAACTGCTCTGACACCTTGTAATCGGCCACAGCTTTCCTAACCCGAACCTCGGCAGTCTCGGCCGCCAGAAGCGCCGCCTCGGCATCCTTCCTGCTGGCGTCTCTCTCCTTCTCCATGGCCGTGAAGCGATCGGCCAGATCCGCTAGCTTCCTCTCGGTAACTCGGTGGGATGCACTCAGGCGATGATAGACACCTCGATTCGCTGAATTGGTGAGCTCCGCAACCTCTACACGGGCTGCCAGGACATCGGCCCTTGCCCTCTCCAGACACAGGTCACGCCGCAGGACCTCGACCTCCGAAGGAAACGCTTCTACCGGCCTCGGTGCGTAGAACGCCCCTTCGGCCTCCATACGAATAGCGAGGGCACAGTGTTGAAGGACCTGACGGGAAGCGGATGAGAAACTTGGAGGCGCTCGAGCCAAAGAAAGGAAGGTCAAAAAAAAACAACGCGTAGAGGAGTTCGTACCTGGACCGCCCCTTGGGCTATGGCCTCTATTTGGACCCTCAGGGTGCCATGCGGAAGCCTTCCCCCGGCCAACTCTTCCATCCCGGCGAGCAGGCCGGCAGCGACGGATAGCCCAGATGGAGCCATGAAGACGGCATCACCTCCCTGCACGGGAATCCCCTCAGGAACCCTCGACGGCGGCGCACGAGAGATTGTCCTTTTCCTTTTAAGGGGGTCCCCGTCCTCGCCCTCCCCTCTGTCTCTCGTCTGGGGCTCGGATGACCGTGGACATCTTTGGCCGCCGCCGGAACAATCACCAGGAGCCGTCAACAAAGCGGACGGCCCTATCGCCGGCGGAACATTCGACGCAGAGCATGAGCCAGCCAGGGGCACGGCCGCGCCGCTGGCCTCCTTCTGGAACAAGAAACCCAAAGAGTGGGAACGAACCATGTATCCAGCCCAAAAGAAGAAGAGCGCCGAGCTGCCAAGACTTAGAAGAAAGGAAATTTGAAAGAGTAGGGGCCCTGGAGTGGGCCCCACCCCTACTTATCACCGCGAACGACCTCATCCAACGACGCCCTTCATCTCCCGCCAAAGCGCCCCCTCACGTTCAACGGCTCCGATCGCTCCACTTGTCGTTCCCACACTGGCCTGCATCCCATCAGACTCATGTCTGCACACGTCGCGTCGGCCAACCGACGCTTGACACGCGTACCGTCGCTTCAGTGACAGGATGCACGAACCGGCGCACCTTCCTTAAATGCAGAGATCTCGCCCTGATTCGCTGGCAGAAAAGACAGCTGACAGCCCGGGAACGCGTCCCGGCGAAGTCTTGAGAGGGAGCTCACCTCGGGCGGCCCGGCAGTGCACTCTTGACCCGACCCGCCAGCTGATCGGGACAAGAGTGGGGGGCTAATGATGATGCTCTATATTGGCAATCTCCCAGATCAGGACACGTGGCAGATGACGTGTCCCAAAATTCAGAAGAAAGGGCCCACAGGGGCCGACCAGGCCACCCCTATACCCGAACTGCAAGCACAAGCTGGCTCTCCTCAGGACCCCCTGCAAATTGGCCTCCTCGGCCTCTTAGCTTGCCCCGAGCTGTCACAGGAACAAGACTCCTCGGCCCTCCTGCTCGTTCCCGAGCTCTCCTGCCGAGGCCATTTTCCTCAGTCCCTCCGACCGACCAACTCCACCACTCACAAGCGTAACCGACGCTTCGCAAATCTCGCCATACGTAGATTCTCCGCCAGCAATATCCCACGTTCCACGCCTTCACGATCCCCATTAACGGGCGATCCGCTCATTACGCGGACGTGACGTTGGGAGTGTAACTGCTGGCGAGATTCTCACGCCTGCTGCTGCGTGCTGCCGCCATTATATAAACCCCTATCACAGAGGGGTCAAGTAAGCCTTTTTCACCCCACTTAGCCGTTACTCTGCTCGGATCTCGTACTAACTTGATCATCGGAGGGTCCTCGGTGGTACCAAACCACCCCGGGACTTCTTTGCAGGTACTCGGCGTTGACTCCTTAAAACCACCAATCTCCTCAAAACCCATTGAGACCCACACACAACAGGAGATCACCTCCAAGATCCACCGGAGATCGACAGAAGACAACATCTGACGGAGACCCGAAAAGGACCTCCATCAATCAACTTTAGTTCCGCACCTTCTCCATTTCACATTTTCATTGATAAGGCATAGCTTGACTTGTTAACATATGTGGAAACCAATCGATTCCTTATGTTCATCGAAATATTTTGTTAGTGGGCCATAAATTGATATGTAATATGAAACAAGGAGTGTATCTTTCCAGTCATGCATTGTTTTGAGCGATCATAAATTGAAATGCCTGACACAATATTAAAGCACAGCATATACAATTTTGAATTATCTATCGACATTGAGCGATAAGAAAATTAGACAAAAATTAGGGAATCGAGAGATTCTGCTTCTCCTGAAATTGAGAGATTGAGGGCTTTTTTCTAGAATAGCAAAGCTTAGAACTGTAAAAACTATTTTCAACATCACGCAAAATCCAAATAACAAATAATGGAGCAAAGTTGGATTATATATTATTTAGTAGCAGCTCAAGTTATCTAGACGGGCTGCACTTATCTTCAGTAAATGCCTCACAGCCCTTGATGAAATCCTTCGGCTGAAATCATTTCACTTGACTCTCCATTGCCTTTTATGATCGCTCAAAACAATGCAAGACTTGTAAGATACACTCTTTGTTTCATATTACAGATCAATATGTGGCCCACGAACAAAATATTTTGATGAACAAGTTAAGCTGTTAGAAATTTAGTGTAGGATCGAAAAATGATGGGTACATGTAAATGAATTTATTGACTCTGAGGCACAATCGACTTTCTTCAAGTATTTACTTGTTCTCACTCAAATTGAGTTTGCTAAAGGGTTGCAGATAAGAATCCATCAAGATACAACAGAGTCCGAAATTCTTGCGATCAGCAAAAATCGAAAAAACGTCGAAATTCTATTCGAAATAGTAAGGGAATAGCAGAGAAGTGTTAGTCGATGTCGTGCACCCCGCGAATTCGCGGAGAGGCGGAATTTACAAAAAACGATTTTCACAAAGCTCGCAACACCGACTAAACTTTAGGATCTTAACAGAAAGCTTAACTAGCTATACTATTAGGATCTTAACAGAAACCTTAACTAGCTATACTATTAGGAGGTTCTAACTAATATGTTAGGATTTATATCTCCTTGAACCATGTCCTTCAGGTCTTCTTCTCCTTCTCTTCTTTAGCTCCTCGAAAATTGGATCGAGCTTGCAACGTCGGACTCCTCGCGTCAAAGACGATCCATCCGAGAGTATGTGCTTCAAGCTCCAACCTCTAAACCGAGATAACTAGGGTATCCAGTTTGCTAAGCTAAATAGCTTAGGTGATGTAGAGTATCTAATTGAGTGTTTTATCTCATGAGACTCTATATTTCACAACTCATATGAGGGTTAGAGTCTTGAGGAAGAAGGAGAGGGAAAATGTGGTGAGAGAATGAAAGAATGCAAATGAGCTAGGTCTTGCAAGTGAAGAATGACACCCCCCCATCTCACTCATTCAAGCATGGATTATTTCACAATAAGAAATTACAACCATGCTTGAATAGTGAATCCAAATAAAAAAAGAAATATAAAGATCCATGTTTCACCCATGCCATGTATGTCTCCAAATTGCCACCTCATTAATCTATTTCTCAAAATAGATAAAGCAAATAATGAGGTGTCCCCTTCTAGAATCATGTCATATAAAATTACAAGAATGCCCTCACCGTATGTACATACCCGTATTCCGAAAAATACGAATATAATGAGATGATAACAATCCAATAATATAATACTAAAATCCGGCTTAAACCAAACCCCACTAGTATTATCTATCCGAACATCATCCGTGTAGCCAGTACACGTATGTGATCGGAACCCTACCGTAAAACCATACGGTCTCTACATCGTTTCGTCCGAAGCAGAGAAACCCTCTGTGTGGGACTCTACAGACTCGACAGTACGCTGGCAGTGGGTTTAACTACAAGTCCGTCAGCGGTACTAGCTGTTAGTTATGTATATGCTCTAGAGCCTATTATTGTACATATAATGTATATTATAGTGGATGCTTGGATATATATAGAGAGAACTTTCTTGCTCGATATGATAGTATGCTATCTGGTTACTCTTTATTTTAACATGTAGACTTGTATTGTGATACTGTCTTGCTCTCACATAGTGATAAAGCCTTTAGGATGTGTATTTGACTATCTGGACTATGATGGATATCATACTAGTGGGGCCAACGGTAGTCCACAAATATATCCTATAATTGTTCCTAGTCGAGGGTGTATCGAGACAGGGTATCGATATTCCAGAGTAGACTAACGTATACGCTTCTTGATCCATATGATGGGCGATGGATAATTCCACATCCATTGGTGTTTGACATCAAAGATGGTATACGGGTGCTCAGTGGAGACTGGATACACTGAACAGACTCGCCGAGAACTCCTAGTTGGTATTATACCTATTGTCAGATAGCAGTCTCTGGTGACACTGGTATATGTTAGTCTGTAGACCCGAGATCATCATAGAGTCTTGTGTGATTCCCACTGTGCTTTGATTTCCACCTTACCACGTTCAAGAGAACGTGCAAAACGGTGGCTTTTGGGTACAGTCCCGAATCACATGGAGGCAATGAGCGATAGGAAGGGATTCGTCTCTCCCGGTATTGGGGGTTGATTTTGCGCTGTGTTCGATTGGCCATAACGATAAGTCCTTGGTCAGGGCTGATACGGAGATTTACTGATAAGTGTTATCAGTAGTTTCTCGACCCGTTATGAGCCTTACATAGGCACGACTTATTGGTTACTGGGGTCTGACGTTTACTACCCCTTGACTAGATATGCGACATATTAGACGAAGAGACCGGACTGTACGACAGTGTTACTGACAGGCTTTACAGGAGCTAGAGCGGGCTTGCTTGTTGATCTTCTGATCGCTCAATACCCGAGTAGCCGTTACGTCCAGCTAGTACCGCTGACGGCTTGTGGTGCTTGATATGATTATCACCTACTGCTGGCATATTGACGAGTGTTTAGAGTCCTACACAGAGGTTTACTGGCTCAGGCAAAACGAAGTAGGAGCACATATGTGATATGTGCGGGATCGAGATTAATACGTGTATGTGATACCGTATTCTGTTATCACGATATGTGTAAGTCCGCGGCAGCGCCCCGGACATCTAACAGACGCCAATATGCGGAACAAAACTTTTACGACTGGCGCTATCGTGTACTTAATCCCGGATCGTCCATTAAAGCTAAACTAACAAATTGTAAAGAGAGTAGAATTGTTATACCGAATGATCCGAGTCCTTCGGTCTTCAACCATCATCCCACGCTATGTTGCAACTGATCCGAACTTGCTTGATCTCCGGTCTCGTCGTCCAGGTGGCACCACGTCGACGGATATTTAAACGGGCTCCCGCCTCTAAACCGAGGCAACTCGGTCGTCAAGTTTTCTAAAAGAGACGACCAAGATGAAGTAGAGAATGAGTAGAATATTTTGTCTCGTTACGTCCAAGGCTATGGACGAACGGTTAATAGAAGTTGCCAATTGAAATCGGGTGAATGGAAATTGAACTAGGAAATTTCCATACGCTAAACTATCATGATCTTTTTCTCTCAAGCAAATGGAAAAATTCCTCATCCTTACAAAGAGGGCCGGCCACAATATATAGGAGAGGGAGGGTGAGTGTAGGAGAGGGAAGGGTGAGCTTAAGGAAAATATCTAGTGTGTGAACACTAAGTGTGACCACAAAGTGTGAACACAAAGTATGAACACAATAAATGCACCATTAATGAACAAGTGAGTCACAAGCCTAATCACCACTTCTAGAACCTTCTAGAAGCATGACTCACCCTCAAGACGAAAAAAAAAATCCGTATTTAACCGAATGTTAAATACGGCTGATAGAAAACTGGAAACTGGCAACTTCCAAAAATCATCCCGAAACGAATTTCAGGATAACCCCGTAACAGTATAAACATACCCGCATTTATATTACGACCGAATATAATGTAGGGTTCCTAGGCACGCTAATGAGGTCTCTCAAGGCATCAACCATGCCAATTTCAAACTTTACAAGTGCCGAGAAACCCTAATACGGATCGTTAACTAGAATTTTAGGCGACAAAAGCAACTAGTTAACAAATTAACTAAGTGAACGGAAATACAACCTTTGTAGATCCGGTCCTCCACCTCCATAGCTCCGCAATGAAGTCCTCTCCGCTGTACAAATCGGATCTTGGACTCTAGTGTCGGCTTCATCGGAGAAATGGACGGGCTAGGGCGTCGACTGCGATGCCGAAGATGATCTACGTCGAAGCATCACAAGATCAAGCTCCCACTTCACCAAGTCATGAAACTTGTGAAGAAAACACACTCTACTACTTGGCAAGAGGTAGAGGATGAAGAAATAGGAAGTGGGTTCACCTTAGAATTGGATTTCTCACTCTTTTTCATCAATCACCATTGATGGTTCAAGCTTTTTCTTCGTGTGAAAAAGAAGAAGAAGAAGATGATCATGATATGATAAGTTAATTAAAAATAGAAAAGAAATGAATACTTATCATATTACAACCATGGTTAAGTGTAGAGAATGAATCATGGTTAAGTGGAATGGTTAGGGTTAAGCATGAGACAAAATGGTCACTTAGTCAAACCTTCATGAATCTTCATGAAAGAACAAAGAAAGCCACCATTTTTCTCTTTTGCTTTTATTTTCCAAAACTAATAAATAAATAAATGAATGAATAAATAATCATAACCCTAACCATTCATATAACCATGGTTCAATCTTCACACAAACACAAGTAAGCATGTATCATCAAACATGATACAATCAAGTGTACACAAAAATATATCACATATACAATGTGCACAAACAAGTGAGAAAAACCATTTAAAGTGAACCAATACTAGTTAGTGCAAAGTAATATATCAAATATATAATTATGCATTAAATCATTAAATCAACATTTGATTTAACGATCCGGTCATATCACATATAACCGACTAGTATCCAATGTATCGGCTTATCGAATCAATCCTTGATTCGATAACTAGGTTATATCACATACAACCAAATGGATACATTCATCGCGAGAATAGAATACGGTATCACATACACGCATTATTCTCGGTCCCGCACATATCTCATATGCGCTCCTATTTCGTTTCGCTTGAGCCAGGAAACCTCTGTGTAGGACTCTAAAGACTCGTCAATACGCCGGCAGCAGGTGATGATCATATCAAACACCCACAAGCCGCAAGCGGTCTGCTAAACGTAACGGCCATCCGGGTATTGAGCGATCAGAAGATCGACGAGCAAGCCCGCTCACACTCTTATGAATCCAACCAGTAACACTTACCATACAGTCCGGTCTGTTCGTCTGATATGTCGCATATCTCGCCTAGGGGTGGTAAACGTCAGACCCCAATAGCTCGATAAGTCGTGTCGATATGAGGTCTATAACAGTTCGAGAAACTACTGATAACACTTACCAGTAAATCTTAGCAACCCTGGCCAGGGATTTCCGGTTATAGCCAATCGAACACAGCGCAACATCAACTCCCTATACCGGGAGAGACGAATCCCCTCCTATCGCTCATTGCCTCCATGTGATTCGGGACTGTACCCAAAAGACACCGTTTTGCACGCCCTCTTGGACGTGGTAAGGTGGAAATCAAAGCACAGTGGGAACCACACAAGACTCTATGACGATCTCGGGTCAACAGACTACTCTGTACCAGTGTCACCAGAGAACTGCCATCTGACGTAAGGTATAATACCATCTGGGAGTTCTCGGCGAGTCCGTCCAGTGTACCCAGTCTCCACTGAGCACCCGTGTATCATCTCTGATGTCAAACACCAATGGATATGGGATCATCCATCGCCCATCTGTATGGGTCGAGAAGGTATACGCTAGTCTACTCTGGTATATCGATGCCCCGTCTCGATATACCCACGACTAGGGACTTTGAAGGATGTACTTATGGACTACCATGTCCCCACTAGTATGATCCGCATCATAGTCCAGGTAGTCAAGTACACATCCTAAGGGCTTTACCAACATGTAACAGAGAGACAATCAGTGTACACGTTAAGGTAAAGAGCAACCAGATAGCATACTATCATGTCGAGCAAGAAAGTCCTCCCTATATATGTCCCAGCATCCACTACAATATACATCCTATGTACAGTAATGGCCTCTAGGGCATACATATAACTAACAATCTCCCACTTGCACTAGGGCCATCTGATAGCAGTAGTTGCAGTATCTCATACACAACCATCCCATAAAAGTCTCTCTCTGGGAAAAGGCCTTTGTGAGTGTATCCGCCGTGTTGTCCTCTGAGTCTACTCTCCTAACCTAGATCCCCTAGAGATCAACTATCTCCATGATCAGGCGATACTGCGTTAGAATATGTCTGGATCACTGATGGGACTGGCGTTCCTTGGGATAAGCCACAACTCCATTGTCTCACAATGGTAGGAACGTAGTTCATCTCATGAACTATTATACACCCAAACAGCCTCTTTGGTAGCATCTTAAGTAGCGATGTATCCTGCCTTTATCGTCTAGTATGCCACGGTATCTAGCTTGGAACTCTTCCAACATACCGTCCCTTTACTGAGGGTAAAGACAATGCCTGTGACTGACACTCAGTCGTCTTTATCACCCTGGAACACTTCCAGTGATTCTTCCCAGGATCAATTGATACCATCTCACTACAGTTAGCGAGTATTCTAACATCCATTTAGATTTATCTCATAGATCCAAAACCCAGGATTTAGTAGGTATCACTTTGATCCTATGTGGAGAATCAATGTGATAAGCGGAGATTGACTGAGCGTAGCATAGGAAACTCTTTCTCTATCATGAGTATGTCATCCACGTACTCTACGAGGATCACCACCATACTCCCTACTACCTTTTTGTATATACAAGGTTCATCTACCATTTTGATGAAGTCAAACTTTTTGACTACGACATCAAAACAGACGTTCCATCTCCGCGATACCTGTTTTATCATATAAAACATCTTGCACACGTTTCCGCTGCTCCCACTGTCTACGAGGCCCTCTGGCTGTGTACTTATAGACGCCCTTTTTCTAAAACATCATTTTAGAAAAGCAGTCATGACACCCAACCGCCAGATTTCGCAGTCATGGTATGTAGCCGTGGCAAGTAGGATCTGGATGGACTTAAGCATAGCTACTGGAAAAAGGATTCATCATTATCCACGCCTGGTCGATGATGAAAACCTTTAACATGTCTAGCTTTGAAAGTCTCAACCTTTCCAAGTACACCAAGTAATCTTCTCAAGATATACTTGCTCCTGATGGGGATTTAACCCTTCAGATATAGCAACTAAAGTCCATACTTTGTTGGTGTAGAAGGATTCCATCTCAGATCACTAAGCATCCAGCCATTCTTACAGAGTTTCACTCCTGATGGCCAGGTCGAAACTAGTTGGGTCATCATCTCATGATGCAATCCTCGCTCCCACTGTCATAGAGAAACCGAAGTATCTCTCAGGTGGGTAAGGAACCCTGCTAGATCGGCGGAGAGGCCGAGGTTCGTTGGAATCTACTGAATCCTTTGGTTCTATCAAATCATCAGCTGCAGTTTGTATAGCTGGAACATTTCCAGTTCTACATAACAGTCCTTGCCTCGAGCTTGTCCGGATTTTGCTTTTAGACATAGGCCGGACAACCCCAAATCTTAACTGACTTAAGATATAGGCTCTTCCCTTTCCATATCACATATGAAGTGGTAGGCAACTGATTTGATTTGAACCCTATTCAATAGGTATGCAGCTTCTCAAGCGCATAACTCCCAAAAGGAAATAGGTAACTCAGTAGTACTCATCATAGAGCACACCATATCATATAGGGTGTGATTGCTCCGCCCCGATATACCATCGTGCCATGGTGTATACGGAGGAGTAATACTGAGAGAGAATCTCATTCTCCTTTAGAATAATCCAGGATTTCCGTGCTCAAGTATTCTCCTCCTTGATCTCATCAAAGGACATAATACTTATACCTATATTTTGGTTCTCTACTTCTAACTTATATTCTGTGAATATCTCAAAAGGGTCGGACTTGTGTTTCAACAGGAACATATGTCTGAATCTTGAGAGATTATCAGAGAATGTAATGAAGTATAAAGAACCGGTCTGAGCATTTGTAGACAGGGGACCTACATACATCAACATGTATCATCCCAAGAGTTCACTATCTCTTTCTCTGTTTCCAATAAACAGAGCTATGGTCATCTTATCTTTGTGACATGACCGGCAAGTTTCACAAGATGTAAATTCAAACTAATTTAAATATGCATCTAAATGTAACTTCAGCTAGTCGAATCGCATTGATCTGACCTAGTCTACAATACCTCAAGAAGGAATCGTTCAATTCTGAACTCTTCCTCTTGTGTGTGTTCTGTATACTAAGAACTGTAGTTTGATTTAAAACATCAATGCTTTTAGATAACGTGCCTGAACCGATCAACTTTTGATATAGGAAATGTTCAAAACATTATCCATCAATACAAAATTTTATCATTTCTTTACTAATAAAGAGACTGATATGATTTTGTATATCAGGTTCGGTATCTAATAACATTCGTTCAGAATCAATGTATTGATAATACAGGGTGACAGTGACCAACAGACTTGGCTGCAACACTTGCCCCGTTTTCTGCCTAATGAAACTTATCACCCGTTCTCAGTTCTTTACCTATCTGTAGCCCATGTAACATATTACATATGCGGGATCCTGATCCGGTATCATATACCCAGGACGTAAAGAATAGAGAAACAGTTCTGTATAAAGAACACACCTGAAGATGATGCATCAGCATGCACTTACTTCGTTTGGGCGGCACGGGAATTCTGGTAATCCCCAATTTCCTGCTCTGTCTTATAACAATTATAAGTTGGAGCGGGACCAACGTTCCCCAGCTCAGTATAACAAGCGGGTTCGGTCAATAATCCGTATTATTATCTTGATTAAGGCGTGATATGGTCGCTACCTGGAGAGAGAGAGAAGAAAACACTCAGCGTGCGCTCTTGCAAGAATAGATTGGTTATTATTTTATCTAATCAGGATGGCTCCCACTGTTTTTATCAAATCTTCCTTCAAACCCTAAAAGGAAAGACTAGCCGGGATTAATTACACGATACAAGTTCGCCAATCTTTCAGCCATGCCAGTGTCGGTACTTTGAGGGAGGTCCCCCGTGCTTTCGCACGAACCTAATTATAGTAAACCTCGTTTTCCCAGAGGCGTAACCCCGTTGACACCTTTCTAGACACCTACTTGATCGGCTAATTGTAATGTGCAAAACTCTCCCAGGAGTAACTCTTACTCGCAGCGGGTATCGGGATCCAACTATCTCATAGAAGGTATGCAATCTCATTGCAAATTTCAACACTTGAAATTCCCGATAATATTTTGCCCCGAACGATCTATGACCTTGACAAGGTCAACAAACCATAGACCGCAAGTCAAGTTCAACCCGTCATTTCTTGATTGAATCAAACCCACCCGCACGACCCTTGACAAGGTCAACAAGGCCGCACGACTACCCTAACCCAATCTGCATCATATGCATAAGCAGATAAATACTGGTTAGCTACCGCACACTGCGCCTTGACAAGGTCAACAAACGCAGCACGAATACTAAACAGGATTTATCTGAAATGACGGAGGGCTACGACAGGTTTTTCTGAAAACCTATTGCGTAATGAACTTGATATCGTTGTAGAATCAAATGATTTTAAAATGGAGTGCTTTTGAGGCTTTTCCAGTTTTGCTAAAGGAGTCACTCCCGGTGAAGGGATCGTCGGTCCTTTCTTCGTCGAATGAGGTGCGGGATATATCATATATATCACTATGCAAAGCAAAAACTCTTAAAAGCAATCAAAAGACAAAACCGAGTGTGTAGCATCTGCCAGTTATTGCTAAAGGAGTCACTCCCGGTGAAGGGATCTCGGTCCTTTCCTTATCGAATAAGGTGCAGGATATATCATATATACCGCTGTGCAAAGCAAGAACTGTAGCTACCTGTTTTATTTTTGAAATTCGATTCTACAACATCTTAGGTTTCTTTTATTTCATTAATCTCATTAATGAAGTCCCATCATTTAAGTACCTAAACATCACAGATAAATACGACGTACACTTATGCCATCCGCATTCGCCTCGATGTCCCCTCGTGCACCGTTAGGTTAGGTAACTAACGGCAGAGCGGGGCAGGGCTAGCGCGGGTGTAAAACATAAGTAACTGTTGGATATATGTATGCCCCAGAGGCCATTATGTGATAGTCGATGTATCTATACATGTATATATATTCAGTTTGCATTCTTGCTCGACATGATAGTATGCTATCTGGTTCTTCTTTATCTGACATGTTGATTTGATCATGCTTTTATTCATTCATACATGTTGATAAAGCCCTGAGGATATCGGCTTGACTACTCTGATTATGATGGAGATCATACTAGTGGGACATCTGTAGTCTATAAGCATATCCTGGAATGTCCCTAGTCGTAGGTATATCGAGACGGGGCATTGATATACCAGAGTAGACTAGCGTATATGATACTAGACCCATACGATGGGCGATGGATGTTCCCACATTCATCGATGTTTGACATCAAGATCATATACGGGTGCTCAGTGGTGACTGGGTACACTGGACGGACTCACCGAGAACTCCTATATGGAATTATATCTATCGTCGGATAGCAGTTCTCAGGTGACACTGGTACAGGTTAGTCTGTAGACCCGAGATCGTCATGGAGTCTTGTGTGTTCTCCCACTGTATTTTGATTGCCACCCTACCACGGCTCTACTGAGTCGTGCAAACAGGTGGCCGTTGGGTACAGTCCCGAGACACACGAAGACGATGAGCGATAGGAGGGGTTTCGTCTCTCCCGGTATTGGGAATTGATGCTGTGCTGTGCCCGACTGATTATAACAGCAAGTCCCTGGCCAGGGCTGCTGAGATTTGCTGATAAGTGTTATCAGTAGTTTCTCGATCTGTTATAGAACATTCATCGGCACGACTTATTGAGTTATTAGGGTCGACGTGACCATCCCTAGGCTCGATATGCAGCATATCTGACGAAGAGACCGGACTGTACGGTAGTGTTGCCGGATGGCTCGACGGGAGTTGTAGCAGGTTCGCTTGTTGTCTTTTGATCGCTCAATACCCGGGTGGCCGTTACGTTTAGCTGACCGCTTGCGGCTTGAGGGTACTTGATATGATCATCACCCTCTGCCGGCGTATTGACGAGTCTTAGAGTCCCACAAAGGAGTTACCCAGTCCAGGCGAAACGTTGTGGTGCGCGTATGCGATATGCGCATGCACCCGATTGAAATGTGCGTATATGATACCGAACATTGATCGGGTGAACTGCTTTTGGTGGGGTCATATGAGATATGACCGGATTGATAAATCAAGTGTTGGTTTATCATTTAACCATTAGTTTTCTCACTTAAAACCTTTTCTTAGATGATAGATGTGTGCATGCATGTGTGCTTTTCTTTCTTTCTTTCTTGCTAGTTTCATGCACATGTGGATGTGCATACATGCACACATACATACACTCATCCATCATGGTTGTTAGCATATGGAAATGGTGGCAATATAAGACTCACACCATGGATTATATAATGGATTATTATTTAATTTTGGATTTAAAAGAAAATGAAAAAGGAAAGGATAATCATTCTTGCTTCTACATTCTTCCTTTGACCTAACCATGCTCAACTACCACTAACCTAAGGTTATCCTTCTCTTTATCATTCCAAACTAAAGTTAAATAATGTCTCCATCACTTTAACCAGGGTTCATAGCATGAAGGAATAAAATATATATTGATATATTTCTTTTTCTTCACTGGAGTTATCTTTTTACCTCTTGTCAAAAATTGCCACCATCTTCTTCCTCTTGCTCTTTTGCTCTCTAGTTTTTTCTAGTGAGCAAATACCACTTAAAGATAGGTTTTTGAAGTGAGAAACCTAACCACAACATCATTCTACACAAGCTTAGCCGTTTTGTTTAGAGTGTTCTCTTCGGTTTGACGAAGTTGCGAGCTTGGACGGAGATCTCCGTTGTGGATCGTCGTGGACACAAGGGGACTTCAAGAGGACCTTCGTTCAACACCCTAGAGACCAAGGAGTCCAGCGAAAGGGAGCTACAAAGGTTGTAGTCTCGAAACCCTAGATTAGTTCGTTTTTTATTTCGAAACCCTAATTTTCTAGGATCGATTCCTTTGCATGTTCGTTTAGCACTATAAAAATTTAAACTTTGGGTCATGTGATGCTTCAAAACTCTTCATAGGGTGCTAAACAAACCTTTCATTGGTATCAGAGCCGACCTAGAACATTAGGTGACCTTTTTACGAAGTTAAAACTCCGATCGAACCGAAATAAGAATTTTTAGGGTGCTCTCTGGAAATTTTCTAAAAATTGACATTTTTCAGAATTAAAAATATGTAAAAAATACAGCAAGAAAATATAAGGATTACGATACAAAAATTATTCCATGAACAGTGATTATCGCCGCGGAAACGCGGCCTGAGCTTGCTTAGGCCGCGGTTCCGCGGCCGTATAAATGAATTGATGAATATTTTTTGTACAGTAATTCATGAATCTGCTTGTATAAATTTTTGGATATTTTTAATCTGTATTTGGTTTTGAAAAATTCTGGTGATGGTTTTGGACTCGTCATTTCGATCGGGATTTTCATTTCGTAGCTTTTCCGGGTAAATTAGAAAGTATTGAAGTGTTTGAACGAGTATCATTTACTCACTATTCACGGGGTTTAAATACTTTGGAGATACGTGCAAGTCTTTTTGCGGTGGTCCCTCTAGAAGACAATAAACCTTAACTCGATTATATGACCGTCTCGAACTGCCCTTTGAACTCTAAGGTTTGGGGCAGTACGGCGTGCCACATATGAGGCGTTGGCTTGACCCTTCTACGGCTGGACCGCTACTACTGTGTCACACTCCGGATTTTTGAACCCTGCTCAAGTGTTGCGCTTTAGTGAATCTTGGGTGCTTGATCGTTCGTTCGAAAACTTTAATACTGTCTGTTTGTCGGGAATGTGATACAATATGTGGAATTCATATAGTTTAGGCATGAAATACGAAATATGTGATATTTCGCATTTATGATGTCTAAAGAGTATCTGGATTCCAAATATTGTAGTTTTACACTTTCTTTTCTGTGACCGTAAGTGTAGTATGTTCGATATCGCCGGTTTCGTTGCTATACATCAACGATAATCGGGGTACGCATACTTACTTACGTTGATGATATGTGATATTATGTGTTGCTGAGATATGATGTGCAGGATTGTCGCGATCGAATAGCCGGGGTTTTTTTGTGAGATGAGAGTTTTATATTTTCATTCATGTAAATTCAAATGTAATGTAATATTCTTTTATTTGGGGAACTTCCAGGTTGCGGTTGTGTCACCAGTGTTGTATATTATTTACTTTTCCGCATTAGGATGGACCCAAGGAGGGGAGCACAGGTGACCGGGTTCTGGGGTTCAGTGGGAGGCCATCTCGAGGAGTCGAGACCGGGTCTCCTAAACTCCAGAATTGGTAGGGTCACTTGCCGCTCTCGTAGGGGTCCAGGGTGTGGGCTTGGCTATTCATCGCGACTGTAGAATCCGTATTTTCTATTCTGGCTAAATACTAAATACGGACGTCCTAGGATATCCCACGTTATATCTATGTTTCTGCTGCTTGTGTTCTGTGATATCTGAGACGAATGACATATTATTATATATATGATATATAGTAGACGTTGCTTATGTTTTACACCCGCGCTAGTCCCGTCCCGGTATGCCGTTAGTTAAGTAACCTAACGGTGCATAACGGGACATTGCGGCGAATGCGGATGGCATAAGCGTACGTGTTATTTTCGTTTCTTTTCTGTGATTGGCTTAAGGACTTAAATGATGGGATTAAATTAATGTGATTGATGTAAAGAAAATAAACCTAAAAAGATGTTGTAGAATCGGATTTAAAAACTACTCGGCTATTTATGAAAAAGCTACATTTCAAAACTGCGGAGCTTAAGCCACTCCTTTTGAAAACTGTTTGATTCTACAACGATATCAAGTTCAAAGCGTTAAAGATTTTCTTAAAAATCATTCGCAACCCTCCGTCATTTTAGGAAGTAGAGTACTTAGTATTCGTGCTACGTTTGTTGACTTTAGTTAAGGCGTAGTGTACGGTAGCTAAGTGATGTCTTCCTACACTGCATATGATGCAGATTAATTAGGACATTCATGCGACTTTGTTGACCATAGTTAAGGGTCATATGGGTGGGTCTAATTGATCAAGAAATGACGGGTAGAACTTGACTGGTACTTATGATTTGTTGACCATAGTTAAGGTCATAAGTACTAGGGGTAAAAATTACATCGGGAATTTCAAGTGTTGAAATTTGCAATGAGATTGCATACCTTCCATGTGATGGTTGGATCCCGATCCCACTGTGGGCAATAGTTGCTCCTAGGAGAGTTTTACAGTTTACAATTAGCTAACTCATTAGGTGTCTAGAAAGGTGTTAACGGGGCTCCGCCTCTGGGAAAACGAGGTTTACTCTAATTAGGTCCGTGCGAAAGCACGGGGAACCTCCCTCAAAGTACCGACACTGGCCTGGCTGAACGGTTAGCGAAGTTGTAGACTGTAATTAATCCTGGCTAGTTTTTTCTTTTTAAGGTTTGAAAGAAAAACTCGATAAAAGCAGTGGGAAACATCGATTAGACAAGATAATAAACCAATCTAATCTATGCAAGAGCTCGCTGAGTATATTCTTTTCTCTCTCTTAATGGTAGAAGCCAATGACTGGACTTAAGCTTCTACTAGATAAAAACAAACTGAATGTGACCAACTATAAAGACTGGCTGAGGAATCTGAAAATCGCCTTGACTTATGATAAAGTATCATATGTCCTCACGGCTTCAGCCCCGCCCGTCCCTGGTCCAAAATCCTCAGTTGCGGACATTGAAGTCCGCAAGACATGTGACGCTGATTGTGCCACGGCCACATGCCTCACGCTTGCATCGATGGATAACACACATCAAAAGCAGCACGAGGACATGGACATTCACGGTATATTTCTCCATACAAAGGAGTTGTATGGGGAGCAATCCCGCGTATTACGATACGAAGCATCAAAGAAATTGTTTCAGATGCGAATGGCCCCTGGCACACCAGTAGGAGACCATGTTCTGAAGATGATAGCTCTTATAGAAGAGCTTGAGGACCTTGGATGGACAATGGACAATGAACAATATATAGATATTATTCTGCAGTCCCTCCCCTCCACCTTTGCTCAGTTCATAGTGAACTTCAACATGCATGGCATGGAGAAGGACCTCCCTGAACTCCTTAATATGTTAAGGAGTGCAGAGAGCACTATGAAGTTAGCAAAAACTCCAGTTATGACTATTGGACAGTCTTCCTCTTCTCGCCCGAAAGCCAAGGCCAAGGGAAGAAAAAGAAGAAACCCACTAATCCTAAGGGCGGAGTTAAAAAGGTGAAGGGAAAGGGAAAGTCCAAGGCTGGAGACTCGGGGAAAGGCGAATGTTTTCATTGCCACAAGACAGGACATTGGAAGCGCAATTGCACGGAGTACTTAAGTCTCAAGAAGAAGCATGGTGATGCTTCTGCTTCAGGTGCGTTTGTGACTGAAAACTGTTTTTCTATAAACTCTGCTTCCTGGGTATTGGATACCGGTTCAGGTTCTCACATTTGCGTTCTATGCAGGGGCTGAGAAATAGCAAGGTTTTGAAGACAGGTGACCATACTCTCCGCGTTGGAAATGGTTCCAATGTACATACAGTCGCAGTGGGAGAGTATCACTTGGGGTTGCCATCTGGATGTATTTTGATTTTGAATCCATGTTATTTTGTACCAAGTATGCTATGTAATATAATATCCGTTTCTTTGTTGGACAATGAAGGATATAATTTTGTGTTGCAGAACAATATTATGAACATTCACCTGAATCAAATGTTGGTTGGGTATGGTACGCTTAATAATGGAATATATGTCCTAAATCAACACACAGTTTTCAGTATACAACACACTAATAAAAGAAAACTTTCAGAATTAAATGAAGCTTTTCTTTGGCATTGTAGATTTGGTCATATTAACGAAACAAGACTAAACAAGTTACATAAAGATGGATATTTAAACTCTTTTGAATATAACTTGCCAGTCTTGTATCAAGGGTAAAATGACCAAAACTCCGTTTATCGGACACGGAGAAAGAGCTACTCAGCTCCTTGGCCTCATACATAGTGATGTATGTGGGCCAATGTCTACACAGGCTAGAGGCGGTTTTTCATACTTCATTACATTCACCGACGATTTCTCAAGATTCGGTCATGTATTTTTATTAAAACACAAGTCCGACGCTTTCGAGAAATTCGTTGAATATAAACAAGAAGTAGAAAAACAAATCGGCTTGAGTATTAAGATGCTTCGATCAGATCGAGGTGGAGAGTATCTCAGTACAGAATTTGCAAACTTCCTAAAAGAGAATGGGATTCTCTCTCAGCTCACTCCTCCTTACACACCACAACACAACGGTGTGTCAGAACGACGGAATAGGACCCTATTAGATATGGTCCGGTCCATGATGAGTGACGCTGAGTTACCAGTCTCGTTTTGGGGGCATGCATTGGAGACTGCAGCGTTTCTGCTAAACAGGGTTCCAACCAAAGCCGTGTCTACCACGCCATATGAGATATGGAATGGGAAGAGACCATCTCTTAAGAGAATTAAGATTTGGGGTTGCCCGGCCTATGTTAAAAAGCAGAATCCGGACAAATTCGAGACACGGTCAGTCATGTGTAACTTTGTGGGATATCCAAAGAATTCTTATGGATATCTGTTCTACCACAAAGAGGAACAAAAGGTGTTTGTTTCTCAGTATGCCACATTCTTGGAAAAAGAGTTTTTCACAGATAAAGATGATGGCAAGGTAGTAGATCTAGAAGAGGTTCTGGAAACACAAACTACAAATGACGATTTGGTTGAACCGGCTGTTACAACAGAAACTGAAGAACCACGGCCACTCCGTAGGTCTGGTAGGACTTCTTGCCCACCGGAGAGGTACTACGGTTTCCTCATTGATGGTAACGGAGAAGATTGCATCATGGATGATGATGATCCTACCAGTTTTCAGCAAGCTATCACGAGTGGTGACTCTGTGAAGTGGCTGGATGCCATGAGATCCGAAATGGAGTCTATGTACACCAACAAAGTATGGACTTTGGACGTTGTACCCCCTGGGGTAAAACCTGTAGGGTGCAAATGGATCTTTAAAAGAAAGATTGGTGTGGATGGGCAGGTAGAGACCTATAAGGCAAGACTTGTAGCAAAGGTTTTCGTCAAAGACCAGGTTTGGACTATGACGAAACTTTTTCGCCCATAGCCATGTTTAAATCCATTCGGATCCTACTTGCTATTGCTGCTCACTACGACTATGAAATCTGGCAGATGGACGTTAAAACAACATTTCTAAATGGAGATTTAGAAGAATGCGTTTATATGGATCAGCCAGAGGGCTTCATTGACAGTGGGAGCAGCGAGAAAGCATGTAGATTGCTTAAATCCATATATGGGTTAAAGCAGGCATCTCGGAGTTGGAACATCTGTTTCGATGATGTTATCAAAGAGTTTGATTTCATCAAAAATCCAGATGAACCTTGTGTTTATAAGAAGGCTGTAGGAAGAGCTGTTACATTCCTCGTATTGTACGTGGATGACATTCTTCTAATAGGAAATGATATTCCTATGCTACAGTCGGTCAAATCATTCTTATCACTAAGGTTCTCCATGAAGGACCTGGGTGATGCCACATACATCCTGGGCATAAGGATCTATAGGGATAGATCCAAAAAGTTATTGGGATTGTCCCAAACCAGGTACATTAACACCATCCTAAAGAGGTTTAATATGGAAGACTCCAAGCGGGGTGCCTTACCCGCTTGCCATGGAGTCACTCTCTCCAAGGATTCTTGTCCAAAGACCGATGAAGAGAGAGCTCACATGAGCATTATACCTTATGCTTTGGCAGTAGGATCTATAATGTATGCGATGTTATGTACACGCCCAGATGTAGCTTATGCACTTAGTGTTGTAAGCAGGTATCAATCCAACCCAGGGGAGAACCACTGGACAGCTGTGAAGAACATTCTTAAGTACTTACGAAGGACTAAAGAATTGTTCATGGTGTATGGTAATACAGATCTCCAAATGGAGGCCTTTACCGATTCGAGCTTCCAGAGCGATAAGGATGACAGCAAATCTATCTCAGGGTTTGTATTTACCCTCAATGGAGGGGCGGTAAGTTGGAAGAGTTCCAAACAAGATACCGTTGCAGACTCTACGATGGAAGCTGAGTACATTGCTGCAAATGATGCCGCCAAGGAAGCCGTCTGGATGAAGAAGTTCGTCTCGGAGCTAGGAGTAGTTCCAACCATTATTGATCCAATACCTTTGTATTGTGACAATAATGGGGCGATGGCGTTAGCCAAGGAGCCCAGATCCCATCAGCGGTCCAGACATATCCTGAGGCGCTTTCATTTGATCCGGGAGATTGTAGATCGCCGCGAGATCGAGATTAAGAGAGTAGATACAAAGAACAACGCCGCGGATCCACTCACCAAGGCCCTCCCTCAGCCACAGCATGAACGACTTTTTGAGATGTTGGGTATGAGATACGCCAATAACTGGCCTTAGTGCAAGTGGGAGATTGTTGGATATATGTATGCCCTAGAGGCCATTATGTGATAGTCGATGTATCTATACATGTATATATATTCAGTTTGCATTCTTGCTCGACATGATAGTATGCTATCTGGTTCTTCTTTATCTGACATGTTGATTTGATCATGCTTTTATTCATTCATACATGCTGATAAAGCCCTGAGGATATCGGCTTGACTACTCTGATTATGATGGAGATCATACTAGTGGGACATCTGTAGTCTATAAGCATATCCTGGAATGTCCCTAGTCGTAGGTATATCGAGACGGGGCATTGATATACCAGAGAAGACTAGCGTATATGATACTAGACCCATACGATGGGCGATGGATGTTCCCACATTCATCGATGTTTGACATCAAGATCATATACGGGTGCTCAGTGGTGACTGGGTACACTGGACGGACTCACCGAGAACTCCTATATGGAATTATATCTATCGTCGGATAGCAGTTCCCAGGTGACACTGGTACAGGTTAGTCTGTAGACCCGAGATCGTCATGGAGTCTTGTGTGTTCTCCCACTGTATTTTGATTGCCACCCTACCACGGCTCTACCGAGTCGTGCAAACAGGTGGCCGTTGGGTACAGTCCTGAGACACACGAAGACGATGAGCGATAGGAGGGGTTTCGTCTCTCCCGGTATTGGGAATTGATGCTGTGCTGTGCCCGACTGGATATAACAGCAAGTCCCCGGCCAGGGCTGCTGAGATTTGCTGATAAGTGTTATCAGTAGTTTCTCGATCTGTTATAGACCATTCATCGGCATGACTTATTGAGTTATTGGGGTCGACGTGACCATCCCTAGGCTCGATATGCAGCATATCTGACGAAGAGACCGGACTGTACGGTAGTGTTGCCGGATGGCTCGACGGGAGTTGTAGCAGGTTCGCTTGTTGTCTTCTGATCGCTCAATACCCGGGTGGCCGTTACGTTTAGCTGACCGCTTGCGGCTTGAGGGTACTTGATATGATCATCACCCTCTGCCGGCGTATTGACGAGTCTTAGAGTCCCACAAAGGAGTTACCCAGTCCAGGCGAAACGTTGTGGTGCGCGTATGCGATATGCGCATGCACCCGATTGAAATGTGCGTATATGATACCGAACATTGATCGGGTGAACTGCTTTTGGTGGGGTCATATGAGATATGCCCGGATTGATAAATCAAGTGTTGGTTTATCATTTAACCATTAGTTTTCTCACTTAAAACCTTTTCTTAGATGATAGATGTGTGCATGCATGTGTGCTTTTCTTTCTTTCTTTCATGCTAGTTTCATGCACATGTGGATGTGCATACATGCACACATACATACACTCATCCATATTGGTTGTTAGTATATGGAAATGGTGGCAATATAAGACTCACACCATGGATTATATAATGGATTATTATTTAATTTTGGATTTAAAAGAAAATGCAAAAGGAAAGGATAATCATTCTTGCTTCTACATTCTTCCTTTGACCTAACCTTGCTCAACTACCACTAACCTAAGGTTATCCTTCTCTTTATCATTCCAAACTAAAGTTAAATAATGTCTCCATCACTTTAACCATGGTTCATAGCATGAAGGAATAAAATATATATTGATATATTTCTTTTTCTTCACTGGAGTTATCTTTTTACCTCTTGTCAAAAATTGCCACCATCTTCTTCCTCTTGCTCTTTTGCTCTCTAGTTTTTTCTAGTGAGCAAATACCACTTAAAGATAGGTTTTTGAAGTGAGAAACCTAACCACAACATCATTCTACACAAGCTTAGCCGTTTTGTTTAGAGCGTTCTCTTCGGTTTGACGAAGTTGCGAGCTTGGACGGAGATCTCCGTTGTGGATCGTCGTGGACACAAGGGGACTTCAAGAGGACCTTCGTTCAACACCCTAGAGACCAAGGAGTCCAGCGAAAGGGAGCTACAAAGGTTGTAGTCTCGAAACCCTAGATTAGTTCGTTTTTTATTTCGAAACCCTAATTTTCTAGGATCGATTCCTTTGCATGTTCGTTTAGCACTATAAAAATTTAAACTTTGGGTCATGTGATGCTTCAAAACTCTTCATAGGGTGCTAAACAAACCTTTCATTGGTATCAGAGCCGACCTAGAACATTAGGCGACCTTTTTACGAAGTTAAAACTCCGATCGAACCGAAATACGACTTTTTAGGGTGCTCTCTGGAAATTTTCTAAAAATTGACATTTTTCAGAATTAAAAATATGTAAAAAATACAGCAAGAAAATATAAGGATTACGATACAAAAATTATTCCATGAACAGTGATTATCGCCGCGGAAACGCGGCCTGAGCTTGCTTAGGCCGCGGTTCCGCGGCCGTATAAATGAATTGATGAATATTTTTTGTACAGTAATTCATGAATCTGCTTGTATAAATTTTTGGATATTTTTAATCTGTATTTGGTTTTGAAAAATTCTGGTGATGGTTTTGGACTCGTCATTTCGATCGGGATTTTCATTTCGTAGCTTTTCCGGGTAAATTAGAAAGTATTGAAGTGTTTGAACGAGTATCATTTACTCACTATTCACGGGGTTTAAATACTTTGGAGATACGTGCAAGTCTTTTTGCGGTGGTCCCTCTAGAAGACAACAAACCTTAACTCGATTATGTGACCGTCTCGAACTGCCCTTTGAACTCTAGGGTTTGGGGCAGTACGGCGTGCCACATGTGAGGCGTTGGCTTGACCCTTCTACGGCTGGACCGCTACTACTGTGTCACACTCCGGATTTTTGAACCCTGCTCAAGTGTTGAGCTTTAGTGAATCTTGGGTGCTTGATCGTTCGTTCGAAAACTTTAATACTGTCTGTTTGTCTGGAATGTGATACAATATGTGGAATTCATATAGTTTAGGCATGAAATACGAAATATATGATATTTCGCATTTATGATGTCTAAAGAGTATCTGGATTCCAAATATTGTAGTTTTACACTTTCTTTTCTGTGACCGTAAGTGTAGTATGTACGATATCGCCGGTTTCGTTGCTATACATCAACGATAATCGGGGTACGCATACTTACTTACGTTGATGATATGTGATATTATGTGTTGCTGAGATATGATGTGCAGGATTGTCGCGATCGAATAGCCGGGTTTTTTTTGTGAGATGAGAGTTTTATATTTTCATTCATGTAAATTCAAATGTAATGTAATATTCTTTTATTTGGGGCACTTCCAGGTTGCGGTTGTGTCACCAGTGTTGTATATTATTTACTTTTCCGCATTAGGATGGACCCAAGGAGGGGAGCACAGGTGACCGGGTTCTGGGGTTCAGTGGGAGGCTATCTCGAGGAGTCGAGACCGGGTCTCCTAAACTCCAGAATTGGTAGGGTCACTTGCCTCTCTCATAGGGGTCCAGGGTGTGGGCTTGGCTATTCATCGCGACTGTGGAATCCGTATTTTCTATTCTGGCTAAATACTAAATACGGACGTCCTAGGATATCCCACGTTATATCTATGTTTCTGCTGCCTGTGTTCTGTGATATCTGAGACGAATGACATATTATTATATATATGATATATAGTAGACGTTGCTTATGTTTTACACCCGCGCTAGTCCCGTCCCGGTATGCCGTTAGTTAAGTAACCTAACGGTGCATAACGGAACATTGCGGCGAATGCGGATGGCATAAGCGTACGTGTTATTTTTGTTTCTTTTCTGTGATTGGCTTAAGGACTTAAATGATGGGATTACATTAATGTGATTGATGTAAAGAAAATAAACCTAAAAAGATATTGTAGAATCGGATTTAAAAACTACTCGGCTATTTATGAAAAAGCTACATTTCAAAACTGCGGAGCTTAAGCCACTCCTTTTGAAAACTGTTTGATTCTACAACGATATCAAGTTCAAAGCGTTAAAGATTTTCTTAAAAATCATTCGCAACCCTCCGTCATTTTAGGAAGTAGAGTACTTAGTATTCGTGCTACGTTTGTTGACTTTAGTTAAGGCGTAGTGTACGGTAGCTAAGTGATGTCTTCCTACACTGCATATGATGCAGATTAATTAGGACATTCATGCGACTTTGTTGACCATAGTTAAGGGTCATATGGGTGGGTCTAATTGATCAAGAAATGACGGGTAGAACTTGACTGGTACTTATGATTTATTGACCATAGTTAAGGTCATAAGTACTAGGGGTAAAAATTACATCGGGAATTTCAAGTGTTGAAATTTGCAATGAGATTGCATACCTTCCATGTGATGGTTGGATCCCGATCCCACTGTGGGCAATAGTTGCTCCTAGGAGAGTTTTACAGTTTACAATTAGCTAACTCATTAGGTGTCTAGAAAGGAGTTAACGGGGCTCCGCCTCTGGGAAAACGAGGTTTACTCTAATTAGGTCCGTGCGAAAGCACGGGGAACCTCCCTCAAAGTACCGACACTGGCCTGGCTGAACGGTTAGCGAAGTTGTAGACTGTAATTAATCCTGGCTAGTTTTTTCTTTTTAAGGTTTGAAAGAAAAACTCGATAAAAGCAGTGGGAAACATCGATTAGACAAGACAATAAACCAATCTAATCTATGCAAGAGCTTTCGCTGAGTATATTCTTTTCTCTCTCTTAATGGTAGATACCAATGACTGGACTTAAGCTTCTACTAGATAAAAACAAACTGAATGTGACCAACTATAAAGACTGGCTGAGGAATCTGAAAATCTCCTTGACTTATGATAAAGTATCATATGTCCTCACGGCTTCAGCCCCGCCCGTCCCTGGTCCAAAATCCTCAGTTGCGGACATTGAAGTCCGCAAGACATGGGACGCTGACTGTGCCACGGCCACATGCCTCGCGCTTGAATCGATGGATAACACACATCAAAAGCAGCACGAGGACATGGACATTCACGGTATATTGCTCCATACAAAGGAGTTGTATGGGGAGCAATCCCGCGTATTACGATACGAAGCATCAAAGAAATTGTTTCAGATGCGAATGGCCCCTGGCACACCAGTAGGAGACCATGTTCTGAAGATGATAGCTCTTATAGAAGAGCTTGAGGACCTTGGATGGACAATGGACAATGAACAATATATAGATATTATTCTGCAGTCCCTCCCCTCCACCTTTGCTCAGTTCATAGTGAACTTCAACATGCATGGCATGGAGAAGGACCTCCCTGAACTCCTTAATATGGTAAGGAGTGCAGAGAGCACTATGAAGTTAGCAAAAACTCCCGTTATGACTATTGGACAGTCTTCCTCTTCTCGCCCGAAAGCCAAGGCCAAGGGAAAGAAAAAGAAGAAACCCACTAATCCTAAGGGCGGAGTTAAAAAGGTGAAGGGAAAGGGAAAGTCCAAGGCTGGAGACTCGGAGAAAGGCGAATGTTTTCATTGCCACAAGACAGGACATTGGAAGCGCAATTGCACGGAGTACTTAAGTCTCAAGAAGAAGCATGGTGATGCTTCTGCTTCAGGTGCGTTTGTGACTGAAAACTGTTTTTCTATAAACTCTGCTTCCTGGGTATTGGATACCGGTTCAGGTTCTCACATTTGCAATTCTATGCAGGGGCTGAGAAATAGCAAGGTTTTGAAGACAGGTGACCATACTCTCCGCGTTGGAAATGGTTCCAATGTACATACAGTCGCAGTGGGAGAGTATCACTTGGGGTTGCCATCTGGATGTATTTTGATTTTGAATCCAGGTTATTTTGTACCAAGTATGCTATGTAATATAATATCCGTTTCTTTGTTGGACAATGAAGGATATAATTTTGTGTTGCAGAACAATGTTATGAACATTCACCTGAATCAAATGTTGGTTGGGTATGGTACGCTTAATAATGGAATATATGTCCTAAATCAACACACAGTTTTCAGTATACAACACACTAATAAAAGAAAACTTTCAGAATTAAATGAAGCTTTTCTTTGGCATTGTAGACTTGGTCATATTACGAAACAAGACTAAACAAGTTACATAAAGATGGATATTTAAACTCTTTTGAATATAACTTGCCAGTCTTGTATCAAGGGTAAAATGACCAAAACTCCGTTTACCGGACACGGAGAAAGAGCTACTCAGCTCCTTGGCCTCATACATAGTGATGTATGTGGGCCAATGTCTACACAGGCTAGAGGCGGTTTTTCATACTTCATTACATTCACCGACGATTTCTCAAGATTCGGTCATGTATTTTTATTAAAACACAAGTCCGACGCTTTCGAGAAATTCGTTGAATATAAACAAGAAGTAGAAAAACAAACCGGCTTGAGTATTAAGATGCTTCGATCAGATCGAGGTGGAGAGTATCTCAGTACAGAATTTGCAAACTTCCTAAAAGAGAATGGGATTCTCTCTCAGCTCACTCCTCCTTACACACCACAACACAACGGTGTGTCAGAACGACGGAATAGGACCCTAATAGATATGGTCCGGTCCATGATGAGTGACGCTGAGTTACCAGTCTCGTTTTGGGGGCATGCATTGGAGACTGCAGCGTTTCTGCTAAACAGGGTTCCAACCAAAGCCGTGTCTACCACGCCATATGAGATATGGAATGGGAAGAGACCATCTCTTAAGAGAATTAAGATTTGGGGTTGCCCGGCCTATGTTAAAAAGCAGAATCCGGACAAACTCGAGACACGGTCAGTCATGTGTAACTTTGTGGGATATCCAAAGAATTCTTATGGATATCTGTTCTACCACAAAGAGGAACAAAAGGTGTTTGTTTCTCAGTATGCCACATTCTTGGAAAAAGAGTTTTTTCATAGATAAAGATGATGGCAAGGTAGTAGATCTAGAAGAGGTTCTGGAAACACAAACTACAAATGACGATTTGGTTGAACCGGCTGTTACAACAGAAACTGAAGAACCTCGGCCACTCCGTAGGTCTGGTAGGACTTCTCGCCCACCGGAGAGGTACTACGGTTTCCTCATTGATGGTAACGGAGAAGATTGCATCATGGATGATGATGATCCTACCAGTTTTCAGCAAGCTATCACGAGTGGTGACTCTGTGAAGTGGCTGGATGCCATGAGATCCGAAATGGAGTCTATGTACACCAACAAAGTATGGACTTTGGACGTTGTACCCCCTGGGGTAAAACCTGTAGGGTGCAAATGGATCTTTAAAAGAAAGATTGGTGTGGATGGGCAGGTAGAGACCTATAAGGCAAGACTTGTAGCGAAAGGTTTTCGTCAAAGACCAGGTTTGGACTATGACGAAAATTTTTCGCCCGTAGCCATGCTTAAATCCATTCGGATCCTACTTGCTATTGCTGCTCACTACGACTATGAAATCTGGCAGATGGACGTTAAAACAGCATTTCTAAATGGAGATTTAGAAGAATGCGTTTATATGGATCAGCCAGAGGGCTTCATTGACAGTGGGAGCAGCGAGAAAGCATGTAGATTGCTTAAATCCATATATGGGTTAAAGCAGGCATCTCGGAGTTGGAACATCTGTTTCGATGATGTTGTCAAAGAGTTTGATTTCATCAAAAATCCAGATGAACCTTGTGTTTATAAGAAGGCTGTAGGAAGAGCTGTCACATTCCTCGTATTGTACGTGGATGACATTCTTCTAATAGGAAATGATATTCCTATGCTACAGTCGGTCAAATCATTCTTATCACTAAGGTTCTCCATGAAGGACCTGGGTGATGCCACATACATCCTGGGCATAAGGATCTATAGGGATAGATCCAAAAAGTTATTGGGATTGTCCCAAACCAGGTACATTAACACCATCCTAAAGAGATTTAGTATGGAAGACTCCAAGCGGGGTGCCTTACCCGCTTGCCATGGAGTCACTCTCTCCAAGGATTCTTGTCCAAAGACCGATGAAGAGAGAGCTCGCATGAGCATTATACCTTATGCTTCGGCAGTAGGATCTATAATGTATGCGATGTTATGTACACGCCCAGATGTAGCTTATGCACTTAGTGTTGTAAGCAGGTATCAATCCAACCCAGGGGAGAACCACTGGACAGCTGTGAAGAACATTCTTAAGTACTTACGAAGGACTAAAGAATTGTTCTTGGTGTATGGTAATACAGATCTCCAAATGGAGGCCTTTACCGATTCGAGCTTCCAGAGCGATAAGGATGACAGCAAATCTATCTCAGGGTTTGTATTTACCCTCAATGGAGGGGCGGTAAGTTGGAAGAGTTCCAAACAAGATACCGTTGCAGACTCTACGATGGAAGCTGAGTACATTGCTGCAAATGATGCCGCCAAGGAAGCCGTCTGGATGAAGAAGTTCGTCTCGGAGCTAGGAGTAGTTCCAACCATTATTGATCCAATACCTTTGTATTGTGACAATAATGGGGCGATGGCGTTAGCCAAGGAGCCCAGATCCCATCAGCGGTCCAGACATATCCTGAGGCGCTTTCATTTGATCCGGGAGATTGTAGATCGCCGCGAGATCGAGATTAAGAGAGTAGATACAAAGAACAACGCAGCGGATCCACTCACCAAGGCCCTCCCTCAGCCACAGCATGAACGACTTTTTGAGATGTTGGGTATGAGATACGCCAATAACTGGCCTTAGTGCAAGTGGGAGATTGTTGGATATATGTATGCCCTAGAGGCCATTATGTGATAGTCGATGTATCTATACATGTATATATATTCAGTTTGCATTCTTGCTCGACATGATAGTATGCTATCTAGTTCTTCTTTATCTGACATGTTGATTTGATCATGCTTTTATTCATTCATACATGCTGATAAAGCCCTGAGGATATCGGCTTGACTACTCTGATTATGATGGAGATCATACTAGTGGGACATCTGTAGTCTATAAGCATATCCTGGAATGTCCCTAGTCGTAGGTATATCGAGACGGGGCATTGATATACCAGAGTAGACTAGCGTATATGATACTAGACCCATACGATGGGCGATGGATGTTCCCACATTCATCGATGTTTGACATCAAGATCATATACGGGTGCTCAGTGGTGACTGGGTACACTGGACGGACTCACCGAGAACTCCTATATGGAATTATATCTATCGTCGGATAGCAGTTCTCAGGTGACACTGGTACAGGTTAGTCTGTAGACCCGAGATCGTCATGGAGTCTTGTGTGTTCTCCCACTGTATTTTGATTGCCACCCTACCACGTCTCTACTGAGTCGTGCAAACAGGTGGCCGTTGGGTACAGTCCTGAGACACACGAAGACGATGAGCGATAGGAGGGGTTTCGTCTCTCCCGGTATTGGGAATTGATGCTGTGCTGTGCCCGACTGGTTATAACAGCAAGTCCCTGGCCAGGGCTGCTGAGATTTGCTGATAAGTGTTATCAGTAGTTTCTCGATCTGTTATAGACCATTCATCGGCACGACTTATTGAGTTATTGGGGTCGATGTGACCATCCCTAGGCTCGATATGCAGCATATCTGACGAAGAGACCGGACTGTACGGTAGTGTTGCCGGATGGCTCGACGGGAGTTGTAGCAGGTTCGCTTGTTGTCTTCTGATCGCTCAATACCCGGATGGCCGTTACGTTTAGCTGATCGCTTGCGGCTTGAGGGTACTTGATATGATCATCACCCTCTGCCGGCGTATTGACGAGTCTTAGAGTCCCACAAAGGAGTTACCTAGTCCAGGCGAAACGTTGTGGTGCGCGTATGCGATATGCGCATGCACCCGATTGAAATGTGCGTATATGATACCGAACATTGATCGGGTGAACTGCTTTTGGTGGGGTCATATAAGATATGACCGGATTGATAAATCAAGTGTTGGTTTATCATTTAACCATTAGTTTTCTCACTTAAAACCTTTTCTTAGATGATAGATGTGTGCATGCATGTGTGCTTTTCTTTCTTTCTTTCATGCTAGTTTCATGCACATGTGGATGTGCATACATGCACACATACATACACTCATCCATCATGGTTGTTAGCATATGGAAATGGTGGCAATATAAGACTCACACCATGGATTATATAATGGATTATTATTTAATTTTGGATTTAAAAGAAAATGAAAAAGGAAAGGATAATCATTCTTGCTTCTACATTCTTCCTTTGACCTAACCATGCTCAACTACCACTAACCTAAGGTTATCCTTCTCTTTATCATTCCAAACTAAAGTTAAATAATGTCTCCATCACTTTAACCATGGTTCATAGCATGAAGGAATAAAATATATATTGATATATTTCTTTTTCTTCACTGGAGTTATCTTTTTACCTCTTGTCAAAAATTGCCACCATCTTCTTCCTCTTGCTCTTTTGCTCTCTAGTTTTTTCTAGTGAGCAAATACCACTTAAAGATAGGTTTTTGAAGTGAGAAACCTAACCACAACATCATTCTACACAAGCTTAGCCGTTTTGTTTAGAGTGTTCTCTTCGGTTTGACGAAGTTGCGAGCTTGGACGGAGATCTCCGTGGTGGATCGTCGTGGACACAAGGGGACTTCAAGAGGACCTTCGTTCAACACCCTAGAGACCAAGGAGTCCAGCGAAAGGGAGCTATAAAGGTTGTAGTCTCGAAACCCTAGATTAGTTCGTTTTTTATTTCGAAACCCTAATTTTCTAGGATCGATTCCTTTGCATGTTCGTTTAGCACTATAAAAATTTAAACTTTGGGTCATGTGATGCTTCAAAACTCTTCATAGGGTGCTAAACAAACCTTTCAGTAACGTCTATATAATATATCATATATACTATATACAGTATCCATCACAGAACATCACATGATCACATCACAGATATCGCAGCAGAAGAATCATATGAAATATTGGATATACTAGGACGTCCGTGTTTTCAATACGAGCCAGTATAAAACACGGATTCCACGGTCGCGATGAATAGCCAAACCCACACCCCTAGACCCCTACGAGAGCGGCAAGCAACCCTACCAATTCTAGAGTTAGGAGACCCGGACTCGACTCCTCGAGTTGGTCTCCCACTGGACCCTAGAACCCGATCACTTGTGCTCCCTTCCTTGGGTCTATCCTAGTGCGGAAAAGTAAATAATATACAAAAGGTGACATCTTCCGCAACCTGGAAGTGCCCCAATAAAAGAATATTACATACAAGTTTTTACATGAATGAAAATGAAAAACACTCATCTCACATAAAAACCCCCGGCTATTCAAACACGACGATCCAATATAACATATCCAGCAACACATAACATCACATGTCATCAACGTAAGTAAACATGCACATCCCAATTGTTGTTGACATATAGCAACGAAACCGGCGATACCACATATTACACTTACGGTCACAAAAAAGAAAGTGTAAAACTACAACAGTTGGAATCCGTAATCTCTTTAGACATCGCATGCCTAATCAAATAAAATACTTAGACATCACATGCCTAACAATTATAAACCCCGCATTTTAGTCTCATTATCGAGAACACTTTTCAATATCAAGTCGGGCAATTCAACAAGATTCCCGACATCCTGATCGAATGCTCGTCGCAAACTTTAGTAGGCGGCTGCACCCCCGATACCGTCGACGAAGTGCACCAAGGCGGAACACCGCTACCGCGAGCACCCGAACGGATTCTTTCGGCGACGGGGTTCTCCTACAGTCACTTGGTCGAGGCTATGGAGTGAGGCTGTCTATTAAGTTTACCCGGCGAGTATCCGCGTACCCTACGTGATTGCAACGGACTTTTGATCACATCAAAATTCCGTGGCAACCGATCAAGTGAGACTAAACTACTAGATTTATAACATTCATTCAGTTATCTCATAACTACTTGTGAATTCCAATTATTGTATCCCATTCCAGATAAATAGAAAATGTTAAACTTTCCGATCGAACATCCAAACACCCAAGTTTTCCCGATACAGATCAACACATGAAATAAGTTTAAAAACATTCAGTTCATGCCTCAGTACCGACGGTCCAGCCGTAGAAGGGTCAAGCCAACGCCTCACATGTGGCACGCCGTACTGCCCCAAACCCTAAGGTTCAAAGGGCAGTTCAAGACGGTCACATAATCGAGTTAAGGTTTGTTGTCTTCTAGAGGGACCATCGCGTTACTTGCACTACTTAGAACGTCATTAAACCTCGGAAAAATCCAACACTTGGAAATTTTCCGGCAGGGGAAAGATTGGGTATTTATATCCGGTTGAACTTTTTAACAAATTCAAAAATTATCCGGAAAAACACATAGACAAAATTTGATAATCCGATCGAATCTGCGATTCCCAATACAACCCCAAAATACTCAACTGTTGAGTCAAATTAAAAATTCCCAGAAAACTCAGCATAATAAAATAGGAGTTACTGTGCAAACAGGGAAGGATGACGTCATCATACGGCCGCGGAACCGCCGCAGAAGCCAGGCTTCTGCCGCGGTTCCGCCGCACTTTGGAGGAATCATGGACACGTGTTGCACAGTAATTCTTAAGATTCCCTGCTGATTTTTCTGCATATTTTTAATTGACAAAAATCCACAAATTTGAAAAAAGTCCAGAGAGCATTATCGGGTTAGGGTTTCGGGTTCGTTCGGGTTTCAAACTTCGTCTACGCATCGCCTAAGGCTCTAGCTAGGCTCTGATACCACTGTAGGGTTCCTAGGCATGCTAATGAGGTCTCTCAAGGCATCAAGCATGCCAATTTCAAACTTTACAAGTGCCGAGAAACCCTAATACGGATCGTTAACTAGAATTTTAGGCGACAAAAGCAACTAGTTAACAAATTAACTAAGTGAACGGAAATACAACCTTTGTAGATCCGGTCCTCCACCTCCATAGCTCCGCAATGAAGTCCTCTCCGCTGTACAAATCGGATCTTGGACTCTAGTGTCGGCTTCATCGGAGAAATGGACGGGCTAGGTCGTCGACTGCGATACCGAAGATGATCTATGTCGAAGCATCACAAGATCAAGCTCCCACTTCACCAAGTCATGAAACTTGTGAAGAAAACACACTCTACTACTTGGCAAGAGGTAGATGATGAAGAAATAGGAAGTGGGTTCACTTTAGAATTGGATTTCTCACTCTTTTTCATCAATCACTATTGATGGTTCAAGCTTTTTCTTCTTGTGAAAAAGAAGAAGAAGATGATCATGATATGATAAGTTAATTGAAAATAGAAAAGAAATGAATACTTATCATATTACAACCATGGTTAAGTGTAGAGAATGAATCATGGTTAAGTGGAATGGTTAGGGTTAAGCATGAGACAAAATGGTCACTTAGTCAAACCTTCATGAATCTTCATGAAAGAACAAAGAAAGCCACCATTTTTTTCTTTTGCTTTTATTTTCCAAAACTAATAAATAAATGTATGAATGAATAAATAATCATAACCCTAACCATTCATATAACCATGGTTCAATCTTCACACAAACACAAGTAAGCATGTATCATCAAACATGATACAATCAAGTGTACACAAAAATATATCACATATACAATATGCACAAACAAGTGAGAAAAACCATTTAAAGTGAACCAATACTAGTTAATGCAAAGTAATATATCAAATATATAATTATGCATTAAATCATTAAATCAACATTTGATTTAACGATCCGGTCATATCACATATAACCGACTAGTATCCAATGTATCGGCTTATCGAATCAATCCTTGATTCGATAACTAGGTTATATCACATACAACCAAATGGATAAATTCATCGCGAGAATAGAATACGGTATCACATACACGCATTATTCTCGGTCCCGCACATATCTCATATGCGCTCCTATTTCGTTTCGCTTGAGCCAGGAAACCTCTGTGTAGGACTCTAAAGACTCGTCAATACGCCGGCAGCAGGTGATGATCATATCAAATACCCACAAGCCTCAAGCGGTCTGCTAAACGTAACGGACACCCGAGTATTGAGCGATCAGAAGATCAACGAGCAAGCCCGCTCACACTCCTGTGAATCCAACCAGTAACACTTACCATACAGTCCGGTCTGTTCGTCTGATATATCGCATATCTCGCCTAGGGGTGGTAAACGTCAGACCCCAATAGCTCGATAAGTCATGTCGATATGAGGTCTATAACAGTTTGAGAAACTACTGATAACACTTACCAGTAAATCTCAGCAACCCTGGCCAGGGATTTCCGGTTATAGCCAATCGAACACAGCGCAACATCAACTCCCTATACCGGAAGAGACGAATCCCCTCCTATCGCTCATTGCCTCTATGTGATTCGGGACTGTACCCAAAAGCCACCTTTTTGCACGTCCTCTTGGACGTGGTAAGGTGGAAATCAAAACACAGTGGGAACCACACAAGACTTTATGACGATCTCGGATCAACAGACTACTCTGTACTAGTGTCACCAGAGAACTGCCATCTGACGTAAGGTATAATACCATCTGGGAGTTCTCGGCGATTCCGTCCAGTGTACCCAGTCTCCACTGAGCACCCGTGTATCATCTCTGATGTCAAACACCAATGGATATGGGATCATCCATCGCCCATCTGTATGGGTCGAGAAGGTATACGCTAGTCTACTCTGGTATATCGATGCCCCGTCTCGATATACCCACGACTAGGGACTTTGAAGGATGTACTTATGGACTACCATGTCCCCACTAGTATGATCCGCATCATAGTCCAGGTAGTCAAGTACACATCCTAAGGGCTTTACCAACATGTAACAGAGAGACAATCAGTGTACACGTTAAGGTAAAGAGCAACCAGATAGCATACTATCATGTCGAGCAAGAAAGTCCTCCCTATATATGTCCCAGCATCCACTACAATATACATCCTATGTACAGTAATAGCCTCTAGGGCATACATATAACTAACATATAAATGCAACTGAGACAAAGATATTATATCTACACAGTATAATACTGGGTTCCGGCTTAAACCAAAGCCTACCAGTATTATCTGCCCGAAAACTGACACGTGCGAAAACGCACGTGCATTTTCCGAACCTTGCCATAAACCCATACGGCCTCTACAACGTTTCGTCCGAACTTGGGAAAGTGTCGGTGGGGGACTCTAATGACTCATCAACACACTGGCATTGGGTATAACCACTAGCACGTCAGAGGTACTGGCTGTACGTAACGTTTTGCCTATGTATTGATTGGAAGGGAAGCTGACGAGCGAACTCATCTATAAACCCTACTGAGCCTGACAGTGACAATATCTGTACAGTCCGGAACGTTCGTCTATGAGTATCGCATATACGGCCTAGGGGGCCGGTAAACGTCAGACCCCCAACAACTGTATAAGTCGTGTCAGAGAGCAGCCCAGAACATCTTGAGATTCTGCTGGTATACCTACCAGTATATCTCGATTACCCTGGCCAGGGATTTCGTGTAATGGCTCTCCTAAACACAGCGCGATCTCACTCCCAATACCGGGAGAGACGAATCCCCGAAGATCCGCTCACCTACCTCCAATGTGGCTCGGGACTGTACCCAAAATATACCTGTTTGCACGACTCCTTTGACCCGTGGTAGGGTATAAATCAAAGCACAGTGGGAACTCACATGAGACAAATGACGACCTCAGGTCAATGAACTAACCTGTACACATGTCACCAGGGAACTGCTATCTGACGATATGAATAATACCAACTAGCATATTCCCGACGAGTCCTGTCCGGTGTACTCATAACCCAATGAGCACCTGTATACATCTTAAGTGATCCAACTGACACCAGTGGCTTGTGAGACCGGCCACCGCCCCTCGTCGGGGTCTCGACTGTATACACTAGTCTACTCTGGAGTATCGATTCCCTGTCTCGAAACTCCCACGACTAGGGACACTTTAAGGATGTGCTTATAGACCCCAGCTCCCACATATATGATCGCCATCATACTGCTGGTAGTCAAACAAGAATCCTATGGGCTCCATCATGATGATAAAGACAAACCAGATAGCATACTATCATCTCGAGTAAGACTGTTTTATCGGTATAGGTCCTCCCTCAATCATTGCAATCACATACCTGCGATCCAATAATTGACTTAGAGGGCACTATATCCAACAATATGTGATATCGGCCGGTTATATGTGATGTAGCCGGGTTATCGGATCAAGTGTTGATTCGATAAAATGATACATATGATATCAGTCGGATATATATGATATAGCCGGATTATTAAATTAAGTGTTGATTTAATAATTTAATGTATAATTATATATTTGATATATTAAATTACATTAACTAATATTTGCTCACTTAAGTATTTCTTTTTTCTCACTTGTGATACAAATAATATATATGTGATATATGTTAATTGTATTGTTTTATTTTGTGCATAAATAATATATATGTGATATATATTATTGCGGCATGCTAGGTTATACATGCAACATGGGTATATAAGACTTACACCATGCCATTGATAATGTATGGTTTTTTTATTATATATAAGTAATTCAAAATTATTTGGAAATTAGTCATGGCATGAAGCTTGTAGAAGCTTGGAGATCCATTGAATTAGTCCACTAATTTTGTTTTACTTAAGATATTTATTAACCTAACCATTATCATTTAACCATGGTTTATTCTCTACAAGGGTTAGTATATGATATGAACTCACCCATGGTTGTATTTCTAACCTCATACTTATTCATTCATCACTTTATCTTCTTCTTCAACTCCTTCTAGCTCTCTTGCTTTTCATGAAGTGAAGAAAAATAGTGAGAAAATAAATTCTAAAGTGAGCAAAATTCCTATTTCATCATCCTCTACTAAACTAGCCATTTAGTTTAGGGTGTTTGCTTCACTAATTCCATATTAGTGAAGAGATAGCTTGAGTCGGTGTTTCCTTGACGTAGATCATCTTCGGCTTTGAAGACTTCAAGCAAGTTTGCATCTTTCACCTTATGGAGCCTCTCAAGAGTTCGGGAGATCATTACTCGCAGCGAAGGGACCACTACTTGGAGCTATTGAAGTGAAAGACCAGTCTACAAAGGTTGTATTCTTTGTTCACTTAGTTGTAAAGTTGTTTACACAATGTTTCGTCTAAATCTTTAGCTAAGATTCTAGGATTAGGGTTAAGTAGCATGGCAAAAATTTGAATTTGTCATGGACGATGCCTCCCGAAACCTTGCCGTCGTGCTAGGTAACCCTACAGTGGTATCAGAGCCAAGCTAGAGAATTAGACGGTATTTGTTAGATTACGAAACCGAAACTACTCCGAAACTTGAAACAACGAAATCTAGTTTCTGTCGAATTTTAAACGGACTCTAAAATTTTTTTAAGCAACTGCAGAATGTTGTATGTGACATGACATGAACACCGAAGAAATTTGAGGCAATATGGTCGGATTTTGTCCGGCCAGATACACAAAAAATCCGAGCTCCTCGGTTTATCTGGGGATTTTTGGCTTCAAATTTTTCATGTGTTCCAGTCTCTGGGTTTTGGCCTTTCAGGTGTTGCTTATTTTTTCAAGATTGCATGTGACGTGGTTTTACTGTATTGGCAACTCGGAGTGTTTCGTATTCGTAATTCTAACTTTATTTCGGGTTATTTAGACGGTGTTAAAAAGTTTGAACGGATATCAAATACCCACTTTCTCGATGGAAAATTTTCCAAGAGTTGGATTCTTTCTAAGTTAAAGAACATTCAAAAATCATGCAAGTAATGCGGTGGACCCTATAGAAGAACGAAACCCTAACTCGATTCTGTGACCGTATGAACCGCTGCCAAACCTTAGGGTTTGCGGTAGTTCTGCGGTGCCATAGGTGAGGCAAGGGTTGACCCTTCTACGGCTGGTCCATAGGTACTGTAGCATGTACTGAGTATTTTTAAACTACGCTCAAGTGTTGAGCTCTTTGAGAAATTTTGGTGTTTGTTGAGTCGATCGAAATGTTTAACATCGTCTAGATTTTTATGCAATGTGATACAATATTTGGAATTCATATTGTTAGGCATGAAATCCGAGGTATGTGATATTTCGGGTTTATGATGTCTAAGATGATTGTGGATTCCAAATATTGTAGTTTGACATTTTCTTTTCTGCGACCGTAAGTGTAATATGTGGTGTATCGCCGGTTTCGTTGCTATATGTCAACGATAATTGGGATACGCATATTTACTTACGTTGATGACATGTGATGTTATATGTTGTTGTGATATGTTATATTGGATCGTCGTGTTTTGAATAGCCCGGGGTTTTATGTGAGATGGGAGTTTTTATTTTCATTAATGTAAAATTCATTGTATGTAATATTCTTTTATTGGGGCACTTCCGGGTTGAGGATGATGTCACCATTGTTGTATATTATTTACTTTTCCGCATTAGGATAGACCCAAGGAGGGGAGCACAGGTAACCGGGTTTTAGGGTCCAGTGGGAGACCATCTCGAGGAGTCGAGTCCGGGTCTCCTAACTCTAGAATTAGTAGGGTTGCTTGCCGCTCTCGTAGGGGTCTAGGGATGTGGGGTTGGATATTCATCACGACCGTGGAATCCGTGTTTTATACAGGATTAAAATAAAACACGGAATTCCTAGTATATCCAATATTTCATATGTTATCTTCTGCTGCTAATATTCTGTGATGTGATCACTTTATATGCGTGAGACGAATACTTTATTATTATATATATGCTATATAATAAACGTTGCTTATGTTTTGGACCCGCGTTAGTCCCGCCCCGCTATGCCGGTAGTTAAGTAACCTAACAGTGCATAACGGGACACTGTGGCGAATGCGGATGGCATAAGCGTACGTTGTATTTTCGTTTCTTCTGTGATGCTTAGGAAGCTTAAATGATGGGACTTCACTAATAAGATTAATGAAAGAAAGAAACCTAAAAGATGTTGTAGAATCAAATTTTCAAAAAGGGTAGCTCTAGTTTTTGCTTTGCATAGCGGTATTCCTTGTAGAATATCCAGCACCTTATTCGATAAGGAAAGAGCCGAGATCCCTTCACCGGGAGTGACTTCTTTAGCGAAACTAGCAGATGCTACAACCCACTCGGTTTTGTCTTTTGATTGCTTCTTTAGTTCTTTCTTTGCATAGTGGTATTTGTGAAATATCCTGCACCTTATTCAATAAGGAAAGAGCCGAGATCCCTTCACCGGGAGTGACCTCTTTAGCAAAACTAACAAAAGCCTAAAAACACTCCTTTTCAAAATTACTCGATTCTACAATGTTGGATATATGTATGCCCTACAGGCCATTATATGATAGTGTATGTACCGGTATGTGTGTGTGTGTATATATATATATATATATATATATATATATATATATATATATATATTCAGGGGACATTCTTGCTCGATATGATAATATGCTATCTGGTTGCACCTTTTATCTTGACATATTCATTTGATCACGCTTTCATTCATTTGGTACATGTTGATATAGCCCTTAGGATGATGCAGGACTACTGAGATTATGATGCAGATCATATAGTGGGACATGTGTAGTCTATGAGTATATCCTTGAAATGTTCCTAGTCGTGGGTGTATCGAGACGGGGTATCGATATCACCAGAGTAGACTAGCGTATACATTACTTGTCCCATATGATGGATGATGGATGATCCCATATCCATTGGTGTGGTGACACCAAAGATCGTATACGGGTGCTCAGTGGAGACTGGGTACACTGAACGGACTCGCCGAGAACTCCTATGCGGTATTATATCTATCGTCGGATAGCAGTTCTCAGGTGACACTGGTACAGGTTAGTCTGTAGACCCGAGATCGTCATAGAGTCTTGTGTGTCTCCCACTGTACTTTGATCTCCACCCTACCACGGCTCTACTGAGTCGTGCGAACAGGTGGATTTTGGATACAGTCCCGAGGCACATGGAGGCAATGAGCGATAGGAGGGGTTTCGTCTCTCCCAGTATTGGGGGTTGATGTTGCACCATGTACGATTGGCTATAACAGGAAGTCCCTGGCCAGGGCTGCTGATATTTACTGATAAGTGTTATCAGTAGTTTCTCGATCTGTTATGAGCCATATACCGGCACGACTTATTGGGTTATTGGGGTCGACGATACCATCCCTAGACTCACATATGCAGCATATTTGACGAAGAGACCGGACTGTACGGTAAGTGTTACCAGTTGGCTCGACGGAAGTTTTAGCAGGTTTGCTTATGTTTCTTCTGATCGCTCAATACCTGGGAGCTGTTACATACAGCTTGTGCCACTGACGGTTTGTGGGCATGTGATATGATCACTGCCTACTGCTAGCATATTGACGAGTTTTAGAGTCCCACAAAGGAGTCTCCTAGCTCAGGCGAAAAGATGTGGGGTGCATATGTGATATGCGCGGGAGCTCGATTAAATGCGTGTATTGGATACCGTATTTTAATCGAGAGTTTTCTATTGGATGGGTCGTATGTGATATGACCAGGTTATTAAATTAAGTGCCGATTTAATATTAAATCCATTAGCTCATTTATTAAAACCTATTTCTTTATGATGCATGCATGAGTGTATGTATATGATGATATGGATGCACACATGCAAGCATACATTGTCATGGTTGATGATACATTGGTGGTGGCAATGCAAGACTCACATGGTTACATATTTAGATATTTTGATTATTTGAGAAAAGCAAAATGGGATTAAAATCATGGTTGACTATTCAACTCTCTTGAGTTGACAAAGTCAATGGTTTCATTTGCCCAAAGTTTTGGCCCATGGTTTTGTTTAAACTCAAGTTACAAAATATCTAGATATTTTGTAACCAAGGTTTAGCATGGATGACTACTCTTGCTCTCTTGAGTTTAGAGTGGGTTATCACATTATTCTCATATTATTCTCTCTCTTGAGTCTAGCTTGAGCCATCTCCTTCTTCCTCTCTCTCCTCAAAGCTCATTAGGGTTTTAAAAGAAAGAGAAAGGATTAAAAAGAAAAGGTTTTGTAGTGAGATTCAAACCCACATCACCATTTCACATTAGTCTAGCCCACTTGAGTGGAGTGTTTGCTTCATCTTCATTCTTGATTAAGTGAAGCTTGGAGCTTGGTGCAAAGAGACATCGTGGTGGATCATCTGTAGCATTCTGAAATTTTAGAAATAAATAAAATTAATTAATTTAATAATAATATGATATATCGCAAGGTTGTTAAAAGCAAATAAGTCAAGTTTCATAAGTTCTATGTAAAACAATTTAAATAAAAATTTTAGTATGCAACATAACTAAGTTATAAGAGTTTTAGTGACTAATTTAGCTTCATTTTAATAAAATGGGTGTTTTATAATAAACTAAGTTGTGAGGGGTTTTTAGGTAAAGTTTCGGATTTTTGTGTAAATAGAAAAATTGTTGAAGGTGTAAATGGAAATGGGTTGGAAAATCAATTAGCTCAGAATTTTAGTGTAAATTAAAACAAAAATTAAAGGATAAGGCTTGCACACCTCATACTTGCATGCATACACACATCCACCACCTCCTACTTGCATGAAACCCTTCCCTCTAGCTTGATTCCACCTCCTCCTTCACCTTATCACTTCAATTGCCATATATAAACTATGTTCAGGTCCTAATTAATTTAGAATTCTGAAATTTCTGAAATCAAAATAAAAAAAAATAGAGAGAAAAAAGGGGAAAGAACAAGAGGAAGAAGAAGATGAAATGAGCTATGTTCTAGGTTTTCTTCACCATCAAGCTAGGAGGGGCTTAGCATCTTGGAGGGGTTATTCCAACAACTAATTGGAGGGTAAATTTCTTAAACAAAGTAGGAGATTTAGTTCTGTAGCTTAGTAATTTGAATTGAACAAAGTTCCATAATATCGTATTTTAGTAAATTATAAGTTCTGTTGAAACCTGCTATTGTTTGGAGGATAATTAACTTAAAAAAACAGTGCTATAATGATATATGAAACACCTAGAGAAAAACATAGGATCACGAACCAGAGGGCTCGGATTTGGGCCGGCGACCAACATGGGAATTCCGGCGACGCTGGTTTTGTGGGTAGCTAGGGTGTTTTGGGTGATTGGGTAGGTTTCTGTAAATCATTTTGGCCATTTTGGTATTGTTTAAATAAATTAGTTTCACTGCAGATAGAATCTGGAAGCGTATATCGGAAATGATATCTTAAAACACAAAATACGACACGGTTAAAACGCATCGCGATTTAAATTCTGTAGCGATGCAGGTTAGGGTTAAAATCCAGTAAGATTAAGTGTTTAATAGCTCGATATAGTCGTATACAATATAACTAGTACGTGGGAACGAGTGTTTTTCATTTCCGTCATGTCGGAGTAGCCGTTTCCTTATATAAGTTAAATTGTGTTGTTAGATTCGAATACGGGATTTTCGGAGGCAGCGAGGAAAGGGAAAGGATTGGCAATTCCTGAATAGATTCGACTTTTTCCGGTGAGTAGACTAAACATCTACCGGGGAATTTTGTGAAGATGGCGTTTTACGCCCGTAGTTTTATTTAAAGTAATGCTTTATTTTGCTATGCTAAATTGAAAATATGCATTCACAATTCATATATATTTTTCTTAGTTGCTAGTACACCGCACAAGTATCGACGAGTTATGCCACGTGCACATCTTACATGTTACACACACCTCGTCGATATTGCCATGTCATTTTTACACTTAGTAAATTTCTTGTTAAAAATGATTCATATCATATCTTAAATACCTATAACAGTAGTTTATTGCATCATTAATATCATGTTTAATATATGAGTATTCTATGTTGATATAAGAGGAAGATGTATTATTGAGGATTTATGGTTTTGAGTTTTGAATACTATTACATAAATTCAGTGATTTCCTGATGGATGTGTCATGTCCACCATGAGATATTTTATGATTTGGTTTTATTCCGGACTGAGTGGGGGAGATATACGGTCGCGGATTTTACGTTATCCATACTGAGTGGGGGAGATATACAGTTGGATATATGGTGGACCCGGTCGAGACCGAGGGGCAGGATGGCCGCATTTAGGCGGGGGAGCCTAGCGAGGTTACTCGATACCGAAGATAGTGGTAAAAATACGGCGTATATCTATATGATAACGACCGGTATTGTTGATTTCAGGATCATTCGAGGAATGATGCCTGTGAGAAATAGAAGTTTTGTATCGATGATGGACACGGGGAAATGAATTTTTATTAGAAATAAAATGATGAGATTTCAGTTTGGACTATGAGATTCATATTATAGATTCTTGATTTTTTTTATATACTCATATATTATACTTGTTCACATCTCAGTTAGTATGATCGTCATATTTACATAATTAACCGTTATATGTTAGTTATATTCACTGAGTTGGCAACTCACCCCCGTTGTGCCGCAGTTCCTTGCAGGGGTAGAGTGGACGGTTAGCTGCGGTGCAGATCTACTTTTGCAGCTTTATCACATCTTTTGATAGGTGGGTTACATATGTAGTAACCTTCTCTTTTTGGTATTGTATTTGTATCTAGAAAAATCTCCATCAGATCTGTATATGACTTAGAGTGAGAGATGATATGTATATTATTGACAGTTGAGATCGTTTAGTTCTATAAATTGTGGTTTCATTTCTTTATGTCTGAGATTCGTATTGATACCCTATATACTGAGGTTTTATTTTCCGCTGTTGATATTGTTGATTCTAACTAGGGATGCAACCAAACTTAATACCTTATACTTATTTAATATTTTAACTTCATAACAGGTGATTTTTACTTAAAAATTTAATTTTTATATAAAGAATTCCGCAAAAAGGATTTTGATCTTGGTTTTCGGCTTACTTGGACTGTGTACATATCTTTAGATATGATACAATCTAAGTGCCGGTCACATCCAAACTTGGGTCGTGACATCATCGTGGATGCGGAAGGATACAAGCCAACCGACTCAAACCCTATACGATCCAAGGAGTCTAGGAGGTCTATAAAGGTTGTATTTCCACCTCACTCAGTGTTAGACACTTTATAGTATGTGATGCTTTAGCTTGTTACTCTATTTTTCTAGTTCGATTCATGTTTGGAATTTCTTAGCACCCTCTAAATTTTCGTTATAGCATGTGTGATGCAACTCTAAACCTAGTGTGGTGTTATAGAATCCCTACAGTGGTATCAGAGCCAAGCTAGAACTTTAGAGTAACCTAGACGGCGTTAAAAACTTCGAACGAACGAAAACCGACACCCAAAGTAGTGCTCTCTGGAAATTTTTCAAAAGCTGGAATTTTTCATATTAAAAATACTCAGAAAATCATGCAGGGTATTGTATAGGCCCCCAAGAAGAACGATGTCCTAACTCGAATTAACGACCGTGGAACCATGGCCAAAAGGGTCTTTTGGCGGCGGTTCCGCGGCGCCGTTGGTGAGGCTTGGACCGTGCCTTCTTGTGCTGACCCATATGTGCTTGATGCAGTCCCTGGTATATTTTGATCTGACTCAAGTGTTGAGCCATCTGAGAATTCTTTGGATGATTGATCGATCGATCAGATGTTTTAATTGCGCCTAGTTTATTTATGAATGTGATACAATAATTAGAATCTACACTAATTAGTTTTGTGAAAAGTAATTAGTTGGGTGTAAATCTAATGTTTTGGTCTTGGTAGAATCGGGAATCTTGTTGAATTACCCGTCTTCTTTTGAAAAGGTGTTTTCATGGTTGAGACCTAAATATAAGATTTGCATTGTTAGACATGAAATCCTGAATATGTGATATTCCGGGTTTATGATGTCTAAAGGCAGTGTTGATTCCAAATGTTGTACTTTTTCACTTTCTTTTCTGCTACCGTAAGTGTAGTATGTGGTGTATCGCTGGTTTCGTTGCTATACATCAACGACAATTGGTGTACGCATACTTTCTTATGTTGATGATATGTGATATTATGTGTTGCTGAGATATGATGTGCATGATCGTCGTAAATGAATAGCCGGGGTTTTTATGTGAGATGAGAGTTTTTCTTTTCATTCATGTAAAATTAATGTATGTAATATTCTTTTATTGGGGCACTTCCGGGTTGAGGATGATGTCACCATTGTTGTATATTATTTATTTTTCCGCATTGGGATAGACCCAAGGAGGGGAGCACAAGTGACCGGGTTCTAGGGTTCAGTGGGAGGCCATCTCGAGGAGTCGAAACCGGGTCTCCTAAACTCTAGAATTGGTAGGGTCACTTGCCGCTCTCGTAGGGGTCTAGGGGTGTGGTCTTGGCTATTCATCGCGACCGTGGAATCCGTATTTTCTATTGTTGGCTAAATACAAAATACGGACCTCCTAGAATATCCTGTATTTTCATATATGTGCTTCTGCTGTGGATATTCTGTAATGTGATTACTTTATATGTTGAGACGAATGATGTATTATATATATGATATATAATAAACATTGCTTATGTTTTGCATCCGCGCTAGTCCCGTCCCGCTATGCCGTTAGTTAGGTAACCTAACGGTTTATAACGGGACATTGTAGCGAATGCGGATGGCATAAGCGTACGTTCTATTTTCGTTTCTTTTTTGTAATGGCTTAAGGACTTAAATGATGGGACTATATTAATATGATTAATGTAAACAAAAGAAATCTAAAAAGATATTGTAGAATCAGATTTGAAACCTACTCGGCTTTTTATGAAAAAGCAAGATTTCAAAAGGTGGAGCTTAAGCCACTCCTCTTTAAACCATTAGATTCTACAACGATATCAAGTTCGAAGAGTTAGAGGTTTTCTTAAAAACTATACACAACCCTCCGTCATTTTAGGAAGTAGAGTATTTAGTATTCGTGCTACGTATGTTGATTATAGTCAAGGCGTAGTGTACGGTAGCTAAGTGTTGTCTTCCTACACAACATATGATGAGATTAATTAGGACATTCATGTGATTATGTTGATTATCGTCAAGGGTCATATGGGTGGGTCTAATTAATCATGAAATGACGGATAGAACTTGACTAGTACTTATGATCTGTTGATTATAGTCAAGGTCATGAGTGCTAGGAGTAAAAACCATATCGGGGGTTTCAAGTGTTGAAATTTGCAATGAGATTGCATACCTTCTATGTGATAGTAGGATCCTGATCCCACTGTGAGCAATAGTTGCTCCCGGGAGAATTTTACACTTTACAATTAGCTAACTCATTAGGTGTCTAGAAAGGTGTCAATGGGGCTACGCCTCTGGGAAAATGAGGTTTATTTTAATTAGGTCCATGTGAAAGCACGGGGAACCTCCCTCAGAAGTACCGACACTGGCCTGGTTGAACGGTTAGCGAAGTTGTAGAATGTAATTAATCCTGGCTAATTTTTTCCTTTTAAGGTTTGAAGGAGAATTTGATAAAAGCAGTGGGAGATATCGATTAGATAAGATAATAAACCAATCTAATCTTTGCAAGTGCTTTCGCTGAGTGTATTCTTTTCTCTCTCTTAATGGCAGATAACCATGACTGGACTTAAGCTACTATTAGAGAAAAATAAGCTTACCGGACCGAACTATAAAGACTGGTTGATGAACATTATTATTGCTCTCACATATGATAAAGTATCATATGTCCTCACCGCCACAGCCCCACCCAAACCAGGCCCTGAATCTTCTGTTGCGGATAGGGAAATTCGCAAAACATGGGATATTGAATGTGCCACAGCCAAATGCCTCGCGCTTGTATCGATGGACAATACACATCAAAAGCAGCACGAAGAGATGGATGTTCAATCCATCTTTCTCCATACAAAGGAGTTGTATGGAGAGCAATCTCGTATCCTATGATACGAAGCATCTCGAAAGCTGTTTCAGATGCGGATGGCTCCTGGCACTTCAGTAGGCGACCGCGTTCTAAAGATGATAGCTCTTATAGAAGAGCTTGAGGGCCTCGGATGGACAATGGACAACGAGCAATATACGGATATTGTTCTACAGTCTCTTCCCTCTGTCTTTGCTCCTTTCATAGTGAACTTCAACATGCACAACATAGAGAAGTCACTACCCGAACTTCTCAATATGTTGAGAAATGCAGATAGCACGCTTAAGGTGAAGTCTTCCTCCCTGCTTGTTGGAAAATCTTCTTCTTCCATCCCAAAAACCAAGGCCAAGGGAAAGAACAAAAAGAAATCCACGAAGCCAAGAGGTGGAATAAAAAAGGCAAAGGGGAAAGACAAATCCAAAGCTGGGGAGTCGGGAAAAGAAAAATGTTTCTACTGCAAGAAGACAGAACACTGGAAGCGGAATTGTACTGAGTACCTTGGTCTCAAGAAAGGGAAGCATGGTGATAGTTCAGCTTCAGGTGTGTTCGTAATTGAAAACTATTTTTCTATAAACTCTGCTTCCTGGGTATTGGATGTTAGTTATGTATATGCCCTAGAGGCCATTGTTGTACATATGATGTATATTATGATGAATGCTTGGATATATACAGAGAGGACTTTCTTGCTCGTCATGATAGTATGCTATTTGGTTTCACTTTATCTTAACATGTTGACTTGTATTAGTTTACTGTCTTTCTCTCACATGTTGATAAAGCCCTTAGGATCTGTACTCGACTACATGGATTATGATGAGATCATACTAGTGGGGCCACGGTAGTCGATGAGTACATCCTATAAATGTTCCTAGTCGAGGGTATATCGAGACGGGGCATCGATACACCAGAGTAGACTAGCGTATACGCATCTTGACCCATATGATGGGCGATGGATGATCCCATATCCATCGATGTTTGACATCAAGGATGGTGTACGGGTGCTCAGTGGAGACTGGGTACACTGGACGGACTCGCCGAGAACTCCCAGATGGTGATATACCACACGTCAGATGGCAGTTCTCCGGTGACACTGGTACAGGGTAGTCTGTAGACCCGAGATCGTCATAGAGTCTTGTGTGATTCCCACTGTGTTTTGATTTCCACCTTACCACGTCCAAGAGGGCGTGCAAAACGGTGGCTTTTGGGTACAGTCCCGAATGACATGGAGGCAATGAGCGATAGGAGGGGATTCGTCTCTCCCGGTATAGGGAGTTGATGTTGTGCTGTGTTCGATTGGCTATAACTGGAAGTCCCTGGCCAGGGCTGATATAGAGATATATTGGTAAGTGTTACCAGTAGTTTCTCGACCTGTTATGAGCCTCATATCGACACGACTTATCGGTTACTGGGGTCTGACGTATACCACCCCTAGACTTGATATGCGACATATCAGACGAACAGACCGGACTGTACGGGAGTGTTACTGATTGGATTCACAGGAGAACGGACATGCTAGCTTGTTGATCTTCTGATCGCTTAATACCTGGGTGGCTGTTACGTTTAGCTGACCGCTTGCAGCTTGTGGGTGTTTGATATGATCATCACCTGCTACCGGCGTATTGACGATTCTTTAGAGTCCTACACAGAGGTTTCTTGGCTCAGGCAAAATGGAGTAGAGGCACATATGTGATATATGCAGGACCGATGATAATGCGATATGAGATACCGTATTATATTCTCGCGATATTTAGATATGAACCGAGACATCGGATCAAGTGTTGATTCGATGAATCGGTACATGATATATTAGTCGGTTATATTCGATATAGCCGGATCGTCGGATCAAGTGTTGATTCGATGATTTAATGTATAATGATATATATGATATATTGTATTACATTATCTAATATTGGCTCGCTTTATTATTTCATTTTCTCACCGGATTAATACATTGATATATATGCGATATATGTTAATTGTATTATTTTCTTTTGTTGCAAATATATAATATATATGTGATATATATTATTGTGACATGATATGATTTATTATGAAACATGTTTAAGGATGATAAAAAGAGATTAGGGTTTGATTAGGTTTAGCTCCTTCTTGATTATTCTAGAAGGATTTCCTTTTGTCTTGGTTAAGATATTACGGTTGATACTTATCCTTGACTCATACTTAACCTAACCAAACCCTAGCTCTAGTTTATTCTCTACAAAGCTTAAGCCTATCATCCTTGACCATGGTTCCATATCAATCATATATTATTATCTACTATTCATCACAAAAGGATGATTCTCATTATTCTTCATCTTCTTCTCTCTTGAGTTTGAGAGAGAGCTCACTTGTGATTTCTTTTGTGATGAGTTCTTGTGAGAAAATGATATAAAATGAAAGCATAAATACTACTCCATCATCCTCATCTAATCTAGCCCATTAGATTAGGGTGTTCACCTCATTAGAGTGAGAAAGCTTGGGTTATAGCAACTTCGACGTAGATCATCGGAGAAGCGGAACACTTCAAGCTAGCATGGATCGTTCGAGTCGTGGAGCCTCTCTTGAGTCCGGGAGATCGTGGATCGCGGCGAAGGGACTTCTACTCGGAGCATGTGAAGCGAAGGAGCAGACTACAAAGGTTGTAATCCTTCACACTTAGTAGTAAAGATGTTATCTTGCATGTTAAACCCTAATAATCTAGCAAAGATCCCGGCTTTGGGTTGTTCGGCACATCTAAAATTTTATTCGGGCATATTTGATGCTTTATGAACCTTCACAAGAGTGCCTAGGAACCCTACAGTGGTATCAGAGCCTAGCTAGAGCATTAGGAGACGTGTATACGAAGTTAAAACTCCGATCGAACCCGAACCGACGAAAATGAACCCCTCTCTGGATATTTTTCAAAAATGCGATTTTTTCTGAATTAAAAATACCTGAAAAATTCAGAAGACAAAAATAAGAATAACTGTGAAATTCGATGATGTGATCCGTACAGACAGCCGCGGAATCGCGCCCGTACCCTGCTTGGGCCGTGGTTCCGCGGCAGTAATGCTTGATGTGACTGTTTTTTTTCACAGTAATTATTTTTAATTGCTTATATAGTTTCTGGTATTTTTTTTTGACTCAAGAGTTGAGTGTTCTAGGGGTTTATTTTGTAATCGTAGATTCGATCGGAAAATTTAAATTCGTTTTTATTTCCGGATATTTAGAATCTGTTAAAATGTTCGAACGGATATCATTAACTCACTTTTTCCCGGCACGGCAAACTTTCAAGTGTTGAATTTTTTTCGGGTTTGAATCTTTCGGAAAAATGTGCAAGTAACACGGTGGACCCTTTAGAAGACAACAAACCTTAACTCGATTATGTGACCGTCTTGAACTGCCTTTTGAACCTTCAGGTTTGGGGCAGTATGGCGTGCCACATGTGAGGCGTTGGCTTGACCCTTCTACGGCTGGATCACTGGTACTGTGACATATTCTGGGATTATTTGAACTCCGCTCAAGTGTTGAGCTATTTGGGAAATTTTAGGTATTTGATTATCTGTTCGAAAAGTTTAATACTGTCTATTTATCTGGAATGTGATACAATATGTGGAATTCATAGAGTTAGGCATGAAATGCGAAGTATGTGATATTTCGGATTTACGATGTCTAAAGTGATTGTGGATTCCAAATATTGTAGTTTTACAATTTTTTCTGTGACCGTAAGTGTAGTATGTAGTTGTATTGCCGGTTTTCGTTGCTATACGACAACGACGATCGGTGTATGCATACTTACTTATGTTGATGATATGTGATATTATGTGTTGCTGTGATATGTTATATTGGATCGCCGTGTTCTGAATAGCTGAGGGTTTTATGTGAGATGAGGGTTTTTATTTTCATTCATGTAAAATTCAATTGTATGTAATATTCTTTTATTGGGGCACTTCCGGGATGAGGTTGATGTCACCATTGTATATTATTTACTTTTCTGTATTAGGTAGACCCAAGGAGGGGAGCACAAGTAACCGGGTTCTAGGGTCCAGTGGGAGGCCATCTCGAGGAGTCGAGACCGGGTCTCCTAACCCTAGAATTGGCAGTGTTACTTGCCGCTTTCGTAGGGGTCTTGGGATGTGGGTTTGGCTATTCATCACGACCGTGGAATCCGTGTTTTATACCGGCTCGTATTGAAATCACGGACATCCTAGTATATCCAATATTTCATATATGTTCTTCTGCTGCAATGTTCTGTGATGAGATCATATTACTGCCTGAAACGAATGCTTATACTATATATATATATGCTGATATATAAATATTACTGCTTTCGTTTCTTCTGTGATGCTCAGGAAGCATAAGCTGATGGGATTTTTTATTAATGAGATTAATAAAAAGCAAAGAAACCTAAAAGATGTTGTAGAATCAAAATTTTATAAAAAGGGGTAGCTACAGTTTTGCTTTGCATAGCGGTATATATGATATACCCTGCACCTTATTCGATGAGGAAAGAGCCGAGATCCCTTCACCGGGAGTGACCTCTTTAGAGAAACTGGCAGATGCTACAAAACTCGGTTTGTCTTTTGATTGCTTTTAGAGTTTTGCTTTGCACAGTGATATATATGATATGTCCTGCACCTTATTCGATGAGGAAAGAGCCGAGATCCCTTCACCGGGAGTGACCTCTTTAGCAAAACTAATGAAAGCCTAAAAAACACTCCATTTCAAAATTTCACATGATTCTACGACGATATCAAGTTCATTACGCTCATGGTTTTCTGAAAAACCTGCGCAGCCCTCCGTCATTTCAGATAGATATTATTTAGTATTCGTGCTATGTTTGTTGACTTAGTCAAGGCATAGTGTACGGTAGCTAAGTAGTGTTTATCTGCTAAAACATGAGATGTGATTGGATTAGGGTATTCGCACGGCCTTGTTGACTCAGTCAAGGGTCGTACGGGTGGGTTTAATTCAATCAGGAAATGTACGGGTTGAACTTGACTTGCGATTTATTGTTTGTTGACTTAGTCAAGGTCATAGATCGCTAGGGGCAAAATATTATCGGGAATTTCAAGTGTTGAAATTTGCAATGAGATTGCATACCTCCTATGAGATAGTTGGATCCCGATACCCACTGCGAATAAGAGTTACTCCTGGGAGAGTTTTACACAGGACAATTAGCCAATCAAGTAGGTGTCTAGAAAAGTGTTAACGGGGTTACTCCTCTGGGAAAACGAGGTTTACTTTAATTAGGTCCGTGCGAAAGCACGGGGAACCTCCCTCAAGTACCGACACTGATCTGGCTGAAAGATTGACGAAATTGTAGGGTGTAATTAATCCCGGCTAATCTTACCTTTTAGGGTTTGAAGGTAGATTTGATAAAAACAGTGGGAGACATCCTGATTAGATAAGATAATAACCAATCTAATCTTGCAAGAGCATACGCTAAAGTGTTTTCTTCTCTCTCTCTCCAGGTAGCGACCATGTCAGGCCATAATCAAGATAATAATATGGATGTATTGACTGAACCCGCTTATTATACTGAGCAGGGGAACGTTGGACCCGTTCTTTCTTATAAGAGTTATAAGACTGAACAGGGAATAGGAGAATATCTAGATTCTCAAGATACCCAAAAGAACATGCATGTTGATGCATCTTCTTCAGGTGTGTTAGTTATTGAGAACTGTTTCTCAGTTCACCCAATGTCCTTGGTATTAGATACCGGATCAGGATCCCACATATGTAAATTGTTACATGGGCTACGTAAAGGTAGAGAACTGAGAAAAGGTGATCATTCCGTTCAAGTAGAGAACGGTGCAAGTATTGCAGCCAAAGCAGTTGGCGAATATCACCTAGTATTGCCAAGTCGTAATACACTGATTCTAAATGAGTGCTATTATATACCGAACATGATGTGCAACATTATATCAGTCTCTTTATTAAGTAAAGAAGGATATAATTTTGTAGTAAAGGATAATGTTATGAACATATTCCTAGATCAAAAGTTGATTGCATCAGGCTCGTTACATAATGACATATTCATTTTAAATCAAAATACAGTCCTCAATATACAAAACACACACAAGAGGAAAAGTTCAGAAATGAACGAATCCTTCTTGTGGCATTGTAGACTTGGCCATATCAATGAGACACGGCTAGCTAAGTTACATAAAAATGGATAGTTGAATTCATTCGAATTTTCATCTTATGATACTTGCCATTCATGTCTCAAAGGAAAAATGACCAAAGCTCCGTTTAGTGGACACGGAGAAAGAGTTACGGAACTCTTAGGACTGGTACATAGTGATGTATGCGGTCCCATGTCTACGCATACCAGGAACGGTTCTTCCTACTGTTAGTTATATGTATGCCCTAGAAGCCATTACTGTACATTGGATGTATATTGTAGTGGATGCTGGGACATATATAGGGAGGACTTTCTTGCTCGACATGATAGTATGCTATCTGGTTGCTCTTTACCTTAACGTGTACACTGATTGTCTCTCCGTTACATGTTGGTAAAGCCCTTAGGATGAGTACTTGACTACCTGGACTATGATGCGGATCATACTAGTGGGGACATGGTAGTCTATAAGTGCATCCTTCAAGGTCCCTAGTCATGGGTGTATCGAGACGGGGCATCGATATACCAGAGTAGACTAGCGTATACCTTCTCGACCCATACAGATGGGCGATGGATGATCCCATATCCATTGGTGTTTGACATCAGAGATGATATACGGGTGCTCAGTGGAGACTGGGTACACTGGACGGACTCGCCGAGAACTCCCAGATGGTATTATACCTTACGTCAGATGGCCGTTCTCTGGTGACACTGGTACAGAGTAGTCTGTTGACCCGAGATCGTCATAGAGTCTTGTGTGGTTCCTACTGTGCTTTGATTTCCATCTTACCGCGTCCAAGAGGGCGTGCAAAACGGTGGTTTTTGGGTACAGTCCCGAGTCACATGGAGGCAATGAGCGATAGGAGGGGATTCGTCTCTCCCGGTATAGGGAGTTGATGTTGCGCTGTGTTCGATTGGCTATAACTGGAAATCCCTGGCCAGGGTTGCTGAGATTTACTGGTAAGTGTTACCAGTAGTTTCTCGAATTGTTATAGACCTTATATCGACACGACTTATCGAGCTATTGGGGTCTGACGTTTACCACCCCTAGGCAAGATATGCGACATATCAGATGATCAGACCGGACTGTACGGTAAGTGTTACTGGTTGGATTCACAGGAGTGTGAGCGGGCTTGCTCGTCGATCTTCTCATCGCTCAATACCCGGGTGGCCGTTACGTTTAGCAGACCGCTTGCGGCTTGTGGGTGTTTGATATGATCATCACCTGCTGCCGGCGTATTGACGAGTCTTTAAAGTCCTACACAGAGGTTTCCTGGCTCAAGCGAAACGAAATAGGAGCGCATATGAGATATGTGCGGGACCGAGAATAATGCGAGTATGTGATACCGTATTTAATTCTCGTGATGAATGTATCGAATGGTTGTATGCGATATAACCTAAAATCTCCTTTCCGGTCTTGTGCCAGTTGACCAACTCAAAGAATAATAATGCACAGTCCTGTGAAGCCCACCCTCAATTTCATCGGGACCTCTCCGAGTTCCCTCTTTCGGCCGTAGATCACTGAACTATGCGCCTATCTTCGCTGGCGACTATCAGATATGCAAACCAGAGTTGGTAAAATACAGCGAAAGAGTACAACAATTGTTGACTCAAATCCCTTCCTAGGTCCTGGAAAGCATGTAGCGCCCACGTGCCTGACACGTGAGGCGCTAGCGCTCGAAGCGCTAGCGCCCGAGCGCCCACGTGCCTGACACGTGGGGCGCTAGCGCTCGAAGTGCTAGCGCCCGAGCGCCCACGTGCCTGACACGTGGGTTGGCTTGTTCCATTCCAGTTGGAAATGCCAATTCTTCCAAAGATTGCCATTTCTCCTTAGGCGCATGTCTCAGCAACACAAAACGAGGGTTTTTCCATTTTTGAGTTGATCGACGATGTCCCTCGAGTCTTCAACATCTAGTGTTTTATAAAGCCCTGAAACTCCTTCCCTTCTATCAGAACTGGCAACAGATCTTGGAGCTGATCTCGTTCGATTGACGGGGAAACTCTTATAGTTATCGAATCAAGGATTGATTCGATAAGCCGATACATTGGATACTAGTCGGTTATGTGCGACATGACCGAATCATTGAATCAAGTGTTGATTTGATGATTTAATGCATACTTATATATTTGATATATTACTTTGCATTAACTAGTATCGGTTCACTTTAAATGGATATTCTCACTCGGGTGTGCACATTGTATATGTGATATACTTTTGTGCACTTGATTGTATCATGTTTGATGATACATGTTTGCTAGGGTTTTTGTGTAAAGATCAAACCATGGTTACATGATAATGGTTAGGGTTTTGTTTTATTCACTTATTTATTTATCTATTGTTTTTTGGAAAATGAAAAGCATAAAGAGAAAATGGTGGCTAACTTTGTTGTATATTGAAGCTTCATGAAGCTTTGACTATGTGACCATTTTGTCTCATGCTTAACCCTAACCATTCCCACTAACCCTAGTTTAGTCTCTACACTTGACCATGGTTGGATTATGATAAGTATTCATTTTATTTTCTTTTTGAAAAAAAAACTTATGATATAACTTCATCATCTTCTTCTTCTTCTTCTTCAAGAAGAAGCTTGCCTCCATCAATGGCAACTTGAGCAAATGAGTGAGAAATCCAATTCTAAAGTGAACCCACTTCCTATTTCTTCATCCTCTACCTCTTTCCAAGTAGTAGAGTGTGTTTTCTTCACAAGTTTCATGACTTGGTGAAGTGGGAGCTTGATCTTGTGATGTCTTGACGTAGATCATCTTCGGCACGAAGCCGACGACCTAGCCCGCCCATTTCTCCGACGAAGCCGACGCAAGAGTCCGGGATCCGATTTGGACAGCGGAGGGACATCATTGCGGAGCTATGGAGGTGGAGCACCGGATCTACAAAGGTTGTATTTCCGTTCTCTTAGTAAAGTAGTTTACTAGTTCTATTTTCGCCTAGACATCTAGTTAACGATCCGTAGTCTAGGGTTTCTCGGCACCCCTAAAATTTGAAATTGGCATGGTTGATGCCTTGTGAGACCTCATTAGCGTGCCTAGGAACCCTACAGTGGTATCAGAGCCTAGCTAGAGCCTTAGGCGATGCGTAGACGGAATTTCAAATCCGAACAAACCCCGAAACCCTAATCCGACCCGCTCTCTGGACTTTTTCCAAAACTGGGTTTTTTCCAGATTAAAAATGCTTAAAAAATTCAGCAGGGAATTCTAAGAATTACGGCGCAAAATTTATCTCCTGATCCCTCTAATGCGCGGCGGAACCGCGGCATAAGCCTAGCTTATGCGGCGGTTCCGCGGCTAAAGTGTGACGTCACGCTTCCTATTTTGCACAGTAACTTCTTTTATTCAGTGCTGAGTTCTCTGGGTATTTTTAAATATTATTCAAGAGTTGAATTTTCTGGGGTTGTTTTGGGGATTCGATGATTCGATCGGATTATCAGATTTTGTCTATGTTGTTTCCGGATAATTTTTGGATATGTTAAAAAGTTCGACCGGATATAAATACCCAACTTTTCCCCTGTCGGGAAATTTCCAAATGTCGGATTTTTTCGTGGTTTAACGACGTTCTAAGTAGTGCAAGTAACGCGATGGTCCCTCTAGAAGACAACAAACCTTAACTCGATTATGTGACCGTCTTGAACTGCCCTTTGAACCTTCGGGTTTGGGGCAGTACGGCGTGCCACATGTGAGGCGTTGGCTTGACCCTTCTACGGCTGGACCGTTGGTACTGAGGCACGAACTGAATGTTTTTAGACATGTTTCATGTGTTGATCTGTATCGAGAAAACTTGGGTGTTTGACTGTTCGATCGAAAAGTTTAACATTTTCTATTTATCTGGAATGGGATACAATAATTGGAATTCACAATAAGTTATGAGATAACTGAATGAATATTATAAACATAGCAGTTTAGTCTCACTTGATCGGTTGCTACGGAATTTTGATGTGATCAAAAGTCCGTCGCAATCATGTAGCGTACGCGGATACTCGCCGGATAAACTTAATAGACAGCCTCACTCCATAGCCCCGACCAAGTGACTGTAGAAGAAACCCGTCGCCGAAAGCATCCGTTCGGGTGCTCACGGCAGCGGTGTTCCGCCTTGGTGCACTTCGTCGCCGGTATCGGGGGTGCAGCCGTCTACTGAAGTTTGCGATGAGCATTCGATTAGGATGTCGGGAATCTTGTTGAATTGCCCGACTTGATATTGAAAAGAGTTTTTGATAATGAGACTAAAATGCGGGGTTTATAATTGTTAGGCATGCGATGTCTAAGTAATTCATTTGGTCAGGCATGAGATGTCTGAGGAGGTTGCGGATTCCAACTGTTGTAGTTTTACACTTTCTTTTCTGTGACCGTAAGTGTAATATGTGATATCGCCGGTTTTGTTGCTATATGTCAACGACAATTGGGATGCGCATATTTACTTACGTTGATGACATGTGATGTTATGTGTTGCTGGATATGTTATATTGGATCGTCGTGTTTGAATAGCCGGGTTTTTTTTATGTGAGATGAGTGTTTTTCATTTTCATTCATGTAAAAACTTGTATGTAATATTCTTTTATTGGGGCACTTCCAGGTTGCGGAAGATGTCACCGTTTGTATATTAGTTACTTTTCTGCACTAGGATAGACCCAAGGAGGGGAGCACAAGTAACCGGGTTCTGGAGTCCAGTGGGAGACCAACTCGAGGAGTCGAGTCCGGGTCTCCTAACTCTAGAATTGGTAGGGTTGCTTGCCGCTCTCGTAGGGGTCTAGGGGTGTGGGTTTGGCTATTCATCACGACCGTGGAATCCGTGTTTTATACTGGCTCGTATTGAAAACAAGGACGTCCTAGTATATCCAATATTTCATATGTTTCTTCTGCTGCGATATCTGTGATGTGATCATGTGATGTTCTGTGATGGATACTATATATAGTATATATGATATATTATATAGACGTTACTTATGTTTTACACCCGCGCTAGCCCTGCCCCACTCTGCCATTAGTTACCTAACCTAACGGTGCACGAGGGGACATCGAGGCGAATGCGGATGGCATAAGTGTACGTCGTATTTATCTGTGATGTTTAGGTACTTAAATGATGGGACTTCATTAATAACATTAATGAAAGAAAAAGAAACCTAAGATGTTGTAGAATCGAATTTCAAAAATAAAACAGGTAGCTACAGTTCTTGCTTTGCACAGAGGTATATGTGATATATCCTGCACCTTATTCGATGAGGAAAGGACCGAGATCTCTTCACCGGGAGTGACTCCTTTAGCAATAACTGGCAGATGCTACACACTCGGTTTGTCTTTTGATTGCTTTTAAGAGTTTTTGCTTTGCACAGTGATATATATGATATATCCCGCACCTCATTCGACGAGGAAAGGACCGACGATCCCTTCACCGGGAGTGACTCCTTTAGCAAAACTAGAAAAGCCTCAAAAACACTCCATTTTAAAATCATTTGATTCTACAACGATATCAAGTTCATTACGCAATAGGTTTTCAGAAAAACCTGTCGTAGCCCTCCGTCATTTCAGATAAGTCCTGTTTAGTATTCGTGCTGCGTTTGTTGACCTTGTCAAGGCGCAGTGTGCGGTAGCTATATGCTGCTTATCTGCCAGCATACGATGCGATTGGATTAGGGTAGTCGTGCGGCTTTGTTGGCTTTCGTCAAGGGTCGTGCGGGTGGGTTTAATTCAATCAAGAAATGTACGGGTTGAACTTGACTAGCGGGTTATGGTTTGTTGGCTTTCGTCAAGGTCATAGCACGTTAGGGGCAAAATATTATCGGGAATTTCAAGTGTTGAAATTTGCAATGAGATTGCATACCTTCTATGAGATAGTTGGATCTCGATACCCGCTGCGAGTAATTGTTACTCCTGGGAGAGTTTTACACATTACAATTAGCCGATCAAGTAGGTGTCTAGAAAGGTGTCAACGGGGTTACGCCTCTGGGAAAACGAGGTTTACATTAATTAGGTTCGTGCGAAAGCACGGGGGACCTCCCTCAAAGTACCGACACTGGCCTGGCTGAAAGATTGGCGAACTTGTAGTGTGTAATTAATCCCGGCTAGTCTTTCTTTTTAGGGTTTGAAGGAAGATTTGATAAAAAGCAGTGGGAGCCATCCTGATTAGATAAAATAAAACCAATCTATTCTTGCAAGAGCGCACGCTGAGTGTTTTGTTCTCTCTCTCTCTCCAGGTAGCGACCATGTCACGCCTTAATCAAGATAATAATACGGATATTTGACCGAACCCGCTTGTTATACTGAGCTGGGGAACGTTGGTCCCGCTCCAACTTATAATTGTTATAAGACAGAGCAGGAAATTGGGGAATACCAGATTTCCCGTGCCGCCCAAACGAAGAGAGTGCATGCTGATGCATCATCTTCGGGTGTGTTCGTTACAAAGAACTGTTTTTCTGTATCCTCTACATCCTGGGTATATGATACCGGATCAGGATCCCAGATATGTAATCTGTTACATAGGGCTACAACTGGATAGAAAAACTGAGAACGGGTGATAAGTTTCATGAGACAGAAAACGGGGAAAGTGTTGCAGCCAAGTCTGTTGGTCACTGTCACCCTATATTACCAATACATTGATTTTGAACAAATGCTATTAGATACCGAACCTGATATACAAAATCATATCAGTCTCTTTATTAGTAAAGAAATGATAAAATTCTGTATTGATGGATAATGTCTTGAACATTTCCTATATCAAAAGTTGATCGGTTCAGGCACGTTATCTAAAAGCATTGATGTTCTAAATCAAACTACAGTTCTTAGTATATGAATCACACACAAGAGGAAGAGTTCAGAAATGAATGGATCTTTCTTGAGGCATTGTAGACTAGGTCATATCAATGCGACCCGACTGGCTAAAGTTACATTTAGATGCATATTTAAATCAGTTTGAATTTACATCTTGTGAAACTTGCCAGTCATGTCACAGAGACAAGATGACCATAGATCCGTTTACTGGAAACAGAGAAAGAGTTAATGAACTCTTGGGATGATACAGTTGATGTATGTAGGTCCCCTGTCTACACATGCCAAGACCGGTTCTTTGTACTTCATTACATTCTCTGATAATCTCTTTAGATTCAGTCATATGTTTCTGTTGAAACATGAGTCCGAACCTTTTGAGATATTCACAGAATATAAGATAGAAGTAGAGAACCAAAATACGGGTATAAGTATTATGTCCTATGATGTGATCAGGAAGGAGAATACTTGAGCACGGAATTCTTGGACTATTCTAAAGGAGAATAAGATTCTCTCTCAGCATTACTCCTCTGAATACACCATAGCACGGTGGTATATTGGGGCGGAGCAATCACACCTTATATGATAAGGTGTGCTCTATGATGAGTACTACTGAGTTACCTATTTCCTTTTGGGTGTTATGCACTTGAGAAGCTGCATACCTATTGAATAGGGTTCCAATCAAATCAGTTGCCTACCACTTCATATGTGATATGGAAAGGGAAGAGCCCATACCTTAAGTTAGTTAAGATTTGGGGTTGACCAGCCTATGTCTAGAAGCAAAATCCGGACAAGCTCGAGGCAAGGTCTGTAATGTAGAACTGGAAAGGTTCCAGCTATACAAACTACAGCAGATGATTTGGTAGAACCAAAGGATTCAGTAGATTCCAACGAACCTCAGCCTCTCCGCCGATCTAGTAGGGTTCCGCACCCACCTGAGGGATACTTCTGTTTCTCTATGGAAGTGTGAGCGAGGATTGCATCATGAGATGATGACCCAACTAGCTTCGAGCTGGCCATCGAGAGTAAGACTCTGTAAGAATGGCTGGATGTTTATCGATCTGAGATGGAATCCTTATACACCAACAAAGTATGGACTTTGGTTGCTATATCTGAAGGGTTAAATCCCCATCAGGAGCAAGTATATCTTGAGAAGATTACTTGGTGTAGATGGAAAAGTTGAGACTTTCAAAGCTAGACTTGTTAAAGGTTTTCGTCATTGACCAGGCGTGGATAATGATGAAACCTTTTTCCAGTATCTATGCTTAAGTCCATCCAGATTCTACTTGCCACGGCTACATACCATGACTACGATATCTGGCGGTTGGGTGTCATGACTGCTTTTCTAAATAATCTTTTAGAAGAGTGCGTCTATAAGTACACAACCAGAGGGCCTCGTAGACAGTGGGAGCAGCGGAAACGTGTGCAAGATGCTTTATAGGATAAAGCAGGCATCGCGGAGTTGGAACATCTGTTTTGATGGATTAGTCAAAGAAGTTGACATCATCAAAATGGTAGATGAACCTTGTATAAACAAAAAGGTAGTAGGGAGTATGGTGACGATCCTCGTAGAGTACGTGGATGACATACTCTTGATAGGGAAGTAGTTTCCTTTGCTACGCTCGATCAATCTCCGCTTATCACAAGGATTCTCCAATAGGATCAAAGTGATACCTACTAAATCCTGGGTTTTGGATCTATGAGATAGATCTAAATGGATGTTAGAATACTCACTAGCTGTAGTGAGATGGTATCAATTGATCCTGGGAAGAATCACTGGAAGTGTTCCAGGGTGATAAAGACGACTGAGTGTCAGTCACAGGCATTGTCTTTACCCTCAGTAAAGGGACGGTATGTTGGAAGAGTTCCAAGCTAAATACCGTGGCATACTAGAAGATAAAGGCAGGATACATCGCTACTTAAGATGCTACCAAAGAGGCTGTTTGGGTGTATATTGGTTCATGAGATGAACTATGTTCCTCCCATTGTGTGACAATGGAGTTGTGGCTTATGCCAAGGAACGACCGTCCCATCAGTGATCCAGACATATTCTAAGGCAGTATCACCTGATCATGGAGATGGTTGATCTCCAGGGAATCGAGGTCAGGAGAGTAGACTCAGAGGACAACACGGCGGATCCACTCACGAAGGCCTATTCCCAGAGAGAGACTTTTATGGGATGGTTGAGTATGAGATACTACAACCACTGCTATCAGATGGCCCTAGTGCAAGTGGGAGATTGTTAGTTATATGTATGCCCTAGAGGCCATTACTGTACATTGGATGTATATTGTAGTGGATGCTGGGACATATATAGGGAGGACTTTCTTGCTCGACATGATAGTATGCTATCTGGTTGCTCTTTACCTTAACGTGTACACTGATTGTCTCTCCGTTACATGTTGGTAAAGCCCTTAGGATGAGTACTTGACTACCTGGACTATGATGCGGATCATACTAGTGGGGACATGGTAGTCTATAAGTGCATCCTTCAAGGTCCCTAGTCGTGGGTGTATCGAGACGGGGCATCGATATACCAGAGTAGACTAGCGTATACCTTCTCGACCCATACAGATGGGCGATGGATGATCCCATATCCATTGGTGTTTGACATCAGAGATGATATACGGGTGCTCAGTGGAGACTGGGTACACTGGACGGACTCGCCGAGAACTCCCAGATGGTATTATACCTTACGTCAGATGGCAGTTCTCTGGTGACACTGGTACAGAGTAGTCTGTTGACCCGAGATCGTCATAGAGTCTTGTGTGGTTCCCACTGTGCTTTGATTTCCATCTTACCACGTCCAAGAGGGTGTGAAAAACGGTGGTTTTTGGGTACAGTCCCGAGTCACATGGAGGCAATGAGCGATAGGAGGGGATTCGTCTCTCCCGGTATAGGGAGTTGATGTTGCGCTATGTTCGATTGGCTATAACCAGAAATCCCTGGCCAGGGTTGCTGAGATTTACTGGTAAGTGTTACCAGTAGTTTCTCGAATTGTTATAGACCTTATATCGACACGACTTATCGAGCTATTGGGGTCTGACGTTTACCACCCCTAGGCAAGATATGCGACATATCATACGATCAGACCGGACTGTACGGTAAGTGTTACTGGTTGGATTCACAGGAGTGTGAGCGGGCTTGCTCGTCGATCTTCTCATCGCTCAATACCCGGGTGGCCGTTACGTTTAGCAGACCGCTTGCGGCTTGTGGGTGATTGATATGATCATCACCTGCTGCCGGCGTATTGACGAGTCTTTAAAGTCCTACATAGAGGTTTCCTGGCTCAAGCGAAATGAAATAGGAGCGCATATGAGATATGTGCGGGACCGAGAATAATGCGAGTATGTGATACCGTATTTAATTCTCGTGATGAATGTATCGAATGGTTGTATGCGATATAACCTAGTTATCGAATCAAGGATTGATTCGATAAGCCGATACATTGGATACTAGTCGGTTATGTGCGACATGACCGAATCATTGAATCAAGTGTTGATTTGATGATTTAATGCATAATTATATATTTGATATATTACTTTGCATTAACTAGTATCGGTTCACTTTAAATGGATATTCTCACTCGGGTGTGCATATTGTATATGTGATATACTTTTGTGCACTTGATTGTATCATGTTTGATGATACATGTTTGCTAGGGTTTTTGTGTAAAGATCAAACCATGGTTACATGATAATGGTTAGGGTTTTGTTTTATTCACTTATTTATTTATCTATTGTTTTTTGGAAAATGAAAAGCATAAAGAGAAAATGGTGGCTAACTTTGTTGTATATTGAAGCTTCATGAAGCTTTGACTATGTGACCATTTTGTCTCATGCTTAACCCTAACCATTCCCACTAACCCTAGTTTAGTCTCTACACTTGACCATGGTTGGATTATGATAAGTATTCATTTTATTTTCTTTTTGAAAAAAAAAACTTATGATATAACTTCATCATCTTCTTCTTCTTCTTCTTCAAGAAGAAGTTTGCCTCCATCAATGGCAACTTGAGCAAATGAGTGAGAAATCCAATTCTAAAGTGAACCCACTTCCTATTTCTTCATCCTCTACCTCTTGCCAAGTAGTAGAGTGTGTTTTCTTCACAAGTTTCATGACTTGGTGAAGTGGGAGCTTGATCTTGTGATGTCTCGACGTAGATCATCTTCGGCACGAAGCCGACGACCTAGCCCGCCCATTTCTCCGACGAAGCTGACGCAAGAGTCCGGGATCCGATTTGGATAGCGGAGGGACATCATTGCGGAGCTATGGAGGTGGAGCACCGGATCTACAAAGGTTGTATTTCCGTTCTCTTAGTAAAGTAGTTTACTAGTTCTATTTTCGCCTAGACATCTAGTTAACGATCCGTAGTCTAGGGTTTCTCGGCACCCCTAAAATTTGAAATTGGCATGGTTGATGCCTTGTGAGACCTCATTAGCGTGCCTAGGAACCCTACACCTACTTCATTATATTCACTGACGATCTCTCTAGATTCGGACATGTGTTCCTGATGAAACACAAGTCTGAAGCTTTTGAGAAATTTAGAGAATATAAGCACGAAGTAGAAAAACAAACGGGCAAAAGTATTAAGATCCTTCGATCTGATCGAGGAGGAGAATACTTAAGCAATGAGTTCCTAGATTATCTAAAAGAGAATGGGATTCTCTCTCAGCTTACTCTTCCTTATACACCACAGCACAACGGTGTATCGGAGCGGAGGAATCACACCCTATTAGATATGGTGCGCTCTATGATGAGCGAAGCTGAGTTACCTATTTCCTTCTGGGGGTATGCGCTTGAGACAGTCATATACATATTGAATCTAGTTCCGTCTAACTCTGTACCTACCACACTATATGAGATATGGAGTAGGAAGAGACCATATTTTAAACGAGTTAAGATATGGGGTTGTCCGGCCTATGTCAAAAGGAAAAATCCGGACAAACTCGAGGCACGATCAGTTCTTTGCAAATTTGTGGGATATCCAAAGAATTCTCAAGGATATTTTTTCTACCATGCTGAGGAACAAAAAGTGTTTGTTGCTCAACATGCCACCTTTTTGGAAAAGGAATTTCTTGCAAAAGAAATTAGTGGCAAAGAGGTAGAGCTGGAAGAGGTTCCAGCACCACAAACTACAACTGATGATTTGTTGGAACCAGAAGATTCAGTAGTATCCGACGAACCCCAGCCTCTCCGCCGATCTAGTAGGGTTTCTCGTCCACCTGAGAGATACTACGGTTTTCTCATTGATGGTGGAAGCGAGGATTGCATCATGGAAGATGATGACCCGACTAGTTTCGAGCAGGCCATCACGAGTGGTGACTCTGTGAAATGGCTGGATGTAATGCGATCTGAGATGGAATCCATATACACCAATAAAGTATGGATTTTGGAAAATGCTCCTGAAGGGGTAAAACCCATTGGGAGCAAGTGGATTTTTAAAAAGAAATTTGGTGTAGATGGAAAAGTTGAGACTTTCAAAGCTAGACTTGTAGCAAAGGGATTTCGTCAACGACCAGGTGTGGATTATGACGAAACCTTTTCTCCAGTGGCTATGCTTAAGTCCATCCAGATCTTACTTGCCATTGCTGCATACCATGACTACGAAATCTTGCAAATGGATGTTAAGACCGCCTTTCTAAATGGTGATTTAGAAGAGTGCGTGTACATGACTCAGCCATAGGTCTTCGTAGATAGTGGGAGCAGCGGAAAGGTGTGCAAACTGCTTAAATCCATTTATGGGTTAAAGCAAGCATCGCGGAGTTGGAACATCTGTTTTGATGTTGTAGTTAAAGAGTTTGACTTCATCAAAAATATAGATGAACCTTCTATCTATAAAAAGGTAGCAGAGAGTAAGGTTGTCTTCCTCGTATTGTACGTGGATGACATACTCTTGATAGGGAATGATATTCCTATGCTGCAATCAGTCAAGCTCTTCTTATCACAAATATTCTCAATGAAAGATCTAGGTGATGCCTCCTGCATATTGGGGATTAGGATCTATAGAGATAGATCCAAACGGATACTGGGATTGTCCCAATCCAGGTACATTGATACCATACTAAAGAGGTTTAGTATGGAAGAATCCAAGCGTGGGAACCAACCCATGATCTCTGGACTCACTCTTTCCAAAGAGATGTCTCCCAAGACTGATTTAGAGAGAGCTCGCATGCAAGGGATACCCTATGCTTCGGCAGTAGGCTTTATCATATATGCGATGCTATGTACCAGACCCGATGTAGCATACTCACTAAGTGTAGTGAGTCGGTATCAAGCAGATCCTGGAGAGAGTCACTGGACAGCTGTGAAGAACATTCTCAAGTACTTGCGAAGGACTAGAGACATGTTCTTGGTGTATGGTAACGGTGAACTCCGGGGGAGTCCTTTACCGATTCCAGCTTCCAAAGTGATAAGGAAGACTCTAACTCGCACTCGGGATTTGTCTTTACCCTCAATGGAGGGGCGGTATGTTGGAAGAGTTCCAAACAGGATACCGTTGCAGACTCGACGATGGAGGCTGAATACATCACTGCCAACGATGCTGCCAAAGAGGCTGTCTGGATGAAGAAGTTCATTAGTGAACTTGGTGTGGTTCCATCCATTGAGCATCCAATACCTCTGTATTGCGATAACAATGGAGCTGTGGCTTTGGCCAAGGAACCCAGGTCCCATCAGAAGTCCAGACATATTCTGAGGCGGTATCACCTGATCAGGGAGATAGTTGATCGCCGGGAGATCGAGGTCAGGAGAGTAGATACGAAGGATAACACTGCGGTTCCACTCACGAAAACCATTCCCCAGATACAGTTTAAGAGATTATTCGGGATGCTAGGTATGAGATACTACAGCAGCTGGCCTTAGTGCAAGTGGGAGATTGTTAGTTATGTATATGCCCTAGAGGCCATTGTTGTACATATGATGTATATTATGATGGATGCTTGGATATATACAGAGAGGACTTTCTTGCTCGTCATGATAGTATGCTATTTGGTTTCACTTTATCTTAACATGTTGACTTGTATTAGTTTACTGTCTTTCTCTCACATGTTGATAAAGCCCTTAGGATCTGTACTCGACTACTGGGATTATGATGAGATCATACTAGTGGGGCCACGGTAGTCGATGAGTACATCCTATAAATGTTCCTAGTCGAGGGTATATCGAGACGGGGCATCGATACACCAGAGTAGACTAGCGTATACGCATCTTGACCCATATGATGGGCGATGGATGATCCCATATCCATCAATGTTTGACATCAATGATGGTGTACGGGTGCTCAGTGGAGACTGGGTACACTGGACGGACTCACCGAGAACTCCCAGATGGTGATATACCACACGTTAGAGGGCAGTTCTCCGGTGACACTGGTACAGGGTAGTCTGTAGACCCGAGATCGTCATAGAGTCTTGTGTGATTCCCACTGTGTTTTGATTTCCACCTTACCACGTCCAAGAGGGCGTGCAAAACGGTGGCTTTTGGGTACAGTCCCGAATCACATGGAGGCAATGAGCGATACGAGGGGATTCGTCTCTCCCGGTATAGGGAGTTGATGTTGTGCTGTGTTCGATTGGCTATAACTGGAAGTCCCTGGCCAGGGCTGATATAGAGATATATTGGTAAGTGTTACCAGTAGTTTCTCGACCTGTTATGAGCCTCATATCGACACGACTTATCGGTTACTGGGGTCTGACGTATACCACCCCTAGACTTGATATGCGACATATCAGACGAACAGACCGGACTGTACGGGAGTGTTACTGATTGGATTCACAGGAGAACGGACATGCTAGCTTGTTGATCTTCTGATCGCTTAATACCTGGGTGGCTGTTACGTTTAGCTGACCGCTTGCAGCTTGTGGGTGTTTGATATGATCATCACCTGCTACCGGCGTATTGACGATTCTTTAGAGTCCTACACAGAGGTTTCTTGGCTCAGGCAAAATGGAGTAGAGGCACATATGTGATATATGCAGGACCGATGATAATGCGATATGAGATACCGTATTATATTCTCGCGATATTTAGATATGAACCGAGACATCGGATCAAGTGTTGATTCGGTGAATCGGTACATGATATATTAGTCAGTTATATTCGATATAGCCGGATCGTCGGATCAAGTGTTGATTCGATGATTTAATGTATAATGATATATATGATATATTGTATTACATTATCTAATATTGGCTCGCTTTATTATTTCATTTTCTCACCGGATTAATACATTGATATATATGCGATATATGTTAATTGTATTATTTTCTTTTGTTGCAAATTGTAACGTTTTGAAAATCGTTTCGGTGAAATTTCGAAAAAACGGTAAAATAAAGGGGTTTCTGTAAAAAGTCAAAATACAAATATCTTATTATAAAAATTAAATATACATATTCTAGCTATGTAATTGCTATTATTTGGTGTTTATTGAGCCGCTGGTGAAATTTCAAATTTTCTGAAAAAAATGTTATTTTATTATTATTTTAAGCCGTCACGAATACATTTAATTAGGGAAAATTACAAATTGGAATTAGTTGAAACAAATTTTGTGCATCATAAAACATTAAATAAAATTTTATCATGTAGTTTTTGGAACGAAATCATTTGCCAAAACGGTTTAGAAATTATTGAAGAAAAAAGGCTTTTTTTTAGCGTAAATGGATGCTTGGGGTATTGTATTTATCATTTTTCATCACCCCACACCCATACCCACACCCACACACCCCCACTTACTCCTCCCCATGGTTGAATTCAGCAGCCACCATATTTTTCCCCACTTGATTTTCAAAGGAAAAGATATGAAAGAAAAGAAAAGAAAATGGGTGAATTAGGTGGACTTTTGACCTTACCTTGACCTTGACTTTCCCCCACTTTCTCTACCTCCCTCTCTCTCCTCCCCCCTCAATTTCTGGCCGACCCCTCCCTTTCCTACAGCAGCAACAGCCCCTCCTTTCCCCTTCTCTTTTCTCTTCAAAACTTCTTCAAAAATTGCCCCAAAATCCATCAAAAAAATCCCAAAACCCAAATCCGACTCCTACCCATTTTTGCTTAGCCCTTATCGCATGGATTTTGGTGACAAGGGAGCATTTTGGAGGGCTATGTGTGCTTGTGGGATCTTCAATTTGTTTGGGTAAATTCTAACCCTTTTGCTTAAATCGTTGTTAATTGCTTGTAGTTAGCTTAATTAAGTGTTAATTTGGTTTTATGTGGGTTCAATTGTATGATTAAGAAATTCTAGATTAGGGTTGTGAATTTAAGTTGGGGTTCTTATAATTGATCATGGGAAAATTGTGTAGTTTAACATGTTGTTATTATGCTAAAACTAATCTAGTTGGTAGTTTATATCTTTGTTAAATTTAAATTTGTATTAATTATGTAATTTGCAAACTAGGTTTTAGTGAAATACATATAAAATTGAGATTTAAAATGTAATTAAGGTTTTGATGACTTTATTAGCATTTTAATTTGTTGTTTAGCGACTTTGATCATGCAAAACCATGCTTAATTGATAAATTGTGAATTTTACTTTGAAAAGTGTTAAAATCGATATTTGTTGCAAACTTGAATTTTGAGTTAATGCTAATTCGTGAGATTAAAAATATGGAGGTGATTCGTATGACCTAATTATGATATTAAGTGAGCATTTTGGCCATTAGAATCGTCAAAATATTTAGTTTGGGTAAAACATCAAGTTTTGAACCGAAATGGGAATTTGTGCTAACTAGGTTTTTGGAAAATAAAACGAATTGTTTAATTTTATGGTTTTGATGAACTAAACCCTATTTCTTATATAATTAGTGAGTTTTGAAATCACGATTGGTGTGTTTGGGTTTTCTCGATGGTTTGACGTTTGTACATCGACATCGGGGGTTGGTTTGACTATTCTTGCATGCGTAGGCGATAGGTTTGGATCTATGCGTGATACGCGTGCCGATTTGATTTTCGTATGCCGTTTCGATTTCGAATTTAGTTTTAATGCGATATGGTGCGTTATGATATGTAGGTACTCCATGTGAACTTCGGGACGACAAGCAAGCGCCTGGCGACGTCGGCACCGGCGAGCGAGGACCAGGTGAGTAGATTTATATCTACGGGGAGAAGTCGGGTGGATGGCGTATAGCACCCCCGCAGTCCGTGGTGGTGTATACGGATGCGTATACACACCAACAATTATTATATGTTATTTGGGATTAATAACGATGCTTAGGATGGATATTGGTGTGTTGGATTATTTTAGTGTTGCGAACCCTAGGGAAGTGTTGCACTACACATACACACATACATACCTGCATACATTCCTATTGATATGTGCTCATGGGATTCTTTATAGTATGTGTTCACATGGGTATGGGACTATGTGTTCACATACGAATTTGAGGATGATACTTGGGATTGAGCTGAGTCGATGAGATTCGATTTGAGGCCGTGAGATCGGTGATATAGCAGGGGTCGTATCTTAGATACGACATGACGTTGTAGCGGGTCCTTGACGTAGTGTTTCACACACGTCCATGCATACGTAGGCGGTATCAGTATGGTACTAGACGTAGATCAGTACCCCGATCATGATAATTGATAAAGAGGATACCAGGTGAATAGTATGATGAATGTGATATTGATCCGTACCCAGATTGGGATGCCGTACGACGGATTTACGTACGAGCTATATTGATGATTGATCCGCACTCTTGACTTGGGATGCCTGATTATAGATATGGTATCGGATATGATATTATTGAGGCGGGATCACCGACTATACATATACAGGTATGTATATGTATCGACTCAGATGATAGGCGGTTCCCTTACCTGTAGTTCAGCCGTATAGTTTAGTGTAGTTGTTAGATTAGATTAGACTTCTTACCTATTTCAAAGACTAACGAATCGTGGGTATTTTAAAAGACAGCCCAAGAGATCCTACGGATATTTCAAAAGACGTATCTTTTCATAAAAACACCGTAGCCCCTATTTTCAAAACCCCATGATTCGTGTTATTTCAAAAGGCACCATTTGTCGGACTTATATTAGTTTAATACTGATTAGTTATCGTTGTGTCTAGTATTCTGCTTCCGCACATTATTGCTGTTCGCTCTGCCCCGCATACTTATTTTGCTGCATACTCCATTATTGATATCATGCTGTTAGGACACCAGCACCATTACCGATGATGCGTATGTACCAAATACACTTACTTGCCGGCTCACACACATCTTCATCGGTAATTGCCATGTCACGTACACTTAGAAAATACTATTGCTTGGCTTAGCTTGTTAGTTAGTAGTTGATACGATATTAGTGTACCTGGGTTATATGCCAGTTTAGACATTGTAGTTATTACTTGTCACTTCATGCATACTGTTATTCCATTGTTCATGCCTAGTTATTAATCATACATTGCAACTTGGTTATTGATACCATATACATTCATTAGCATTGACATATGCACTTGTGATGACTTCTTGAGATTTATGATATTTCTGGATTTCGGGGGAAAGCCGCAAAATTTCTAAACTTATTAACCTTTTAAAATATGTAAATTGCGGTTTTCTAGTGATGTAAGTGTCGTCCACCATGAGTTTGCTGTGGTTTTCGAGATCCGTGTTGAGGAGTGGAGGAACCGTCACGGGTACATGGTGGGCCCGGTATGGTACCCCGGGGCAAGATGAATGTGGTGTTGACGTTGAGCCTGGCAGGGGACAGATTACCTACCGGTGATATTACCCGACGCGTCGGATATCCGGAGGATACCGTCGTGGTCTTGAGATGGATGGTAGGGGCCGGTCTGGACTGACGGCGCCCTAGATATTGAGATTGAGACATTGATATTTCGAGACAGTGAGATTTATGTTTCGTGTCGATGCTAGACACTGTTGATACTGATTTCATTATGATACCTCAGTTTAAAAATACGAAGGAAATCTCACTAATTTATGAAAACAGTTTCTTCATTTACATGTATTCTGTTTTCATGCATTCATACCTCATTCATATGATATATTGCTACCTGAGGCACTGACACGGGCACATGAGATTTCACTCGGTTAGATATTACCCTAGCCATTGTTATAGGCTGCTTGTTATGTATATTTTTGAGGATATATTATGATCATTGACCTAGGTTGCGTTATTTATGCGATTTCTGTGCGTAGATGTTTTTCTATTCACGAGTAGGCAACTCACCCCCGTTGTGCCCCAGTTTCTTGCAGGTTTGCCGTACAGGTTTCATTACGGCGTTGCGGGCTCAGTTTCATTCGGGTGACTTGCTAGTAGGTGGGTTTTTCTTGTATCGTACCCATCATATTACCTTGTATAATATATTTCAGTTGTATCTAGTAAATTCCATCAACCAAACATCTATTTATTTTGAGATAGAGACCAGTGCTGTTTATTCTTTCGACCTTAGAGTCCCTCGTTATATTTCTGGTGGTTTTGAGTTCCTTTTGAGTTTTGATCCTCGCCGTTGGCGTTGTATATTATATTGCTTGTGTGGTTGTGACCGTCGATTGACGAAGAGCTAGCTCCCGCTTGGGGATGCCTTTTTATTGATTTCGTATACTATTCATGTTGTATCCCGTTTGGGAGCCAGTTTTTACAAAGGAGACTCTGCCGAAATTTTCAGTAAATTTTGATGTTCTTGAAAACCGCATAATTCGGCTTATGCTATTAAAACTACTTGTTTAAATTGGTTTTCCTGCACTCTACTACTTTTCTTGGTTTGGATTTCTGGGTTTTCGGTTTACTTAGATTACTTACGCCTCGAGACGTTCGTTGTTTAAGTGCCGGTCATGTTCCGTACTTTCGGGTCGTGACAAAGTTGGTATCAGAGCGTTAGGTTTTACCTTCGGAGCATAGGATGACCCTTGGTTGATGGAATAGGTGACTAAAGTTGAGTGACGTACCGTGGGTATGTTCCGCGGCATATTTACGATACGCTACTCCACTTAAGAAGCCTTAGGATGTACATTTCTTTGCTCAGTATTATATTCATTCCGATCTAGCTTCATCAGTACCAGTTATTGTTTTGCTGCTACGGTTACGGGCAGGGAGAGCTACGGCTAGAGTTGCGGTCAGCACAAGCTCGTCATGAACGAGGACTGACCAGGGCGAAATTCCGGCGACACACGATTGCAGAGATGTGTCTTTTTACTGTGTTTCCGCGCCACAAGCGTTTGGCGGATCGCCTTTATGAGGTTACTCGGAGGTGCTGATCGACACTAGAGAATTGAGCCAATGATGGAGGCCAGCCAGATTTTGATGACCGTTGGTGTGTTGCTTATTCATGACGATCGAGGCACTGTTCAGCGTGCAGACGAGCGAGCCAGTTATTGCTGCGAACAACGAGATATTGCCCCAGATGCTGGAAATCGTGCAGGACGAGTTGTACTAAGAGATGATAGGAGGTCGCTAGTCATCTAGGATGAATGACTAGGACATGTGGATCGTTCGCTTACCCCGATGCGAGGTCATCAGATAGATTGATTCCAGCTAGAGACGACTTCACGCAGAGACGTGAGGGTCGACAGAGACGATCGAATGTCGGAAACCTATTATTCCAAGTTTAAAGTAGTCGGAAAGACATGCAGGCAATTCTATGGTCCCTCTAGAAGAATGAAACCCTAACTCGACTTAATGACTGTGTGAAAGCCTTTGAACCTTAGGGTTTGCGGCAGTTCTGCGGCGCCATTAGTGAGGCTTGGGTTTGCCCTTCTACGGCTGGACCACCGATGCTGTGGTATGTATTCGATACTATTAAACTGTGCCCAAGATGTTGAGCTCTTGGGGGATTATGAGGTTTTGACAAATCGATCGGATGGCTTGACTTAATTCGGATGCTAGGTGGTGAGATGCATTTCTTGGGAGACTCCCGATACGAGGATAGCCGTTGGAGCTCAGTCCATGTAGCCACGATGAGACAAGTCCGAAGCAGTCGACATTAGAGAAAGTGGAGTAAAGAGGTCCGTACAAGATCTGGATAAGACGACGTTCCACTCCGCCGACATCAGAGATGCGATACGCATGCCGAGGCAGAGTACTGGATATACCTTCCAGAAGAGGTCGCGATGGGTATGCAGCCATTCCGGAGCAAGATGCAGATATAGGAAAGGACGATGACTTCCGGACAGTTGGCAGAGACGAGACATGGAAGAGACCGTGAGCAGGATTTCTTCCAGGACACTGTTGCAATGATACTTGCACCCAGGGTCAGATGTGTCACGTACATTCAGAGAGCCAGAGGTCGACGCCAGTGATATGCTGTCTTACGAGTGGTCGCGATGATTGACCAAGAGATGACCGGAGAAGTGCCAGAACGGAATCGTCCCCGTTAGCACACCTGACAGGGCCGATGAGCCGATGGACCGAAAGATTGGTAATTCACAGTGAAGACCTTGACCCAGGAGTGGTCATGGTTACGCACACTAGCAGGCCAGAGTTCATGATCATCGACGAGACGTCCCATTAGTGACCGCGACAGTTGGCCCGAGATTCTTAGAGGATGCACTTGAGCTATACTATTCCGCCATTATTGGTTTTGATGTTTTGGGTGATTTATTCGTATGATTTGATTTTGGTGATTGAGGATTTACGATCTTTGCACAGTGTTGCACTTGATATCGTTTTCGTGCTTTAGTTTCACATGTTTGTGATTTTACGGTTTTAAACAGTTGAGTTGATTTTGTGCGTATGCACGCATGCGATTTGGTTCCTACACTCTGTATAGTTTATATATGCTGGCAGTGCAGTGGCATATATTTTGTGCACTTGGATACACTGGATTTCGATTTCGAGGGTGATGCTCGACATTTGTTTTGTGCATTTTATGCACCGGATTGGATTTTTAGCGCCTGTTGGGCGCCTGTTACGAGATGCGATTTGGTGCACACCAGATGCACTAAATCGAGATTTTTTTTGTGCATGTCAGATGCACCTGATTTTGCTGTCAGGCACACCTGTTGCCTGCGACAGATGTTTCGTGCACACCCGATGCACTTAGATGTTGTTTCTGTGCTCATGTATGGCACATTCATGGATTTTGATTTCCGTGCGCACCAGACGCACGTAGTATTCATGTGCATATTTTGGGATTGATTTCTTATAGAGTAGTAAGTTTTTATGATATTGCTATGTGTTTTCGTACTGAGCAGGACTAGTCAGAGGACAGTACCTGAATATATTTTGCATGCATTGATAGTTATTGAAGGGATTTCCAAAAAGCGAGCTATAGCCTCAGTATTTACCTACGTGTCTGATATGACACGAAATGTTTAAAACAAGGAGACCCTTCTAAATTGTTTCCAAAACGGCGGAACGTACATTTCAAACAAAGGTATATATGTATATAGTTATTTTCTTATGATAGACGTCCGCCACTGTGCAGTGTTATACGTGTTGCACAGCGACTTAAGGAGATTTGGCATGCATTTCCTTCGGATACTTACAGATATAGATTCGATATTTACATGTATAGTTTCGAGTTATATCATATTGGTTTTGATTTGGATTTGGCATTGATGTCTTCTCCATGACTCCGATGGTTGCGGGATGCTTGACGGAGTTTTGATTTGAGTTATATACTCATTTTTCAAGCGCATGCGCTGCGCTACGATTTGTTTTATGTATTTACAATTTCGGAGCCCTAACGACTTGATGGTTTTGGTTTAGATGTTTTAGTATTTGGGGAGAGTTTTAATTTAAATTCGGGGACCGAATTTCTTTAAGGGGGGAAGATTGTAACGTTTTGAAAATCGTTTCGGTGAAATTTCGAAAAAACGGTGAAATAAGGGGGTTTCTGTAAAAAGTCAAAATACAAATATCTTATTATAAAAATTAAATATACATATTCTAGCTATGTAATTGCTATTATTTGGTGTTTATTGAGCCGCTGGTGAAATTTCAAATTTTCTGAAAAAAATATTATTTTATTATTATTTTAAGCCGTCACTAATACATTTAATTAGGGAAAATTACAAATTGGAATGAGTTGAAACAAATTTTGTGCATCATAAAACATTAAATAAAATTTTATCATGTAGTTTTTGGAACGAAATCATTTGCCAAAACGGTTTAGAAATTATTGAAGAAAAAAGGCTTTTTTTTAGCGTAAATGGATGCTTGGGGTATTGTATTTATCATTTTTCATCACCCCACACCCATACCCACACCCACACACCCCCACTTACTCCTCCCCATGGCTGAATTCAGCAGCCACCATATTTTCCCCCACTTGATTTTCAAAGGAAAAGATATGAAAGAAAAGAAAAGAAAATGGGTGAATTAGGTGGACTTTTGACCTTACCTTGACCTTGACTTTCCCCCACTTTCTCTACCTCCCTCTCTCTCCTCCCCCCCTCAATTTCTGGCCGACCCCTCCCTCTCCTACAGCAGCAACAGCCCCCCTTTCCCCTTGTCTTTTCTCTTCAAAACTTCTTCAAAAATTGCCCCAAAATCCATCAAAAAAATCCCAAAACCCAAATCCGACTCCTACCCATTTTTGCTTATCCCTTATCGCATGGATTTTGGTGACAAGGGAGTATTTTGGAGGGCTATGTGTGCTTGTGGGATCTTCAATTTGTTTGGGTAAATTCTAACCCTTTTGCTTAAATCGTTGTTAATTGCTTGTAGTTAGCTTAATTAAGTGTTAATTTGGTTTTATGTGGGTTCAATTGTATGATTAAGAAATTCTAGATTAGGGTTGTGAATTTAAGTTGGGGTTCTTATAATTGATCATGGGAAAATTGTGTAGTTCAACATGTTGTTATTATGCTAAAACTAATCTAGTTGGTAGTTTATATCTTTGTTAAATTTAAATTTGTATTAATTATGTAATTTGCAAACTAGGTTTTAGTGAAATACATATAAAATTGAGATTTAAAATGTAATTAAGGTTTTGATGACTTTATTAGCATTTTAATTTGTTGTTTAGCGACTTTGATCATGCAAAACCATGCTTAATTGATAAATTGTGAATTTTACTTTGAAAAGTGTTAAAATCGATATTTGTTGCAAACTTGAATTTTGAGTTAATGCTAATTCGTGAGATTAAAAATATGGAGGTGATTTGTATGACCTAATTATGATATTAAGTGAGCATTTTGGCCATTAGAATCGTCAAAATATTTAGTTCGGGTAAAACATCAAGTTTTGAACCGAAATGGGAATTTGTGCTAACTAGGTTTTTGGAAAATAAAACGAATTGTTTAATTTTATGGTTTTGATGAACTGAACCCTATTTCTTATATAATTAGTGAGTTTTGAAATCACGATTGGTGTGTTTGGGTTTTCTCGATGGTTTGACGTTTGTACATCGACATCGGGGGTTGGTTTGACTATTCTTGCATGCGTAGGCGATAGGTTTGGATCTATGCGTGATACGCGTGCCGATTTGATTTTCGTATACCGTTTCGATTTCGAATTTAATTTTAATACGATATGGTGCGTTATGATATGTAGGTACTGTTGGAGATAGTGCCCTCAGAGTAAATTATTGGATCACAGGCACGTGATTGTAATGATTGAGGGAGGACCTATCCCGATAGGACAATCTTACTCGAGATGATAGTATGCTATCTGGTTTACCTTTATCATCGTGTACTGTTTTAGGTGACCTGACAAGTTGCTATTACACGTTGATAGAGCCCCTAGGATTCTTGCTTGACCACCAGCAGTATGAGGGCGATCATATAAGTGGGAGCTGGGGTCTATAAGCATATCCTTAAATGGTCCCTAGTCGTGTGAGTTTCGAGACAGGGCATCGATACTCCAGAGTAGACTAGTGTATACAGTCGAGACCCCGACGAGGGGCGGTGGCCGGTCTCACAAGCCACTGGTGTCAGTTGGATCACCTAAGATGTATACAGGTGCTCATTGGGTTATGAGTACACCGGACAGGACTCGCCGGGAACATGCTAGTTGGTCATATACCAGACGTCAGATGGCAGTTCCCTGGTGACATGTGTGCAGGTTAGTTCATCGACCTGGGGATCGTCATTTGTCTTGTGTGAGTTCCCACTGTAGTTTGATTACTACCCTACCACGGCTCAAAGGAGTCGTGCAAACAGGTTTTAGTTGGGTACAGTCCCGAGCCACATGGAGGCAGTGAGCGTATCTTCAGGGGTTCGTCTCTCCCGGTATTGGGGGTGAGGTCGTGCTGTGTCTAGGAGAGCCATTACACGAAAGCCCTCGGCCGAGGCAAGGAGATTTACTGGTAGGTATTCCAGTAGTATCTCAGGGTGTTCTGGGCTACACTCCGACACGACTTGTACCGCTTTTGGGGGTCTGACTTTTACCAACCCCCTAGGCCCGCCATGCGATGCTCATAGACGAACGGACCGGACTGTACGGATATTGTCACTGACAGGCTCAGTAGGGTGTCAGGCTGAGTTCGCTCACAGACGTCCCTTTTGGTCAATACCTGGTAGCCCGTTATATATTGGCTTATACCTCTAACGTGCTAGTGGTTAAATCCACAACCAAGGTGTTGATGAGTCTTTAGAGTCCCCCACATTCAGTTACTCAGCTTTCGGGCGAAAGGTTGTAGAGGCCGTATGGAGATATGGCAAGGTCCGATCAGATACGTGCGGTATTGCACGGATCAGGATCGGACAGTTTGTACTATAGGCCGTATGGATATATGGCAGGGTTCTATCAGATACGTGCGGTATTGCACGGATCAGGATCGAACGGATATTACTGGCCGGCTTTGGTTTAAGCCCGATCCTAGTATAGTACAGTGTAGATTTTGTCTCATTGCATTTGTATTTCGGTCGAAATACAGATGCGGGTGTGTATGCACAGTATCGGGGTTTTCCTGTAATTTATTACGGGACCAGTTTTCAGGAGTTGCCAGTTTGCTTTCCGTTTCGGCCAATTTCCTTTGTATCGTTCATTGGCCGAAGTTTGGTGGAGGAGGGGTTATTTGCATTGTTGCAAATAAGTATTTGGAAGGGGGTCCTTTGCATATTATTTGTATCATGATGGTTTTCATGATGTGCACCATCACTTGACTTTCTATGCTCATGATGGCTTGACCTTTTTGGAGCCATCATGCATGTGTTGATGGTAGTGTGGAGTGTTGGCATAGTTTTGTGATCATGGTTGTTTATGATAACCATTCCTTTCTTTCTTCTTGGATATGGTTGGCTCTCTCTCCTTTTGGAGACTACATTCTCATTCTCTCCACTTCCTCATAGTAGTGGCCGGCCTCCCCCTTTAGTGGGCTGTCCAAAATTTTGAGGGTGGGATTTTGCTTCATTTCATGTTGCAAAATTCCCACAAGTTCAATCCAAAAGGCTCCAAGTTCAATTCCTCCACAAAAGGCAATTCCTACAACCCCAAATGAGACTTCTTCTCTAGAGATTCTACAGCGAATCTTGGGCACGTCGACTAGCCAGCTTCGTGCCCGAGTTGCCTCGGCATTGAGGTGGGAGCCCGTAAAAGAAGTAGGCGATGTGGTGCACTTCCGGCGACGAGGAGGAGACGGGACATTCCGCAGGAGATCGGGACGATGACGAGAAGACCGGAGGACTTGGATCGTCGGTATATCTCTATTCCCTTTCTTGTAGATAGTTAGGACTAATTAATGGTTCGATCCGGGTATTAGTGCGCGGCGGTTTGCCAGTTCAAGTAAAAATTAAAGTTTATCACCGCTTCCGCAATTGGCCGTCGGATTGACGGCCGGGGCGCCGCCGTGCACTTACAGTGGTATCAGAGCCTCGCCATTAACTTAGTCTAGCTTGGTTTAATGTGTTTTGCATTTCCGATCGACCAAAATTCCAAAATCTACATTTTTGTTCACATCAGTTTTCTGTTGAAATGTTTTGGTGTCGAAATTTTTTTCAGGTTACAGAAAATTGATGTACTGAAGATTATAAGCCCACTGTAGAAATTCGACACAGTAAGTCGACCACCAGAGCGCGGAACCGCGGCAAAACCCCCCCTTTGGCCGCGGTTCCGCCGCCGAATAGTGTCCTTACTGTATCAATTTTCTTCAGTTGCTTTCTGGGGTGAAAATTGGGGTTTTGGAATATTAATATTGGGCCCAGAATTTTCTGATCTGCTACAGTAATGCTTGGGGGCCCACTTGTTAAAATTTGATTGATCGGATATTTTAAACACATTATTTCACAGTATTTACATTATATCTGCGACCGTGAATGTCACTTGATCGGTAAATCCGGTCTAACTGCTATAGCCCGGTTAGACGGATTTGCGAACGTGATTTTCACGTTGATGTTCTGTTTTTGCTGTGATGTTGCGGATCGGTCGTGGGGGATAGCCTGGATGCAATGCTAGTACAGTTTTTGTTGTATTATGTACATTTGATATTGCGGGGTGAGCGTCCGACATGTGGACTGCCGTCACTGCCTGTTTGTATTATTATTTTGGGGCACGGCCAGGTTGCGGTCGATGTACCCGTTGTATGTATATTTTACTTTCTGTACTAGGATTGCCCCGCGGAGGGGTGCACGGATAGCCGGGTTCTAGAGGGCAACAAGACCGCATCTCATGGCATTGAGAGGGAGGGGGCTTCACTCTAGGATTGGCGGGCTATTCGCCGCACTCGTAGGGGGTACAGGTTGACCCAGGAGGGGTGCCCAAGTTACCGGATTCCGTGAAGTGCTGGGTGGTCCATTCACGGCGCTGAAGGGGGCTGCCTCACTTCAGGTTTTGGCGGGTGACTTGCCGCGCCCGTAGGGGTCTAGGTTCTCATTGCACAGGCTATCCATACGACCAGGGGAACGTCGGGTTTCAGCGGCTCTGTGAAACCCGGGGATCCCAGATATCTGTATTGTTTCTGTGATGCTGTACATATCTGTGATGTTGCATTTTATCACGCCTTGAGCGAATATAATATATTGGTATATATATTAGTAGATGTTGTATATGTTTTGCATCCGCGCTAGTCCAGTCCCCGCTCTGTCGTTAGTTAGCTAACCTAACGGGTAATGACGGGACCCAGTGGCGAATGCGGATGGCATATACGTACATTAGTATATTTTCGTTCTTTTTGGTGTGATCAATTGATGGGACTGCGTTGATTCGGATCAATGCAAGTTAAAAACAAACCTAATCTGATGTTGTTGGAACACTTTTTCAAAAAGCTGTTATTGCAAGGACGTTCACTTTTGTTTTGCATCGTGGTATTCAGTTGGAATATCCTGCTCCTCAGTCGACGAGGCAAGGGCCGAGATCCCTTCACCGGGAGTGACCCCTTGGACAAAAGGTTTGCGTCAGGGCATTAACTTCACTATAGCCGATTACTTTTGCTTTGCATCGTGGTATTCAGTTGGAATATCCTGCACCCCATTCTACGGGGAAAGAGCCGAGATCCCTTCACCGGGAGTGACCTCTTTTGCGGAAGTTGTCGTCACTATATTTCTAAAAAGCTATCCGTTCCTTCAACGATATCAAGTTCATTACGTTAAAGGTTTTCGCCAGAAACCATTCGTAGCCCTCCGTCGTTTCATATGGGTAGTCAATAGTATTCAAGCTGTGTATGTTGGCCAAAGTCAAGGCACAGTGATTGGTAGCTATTGGGTATTCATATGTAGCATAGATAGATGCGTTGGTTTGGGACAGTCGTACTGCCATTTTGGCCAAAGTCAAGGGTAGGTACGGGTGGATTCAAATTAACCTGGAGAATGACGGGTAGAACTTGACATGTGACTTATGATATGTTGGCCAAAGTCAAGGTCATAAGAGCATGGGGCAAAAATCACATCGGGAGTTTCAAAAGAACTGAAACTTGCCAGATATGCGCATACCTTCTGGAGTGTGATGACGTGAGCGGATTCCGTCACGTTATCATGCGATGATAGTTGGATCCCGATTCCCACTGATGAGTTAGTTTACTCCTCGGGTGATCCCGACTAATTCTTCTTTTAGGTTTGGAGAAGAATTTGACGGTACAGTGGGAGGATTCCAGATTAGATAAATTGGTAACCATTCTGATCTAGGTTAGAGTGCACGCTGAGTGTTTCTTTTCTCTCTCTCTTCGGCAGCGACCATTGACCCGACCCTAAGACTATGACTCAGTGACCAAGTTGACCGAACCTTCTTAAACACTGGCTTTTGGATTGTCAGAGTTGCGAACCTCATTGCCACTCCTACTTTTACCCTTTTCTCCAGGACACCCCGTATTACTACGAACGTCCACTTCCATTGGACAAAACCATCGTATGGTTAGATACGAACTCGAAGGAATTTATTCGAGGATGGTTTCAGGTTCTGGAGAAAACGGATATGACTATTCAGTTGTCTTTTCCTTTTACCTTCTCTCAGGTTGCGAGTACTCATTGGTTTAGGAGATAGTACACCTATTACGCAAATTGGATAGTCTTCTTCCAAACCATAGGCAGGTGCCGACCGGTAGGGAATGAAGAAAACCAATTAGCCTAACGATGGTGTACAGAAGGTATTAAGTTAAGACAAAGCAAGGGATTAGTAAGAGGGCAAAGTAAATTGCAACAGATATTCATGACCAAACCAGGTATTTCTTCGCCAATCCTAAAATCATCTTTGAATTTCTCCAGGACACTCCGTATCACTACGAAGATCCACAGTTTATTGGATACTCCATCGTATGGTTATATACGAACTCGAAAGGAACTTGTTCTAGTTCGGGGATGGATTCTGGTTCAGGAGAAATAGGAATAAGATTTATTCAGGTGTCTTTTATCTTCACCTTCTCTCGCATTGCGAGTGTTCCTAGGATTGGGACAGTACACCCATTATGCTTATTGGATAGTCTTCTTCCAAACCATAGGCTGGTGCCGAACGGTAGGGAAGGAAGAAAACCATTTGGCCTAAAGGGGTGTGCAGAACGTAAAGACTAAAGACATATGAAGGGATTTGGAGAGGTGGCGAAGAACTATACGGTTACAGTCGTGAATCTGGAAGAGGCATTACTAGGAATACCGGGATACCCCATCGGAACATTTCAATGTTTCAGTTTCACTGTGTAATGTTAAAGGAAAACTGATTTCCCGATTAGATACTTACTCCAGGGTATATATTTACCAGGTACGATTCTCACATCTGTATGGTTTTACAGATGATGAGTGGGAGTAGGTTATTGGGAATTGGGTGATCATCCTCATTATATCGGGATTCGTTGTAATCGGTGATATTTGAGGAAATCACCTGGGCTGTTTGCCGGTCGGCAAATATTTGGTTTTGAATATTCGCTGTTATGCACCAATTTCAAATTGATATATCTGTACGTCTATTTTCATAGAGTGAGATATACCTTTTTGAAATTATGTCTGTGACATTTACCTATATCAGTGGATGGTTAGGTAAGGAGCATTAAACAGCGGTGTAATTCTTGTTAGTTATATGTATGCCCTAGAGGCCATTACTATACATAGGATGTATATTGTAGTGGATGCTGGGACATATATAGGGAGGACTTTCTTGCTCGACATGATAGTATGCTATCTGGTTGAACTTTACCTTAACGTGTATACTGATTGTCTCTCTGTTACATGTTGGTAAAGCCCTTAGGATGTGTGCTTGACTACCTGGACTATGATGCGGATCATACTAGTGGGGACATGGTAGTCCATAAGTATATCCTTCAAAGTCCCTAGTCGTGGGTGTATCGAGACAGGGCATCGATATACCAGAGTAGACTAGCGTATAGCTTCTCGACCCATACAGATGGGCGATGGATGATCCCATATCCATTGGTGTTTGACATCAGAGATGATATACGGGTGCTCAGTAGAGACTGGGTACACTGGACGGACTCGCTGAGAACTCCCAGATGGTATTATACCTCACGTCAGATGGCAGTTCTCTGGTGACACTGGTACAGAGTAGTCTGTTGACCCGAGATCGTCATAGAGTCTTGTGTGGTTCCTACTGTGCTTTGATTTCCATCTTACCACGTCCGAGGGCGTGCAAAACGATGGTTTTTGGGTACAGTCCCGAGTCACATGGAGGCAATGAGCGATAGGAGGGGATTCGTCTCTCCCGGTATAGGGGGTTGATGTTGCGCTGTGTTCGATTGGCTATAACAGGAAGTCCCTGGCCAGGGCTGATCAGAGAATTGCTGGTAAGTGTTACCAGTAGTTTCTCGACCCGTTATGAGCCTCATATCGACACGACTTATCGAGCTATTGGGGTCTGACGTTTACCACCCCTAGGCAAGATATGCGACATATCAGACGATCAGACCGGACTGTATGGTAGTGTTACTGGTCGGATTCACTGGAGTGTGAGCGGGCTTGCTCGTCGATCTTCAGATCGCTCAATACCCGGGTGGCCGTTACGTTTAGCAGACCGCTTGCGGCTTGTGGGTGTTTGATATGATTATCATCTGCTGCCGGCGTATTGACGAGTCTTTAGAGTCCTACACAGAGGTTTCCTGGCTCAAGCGAAACGAAATAGGAGCGCGTATGAGATATGTGCGGGACCGAGAATGATGCGTGTATGTGATACCGCATTCCATTCTTGCGATGAATGTATCGGAAAGGTTGTATGCGATATAACCTAGTTATCGATTCAAGCGTTGATTCGATAAGCCGATACATTGAATACTAGTCGGTTGTGTGCGACATGACCGGATCATTGAATCAAGTGTTGATTTAATGATTTAATGCATAATTATATATTTGATATGTTACTTTGCACTAACTAGTATTGGTTCACTTTAAACGGATTTTCTCACTTGGATTGTGCACATTGTATATGTGATATATTTTTGTGCACTTGTATGTATCATGTTTGATGATGCATGCTAACTTGTGTTTTGTGTAAAGTTTAAACCATGGTTATGTAATGGTTAGGATTATTCATTTATTCATTTGTTTTTATTTTTGGAAAATGATAAACATAAAGCAAAATGGTGGCTTTATTTGGAAGCTTGTTGAAGCTTCATGAAGACTTTGACCAAAGTGACCATTTTGTCTCATGTTTAACCCTAACCACTCCATTAACCCTAGTTTAATCTCTACACTTGACCATGGTTGTTGATGATAAGTATTCTTTGTTTTTCTATTTTCTAATTAACATATCATAATACTTATCTTCTTCTTGCTCTTCTTCTTCTTCATTATTCTTTGAAGAAAACCAAGCTCCATCAATGGTGATTGTTGGAAAAGAGTGAGAAATCCAAAACTAAAGTTAACCCAACTCCTATTTCTTCATCCTCTACCTCTTGCCAAGTAGTAGAGTGTGTTTTCTTCACAAGTTTCTTGACTTGGTGAAGTCGGAGCTTGATCTTGCGATGCTTCGACGTAGATCATCTTCGGCATGGACATCGACGACCTAGCTTGCCCGTTCTCCGACGAAGCCGACGCTAGAGCCCGGATTTGATTTGGACAGCGGAAAGGACTTCGTTGCGGAGCTATGGAGGTGGAGCACCGGATCTACAAAGGTTGTATTTCCGTATTCCCTTAGTTAAGTTGTTAACTAGCTTACTTTTCGCCTAGACATCTAGCAAACGATCCGTAGTTTAGGGTTTGTAGGCACCGTAAAATTTGAAATTGGCATGGTTGATGCCTTGTGAGACCTCATTAGGGTGCCTAGGAACCCTACATTGGTATCAGAGCTACTAGGCATTAGATGTCGACCTATGGGGGGTTCTCACTGTGTGACAGTGTGGCGAAGCATAGGCTCTTACCCCCAGGGTGTCCCGAGACCGGAAGGTGTTCCGGCGGGTTGTAGTCCTCGCGAGGGGGCATGCGTAAAAAGTAGTTGCTGAGGGACCCGTTGGTGCCACGGCGACCCCATTGGATGGGGTGGATGCCTGACCTACAGTGGTATCAGAGCCTAACTAGAGCCTTAGGCGAAGTCTAGACGGATTTTGAACTCCGAACGAACTCGAAATCCCAATACAACCATGCTCTCTGTACTTTTTCTAAAAACAGGGATTTTTCAGTATTAAAAATTGCTAAAAAATTCAGCAGGCAAATATATGAATTACGGCATAAAAATTTTCCCATGAACAGTAAATACCGCGGCGGAAACGCGGCATATGCCTGCCATATGCGGCGGTTCCGCCGCAAGTTGATGACGTCATCCTCCACTTTTTATACAGTAATTCATTTTGTCTGATGCTGAGTTTTCTGGGAATTTTTAAAATTTATTCAAGAGTTGAATTTTCTGGAGTTGTTTTGGGAATTCGGTGTTTCGATCGGGGTATCAAATTTTGTCTATTTGGCTTTCCGGATAAATTTTAGAATATGTTAAAAAGTTCGACCGGATATAAATACCCAATTTTTCCCCTGCCGGGAAATTTCCAAGTGTTGGATTTTTCCGTAGTTTAACGACGTTCTAAGTAGTGCAAGTAACGCGATGGTCCCTCTAGAAGACAACAAACCTTAACTCGATTATGTGACCGTCTTGAACTGCACTTTGAACCTTCGGGTTTGGGGCAGTACGGCGTGCCACATGTGAGGCGTTGGCTTGACCCTTCTACGGCTGGACCGTTGGTACTGAGGCACGAACGGAATGTTGTTAGACTTGTTTCATGTGTTGATCTGTATCGGGAAAACTTGGGTGTTCGATTGTTCGATCGGAAAGTTTAACATTTTCTAATTATCCGGAATGGGATACAATAATTGGAATTCACAAGAAGTTATGTGATAACTGAATGAATGTTATAAATATAGCAGTTTAGTCTCACTTGATCGGTTGCCACGGAATTTTGATGTGATCAAAAGTCCGTCGCAATCACGTAGCGTACGCGGATACTCGCCGGGTAAACTTAATAGACAGCCTCATTCCATAGCCCCGACCAAGTGACTGTAGGAGAACCCCATCACCGAAAGCATCCGTTCGGGTGCTCGCGGTAGCAGTGTTCCGTCTTGGTGCACTTCGTCGACGGTATCAGGGGTGCGGCCGTCTACTAAAGTTTGCGACGAGCATTCGATCAGAATGTCGGGAATCTTGTTGAATTACCCGACTTGGTATTGAAAAGTGTTTTCGATAATGAGACTAAAATGCGGGGTTTATAATTGTTAGGTATGCGATGTCTAAGGAATTCATTTGGTCAGGCATGCGATGTCTGAGGTGGTTGCGGATTCCAACTGTTGTAGTTTTACACTTTCTTTTCTGTGACCGTAAGTGTAATGTGTGATATCGCCGGTTTCGTTGCTATATGTCAACGACAATTGGGATGCGCATATTTACTTACGTTGATGACATGTGATGTTACGTGTTGCTGGATATGTTATATTGGATCGTCGTGTTTGAATAGCCGGGGGTTTTTATGTGAGATGAGTGTTTTTCATTTTCATTCATGTAAAAACTTGTATGTAATATTCTTTTATTGGGGCGCTTCCAGGTTGCGGAAGTTGTCACCGTTTGTATATTATTTACTTTTCCGCACTAGGATAGACCCAAGGAGGAGGGCACAAGTAACCAGGTTCTGGAGTCCAGTGGGAGACCAACTCGAGGAGTCGAGTCCGGGTCTCCTAACTCCAGAATTGGTAGGGTTGCTTGCCGCTCTCGTAGGGGTCTAGGGGTGTGGGTTTGGCTATTCATCGCGACCGTGGAATCCGTGTTTTATACTGGCTCGTATTGAAAACACGGACGTCCTAGTATATCCAATATTTCATATGATTCTTCTGCTGCGATATCTGTGATGTGATCATGTGATGTTCTGTGATAGATACATTATATAGTATATATATGATATATTATATAGACGTTACTTATGTTTTACACCCGCGCTAGCCCTGCCCTGCTCTGTCGTTAGTTACCTAACCTAACGGTGCACGAGGGGACATCGAGGCGAATGCGGATGGCATAAGTGTACGTCGTATTTATCTGTGATGTTTAGGTACTTAAATGATGGGACTTCATTAATGTGATTAATGAAATAAAAGAAACCTAAGATGTTGTAGAATCGAATTTCAAAATAAAACAGGTAGCTACAGTTCTTGCTTTGCACAGCGGTATATGTGATATATCCTGCACCTTATTCGATGAGGAAAGGACCGAGATCCCTTCACCGGGAGTGACTCCTTTAGCAATAACTGGCAGATGCTACACACTCGGTTTGTCTTTTGATTGCTTTTAAGAGTTTTTGCTTTGCACAGTGATATATATGATATATCCCGCACCTCATTCGACGAGGAAAGGACCGACGATCCCTTCACCGGGAGTGACTCTTTTAGCAAAACTAGAAAAGCCTCAAAAACACTCCATTTCAAAATTCATTCGATCCTACAACGATATCAAGTTCATTACGCAATAGGTTTTCAGAAAAACCTGTCGTAGCCCTCCGTCATTTCAGATAAATATTAGTTAGTATTCGTACTGCGGTTGTTTGGCATGCGTCAAGGCGTAGTGTACGGTAGCTAACTAGTGCTTATCTGCCAGCATATGATGCGATTGGATTAGGGTATTCGTACGGCGTTGTTTGGCATGCGTCAAGGGTCGTGCGGGTGGGTTTAATTCAATCAAGAAATGTACGGGTTGAACTTGACTAGCAGACTATGGGTTGTTTGGCATGCGTCAAGGTCATAGCGAGCTAGGGGCAAAATATTATCGGGAATTTCAAGTGTTGAGATTTGCAATGAGATTGCATACCTTCTATGAGATAGTTGGATCCCGATACCCGCTGCGAGTAAGAGTTACTCCTGGGAGAGTTTTATACATTACAATTAGCCGATCAAGTAGGTGTCTAGAAAGGTGTCAACGGGGTTACGCCTCTGGGAAAACGAGGTTTACATTAATTAGGTTCGTGCGAAAGCACGAGGGACCTCCCTCAAAGTACCGACACTGGCCTGGCTGAAAGATTGGCGAACTTGTAGTGTGTAATTAATCCCGGCTGGTCTTTCCTTTTAGGGTTTGAAGGAAGATTTGATAAAAAGCCGTGGGAGCCATCCTGATTAGATAAAATAATAACCAATCTATTCTTGACAGAGCGCACGCTGAGTGTTTTCTTCTCTCTCTCTCCTGGTAGCGACCATATCACGCCTTAATCAAGATAATAATACGGAATATTGACCGAACCCGCTTGTAATACTGAGCTGGGGAACGTTGGTCCCGCTCCAACTTATAATTGTTATAAGATAGAGCAGGAAATTGGGGATTACCAGAATTCCCGTGCCGCCCAAACGAAGACAGTGCATGTTGATGCATCATCTTCGGGTGTGTTCATTACAGAACTGTTTCTCAGTATTCTTTACGTCCTGGGTATGTGATACCAGATCTGGATCCCAGATATGTAATCTGTTACATAGGGCTACAGAAAGGTAGAGAACTGAGAACGGGTGATAAGTTTCATGAGGCAGAAAACGGGGCAAGAGTTGCAGCCAAGTCTGTCGATCACTGTCACCCTGTATTACAATACATTGATTCTGAACGAATGTTATTAGATACCGAACCTGATATACAAAATCATATCAGTCTCTTTATCAGTAAAGAAATGATAAAATTTTGTATTGTTGGATAATGTTTTGAACATTTCCTATATCAAATGTTGATCGGTTCAGGCACGTTATCTAAAAGCATTAATGTTCTAAATCAAACTACAGTTCTTTAGTATACAGAACACACACAAGAGGAAGAGTTCAGAAATGAACGAATCCTTCTTGAGGCATTGTAGACTAGGTCATATCAATGTGACCCGACTAGCTGGAGTTACATAAAGATGCATATTTAAATTAGTTTGAACTTACATCTTGTGAAACTCGCCAGTCATGTCACAAAGATAAGATGACCATAGCTCCGTTTACTAAAAACAGAGAAAGAGTTAGTAAACTCTTGGGATGATACATGTTGATGTATGTAAGGTCCCCAGTCTACACATGCCAAGACCGGTTCTTTATACTTCATTATATTCTCTGATAATCTCTCAAGATTCAGTCATATGTTCCTGTTGAAACACAAGTCTGAACCTTTTGAGATATTCACGGAATATAAGTTAGAAGTAGAGAACCAAAATACGGGTATAAGTATTATGTCCTTTGATGTGATCAGGGAGGAGAATACTTGAGCACGGAAATCCTGGACTATTCTAAAGGAGAATGAGATTCTCTCTCAGCATTACTCCTCCGTATACACCATAGCACGATGGTATATCGGGGCGGAGCAGATACACCCTATTTGATATGGTGTGCTCTATGATGAGTAATACTGAGTTACCTTTTTCCTTTTGGGGAGTTATGCACTTGAGAAGCTGCATACCTATTGAATAGGGTTCCAATCAAATCAGTTGCCTACCATTCCATATGAGATATGGAAAGGGAAGAGCCCATGTCTTAAGCTAGTTAAGATTTGGGGTTGTTCGGCCTATGTCTAAAAGCAAAATCCGGACAAGCTCGAGGCAATGTCTTTTATGTAGAACTGGAAATGTTCCAGCTATACAAACTGCAGCTGATGATTTGAAAGAACCAAAGGATTCAATAGTTACCAATGAACCTCAGCCTCTCCGCCGATCTAGTAGGGTTCCTCACCCACCTGAGAGATACTTCGGTTTCTCTATGACAGTGGGAGCGAGGATTGCATCATGAGATGATGACCCAACTAGTTTCGAGCAGGCCATCGAGAGTAAGACTCTGTAAGAATGGCTGGATGCTTAGCGATCTGAGATGGAATCCTTATACACCAACAAAGTATGGACTTTGGTTGCTATATCTGAAGGGTTAAATCCCCATCAGGAGCAAGTAAATCTTGAGAAGATTACTTGGTGTAGATGGAAAAGTTGAGACTTTCAAAGCTAGACTTGTTAAAGCTTTTCGTCATCGACCAGGCGTGGATCATGATGAAACCTTTTCAAGTGACTATGCTTAAGTCCATCCAGATCCTACTTGCCACGGCTACATACCATGACTGCGATATCTGGTGGTTGGGTGTCTTGACTGCTTTTCTAAATGATGATTTAGAAGAGAGCGTCTATAAGTACACAGCCAGAGGGCTTCGTAGACAGTGGGAGCAGCGGAAACGTGTACAAGATGCTTTATAGGATAAAGCAGGCATCGCGGAGTTGGAACATCTGTTTTGATGAAGCGGTCAAAGAGTTTGACATCATCAAAATGGTAGATGAACCTTGTATATACAAAAAGGAAGTAGGGAGTATGGTGACGATCCTCGTAGAGTACGTGGATGACATACTCTTGATAAGAAAGGAGTTTTCTTATGCTACGCTCGATCGATCTCCGTTTATCACAAAGATTCTCAGTGTAGGATCAAAATGATACCTCCTAAATCCTGAGTTTTAGATCTATGAGATAGACTTAATTGGATGTTAGGATTCTCACTAGTTGTAGTGAGACGGTATCAACCGATCCTGGGGAGAATCACTGGAAGTGTTCCAGGGTGATAAAGACGACTGAGTGTCAGTCACAGGCATTGTCTTTACCCTCAGTAAAGGGACGGTATGGTGGAAGAGTTCCAAGCTAGATACCGTGACATACTAGACGATAAAGGCACGATACATCGCTACTTAAGATGCTACCAAAGAGGCAGTCTGGGTGTATATTGGTTCATGAGATGAACTACGTTCCAACCATTGTGAGACAATGGAGTTGTGGCTTATGCCAAGGAACGTCCATCCCATCAGTGATCCAGACATATTCTAAGGCAGTATCACTTGATCATGGAGATGGTTGATCTCCAGGGAGATCGAGGTTAGGAGAGTAGACTCAGAGGACAACACAGCGGATCCACTCACAAAGGCCTGTTCCCAGAGAGAGACTTTTATGGGATGGTTGAGTATAAGATACTGCAACCACTGCTATCAGATGGCCCTAGTGCAAGTGGGAGATTGTTAGTTATATGTATGCCCTAGAGGCCATTACTATACATAGGATGTATATTGTAGTGGATGCTGGGACATATATAGGGAGGACTTTCTTGCTCGACATGATAGTATGCTATCTGGTTGAACTTTACCTTAACGTGTATACTGATTGTCTCTCTGTTACATGTTGGTAAAGCCCTTAGGATGTGTGCTTGACTACCTGGACTATGATGCGGATCATACTAGTGGGGACATGGTAGTCCATAAGTACATCCTTCAAAGTCCCTAGTCGTGGGTGTATCGAGACAGGGCATCGATATACCAGAGTAGACTAGCGTATAGCTTCTCGACCCATACAGATGGGCGATGGATGATCCCATATCCATTGGTGTTTGACATCAGAGATGATATACGGGTGCTCAGTAGAGACTGGGTACACTGGACGGACTCGCCGAGAACTCCCAGATGGTATTATACCTCACGTCAGATGGCAGTTCTCTGGTGACACTGGTACAGAGTAGTCTGTTGACCCGAGATCGTCATAGAGTCTTGTGTGGTTCCCACTGTGCTTTGATTTCCATCTTACCACGTCCAAGAGGGCGTGCAAAACGGTGGTTTTTGGGTACAGTCCCGAGTCACATGGAGGCAATGAGCGATAGGAGGGGATTCGTCTCTCCCGGTATAGGGGGTTGATGTTGCGCTGTGTTCGATTGGCTATAACAGGAAGTCCCTGGCCAGGGCTGATCAGAGAATTGCTGGTAAGTGTTACCAGTAGTTTCTCGACCCGTTATGAGCCTCATATCGACACGACTTATCGAGCTATTGGGGTCTGACGTTTACCACCCCTAGGCAAGATATGCGACATATCAGACGATCAGACCGGACTGTATGGTAGTGTTACTGGTCGGATTCACTGGAGTGTGAGCGGGCTTGCTCGTCGATCTTCAGATCGCTCAATACCCGGGTGGCCGTTACGTTTAGCAGAACGCTTGCGGCTTGTGGGTGTTTGATATGAACATCATCTGCTGCCGGCGTATTGACGAGTCTTTAGAGTCCTACACAGAGGTTTCCTGGCTCAAGCGAAACGAAATAGGAGCGCGTATGAGATATGTGCGGGACCGAGAATGATGCGTGTATGTGATACCGCATTCCATTCTTGCGATGAATGTATCGGAAAGGTTGTATGCGATATAACCTAGTTATCGATTCAAGCGTTGATTCGATAAGCCGATACATTGAATACTAGTCGGTTGTGTGCGACATGACCGGATCATTGAATCAAGTGTTGATTTAATGATTTAATGCATAATTATATATTTGATATGTTACTTTGCACTAACTAGTATTGGTTCACTTTAAACGGATTTTCTCACTTGGATTGTGCACATTGTATATGTGATATATTTTTGTGCACTTGTATGTATCATGTTTGATGATGCATGCTAACTTGTGTTTTGTGTAAAGTTTAAACCATGGTTATGTAATGGTTAGGATTATTCATTTATTCATTTGTTTTTATTTTTGGAAAATGATAAACATAAAGCAAAATGGTGGCTTTATTTGGAAGCTTGTTGAAGCTTCATGAAGACTTTGACCAAAGTGACCATTTTGTCTCATGTTTAACCCTAACCACTCCATTAACCCTAGTTTAATCTCTACACTTGACCATGGTTGTTGATGATAAGTATTCTTTGTTTTTCTATTTTCTAATTAACATATCATAATACTTATCTTCTTCTTGCTCTTCTTCTTCTTCATTCTTCTTTGAAGAAAACCAAGCTCCATCAATGGTGATTGTTGGAAAAGAGTGAGAAATCCAAAACTAAAGTTAACCCAACTCCTATTTCTTCATCCTCTACCTCTTGCCAAGTAGTAGAGTGTGTTTTCTTCACAAGTTTCTTGACTTGGTGAAGTCAGAGCTTGATCTTGCGATGCTTCGACGTAGATCATCTTCGGCATGGACATCGACGACCTAGCTTGCCCGTTCTCCGACGAAGCCGACGCTAGAGCCCGGATTTGATTTGGACAGCGGAGAGGACTTCGTTACGGAGCTATGGAGGTGGAGCACCGGGTCTACAAAGGTTGTATTTCAGTATTCCCTTAGTTAAGTTGTTAACTAGCTTACTTTTCGCCTAGACATCTAGCAAACGATCCGTAGTTTAGGGTTTGTAGGCACCGTAAAATTTGAAATTGGCATGGTTGATGCCTTGTGAGACCTCATTAGGGTGCCTAGGAACTCTACAATTCTTCTTAACCATAAGTACAGTTTTCAACCTACGACACACAGTGAATGAGTTATCAGACTCAAGGGACTTATACGGAGTATTGTATGTTGTCCAGGGTCCATCAGGACAGAGGGGTTGGTCCTCGTACTATATTCGGTTTACTTATGACTTCTCTAGTTTTTAGACAGGTGTTTCGTAGGAAACACAGGGTCCGAATTTTGAGAAGTTATAGGTATTTGAATAGAGTAGAGAACCAGGCATAGCAAGTATCGGGATTCTTCAAAATGATCGAAGATGTAAATACTTGTGTATGGTATTCAGATGATAGTAATGTTTAAGAGATCTTGCTTCTCTTTCAGATTACTCATAATTGGAAGTATTCCTAAGTTGAGTAACGCTGATCGGCCTCTCTCCATTTAGTTGACATGCACTGGAGACAGTTGCATGATTTGAATCTGGTTCAATTAAATCAGTGCCTCTGGTTCTATATATGATATAGAACAGTTCATATCTTAACGATGTTAAGGTACGGGGAGTTGTCCGGTTTATGATTAAAACCAGACACTGGACAACTCAAGGCACATTTCTGTAATGGCTGTTTGTGGGTTGACCCAGGCTATGACGAGGGTTGATTTTCTACCATCTGGGTGAACAATAGCGATATTGTTCTAGACTCGCCACAGTTTTATTAAAAATGGATTTTTTCAGAAAAACAGTAGTGGGAGTATGGTAGAACTGGAAGTGATTCCAGAACCACAAACGATTACTGAAGATTTGACAGGAACCTAAAGATTCAATCTGGATTGACATTCCATTGGCCACTCCGCAGATACGGTGGGTAACTTCAGGCACCCGAGAGGTACTACGGTAGCCTCAACGACGGTGACAAGGAAGTTCTTGTTTACCCACAATTACCATTGCTGTTGTTCCAGGCTGCGAGACCCGGCGGGAGGATGAGTATAGCGTCGTTCTAAACTAGTTTTAGAAGTGGACGTCTATATGACTCTGCCAGAGGGTTGTCGTAGTCAGTGGGAGCAGCGGAAGCATTGGTGGACAGGTAGCTTATGTCTATTTATAGACTAAAGCAGATGTAGCGGAGATAGATCATCTATTTCTGACGTGACAGTCATAGGTTTGACTTCATCAGAATAGGGGATGGATCTGTTGAGAAGGTAGTAGGGTGTGATATCCTGGTATTTGGATGACATACACAGAGTAGGAAAAGAAACTCCTACACTACAATCGGTTATATATTTTGGTCGTCACACAATGTTTTTTCCACACAGGACTTGGATATTATATCAGACATACTGGTTACTAGGTCTATGGTTTTAGATCTAGATTTGGGTGGTTTCCCAATCAGGGTACTTAGACAGCATTCTAAGAGTATTTAGAATGAACGACTCCTGGCACGGTATTATACCTGCAGGTGATGGAGTCACCCTCTCTAAAGGTGTCTTATAGACTAAAGTAGAGAGGGAAGTGCATGATTGGCAGATCACTTGCTCAGGCAATTGAGTCAATCATGAAATGTCAAGTACCACACCAGATGTTGTTCTTGCACTAGATGCAATAAGTTGACATTAATCCAATCCTGGAGAAACAGTCGGAAGCAGTTTTAGAACATAAGTGGATGTTCTAAGGATATGATAACGACAGCCTCATTCGGGAGACAGTTATCATTCCAGGCTTCCAAGGTGACTTGGACGACAGGGAGGTTGTCAGAGTTATAGTTTCCCTTCTGATGAGGGGCAGTATTTTGGACAGGTGGTCCAAGGCAATACTGAGGGAGGCATGGCGCTGGATACTGATTAAGTTCAGTTAACGATACAGTCTAAGAAGTTTGGATTTGGAGTTCATTTATGAGCTATGTCCCATCAGACATCCAGACACATTCTAAGAAAGGTATTACTCTTTTCGGGAGATGGCTTTCTCCGCGAACTTGAGATATAGAGAGACATAGAACGAAACATCAAGGCGGATCCACTCACTGAGGTTATTCCTCGAACGCAGTAGTTTCGCAAACAAGCTTTGTGAGACTGAATAGTAGAGGAGTTGGGTGTTCGGTATCACACGGGCTATGAGTATGCGACATCGCAATAATTAGCCTTGAGTGCAAGTGGGAGATTGTTGGAGATAGTGCCCTCAGAGTCAATTATTGGATCACAGGCACGTGATTGTAATGATTGAGGGAGGACCTATCCCGATAGGACAATCTTACTCGAGATGATAGTATGCTATCTGGTCTACCTTTATCATCGTGTACTGTTTTAGGTGACCTGACAAGTTGCTATTACACGTTGATAGAGCCCCTAGGATTCTTGCTTGACCACCAGCAGTATGAGGGCGATCATATAAGTGGGAGCTGGGGTCTATAAGCATATCCTTAAATGGTCCCTAGTCGTGTGAGTTTCGAGACAGGGCATCGATACTTCAGAGTAGACTAGTGTATACAGTCGAGACCCCGACGAGGGGCGGTGGCCGGTCTCACAAGCCACTGGTGTTAGTTGGATCACCTAAGATGTATACAGGTGCTCATTGGGTTATGAGTACACCGGACAGGACTCGCCGGGAACATGCTAGTTGGTCATATACCAGACGTCAGATGGCAGTTCCCTGGTGACATGTATGCAGGTTAGTTCATCGACCTGGGGATCGTCATTTGTCTTGTGTGAGTTCCCACTGTACTTTGATTACTACCCTACCACGGCTCAAAGGAGTCGTGCAAACAGGTTTTAGTTGGGTACAGTCCCGAGCCACATGGAGGCAGTGAGCGTATCTTCAGGGGTTCGTCTCTCCCGGTATTGGGGGTGAGGTCGTGCTGTGTCTAGGAGAGCCATTACACGAAGCCCTCGGCCGAGGCAAGGAGATTTACTGGTAGGTATTCCAGTAGTATCTCAGGGTGTTCTGGGCTACACTCCGACACGACTTGTACCGCTTTTGGGGGTCTGACTTTTACCAACCCCCTAGGCCCGCCATGCGATGCTCATAGACGAACGGACCGGACTGTACGGATATTATCACTGACAGGCTCAGTAGGGTGTCAGGCTGAGTTCGCTCACAGACGTCCCTTTTGGTCAATACCTGGTAGCCCGTTATGTATTGGCTTATACCTCTATCGTGCTAGTGGTTAAATCCACAACCAAGGTGTTGATGAGTCTTTAGAGTCCCCCACATTCAGTTACTCAGCTTTCGGGCGAAAGGTTGTAGAGGCCGTATGGAGATATGGCAAGGTCCGATCAGATACGTGCGGTATTGCACGGATCAGGATCGGACAGTTTGTACTATAGGCCGTATGGATATATGGCAGGGTTCGATCAGATACGTGCGGTATTGCACGGATCAGGATCGAACGGATATTACTGGCTGGCTTTGGTTTAAGCCGGATCCTAGTATAGTACAATGTAGATTTTGTCTCATTGCAGTTGTATTTCGGTCGAAATACAGATGCGTGTGTGTATGCACAGTATCGGGGTTTTCCTGTAATTTATTACGGGACCAGTTTTCAGGAGTTGCCAGTTTGCTTTCCGTTTCGGCCAATTTCCTTTGTATCGTTCATTGGCCGAAGTTTGGTGGAGGAGGGGTTATTTGCATTGTTGCAAATAAGTATTTGGAAGGGGGTCCTTTGCATATTATTTGTATCATGATGGTTTTCATGATGTGCACCATCACTTGACTTTCTATGCTCATGATGGCTTGACCTTTTTGGAGCCATCATGCATGAGTTGATGGTAGTGTGGAGTGTTGGCATAGTTTTGTGATCATGGTTGTTTATGATAACCATTCCTTTCTTTCTTCTTGGATATGGTTGGCTCTCTCTCCTTTTGGAGACTACATTCTCATTCTCTCCACTTCCTCATAGTAGTGGCCGGCCTCCCCCTTTAGTGGGCTGTCCAAAATTTTGAGGGTGGGATTTTTCTTCATTTCATGTTGCAAAATTCCCACAAGTTCAATCCAAAAGGCTCCAAGTTCAATTCCTCCACAAAAGGCAATTCCTACAACCCCAAATGAGACTTCTTCTCTAGAGATTCTACAGCGAATCTTAGGCACGTCGACTAGCCAGCTTCGTGCCCGAGTTGCCTCGGCATTGAGGTGGGAGCCCGTAAAAGAAGTAGGCGATGTGGTGCACTTCCGGCGACGAGGAGGAGACGGGACATTCCGCAGGAGATCGGGACGATGACGAGAAGACCGGAGGACTTGGATCGTCGGTATATCTCTATTCCCTTTCTTGTAGATAGCTAGGACTAATTAATGGTTCGATCCGGGTATTAGTGCACGGCGGTTTGCCAGTTCAAGTAAAAATTAAAGTTTATCACCGCTTCCGCATTTGGCCGTCGGATTGACGGCCGGGGCGCCGCCGTGCACTTACAGGTACCCCATGTGAACTTCGGGACGGCAAGCAAGCGCCTGGCGATGTCGGCACCGGCGAGCGAGGACCAGGTGAGTAGATTTATATCTACGGGGAGAAGTCGGGTGGATGGCGTATAGCACCCCCGCAGTCCGTGGTGGTGTATACGGATGCGTATACACACCAACAATTATTATATGTTATTTGGGATTAATAACGATGCTTTGGATGGATATTGGTGTGTTGGATTATTTTAGTATTGCGAACCCTAGGGAAGTGTTGCACTACACATACACACATACATACCTGCATACATTCCTATTGATATGTGCTCATGGGATTCTTTATAGTATGTGTTCACATGGGTATGGGACTATGTGTTCACATACGGATTTGAGGATGATACTTGGGATTGAGCTGAGTCGATGAGATTCGATTTGAGGCCGTGAGATCGGTGATATAGCAGGGGTCGTATCTTAGATACGACATGACGTTGTAGCGGGTCCTTGACGTAGTGTTTCACACACGTTCATGCATACGTAGGCGGTATTAGTATGGTACTAGACGTAGATCAGTACCCCGATCATGATAATTGATAAAGAGGATACCAGGTGAATAGTATGATGAATGTGATATTGATCCGTACCCAGATTGGGATGCCGTACGACGGATTTACGTACGAGCTATATTGATGATTGATCCGCACTCTTGACTTGGGATGCCTGATTATAGATATGGTATCGGATATGATATTATTGAGGCGGGATCACCGACTATACATATACAGGTATGTATATGTATCGACTCAGATGATAGGCGGTTCCCTTACCTGTAGTTCAGCCGTATAGTTTAGTGTAGTTGTTAGATTAGATTAGACTTCTTACCTATTTCAAAGACTAACGAATCGTGGGTATTTTAAAAGACAGCCCAAGGGATCCTACGGATATTTCAAAAGACGTATCTTTTCATAAAAACACCGTAGCCCCTATTTTCAAAACCCCATGATTCGTGTTATTTCAAAAGACACCATTTGTAGGACTTATATTAGTTTAATACTGATTAGTTATCGTTGTGTCTAGTATTCTGCTTCCGCACATTATTGCTGTTCGCTCTGCCCCGCATACTTATTTTGCTGCATACTCCATTATTGATATCATGCTGTTAGGACACCAGCACCATTACCGATGATGCGTATGTACCACATACACTTACTTGCCGGCTCACACACATCTTCATCGGTACTTGCCATGTCACGTACACTTAGAAAATACTATTGCTTGGCTTAGCTTGTTAGTTAGTAGTTGATACGATATTAGTGTACCTAGGTTATATGCCAGTTTAGACATTGTAGTTATTACTTGTCACTTCATGCATACTGTTATTCCATTGTTCATGCCTAGTTATTAATCATACATTACAACTTGGTTATTGATACCATATACATTCATTAGCATTGACATATGCACTTGTGATGACTTCTTGAGATTTATGATATTTCTGGATTTCGGGGGAAAGCCGCAAAATTTCTAAACTTATTAACCTTTTAAAATATGTAAATTGCGGTTTTCTAGTGATGTAAGTGTCGTCCACCATGAGTTTGCTGTGGTTTTCGAGATCCGTGTCGAGGAGTGGAGGAACCGTCATGGGTACATGGTGTTGGAGATAGTGCCCTCAGAGTCAATTATTAGGTCACAGGTACGTGATTGTAATGATTGAGGGAGGACCTATCCCGGTAGGACAGTCTTACTCGAGATGATAGTATGCTATCTGGTTTACCTTTATCATCGTGTACTGCTTTAGGTGACCTGACACGTCGCTATTACACGTTGATAGAGCCCCTAGGATTCTTGCTTGACCACCAGCAGTATGAGGGCGATCATATAAGTGGGAGCTGGGGGTCTACAAGCATATCCTTAAAAGGTCCCTAGTCGTGGGAGTTTCGAGACCGGGCATCGATACTCCATTAGTAGACTAGTGTATACAGTCGAGACCCCGACGAGGGGCGGTGGCCGGTTTCACAAGCCACTGGTGTCAGTTGGATCACCTAAGATGTATACAGGTGCTCATTGGGTTATGAGTACACCGGACAGGACTCGCCGGGAACATGCTAGTTGGTCATATACCAGACGTCAGATGGCAGTTCCCTGGTGACATGTGTGCAGGTTAGTTCATCGACCTGGGGATCGTCATTTGTCTCGTGTGAGTTCCCACTGTACTTTGATTACTACCCTACCACGGCTCAAAGGAGTCGTGCAAACAGGTTTTAGTTGGGTACAGTCCCGAGCCACATGGAGGCAGTGAGCGTATCTTCAGGGGTTCGTCTCTCCCGGTATTGGGGGTGAGGTCGTGCTGTGTCTAGGAGAGCCATTACACAAAGTCCTTGGCCAAGGCAAGGAGATTTACTGGTAGGTATTCCAGTAGTATCTCAGGGTGTTCTGGGCTACACTCCGACACGACTTGTACCGCTTTTGGGGGTCTGACTTTTACCAACCCCCTAGGCCCGCCATGCGATGCTCATAGACGAACGGACCGGACTGCACGGATATTGTCACTGACAGGCTCAGTAGGGTTGTCAGGCTGAGCTCGCTCACAGACGTCCCTTTTGGTCAATACCTGGTGGCCCGTTATGTATTGGCTTATACCTCTAACGTGCTAGTGGTTAAATCCACAACCAAGGTGTTGACGAGTCTTTAGAGTCCCCCACATTTCAGTTACTCAAGCTTTCGGGCGAAAGGTTGTAGAGGCCGTATGGAGATATGGCAAGGTCCGATCAGATACGTGCGGTATTGCACGGATCCGGATCGGACAGTTTGTACTATAGGCCGTATGGTTATATGGCAGGGTTCGATCAGATACGTGCGGTATTGCACGGATCAGGATCGAACAGATATTACTAGCCGGTTTTGGTATAAGCCGGATTCTAGTATAGTACAGTGGAGATTTTGTCTCATTGCATCTGTATTTCGGTCGAAATACAGATGCGGGTGTGTATGCACAGTATCGGGGTTTTCCTGTAATTTATTACGGGACTAGTTTTCTGGAGTTGCCAGTTTGCTTTCCGTTTCGGCCAATTTCCATTGTTCCGTTCATTGGCCGAAGATTGGTGGAGGAGGGCTTATTTGCATTGTTGCAAATAAGCATTTGTGGAGGGGGTCTTTGCATATTATCATGTCATGATACTTTTCCCATCCATTGACTTGACTTTTTGCTTCATGGTTGTGTCATGATGGCTTGACCCTTGTTATGTGGTGATGGTTGCTTTGGAGTGTTATTTTCTTTGTGGTGATCATTTGTTTCTCCATCATTACTCTTTTTCCACCCACCCCCTTGTTTGTTCTCTCTCTCTCTCCAATCACACATGAAAGGGGGGGCCGGCCATTCCTTGAATGGAATGGGATTCATTTTTCTTTTAGGGGTGGGAAAATGTTACTCTCATTTTTTTTGTATGCTACATTTATCCCACCTCTCTCCAAGCTCTCTTCTTCTTCCACCAAATGGCAAAGCTCCAAAACCCCAAATGAGACTTCTTCTACTACACATTCTACAGCGAACCTTGGGCACGTCGAGTAGCCGGCTTCGTGCCCGAGTTGCCTCGGCATTGAGGTGGGAGCCCGTAAACAAAGTAGGCGATGTGGTGCACTTCCGGCGACGAGGAGGAGACGGGACATTTCGCAGGAGATCGGGACGATGACGAGAAGACCGGAGGACTTGGATCGTCGGTATATCTCTAACCCATCTTCTAGTTAGCTTAGACTTGTTAATGGTCACGATCCGGGTGTTTAGTGCGCGGTGGTGCCGGTTTGCTAAGTCCGCAAAATTAAAGTTTTTCACCGCTTCCGCATTCCGGCGTCGGATTGACGGCCGGGGCGCCGCCGTGCACTTACAGTGGTATCAGAGCCTCCCCATTAACTTAGTCTAGCTTTGTGTAATGTGTTTGCATTTCCGATCAATCAAAAAGTTCCAAAACCCGTATTGCCTTCGCATCAGTTTCTGTTGAAAATTTTTGGACTCGAAAATTTTTTCTGTTGGTCTCAGAATGATGTGCAGGGAGATGTAAGAACACTGGAAAAATTTCGTAGCACGATCCCTCCGTACGACCGCGGAAGGGCGGCCAAAACCCTCTAATGGCCGCGCTTCCGCCGCATGTTTGTGGGCTCGTGTGTTTATTTTTTTGCAGTGGGCTTATGGGCTTATTTCAGGGGTTTTGGAATATTAAAATTGGGCCCAGGTTTTCTGTGAGTGCTACAGTTTTGATTGGGGGCCCACTTGTTAATTTTTGATCGATCGGATATTTTAAACACATTTTTCACAGTATTTACATTATATCTGCGACCGTGAATGTCACTCGATCGGTAAATCCGGTCTAACTGCTATAGCCCGGTTAGACGGATTTGCGAACGTGACTTTCACGTTGATGTTCTATGTATTTGCTGTGATGTTGCGGATCGGTCGTGGGGGATAGCCTGGATGCAATGCTAGTACAGTTTTGTTGTAATATGTACATTTGATATTGCGGGGCGAGCGTCCGACATGTGGACTGCCGTCACTGCCTGTTTGTATTATTCTTTTGGGGCACGACCTGGTTGCGGTCGTTGTACCCGGTGTATGTATATTTTACTTTCTGTACTAGGATTGCCCCGCGGAGGGGTGCACGGATAGCCGGGTTCTGGAGGGCAACAAGCCCGCATCTCATGGCATTGAGACGGAAGGGGCTTCACTCTAGGATTGGCGGGCTATTCGCCGCACTCGTAGGGGGTACAGGTTGACCCAGGAGGGGTGCCCAAGTTACCGGATTCCGTGAAGTGCTGGGTGGTCCATTCACGGCGCTGAAGGGGGCTGCCTCGCTTCAGGTTTTGGCGGGTGACTTGCCGCGCCCGTAGGGGTCTAGGATTACATTGCACAGGCTATCCACACGACCAGGGGAACGTCGGGTTTCAGCAGTGGCTCTGTGAAACCCGGGGATCCCAGATATCTGTATTGTTTCTGTGATGCTGTTCATTCTCTGTGATGTTGCATTTCTTTCACGCCTTGAGCGAAATATAATATATTGGTATATATATTAGTAGATGTTGTATATGTTTTGCATCCGCGCTAGTCCAGTCCCCGCTCTGTCGTTAGTAAGCTAACCTAACGGGTAATGACGGGACCCAGTGGCGAATGCGGATGGCATATACGTACATCGGTATATTTTCGTTCTTTTTGGTGTGATCAATTGATGGGACTGCATTGATTCGGATCAATGCAAGTTAAAAACAAACCTAATCTGATGTTGTTGGAACACTTTTCAAAAAGCTGTTATTGCAAGGACGTTCACTTTTGTTTTGCATCGTGGTATTCATTGGAATATCCTGCTCCTCAGTCGACGAGGCAAGGGCCGAGATCCCTTCACCGGGAGTGACCCCTTGGACAAAAGTTTGCGTCAGGGCATTAACTTCACTATAGCCGATTACTTTTGCTTTGCACCGTGGTATTCAGTTGGAATATCCTGCACCTCATTCTACGGGGAAAGAGCCGAGATCCCTTCACCGGGAGTGACCTCTTTAGCAACGGTTTTCGTCACTATATTTTTAAAAAGCTATCCGTTCCTTCAACGATATCAAGTTCATTACGTTAAAGGTTTTCGCCAGAAACCATTCGTAGCCCTCCGTCGTTTCAGACGGGTAGCACGTAGTATTCATGCTATGTTTGTTGACCTTCGTCAAGGCATAGTGTATGGTAGCTGCTTGTTACCTTTCTGCTGCATAGATAGATGCGTTGGTTTGGGACAGTCGTATAGCCTTGTTGACCTTCGTCAAGGGCTTGTACGGGTGGATTCAGATTAACCCTGGATAATGACGGGTAGAACTTGACATGTGACTTATGATTTGTTGACCTTCGCCAAGGTCATAAGAGCATGGGGCAGAAATCACATCGGGAGTTTCAAAAGAACTGAAACTTGCCAGATATGCGCATACCTTCTGGAGTGTGACACCGTGAGCGGATTCCGTCACGTTGTCATGCGATGAGAGTTGGATCCCGATTCCCACTGATGAGTTAGTTTACTCCTCGGGTGACCCCGACTAATTCTTCTTTCAGGTTTGGAGGAGAATTTGACGGTACAGTGGGAGGTTTCCAGATTAGATAAATTGGTGACCATTCTGATCTAGGTTAGAGTGCACGCTGAGTGTTTCTTTTCTCTCTCTCTTTGGCAGCGACCATTGACCCGACCCTAAGACTTTGACTCAGTGACCAAGTTAACAGAACCTTCTTGACACCGGCTTTTGGATTGTTAGGGTTGCAGACCTCATTGCCACTCCTACTTTTACCCTTTTCTCCAGGACACCCCGTTTTACTACGAACGTCCACTTCCATTGGACAAAACCATCGTATGGTTAGATACGAACTCGAAAGAATTTATTCGAGGATGGTTTCCGGTTCTGGAGAAAACGGATAGGATTATTCAGTTGTCTTTTCCTTTTACCCTCTCTCAGGTTACGAGTACTCCTTGGTTTAGAGGTAGTACACCTATTAAGCAAATTGGATTGTCTTCTTCCAAACCTTAGGCTGGTGCCGACCGGTAGGGAATGAAGAAAACCAATTAGCATAACGATGGTGTGCAGAAGGTATTAAGTTCAGACAAAGCAAGGGATTAGTAAGAGGGCAAAGTAAATTGCGACAGATATTCACGACCAAACCAGGTATTTCTTCGCCAATCCTAAATCACCTTTGTATTTCTCCAGGACACTCCGTATCACTACGAAGATCTACAGTTTATTTGGATACTCCATCGTATGGTTATATACGAACTCGAATGGAACTTGTTCCAGTTCGGGGATGGATTCTGGTTCAGGAGAAATAGGAATAAGTTTTATTCGGTTGTCTTTTATCTTCACCCTCTCTCATTGCGAGTGTTCCTAGGATTGGGACAGTACACCCATTATGCTTATTGGATAGTCTTCTTCCAAACCATAGGCTGGTGCCGAACGGTAGGGAAGGAAGAAAACCATTTGGCCTAAAAGGGTGTGCAGAAGGTAAAGACTAAAGACATATGAAGGGATTTGGAGAGGTGGCAAAGAACTATACGGTTACAGTCGTGAATCTGGAAGAGGCATTACTAGGAATACCAGAATACCCCATCGGAACATTTCAATGTTTCAGTTTCACTGTGTAATGTTAAAGGAAAACTGATTTCCCGATTAGATACTTACTCCAGGGTATGTATTTACCAGGTACGATTCTCACATCTGTATGGTTTTACAGATGATGAGTGGGAGTAAGTTATTGGGAATTGGGTGATCATCCTCATTATATCGGGATTCGTTGTAATCGGTGATATTTGAGGAGATCACCTGGGCTATTTGCCGGTCGGCAAATATTTGGTTTTGAATATCCGCTGTTGTGCACCAATTTCAAATTGATATATCTGTACGTCTATTTTCATAGAGTGAGATATACCTTTTGATATTATGTCGATGACATTTACCTATATCAGTGGATGGTTAGGTAAGGAGCATTAAACAGCGGTGTAATTCTTCTTAACCATAAGTACAGTTTTCAACCTACGACACACAGTGAATGAGTTATTAGACTCAAGGGACTTATACAGTGTATTGTATGTTGTCCAGGGTCCATCAGGACAGAGGGGTTGGTCCTCGTACTATATTCGGTTTACTTATAACTTCTCTAGTTTTTAGACAAGTGTTTCGCGGAAACACAGGGTCCGAATTTTGAGAAGTTATAGGTATTTGAATAGAGTAGAGAACCAGGTGTAGCAAGTATCGGGATTCTTCAAAGAGATCGAAGATGTAGATACTTGTGTATGGTATTCAGATGATAGTAATGATTAAGAGAACTTGCTTCTCTTTCAGGTTACTCATAATTGGAAGCATTCCTAAGTTGAGTAACGCTGATCGGCCTCCTTCCATTTAGTTGACATGCACTGGAGACAGTTGCATGATTTGGATCTGGTTCAATTAAATCAGTGCCTCTGTTTCTATATTGGATATAGAACAGTTCATATCTTAACATTGTTAAGGTACGGGGAGTTGTCCGGTTTATGCTTAAAACCAGACACTGGACAACTCAAGGCACGTTTCTGTAATGGCTGTTTGTGGGTTGACCCAGGCTATGACGCAGGTTGACTTTCTACCATTTGGATGAACAATAGCAATATTGTTCTAGACTCGCCACAGTTTTATTAAAAATGGATTTTTTTCAGAAAAACAGGAGTGGGAGTATGGTAGAACTGGAAGTGATTCCAGAACCACAAACGATTACTGAAGATTTGATAAGGAACCTAAAGATTCAATCTGGATTGACATTCCATTGGCCACTCCGCAGATAAGGTGGGTAACTTCAGGCACCCGAGAGGCACTACGGTAGCCTCAAGGACGGTGACAGGGAAGTTCTTGTTTACCCACAATTACCATTGCTGTTGTTCCAGGTTACGAGACCCGGCGGGAGGATGAGTATAGCGTCGTTCTAAACCAGTTTTAGAAGTGTACGTCTATATGACTCTGCCAGAGGGTTGTCGTAGTCAGTGGGAGCAGCGGAAGCATTGGTGGACATGTTGCTTATGCCTATTTATAGACTAGAGCAGATGTAGCGGAGATAGATCATCTATTTCTGACATGACAGTCATGGGTTTGACCTCATCAGAATAGGGGATGGATCTGTTGAGAAGGTAGTAGGGTGTGATGTCATGGTTTTTGGATGACATACACAGAGTAGGAAAGGAAACTCCTATTCTACGATCGGTTATACTTTGGTCGTCACACAGTGGTTTCTCCATAAAGGAAATGGATTTTATATCAGACATACTGGTTACTAGATCTATGGTCTTAGATCTAGATTTGGGTGGTTTCCCAATCAGGGTACTTGACAGCATTCTAAGAGTATTTAGGATGGACGACTCCTGGCACGGTAGTGTACCTGCAGGTAATGGAGTCACCCTCTCCAAAGGTGTCTTACAGACTAAAGGGGAGAGGGACGGGCATGATTGGCAGATCACTTGCTCAGGCAATTGAGTCAATCGTGAGATATCAAGTACCACACCAGATGTTGTTCTTGCACTAGATGCAATAAGTTGACATTAATCCAATCCTGGAGAAACAGTCGGAAGCAGTTTTAGAACATAAGTGGATGTTCTAGGGAGATGATAACGACAGCCTCATTCAGGAGACAGTTATCATTCCAGGCTTTCAAGGTGACATGGACGACAAGGAGGTTGTCAGAGTTATAGTTTTCCTACTGATGAGGGGCAGTATTTTGGACAGGTGGTCCAAGGCAATACTGAGGGAGGCATGGCGCGCAGGATACTGATTAAGTTCAGTTGACGATACAGTCTAAGAAGTTTGGATTTGGAGTTCATTTATGAGCTAGGTCCCATCAGACATCCAGACATATTCTGAGACAGGTATTGCTCTTTTCGGGAGATGGTTTTCTCCGCGAACTTGAGATATAGAGAGACATAGAAAGAAACAACTAAGCGGATCCACTCACTGAGGCTATTCCTCGAACGCAATAGTTCCGCAAACGAGCTTTGTGAGACTGACTAGTAGAGGAGTTGGATGTTCGGTATCACACGGGCTGTGAGTATGCGACATCGCAATAATTAGCCTTGAGTGCAAGTGGGAGATTGTTGGAGATAGTGCCCTCAGAGTCAATTATTAGGTCACAGGTACGTGATTGTAATGATTGAGGGAGGACCTATCCCGGTAGGACATACTCGAGATGATAGTATGCTATCTGGTTTACCTTTATCATCGTGTACTGCTTTAGGTGACCTGACACGTCGCTATTACACGTTGATAGAGCCCCTAGGATTCTTGCTTGACCACCAGCAGTATGAGGGCGATCATATAAGTGGGAGCTGGGGGTCTACAAGCATATCCTTAAAAGGTCCCTAGTCGTGGGAGTTTCGAGACCGGGCATCGATACTCCATTAGTAGACTAGTGTATACAGTCGAGACCCCGACGAGGGGCGGTGGCCGGTTTCACAAGCCACTGGTGTCAGTTGGATCACCTAAGATGTATACAGGTGCTCATTGGGTTATGAGTACACCGGACAGGACTCGCCGGGAACATGCTAGTTGGTCATATACCAGACGTCAGATGGCAGTTCCCTGGTGACATGTGTGCAGGTTAGTTCATCGACCTGGGGATCGTCATTTGTCTCGTGTGAGTTCCCACTGTACTTTGATTACTACCCTACCACGGCTCAAAGGAGTCGTGCAAACAGGTTTTAGTTGGGTACAGTCCCGAGCCACATGGAGGCAGTGAGCGTATCTTCAGGGGTTCGTCTCTCCCGGTATTGGGGGTGAGGTCGTGCTGTGTCTAGGAGAGCCATTACACAAAGTCCTTGGCCAAGGCAAGGAGATTTACTGGTAGGTATTCCAGTAGTATCTCAGGGTGTTCTGGGCTACACTCCGACACGACTTGTACCGCTTTTGGGGGTCTGACTTTTACCAACCCCCTAGGCCCGCCATGCGATGCTCATAGACGAACGGACCGGACTGCACGGATATTGTCACTGACAGGCTCAGTAGGGTTGTCAGGCTGAGCTCGCTCACAGACGTCCCTTTTGGTCAATACCTGGTGGCCCGTTATGTATTGGCTTATACCTCTAACGTGCTAGTGGTTAAATCCACAACCAAGGTGTTGACGAGTCTTTAGAGTCCCCCACATTTCAGTTACTCAAGCTTTCGGGCGAAAGGTTGTAGAGGCCGTATGGAGATATGGCAAGGTCCGATCAGATACGTGCGGTATTGCACGGATCCGGATCGGACAGTTTGTACTATAGGCCGTATGGTTATATGGCAGGGTTCGATCAGATACGTGCGGTATTGCACGGATCAGGATCGAACAGATATTACTAGCCGGTTTTGGTATAAGCCGGATTCTAGTATAGTACAGTGGAGATTTTGTCTCATTGCATCTGTATTTCGGTCGAAATACAGATGCGGGTGTGTATGCACAGTATCGGGGTTTTCCTGTAATTTATTACGGGACCAGTTTTCTGGAGTTGCCAGTTTGCTTTCCGTTTCGGCCAATTTCCATTGTTCCGTTCATTGGCCGAAGATTGGTGGAGGAGGGCTTATTTGCATTGTTGCAAATAAGCATTTGTGGAGGGGGTCTTTGCATATTATCATGTCATGATACTTGTCCCATCCATTGACTTGACTTTTTGCTTCATGGTTGTGTCATGATGGCTTGACCCTTGTTATGTGGTGATGGTTGCTTTGGAGTGTTATTTTCTTTGTGGTGATCATTTGTTTCTCCATCATTACTCTTTTTCCACCCACCCCCTTGTTTGTTCTCTCTCTCTCTCCAATCACACATGAAAGGGGGGGGGCCGGCCATTCCTTGAATGGAATGGGATTCATTTTTCTTTTAGGGGTGGGAAAATGTTACTCTCATTTTTTTTGTATGCTACATTTATCCCACCTCTCTCCAAGCTCTCTTCTTCTTCCACCAAATGGCAAAGCTCCAAAACCCCAAATGAGACTTCTTCTACTACACATTCTACAGCGAACCTTGGGCACGTCGAGTAGCCGGCTTCGTGCCCGAGTTGCCTCGGCATTGAGGTGGGAGCCCGTAAACAAAGTAGGCGATGTGGTGCACTTCCGGCGACGAGGAGGAGACGGGACATTCCGCAGGAGATCGGGACGATGACGAGAAGACCGGAGGACTTGGATCGTCGGTATATCTCTAACCCATCTTCTAGTTAGCTTAGACTTGTTAATGGTCACGATCCGGGTGTTTAGTGCGCGGTGGTGCCGGTTTGCTAAGTCCGCAAAATTAAAGTTTTTCACCGCTTCCGCATTCCGGCGTCGGATTGACGGCCGGGGCGCCGCCGTGCACTTACACATGGTGGGCCCGGTATGGTACCCCGGGACAAGATGAATGTGGTGTTGACGTTGAGCCTGGCAGGGGACAGATTACCTACCGGTGATATTACCCGACGCGTCGGATATCCGGAGGATACCGTCGTGGTCTTGAGATGGATGGTAGGGGCCGGTCTGGACTGACGGCGCCCTAGATATTGAGATTGAGATATTGATATTTCGAGACAGTGAGATTTATGTTTCGTGTCGATGCTAGACACTGTTGATACTGATTTCATTATGATACCTCAGTTTAAAAATACGAAGGAAATCTCACTAATTTATGAAAACAGTTTCTTCATTTACATGTATTCTGTTTTCATGCATTCATACCTCTTTCATATGATATATTGCTACCTGAGGCACTGACACGGGCACATGAGATTTCACTCGGTTAGATATTACCCTAGCCATTGTTATAGGCTGCTTGTTATGTATATTTTTGAGGATATATTATGATAATTGACCTAGGTTGCGTTATTTATGCGATTTCTGTGCGTAGATGTTTTTCTATTCATGAGTTGGCAACTCACCCCCGTTATGCCCCAGTTTCTTGCAGGTTTGCCGTACAGGTTTCATTACGGCGTTGCGGGCTCAGTTTCATTCGGGTGACTTGCTAGTAGGCGGGTTTTTCTTGTATCGTACCCATCATATTACCTTGTATAATATATTTCAGTTGTATCTAGTAAATTCCATCAACCAAACATCTATTTATTTTGAGATAGAGACCAGTGCTGTTTATTCTTTCGACCTTAGAGTCGCTCGTTATATTTCTGGTGGTTTTGAGTTCCTTTTGAGTTTTGATCCTCGCCGTTGGCGTTGTATATTATATTGCTTGTGTGGTTGTGACCGTCGATTGACGAAGAGCTAGCTCCCGCTTGGGGATGCCTTTTTATTGATTTCGTATACTATTCATGTTGTATCCCGTTTGGGAGCCAGTTTTTACAAAGGAGACTCTGCCGAAATTTTCAGTAAATTTTGATGTTCTTAAAAACCGCATAATTCGGCTTATGCTATTAAAACTACTTGTTTAAATTGGTTTTCCTGCACTCTACTACTTTTCTTGGTTTGGATTTCTGGGTTTTCGGTTTACTTAGATTACTTACGCCTCGAGACGTTCGTAGTTTAAGTGCCGGTCATGTTCCGTACTTTCGGGTCGTGACACAAATATATAATATATATGTGATATATATTATTGTGACATGATATGATTTATTATGAAACATGTTTAAGGATGATAAAAAGAGATTAGGGTTTGATTATGGTTAGCTCCTTCTTGATTATTCTTGAAGGATTTCCTTTTGTCTTGGTTAAGATATTATGGTTGATACTTATCCTTGACTCATACTTAACCTAACCAAACCCTAGCTCTAGTTTATTTTCTACAAAGGTTAAGCCTATCATCCTTGACCATGGTTCCATATCAATCATATATTCTTATCTACTATTCATCACAAAAGGATGATTCTCATTATTCTTCATCTTCTTCTCTCTTGAGTTTGAGAGAGAGCTCACTTGTGATTTCTTTTATGATGAGTTCTTGTGAGAAAATGATATAAAAAGAAAGCATAAATACTACTCCATCATCCTCATCTAATCTAGCCGATTAGATTAGGGTGTCACCTCATTAGAGTGAGAAAGCTTGGGTTATAGCAACTTCGACGTAGATCATCGGAGAAGCGGAACACTTCAAGCTAGCATGGATCATTCGAGTCGTGGAGCCTCTCTTGAGTCCGGGAGATCGTGGATCGCGGCGAAGGGACTTCTACTCGGAGCTTGTGAAGCGAAGGAGCGGACTACAAAGGTTGTAATCCCTCACACTTAGTAGTAAAGATGTTATCCTGCATGTTAAACCCTAATAATCTAGCAAAGATCCCGGCTTTGCGTTGTTCGGCACATCTAAAATTTTATTCGGGCATGTTTGATGCTTTATGAACCTTCACAAGAGTGCTTAGGAACCCTACATTGGATACCGGTTCGGGTTCTCATATCTGCAATTCTGTGTAGGGACTGAGAAATAGCAGAGTTTTGAAGACAGGTGATCATACTCTCTGGGTTGGAAATGGTTCCAATGTACATGTAGTTTCAGTGGGAGAGTATCATCTGGGGTTGCCATCGGGTTGTATATTAGTTTTGAACCCATGTTATTTTGTACCAAGCATGCTTTGTAATATTATATCCGTTTCTTTGTTTGACAATGAAGGATATCATTTTATATTGCAGCACAATATTATGAAAATTAAACTTAATCAAGAGTTGATTGGTTGTGGTACACTTAATAACGGGATATACGTCCTTAATCAACACACAGTTTTCAACATACAACATACAAACAAAAGAAAATTTTCAGATATAAATGAAGCTTTTCTTTGGCATTGTAGACTTGGTCATATTAATGAAACAAGACTAAACAAGCTTCATAAAGATGGATATTTAAATTCTTTTGAGTATAAATCTTATGCGACTTGCCAGTCTTGTATCAAAGGGAAAATGACCAAAACTCCGTTTACTGGACACAGAGAAAGAGCTACTGAGCTCTTGGGTCTCATACATAGTAATGTATGTGGGCCAATGTCTACACATGCAAGAGGCGGTTTTTCTTACTTCATAACTTTTACTGATAATTTCTCAAGATTCGGTCATGTGTTTTTGATAAAGCATAAGTCTGAAGCTTTCGAGAAATTCAAGGAGTACAAACTTGAAGTAGAAAAACAAACTGGAATGAGTACTAAGATACTTCGATCAGATCGAGGTGGAGAGTATCTTAGTACAGAGTTTTCGAACTTCCTAAAAGAGAATGGGATTCTTTCTCAGCTCACTCCCCCTTACACACCACAGCACAACGGTGTGTAAGAGCGGCGGAATCGAACCCTATTAGATATGGTAGATCCATGATGAGTGATGCTGAGTTGCCCCTCTCCTTTTGGGGGCATGCATTGGAGACTGCAGCTTTTCTGTTGAACAGGGTTCCGACCAAGACTGTGTCTACTACTCCATATGAGATATGGTATGGGAAGAGACCATCTCTTAAGCGAGTTAAGATTTAGGGTTGTCCGGCTTTTGTCAAAAAGCAGAATCCGGAAAAAATCGAGACAGTCATTCAAATTTTTATTTTTGGGATATCTAAAAGATTCATATGGATATCTTTTCTACCACATGGAGGAACAAAGGGTGTTTGTTTCTCGAAATGCCACATTTTTAGAAAATGAGATTTTTCCAAATGATACTGATGGCAATATGGTAGATCTAGAAGAGGTTCTAGAGACACAAGTTACAAATGACGACTTGGTTGAACCTGATGTTGCAACAGAGCTTAATGAATCTCAGCCACTCCGTAGATCTGGTAGGACTTCTCGCCTACCGGAGAGATTCTACGGTTTTCTCGTTGATGGTGATGGAGAAGATTGCATCATGGATGATGATGACCCTACCAGTTTTCAGCAGGCTATCACGAGTGGTGACTCTGTGAAGTGGTCGGATGCCATGGGATCTGAAATGGAGTCTATGTACACCAACAAAGTATGGACTTTGGATATTGTACCCTCTGGGGTAAAACCCGTGGGGTGCAAATGGATCTTTAAGAGAAAGATCGGTGTAGATGGGCAGGTAGAGACCTATAAGGCAAGGCTTGTGGCGAAAGGATTTCGACAAATACCAGGATTGGACCATGACGAAACCTTTTCTCCTGTAGCCATGCTTAAATCCATTCAGATCCTACTTGCTATTGCTGCTCACTACGACTATGAAATCTGGCAGATGGACGTTAAAAGTGCTTTTCTAAATGGTGATTTAGAAGAGTGCGTTTATATGGATCAGCCAGAGGGCTTCATTGATAGTGGGAGCAGAGGGAAAGCATGTAGGCTGCTTAAGTCCATTTATGGATTAAAGCAGACATCACGGAGTTGGAACATCTGTTTTGATGATGTTATCAAAGAGTTTGATTTCGTCAAAAATCCAGATGAACCCTGTGTTTATAAGAAGATTGTGGGAAGTACTGTCACATTCCTCGTATTGTACGTGGATGACATTCTTCTGATAGGAAACGAAGTTCCTATGCTACAATCGGTCAAACTGTTCTTATCATAAAGGTTCTCCATTAAGGACCTGGGTGATGCCTCATACATATTGGGCATAAATATCTATAGGGATAGATCTAAACGGTTATTGGGATTGTCCTAAACCAGGTACATTAACACCATCGTAAAGAGGTTTAGTATGGAAGACTCTAAGCGGGGTTCCTTACCCGCTAGTCATGGAGTCACTCTATAAGGACTTTTGCCCAAAGACTGATGAAGAGCGAGCTCGCATGAGTATTATACCCTACGCTTCTGCTGTAGGATCTATAATGTATGCGATGGTATGTACACGCCCTGATGTAGCTTATGTAGGGTTGCTGGGCACACCCATGAGGTTCCACAAGGCATCAACCATGCCAAAATCAAAATTTTCTTATGCCGAGAAACCCTAATGCTAGATCGTTAACTAGAAAATAGGCGAAACTACAAGCAAGCAAACAACTTTGCTAATAAGTGAAAGGGATTACAACCTTTGTAGATCCGGTCCACCACTTCTTTAGCTCCGAGATGACGTCCCTCCGCTGCGATCATCGGGATCCCGGACTCTAGCGTCGGTTTCATCGGAGAAATGAGCGGGCTAAGTCGTTGACTTCGGTGACGAAGATGATCTACGTCGAGGCGACTCAAACTCAAGCTCCATCTTCACTTGGTCATGAGCCTTGTGAAGAAAACACCCTATACAACATGGCAAGTGGTAGAGGATGAAGAAATAGGAAGTAGGTTCACTTTGGATTTGGATTTCTCACTTGATTTCATCACTTAGAATTTTCTAGCAAGCTTTTCTTTTCTTCATGAAGAAGAAGAAGAAAGAAAGAAAGAAAAAGAATTATCACACGAAGAAAATTCAAGTGATATCTATCATATTGCAACCATGGGTGAGATAAACTCATGTAGAGAATAAACTAGGGTTTAGGTTAATGGTTAGGTTAAGGATAAAACAAAATGGTAGACTTTTTCAAAGATGCATGAAGCATCATGAAGCTTCTTGCATAAAACAAAGAAAGCTACTACCATTTTATTTTTGCCAAAAATGAATAAAGAAAATAAATAAGTAAATCAAACCTTAAGCATTAACGTAATCATAGTTTAAAGCATATACACACCCAAGTTTGCATGTATCATCAAACATGATACAAACAAGTGCATAAAAATATATCATATATACAATGTGCACAATCTAGTGAGAAAATAATCTTATGTGAACCAATACTCGTTAATGTAAAGTAATATATCAAATATATAATTATACATTAAATCATTAAATCAACACTTGATTTAATGATCTGGTCATACTACATATAACCGACTAATATCAAGTGTATCAATGTATCGAATCAACACTTGATTCGGTAACCCGGCTATATCTTATATAACCGTCCAATAATACATATCGCGAGAATAGAATACAGTATCACATACTGGTATTATTCTCGGTCCCGCACATATCTCATATGCGCTCCTATTTCGTTTCGCTTGAGCCAGGAAACCTCTGTGTAGGACTCTAAAGACTCGACAATACGCCGGCAGTAGGCGATGATCATATCAAACACCCACAAGCCGCAAGCGGTCTGCTAAACGTAACGGCCACCCGGGTATTGAGCGATCAGAAGATCAACGAGCAAGCCCGCTCACACTCCTATGAATCCAACCAGTAACACTTACTGTACAGTCCGGTCTCGTCGTCTGATATGTCGCATATCTCCCCTAGCGGTGGTAAACGTCAAACCCCAGTAGCTCGATAAGTCGTGTCGATATGAGGTCTATAATAGTTCGAGAAACTACTGGTAACACTTACCAGTAAATCTCAGCAACCCTGGCCAAGGATTTCCGGTTATAGCCAATCGAACACAGCAAAACGTCAACTCCCTATACCGGGAGAGACGAATCCCCTCCTATCGCTCATTGCCTCCATGTGATTCGGGACTGTACCCAAAAACCACCGTTTTGCACGCCCTCTTGGACGTGGTAAGGTGGAAATCAAAGCACAGTAGGAATCACACAAGACTCTATGACGATCTCGGGTCAACAGACTACTTTGTACCAGTGTCACCAGAGAACTGCCATCTGACGTGAGGTATAATACCATCTGGGAGTTCTCGGCGAGTCCGTCCAGTGTACCCAGTCTCCACTGAGCACCCGTATATCATCTCTGATGTCAAACACCAATGGTATGGGATCATCCATCGCCCATCTGTATGGGTCGAGAAGGTATACGCCAGTCTACTCTGGTATATCGATGCCCCGTCTCGATACACCCACGACTAGGGACCTTGAAGGATGTACTTATGGACTACCATGTCCCCACTAGTATGATCCGCATCATAGTCCAGGTAGTCAAGTACACATCCTAAGAGCTTTACCAACATGTAAAAGAGAGACAATCAGTGTACACGTTAAGGTAAAGAGCAACCAGATAGCATACTATCATGTCGAGCAAGAAAGTCCTCCCTATATATGTCCAAGCATCCACTACAATATACATCCTATGTACAGTAATGGCCTCTAGGGCATACATATAACTAACAATCTCCCACTTGCACTAGGGCCATCTGTAGCAGTGGTTATAGTATCTCATACTCAACCATCCCATAAAAGTCTCTCTGTGGGAAAAAGCCTTTGTGAGTGGATCCGCCGTGTTGTCCTCTGAGTCTACTATCCTGACCTCGATCACCCTGGAGATCAACTATCTCCATGGTCAGGTGATGCTGCCTCAGAATACGTCTGGGTCACTGATGGGATCGTGGTTCCTGGGCCAAAGCTTCACTTTCATTGTCACACAATGGTAGGAACCTAGTTCATTTCATGAACCAATATACACCCAGACTGCCTCTTTGGTAGCATCTTAAGTAGCGATGTATCCAGCCTTTATCGTCTAGTATGCTACGGTATCTAGCTTGGAACTCTTCCAACATACCGTCCTTTTACTGAGGGTAAAGACAATGCCCGTGACTGACATTCAGTCGTCCTTATCACCCTGGAACCTTTCCAGTGATTCTCCCCAGGATCAATTGATACCATCTCACTACAACTAGTGAGTATCCTAATATCCAATTAGATCTGTCTCATAGATCCAAAACCCAGGATTTAGTAGGTGTCACTTTGATCCTATATGGAGAATCATTGTGATAAACAGAGATTTACCGAGCGTAGTATAGGAAACTACTTCCCTATCAAGAGTATGTCATCCACGTACTCTACGAGGATCACCACCATACTCCCTACTACCTTTTTGTTTATACAAGGTTCATCTACCATTTTGATGAAGTTGAACTCTTTGACTAACACATCAAAACAGATGTTTCAACTCCGCGATGCCTGCTTTATCATATAAAACATCTTGCTAACGTTTCCGCTGCTCCCACTATCTATGAAACCCTCTGGCTGTGTACTTATAGACGCTCTCTTCTAAAACATCATTTAGAAAAGCAGTCATGACACCCAACCACCAGATATCATAGTCATGGTATGTAGCCGTGGCAAGTAGGATCTGGATGGACTTAAGCATAGCTCCTTAGAAAAGGTTTTATCATAATCCATACCTGGTCAATGATGCAAGCCTTTAACAAGTCTAACTTTGAAAGTCTTAACTTTTCCATGTACACCAAGTAATCTTCTCAAGATATACTTGCTCGTGATGGGGATTTAACCCTTCAGATAGAGCAACCAAAGTCCATACTTTGTTGGTGTATAAGGATTCCATCTCAGATTGCTAAGCATCCAACCATTCTTACAGAGTCCCACTCCTGATGGCCAGTCCGAAACTAGTTGGGTCATCATCTCATGATGCAATCCTCGCTCCCACTGTCATCGAGAAACCGAAGTATCTCTCAGGTGGGTGAGGAACCCTGCTAGATCGACGGAGAGGCTGAGGTTCATTGGTTTCTATTGAATCCTTCAGTTCTACCAAATCATCTGTTGCAGTTTGTATAGCTGGAACTTTTCCAGTTCTACATAACAGACCTTGCCTCAAGCTTGTCCGGATTTTGCTTTTAGACATAGGCCGGACAACCCCAAATCTTAACTGACTTAAGAGATGGGCTCTTCCCTTACCATATTTCATATGGAGTGGTAGGCAACTGATTTGGTTGGAACGCCATTCAATAGGTATGCAGCTTCTCAAGTGCATAACTCCCAAAAGGAAATAGGAAACTCAGTAGTACTCATCATAGAGCATACCATATTTCATAGGGTGCTATTGCTCCGCCCTGATACACCAACGTGCTGTGGTGTATACGGAGGAGTAATGCTGAGAGAGAATCTCATTCTCCTTTAGAAAAGTCCAAGAATTCCGTGCTCAAGTATTCTCCTCCTTGATCACATCAAAGGACATAATACTTATACCCGTTATGGTTCTCTGCTTCTAACTTATATTCTGTGAATGTCTCAAAAGCTTCGGACTTGTGTTTCAACAGGAACATATGTCTGAATCTTGAGAGATTATCAGAGAATGTAATGAAGTACAAAGAACCGGTCTTGGCATGTGTAGACAGGGGACCTACATACATCAGCATGTATCATCCCAAGAGTTCACCAACTCTTTCTCTGTTTCCAGTAAACAGAGCTATGGTCATGTTATCTCTGTGACATGACTGGCAAGTTTCATAAGATGTAAATTCAAAATAATTTAAATATGCATCTAAATGTAACTTCAGCCAGTCGGGTCGCATTGATATGACCTAGTCTACAATGCCTCAAGAAGGATTCGTTCATTTCTGAACTTTTCCTCTTGTGTGTGTTCCGTATACTAAGAACTGCAGTTTGATTTAGAACGTCAATGCTTTTAGATAACGTGCCTGAACCGATCAATTATTGATATAGGAAATGTTCAAAACATTATCCAACAATACAAAATTGTATCCTTCTTTAATAAATAAAGAGATTGATATGATTTTGTATATCAGGTTCGGTATCTAATAGCATTTGTTCAGAATCAATGTATTGGTAATACAGGGTGACAGTGACCAACAGACTTGGCTACAACACTTGCACCGTTTTCTGTCTCATGAAACTTATCACCCGTTCTCAGTTCTCTACCTTTCTGTAGCTCTATGTAACTAATTACATATCTGGGATCCTGATCCGGCATCAAATACCCAGGACATAGAGAATACAGAGAAACAGTTCTTTGTAGTGAACACACCCGAAGAAGATGCATCATAATGCACTTTCTTCGTTTGGGCGGCACGGGAAATCTGGTATTCCCCAATTTCCTGCTCGGTCTTATAACAATTATAAGTTGGAGCGGGACCAACGTTCCCCAACTCAGTATAACAAGCGGGTTCGGTCAATACATCCATATTATTATCTTGATTAAGGCGTGATATGGTCGCTACCTGGAGAGAGAGAGAAGAAAACACTCTGCGTGCGCTCTTGCAAGATTATATTGGTTATATATTTTATCTAATCATGATGGCTCCCACTGTTTTTATCAAATCTTCCTTCAAACCTTAAAAAGAAAGACTAGCCGGGATTAATTACACGCTACAAGTTCGCCAATCTATCAGCCAGGCCAGTGTTGGTACTTTGAGGGAGGTTCCCTGTGCTTTCGCACGGACCTAATTAAAGTAAACCTCGTTTTCCCAGAGGCGTAACCCCGTTGACACCTTTCTAGACACCTACTTGATCGGCTAATTGTAATGTGTAAAACTCTCCCAGGAGTAACTCTTACTCGCAGCGGGTATCGGGATCCAACTATCTCATAGAAGGTATGCAATCTCATTGCAAATTTCAACACTTGAAATTCCCGATAATTTTGCCCCTAGCACTCTATGACCTTGACGGAGGTCAACAAACCATAGGCTACTAGTCAAGTTCAACCCGCCATTTCTTGATTGAATCAAACCCACCTGCACGACTCATGACGGAGGTCAACAAGGTCGTACGACTACCCTAACCCAATCTGCATCATATGCATAAGCAGATAAATACTAGTTAGCTACCGCACACTACGCCTTGACGGAGGTCAACAAACGTAGCACGAATACTAAGTAGGACTAATCTGAAATGACGGAGGGCTACGACAGGTTTTTCTGAAAACCTATTGCGTAATGAACTTGATATCGTTGTAGAATCAAATGATTTTAAAATGGAGCGTTTTTGAGGATTTTCTAGTTTTGCTAAAGGGGTCACTCCCGGTGAAGGGATCGTCGGCCCTTTCCTCATCGAATAAGGTGCAGAATATATCATATATACCGCTGTGCAAAGCAAATACTATAGAAGCAATCAAAAGACAAACCGAGGGTTGTAGCATCTGCCAGTTATTGCTAAAGGGGTCACTCCCGGTGAAGGGATCTCGGCCCTTTTCTTATCGAATAAGGTGCAGGATGTTCTACAAGGAACACCGCGATGCAAAGCAAGAACTGTAGCTACCTGTTTTTGAAAATTCGATTCCACAACATCTTAGGTTTCTTTTCTTTCATTAATCACATTAATGAAGTCCCATCATTTAAATCACCTAAACATCACAGATAAATACGACGTACACTTATGCCATCCGCATTCGCCTCGATGTTCCTTCGTGCACCGTTAGGTTAGGTAACTAACGGCAGAGCGGGGCAGGGCTAGCGCGGGTGTAAAACATAAGTAACGTCTATATAATATGTCGTATATACTATATATAGTATCCATCACAACATATCAAATGATCACATCACAGATATCGCAGCAGAAGAATCATATGAAATATTGGATATACTAGGACGTCCGTGTTTTCAATATGAGCCAGTATAAAACACGGATTCCACGGTCGCGATGAATAGCCAAACCCATACCCCTAGACCCCTACGAGAGCGGCAAGCAACCCCACCAATTCTAGAGTTAGGAGACCCAGACTCGACTCCTCGAGTTGGTCTCCCACTGGACTCCAGAACCCAGTTACTTGTGCCCTCCTCCTTGGGTCTATCCTAGTGTGGAAAAGTAAATAATATACAAATGGTGACATCAACCTCAACCCGGAAGTGCCCCAATAAAAGAATATTACATACAAGTTTTTACATGAATGAAAATGAAAAACACCCATCTCACATAAAACCCCCGTCTATTCAAACGTGACGATCCAATATAACATATCTAGGAACACATAACATCACATGTCATCAACGTAAGTAAATATGCCAATCCCAATTGTCGTTGACATATAGCAACGAAACCGGCGATATCACATATTACACTTACGGTCACAGAAAAGAAAGTGTAAAACTACAACAGTTGGAATCCGTAAACTCTTTAGACATCGCATGCCTAACCAAATGAATTTCTTAGACATCGCATGCCTAATAATTATAAACCCCGCATTTTAGTCTCATTTATCGAAAACTCTTTTCAATATCAAGTCGGGCAATTCAATAGGATTCCCGACATTCTGATCGAATGCTCGTCGTAAACTTTAGTAAACGGCCGCACCCCCGATACCGTCGACGAAGTGCACCAAGGCGGAACACCGCTACCGCGAGCACCCGAACGGATGCTTTCGGCGACGGGGTTCTCCTACAGTCACTTAGTCGGGGCTATGGGGCGTGGCTATCTATTAAGTTTACCAGGCGAGTATCCGCGTACGCTACATGATTGCGACGGACTTTTGATCACATCAAAATTCCGTGGAAACCGATCAAGTGAGACTAAAGTGCTATGTTTATAATATCCAAATCAGTTATTTCATAACTACTTGTGGATTCCAAATATTGTATCACATTCCAGATAAATAGAAAATGTTAAACTTTCCGATCGAACAATCAAACACCCAAGTTTTCCCGAAACAGCTCAACACATGAAATAAGTTTAAAAACATTCACTTCATGCCTCAGTACCAATGGTCCAGCCGTAGAAGGGTCAAGCCAACGCCTCACATGTGGTACGCCGTACTGCCCCAAACCCGAAGGTTCAAAGGGCAGTTCAAGACGGTCACATAATCGAGTTAAGGTTTGTTGTCTTCTAGAGGGTCCATCGCGTTACTTGCACTACTTAGAACGTTCTTAAACCATGGAAAAATCCAACATTTGGAAATTTCCCGGCAGGGGAAAAATTGGGTATTTATATCCGGTCGAACTTTTTAACATATTCTAAATTATCCGGAAAAACACAAAGACAAAGTTAGACAATTCGATCGAATCTACGAACTCCCAATACAACCCAGAAACCTCAACTCTTGAGTAAACATTAAAAATTCCCAGAAAACACAGCAATTAAAGAAAGAAATTACTGTGCAAAATTCACAGAATATTGTGATAGTACGGCCGCGGAAGCGCCGCATGAGCCATGCTCATGCCGCGGTTCCGCGGCCACTTGGTCGAGTTATGCGCACGTGCTGCACAACAATTCTTAAAAAAGCCTTCTGAATTTTCTGAATATTTTTAATTCACAAAAAACACAGTTTTGAAAAATTGTACAGAAAGGGGTGAAATTTAGGGTTTCGGGGTTCGATCGGGTTTCTAACATCGTCTACACATCGCCTAAAGCTCTAGCTAGGCTCTGATACCACTGTAGGGTTCCTGGGCACACCCATGAGGTTCCACAAGGTATCAACCATGCCAAAATCAAATTATTCTTGTGCCGAGAAACCCTAATGCTAGATCGTTAACTAGAAAATAGGCGAAACTACAAGCAAGCAAACAACTTTGCTAATAAGTGAAAGGGATTACAACCTTTGTAGATCCGGTCCACCACTTCTTTAGATCCGAGATGACATCCCTCCACTGCGATCATCGGGATCCCGGACTCTAGCGTCGGTTTCATCGGAGAAATGAGCGGGCTAGGTCGTTGACTTCGGTGCCGAAGATGATCTACGTCGAGGCGACTCAAACTCAAGCTCCATCTTCACTTGGTCATGAACCTTGTGAAGAAAACACCCTATACAACATGGCAAGTGGTAGAGGATGAAGATATAGGAAGTGGGTTCACTTTGGATTTGGATTTCTCACTTGATTTCATCACTTAGAATTTTCTAGCAAGCTTTTCTTTTCTTCATGAAGAAGAAGAAGAAAGAAAAAGAATTATCACACAAAGAAAATTCAAGTGATATCTATCATATTGCAACCATGGGTGAGATAAACTCATGTAGAGAATAAACTAGGGTTTAGGTAAATGGTTAGGTTAAGGATAAAACAAAATGGTAGACTTTTTAAAAGATGCATGAAGCATCATGAAGCTTCTTGCATAAAACAAAGAAAGCTACTACCATTTTATTTTTGCCAAAAATGAATAAAGAAAATAAATAAGTAAATCAAACCCTAACCATTGACCTAATCATAGTTTAAAGCATACACACACCCAAGTTTGCATGTATCATCAAATATGATACAAACAAGTGCACAAAAATATATCATATATACAATGTGCACAATCTAGTGAGAAAATAATCTTAAGTGAACCAATACTAGTTAATGTAAAGTAATATATCAAATATATAATTATACATTAAATCATTAAATCAACACTTGATTTAATGATCCGGTCATACTGCATATAACCGACTAATATCAAGTGTATCAATGTATCGAATCAACACTTGATTCGGTAACCCGGCTATATCTCATATAACCGTCCAATGATACAAATCGTGAGAATAGAATACAGTTAACTGGTATTATTCTTGGTCCCGCACATATCTCATATGCACTCCTATTTCGTTTCGCTTGAGCCAGGAAACCTCTGTGTAGGACTCTAAAGACTCGTCAATACACCGGCAGTAGGCGATGATCATATCAAACACCTACAAGCCGCAAGCGGTCTGCTAAACATAACGGCCACCCGGGTATTGAGCGATCAGAAGATCAACGAGCAAGCCCGCTCACACTCCTGTGAATCCAACCAATAACACTTACCGTACAGTCTGGTCTCGTCATCTGATATGTCGCATATCTCGCCTAGCGGTGGTAAACGGCATACCCCAGTAGCTCGATAAGTCGTGTCGATATGAGGTCTATAACAGTTCGAGAAACTACTGGTAACACTTACCAGTAAATCTCAGCAACCCTGGCCAGGGATTTCCGGTTATAGCCAATCGAACACAGCGCAATATCAACTCCCTATACCGGGAGAGACGAATCCCCTCCTATCGCTCATTGCCTCCATGTGATTCGGGACTGTACCCAAAAACCACCGTTTTGCATGCCCTCTTAGACGTGGTAAGGTGGAAATCAAAGCACAGTGGGAATCACACAAGACTCTATGACGATCTCGGGTCAACAGACTACTCTGTACCAGTGTCACCAGAGAATTGCCATCTGACGTGAGGTATAATACCATCTGGGAGTTCTCGGCGAGTCCGTCCAGTGTACCCAGTCTCCACTGAGCACCCGTATATCATCTCTGATGTCAAACACCAATAGATATGGGATCATCCATCGCCCATCTGTATGGGTCGAGAAGGTATACGCTAGTCTACTCTGGTATATCGATGCCCCGTCTCGATACACCCACGACTAGGGACCTTGAAGGATGTACTTATGGACTACCATGTCCCCACTAGTATGATCCGCATCATAGTCCACGTAGTCAAGTACACATCCTAAGGGCTTTACCAACATGTAACAGAGAGACAATCAGTGTACACGTTAAGGTAAAGAGCAACCAGATAGCATACTATCATGTCGAGGAAGAAAGTCCTCCCTATATATGTCCAAGCATCCACTACAATATACATCCTATGTACAGTAATGGCCTCTAGGGCATACATATAACTAACAGCTTATGCACTGGGTGTAGTAAGCAGGTATCAATCCAACCCAGGGAAGAATCACCGGACAGCAGTAAAGAACATTCTTAAGTACTTGCGAAGGACTAAAGAAATGTTCTTGGTATATGGTAACGGAGATCTCCAAATGGAGGCCTTTACCGATTCTAGCTTCCAGAGTGATAAGGATGACAGCAAATCTATCTCTGGGTTTGTCTTTACCCTCAATGGAGGGGCGGTGTGTTGGAAGAGTTCCAAACAGGATACCGTTGCAGACTCCACGATGGAAGCTGAGTATATTGCTGCAAATGATGCTGCCAAGAAAGCCGTCTGGATGAGGAAGTTCGTCTTGGAGCTAGGAGTAGTTCCAACCATTATTGATCCAATACCATTGTATTGTGATAATAATGGGGCTATGACATTAGCCAAAGAGCCCAGGTCCCATCAGCGATCCAGACACATCCTCAGGCGATATCATCTGATCCGGGAGATAGTTGATCGCCGCGAGATCGAGATTCGGAGAGTAGATACAAAAGATAACACCGCGGATCCACTCACCAAGGCCCTCCTTTTGCCGCAGCATGAGCGACTTTTTGAGAGGTTAGGTATGAGATACGCCAATAATTGGCCTTAGTGCAAGTGGGAGATTGTTGGATATATGTATGCCCTAGAGGCTTTTATATGATAGTGTATGTACTGGTGTGTGTGTGTGTATGTGTGTGTGTGTGTGTGTGTGTGTGTGTATTCAGGGGACATTCTTGCTATCTGGTTCCACCTTTTATCTTGACATGTTCATTTGATCATACTTTCATTCATTTGGTACATGTTGATATAGCCCTTAGGATGATGCAGGACTACTGAGATTATGATGCGGATCATACTAGTGGGACATGTGTAGTCTATGAGCATATCCTTGAAATGTTCCTAGTCGTGGGTGTATCGAGACGGGGCATCGATATCACCAGAGTAGACTAGCGTATACGTTACTTGTCCCATATGATGGGTGATGGATGATCCCATATCCATTGGTGTGGTGACACCAAAGATCGTATACGGGTGCTCAGTGGAGACTGGGTACACTGAACGGACTCGCCGAGAACTCCTATGCGGTATTATATCTATCGTCGGATAGCAGTTCTCAGGCGACACTGGTACAGGTTAGTCTGTAGACCCGAGATTGTCATAGAGTCTTGTGTGTCTCACACTGTACTTTGATCTCCACCCTACCATAGCTCTACTGAGTCGTGCAAACAGGTGGATTTTGGGTACAGTCTCGAGGCACATGGAGGCAATGAGCGATAGGAGAGGTTTCGTTTCTCCGGTATTGGGGGTTGATATTGCACCATGTACTATTGGTTATAACAGGAAGTCCCTGGCCAGGGCTGCTGAGATTTACTGATAAGTGTTATCAGTAGTTTTTCGATCTGTTATGAGCCATATACCGGCATGACTTATTGGGTTATTGGGGTCGACGATACCATCCCTAGACTCACATATGCAGCATATTTGACGAAGAGACCGGACTGTACGGTAAGTGTTATCAGTTGGCTCGACGAGAGTTTTAGCAGGTTTGCTTGTGTTTCTTCTGATCGCTCAATACCTGGGAGCCGTTTAGTACAGCTTGTGTCACTGACGGTTTGTGGGCATGTGATATGATCACTGCCTACTGCTTGCATATTGACGAGTCTTAGAGTCCCATAAAGGAGTCTCCTAGCTCAGGCGAAAAGATGTGGGGTGCATATGTGATTGCGCGGGGGCTCGATTAAATGCGTGTATTGAATACCGTATTTTAATCGAGCGTTTTCTATTGGACGGGTCGTATGTGATATGACCAGGTTATTAAATAAAGTGTTGATTTAATATTAAATCCATTAGCTCATTTATTAAAACCTATTTCTTTATGATGCATGCATGAGTGTATGCATATGATGATATGGATGCACACATGCAAGCATACACGTGTCACGGTTGATGATACATTGGTGGTGGCAATGCAAGACTCACATGGTTACATATTTAGATATTTTGATTATTTGAGAAAAGCAAAATGGGATTAAAATCATGGTTGACTATTCAACCCTCTTAAGTTGACAATGTCAATGGTTTCATTTGCCCATGGTTTTGGCCCATGGTTTTGCTTAAACTCAAGTTACAAAGCATGGATGACTACTCTTGCTCTCTTGAGTTTAGAGTGGGTTATCACATTATTCTCTCTCTTGAGTTTAGCTTGAGCCATCTCCTTCTTCCTCTCTCTCCTTAAAGCTCACTAGGGTTTTAAAAGAAAGAGAAATGATTAAAAAGAAAAAGGTTTTGTAGTGAGATCCAAACCCATATCACCATTTCACTTTAGTCTAGCCCACTTGAGTGGAGTGTTTGCTTCATCTTCATCCTTGATTAAGTGAAACTTGGAGCTTGGTGCAAAGAGACTTCGTGGTGGATCATCATGGACGCGGAAGGATACAAGCCATGTAAGTCTACCGTAGCGCCCCGGCCGTCCGTCCGAGGCCAAAATACGGAAACGGAAACTTTTTCAAAACTTGAAACCGGCGCTATCGCAGACTTTGATCCCGGATCGAACCATTAACCTATAACTAGTAACTAGAGAAGGGTTAGAAAAGCTATACCGATCGATCCGTGTCCTTCGGTCTTTGGCCACCAACCCAAGCTCCTCGCGGCATCTCCGATCTCTGGTCTTCTCGTCGGAAAGGGCACCACATCTTCGAGTCATTTTACGGGCTCCTGCTTCGTCCGAAGCAACTCGGGCATGAAGTTCGCTAGCCGACGTGTCCAAGGCGATGTAGAGAATGTGTGTGATAACTTTGTCTCAAGCATCCATTGATTCTCATCACATAAGAGTGTATAGATGGAGGTTGAAGATGAAGCCATCAATGGAAAAGGTGAGCTAGAGGAAGAAGAAGAAGAAGAAGAGGAGCCTTTCTTTTTCTAATGAGATGTGTGATAAAATGAGAGAGAGTGTGTGAAAAAAACAAGACCAAACTCTATACAATGGCTGCCCTTCTCTCTCTTCCTCTCAATTGAACTCACAAATCAATCACACAATGTGACATTTGCACAAGAAATGAGACCATGAGTCACCTATGAAGTACATGTCTCATTTAATGCATAAAATGATGATTTAAGCTCACAATTTCCATTTGTAAACATTAACCCAAATGTTTACAACAACAAAAAGATACGGCAACATCTAAAGTAAACTCGTGACGGATCACAAGGATATCTCTCACCTGTATATACATACCTGCATCCGCATTCCGACTGAATTCAGATGTGATGAGACTAAAGTAATCCAACAAATCTAATATTAGGATCCGGCTTAAACCAAAGCCCACTAGTATGATCCGTCCGATCATGATCCGTGCACTACTACACGTATATGATCGAACCCTGTCATATATCATACGGCCTCTACAACATTTCGCCCGAAACTTGAGAAACTGTCTGTGGGGGACTCTAAAGACTCGTCAATACATTGGCTGTGGATTTAACCACTAGCACGTCAGAGGTACTAGCCGTACGTAACGGACTACCAGGTATTGACCAAAAGGGAGGTCGATGAGCAAACTCATCCTGACACCCTACTGAGCCTGTCAGTGACAATATCCGTACAGTCCGGTCCGTTCGTCTATGAGCATCGCATGTCAGGCCTAGGGGGTTGGTAAAAGACAGACCCCCAAAAGAGGTACAAGTCGTGTCGGAGTGTAGCCCAGAACACCCTGAGATACTACTGCAATACCTACCAGTAAATCTCATGCCTTGGCCAAGGACTTCGTGTAATGGCTCTCCTAGATACAGCGCGATCTCACCCCCAATACCGGGAGAGACGAAACCCCTGCCGATTCGCTCACTGCCTCCATGTGGCTCGGGACTGTACCCAACTAAAACCTGTTTGCACGACTCCTTTGAGCCGTGGTAGGGTAGTAATCAAAGCACAATGGGAACTCACACGAGACAAATGACGATCTCAGGTCGATGAACTAACCTGTACACATGTCACCAGGGAACTGCTATCTGACGTCAGGTATAATACCAACTAGCATGTTCCCGGCGAGTCCTGTCCGGTGTACTCATAACCCAATGAGCACCTGTATACATCTTAGGTGATCCAACTGACACCAATGTCTTGTGAGACCGGCCACCGCCCCTCATCGGGGTCTCGACTGTATACACTAGTCTACTAATAGAGTATCGATGCCCAGTCTTGAAACTCCCACGACTAGGGACCACTTTAAGGATGTGCTTATAGACCCCAGCTCCCACGTATATGATCGCCATCATACTGCTGGTAGTCAAGAAAGAATCCTAAGGGCTCTATCAATGTGTAATAGTGACCTGTAATGTCACCTAAAGCATGTACACGATGATAAAGATAAACTAGATAATATACTATCATCTTGAATAAGACTGTCCTACCGGTATAAGTCCTCCCTCAATCATTGCAATCACGTGCCTGTGATCCAATAATTAACTCTGAAGGCACTATATCCAACAATCTCCCACTTGCACTCAAGGCTAATTATTGCGATGTCGCATACTCACAGCCCGTGTGATACCGAACACCCAACTCCTCTACTAATCAGTCTCACAAAGCCCTTTTGCGATACTATTACGTTTGAGGAATAGCCTCAATGAGTGGATTCGTCCTGATGTTTCTTTCTATGTCTCTCTTTATCTTAAGTTCGCGGAGAAAGCCATCTCCCGAAATGAACAATACCTATCTTAGAATATGTCTGGATATCTGATGGGACCTAGTTCATAAATGAACTCCAAATCCAAACTTCTTAGACTGTATCATCAACTGAATTTAATCAGTATCCTGCGTCATGCCTCCCTCAGTATCCGGTTGGACCACCTGTCCAAACTACTGCCCCTCGTCAGAGGGAAAACTATAACTCTGACAGTCACTCTGTCATCCAGGTCACCTTGGAAGCCTGGAATGATAACCGTCTCCTAAATGAGGCTGCCGTTATCATTTCCCTAGAACATCCACTTATATTCAAAAACTGCTTCCGAACGTTTCTCCAGGATAGGATTAATATCAACTTATTGCATCTAGTGCAAAAAACAATATCTATTGTGGTACTTGACATCTCATGATTGACTCAATTGCCTAAGCAAGTGATCTGCCAATCATGCACATCCCTCTCCCCTTTAGACTGTAAGACACCTTTAGAGAGGGTGACTCCATCACCTGCAGGTACACTACTGTGCCGGGAGTCGTCCATTCTAAAACACCTTTAGAATGCTGTCAAGTACCCAGATTGGGAAACTACCCAATCTAGATCTAAAACCATAGATCTAGTAACCAGAATATCTGATATAATATCCAATTCCTATGTGGAGAAAATACTGTGTGACAACCAAAGTAAAACCGATCGTAGTATAAGAATTTCACTTCCTACTTTGTGTATGTCATCCAAATACCAGGACATTATACCCTACTACCTTCTTAACAGATCTATCCCCTATTCTGATGAAGTCAAACCTATGACAGTCACATCAGAAATAGATGATCTATCTCCGCTATATCTGCTTTAGTCAATAAATAGACATAAGCTACTTGTCCACTATGCTTCCGCTGCTCCCACTGACTACGACAACCCTCTGGCAGAGTCATATACACGTACACTTCTAAAGCTAGTTTAGAACGACGCTATACTCATCCTCCTGCCGGGTCTCACAGTCTGGAACAACAGCAATAGCAAGTCTGGGTAAACAAGAACCTCCCTGTTACCGCCCTTGAGGCTACCGGAGTACCTCTCGGGTGCCTGAGGTTACCCACCATATCAGCGGAGTGGCCAATGGAATGTCAATCCAGATTGAATCTTTAGGTTCTTATCAAATTTTCAGTAATCGTTTGCGGTTCTGGAATCACTTCCAGTTCTACCATACTCCCACTACTGTTTTCTGAAAAAAAATCCATTTTTATTAAAACTGTGGCGAGTCAAGAACAATATCACTATTGATCTTCCAGATGGTAGAAAGTCAACCCTCGTCATAGCCCGGATCAACCCACAAACAGCCATTACAGAAACGCGTCTTGAGTTATCCAGACTCTGGTTTTGAGCATAAGCCGGACAACTCCCCGTACCTTAACATCGTTAAGATATGAATAGTTCTATATCCAATATAGAAACAGAGGCACTGATTTAATTGGAACCAGATTCAAATCATGCAGCTGTCTCCAGTGCATGTCAACTAAATGGAGAGAGGCCGATCAACATTACTCAACTTAGGAATACATCCAGATATGAGTAACCTGAAAGAGAAGCAAGTTCTCATAATCATTACTATCAATTGAATACCATACACAAGTATCTTCATCTTCGATTACCTTGAAGAATCTTGATACTTGCAACACGTGGTTCTCTACTTTACTCTTATACCTATAACTTCTCAAAACTTGGATCTTGTATTTCTACGAAACACATGTCTAAGAACTAGAGAAGTCACAAGTAAACAGAATATAGTATGGGTACCGACCCCTCTGTCCTCATGGACACTGGACAACATACAATACTCTGTATAAGTCCTCTGAGTCTAATAACTCATTCCATGTGTGTCGTAGGTTGAAAACTGTACTTATGGTTAAGAAGAATTACACCGCTGTTTAATGCTCCTTACCTAACCATCCACTGATATAGGAAAATGTCATAGACATAATTTCAAAAAGTTATATCTCACTTTATAAAAATAAACGTACATATATATCAATTTGAAATTGGTGCATAACAACGGATATTCAAAACCAAATATTTGCTGTCCGGCAAACAACCCAGGCGATTTCCTCAAATATCACCAATTACAACGAATCCCGATATAATGAGGATGATCACCCAATTCCCAATAACTTACTCCCACTCATCATCTGTAAAACCATATAGACGTGAGAATCAAACCTGGTAAATATATACCCTGAAGCAAGGGCTAATTGGAAAATCAGTTTTCTTTTAACAATACACAGTGAAACTGAAACATGTAAATGTTTAGAGGGGTATCCGAGTATTCCTAGTAATTCCTCTTCCATTATCAGATTCACAACTATAACCGTATATTTCTTTGCCATCTTTCCAAATCCCTTTATATGTCTTTAGTCATTACCTTCTGTACACCACTTTTAGGCCAAATGGTTTTCTTCCTTCCCTACCGTTCGGCATTAGCCTATGGTTTGGAAGAAGACTGTCCAATAAGCATAACGGGTGTACTCTCCTAATCCTAGGAGCACTCGCAGCCCGAGAGAAGGTAAAGATAAAAGACAACTAAATAAAACCTTATTCCTATTTCTCCTGAACCAGAATCCATCCCCGAACTGGAACAAGTTCCTTCGAGTTCGTATATAACCATATGATGGAGTATCCAAATAACTGTGGATCTTCGTAGTGATACGGAGTGTCCTAGAGAAATACAAAGGTGAAGTAGGAGTGGCGATGAAATACTTGGTTTGGTCGTGAATAGTAGTCGCAGTTTACTTTGCCCTCTTTCTAATCCCTTTATTTGTCTTAACTTATCCTTCTGTACACCATCGTTAGGCTAATTGGTTTTCTTCATTCCCCACCGTTCGGCACCCGCCTATGGTTTGGAAGAAGACTATCCAATTAGCGTAATAGGTGTACTGTCCTAATCAAAGGAGCACTCGCAACCTGAGAGAAGGTAAAAGGAAAAGACAACTGAATAGTCCTATTCATTTTCTCCAGAACCAGAAACCATCCTCGAATCTGGAACAAGTTCCTTCGAGTTCGTATATAACCATACGATGGTTTTATCCAATGGAAGTGGGCGTTCGTAGTAATACGGGGTGTTCTGGAGAAAAGGGTAAAAGTAGGAGTGGCAATGAGGTATGCAACTCTGACAATCCAAAAGCCAGTGTTTTAAGAAAGTTCGGTTAACTTGGTCACTGAGTCATAGTCAAGGGTCGGGTCATGGTCACTGCAAAAGAGAGAGAAAAGAAACACTCTGCGTGCACTCTAACCTAGATCAGAATGGTTATCAAGTTATCTAATCAGGAAACCTCCCACTGTATCATCAAATTCTCCTCCAAACCTGAAAGAAGAATTAGTCGGGATCACCCGAGGAGTAAACCAACTCATCAGTGGGAATCGGGATCCAACTATCATCGCATGATAACTTGATGGAATCCACTCAAGTCACCACACTCCAGAAGGTATGCGCATGCCTGGCAAGTTTCAGTTTCTTTAGAAACTCCCGCTGTGTGTTTTTACCCCTAGGACCCAAGTGTCTTTGACGGAGTCAACAAATCAAAAAGTCCTAGTCAAGTTCAACCCGTCATTATCCTGATTGCATTAAACCCACTCGCACGAGCCCTTGACGGAGTCAACAAGGCCGTACGACTGTCCTAACCAATCGCATATCCATGCTACAAATAAGCACCACTCAGCTACCGTACACTACGCCTTGACGGAGTCAACAAACGCAGCACGAATACTAAGTAATACTAATCTGAAATGACGGAGGGCTACGGCTGGTTTTTGGCGAAAAACCTTTTAACGTAATGAACTTGATATCGTTGAAGGAACGAGATAGCTTTTTATAAATATAGTGGCGAAAACCTTCGCTAAAGATGCCACTCCCGGTGAAGGGATCTCGGCTCTTTCCCCGTAGAATGAGGTGCAGGATATTCCAACTGAATACCACGATGCAAAGCAAAAAGTAATCGACTATAGTGAAGTTATTACTCTGACGCAAACTTCTGTCCAAGGGGTCACTCCTGGTGAAGGGATCTCGGCCCTTGCCTCGTCGACTGAGGTGCTGGATATTCAAAACCGAATACCACTGTGCAAAACAAAAGAGAACGCCCTTGTAATAATAGCTTTTTGAAAAATTGTTCCAACAACATTGAATAAGTTTGTTTTCCTTGCATTGATCAAAATCAATGCAGTCCCATCAATTAATCACACCACAAAAGAACGAAAATATGATATACATATATACCATCCGCATTCGCCACTGGGTCCCGTCATCACCCGTTAGGTTACTTAACTAACGACAGAGCGGGGACTGGACTAGCGCGGATGTAAAACATATACAATATCTACTAGTATATATATCAATATATAATATTCGCACATGGCATGATAAAATGCAACATCACAGAAATATAATAAGCATCACAGAACAATACAGATAATCTGGGATCCCCGAGTTTCATAGAGCCGCTACTGAAACCCGACGTTCCCCTGGTCGTATGGATAGCCTGTGCAATGAAATCCTAGACCCCTACGGGCGCGGTAAGTTACCCGCTAAAACCTGAAGCGAGGCAGCCATCTACAGCAAAGTGAATGGACCACCAACCACTTCACGGAATCCGGTAACTTGAGCACCCCCTCCTTGGGTCAACCTGTACCCCCTACGAGTGCGGCGAATAGCCCTCCAATTCTAGAGTGAAGCCCCCTCCGTCTCAAATCCATGAGATGCGGGCTCATTGCCCTCTAGAACCCGGCTATCCGTGCACCTCACCGCGGGGTAATCCTAGTACAGAAAGTAAAATATATACAACGGGTACATCGACCTCAGCCCGATCGTGCCCCAAAAAGAATAATATACAAACAGGCAGTGACGGCAGTCCACATGTCGGACGCTCGCCCCGCAATATCAAATGTACAAATATAACCAAACTGTACTACCATTGCATCCAGGCTATCCACCACGACAAATCCGTAACATCACAGCACAACACAGAACATCAACGTGAATGTCACGTTCGCAAATCCGTTTAAAAGGGCTATAGCAATTAGACAAGATTTACCGATCAAATGACATTCATGGTCGCAGATATAATGTAAATACTGTGAACTAACATGTTTAAAATTTTCGATCGACAAAATTTCCCGAAGTGGGCCCCAAGCACAAATCCAGCACTCAAACAAAATCTGGGCCCAAACAAAAAAATTCCCGAAACCCTAATTCCAAGTTTAAGACCACTGTAGAAAAAATGGTGCATTGAAGGCACAAAATGGCCAAAAGAGGGGTATTGCCACGGTTCCGCGGCGGAATAGTGTCATTATGCAATGAAATTTTCACAGATTTCTTAAAAAAGCCTGCCTGATTTTCTGCAATACTCAAAATAATTTTTTGACGATAAAAAAAATTCGACAGAAACTTCATGAAATGGAATCGCGGTTTCGAAAATTTCGTTCGATCGAAGTTCTAAATACGTTAGAGCAAGCTAGTAAAGGTTAATAGCGTGACTCTGATACCATGTAAGTCTACCGTAATGCCCCGGCCATCTGTCCGAGGCCAAAATGCGGAAACGAAAACTTTTTCAAAACTTGAAACCGGTGCTATCGCAGACTTTAATCCCGGATCGAACCATTAACCTATAACTAGCAACTAGAGAAGGGTTAGAAAAGCTATACCGATCGATCCGTGTCCTTCGGTCTTTGGCCACCAACCCAAGCTCCTCGCGGCATCTCCGATCTCCGGTCTTCTCGTCGGAAAGGGCACCACATCTTCGAGTCATTTTACGGGCTCCCGCTTCATCCGAAGCAACTCGGGCATGAAGTTCGCTAGCCGACGTGTCCAAGGCGATGTAGAGAATGTGTGTGATAACTTTGTCTCAAGCATCCATTGATTCTCATCACATGAGAGTGTATGGATGGAGGTTGAAGATGAAGCCATCAATGGAAAAGGTGAGCTAGAGGAAGAAGAAGAAGATGAGCCTTTCTTTTTCTAATGAGATGTGTGATAAAATGAGAGAGTGTGTGTGCAAAAAACAAGACCAAACTCTATACAATGGCTGCCCTTCTCTCTCTTCCTCTCAATTCAACTCACAAATCAATCACACAATGTGACATTTGCATAAGAAATGAAACCATGAGTCACCTATGAAGTACATGTCTCATTTAATGCATAAAATGATGATTTAAGCTCACAATTTCCATTTGTAAACATTAACCCAAATGTTTACAACAACAAAAAGATACGGCAACATCTAAAGTAAACTCGTGACGGATCACAAGGATACCCCTCACCTATATATACATACCTGCATCCGTATTCCGACTGAATTCGGATGCGATGAGACTAAAGTAATCCAACAAATCTAATACTAAGATCCGGCTTAAAACAAAGCCCACTAGTATGATCCGCCCGATCATGATCCGTGCACTACTGCACATATATGATCGAACCCTGCCATATATCATACGTCCTCTACAACGTTTCGCCCGAAACTTGAGAAACTGTCTGTGGGGGACTCTAAAGACTCGTCAATACATTGGCTGTGGATTTAACCACTAGCACATCAGAGGTACTAGCCGTACGTAACGGGCTACCAGGTATTGACCAAAAGGGAGGTCGATGAGCAAACTCATCCTGACACCCTACTGAGCCTGTCAGTGACAATATCCGTATAGTCCGGTCCGTTCGTTTTGTTAGTTGTATGTATGCCCTAGAGGCCAGTATTGTACAGATGATGTATATTATATTGGATGCTTGGACATATATAGAGATGACTTTCTTGCTCGACATGATAGTATGCTATCTGGTTGCCATTTATCTTAACATGTACACTAGTCTCTTTATACTGTCTTATAGTTACATGTTGGTAAAGCCCTTAGGATTTGTACTTGACTACCTAGACTATGATGCAGATCATACTAGTGGGAACATGGTAGTCCATAAGTACATCCTTCAAGGTCCCTAGTCGTGGGTATCTCGAGACGGGGCATCGACATACCAGAGTAGACTAGCGTATACGCTTCTCGACCCATGTGATGGGCGATGGATGATCACATATCCATTGGTGTTTGACATCAGAGATGGTATACGGGTGCTCAGTGGAAACTGGGTACACTGGACGGACTCGCCGAGAACTCCCAGATGGTATTATACCTCACGTCAGATGGCAGTTCTCAGGTGACACTTGTACAGGTTAGTCTGTAGACCCGAGATCGTCATAGAGTCTTGTGTGATTCCCACTGTGCTTTGATCTCCACCTTACCACGTCCATGAGGGCGTGCAAAACGGTGGTCTTTGGGTACAGTCCCGAGTCACATGGAGGCAATGAGCGATAGGAGGGGTTTCGTCTCTCCCGGTATTGGGGGTTGATGTTGCGCAGTGCTCGATTGGCCGTAACAGGGAAGTCCCTGGCCAGGGCTGATCAGAGATTTGCTGGTAAGTGTTACCAGTAGTTTCTCGACCCGTTACGAGCCTCACATCAGCATGACTTATCGGGTTATTGGGGTCTGACGTATACCACCCCTAGACTTGATATGCGACGTATCAGACGAAGAGACTTGACTGTATGGTAAGTGTTACTGGTCGGATTCGCAGGAGTGTGAGCGGGCTAGCTCGTCGATCTTCTGATCGCTCAATACCCGGGTGGCCGTTACGTTTAGCAGACCGCTTGCGGCTTGTGGGTGCTTGATATGATCATCATCTGCTACCGGCGTATTGACGAGTCTTTAGAGTCCTACACAGAGGTTTCCTGGCTCAAGCGAAACGAAATAGGAGCGCATATGAGATATGTGCAGGACCGAGAATAATGCGTGTATGTGATACCGCATTTCATTCTCGCGATATATGTTTCGAATGGTTATATTCGATATGACCTAGTTATCGAATCATTGATTCGATAAATCGATGCATTGAATACTAGTCGGTTATGTGCGACATGACCGGATCATTGAATCAAGTGTTGATTTAATGATTTAATGTATAATTATATATTTGATATATTACTTTGCATTAACTAGTATTGGTTCACTTTAAACGGATTTTTCTCACTTGGATTGCACATTGTATATGTGATATACTTTCGTGCACTTTTCTGTATCATGTTTGATGATACTTGATCATTATGTTAAGTGTATAGAATTAATCCATGGTTAATTTGATAATTAGGGTTTTGCATATTCATTTATTTATTTATTTATTTATTTATTTATTTGGAAAAGAATTTGATGAGAATGGTGGCTCTTTTTGTTTTAAGTTGAAGCTTCATGAAGCTTTGACTTTGCTAACCATCCTTATCCTCATGCTTAACCCTAACCCTCTAAAGTGACCATGGTTAATTCTCTACACTTAACCCTAGTTCAAGATATGATAAGTATTTGATTTATTTTATTTTTATCATAAGACTTATCATAATCTTTTCTTGAGCTCATCTTCTTCTTCTTCTTCAAGCTTGCTACTCCAATGGCAACTTGAGCTTTAGTGAGTTAAATCCAAATCCAAAGTGAACCCACCTCCTATTTCTTCACCCTCTACCTCTTGCCAAGTTGTTTTGGGTGTTTTCTTCATAAGTTTCACAAGTTTGTGAAGTCGGAGCTTGAGTTTGTGCAACCTCGACGTAGATCGTCTTTGACACAAAGCCGACGAGCTATTCCGCTTGCTTTCCCGATGAAGCCGATGATCGAGTCGAGGATTCATGATGGACAGCGAGGACATGACGTTGCGGAGCCGTGGAGGTGGAAATCTGGATCTACAAAGGTTGTATATCCGTATCATAGTAGTTAACTGTTAACTAGCTTTATATTTCGCCTAAACATCTAGTTAAAGATCCGTAGTCTAGGGTTTCTCGGCACTAAAAATTTTTATTTGGCATGTTCGATGCCTTGTGAGAACCTACTAGGGTGCCTAGGAACCTTTCACTGGTATCAGAGCCTAGCTAGAGCCTTAGGCGAAGTCCCGACGACGTTTGAAGTCCGAACGAACTCGAAACCCTAGAATTTTAGAGCTCTCTGGACATTTTCATAAATCTGGGATTTTTCAATATTTAAAATGTCTAAAAAATTCAGCATAGAATTCTAAGCATTACTGTGCAAAACGATCCCATCAACTGTTCATTCAGCCGCGGAAGCGCGGCAGAAGCATGCTTTCTGCCGCCCTTCCGCGGTCAAACAGTGACGTCATCCAATTATTTTTGCACAGTAATACCTGATAAATTCTTGTGAGTTTTATGGATATTTTTAAATTAATTTAAGGGTTGAGTGCTCTGGAGTTATATTGGGAATCGATGAATTCGATCGGAATATCAAACTTTGTCTAAGTGTTTTTTCCAGATAACTGTAGAATATGTTAAAGAGTTCGACCGGATAAAAATACCCAGGTTTTCCCCTGCCAAAATATCCAAGTGTTGGATTATTGTGTGGTTAAAAGACGTTCTGAGTAGTGCAAGTAACGCGATGGTCCCTCTAGAAGACACAAACCTTAACTCGATTATGTGACCGTCTTGAACTGCCCTTTGAACCTTCGGGTTTGGGGCAGTACGGCGTGCCACATGTGAGGCGTTGGCTTGACCCTTCTACGGCTGGACCGTTGGTACTGAGGTATGAAGTGAATGTCTTTGAACCTATTTCATGTGTTGATCGGTGTCGGGAAAACTTGGGTGTTCGAAAGTTCGATCGGAAAGTTTGATATATTCTATTTATCCGGAATTGGATACAATAATTGGAATTCACAAAAGGTTATGAGATAACTGGATGAATGTTATAGATCTAGCAGTTTAGTTTCACAAGATATCGAAAAGAGTTTTCGATGATGGGACTAAAATGCGGGATTTATAACTGTTAGGCATGTGATGTCTAAAGAGATTGCGGATTCCAATTGTTGTAGTTTTACACTTTCTTTTCTGTGACCGTAAGTGTAGTATGTTCATATCGCCGGTTTCGTTGCTATACGTCAACGACAATTGGGGTATGCATACTTACTTACGTTGATGACATGTGTTGTTATGTGTTGCTGGATATGTTATATTGGATCGTCGTATTTGAATAGCCGGGGGTTTTTATGTGAGATGAGTGTTTTTCATTTTCATTCATGTAAAAACTTGTATGTAATATTCTTTTATTCGGGGCACTTCCAGGATGCGGGAGTTGTCACCCTTTGTATATTATTTACTTTTCTGCACTAGGATAGACCCAAGGAGGGGAGCACAAGTAACCGGGTTCTGGGGTCCAGTGGGAGACCAACTCGAGGTGTCGAGTCCGGGTCTCCTAACCCTAGAATTGGCAGGGTTGCTTGCCGCTCTCGTAGGGGTCTAGGGGTGTGGGATTGGCTATTCATCACGACCGTGGAATCCGTGTTTTATACTGGCTCGTATTAAAAACACGGACGTCCTAGTATATCCAATATTTCATATGTTTATTCTGCTGCGATATCTGTGATGTGATTCTGTGATGGATATAGTATATAGTATATATGATATATTATATAGACGTTACTTATGTTTTACACCCGCGCTAGCCCTGCCCTTCTCTGTCGTTAGTTACCTAACCTAACGGTGCATGAGGGGACATCGAGGCGAATGCGGATGGCATAAGTATACGTCATATCTATCTGTGATGTTTAGGTATTTAAATGATGGGACTTCATTAATGTGATTAATGAAAGATAAGAAACCTAAGATGTTGTAGAATCGAATTTTAAAATAAAACAGGTAGCTACAGTTCTTGCTTTGCACAGCGATATATATGATATATCCCGCACCTTATTCGATGAGGAAAGGACCGAGATCCCTTCACCGGGAGTGACTCCTTTAGCAATAACTGGCAGATGCTACACATTCGGTTTGCTTTTGACTGCTTTTGCAATTTTGCTTTGCACAGCGATATATATGATATATCCCGCACCTCATTCGACGAGGAAAGGACCGAGATCCCTTCACCGGGAGTGACTCCTTTAGCAAAACCAGAAAAGCCTCAAAATCACTCCATTTCAAAACTCCATTTGATTCTACAACGATATCAAGTTCATTACGCTCATGGTTTTTATGAAAAACCTGCGTAGCCCTCCGTCATTTCAGATAAAGACTAGTTAGTATTCGTGCTGCGTTTGTTGACCTTAGCCAAGGCGTGGTGTACGGTAGCTAATTAGTATTTATCTGCTAAAACATGAGATGTGATTGAGTTAGGGTAGTCGTACGACTTTGTTGACCTTAGCCAAGGGTCGTACGGGTGGGTTTAATTCAATCAGGAAATGACGGGTTGAACTTGACTAGCGCTTATGATTTGTTGACCTTAGCCAAGGTCATAAGTTGCTAGGGGCAAAATATTATCGGGAATTTCAAGTGTTGAAATTTGCAATGAGATTGCATACCTTCTATGAGATAGTTGGATCCCGATACCCACTGCGAGTAAGAGTTCCTCCTGGGAGAGTTTTACACAGTGCAATTAGCCGATCAAGTAGGTGTCTAGAAAGGTGTTAACGAGGTTACGCCTCTGGGAAAACGAGGTTTACAGTAATTAGGTTCGTGCGAAAGCACGGGGGACCTCCCTCAAAGTACCGACACTGGCCTGGCTGAAAGATTGGCGAACCTGTAGTGTGTAATTAATCCCGGCTAGTCTTTCCTTTTAGGGTTTGAAGGAAGATTTGATAAAAAGCAGTGGGAGCCATCCTGATTAGATAAGATAATAACCAATCTGATCTTGCACGAGCATACGCTAAAGTGTTTTCTTCTCTCTCTCTCCAGGTAGCGACCATTTCATGCCTTAATAAAGATAATAAAATGGATGTATTGACCGAACCCGCATGTTATACTGTGCTGGGGAACGTTGGTTCCGTTCTTTCCTATAAGAGTTATAGGAATGAACAGGATATAGGGGAATACCAGGATTCCCATGCCACCCGAATGAAGAAAGTACATATTGATGCATTTTCTTCAGGTATGTTCGTTACTGAGAACTGTTTCTCCATTTGCTCTACGTCCTGGGTATTGGATACCGGGTCAGGATCCCATATATGTAATCAGTTACATGGGCTTAGGAAAGGTAGAGAACTTGGAGAAGGTGATAAAGACATTAGAGTTGGAAATGGTGCAATTGTTGCAGCCAAGACTGTCGGGGAATATCACCTTGTATTACCAACTGGTAATACATTGGTTCTGAACGAATGCTATTACATGCCGAACCTGATATGCAACATTATATCGGTTTCTTTATTAAGTAAAGAGGGATATAATTTTGTATTACAGGACAATGTTATGAACATTTTCCATAACCAAAAGTTGGTTGGATCAGGCACGTTGTGCAATGGCATTTATGTTCTAAACCAATCAACAGTCCTGAGCATAACAAACACACACAAGAGGAAGAGTTCTGAACTCAACGAATCCTTCTTGTGGCATTGTAGACTGGGTCACATCAATGCGACACGACTAGCTAAGTTGCATAAAGATGGATATTTAAATCCATTTGAATTTTCATCTTATGACACTTGCCAGTCATGTCTCAAAGGCAAGATGACCAAGACTCTGTTTACGGGACACGGAGAAAGAGTTACCGAACTCTTAGGACTGATACATAGTGATGTATGCGGTCCCATGTCTACACATGCCAGGGATGGTTCCTCGTACTTCATTACATTCACTGACGATCTCTCTAGATTCGGATATGTGTTCCTGATGAAACACAAATCTGAAGCTTTTGAGAAATTTAGAGAATATAAACAAGAAGTCGAGAACCAAACCGGAAAAAGTATTAAAATCCTTCGATCAGATCGGGGAGGTGAATACTTGAGCAATGAATTCCTGGACTTCCTAAAAGAGAATGGGATTCTCTCTCAGCTGACTCCTCCTTATACACCACAGCACAACGGTGTATCGGAGCGGAGGAATCGCACCCTATTAGATATGGTGCGCTCTATGATGAGTACAGCTGAGTTACCTATTTCCTTCTGGGGATATGCGCTGGAAACAGCAACATACCTATTGAATCGAGTTCCAACTAAATCTGTGCTTACCACTCCATATGAGATATGGAATGGAAAGAGACCATCTCTTAAAAGAGTTAAGATATGGGGTTGTCCGGCTTATGTTAAAAAGCAAAACCCGGACAAACTCGAGGCACGATCAGTTTTATGTAAGTTTGTAGGATATCCAAGCAATTCGTATGGATATCTATTCTACCACAGTGAACAACAAAAGGTGTTTGTTGCTCAACATGCCACCTTTTTAGAAAAGGAATTTCTTGCAAAAGAGATTAGTGGCTCTGAGGTAGAACTGGAAGAAGTTCCAGAAACACAAACTGTAACTGAAGATTTAGTGGAACCAGAAGATTCGGTAGTACCCGACCAACCCCAGCCTCTCTGCCGATCTAGTAGGGTTTCTCGTCCACCAGAGAGATACTATGGTTTTCTCATTGATGGTGGTAGCGAGGATTGCATCATGGAGGATGATGACCCAACTAGCTTCGAGCAGGCCATCACTAGTGGGGACTCAGTGAAATGGCTGGATGCTATGCGGTCCGAGATGGATTCCATGTACACCAACAAAGTATGGACTTTGGAAGTTGCTCCTGAAGGGGTAAAACCCATTGGGAGCAAGTGGATCTTTAAGAAGAAACTTGGTGTAGATGGGAAAGTGGAGACTTTCAAAGCTAGACTTGTAGCAAAGGGTTTTCGTCAAAGACCAGGTGTGGACTATGACGAGACCTTTTCTCCAGTGGCTATGCTTAAATCCATCCGAATCATGCTTGCCATTGCTGCCTTTCATGACTACGAAATCTGGCAAATGGATGTTAAGACCGCCTTTCTAAATGGTGATTTAGAAGAGTGCGTGTACATGACTCAGCCAGAGGGCTTCGTAGACAGTGGGAGCAGCGGGAAGGTGTGCAAGCTGCTTAAATCCATTTATGGATTAAAGCAAGCATCGCGGAGTTGGAACATCTGCTTTGACATCGTTATCAAAGAGTTTGATTTCGTCAAAAATCCAGATGAACCTTGTATCTACAAGAAGGTGGCAGAGAGTAAGGTTGTCTTCCTCGTATTGTACGTGGACGACATACTCTTGATAGGAAATGATATTCCTATGCTGCAATCGGTCAAGCTCTTCTTATCACAAAGATTCTCAATGAAAGATCTTGGTGATGCCTCCTGCATATTGGGAATTAGGATCTATAGAGATAGATCCAAACGGATTTTGGGATTGTCCCAATCCCGGTACATTGACACCATACTAAAGAGGTTTAGTATGGAAGAGTCCAAGCGTGGGAACATGCCCACGATCTCTGGAGTCACTCTCTCCAAAGAGATGTCTCCCAAGACTGATTTGGAGAGAGCTCGCATGCAAGGGATACCCTATGCTTCGGCGGTAGGCTCTATCATGTATGCGATGCTATGTACTAGACCCGATGTAGCATACTCACTAAGTATAGTGAGCAGGTATCAAGCTGATCCTGGAGAGAGTCACTGGACAGCTGTGAAGAGCATTCTCAAGTACTTGCGAAGGACTAGAGATATGTTCTTGGTGTATGGTAACGGAGAACTCCAAGTGGAGTCCTTTACCGATTCGAGCTTCCAGAGTGATAAGGACGACTCTAAGTCGCAGTCGGGTTTTGTCTTTACCCTTTACGGAGGGGCGGTTAGCTGGAAGAGTTCCAAGCAGGAAACCGTGGCAGACTCGACGATGGAGGCTGAATACATCGCTGCCAACGATGCTGCCAAAGAGGCTGTCTGGATCAAGAAGTTCATTACTGAACTTGGAGTGGTTCCATCCATTGAGCATCCAATACCTTTGTATTGCGATAACAATGGAGCGGTGGCTTTGGCCAAGGAACCCAGGTCCCATCAGCGGTCCAGGCATATTCTGAGGCGGTATCACCTGATCCGGGAGATAGTTGATCGCCGGGAGATCGAGGTCAGGAGAGTTGACACGAAGAACAACACGGCGGATCCACTCACGAAGGCCATTCCCCAGATACAGTTTGAGAGACTCTTCGGGATGCTCGGTATGAGATACTACAGCAGCTGGCCCTAGTGCAAGTGGGAGATTGTTAGTTGTATGTATGCCCTAGAGGCCAGTATTGTACAGATGATGTATATTATATTGGATGCTTGGACATATATAGAGATGACTTTCTTGCTCGACATGATAGTATGCTATCTGGTTGCCATTTATCTTAACATGTACACTAGTCTCTTTATACTGTCTTATAGTTACATGTTGGTAAAGCCCTTAGGATTTGTACTTGACTACCTAGACTATGATGCAGATCATACTAGTGGGAACATGGTAGTCCATAAGTACATCCTTCAAGGTCCCTAGTCGTGGGTATCTCGAGACGGGGCATCGACATACCAGAGTAGACTAGCGTATACGCTTCTCGACCCATGTGATTGGCGATGGATGATCACATATCCATTGGTGTTTGACATCAGAGATGGTATACGGGTGCTCAGTGGAAACTGGGTACACTGGACGGACTCGCCGAGAACTCCCAGATGGTATTATACCTCACGTCAGATGGCAGTTCTCAGGTGACACTTGTACAGGTTAGTCTGTAGACCCGAGATCGTCATAGAGTCTTGTGTGATTCCCACTGTGCTTTGATCTCCACCTTACCACGTCCATGAGGGCGTGCAAAACGGTGGTCTTTGGGTACAGTCCCGAGTCACATGGAGGCAATGAGCGATAGGAGGGGTTTCGTCTCTCCCGGTATTGGGGGTTGATGTTGCGCAGTGCTCGATTGGCCGTAACAGGGAAGTCCCTGGCCAGGGCTGATCAGAGATTTGCTGGTAAGTGTTACCAGTAGTTTCTCGACCCGTTACGAGCCTCACATCAGCACGACTTATCGGGTTATTGGGGTCTGACGTATACCACCCCTAGACTTGATATGCGACGTATCAGACGAAGAGACTTGACTGTATGGTAAGTGTTACTGGTCGGATTCACAGGAGTGTGAGCGGGCTAGCTCGTCGATCTTCTGATCGCTCAATACCCGGGTGGCCGTTACGTTTAGCAGACCGCTTGCGGCTTGTGGGTGCTTGATATGATCATCATCTGCTACCGGCGTATTGACGAGTCTTTAGAGTCCTACACAGAGGTTTCCTGGCTCAAGCGAAACGAAATAGGAGCGCATATGAGATATGTGCAGGACCGAGAATAATGCGTGTATGTGATACCGCATTTCATTCTCGCGATATATGTTTCGAATGGTTATATTCGATATGACCTAGTTATCGAATCATTGATTCGATAAATCGATGCATTGAATACTAGTCGGTTATGTGCGACATGACCGGATCATTGAATCAAGTGTTGATTTAATGATTTAATGTATAATTATATATTTGATATATTACTTTGCATTAACTAGTATTGGTTCACTTTAAACGGATTTTTCTCACTTGGATTGCACATTGTATATGTGATATACTTTCGTGCACTTTTCTGTATCATGTTTGATGATACTTGATCATTATGTTAAGTGTATAGAATTAATCCATGGTTAATTTGATAATTAGGGTTTTGCATATTCATTTATTTATTTATTTATTTATTTATTTATTTGGAAAAGAATTTGATGAGAATGGTGGCTCTTTTTGTTTTAAGTTGAAGCTTCATGAAGCTTTGACTTTGCTAACCATCCTTATCCTCATGCTTAACCCTAACCCTCTAAAGTGACCATGGTTAATTCTCTACACTTAACCCTAGTTCAAGATATGATAAGTATTTGATTTATTTTATTTTTATCATAAGACTTATCATAATCTTTTCTTGAGCTCATCTTCTTCTTCTTCTTCAAGCTTGCTACTCCAATGGCAACTTGAGCTTTAGTGAGTTAAATCCAAATCCAAAGTGAACCCACCTCCTATTTCTTCACCCTCTACCTCTTGCCAAGTTGTTTTGGGTGTTTTCTTCACAAGTTTCACAAGTTTGTGAAGTCGGAGCTTGAGTTTGTGCAACCTCGACGTAGATCGTCTTTGACACAAAGCCGACGAGCTATTCCGCTTGCTTTCCCGATGAAGCCGATGATCGAGTCGAGGATTCATGATGGACAGCGAGGACATGACGTTGCGGAGCCGTGGAGGTGGAAATCTGGATCTACAAAGGTTGTATATCCGTATCATAGTAGTTAACTGTTAACTAGCTTTATATTTCGCCTAAACATCTAGTTAAAGATCCGTAGTCTAGGGTTTCTCGGCACTAAAAATTTTTATTTGGCATGTTCGATGCCTTGTGAGAACCCACTAGGGTGCCTAGGAACCTTTCACGTTTATGAGCATCGCATGTCGGGCCTAGGGGGTTGATAAAAGTCAGACCCCCAAAAGCGGTACAAGTCGTGTCGGAGTGTAGCCCAGAACACCTTGAGATACTACTGGAATACCTACCACTAAATCTCCTGCCTTGGCCAAGAACTTCGTGTAATGGCTCTCCTAGACACAGCGCGATCTCACCCCCAATACCGGGAGAGACGAAACCCCTGTCGATTCGCTCACTGCCTCCATGTGGCTCGGGACTGTACCCAACTAAAACCTGTTTGCACGACTCCTTTGAGCCGTGGTAGGGTAGTAATCAAAGCACAGTGGGAACTCACACGAGACAAATGACGATCTTAGGTCGATGAACTAACCTATACACATGTCATCAGGGAACTGCTATCTGACGTCAGGTATAATACCAACTAGTATGTTCCCGGCAAGTCCTGTCCGGTGTACTCATAACCCAATGACCACCTGTATACATCTTAGGTGATCCAACTGACACCAATGGCTTGTGAGACCGGCCATAGCCCCTCGTCGGGGTCTCGACTGTATACACTAGTCTACTAATGGAGTATCGATGCCCAGTCTCGAAACTCCCACGACTAGGGACCACTTTAAGGATGTGCTTATAGACCCCAGCTCCCACGTATATGATCGCCATCATACTGCTGGTAGTCAAGCAAGAATCCTAAGGGCTCTATCAATGTGTAATAGTGACATGTAATGTCACCTAAAGCATGTACACGATGATAAAGATAAACCAGATAGCATACTATCATCTTGAATAAGACTGTCCTACCGGTATAGGTCCTCCCTCAATCATTGCAATCACGTGCCTGTGATCCAATAATTGACTCTGAGGGCACTATATCCAACAAGCCAACCGACCCAAACCCTACACGATCCAAGGATTCTAGAAGGAGGTCTACAAAGGTTGTATTTCCACCTCACTTAATGTTAGACACTTTATAGCATGTGATGCTTTAGCTTGTTACTCTATTTTTCTAGTTTGATTCTGTTAGTGTATATGCCCTAGGGGCCATTATTGTATCATATTAGTTTGTATATTACCTAATGGAAGCTTGGGATATTCACATGTATATAACAGTCTTGCTAAACATGGTAGTATGCTACTTGGTTTTTCTATCTTAATATGTGAGTATACGTATTGATAGAGCTCTTAGGATCTTGCTTGACTACCAGCGTTGTGATGGTAGTCACACTAATGGGGGCTGGGTAGTCTACAAGCACATCCTTATTTGGGTCCCTAGTCGTAGGATTATCGAGACAGGGCATCGATACTCCGGAGTAGACTAGTGTGTACGCTTCTCATCCCAGTTGGGGAGATGGTCTGTCCCACTGCCGTCAGTATGTCGTACTGGAGATATGCAGGTGCTCGTTAGGTTATGGGTACACCGGACAGGACTCACGGGGAACTGTTAGTTGGTATTATACTCTTCGTCAGTTATCAGTTCCCAGGTGACATGAGTACAGCATAGTCCGCAGACTTGACACTGCTATTTCGCCTCGAGTGTGTCCCACTGTTCTTAGATTGCTACCCTACCACGGCTCAAAGGAGTCGTGCAAACAGGTAGCAGTTGGGTGCAGTCCCGAGCACTTGGAGGCAGTGGCGGTTAGACAGGATTCGTCTCTCCCGGTATTGGGAGTTGATATCGCGCTGTGTCAGAGAGCCATTACGCAAAGTCCCTGGCCAGGGCAAGCGAGATTTGCTGGTAGGTTCCAGTAGTTTCTCAGGATGTAATGGGCTTCACTCCGACACGACTTATACCGCTATTAGGGGACTGACGCTTGCCGCCCCCTAGGCCCGATATGCGATAGTCTTAGATGAACAGACCGGACTGTACGGAGATTGTCACATCAGACTCAGTAGGAGTTCGGATGGGTTTCCTCATCGGCCTTCTTATCGACATCTACCTGGGGACCGTTACGTACAGCTAGTGCCGCTTGCGGTCTGTGGTTAAACCCACTGCCAGCGTAGTAGTCGAGTCTCTAGAGTCCCACGCAGAGAGTTTCCCTACTCCAGGCGAAACGATATAGAGGTCGTATGGTTTTACGACAAGGGTTCGGACGCATACGTGTGTTTACGCACGTACGACATCCGGACAGTTTTTACTAGCCGGCTTTGGTTTAAGCAAGTTTCTAGTATCCGGTTGTTGGATTTATACAGTCTAAAGTTTTTCCGTGTTTTCACGGATAGGAGGGGCATTCTCGTAATTACGCTAGAAGCTTCTAGAAGATGGTGACTTGGGGGTTAAGGTGGCATATGCATTAAATGAGATTAGTGAGTCATATGAGTGATTCATCCATGTCATTAATGCATCATAAATGCTTAATGACTCATGGAGATGAATCACCCTCTTGTATTTATGAAGCATGATTATTAATCTTTTATTTTCTTTTATTGGACAAATGATAATGCTTGATATATATTATGATAGATCATTATCTCATCTCATTTCTCTTGCTCACTTTCTCTCTATTCAAGCTCTCTCTCTTCAAACCCTAATCCTCCCCTCTCATGTGTTGAGACCAAGGATTAGAGTAGACTACTTAATCCTTAACCATTCTCTATATCACCTAGGTTACTTAGATTAGCGATTTAAGAAACTTAGTTACCTCAAGTTAGAGGTGAAGCTTGAAGTTAAGCTCTCGGGTGGATCTTCTACTACATAGAGAAGGCCGGAGAGGACGTGGAGAACGACAAGACGAATGACTCGGTTCTACAGGTATAATCACTTTTCATAGTAGTTGTTAACTTATATGATTCTTGTTAGTTATCGTTTAGCAAAGATTCTCGGTTAGTCGATGTTTACGCATAAAACAAGATCGTTTTTCATTATTCCGCCTCCCCGCAAGTTGTGGGGTGTTGTACATCGACTTACAGTGGTATCAGAGCCTCGCTAAATAATAATTAACTCATTAGCAAAGTCGTAAGAATTTCGAACGCAAAACGAACCAGAAAACGACATCGATATCACAAGTTTCTGTCGAATTTAAAACAGGCTCTAAAAATTTTTCAGGTTGCTTCAGTATAACCTACAGAGAATTGTAAGAACACTGGTGAAAAATGGGTTCCTGAATCGGCCATACAGCCGCGGAACTGCGGCCGATCCCACCGATCCGCCGCGGATCGGCGGCCGAGTTAGGGCCGATTCAACCCAGTTTCCACCAGTAACTCTTTTGTGATATTTGTGTGTTTTCTGGGATGTTTATTTTTCTGCTCAAGTCTCAGGTGCACAGAGAAGTTTCAGAGTAGAATCTAAAGAGTTTGCTTGATCGAAATTTTACGATATTTGCTAATTTGATTATATCTGTGATTGTATAATGTGTTCGTAAACCTCCCCTAACTGCTAGTATGTCGGTTGGCAGGGGGTTGTACATTTCTGTAATGGTTTTTACTGTTTGTGGTTGTGAACTGTATTGGACTGTTGTGATGATTAGCCGGGGTTTGAGATGGGCTGTTATATTCATTCATCCGATGTTATTGTAATATGTTGTAATATTATTTTGCGGGGCACATCCAGGTTGGGGTTGTAGCCACCGTTGTATTATTTCATTTTAATGTTTTTGCTCCTAGGATAGACCCAAGGTAGGGTGCACAAACTACCGGGTACTTTGAAGTGTTTAGTGGCCTACTCACTTTGTTGAGGGAGACCGCTTCACTTCGGGTATTTGGCGGGTAGTTTGCCGTACCCGTAGGGGTCTAGGGTGGGGTAATGGCTATTCATCACAACTGTGTAATCCATCTTTTGTTGCAGGCTCTAAACAAACGCGGATTGCTTGCAAATCCAATAAAGTTCATATGAGATCTGGAATGCCTATTATTGCGTCAGACGAATGTACAATATCTATATATGATAGCTATTTAGACGTCACTTATGTTTTACACCCGCGCTAGCCCAGCCCCCGCTCTGTCGTTAGTTAAGTAACCTAACGGGTGATGACGGGACCCAGTGGCGAATGCGGATGGCATAAGAGGACGTTGTATTTTCGTTGTTTTCTGCAATGATAGGTTAATGATGGGACGCATTATTTATAATGCAAAGAAAATAAACCAAAAGATGAATCGTTGGAACAATTTAAAAGAAACCACTCGGTTATTTTAAAACAGATGATATTTTTAAATTGCGGAGCTTTAACCACTCCTTTTAAAAGCTATCAGGTTCCTTCGGTCATATCATGTTCACTACGTTCACGGTTTCGCCAAAACCATTCGTAGCCCTCCATCATTTCATTTGGGTATTCAGTAGTATTCAAGCTATGTATTTTGACCTAACGCCAAGGCATAGTGTTTGGTAGCTGCTGGGTATTCATTTGTCGCATAGATAGATGAGTTAGTTTGGGACAGTCGTATTATCATTTTGGCCGAACGTCAAGGATATGTACGGATGGGTTCAAATTAACAAGATAATGATGGGTAGAACTTGACATGTGACTTATGACATTTTGACCTAACGCCAAGGTCATAAGTGCATGAGGCAAAAAAAATTTATATCGGGAATTTCTAAAGAAACTGAAATTTGCAAAGAGATGCATACCATTTGGAGTTTGATGAATGTTGGTAGGATTCCTTCAACATTATCATACGATGATATTTGGATCCCGATCCTACTGTGAGTATATGCTACTCATCAGGAGATTCGTCACTTAACGATCAAAGCTATAAACCAAGTAGGTGTCAAGAAAGGTGTCAGCGGGGTTACGCCCCCAGAGAAAAGAGGTTATTTAATTAAGGAACTTCGCGAAAGCGTTGGAAAACCTCCCTCGAAGTACCGACACCAGCCTGGCTGAACGGTTAAGCACGTATTGTACAGTGAGAATAGTCCTGGCTAATTCTTCTTTTATGGTTTGAGGAAGGATTCGAGAAACAGTGGGAGCCATCCAGTTTAGATAAATTAAAAACCACTCTAAACTTGCAAGAGCATCATGCTAAAGAGTTTTCTTCTTTCTCTCCTAATTGCAGCGACCCTGAAAATGACTGGACTTAAGTTACTTTTAGAGAAAAATATACTGACAGGGCCAAACTATAAAGATTGGCTACGGAATGTCAAAATGGCTTTGACCTATGACAAATTGGGGTACGTCCTCACCGCTAAGGCACCTGCTGTCCCTGGTCCCAAATCCAGTAATGCGGATAAGGAAATCCGCAAAACCTGGGATTTCGATTGCGCGAAAGCCAAGTGCATCGTGCTTGCCTCGATGAATAATGAACATCAGAGGAGGCACGAGGATATGGAACTAGATGCCATATTTCTCCATACAAAGGAACTTTATGGAGAGCAATCTCGTATAGCAAGATACGAGACCTCTATGAACTTGTTTCGAGCGAGGTTGGCTGTCGGATCATCGGTAGGAGAACATGTCCTAAAGATGATTGGCTACATAGAAGAGCTCGCAGACCTTGGGACGACTTTGGATAATGAGCTCTATACAGACCTTATTCTCCAGTCCCTTCCTTCCACCTACGCCCAGTTTATTCTGAAATTCAACATTCAAAGAAAAGAAGTTGAACTTCCGGAACTCCTTAACATGTTGAGGAGTGCAGAGGGCACCTTGCAGAAAGCAAGGGAAACACCCGCTATGTTTGTTAGCGGTGCTTCTTCTTTCGGGTCCAAGGCTAGGGCCAAAGGAAGGAAAAAGAAGGCCGCCACCAAACCTAGAGGAGGTGTAAGTAAGGTGGGAGGGAAGGGAAAGAAAAAGTTTGCGGTACCGGTAGTGGCCCAGGATGTGTGCTTCCATTGTTATAGGAAAGGGCACTGGAAAAAGGATTGCAAGGTGTGGAACGCCAAGAACCAGGAACCGAAGCAAGCTGTGGCTTCGACTTCAGGTGTGTTTGTAATTGAGAATTGTCTGTCAATCAACTCTACTTCCTGGGTATTGGATACCGGATCAGGATCTCATATTTGCAATTCATTGCAGGCATTGAGAAACCGTAGAGCGCTAAAGGATGGTGATATGACCCTGATGGTTGCTAACGGAGCTAGCGTGGGAGCTATGTCCGTAGGGGATTATCACCTGGGATTGACGAGTGGACACATTTTGGTTTTACATAACTGTTTTTGTGTACCCAGCTTAACGTGTATTATCATATCTGTTTCCTTGTTATCAAATAAAGGTTATGATTTCACGTTTGTAAGTGATGTTGTTAACATCCACCTTAATCATAGTTTGATTGGGTCCGGTACACTGGATAACGGTATATATGTGTTAAACCAACTCCAGATTTTCAATGTCCAGAACACACTAAAAAGAAAGTCTCCAGATTTTAATAAAGCTTTCTTATGGCATTGTAGACTGGGTCACATCAATGAGAGAAGGTTGACTAAGTTACATAGAGAAGGATATTTTGACTCGTTCGAATATCAAACTTATGCCACTTGTCAATCTTGTCTCAAAGGAAAGATGACAAAGACTCCATTTACTGGACATGGAGTAAGAGCGAGCGAGCTCTTAGGACACATACACAGCGATGTATGTGGTCCAATGTCTACAAATGCAAGAGGTGGTTTTTCCTATTTCAATACTTTCACGGATGATTACTCAAGGTACGGATTCATTTATCTGATGAAACATAAATCCGAGGCTTTTGAGAAATTCCAAGAGTATAAGAATGAAGTAGAAAACCAAACCGGCAAAAGTATCAAGACACTAAGATCTGATCGAGATGGTGAATACTTGAGTGCCGAGTTCCTAGGTTACCTAAAAGAGAAAGGAATTCTCTCTCATCTTACTCCTCCATACACTCCACAGCATAACGGTGTATCGGAGAGACGGAATCGAACCCTATTGGATATGGTACGTTCCATGATGAGTAATGCTGAGTTACCGCGATCTTTTTGGGGTTATGCGCTAGAATCAGCGGCATATCTTTTGAACATGGTACCTACCAAGACTGTGCCTACCACCCCATATCAGATGTGGAGTGGGAAGAAACCTCATCTTCAGTATATAAAGATTTGGGGATGTCCAGCTTTTGTTAAAAAGCAGCATGTGGACAAGCTTGAGGCACGATCAGTAAAATGTAAGTTTGTGGGATATCCAAAGAACTCCAGGGGATATCTATTCTATTACGCAGAGGAACAAAAGGTATTTGTTTCTCGTAATGCCCATTTTCTAGAACATCAGTTTTTAGAAATGGAATCAAATGGGAGCAAAATAGAACTGGAAGAAATTCCAGAACCACAAACTAATACTGAAAGTTTGGTAGAACAAGTATTTCAAGAAGAACAGGACATTTCCGCACCCCTCCGCAGGATTAGTAGGCCGTCTCATCCGCCTGAGAGATACTACGGTTTTCTCATAGATGGGGATAGAGAGGATTGCATCATAGATGATGATGAACCTACTAGCTTCCAGCAGGCCATCCAGAGCGGCGACTCGGTACGATGGCTAGATGCAATGCGGACCGAAATGGAGTCCATGTACACCAACAAAGTATGGACTTTGGACTTTGCTCCAGATGGGGTAAAACCCATAGGATGCAAATGGATCTTCAAGAAAAAGATTGGTGTAGATGGACAGGTAGAAACCTATAAGGCTAGACTTGTTGCAAAGGGTTTTCGTCAAAGACCTGGTTTGGACTATGACGAAACTTTTTCTCCAGTGGCTATGCTCAAATCCATTCGGGTCCTTCTTGCTATTGCTGCCTTCCATGATTATGAAATCTGGCAGATGGACGTAAAGACGGCTTTTCTGAATGGTAATTTAGAAGAGTGCGTCTATATGGATCAGCTAGAGGGTTTCAATCAGAGTGGGAGCAGCGAGAAAGTATGCAAGCTACTTAAGTCCATTTATGGACTAAAGCAAGCATCGCGGAGTTGGAACATCTATTTTGATGAAACAGTCAAAGAATATGACTTTATCAAAAATCCAGATGAACCATGCATATATAGTAAAGTTGTAGCAAGAACTGTCGTATTCCTCGTCTTGTACGTGGATGACATTCTATTGATAGGAAATGACATTCCTATGCTACAATCTGTCAAAGGATTCTTGTCACACAGGTTCTCCATGAAAGACCTGGGTGATGCCTCTTACATTCTGGGCATCCGGATCTATCGTGATAGATCCAAGAAGATGTTGGGATTTTCGCAGTCTAGGTATATCGACACTGTACTGAAAAGATTCAGTATGGAAGATTCTAAGCGCGGTAATCTACCGGCTTGTCACGGAATCACCCTATCCAAAGAGATGTCTCCCAAGACTGATTTGGAAAGGGAACGCATGTCTATTATACACTACGCTTCTACGGTAGGCTCTATAATATATGCGATGTTGTGCACCAGACCAGATGTAGCTTATGCACTGAGCGTGGTAAGCCGATATCAGTCAGACCCAGGGGAGAAGCACTGGATAACAGTAAAGAACATTCTCAAGTACCTGAGGAGGACTAAGGAGATGTTCTTGGTTTACGGCGGAAAAGACCTCAGGATGGAGGCCTATGCTGATTCCGGCTTCCAGAGTGATAAGGACGATTCCAAGTCCATGTCAGGTTATGTCTTTACCCTCAATGGAGGGGCGGTGTGCTGGAAGAGTTCCAAGTAGGACACCGTTGCTGACTCGACGATGGAAGCGGAGTATATTGCTGCTTGCGATGCCGCAAAAGAAGCGGTCTGGATGCAGAAGTTCCTGACAGAACATCAGGTGGTTCCTACCATTGTTGATCCAATACCTCTGTATTGCGACAACAACGGAGCTATAGCTTTAGCGAAGGAACCAAGGTCCCATCAGAAGTTCAGACACATCTTAAGGCGGTATCACCTGATCAGGGAGATCATTGATCGTCAGGAGATCGAGGTTCGGAGAGTTGCTACTGAAGAGAACATTGCTGATCCATTCACAAAGGCCCTACTTCAGATTCAGTTCGAAAGGCTACTCGAGATCATCGGTCTTCGATATGCCAGTACATGGCCCAGTGCAAGTGGAAGATTGTTAGTGTATATGCCCTAGGGGCCATTATTGTATCATACTAGTTTGTATATTACTTAATGGAAGCTTGGGATATTCACATGTATATAACAGTCTTGCTAAACATGGTAGTATGCTACTTGGTTTTTCTATCTTAATATGTGAGTATACGTATCGATAGAGCTCTTAGGATCTTGCTTGACTACCAGCGTTGTGATGGCAGTCACACTAGTGGGGGATGGGTAGTCTACAAGCACATCCTTATTCAGGTCCCTAGTCGTAGGATTATCGAGACAGGGCATCGATACTCCGGAGTAGACTAGTGTGTACGCTTCTCATCCCAGTAGGGGAGATGGTCTGTCCCACAGCCGTCAGTACGTCGTACTGGAGATAGTATGCAGGTGCTCGTTAGGTTACGGGTACACCGGACAGGACTCACGGGGAACTGTTAGTTGGTATTATACTCTTCGTCAGTTATCAGTTCCCAGGTGACATGAGTACAGCATAGTTCGCAGACTTGACACTGCTACTTCGCTTCGAGTGTGTCCTACTATTCTTAGATTGCTACCCTACCACGGCTCAAAAGAGTCATGCAAACAGGTAGCAGTTGGGTGCAGTCCTGAGCACTTGGAGGCAGTGGCGGTTAGACAGGATTCGTCTCTCCCGGTATTGGGAGTTGATATCGCGCTGTGTCAGAGAGCCATTATGCAAAGTCCCTGGCCAGGGCAAGCGAGATTTGCTGCTAGGTTCCAGTAGTTTCTCAGGGTGTAATGGGCTTCACTCCGACACGACTTATACCGCTATTAGGGGACTGACGCTTGTCGCCCCCTAGGCCCGATATGCGATAGTCTTAGACGAACAGACCGGACTGTATGGAGATTGTCACATCAGACTCAGTAGGAGTTCGGATGGGTTTCCTCATCGGCCTTCTTATCGACATCACCTGGGGACCGTTACGTACAGCTAGTGCCGCTTGCGGTCTGTGGTTAAACCCACTGCCAGCGTAGTAGTCGAGTCTCTAGAGTCCCACACAGAGAGTTTCCCTACTCCAGGCGAAACGATATAGAGGTCGTATGGTTTTACGACAAGGGTTCGGACGCATACGTGTGTTTACGCACGTACGACATCCGGACAGTTTTTACTAGCCGGCTTTGGTTTAAGCCAGTTTCTAGTATCCGGTTATTGGATTTATACAGTCTAAAGTTTTTCCGTGTTTTCACGGATAGGAGGGGCGTTCTCGTAATTACGCGAGAAGCTTCTAGAAGATGGTGACTTGGGGGTTAAGGTGGCATATGCATTAAATGAGATTAGTGAGTCATATGAGTGATTCATCCATGTCATTAATGCATCATAAATGCTTAATGACTCATGGAGATGAATCACCCTCTTGTATTTATGAAGCATGATTATTAATCCTTTATTTTCTTTTATTGGATAAATGATAATGCTTGATATATATTATGATAGATCATTATCTCATCTCATTTCTCTTGCTCACTTTCTCTCTCCTCAAGCTCTCTCTCTTCAAACCCTAATCCTCCCTTCTCATGTGTTGAGACCAAGGATTAGAGTAGACTACTTAATCCTTAACCATTCTCTATATCACCTAGGTTACTTAGATTAGCGATTTAAGAAACCTAGTTACCTCAAGTTAGAGGTGAAGCTTGAAGTTAAGCTCTCAGGTGGATCTTCTACTACATAGAGAATGCCGGAGAGGACGTGGAGAACGACAAGACGAAGGACTCGGTTCTACAGGTATAATCACTTTTCATAGTAGTTGTTAACTTCTATGATTCTTGTTAGTTATCGTTTAGTAAAGATTCTCGGTTAGTTGATGTTTACGCATAAAACACGATCGTTTTTCATTATTCCGCCTCCCCGCAAGTCGTGGGGTGTTGTACATCGACTTACAGATTCATGTTTGGAATTGCTTAGCACCCTCTAAATTTTTGTTATAGCATATGTGAAGAAACCCTAAACTTAGTGTGTGGTGCTATAGAATCCCTACTTACAACGATATCAAGTTCATTACGCAAAATGTTTTCTTAAAAACCTGTCGTAGCCCTCCGTCATTTCAGATAAGTCCTACTTAGTATTCATGCTACGTTTGTTGACCTCCGTCAAGGCGTAGCGTGCGGTAGCTGACTAGTACTTATCTGCTGCATATGATGCGATTGTTTTAGGGTAGTCGTACGACCTTATTGACCTCTGTCAAGGGTCGTGCGGGTGGGTTTAATTCAATCAGGAAATGACGGGTTGAACTTGACTAGCAGCCTATGGTTTGTTGATCTCCGTCAAGGTCATAGGATGCTAGGGGCAGAATATTGTCGGGAATTTCAAGTGTAGAAATTTGCAATGAGATTGCATACCTTCTATGAGATAGTTGGATCCCGATACCCACTGCGAGTAAGAGTTACTCCTGAGAGAGTTTTACACATGACAATTAGCCGATCAAGTAGGTGTCTAGAAAGGTGTTAACGGGGTTATGCCTCTGGGAAAACGAGATTTATTTTAATTAGGTCCGTATGAAAGCACGGGGAACCTCCCTTAAAGTACCAACACTGGCCTGGATGAAATTGGCGAACTTGTAAAGTGTAATTAACCCCGGCTAGTCTTACCTTTTAGGGTTTGAAGGAAGATTTGATAAAAACAGTGGGAGCCATCCTGATTAGATAAGATAATAACCAATCTAATCTTGCAAGAGCATACGCTAAAGTGTTTTCTTCTCTCTCTCTCTCCAGGTAGCCACCATGTCAGGCCTTAATCAAGATAATAATATGGATGTATTGACCGAACCCGCTTATTATACTGAGCAGGGGAACGTTGGTTCCGTTCTTTCTTATAATTGTTATAAGACTGAGCAGGAAATAGGGGAATATCCGAATTCCCACGCCGCCCAAACGAAGAATAAGCATGTTGATGCATCTTCTTCGGGTGTGTTAGTTACCGAGAACTGTTTCTCAGTACACTCTACGTCCTGGGTATTAGATACTTGATCGGAATCCCACATATGTAATATGTTACATGGGCTAAAGAAAGGTAGAGAACTGGGAATGAGTGATCATTCCGTAAGAGTAGGGAATGGTGCAAATGTTGTAGCCAAAGCAGTTAGCGAATATCACCTTGTATAACCAAATGGTAATATATTGGTTCTGAACAAATGCTATTACATACCGACCTTGATATGCAATCTTATATCAGTTTCTTTATTAAGTAAAGAAGGATATAATTTTGTAGTACAGGATAATGTTATGGACATCTTCCTGAATCAAAAGTTGATTGGATCAGGCTCGTTAAATAATGGCATATACGTTCTAAATCAAACCACAATTCTTAATGTATAAAACACACACAAGAGGAAGAGTTCAGAAATGAACGAATCCTTCTTGTGGCATTATAGACTAGGTCATATCAATACGACATGACTAGTTAAGTTACATAAGGATGGATATTTGAATCCGTTCGAATTTTCATATTATGACACTTGCCAGTCATGTCTCAATGACAAGATGACCAACACTCCGTTTACAGGACATGGAGAAAGAGTTACGGAACTCTTGGGACTGATACATAGTGATGTATGCGGTCCCATGTCTACACATGCCAGGGATGGTTCCTTGTACTTCATTATATTCACTGACGATCTCTCAAGATACGGACATGTGTTCCTGTTGAAACACAAGTCTGAAGCTTTTGAAAAATTCAAAGAATATAAGCACGAAGTCGAGAACCAAATGGGTAAAAGTATTAAAATCCTTCGATCTGATCGAGGAGGAGAATACTTGAGTAATCATTTCCGGGACTATCTAAAAGAGAATGGGATTCTCTCTCAGCTTACTCCTCCGTATACACCACAGCACAATGGTGTATTGGAACGGAGGAATCGCACCCTATTAGATATGGTGCGTTCTATGATGAGCACCGCTGAGTTACCTATTTCCTTTTGGGATTATGCGCTTGAGACAGCAACATACCTATTGAATAGAGTTCCAACCAAATCAGTGCCTACCTCTCCATATGAGATATGGGAGGGAAAGAGACCGTGTCTTAATTTTGTTAAGATATGGGGTTGCCTGGCCTATGTTAAAAAGCAAAATCCGGACAAGCTCGAGGCAAGGTCTTTTCTGTGCAAGTTTATAGGATATCCCAAGCATTCACAAGGACATATCTTCTACCACCCTGAGGAACAAAAGGTGTTTGTTGCTCAACATGCCACCTTTTTAGAAAAGAAATTTCTTGTAAAAGAAATTTGTGGTGAAAAGGTAGAACTAGAAGAAGTTCCAGCGATACAAACTACGACAGAGGATTTGGTGGAACCAGAGGATTCAGTAGTCTCCAATGAACCCCGGCCTCTCCGCCGATCTAGTAGGGTTCCTCATCCACCTGAGAGATACTACGGTTTTCTCATTGATGGTGGGAACGAGGATTGCATCATGGAAGATGATGACCCAACTAGCTTCGAGCAGGCCATCACGAGTGGGGACTCTGTGAAATGGCTGGATGCAATGCGATCTGAGATGGAATCCATGTACACCAACAAAGTATAGACTTTAGAAGTTGCTCCTGGAAGGGTAAAACCCATTGGGAGCAAATGGATATTTAAGAAGAAACTTGGTGTAGATGGAAAAGTTGAGACTTTCAAAGCTAGACTTGTTGCAAAAGGTTTTCGTCAATGACCAGGTGTGGATTATGATGAAACCTTTGTAAGTCGATGTACAACACCCCACGACTTGCGGGGAGGCGGAAATATGAAAAACGATCTTGTTTTTTTGCTAAACATCGACTAACCGCATGAATCGAAGCTAAACGATAACTAACATCAAACATAGAAGTTAACAACTACTATGTTAAGGGATTATACCTAAAGAACCGTGTCCTTCGTCTTTACGAACTCCACCTCCTCCTCGGCCTTCTCCAAGTAGTAGACGATCCACCACGAGAGCTAAACTCCAAGCTTTGCCTCTAAACTTGAGGCAACTAGGTATCTTTAAGTGCTAATCAAAGTACCTAGATGAAATAGAGTATGGTTATGGATTAAGTAGTCTAACTAATCCTTATACTCAACACATGAGAGGGGAGGATTAGGGTTTGAAGAGAGAGAGCTTGAGGAGAGAGAAGATGAACATAATAATTGATATGAGAAAATGAGTTATCATAATATATATGAAGCATTAAGATTTATCAATAAAAGAAAATCAAATGATGAATAATCATGCTTCATAAATATCTAATGGTGATTCATTACCATGAGTCATTAAACATTTATGATGCATTAATGACATGGATGAATCACTCATATGACTCACTAATCTCATTCAATGTATATGCCACCTTAACCTCCTTAGTCACCATCTTCTAGAAGCTTCTCGCGCAATTACGAGAACGCCCCTCCTATCCGTGAAAACACGGAAAAACTTTAGACTGTATAAATCCAATAACCGGATACTAGTAACTGGCTTAAACCAAAGCCGACTAGTAAAAACTGTCCGAAAGTCGTACGTGCGTAAACACACGTATGCGTCCGAACCCTTGTCGTAAAACCATACGACCTCTATATTGTTTCTCCTGGAGTAGGGAAACTCTCTGCGTGGGACTCTAGAGACTCGACTACTACGCTGGCAGTGGGTTTAACCACAGACCGCAAGCGGCACTAGCTGTACGTAACGGTACCCAGGTAGATGTCGATAAGAAGGCCGATGAGGAAACCCATCCGAACTCCTACTGAGTCTGATGTGACAATCTCCATACAGTCCGGTCCGTTCTTCTAAGACTATCGCATATCAGACCTAGGGGGCGGCAAGCGTCAGTCCCCTAATAGCGGTATAAGTCGTGTCGGAGCGAAGCCCAGTACACCCTGAGAAACTACTGGAACCTACCAGAAAATCTCGCTTGCCCTGGCCAGGGACTTTGCGTAATGGCTCTCTGACACAGCGCGATATCAACCCCCAATACCGGGAGAGACGAATCCTGTCTAACCGCCACTGCCTCCAAGTGCTCGGGATTGCACCCAACTGCTATCTGTTTGCACGACTCCTTTGAGCCATGGTAGAGTAGCAATCTAAGAACAGTGGGACACACTCGAGGCGAAGTAGTAGTGTCAAGTCTGCGGACTATGCTATACTCATGTCGCCTGGGAACTGTTCACTGACGACTGGTATAAAACCAACCAACAGTTCCCTGTGAGTCCTGTCCGGTGTACCCGTAACCTAACGAGCACCTGCATACTATCTCCAGTACGACGTACTGACGGCTGTGGGACAGACCATCTCCCCTACTGGGATGAGAAGCGTACACACTAGTCTACTCTGGAGTATCGATGCCCTGTCTCGATAATCCAATGACTAGGGACCTGAATAAGGATGTGCTTGTAGAGTACCCAGCCCCCACTAGTGTGACTGCCATCACAACGCTGGTAGTCAAGCAAGATCCTAAGAGCTCTATCAATACGTATACTCACATATTAAGATAGAAAAACGAAGTAGCATACTACCATGTTTAGCAAGACTGTTATATACATGTGAATATCCCAAGCTTCCATTAAGTAATATACAAACTAGTATGATACAGTAATGGCCTTCTAGGGCATAAACACTAGCAATCTCCCACTTGCACTAGGCCATGTACTGGCGTATCGAAGACCGATGATCTCGAGTAGCCTCTCGAACTGAATCTGAGGTAGGGCCTTAGTGAATGGATCAGCAATGTTATCCTCTGTATTTACTCTCTTTACCTCGATCTCCCAGCGATCTACGATCTCCCTGATCAGGTGATACCGCCTTAAGATGTGTCTGGACTTCTGATGGGACCTGGGTTCCTTCGCTAAAGCTATAGCGCCGTTGTTGTCGCAATACAGAGGTATTGGACCAACACTGGAAGGAACCACCTGAAGTTTTGTGAGGAACTTCTTCATCCAGACAGCTTCTTTTGCGGCATCGCAAGCAGCTATGTACTCCGCTTCCATCGTTGAGTCAGCAACGGTGTCCTGCTTGGAACTCTTCCAACAGACCGCCCCTCCATTGAGGGTAAAGACATAACCCGACATGGACTTGGAGTCATCCTTGTCACTCTGGAAGCCGGAATCAGCATAGGCCTCCATCCTGAGGTCTTTTCCGCCGTAAACCAAGAACATCTCCTTAGTCCTTCTCAGGTACTTAAGAATGTTCTTTACTGCTATCCAGTGATTCTCCCCTGGGTTTGCCTGATACCGGCTTACAACGCTCAATGCGTATGCTACATCTGGTCTGGTACATAACATCGCATACATTATAGAGCCTACCGCAGAAGCGTAGGGTATAATCGACATGCGTTCCCTTTCCAAATCAGTCTTGGGAGACATCTCTTTGGAGAGGGTGATTCAGTGACAAGCCGGTAGGTTACCGCGCTTAGAATCTTCCATACTGAATCTTTTCAATATGGTGTCTATGTACCTGGACTGTGAAAGTCCCAACATCCTCTTTGATCTATCACGATAGATCTGGATCCCCAGAATGTAGGTGGCATCACCCAGGTCCTTCATGGAGAATTTCTGTGACAAGAATCTTTTGACTGACTGTAGCATAGGAATATCATTTCCTATTAGGAGAATGTCATCCACGTACAAGACGAGGAATACAACAACTCTCCCTACAATCTTACTGTATATGCATGGTTCATCTGGATTTTTGATAAAGTCGAATTCTTTGACAGTTTCATCAAAACAGATGTTCCAACTCCACGATGCCTGCTTTAGTCCATAAATGGACTTAAGCAGCTTGCATACTTTATCGCTGCTCCCACTCTGAATGAATCCCTCTGGCTGATCCATATAGACGCTCTCTTCTAAATTTCCATTTAGAATGGCCGTCTTTACGTCCATCTGCCAGATCTCATAATCATGGAAGGCAGCAATGGCAAGAAGGACCCGAATGGATTTCAGCATAGCCACTGGAGAAAAGGTTTCGTCATAGTCCAAACCAGGTCTTTGACGGAAACCCTTTGCAACAAGTCTAGCCTTATAGGTTTCAACCTGTCCATCTACACCAATCTTCTTTCTGAAGATCCACTTGCATCCTACGGGTTTTACCCCATCTGGAGTAGTGTCCAAAGTCCATACTTTGTTAGTGTACATGGACTCCATTTCGGTCCGCATTGCATCCAGCCATTTTACCAAGTCACCACTCTGAATGGCTTGCTGGAAGCTAGTAGGGTCGTCATTATCAATGACACAATCTTCTCTATCCCCGTCTATGAGAAAACCGTAGTATCTCTCGGGCAGATGAGACTGCCTACTACTTCTGCGGATAGGCGCTGGTATGTCCCTTTCTTCTGAAACTCTTGTTCTACCAAACTTTCAGTAACAGCTTGTGGTTCTGGAATTTCTTCCAGTTCTATTGCGCTCCCACTCTTCTGATTTTCTAAAAATTCAGTTTCTAAGAAGTGGGCATGACGAGAAACAAAAACCTTTTGTTCCTCTGCATAATAGAAATAATATCCCTTGGAGTTCTTTGGATATCCCACAAGCTTACACTGTACTGAGCGTGCCTCGAGCTTGTCCGGATGCTGCTTTTTTACAAAAGCTGGACACCCCCATGTCCTAAAATGTCTTAGACAGGGTTTCTTCCCACTCCACATCTGATATGGTGTGGTAGGCACAGTCTTGGTTGGAATCTGGTTCAAAAGATATGCAGCTGATTCTAGTGCATAACCCCAGAAAGATCGCGGTAACTCAACCTTACTCATCATGGAACGAACCATATCCAATAGGGTTCGATTCCTCCTTTCCGATACACCATTGTGTTGTGGTGTGTATGGAGGAGTAAGCTGAGAGAGAATTCCATTCTCTTTTAAGTAACCCAGGAATTCGGCACTTAAGTATTCTCCACCTTGATCAGATCTCAGTGTCTTTATACTTTTGCCTGTCTGTTTTTCCACTTCATTCTTGTATTCTTGGAATTTCTCAAAGGCCTCAGATTTATGCTTCATTAAGAAGATATATCCATACCTAGAGAAATCATCCGTAAAAGTAATGAAGTAGGAATAACCACCTCGCGCATGTGTAGACATTGGACCGCACACGTCACTGTGTATGAGTCCTAAGAGCTCGCTCGCTCTTACTCCGTGTCCAGTAAACGGAGTCTTTGGCATCTTTCCCATGAGACAAGATTCACAAGTGGCATAAGATTGATATTCGAACGGATTCAAATATCCTTCTCTATGTAACTTTGTTAATCGTGTTTCATTGATGTGACCTAGTCTACAATGCCATAAGAAAGCCTGATTTATTTCTGGAGACTTTCTTTTAAGTGTGTTCTGGACATTGAAAACCTGAGCTTGATTTAATACGTATATACCGTCATCTAATGTACCGGACCCAATCAGAACTTGATTTAGGTGGATGTGAACTACATCGCTTACGAATGTAAAGTCATATCCCTCTCTTGAAAGTGAGGACACTGATATGATATTACAAGTCAAACTTGGTACATACAGACAGTTATGTAGAATCAATATCTGCCCACTTGTCAAACCTAGGCGATATTCTCCCACGGATTCAGCGTCTACGCTCATTCCGTTTGCAACTCTGAGAGACAAATCACCTATCCTTATAACTTTACGGTTTCTCAAAGCATGTAACGAATTACAGATATGAGATCCTGCTCCGGTATCTAGTACCCAGGAAGTAGAGTTAATTGACAAACAGTTCTCAATAACAAACACACTTGAGGCTGAAGCCACAACATACTTCGTATCCTGGCTACTGGCTTCTAAAGCCCTGCAATCCTTCTGCCAATGTCCATTCCCATAACAATAGGAATATCCCTCCTTACCTATACCAAGTCCCGAAACTTTTTCTCTTCCCTTTCCTCCTACTTTCCTGACACTGTATATCGTGTTAGTTATATGTATGCCCTAGAGGCCATTACTATACATAGGATGTATATTGTAGTGGATGCTTGGACATATATAGGGAGGACTTTCTTGCTCGACATGATAGTATGCTATCTGGTTACTCTTTACCTTAACGTGTACATTGATTGTCTCTCTGTTACATGTTGGTAAAGCCCTTAGGATGTGTACTTGACTACCTGGACTATGATGCGGATCATACTAGTGGGGATATGGTAGTCCATAAGTACATCCTTCAAGGTCCCTAGTCGTGGGTGTATCGAGACGGGGCATCGATATACCAGAGTAGACTAGCGTATACCTTCTCGACCCATACAGATGGGCGATGGATGATCCCATATCCATTGGTGTTTGACATCAGAGGAGATATACGGGTGCTCAGTAGAGACTGGGTACACTGGACGGACTCGCCGAGAACTCCCAGATGGTATTATACCTTACGTCAGATGGCAGTTCTCTGGTGACACTGGTACAGAGTAGTCTGTTGACCCGAGATCGTCATAGAGTCTTGTGTGGTTCCCACTGTGCTTTGATTTCCATCTTACCACGTCCAAGAGGGCGTGCAAAACGGTGGTTTTTGGGTACAGTCTCGAGTCACATGGAGGCAATGAGCGATAGGAGGGGATTCGTCTCTCCCGGTATAGGGAGTTGATGTTGCGCTGTGTTCGATTGGCTATAACCGGAAATCCCTGGCCAGGGTTGCTGAGATTTACTGGTAAGTGTTACCAGTAGTTTCTCGAACTGTTATAGGCCTCATATCGACACGACTTATCGAGCTATTGGGGTCTGACGTTTACCACCCCTAGGCAAGATATGCGACATATCAGACGACGAGACCGGACTGTACGGTAAGTGTTACTGGTTGGATTCACAGGAGTGTGAGCGGGCTTGCTCGTCGATCTTCTCATCGCTCAATACCCGGGTGGCCGTTACGTTTAGCAGACCGCTTGCGGCTTGTGGGTGCTTGATATGATCATCACCTGCTGCCGGCGTATTGACGAGTCTTTAGAGTCCTACACAGAGGTTTCCTGGCTCAAGCGAAACGAAATAGGAGCGCATATGAGATATGTGCGGGACCGAGAATAATGCGTGTATGTGATACCGTATTCTATTCTCGCGATGAATGTATCGATATGGTTGTATGCGATATAACCTAGTTATCGAATCAAGGATTGATTCGGTAAGCCGATACATTGGATACTAATCGGTTATATGCGATATGACCGGATCGTTAAATCAAGTGTTGATTTAATGATTTAATGTATAATTATATATTTGATATATTACTTTGCATTAACTAGTATTGGTTCACTTTAAAAGGATTTTCTCACTTGAAGTTCACAAGTTGTATATGTGATATACTTTTGTGCACTTGATTGTATCATGTTTGATGATGCATGCTTACTTGGGTTTGTGTAAAGAATTATACCATGGTTAAGTTAATGATTAGGGTTTTGTTTATATTTGATTTACTTATTTATTTATTTCTTTTCATTTATATTTGGAAAAGAAATGAAATGGTGGCTCATTTTGGACTTTCTTTTGAAGCTTCATGAAGCTTTGAATGGTTTGACCATTTTGTCTCTTTTCTTAACCCTAACCATTCACTTGAACCATAGTTGATTCTCTACACTAGTTATCTTGACCATGGTTGATATTATGATAAGGATTCCTTTTTCTTTTCTTGTTTAATTAACTTATCATAATATTCTTTCTTCTTCTTCTTCATCTTCTTCAATGAAGAAAGCTTGACTTCATCAATGGTGATTGATGAAAAAGAGTGAGAAATCCAAATCTAAAGTGAACCCACCTCCTATTTCTTCATCCTCTACCTCTTGCCAAGTAGTATAGGGTGTTTCCTTCATAAGTTTTCATGGCTTGGTGAAGGTGGAGCTTGATCTTGTGATGCCTCGACGTAGATCATCTTCGGCATCGTCGTCGATGACCCAGCCCGCTTTTTCTCCGATGAAGCCGACGCTAGAGCCCGGGATCCGATTATCGTAGCGAGGAGACATCATCACGGAGCTATGGAGGTGGAGCACCAGATCTACAAAGGTTGTATTTCCGTTTACACTTAGTTAAGTAATTAACTAGTTGCTTGTTTCGCCTAAACTTCTAGCCAACGATCCGTATTAGGGTTTCTCGGCACCCCTAAAATTTGAAATTGGCATGGTTGATGCCTTGTGAGACCTCATTAGCGTGCCTAGGAACCCTACAGTGGTATCAGAGCCTAGCTAGAGCCTTAGGCGATGCGTAGACGAAGTTTGAAACCCGAACGAACCCGAAACCCTAACCCGATAATGCTCTCTGGACTTTTTTCAAATTTGTGGATTTTTTTTCAATTAAAAATATGCAGAAAAATCAGCAGGGAATCTTAAGAATTACTGTGCAACATGTGTCCATGATTCCTCCAAAGTGCGGCGGAACCGCGGCAGAAGCCTGGCTTCTGCGGCGGTTCCGCGGCCGTATGATGACGTCATCCTTCCCTGTTTGCATAGTAACTCCTATTTTATTATGCTGAGTTTTCTGGGAATTTTTAATTTGACTCAAGAGTTGAGTATTCTGGGGTTGTTTTGGGGATTCGATTATTCGATCGGATCATCTGATTTTGTCTATGTGGCTTCCGGATAATTTTTGAATATGTTAAAAAGTTCGACCGGATATAAATACCCAATCTTTCCCCTGCCGGAAAATTTCCAAGTGTTGGATTTTTCCGAGGTTTAAAGACGTTCTAAGTAGTGCAAGTAACGCGATGGTCCCTCTAGAAGATAACAAACCTTAACTCGATTATGTGACTGTCTTGAACTGCCCTTTGAACTTTCGGGTTTGGGGCAGTACGGCGTGCCACATGTGAGGCATTGGCTTGACCCTTCTACGGCTGGACCGTTGGTACTGAGGCACGAAGTGAATGTCTTTGATCTTATTTCATTGGTTGAGCTGTATCGGGAAAACTTGGGTGTTCGATTGTTCGATCGGAAAGTTTAACATTTTCTAATTATCTGGAATGGGATACAATAATTGGAATTCACAAAAGTTATGAGATAACTGAATGAATGTTATAAATCTAGCAATTTAGTCTCACTTGATCGGTTGCCACGGAATTTTGATGTGATCAAAAGTCCGTCGCAATCACATAGCGTACGCGGATTCTCGCCGGGTAAACTTAATAGACAGCCTCACTCCATAGCCCCGACCAAGTGACTATAGGAGAACCCCGTAGCCGAAAGCATCCGTCCGGGTGCTCGCGGCAGCGGTGTTCCGCCTTGGTGCACTTCATCGGAGGCATCGGGGGTGCAGCCGTCTATTGAAGTTTGCGACGAGCATTCGATCAGGATGTCGGGAATCTTGTTGAATTACCCGACTTGATATTGAAAAGAGTTTTCGATAATGGGACTAAAATGCGGGGTTTATAATTGTTAGGCATGCGATGTCTAAGGAATTCATTTGATTAGGCATGCGATGTCTATGTAGGTTGCGGATTCCAACTGTTGTAGTTTTACACTTTCTTTTCTGTGACCGTAAGTGTAATATGTGATATCGCCGGTTTCGTTGCTATATGTCAACGACAATTGGGATGGACATATTTACTTACGTTGATGACATGTGATGTTATGTGTTGCTGGATATGTTATATTGGATCGTCGTGTTTGAATAGCCGGGGGTTTTTATGTGAGATGAGTGTTTTTCATTTTCATTCATGTAAAAACTTGTATGTAATATTCTTTTATTGGGGCACTACCAGGTTGCGGAAGTTGTCACCCTTTGTATATTATTTACTTTTCCGCACTAGGATAGACCCAAGGAGGGGAGCACAAGTAACCGGGTTCTGGAGTCCAGTGGGAGACCAACTCGAGGAGTCGAGTCCGGGTCTCCTAACTCTAGAATTGGTAGGGTTGCTTGCCGCTCTCGTAGGGGTCTAAGGGTGTGGGTTTGGCTATTCATCGCGACCGTGGAATCCGCGTTTTATACTGGCTCGTATTGAAAACACGGACGTCCTAGTATATCCAATGTTTCATATGTTTCTTCTGCTGCGATATCTGTGATTTGATCATGTGATGTTCTGTGATGGATACTGTATATAGTATATATGATATATTATATAGGCGTTACTTATGTTTTATACCCGCGCTAGCCCTGCCCCGCTCTGCCGTTAGTTACCTAACCTAACGGTGCACGAGGGGACATCGAGGCGAATGCGGATGGCATAAGTGTACGTCGTATTTATATGTGATGTTTAGGTATTTAAATGATGAGACTTCATTAATGAGATTAATGAAATAAAAGAAACCTAAAGATGTTGTAGAATTGAATTTCAAAATAAAACAGGTAGCTACAGTTCTTGCTTTGCACAGAGGTATATGTGATATATCCTGCACCTTATTCGATGAGGAAAGGACCGAGATCCCTTCACCGGGAGTGACTCCTTTAGCAATAACTGGCAGATGCTACACACTCGGTTTGTCTTTTGATTGCTTTTAAGAGTTTTTGCTTTGCACAGTGATATATATGATATATCCCGCACCTCATTCGACGAGGAAAGGACCGACGATCCCTTCACCGGGAGTGACTCCTTTAGCAAAACTAGAAAAGCCTCAAAAACACTCAATTTCAAAATTCATTCGATCCTACAACGATATCAAGTTCATTACACAATAGGTTTTCAGAAAAACCTGTCGTAGCCCTCCGTCATTTCAGATAAGTACCAGTTAGTATTCGTGCTGCGGTAGTTTGGCATTCGTCAAGGCGTAGTGTACGGTAGCTAACTAGTATTTATCTGCTTATGCATATGATGCAGATTGGATTAGGGTATTCGTACGGCGTTGTTTGGCATTCGTCAAGGGTCGTGCGGGTGGGTTTAATTCGATCAAGAAATGTACGGGTTGAACTTGACTAGTGGACTATGGGTTGTTTGGCATTCGTCAAGGTCATAGAACACTAGGGGTAAAATATTATCGGGAATTTCAAGTGTTGAAATTTGCAATGAGATTGCATACCTTCTATGAGATAGTTGGATCCCGATACCCGCTGCGAGTAAAAGTTACTCCTGGGAGAGTTTTATACATTACAATTAGCCGATCAAGTAGGTGTCTAGAAAGGTGTCAACGGGGTTACGCCTCTGGGAAAACGAGGTTTACACTAATTAGGTTCGTGCGAAAGCACGGGGGACCTCCCTCAAAGTACCGACACTGGCCTGGCTGAAAGATTGGCGAACTTGTAGTGTGTAATTAATCCCGGCTAGTCTTTCCTTTTAGGGTTTGAAGGAAGATTTGATAAAAAGCAGTGGGAGCCATCCTGATTAGATAAAATAATAACCAATCTATTCTTGCAAGAGCGCACGCTGAGTGTTTTCTTCTCTCTCTCTCCATGTAGCGACCATATCACGCCTTAATCAAGATAATAAAACGGATATTTGACCGAACCCGCTTGTTATACTGAGCTGGGGAACGTTGGTCCCGCTCCAACTTATAATTGTTATAAGACAGAGCAGGAAATTGGGGATTACCAGAATTCCCTTGCCGCCCAAACGAAGAGAGTGCATGCTGATGCATCATCTTCGGGTGTGTTCATTTTACAGAGAACTGTTTCTCAGTATCCTTTACGTCTTGGGTATGTGATACCAGATCAGGATCCCATATATGTAGTCTGTTACATAGGGCTACAGAAAGGTAGAGAACTGAGAACGGGTGATAAGTTTCATGAAGCAGAAAACGGGGCAAGTGTTGCATCCAAGTCTGTTGGTCACTGTCACCCTGTATTACAAATACATTGATTCTGAACGAATGTTATTAGATACCGAACCTGATATACAAAATCATATCAATCTCTTTATTAGTAAAGAAAGGATATAATTTTGTATTGATGGATAATGTTTTGAACATTTCCTATATCAAAAGTTGATCGGATCAGGCACGTTATCTAAAAGCATTGATGTTCTAAATCAAACTACAGTTCTTAGTATACAGAACACACATAAGAGGAAGAGTTCAGAACTGAACGAATCCTTCTTGAGGTACTGTAGACTAGCTCATATCAATGCGACCTGACTAGCTAAAGTTACATAATAGATGCATATTTAAATCAGTTTGAATTTACATCTTATGAAACTTGCCAGTCATGTCACAAAGATACGATGACCATAGCTCTGTTTACTGGAAACAGAGAAAGAGTTAGAAAACTCTTGGGATGATACATGCTGATGTATGTAAGGTCCCCTGTCTACATATGCCAAGACTGGTTCTTTGTACTTCGTTATATTCTCTGATAATCTCTCAAGATTCAGACATATGTTCCTGTTGAAACACAAGTCCGAATCTTTTGAGATATTCATAAAATATGATTTAGAAGCAAAACACGGGTATAAGTATTATGTCCTTTGATGAGATCGAGGAGGAGAATACTTGAGCACGGAAATCTTGGACTTTTCTAAAGCAGAATGAGATTCTCTTTCAGCATTACTCCTCCGTATACACCATACGATGGTATATCGGGGCGGAGCAGATACACCCTATTTGATATGGTGTGCTCTATGATGAGTACAGCTGAGTTACCTTTTTCCTTTTGGGAGTTATGCACTTGAGAAGCTGCATACCTATTGAATAGGGTTCAAATCAAATCAGTTGCCTACCACTTCATATGTGATATGGAAAGGGAAGAGCCCATATCTTAAGATGGTTAAGATTTGGGGTTGTCCGGCCTATGTCTAAAAGCAAAATCCGGAAAAGCTCGAGGCAAGGTCAGTTATATAGAACTGGAAAGGTTCCAGCTATACAAACTACAGCAGATGATTTGATAAAACCAAAGGATTCAATCGTTACCAACGAACCTCAGCCTCTCCGCCGATCTAGTAGGGTTCCTCACCCACCTGAGAGATACTTCGGTTTCTCTATGTCAGTGGGAGCGAGGATTGCATCATGAGATGATGACCCAACTAGTTTCGAGCTGGCCATCAGGAGTAAGACTCTGTAAGAATGGCTGGATGCTTAGTGAACTGAGATGGAATCCTCATACACCAACAAAGTATGGACTTTGGTTGCTATATCTGAAGGGTTAAATCCCCATCAGGAGCAAGTATATCTTGAGAAGATTACTTGGTGTAGATGGAAAAGTTGAGACTTTCAAAGCTAGACTTGTTAAAGCTTTTCGTCATCGACCAGGCGTGGATAATGATGAAACCTTTTCAAGTAGCTATGCTTAAGTCCATCCAGATCCTACTTGCCACGGCTACGTACCATGACTACGATATCTGGCGGTTGGGTGCCATGACTGCTTTTCTAAATGATGTTTTAGAAGAGAACGTCTATAAGTACACAGCCAGAGGGCTTCGTAGACAGTGGGAGCAGCGGAAACGTGTGCAAGATGCTTTATAGGATAAAGCAGGCATCACGGAGTTGGAACGTCTGTTTTGATGAAGTAGTTAAAGAGTTTGACATCATCAAAATGGTAGATGAACCTTGTATAAACATAAAGGTAGTAGGGAGTATGGTGGTGATCCTCGTAGAGTACGTGGATGTCATACTCTTGATAAGAAAGGAGTTTCCTATGCTACGCTCGGTCAATGTCCGGTTATCACAATGATTCTCCATATAGGATCAAATTGATACCTCCTAAATCCTGAGTTATCATCTATGAGATAGATGTAATTGGATGTTAGGAATCTCACTAGTAGTAGTAAGATGGTATCAATCGATCCTGGGAAGAATCACTGGAAGTGTTCCAGGGTGATAAAGACGACTGAGTGTCAGTCACAGGCATTGTTTTTACCCTCAACAAAGGGGACGGTATGTTGGAAGAGTTCCAAGCTAGATACCGTGACATACTAGATGATTAAAGGCAAGATACATCGCTACTTAAGATGCTACCAAAGAGGCAGTCTGGATGTATACATGTTCATGAGATGAACTTAGTTCCTTCCATTGTGTGACAATGGAGTTGTGGCTTATGCCAAGGAACGTCCGTCCCATCAGTGATCTAGACATATTCTGAGGCAGCATCACCTGATCATGGGGATGGTTGATCTCCAAGGAGATCGAGGTTAGGAGAGTAGACTAAGAGGACAACACGGCGGATCCACTCACAAAGGCCTTTTCGCAGAGAGAAACTTTTATGGGATGGTTGTGTATGAGATACTACAACCACTGCTATCAGATGGCCCTAGTGCAAGTTGGAGATTGTTAGTTATATGTATGCCCTAGAGGCCATTACTATACATAGGATGTATATTGTAGTGGATGCTTGGACATATATAGGGAGGACTTTCTTGCTCGACATGATAGTATGGTATCTGGTTGCTCTTTACCTTAACGTGTACATTGATTGTCTCTCTGTTACATGTTGGTAAAGCCCTTAGGATGTGTACTTGACTACCTGGACTATGATGCGGATCATACTAGTGGGGACATGGTAGTCCATAAGTACATCCTTCAAGGTCCCTAGTCGTGGGTGTATCGAGACGGGGCATCGATATACCAGAGTAGACTAGCGTATACCTTCTCGACCCATACAGATGGGCGATGGATGATCCCATATCCATTGGTGTTTGACATCAGAGGAGATATACGGGTGCTCAGTAGAGACTGGGTACACTGGACGGACTCGCCGAGAACTCCCAGATGGTATTATACCTTACGTCAGATGGAAGTTCTCTCGTGACACTGGTACAGAGTAGTCTGTTGACCCGAGATCGTCATAGAGTCTTGTGTGGTTCCCACTGTGCTTTGATTTCCATCTTACCATGTCCAAGAGGGCGTGCAAAACGGTGGTTTTTGGGTACAGTCCCGAGTCACATGGAGGCAATGAGCGATAGGAGGGGATTCGTCTCTCCCGGTATAGGGAGTTGATGTTGCGCTGTGTTCGATTGGCTATAACCGGAAATCCCTGGCCAGGGTTGCTGAGATTTATTGGTAAGTTTTACCAGTAGTTTCTCGAACTATTATAGGCCTCATATCGACATGACTTATCGAGCTATTGGGGTCTGACGTTTACCACCCCTAGGCAAGATATGCGACATATCAGACGACGAGACCGGACTGTACGGTAAGTGTTACTGGTTGGATTCACAGGAGTGTGAGCGGGCTTGCTCGTCGATCTTCTGATCGCTCAATACCCGGGTGGCCGTTACGTTTAGCAGACCGCTTGCAGCTTGTGGGTGCTTGATATGATCATCACCTGCTGCCGGCGTATTGACGAGTCTTTAGAGTCCTACACAGAGGTTTCCTGGTTCAAGCGAAACGAAATAGGAGCGCATATGAGATATGTGCGGGACCGAGAATAATGCGTGTATGTGATACCGTATTCTATTCTCGTGATGTATGTATCGATATGATTGTATGCGATATAACCTAGTTATCGAATCAAGGATTGATCCGGTAAGCCGATACATTGGATACTAGTCGGTTATATGCGATATGACCGGATCGTTAAATCAAGTGTTGATTTAATGATTTAATGTATAATTATATATTTGATATATTACTTTGCATTAACTAGTATTGGTTCACTTTAAAAGGATTTTCTCACTTGAAGTTCACAAGTTGTATATGTGATATACTTTTGTGCACTTGATTGTATCATGTTTGATGATGCATGCTCACTTGGGTTTGTGTAAAGAATTATACCATGGTTAAGTTAATGATTAGGGTTTTGTTTATATTTGATTTACTTATTTATTTATTTCTTTTCATTTATATTTGGAAAAGAAATGAAATGGTGGCTCATTTTGGACTTTCTTTTGAAGCTTCATGAAGCTTTGAATGGTTTGACCATTTTGTCTCTTTTCTTAATCCTAACCATTCACTTGAACCATAGTTGATTCTCTACACTAGTTATCTTGACCATGGTTGATATTATGATAAGGATTCCTTTTTCTTTTCTTGTTTAATTAACTTATCATAATATTCTTTCTTCTTCTTCTTCATCTTCTTCAATGAAGAAAGCTTGACTTCATCAATGGTGATTGATGAAAAAGAGTGAGAAATCCAAATATAAAGTGAACCCACCTCCTATTTCTTCATCCTCTACCTCTTGCCAAGTAGTATAGGGTGTTTCCTTCATAAGTTTTCATGGCTTGGTGAAGGTGGAGCTTGATCTTGTGATGCCTCGACGTAGATCATCTTCGGCATCGTCGTCGATGACCTAGCCCGCTTTTTCTCCGATGAAGCCGACGCTAGAGCCCGAGATCCGATGATCGCAGCGAGGAGACATCATCACGGAGCTATGGAGGTGGAGCACCGGATCTACAAAGGTTGTATTTCTGTTTACACTTAGTTAAGTAGTTAACTAGTTGCTTGTTTCGCCTAAACTTCTAGCCAACGATCCGTATTAGGGTTTCTCGGCACCCCTAAAATTTGAAATTGGCATGGTTGATGCCTTGTGAGACCTCATTAGCGTGCCTAGGAACCCTACATATCGGCTTTGTAGAGGTCTTCTTCTTTTCACCCTTTGCTTTCACCTTGGATGAAGAAGAAGAAGGTCCCCTATTAAGCAGAGCTTGTGTCTCCCCGGTTTCTTTCAGGGTGTAAGTAGAGGGTAGGGGCTGTGGAAATAAGTCAGTATATGACCTGTTTCCCAACGTGGTCTCCAGGTCCTTGAGCTCATCAATATAGCTAGTCATCGTAAGGACGTCGTCCCTTACAGATGACCCGTCAGCCGACCTCACTTGAATTAATTCGTTCGAGGCCTCATATCTTGCGATATGAGATTGCTCTCCATATAAATCTTTCTTATGGAGAAAGATGGAAACGGAGTCCATCCTCTCGTGCTGCTTCTGGTATATACCATCAACTGAAGCCAACACGAGGCACTTGGCTTTCGCTTTATCCTTTTCCTTTGTCTGACGGATATCCATATCCGCGATGGTGGAAACTGAACCTGGGACGGCGGGATCTTGAGTAGTAATAGGGTGGTCCAGCTTGTCATAGGCAATGGTCATCTGGACAGACCTTTGCCAGTCATATAAGTTAGATTCAGTCAACTTGTTATCTAGATGTAACCTAGTCATGGTCACAAGGTCGCTGCAATGAGAGAGAGAAGAAAACAGTTTAGCATGATGCTCTTGCAAGTTTAGATTGGTTTTTAATTTATCTAAACTGGATGGCTCCCACTGTTTCTCGAATCCTTCCTCAAACCATAAAAGAAGAATTAGCCAGGACTATTCTCACTGTACAATACTTGCTTAACCGTTCTGCCAGGCTAGTGTCGGTACTTCGAGGGAGGTTTTCCAACGCTTTCGCGAAGTTCCTTAATTAAATAACCTCTTTTCTCTGGGGGCGTAGCCCCGCTGACACCTTTCTCGGCACCTACTTGGTTTATAGCATTGATCGTTAAGTGACGAATCTCCTGATAAGTAGCATATACTCACAGTAGGATCAGGATCCAAATATCATCGTATGATAATGTTGAAGGAATCCTATCAACATTTATCAAACTCCAAATGGTATGCACCTCTTTGCAAATTTCAGTTTCTTTAGAAATTCCCGATATAGATTTTTGCCCCATGTTCTTATGATCTTGACTAAGGGCCAACAAATCATAAGTCACATGTCAAGTTCTGCCCATCATTATCCTGTTGATTTGAACCCATCCGTATATACTCTTGACTAAGGGCCAAACAAAGTAATACGACTGTCCCAAACCAACTCATCTATCTATGCAACAAATGAATACCCCAGCAGCTACCAATCACTATGTCTTGACTAAGGGCCAAACAAACATTGCTTGAATACTACTGACCATTCATAAGAAATGACAGAGGGCTACGACTGGTTTTGGCGAAACCGTGAACGTAGTGAACTTGATATAATCGAAGGAACCTGATAGCTTTTTTAAAAGGAGTGGTTAAAGCTCCGCAATTAAAAATTCTGCTCTTTTAAAATAGCCGAGTGGTTTCTTTTAAATTGTTCCAACGATTCAACTTTTGGTTTATTTTCTTTGCATTATAAATAATGCGTCCCATCATTAACCTATCATTGCAGAAAACAACGAAAATACAACGTCCTCTTATGCCATCCGCATTCGCCACGGGGTCCCGTCATCACCCGTTAGGTTACTTAACTAATGACAGAGCGGGGGCTGGGCTAGCGCGGGTGTAAAACATAAGTGACGTCTAAATAGCTATCATATATAGATATTGTACATTCGTCAGACGCAATAATAGGCATTCCAGATCACAGATGAACTTTATTGGATTTACAAGCAATCCGTGTTTGTTTTGAGCCTGCAACAAAAGACGGATTACACAGTTGTGATGAATAGCCATTACCCCACCCAAGACCCCAACGGGTACGGAAAACTACCCGCCCGGCAGTTTGTGCACCCCACCTTGGGTCTGTCCTAGGAGCAAAAACAGTAAAATGAAATAATACAACGGTGGCTACAACCGCAACCTGGATGTGCCCCGCAAAATAATATTACAACAACTTACATTTACATCAAATGAATTAAATAATAACCCATCACATAACCCCGGCTATACATCACAACAGTCCAACACAGTTCATACACACAAACAGATAAAATCCATTACAGAAATGTGCAACCCCCTGCCAACCGACATACTAGCAGTTAGGGGAGGTTTATGAACACATTATACAAACACAGATATAATCATATTAGCAAACATCGCAAAATTTCGATCGGAAAAACGCTTTTAGATTCTACTCCAATACTTCTCTGTGAACCTGAGATCTTAGCAGAAAATAAAACATCCCAGAAACATCACTGTTAACATCTATGAGTTACTGAAGAAATTGGGGCTGACTCGGGCCTAACTCGGCAGCGGATCCGCGGCGGATCGCATGGATCTGCCGCGGTTCCGCGGCAAGTTAGCCGAGTTACGCGACCAAATTTCTTGAGTACCCCTATAATTTCCTGCTTGTTATTCTGCAGGTCCCTGAAAAATTTTTAGGGCCTGTTTAAATTTCGACAGAAACTGTGTAAAACAGTGATCTTTCCGGTTCCTTTTTGCGTTCGAAATACTTACGACTTTGCTAATGAGTTAATTATTGTTTAGCGAGGCTCTGATACCACTGAAAGTCGATGTACAACACCCCACGACTTGCGGGGAGGCGGAAATATGAAAAACGATCTTGTTTTTATGCTAAACATCGACTAACCGCATGAATCGAAGCTAAACGATAACTAACATCAAACATAGAAGTTAACAACTACTATGTTAAAGGATTATACCTAAAGAACCGTGTCCTTCGTCTCTACGAACTCCACCTCCTCCTCGGCCTTCTCCAAGTAGTAGACGATCCACCACGAGAGCTAAACTCCAAGCTTTGCCTCTAAACTTGAGGCAACTAGGTATCTTTAAGTGCTAATCAAAGTACCTAGATGAAATAGAGTATGGTTATGGATTAAGTAGTCTAACTAATCCTTGTACTCAACACATGAGAGGGGAGGATTAGGGTTTGAAGAGAGAGAGCTTGAGGAGAGAGAAGATGAACATAATAATTGATATGAGAAAATGAGTTATCATAATATATATGAAGCATTAAGATTTATCAATAAAAGAAAATCAAATGATGAATAATCATGCTTCATAAATATCTAATGGTGATTCATTACCATGAGTCATTAAGCATTTATGATGTATTAATGACATGGATGAATCACTCATATGACTCACTAATCTCATTCAATGTATATGCCACCTTAACCTCCTTAGTCACCATCTTCTAAAAGCTTCTCGCGCAATTACGAGAACGCCCCTCCTATCCGTGAAAACACGGAAAAACTTTAGACTGTATAAATCCAATAACCGGATACTAGTAACTGGCTTAAACCAAAGCCGACTAGTAAAAACTGTCCGAAAGTCGTACGTGCGTAAACACACGTATGCGTCCGAACCCTTGTCGTAAAACCATACGACCTCTATATCGTTTCGCCTGGAGTAGGGAAACTCTCTGTGTGGGACTCTAGAGACTCGACTACTACGCTGGCAGTGGGTTTAACCAAAGACCGCAAGCGGCACTTGCTGTACGTAACGGTCCCCAGGTAGATGTCGATAAGAAGGCCGATGAGGAAACCCATCCGAACTCCTACTGAGTCTGATGTGACAATCTCCATACAGTCCGGTCCGTTCGTCTAAGACTATCGCATATCGGGCCTAGGGGGGCGGCAAGCGTCAGTCCCCTAATAGCGGTATAAGTCATGTTGGAGCGAAGCCCATTACACCTTGAGAAACTACTGGAACCTACCAGCAAATCTCGCTTGCCCTGGACAGGGACTTTGCGTAATGGCTATCTGACACAGCGTGATATCAACCCCCAATACCGGGAGAGACGAATCCTGTCTAACCGCCACTGCCTCCAAGTGCTCGGGACTGCACCCAACTGCTACCTGTTTGCACGACTCCTTTGAGCCGTGGTAGGGTAGCAATCTACGAACAGTGGGACACACTCGAGGTGAAGTAGCAGTGTCAAGTCTGCGGACTATGCTGTACTCATGTCACCTGGGAACTGTTCACTGACGACTGGTATAAAACCAACCAACAGTTCCCTGTGAGTCCTGTCCCGTGTACCCGTAACCTAACGAGCACCTGCATACTATCTCCAGTATGACGTACTGACGGCTGTGGGACAGACCATCTCCCCAACTGGGATGAGAAGCGTACACACTAGTCTACTCCGGAGTATCGATACCCTGTCTCGATAATCCAACGACTAGGGACCTGAATAAGGATGTGCTTGTAGACTACCCAGCCCCCACTAGTGTGACTGCCATCACAACGCTGGTAGTCAAGCAAGATCCTAAGAGCTCTATCAATACATATACTCACATATTAAGATAGAAAAACCAAGTAGCATACTATCATGTTTAGCAAGACTGTTATATACATGTGAATATCCCAAGCTTCCATTAAGTAATATACAAACTGGTATGATATAGTAATGGCCTTCTAGGGCATAAACACTAACAACCTTTTCTCTAGTGGCTATGCTTAAGTCCATCCGGATCCTACTTGCCATCGCTGCATACCATGACTATGAAATCTGGCAAATGGATGTTAAGACCGCCTTTCTAAATGGTGATTTAGAAAAGTGCGTGTACATGACTCAGCCAGAGGGCTTCGTAGATAGTGGGAGCAGCGGGAAGGTGTGCAAGCTGCTTAAATCCATCTACGGGTTAAAGCAAATATCGCGGAGTTGGAACATCTATTTTGATGTGGTAGTCAAAGAGTTTGACTTCATCAAAAACGTAGATGAACCTTGTATATACAAGAAGGTGGCAGAGAGTAAGGTGGTCTTCCTCGTATTGTACGTGGATGACATACTCTTGATAGAAAATGATATTCCTATGCTGCACTCGGTCAAGCTTTTCTTATCACATAGATTCTCAATGAAAGATCTAGGTGATGCCTTCTACATCTTGGGGATTAAGATCTATAGAGATATATCTAAACAGATACTGGGATTGTCCCAATCCAGGTATATAGACACCATACTAAAGAGGTTTAGTATGGAAGAATCCAAGTGTGGGAATTTACCCATGATCTCAGGACTCACTCTCTCCAAAGAGATGTCTCCCAATACTAATTTGGAAAGAGCTCGCATGCAAGGGATATCTTATGCTTCGACAGTGGGCTCTATCATGTACGCGATACTATATACTAGACCCGATGTAGCATACTCACTAAGTGTAGTGAGTAGGTATCAAGCGGATCCAGGAGAGAGTCACTGACAGCTGTGAATAACATTCTCAAGTACTTGAGAAGGACTAAAGAGATGTTCTTGGTGTATGGTAACGGAGAACTCCAAGTGGAGTCCTTTACCGATTCGAGCTTCCAGAGTGATAAGGACGACTCTAAGTCGGTCTCGGGATTTGTCTTTACCCTCAATGGAGGGGCGGTATGCTGGAAGAGTTCCAAGCAAGAAACCGTGGCAGACTCGATGATGGAGGCTGACTACATCGCTGCCAACGATGCTGCCAAAGAGGCAGTCTGGATGAAGAAGTTCATAAACGAACTTGGTGTGGTTCCGTCCATTGAGCATACAATACCTTTGTATTGCGATAACAATGGAGCAGTGGCTTTAGACAAGGAACCCAGGTCCCATCAGCGATCCAGGCGTATTCTGAGGCGGTATCACCTGATCCGGGAGATAGTTGATTGCCGGGAGATCGAGGTCAGGAGAGTTGACACGAAGAACAAAACAGCGGATCTACTCATGAAGGCCATACTCCAGATACAATTTCAGAGACTATTCGGGATGTTGGGTATGAGATACCACAACAACCGGCCTTAGTGCAAGTAGGAGATTGTTAGTTATGTATATGCCGTAGAGGCCATTATTGTACATATGATGTATATTATAGTGGATGCTTGGATATATATAGAGAGGACTTTCTTGCTCGATATTTGATTGCTCTTTGTCTTAACATGTAGACTTGTATTATGATACTGTCTTGCTCTCACATGTTGATAAAGCCTTTAGGATGTGTACTTGACTAACAAGACTATGATGGGGATCATACTAGTGCGGCCAAGGGTAGTCCACAAATACATCCTATAATTGTTCCTAGTCGAGGGTGTATCGAGACATGGCATCGATATTCCAGAGTAGACCAGCGTATACGCTTCTTGACCCATATGATGGGCGATGGATAATCCCACATCCATTGGTGTTTGACATCAAAGATGGTATACGGGTGCTCAGTGGAGACTGGGTACACTGAACGGACATGCTGAGAACTCCTAGTTGGTATTATACCTATCTTTAGATAGCAGTCCTCTGGTGACACTGGTACAGGTTAGTCTGTAGATCCAAGATCGTCATAGAGTCTTGTGTGATTCCTACTGTGCTTTGATTTACACCTTACCACATTCAAGAGAACATGCAAAATGGTTGCTTTTGGGTAAAGTCTCGAATCACATGGAGGCAATGAGCGATAGGAGGGGATTCGTCTCCTCCGGTATTGGGGGTTGATGTTGCGCTATGCTCGATTGGCCATAACGATAAGTCCCTGGCCAGGGCTGATACAGAGATTTGCCAATAAGTGTTAGCAGTAGTTTCTCGACCCGTTATGAGCCTTACATCGGCACGACTTATCAGTTACTGGGGTTTGACGTTTACCACCCCTAGACTAGATATGCGATATATCAGACGAAGAGACCGGACTGTACGGTAGTGTTACTGACAGGCTTTACAGGAGCTAGAGCGGGCTTGCTTGTTGATCTTTTGATCGCTCAATACCCGGGTAGCCGTTACGTCCAGCTAGTACCGCTGACGGCTTGTGGGTGCTTGATATGATCATCACCTACTGCCGGCGTATTGACAAGTATTTAGAGTCCTACACAGAGGTTTACTGGCTCAGGCAAAACGAAGTAGGATCACATATGTGATATGTATGGGACCGAGATTAATACGTGTATGTGATACCGTATTGTAACGTTTTGAAAATCGTTTCGGTGAAATTTCGGAAAAACGGTAAAATAAGGGGGTTTTCTGTAAAAAGTCAAAATACAAATATCTTTATTATAAAATTAAATATACATATTCTAGCTATGTAATTGCTAGTATTTAGTGTTCATTGAGCCACCGGTGAAATTTCAAATTTTCTGAAATTTTTTCCGAAATTAATTATTTTAATATTATTTTAAGCCGTCACTAATTTATTTAATTAGGGAAAATTATAATCTGGAATGAGTTGAAACAAATTTTGTGCATCATAACACATTAAACAAAATTTTAAGATATTGTTTTTGAAATGAAATGGTTTGCCAAAACGGTTTAGAAATTATTGAAGAAAAAAGGCTTTTTTTAGTGAATTTAGTGTAAATGGAGGTTTGGGGTATAGTATTTATCATTTTCCATCACCCCACACCCATACCCACACTCACACACCCCCATTTTTCCTTCCCCTTGGCTGAATTCAGCAACCCCCCCTCAATTGTCCCCACTTGTTTTGCAAAAGAAAAGAAAAGAAAAGAAAAGAAAAGAAAAGAAAAGAGAATGATAGAAGTAAAAGGTGGACTTTGACTTTTCTTCTCACTTTCTCCACCTCACTCTCTCTCCTCCCTCACCCCCACACCACACCTGGCCGAAATTTCTGTCCCCCAACAGCAGCCCCCCTTCCCTCTTCTCCCCTCATTTTCCCTCAAAAAAATTCACCCATTTCCATCTAAAATCCAAACAAAAATTCAAAACAAAGCCCTACCCATTTTCCCTCATCTCCTTTAGCATGGATCTTGGTGCAAGGATTTCAAAATGGAGGTCTAGATTTCAAGTTTGATCATAGTTTGTGAGGTATAACTTTTGACCCATTGTTCAATTGTTGGTTTAAATTCCTTAATATAGCTTATTAGGTGTTTAATTATGGTTTAATTGAAAGATGTGGGTTTTCAAGAGAAAGTTTAGATTAGGGTTTGTGAAAAATCTAGTTAGGGTTTTGTGTTGTGAGACTATGGTTGTGGGATGTATTTGACATATCAATGTTATGCTAAATCAAATTAAGTTGCTAGTTTGCATTCTTGTTGATTTAAATTGTGATAATTATATAAATTGCAAACTAGGTTTTTAAAATATTTATATTTTGGTGAGATAAAATTCTAATTAAGGTTACATGTCATTATAAATATTATATTGAGTGGTTTAATGCCTTGGTTCATGCAAAACCAAGCGTAGTGGTTGTTTTGTGCATTTTTAGTTGAAATTGTTAAAATTAGATAAATTGCAAAACTAGAATTTTTAGTTTTATAAGAATTGTTGAGATTAAATTTTTGAAATGGGTTGTATGACTTATTTAAGATATTTAATAAGTATTATAGCCGCTAGATTTGTTTAAACATCGAGTTTTGTACTAAAACGGGTAATTTTTGCTTGCTAGATTTTCGGAAAAATGGTTTTTAAAGTGAATTTGGGGTTTTTGTGAATTTTAACCTATTTTATAGTATAATTAGTGCTTGTGATCGTGCAAATGAGTGTGTTTGGGTTTTTCTCGATGGTTTGGCATTTGTACACCGACGTCGAGGGTTTTTGGGTTGAATTGTGAAAGCAGCCATAGGTTTTGACCTATGTGGGATTCGTGTGTCGTTTTGGTCATGAGTCGGATTTTAATGCGATACGGTGCGTTATGATATGTAGGTACCCCATGTGGACTTCGGGACGACAAGCAAGCGTGTGGCGACGTCGGCAACGGCAAGCAAAGACCAGGTGAGTAGATTTATATCTACGGGGAGAAGTCGGGTGGATGGCGTATAACACCCCCGCAGTTCGTGGTGATGTATACAAATACATATATACACATATATTTTGATTATATATATTATGTTGATATGAAACTTGATGATAAAGGTAGATTCTAGATGTTCATGGATTAGTTTAGTGTTAGTTGCGAAACCCTAAAGTAGTTGTTACATCCACACACGCACACACACACATGCATACATCTATATTATTACCTGTGCGTATATGGGGATATGTGTTTATGTGTTCACCTGGGTATGGGACTAGGTGTTGACATACTGGATTTGCGGATGATACTTGGGATTGAGATGAGTCGATGAGATTTGAGTTGAGGCCGTGAGATCGGTGATATGGCAGGATTCGTACTTGAGATACGTCCTGATGTTATAGCAGATCTTTGGATGACGATGCCAGGTGAATAGTAATATTAGTAGTGTACTAGACGTAGGTCAGTACTGTTAGTTATATGTATGCCCTAGAAGCCATTACTATACATAGGATGTATATTGTAGTGGATGCTTGGACATATATAGGGAGGACTTTCTTGCTCGACATGATAGTATGCTATCTGGTTGCTCTTTACCTTAACGTGTACACTGATTGTCTCTCCGATACATGTTGGTAAAGCCCTTAGGATGTGTACTTGACTACCTGGACTATGATGCGGATCATACTAGTGGGGACATGGTAGTCCATAAGTACATCCTTCAAGGTCCCTAGTCGTGGGTGTATCGAGACGGGGCATCGATATACCATAGTAGACTAGCGTATACCTTCTCGACCCATACAGATGGGCGATGGATGATCCCATATCCATTGGTGTTTGACATCAGAGATGATATACGGGTGCTCAGTAGAGACTGGGTACACTGGACGGACTCGCCGAGAACTCCCAGATAGTATTATACCTTACGTCAGATGGCAGTTCTCTGGTGACACTGGTACAGAGAAGTCTTTTGACCCGAGATCGTCATAGAGTCTTGTGTGGTTCCCACTGTGCTTTGATTTCCACCTTACCACGTCCAAGAGGGCGTGCAAAACGGAGGTTTTTGGGTACAGTCCCGAGTAACATGGAGGCAATGAGCGATAGGAGGGGATTCGTCTCTCCCGGTATAGGGAGTTGATGTTGCGCTGTGTTCGATTGGCTATAACCGGAAATCCCTGGCCAGGGTTGCTGAGATTTACTGGTAAGTGTTACCAGTAGTTTCTCGAATTTTTATAGACCTCATATCGACACGACTTATCGAGCTATTGGGGTCTGACGTTTACCACCCCTAGGCAAGATATGCGACATATCAGACGACGAGACCGGACTGTACGGTAAGTGTTACTGGTTGGATTCACAGGAGTGTGAGCGGGCTTGCTCGTCGATCTTCTCATCGCTCAATACCCGGGTGGCCGTTACGTTTAGCAGACCGCTTGCGGTTTGTGGGTGTTTGATATGATCATCACCTGCTGCCGGCGTATTGACGAGTCTTTAGAGTCCTACACAGAGTTTTCCTGGCTCAAGCAAAACGAAATAGGAGCGCATATGAGATATGTGCGGGACCGAGAATAATGCGTGTATGTGATACCGTATTTCATTCTCGCGATGAATGTGTTGAATGGTTGTATGCGATATAACCTAGTTATCGAATCGAAGATTGATTCGATAAGCCGATACATTGGATACTAGTCGGTTATATGCGATATGACCGGATCGTTAAATCAAGTGTTGATTTAATGATTTAATGTATAATTATATATTTGATATATTACTTTGCATTAACTAGTATTGGTTCACTTTAAATGGATTTTCTCACTTGTTTGTGCACATTGTATATGTGATATATTTTTGTGCACAAGTTTGTATCATGTTTGATGATACTTGCTTCTTTGGTTAAGTGCATAGAATTAAACCATGGTTAAGATGATGATTAGGGTTTTGCTTAATCTTTTATTTATTTATTGATTTATTTGGAAAAGATTTTGAAGAGAATGATGGCTTTCTTTGTTTCTAGTTGAAGCTTCATGAAGCTTTGACTGTGTAACCATTCTTGTCTTCATGCTTAACCCTAACCATTCCTTTAACCTTGGTCAATTCTCTACACATAACTATAGTTAAAATTATGATAAGTATTGATTTTCTATTCTATTCTAAAAACTTATCATAATGTATTCCTTCTTCTTCTTCATCTTCTTCAATGAAGAAAGCTTGACTTCATCAATGGTGATTGATGAAAAAGAGTGAGAAATCCAATTCTAAAGTGAACCCACTTCCTATTTCTTCATCCTCTACCTCTTGCCAAGTAGTATAGGGTGTTTTCTTCACAAGTTTCATGACTTGGTGAAGTGGGAGCTTGATCCTGTGATGCTTCGACGTAGATCATCTTCGGCACGAAGCTGACGACCTTGCCCGCCCATTTCTCCGATGAAGCCGACGCCAGAGCCCGGGATTCCGTTTGGACAGCGAGGAGACTTCATTGCGGAGCTATGTAGGTGGAGGACCGGATCTACAAAGGTTGTATTTCCGTTCTCTTTAGTAAAGTAGTTTACTAGTTCTTGTTTCGCTTAAAATTCTAGTTAACGATCCGTATTAGGGTTTCTCGGCACCCATAAAATTTAAATTGGCCGTGGTTGATCACTTGCAAGACTTCATTAGTGTGCCTAGGAACCCTACAAGTACCCCAGATGATGATCTTGATAAAGAGGATACCAGATGAACAGTGTGATCAGTATGATATTGACCCGTACCCAGATTTGGGGATGCCGTACGACGGATTTACGTACGAGCTATATATTGATGATTAATCCCCACTCTTGACTTGGGATGTCTGATTTTAGATATGGTGTCGGATATGATATTGTTGAGGCGGGATCACCGACTAATATATATACAGGTATGTATATGTATCGACTCAGATGTTAGGCGGTTTCCTTACCTGTAGTTCAGCTTGTTAGTTCAGCCGTATAGTTTAGTGTAGTTGTTAGACTAGATTAGACTCCTACCTATTTCAAAACTAACGAATCATGGGTATTTTAAAAGACAGGTCAAAGGATTCTACGGATATTTCAAAAGGCGTATCTTTTCTTAAAAACACCGTAGCCCTTATTTTCAAAACACCGCGATTCGTGTTATTTCAAAAGGCACTATTGTAGGACTTATATTTGGGTAATGCAGATTAGTTATCGTTGTGTCTAGTATTCAGCTCCCGCATATTATTGCTGTTGCTCCGCATCGCATACTTATTGTAATTCATATTTCATTATTGATATCATGCTGTTAGGACACCAGCACCATTACCGATGACGCGTATATACTACGTACACTTACTTGCCGGCTCACACACATCTTCATCGGTAATTTCCATGTCACGGACACTTTAGAAAATACTATTTCATTTGACATAGGTTGTTAGCTAATAGTTTAGACATGATATTAGTGTACTTGCCTTATATGCTAGTTTAAACATTGTAGATATTACTTGCTACTTCATGCATGTTATTATTCATTGATATGCCGCATTCATGGATTTTTATGTCTATATTCACTGTTTACATGCTATTGAGGATTTGGATTCGGATTTTCATGAGATTTCCTGTATTTGGGGGAAAACCGCAAAAACACTTATAAAATTCTTTTTCTTTTTTTTTAAAAAAGAAAAGTGCGGTTTTCCCATGATGTATGAGTCGTCCACCATGAGTTTGCTGATCGATTTCGAGACCCGAGTTCGAGGAGTGGAGGAACCGTTTCGGGTACATGGTGGACCCGGTGCGGTACCCCGGGGCAAGAGGATCGCAGATGATGGCGTTGAGCCTGGCAGGGGAGCACTACCGACCGGTGATTTTACCCGACGCGTCGGATATCCGGAGGATACCGTCGTAGTCTTGAGATGGATGGTAAGGGTCGGTCTGGACTGACGGCGCCCTAGATATTGTGATTGAGACATTGAGATTTTGAGATATTGAGGTACATAGATTGCGACACAGAGATATCGAGATATTTATATACTTGTTTTGTGTCGATGCTAGGCACTGTTTATGCTGATTTCATTTATAATACCTCATTTTAAAAATACAGAAATCTCACTAATTTATGAAAGCAGTTTTCTTCAGTACATGCATTCTGTTTCATGCATTCATACATCATCCATATGATACATTGCTACCTGAGGCACTAACACGGGCACATGAGATTACACTCGGGTTAGATATTTACCCTAGCCATTGTTATAGGCTGCTGGTTATATATTTGAGGATATATTATGATTGTTGACCTAGGATTGCGTTGTTCATGCGATTTCTGTTCGTAGATGTTTTTCTACTTACGAGTTGGCAACTCACCTCCGTTGTGCCACAGTTCTTGCAGGTTTTGCCGTACAGGTTTCATTATGGCTTTGCTGGCACTGCTTCTTTGGGGTGACTTGCTAGTAGGTGGGTTTATTTGTATTGTACCCATCATTATACATTGTATATTATTATTCAGTTGTATCTAGAAGTTCCATTAACCAAATATGTATTTATTTTTGAGATAGAGACCAGTGATGTTATTCTTTCGACCTTAGAGTCGCGCGTTATATTTCTGTGGATTTCTTGTTGCTTCGAGTTTCCTTTTGAGTTTTGATCCTCGCCCTTGGCGTTGTATATTATATTGCTTGTGTGGTTGTGACCGTCGTTTGACGAAGAGCTAGCTCCCGCTTGGGGATGCCTTTTATTGATTTCGTATACTATTCATGTTGTATCCCGTTTGGGGGCCAGTATTTAGAAAGGAGACTCTACCGAAATTTTCAGTAAATATTTGATGCTTTTAAAAACGCATAATTCGGCTTATGCTATTAAAACTACTTGATTTAAATTGGTTTTCCTTCACTCTACTACTTTTCTTGGTTTGATTTTCTGGGTTTTCGGCTTACTTAGATTACGTACGCCTCGAGACGTTTCGTAGTTAAGTGCTGGTCATGTTCCGTACTTTCGGGACGTGACAAAGTTGGTATCAGAGCGTTAGGTTTTACCTTCGGAGCATAGGATGACCCTTGGTTGATGGAATTGGTGACTAAAGTAGAGTGACGTACCGTGGGTATGTTCCGCGGCATACTTATGATACGCTACTCCACTTAAGGAGCCTTAGGATATACATTTCTTTTCTCAGTATCATATTCATTCCTGATCTAGCCTCATCGGTACCAGTTACGGTTTGCTGCCACGATTACGGGCAGGGAGAGCTACGGCTAGAGTTGCGGTCAGCACAAGCTCGTCACGAACGAGGACTCACACGATTGCGGAGATGTGTCTTTTTACTGTGTTTTCGCGCCACGAGCGTTTGGCGGATCGCCTTTACGAGATTTCTTGGATGTGCCGATTAGTACCAGAGGATTGTGCCAATGATAGAGGCCAGCCAGATTTTGATAACCGTTGGCGTATTGCTTACTCCTGATGATTGAGGACCGTTCAGCGTGCAGACGAATGAGCCAGTTATTGCTGCGAACGACGAGATATCGCCCCAGGTGTTGGAGCTATTGCAGTACGAGTTATACTAAGAGATGATAGGAGGTCGCTAGTCACCCGAGGATGAATGAATAGGACATGTGGTTCGTTCGCCTACCCCGATGCGAGGACATCAGATAGATTGATCCCAGCTAGAGACGACTTCACGCGGAGACGTTGAAAGTCGACAGAGACGATCGAATGTCAGAAACCTATTATTCTAAGTTTAAAGTATTCGGAAGAGCATGCAGGCAATTCTATGGACCCTCTAGAAGAATGAAACCCTAACTCGACTTAATGACCGTGAAAGCCTTTGAACCTTAGGGTTTGCGGCAGTTCCGCGGCGCCATTAGTGAGGCTTAGGTTTGCCCTTCTACGGCTGGACCATCGATACTGTGGTACGTACTCGATACTATTAAACTGTATCCAAGATGTTGAGCTCTTAGGGGATTATGAGGTTTTGACGAATCGATCGGATGGTTCGACTTCATTCGGATGCTAGGTGGTGAGATGCATTTCTTGGGAGACTCCAGATACGAGGATAGCCGTAGGAGCTCAGTCCATACAGCCACGACGAGACGAGTACGAAGTAGTCAACATCAGAGAAAAGTGGAGTAAGAGGTTCGTACGAGATCTTGATGAGACGACGTTCCACTCTGCCATCAGAGATGCGATACGCATGCCGAGGCATTGTACTTGGATATACCTTCCAGAAGGAGTCGCGCTGAGTATGCAGCCATTCCGGAACGAGAACAGATCTAGTAAGGGACGATGACTTCCCGAAAGTTCGGCAGAGACGAGATTTGGGAGAGATTTCGACAGGACCTTTCTGGAATGAATTACGAGAAGACTTGGACCCAGGAGTGGTCATGTTACGCACACCGGCAGGCCAGAGTTCAGGATCGTCGATGAGGCATGCTATGAGTGACCACGACAGTTGGCCAGAGATTCTTGGAGGATGTGCTTGAGCGGGACTATTCCGCCATACTTGATTTTGGTATTTTGAGCGATATATTCGCATGATTTGGTTTTGATGATTGAGTTTCATGATATCGTTTTCATGCGCCATGGATGCACCTACTGAGTATTTACGATTTTTGCACAGTTGTTGCACTTGAGATAGTTTTCGTGCCTTGGTTTCTCTTGTTTGTGATTATATGGATTTCATCCAGTTGAGTTGATTTGTGCGTATATACGCATACAATTTGGTTTTTGCACTCGGTATAGTTCACATATGCTTGCAGTGCAGTGATACACATTTTGTGCACTTAGATGCACTGGACTTCGATTTCGATTGCGATGCTCGATATTGGTTTTGTGCATCTTGTGCACCTGCCTTGGATTTTCGCGCATTTTGAGCGCATGTTTTGAGATGCGATTTTGGTGTACACCAGATGCACTAAATCGAGATTTTTCATCCATGTCAGATGCACCTGATTTTGCTGTCAGGCACACACGTTGCCTACGACAGATGCTTCGTGCACACCCGATGCACTTAGATCTTGTTTCTGTGCACTTGTATGGCACGTATATGGATTTTGATTTCCGTGCGCACCAGACGCACGTAGTATTCATACGCGTATTTTGGGATTGATTTCTTATAGACCAGTACGTTTTTATGATATTTGCTATGTGTTTTCGTACTGAGCAGGACTAGTCAGAGGACAGTACCTGAATGTATTTTGCATGCATTGATAGCTATCGAATGGAATTCTAAAAAGCGAGCTATAGTCTCAGTATTTACCTACGTGTCTGATATGACATGAAACGTTTAAAACAAGGAAACCCTTCTAAATTGTTTCCCAAAACGGCGGAACGTACATTTCAAACAAAATGTATATATGTATATAGTTATTTTCTTATGATAGAAGTCCTCCACTGTGCAGTGTTATGCGCATTGCACAGCGACTTTAAGAGATTTGGCATGCATTTCCTTCAGATATTTACATATATAGATTTGATATTTACGTGTATAGTTTCGAGTTATATCATATTGGTTTTGTATTGGATTTGACATTTGTGTCTTTACCATGACTCCGATGATTGCGGGATGCTTGACGGAGTTTTGATTTTGAGTTATATGCTCATTTTTCATGCGCATGCGCTGCGCTACGATTTGTTTTATGTATTTATGATTTCAGAGCCCGGACGACTTGATGGTTTTGCTTAGATGTTTTAGTATTTGGGGGGAGTTTTAATCTAAATTCGGGGACCGAATTTCTTTAAGGGGGGAAGATTGTAACGTTTTGAAAATTGTTTCGGTGAAATTTCGGAAAAACGGTAAAATAAGGGAGTTTTCTGTAAAAAGTCAAAATACAAATATCTATATTATAAAATTAAATATGCATATTCTAGCTATGTAATTGATAGTATTTAGTGTTTATTGATCCATTGGTGAAATTTCAAATTTTCTGAAAATTTTTCCGAAATTAATTATTTTAATATTATTTTAAGCCGTCACTAATACATTTAATTAGGGAAAATTACAAACTGGAATGAGTTGAAACAAATTTTGTGCATCATAACACATTAAACAAAATTTTAACATGTTGTTTTTGAAATGAAATGGTTTGCCAAAACGGTTTAGAAATTATTGAAGAAAAAAGGCTTTTTTTAGTGAATTTAGTGTAAATGGAGGTTTGGGGTATAGTATTTATCATTTTCCATCACCCCACACCCATACCCACACTCACACAACCCCATTTTTTCTTCCCCTTGGCTGAATTCAGCAGCCCCCCTCAATTGTCCCCACTTGTTTTGCAAAAGAAAAGAAAAGAAAAGAAAAGAGAATGATAGAAGTAAAAGGTGGACTTTGACTTTTCTTCTCACTTTCTCCACCTCACTCTTTCTCCTCCCTCACCCCCACACCACACCTGGCCGAAATTTCTGTCCCCCAACACCAGCCCCCCTTCCCTCTTCTCCTCTCATTTTTCCTCAAAAAAATTCACCCATTTCCATCTAAAATCCAAACAAAAATTCAAAACAAAGCCCTACCCATTTTTCCTCATCTCCTTTAGCATGGATCTTGGTGCAAGGATTTCAAAATGGAGGTCTAGATTTCAAGTTTGATCATGGTTTGTGAGGTATAACTTTTGACCCATTGTTCAATTGTTGGTTTAAATTCCTTAATATAGCATATTAGGTGCTTAATTATGGTTTAATTGAAAGATGTGGGTTTTCAAGAGAAAGTTTAGATTAGGGTTTGTGAAAAATCTAGTTAGCGTTTTATGTTGTGAGACTATGGTTGTGGGATGTATTTGACATATCAATGTTATGCTAAATCAAATTAAGTTGCTAGTTTGCATTTTTGTTGATTTAAATTGTGATAATTATATAAATTGCAAACTAGGTTTTTAAAATATTTATATTTTGGTGTGATAAAATTCTAATTAAGGTTACATGTCATTATAAATATTATATTGAGTGGTTTAATGCCTTTGGTTCATGCAAAACCAAGCGTAGTGGTTGTTTTGTGCATTTTTAGTTGAAATTGTTAAAATTAGATAAATTGCAAAACTAGAATTTTTAGTTTTATAAGAATTGTTGAGATTAAATTTTTGAAATGGGTTGTATGACTTATTTAAGATATTTAATAAGTATTATAGCTGCTAGATTTGTTTAAACGTCGAGTTTTGTACTAAAACGGGTAATTTTTGCTTGCTAGATTTTCGGAAAAATAGCTTTTAAAGTGAATTTGGGGTTTTTGTGAATTTTAACTTATTTTATAGTATAATTAGTGCTTTTGATCATGCAAATGAGTGTGTTTGGGTTTTTCTCGATGGTTTGGCGTTTGTACGCCGACGTCGAGGGTTTTTGGGTTGAATTGTGAAAGCAGCCATAGGTTTTGACCTATGTGGGATTCGTGTGTCGTTTTGGTCATGAGTCGGATTTTAATGCGATACGGTGCGTTATGATATGTAGGTACCCCATGTGGACTTCGAGACGACAAGCAAGCGCGTGGCGACGTCGGCACCGGCGAGCAAGGACCAGGTGAGTAGATTTATATCTACGGGGAGAAGTTGGGTGGATGTCGTATAGCACCCCCGCAGTTCGTGGTGATGTATACGAATACGCATACACACATATATTTTGATTATATATATTATGTTGATATGAGACTTGATGATAAAAGTAGATTCTAGATGTTCATGGATTAGTTTAGTGTTAGTTGCGAAACCCTAGAGTAGTTGTTACATCCACACACGCACACACACACACACATGCATACATCTATGTTATTACCTGTGCGTATATGGGGATATGTGTTCACCTAGGTATGGGACTAGGTGTTCACATACTGGATTTGCGGATGATACATGGGATTGAGATGAGTCGATGAGATTTGAGTTGAGGCCGTGAGATCGTTGATATGGCAGGATTCGTACTTGAGATACGTCCTGATGTTATAGCGGATCTTTGGATGACGATGCCAGGTGAATAGTAATATTAGTAGTGTACTAGACGTAGGTCAGTACCCCAGATGATAATCTTGATAAAGAGGATACCAGATGAACAGTGTGATGAGTATGATATTGACCCGTACCCAGATTTGGGGATGCCGTACGACGGATTTACGTACGAGCTATATATTGATGATTAATCCCCACTCTTGACTTAGGATGTCTGATTATAGATATGGTATCAGATATGATATTATTGAGGCGGGATCACCGACTAATATATATACAGGTATGTATATATATCGACTCAGATGTTAGGCGGTTTCCTTACCTGTAGTTCAGCTTGTTAGTTCAGCCGTATAGTTTAGTGTAGTTGTTAGACTAGATTAGACTCCTACCTATTTCAAAACTAACGAATTGTGGGTATTTTAAAAGACAGGTCAAGGGATTCTACGGATATTTCAAAAGGCGTATCTTTTCTTAAAAACACTGTAGCCCTTATTTTCAAAACACCGCGATTCGTGTTATTTCAAAAGGCACTATTGTAGGACTTATATTAGGGTAATGCAGATTAGTTATCGTTGTGTTTAGTATTCAGCTCCCGCATATTATTGCTGTTGCTCCGCATCGCATACTTATTGTAATTCATATTTCATTATTGATATCATGCTGTTAGGACACCAGCACCATTACCGATGACGCGTATGTATCACGTACACTTACTTGCCGGCTCACACACATCTTCATCGGTAATTGCCATGTCACGAACACTTTAGAAAATACTATTTCATTTGACATAGGTTGTTAGCTAATAGTTTAGACATGATATTAGTGTACTTTTCTTATATGCTAGTTTAGACATTGTAGATATTACTTGCTACTTCATGCATGTTATTATTCATTGATATGCCGCATTCATGGATTTTTATGTCTATATTCACTGTTTACATTCTATTGAGGATTTGGATTCGGATTTTCATGAGATTTCCTGTATTTGGGGGAAAACCGCAAAAACACTTATAAAATTCTTTTTCTTTTTTTTTAAAAAAGAAAAGTGCGGTTTTCCCATGATGTATGAGTCGTCCACCATGAGTTTGCTGATGGATTTGGAGACCCGAGTTCGAGGAGTGGAGGAACCGTTTCGGGTACATGGTGGACCCGGTGCGGTACCCTGGGGCAAGAGGATCGCAGATGATGGCGTTGAGCCTGGCAGGGTAGCACTACCGACCGGTGATTTTACCCGACGCGTCGGATATCCGGAGGATACCGTCGTAGTCTTGAGATGGATGGTAGGGGCCGGTCTGGACTGACGGCGCCCTAGATATTGTGATTGAGACATTGAGATTTTGAGATATTGAGGTACAGAGATTGCGACACAGAGATATCGAGATATTTGGATACTTGTTTTGTGTCGATGCTAGGCACTGTTTATGCTGATTTCATTTATGATACCTCATTTTAAAAATATAGAAATCTCACTAATTTATGAAAGCAGTTTTCTTCAGTACATGCATTCTGTTTCATGCATTCATACATCATCCATATGATACATTGCTACCTGAGGCACTAACACGGGCACATGGGATTACACTCGGGTTAGATATTTACCCTAGCCATTGTTATAGGCTGTTGGTTATATATTTGAGGATATATTATGATTGTTGACCTAGGATTGCGTTGTTCATGCGATTTCTGTTCATAGATGTTTTTCTATTCACGAGTTGGCAACTCACCCCCGTTGTGCCACAGTTCTTGCAGGTTTTGCCGTACAGGTTTCATTACGGCTTTGCTGGCACTGCTTCTTTGGGGTGACTTGCTAGTAGGTGGGTTTATTTGTATCGTACCCATCATTATACATTGTATATTATTATTCAGTTGTATCTAGAAGTTCCATCAACCAAACATGTATTTATTTTTGAGATAGAGACCAGTGATGTTATTCTATCGATCTTAGAGTCACGCGTTATATTTCTGTGGATTTCTTGTTGCTTTGAGTTTCCTTTTGAGTTTTGATCCTCGCCCTTGGCGTTGTATATTATATTGCTTGTGTGGTTGTGACCGTCGTTTAACGAAGAGCTAGCTCCCGCTTGGGGATGCCTTTTATTGATTTCGTATACTATTCATGTTGTATCCCGTTTGGGGGCCAGTATTTACAAATGAGACTCTTCCGAAATTTTCAGTAAATATTTGATGCTTTTAAAAACGCATAATTCGGCTTATGCTATTAAAACTACTTGATTTAAATTGGTTTTCCTTCACTCTACTACTTTTCTTGGTTTGGTTTTCTGGGTTTTTGGCTTACTTAGATTACGTACGCCTCGAGACGTTTCGTAGTTAAGTGTCGGTCATGTTCCGTACTTTCGGGATGCGACACGTATTCTATTGTCGCTATATGTGATATCGGCCGGTTATATATGATATAGCTGGGTTATCGGATCAAGTGTTGATTTGATAAAATGATACATATGATATTTGTCGGATATAAGTGATATAGCCGGATTATTAAATTAAGTGTTGATTTGATAATTTAATGTATAATTATATATTTGATATATTAAATTACATTAACTAATATTTGCTCACTTTAGTATTTCTTTTTTCTCACTTGTGATACAAATAATATATATGTGATATATGTTAATTGTATTGTTTTCTTTTGTGCAAAAATAATATATATGTGATATATACTATTGTGGCATGTTAGGTTATACATGCAACATGGGTGTATGAGACTTACACCATGCCATTGATAATGTATGGTTTTTTTTATATATAAGTAATTCAAAGTTATTTGGAAATTAGTCATGGCATGATGCTTGTAGAAGCTTGGAGATCCATTGACTTAGTCCACTAATTTTGTTTTACTTAAGATATTTATTAACCTAACCATTATCACTTAGCCATGGTTTATTCTATACAATGGTTAGTATATGATATGAACTCAGCCATGGTTGCATTTCTAACCTCAAACTTATATTCATCACTTCATCTTCTTCTTCAACTCCTTCTAGCTCTCTTGCTTTTCATGAAGTGAAGAAAAATAGTGAGAAAATAAATTCTAAAGTGAGCGAAATTCCTACTTCATCATCCTCTACTAAATTAGCCATTTAGTTTAGGATGTTTGCTTCACTAATTCCATATTAGTGAAGAGATAGCTTGAGTCGGTGTTTTCTCGACGTAGATCATCTTCGGCTTTGAAGACTTGAAGCAAGTTTGCATCTTTCACCTTGTGGATCCTCTCAAGAGTTCGAGAGATCATTACTCGCAGTGAAGGGACCACTACTTAGAGCTATTGAAGTGAAGGACCGGTCTACAAAGGTTGTATTTGTTGGAGATAGTGGCCTCAGAGTCAATTATTGGATCACAGGCACGTGATTGCAATGATTGAGAGAGGACCTATACCGTTAGAACAGTCTTACACAAGATGATAGTATGCTATCTGGTTTATCTTTATCATCGTGTACTGTTTCAGGTGACCTTACAGATCACTATTGCACGTTGATAGAGCCCTTAGGATTTTTGCTTGACGGCCAGCAGTATGATGGTGATCATATACGTGGGAGCTGGGGTCTATAAGCACATCCTTAAAAGGTCCCTAGTCGTGGGAGTTTCGAGACAGGGCATCGATACTCCAGAGTAGACTAGTGTATACAGTCGAGACCCCGACGAGGGGCGGTGGCCGGTCTCACAAGCCACTGGTGTCATTTGGTTCACCTAAGATGTATACAGGTGCTCATTGGGTTATGAGTACGCCGGACAGGACTCGCCGGGAACATGCTAGTTGGTTTTATACCAGACGTCAGATAGCAGTTCCCTAGTGACATGTGTACAGGTTAGTTCATCGACCTGAGATCGTCATTTGTCTCGTGTGAGTTCCTACAGTACTTTGATTACTACCCTACCACGGCTCAAAGGAATCGTGCAAACAGGTTTTAGTTGGGTACAGTCCCGAGCCACATGGAGACAGTGAGCGGATCTGCAGGGGTTCGTCTCTCCCGGTATTGGGGGTGAGGTCGCTCTGTGTCTAAGAGAGCCATTACACAAAGCCCTCGGCCGAGGCAGGAGATTTACTGGTAGGTATTCCAGTAGTATCTCAGAGTGTTCTGGGCTTCACTCCGACACGACTTGTACCGCTTTTGGGGGTCTGACTTTTACCAACCTCTAGGCTCGCCATGCGATGCTCATAGACGAACGGACCGGACTGTACGGATATTGTCACTGACAGGCTCAGTAGGGTGTCAGCATGAGTTCGCTCACTGACGTCCCTTTTGGTCAATACCTGGTAGCCCGTTACGTATGGCTAATACCTCTGACGTGCTAGTGGTTAAATCCACAGCCAAAAGTATTGACGAGTCTTTAGAGTCCCCCATAGACAGTAACTCAAGTTTCGGGCGAAACGCTGAAGAGGCCGTATGGAGATATGGCAGGGTTCGATCAGATACGTGCGGTATTGCACGGATCATGATCGGACGGATAATACTAGCGGGTTTTGGTTTAAGCCAGATCCTAGTATTGTACAGTGTAGATTTTATCTCTTTGCATTTGTATTCGGTCAGAATACAAATGCGGGTATGTATATACAGTCGCGGGGTTTTCCTGTAATTTATTACGGGATCAGTTTTCTGAAGTTGCCAGTTTGTATTCCGTTTCGGCCAGTTTTCCTTTGTTCCTTCACGGCCGGATTTTTCCGATGGAGGGGGTTATTTGCAAGTGTGCAAATTAGATATGTGGAGGGGGTTTCTTGTAAATGAGGGATTATGATAATCTAGCATCTTTTGATTCCATTCTTTTCTTCACACGGTTTGCATTAAATGTGATGGATTATGAAAGGATTTTGGATTGGATATTGATGTGATTATTTTTCTTTGTTATCACCCATTTTCTTATGCTCACCCACACACTCTCTTGTGCTCACCTCCCTTTATTTTTCCCTCCTCCAATTTGTTATGGCCGGCCACATTCATATGAGAGGGGGAGAGGGAATTCATTTTGGTGTGTGAATTTTACTTCATCTCATTTTTCCTTGCTTGCTACAAAATTCCTAACACATCTCCAAAGTTGTTTTCTTCACCTCCATTCACATGGCAACTTCAACCCCAATAGAGACAAATGGATTCTACACTTTGCCTACAGCATCCTTGGGTACGTCGACTCGCCAACTTCATGCTCGAGTTGTCTCGGTCCAGAGATGGGAGCCCGTAAAAGAACCCGGCGATGTGGTGCCCGTTCCGACGAGGAGATGAAGACCGGAGATTCCGCAAGGAGATCGGGACGGAGGCCGAAGACCGAAGGACACGAATCGCTCGGTATAGCTCTTTATCCTTTCTCTTGTTTGCTAGGTATAGGTTAATGGTTCGATCCGGGTTTTTAGGATGCGGTAGTGCCGGTTTTAAAGTCAAGAAAATTTTTCGTTTCCGTATTTTGGCCTCGTTCAGATGGCCGGGACGCTACCGTAGTCCTACATGGTATCAGAGCCACGCCATTAACCTAGTCTAGCTTGCTCTAACGCGTTTACAAGTTCGATCGAACGGATTTTCCAAAAACCGTATTTTCAAGTCCAGTTTCTGTCGAATTTTTGCAGTGGTCAAAAAATTATTTGGTACATTGTAAAAATACGAGCAGGGTTTTTAAGCATTCTGTGAAAATTTGGTCGTGTGAAGTTACTGTTACACCGCGGAACCACGGCCAAACCCATGCATTGGCCATGGTTCCGCCGCCATTTTGACTCTTCACAGTATCAAATTTCTACAGTGCTCTTGGGACATGGAAATAGGGTTTCTGGAATATTCTTTTTGGGCCCAGATTTTCTTTGAGTGCTACTATTGTGCTTGGGGCCCACTTCGGTATATTTGGTCGATCAAAAATTTTAAACATGTTAGTTCACAGTATTTACATTATATCTGCGACCGTGAATGTCATTTGATCAGTAAATCTGTCTAATTGCTATAGCCCTTTTAGACGGATTTGCGAACATGACATTCATGTTGATGTTCTGTGTTGTGCTGTGATATTGCGGATTTGTCGTGGTGGATAGCCTGGATGCAATGGTAGTACAGTTTTGTTTCTTATGTACATTTGATATTGCGGGGCGAGCGTCCGACATGTGGACTGCCGTCACTGCCTGTTTGTATATTATTCTTTTGGGGCACGACCGGGCTGAGGTTGATGTACCCGTTGTATATATTTTATTTTCTGTACTAGGATTACCCCGCGGATGGGTGCACGGATAGCCGGGTTCTAGAGGGCAACGAGCCCGCATCTCATGGCGTTGAGACGGAGGGGGCTTCACTCTAGAATTGGCGGGCTATTCGCCGCACTCGTAGGGGGTACAGGTTGACCCAGGAGGGGTGCCCAAGTTGCCGGATTCCGTGAAGTGCTGGGTGGTCCATTCACGTTGCTGAAGGGGGCTGCCTCGCTTCAGGTTTTGGCGGGTAACTTGTCACGCCCGTAGGGGTCTAGGATTTTATTGCACAGGCTATCCACACGACCAGGGGAACGTCGGGTTTCAGTAGCGGCTCTATGAAACCCGGGGATCCCAGATATCTGTATTGTTCTGTGATGCTTATTACTTTTCTGTGATGTTGCATTTTATCACGCCTTGAGCGAATATTATATATTGATATATATACTAGTAGATGTTGTATATGTTTTGCATCCGCACTAGTCCAGTCCCCGCTCTGTCGTTAGTTAAGTAACCTAACGAGTGATGACGGGACCCAGTGGCGAATGCGGATGGCATATACGTACATCATTATTTTCGTTCTTTTGTGGCGTGATCAGTTGATGGGACTGCATTGATTCGGATCAATGCAAGCTAAACAAACCTATTCTGATGTTGTTGGAACATTTTTCAAAAGAAGCTGTTATTGCAAGGACGTTCTCTTTTGTTTTGCATCGTGGTATTCGGTTATGAATATCCAGCACCTCAGTCGATGAGGCAAGGGCCGAGATCCCTTCACCGAGAGTGACCCCTTGGACAGAAGTTTGCGTCAGGGTAATAACTTCACTATAGCCGATTGCCTTTTGCTTTGCATCGTGGTATTCAGTTGGAATATCCTGCACCTCATTCTACGGGGAAAGAGCCGAGATCCCTTCATTGGGAGTGACCTCTTTAGCAAAGGTTTTCGTCACTATATTTTTATAAAAAGCTATGCAGTTCCTTCAACGATATCAAGTTCATTACGTTAAAGGTTTTTCGCCAAAAACCAGCCGTAGCCCTCCGTCATTTCAGATTAGTATTGCTTAGTATTCGCGCTACGTCTGTCGTTGCTATTCGCCAAGACGTAGTGTGCGGTAGCTCTGTTATGCTTTTCTGTCGCATAGACATGTGGATTGGTTTGGACAGTCGTACGACTTTGTTGATTATTCGTCAAGGGTCGTGCGGGTGGGTTTAACGCAATCAAAATAATGATGGGTTGAACTTGACTAGGACCTTTTGATTTGTTGATTATTCGTCAAGGTCACTTGGGTCCTAGGGGTAAAAATCACATCGGGAGTTTCTAAAGAAACTGAAACTTGCCAGGCATGCGCATACCTTCTGGAGTGTAATAACGTGAGTGGATTCCGTCACGTTATCATGCGATGATAGTTGGATCCCGATTCCCACTGATGAGTTGGTTTACTCCTCGGGTGATCCCAACTAATTCTTCTTTCAGGTTTGGAAGAGAATTTGAGGCTACAGTGGGAGGTTTCCTGATTAGATAATGTGATAACCATTCTGATCTATGTTAGAGTGCACGCTGAGTGTTTCTTTTCTCTCTCTCTTTGGCAGCGACCATGACCCGACCCTTGACTATGACTCAGTGACCAAAATTAACCGAACCTTCTTAAACACTGGCTTTTGGATTGTCAGAGTTGCAAACCTCATTGCCAATCCTATTTTTACCCTTTTCTCCAGGACACCCCGTATTACTACGAACGTCCACTTCTATTGGATAAAACCATCGTATGGTTATATACGAACTCGAAGGAATTTATTCGAGGATGGTTTCCGGTTCTGGAGAAAACGAATAGGACTATTCAGTTGTCTTTTCCTTTTACCTTCTCTCAGGTTGCGAGTGTTCCTTGGATTAGGACAGTACGCCTATTACGCTAATTGGATAGTCTTCTTCCAAACCATAGGCAGGTGCCGAACGGTAGGGAATGAAGAAAACCAATTAGCCTAACGATGGTGTACAGAAGGTATTAAGTAAAGACAAATAATGGGATTAGTAAGAGGGCAAAGTAAATTGCGACTGCCATTCACGACCAAACTAAGTATTTCTTCGCCAATCCTACGTCACCTTTGTATTTCTCCAGAACACTCCGTATCACTATGAAGATCCACAGTTTATTGGATACTGCATCATATGGTTATATATGAACTTGAAAGGAATTTGTTCCAGTTCGGGGATGGATTCTAGTTCAGGAGAAATAGGAATAAGGTTTATTCGGTTGTCTTTTATCTTTACCTTCTCTCGGGTTGCGAGTGCTCCTAGGATTGGGACAGTACACCCATTATGCTTATGGGATAGTCCTCTTCCAAACCATAGGCGGGTGCCGAACGGTAGGGAAGGAAGTAAACCATTTAGCCTAAGAGGGTGTACAGAAGTTAATGACTAAAGACATATAAAAAGATTTGGAAAGATGACAAAGAAATATACGGTTACAGTTGTGAATCTGGATAATGGAAGAGGCATTACTAGGAATACCCGGATACCCCTCGAAATATTTCAATGTTTCAGTTTCACTGTGTACTGTTAAAAGAAAACTAATTTCCCAATTAGACACTTGCTCCAGGGCATGTATTTACCAGGTATGATTGTCACATCTGTATGGTTTTACAGATGATGAGTGGGAGTAAGTTATTGGGAATTGGGTGATCATCCTCATTATATCGGGATTCATTGTAATTGGTGATATTTGAGGAAGTCACCTGGGTTGTTTTGCCGGACGACAAATATTTGGTTTTGAATATCCGTTGTTATGCACCAATTTCAAATTGATATATCTGTATGTTTATTTTTATAAAGTGAGGTATAACTTTTTGAAATTATGTCCATGACATTTACCTATATCAGTGGATGGTTAGGTAAGGAGCATTAAACAGCGGTGTAATTCTTCTTAACCATAAGTACAGTTTTCAACCTACGACACACAGGGATTGAGTTATTAGACTCAGGGGACTTATACAGAGTATTGTATTTTGTCCAGTTTCCATTAGGACATAGGGGTTGGTACTCGTACTAGATTCTGTTTACTTATGACTTCTCTGGGTCTTAAACATGTGTTTCGTAGAAACACATGGTCCAAGTTTTGAGAAGTTATAGGTATAAGAATAGAGTAGAGAACCAGGTGTTGCAAGTATCGGGATTCTTCAAGGTGATCGAAGATGTAGATACTTGTGTATGGTGTTCAGTTGATAGTAATGATTGAGAGAACTTGCTTCTCTTTCAGGTTACTCATAATTGGAAGCACTCCTAAGTTGAGTAATGCTGATTGGCCTCTCTCCATTTAGTTGACATGCACTGGAGACAGCTGCATGATTTGAATCTAGTTCAATTAAATTAGTGCCTCTGTTTCTGTATTGGATATAGAACAGTTCATATCTTGACATTGTTAAGGTACGGGAAGTTTTCCGGCTTATGCATAAAACCAGACTCTGGATAACTCAAGGCACGTTTCCGTAATGGCTGTTTGTGGGTTGACCCGGGCTATGACGAGGGTTGACTTTCTACCATCTGGAATATCAATAGTGATATTGTTCTAGACTCGCCACAGTTTTAATAAAAATGGATTTTTTCAGAAAACAGTAGTGGGAGTATGGTAGAACTGGAAATGATTCCAGAACCGCAAACAATTACTGAAAATTTGATAAGAACCTAAAGATTCAATCTGATTTGACATTCCATTAGCCACTCCGCAGATATGGTGGGTAACCTCAGGCGCTCGAGAAGTACTTCGGTAGCTTCAAAGACGGTGACGGGGATGTTCTTGTTTACCCAGATTTGCCATTGCTGTTGTTCCAGACTGTGAGACCCGGCAGGAGGATGAGTATAGCGTCGTTTTGAACTGGCTTTAGAAGTGCACGTGTATATGACTCTGCCAGAGGGTTGTCGTAGTCAGTGGGAGTAGCGGAAGTATAGTGGACAAGTGGCTTGTGTCTATTTAGAGACTAAAGCAGATATAGCAGAGATAGATCATCTATTTCTGATGTGACAGTCATAGGTTTGACTTCATCAGAATAGGGGATGGATCTGTTAAGAAGGTAGTAGGTGTGATGTCCTGGTATTTGGATGACATACACAGAGTAGGAAGTGAATTCCTATACTACGGTCGGTTATACTTTGGTTTTCACACAGTGGTTTCTCCACATAGGATATTAATCCAGTCCTAGAGAAACGATCGGTAGCAGTTTTAGAACATAAGTGGATGTTCTAGGGATATGATAATGGCATCCTCCTTCGGGAGACAGTTATCACTCCAGGCTTCCAAGGTGACTTGGATGACAGAGTGTCTGTCAGAGTTATAGTTTTCCCTCTGACGAGGGACAGTATTTTGGACAGGTGGTCCAAGCGAATACTGAGGGAGGCATGGCGCATGATACTGATTAGGTTCAGTTGACGATACATTCTAAGAAGTTTGGATTTGGAGTTCATTTATGAACTAGGTCCCATCAGATATCCAGACACATTCTAAGACAGGTATTGCTCATTTCGGGAAATGGCTTTCTCCGCAAACTTGAGATAAAGAGAGACATAGAAAGAAACATTAGAGCGGATCCACTCACTGAAGCTATTCCTCGAACGCATTAGTTTCGCAAGCGGGTTTTTGTGAGACTGATTAGTAGAGGAGTTGGGTGTTCGGTATCACACGGGCTGTGAGTATGCGACATCGCAATAATTAGCCTTGAGTGCAAGTGGGAGATTATTGGAGATAGTGCCCTCAGAGTCAATTATTGGATCACAGGCACTTGATTGCAATGATTGAGAGAGGACCTATACCGTTAGAACAGTCTTACTCAAGATGATAGTATGCTATCTGGTTTATCTTTATCATCGTGTACTGTTTCAGGTGACCTTACAGATCACTATTGCATGTTGATAGAGCCCTTAGGATTCTTGCTTGACGGCCAGCAGTATGATGGCGATCATATACGTGGGAGCTGGGGTCTATAAGCACATCCTTAAAAGGTCCCTAGTCGTGGGAGTTTCGAGACAGGGCATCGATACTCCAGAGTAGACTAGTGTATACAGTCGAGACCCCGACGAGGGGCAGTGGACGGTCTCACAAGCCATTGGTGTCAGTTGGTTCACCTAAGATGTATACATGTGCTCATTGGGTTATGAGTACACCGGACAGGACTCGCCGGGAACATGCTAGTTGGTCTTATACCAGACGTCAGATAGCAGTTCCCTGGTGACATGTGTACAGGTTAGTTCATCGACCAGAGATCATCATTTGTCTCGTGTGAGTTCCTACTATACTTTGATTACTACCCTACCACGGCTCAAAGGAGTCATGCAAACAGGTTTTAGTTGGGTACAGTCCCGAGCCACATGGAGACAGTGAGCGGATCTGCAGGGGTTCGTCTCTCCCGGTATTGGGGGTGAGGTCGCGCTGTGTCTAGGAGAGCCATTACACAAAGCCCTCGGCCGAGGTAGGAGATTTACTAGTAGGTATTCCAGTAGTATCTCAGAGTGTTCTGGGCTTCACTCCGACACGACTTGTACCGCTTTTGGGGGTCTGACTTTTACCAACCCCCTAGGCTCGCCATGCGATGTTCATAGACGAACGGACCGGACTGTACGGATATTGTCACGACAGGCTCAGTAGGGTGTCAGCATGAGTTCGCTCACTGACGTCCCTTTTGGTCAATACTTGGTAGCCCGTTACGTATGGCTAATACCTATGACGTGCTAGTGGTTAAATCCACAGCCAAAAGTATTGACGAGTCTTTAGAGTCCTCCACAGAAAGTTACTCAAGTTTCGGGCGAAACGCTGTAGAAGCCGTATGGAGATATGGCAGGGTTCGATCAGATACGTGCGGTATTGTACGGATCATGATTGGACGGATAATACTAGTGGGCTTTGGTTTAAGCCGGATCCTAGTATTGTACAGTGTAGATTTTGTCTCTTTGCATTTGTATTCGGTCAGAATACAAATGCGGGTATGTATATACAGTCGCGGGGTTTTCCTGTAATTTATTACGGGACCAGTTTTCTGAAGTTGCCAGTTTGTATTCCGTTTCGGCCAGTTTTCCTTTGTTCCTTCACGGCCGGATTTTTCCGATGGAGGGGGTTATTTGCAAGTGTGCAAATTAGATATGTGGAGGGGGTTTCTTGTAAATGAGGGATTATGATAATCTAGCATCTTTTGATTCCATTCTTTTCTTCACATGGTTTGCATTAAATGTGATGGATTATGAAAGGATTTTGGATTGGATATTGATGTGATTATTTTTCCTTGTTATCACCCATTTTCTTATGCTCACCCACACACTCTCTTGTGCTCACCTCCCTTTCTTTTTCCCTCTTCCAATTTGTTATGGCCGGACACATTCATATGAGAGGGGGAGAGGAAATTCATTTTGGTGTGGGAATTTTACTTCATCTCATTTTTCCTTGCTTGCTACAAAATTCCTAACACATCTCTAAAGTTGTTTTCTTCACCTCCATTCACATGGCAACTTCAACCCCAATAGAGATAAATGGATTCTACACTTTGCCTACAACATCCTTGGGCACGTCGACTCGCCAACTTCGTGCTCGAGTTGCCTCAGTCCAGAGGTGGGAGCCCGTAAAAGAACCCGGCGATGTGGTGCCCGTTCCGACGAGGAGATGAAGACCGGAGATTCCGCGAGGAGATCGGGACGGAGGCCGAAGACCGAAGGACACGGATCGCTCGGTATAGCTCTCTATGCTTTCTCTTGTTTGCTAGGTATAGGTTAATGGTTTGATCCGGGTTTTTAGGATGCGGTAGTGCCGGTTTTAAAGTCAAGAAAATTTTTCGTTTCCGCATTTTGGCCTCGTTCAGACGGCCCGGGCGCTACCGTAGTCCTACAGTATTCTTTGTTCACTTAGTTGTAAAGTTGTTTACAAAATATTTCGTCTAAATCTTTAGTTAAGATTCTAGGGTTAGGGTTAAGTAGCATGGCAAAAATTTGAATTTGGTATGGACGATACCTTCCAAAACCTTCCTGTCGTGCTAGGTAACCCTACACTAGCTGCACGTAACGGCTATCCAGGTATCTGTCGATAAGAAGCCTGATGAGCAAACTCATCCGAACTCCTACTGTGCCTATCTGTGACAATCTCCGTACAGTCCGGTCTGTTCGTCTATGATACTCACATATCGGGCCCAGTGGGATGGTAAATGTCAGACCCCTAATAGCGCAATATGTTGTGCTAGAGTAGAGCCCAATATACCCTGAGAAACTACCGGAGTGCTTACCAGTAAATCTCGCTTGTCCTGGCCAGAGACACCGTGTAATGACTTTTCGAATATAGCGTGATATCAACCCCAATACCGGGAGAGACGAATCCTATCTAACCGCTACTGCCTCCAAGTGCTTCGGGACTGCACCTAACTACTACCTGTTTGTATGACTCCTTTAAGCCGTGGTAGGGTAGTAATCTAAGTGCAGTGGGAACACACTTGAGACGAATAGTGATATCAAGTCAACGAACTAACATGTACTCATGCCACCCGGGAACTGCAACCGGAAGATAGGTATAATACCAACCAGCAGTTCCCAACGAGTCCGTCCAGTGTAACTCATAACCCAATGAGCACCTGTATACTATCTCCAGTACGACGTACTAATGGCCGTGGGACAGACCATCTCCCATGTTGGGATGAGAAGCATATACACTAGTCTACTCTGGAGTATCGATACCCCGTCTCGATAATCCTATGACTAGGGACCTATATAAGGATGTGCTTATAGACTACCCATCCTCTACTAGTGTGTCTGCCATCACAACGCTGGTAGTCAAGCAAAGATCCTAAGGGCTCTACCAATATGTATAAGCGATATGCTAAAAGAAACATATGCACATATTGAGGTAGAATCAAACCAAGTAGCATACTACCATTTTTAGCAAGACTGTTATTATAACTGTGAATATCCCAAGCTTCCAATATGTAATATACAATCCAGTATGATACAATAATAGTCTCTAGGGCATATATCACTAACAATTTCCCACTTGCACTAAGGCAATGTATTGGCATGTCACAGACCTATCATCTCGATTAGCCTCTCAAACTGTGTCTGAGGGATGGCCTTTTATGAATGGATCTGCATTGTTGTTCTTTGTCTCTACTCTCCGCACCTTGATCTCCTGGCGATCAACGATCTCCCTGATCAGGTGGAACCGCCTTAAGATGTGTGTGAACTTCTGATGGGACTTTGGTTCCTTCGCTAAAGCTATAGCGTCGTTGTTGTCACAATACAGCGGTATTGGATCAATAATGGATGGAACCACCTGAAGTTCTGTAACGAACTTCCTGATCCAGACTGCTTCTTTCTCTACGTCACAAGCAGCAATATACTCCGCTTCTATCGTCGAGTCAGCAACGGTGTCCTGCTTGGAGCTTTTCTAACAGACTGCCCCTCCATTGAGGGTAAGACATAACCCGACATGGACCTGGAGTCATCCTTGTCACTTTGGAAGCTGGAGTCGGCGAAGGCTTTGACCTGGAGGTCTTCTCTGCTGTACACTAAGAACATCTCCTTAGTCCTTCTCAGGTACTTAAGAATGTTCTTCACTACTGTCTAGTGCTTCTCCTCTGGGTTTGACTGATACCTGCTTACAACTCTCAGTGCGTAAGCTACATCTGGTATGGTACACAACATCGTATACATTATAGAGCCTACCTCAGAAGCGTAGGGTATAATAGTCATATGATCCTTTTCCAAATCAGTTTTAGGAGACATCTCTTTGGAAAGGGTGATTCCGTGACAAGCCGGTAGATTACCACGCTTTGAATTTTCCATACTAAGTCTTTTCAGTATGGTGTCGATGTACCTTCACTGTGAAATTCCCAACAACCGTTTAGATCTATCACGATAGATTTGGATCCTCAGAATGTAAGAGGCATCACCCAGGTCCTTCATGGAGAACCTTTGTGATAAGAATCGTTTGACTGATTATAGCATAGGAATGTCATTTCTGTAGGGATACTAGGCACACTCACAAGGGTTTACAAGGCATCAACCATGCCCGATTTAAAATTTAGACGTGCCGAACAACCCTAACCAAGATTTTTAAACTAGAGATTAGGCGAAACAAAGCATGCTAAACATTTTAACACTAAGAGGTTGGGATTACAAACTTTGTAGTCCGGTCCTTCGCTTCATAAGCTCCGTGTTGAGGTCCCTTCGCTGCGATCATCATGTACCCGGACTCTAGAGAGGCTCCACGAAGAGAATGATGCAAACTTCCTTCCGATCTTCGATAACTAAGATGATCTACCTTGAAGTTTCTTTAACACAAGCTCTCACTCACAAAATGAAGTGAACACCCTAATCTAAATGGCAAGGATAGATTAGGATGATGAAGTAGGATTTATGCTCTCTTTTGTTTTCATAATCTCACACTAATCCATCACTAAACCCAAAACTTGAAAGCTTTGCAAGGAGGAAGAAGAAGAAGAATGAATGAATAATTCCTTTTGTGATGAATAATGAATTGTTATGATAACTACAAATGCAACCATGGTTGACCAAAGAAAAGGCTAACCAATGTAGAGAGTTAACTAGGGTTAAAGGGTATGGGTTGGGTTAGGAAATATCTCACAAAATATCAACCATAATATCTTTGCAAGAAACAAAGTAAAAGCTTCTAGAAGCTTCTAGAAAAGTTTAACCCAAATCAAACCCTAACGATGATTAATCTCCACTAACCATGTTGCATTAGTAATCATAACTTGTTACAATATTATATATCACATATATAATATATTTTTTTGTAACAAAAGAAAATAATACAATTAACATATATCGCATATATATCAATGTATTACCCGAGTGAGAAAATGAATCAATAAGTGAGCTTATATTAGTTAATGTAATTTAATATATCAAATATATTATTATACATTAAATTATCAAATCAACACTTGATCCGATAATCCAGCAATTTCATAAACAACCGACTAATATTCTCTCTATCAGTTCATCGAATCAACACTTGATTCGATGACCCGGCTATATCTCATATACCCGGCCGATATCTCATATCGCGAGAATCTAATACGGTATCACATACACGTATTGTTCTTGATCCCGCACATATCATATATGTGCTCCTACTCCGTTTTGCCTGAGCCAAGAAACCTCTGTACAGGACTCTATAGAATCATCTATACGCCGGCAGTAGGTGATGATCATATCAAACACCCACAAGCTGCAAGCGGTCAGCTAAACGTAACAGCCACCCATGTATTGAGCAATCAGAAGATCAACAAGCAAGCCTGTACATTCTCCTGCGAATCCAATCAGTAAAACTCCCGTACAGTCTGGTCTCTTCGTCTGATATGTCGCATATCTCGCCTAAGGGTGGTAAACGTCAGACCCCGGTAGCTTGATAAGTCGTGTCGATATGAGGTCTATAACAGTTCGAGAAACTACTGATAACACTTACCAGTAAATCTTAGCAACCCTGGTCAGGGATTTCCAGTTATAGCCAATCGAACACAGCGTAACATCAACTCCTTATACCGGGAGAGACGAAACCCCTCCTATCGCTCATTGCCTCCATGTGATTTGGGAATGTACCCAAAAGCCACCTATTTGCACGCCCTCTTAGACGTGGTATGATGGAAATCAAAGCACAGTGGGAATCACACAAGACTCTATGACGATCTCGGGTCTACAGACTAACTTGTACCAGTGTCACCAGAGAACTGCCATCGGACGTGAGGTATAATACCATCTGGGAGTTCTCGGCGATCCGTCCAGTGTACCCAGTCTCCACTGAGCACCCGTATACCTTCTTTGATGTTAAACACCAATGGATATGGGATCATCCATCGCCCATCATATGGGTCAAGAAGCGTATACACTAGTCTACTCTGGAGTATCGATGCCCTGTCTCGGTACTCCCACGACTAGGAACATTTGAAGGATGTACTTGGCGACTACACTGTCCCCACTATTATGATCCGCATCATAGTCCTGGCAGTCAAGTACTCATCCTAAGGGCTTTATCAACATGTAACATAGAGACAATCAGAGTACATGTTAAGATAAAGAGCAAACAGATAGCGTACCATCATGTCGAGCAAGAAAGTCCTCCCTATATATGTACAAGCATTCACTACAATATACATCGTATGTACAGTAATGGCCTCTAGGGCATACATATAACTAACAATCTCCCACTTGCACTAGGGCCATCTGTTGTGGTATCACATACCCAACAATTAGCTGTGGTTGAATTATCTCATACTCAACAATCCCATAAAAGTCTCTACTGGGAAAAAGGCCTTTGTGAGTGGATCCGTGCTGTTGTCCTCTATGTCTTCTCTCCTAACCTCGATCTCCCTGGAGATCAACCATCTCCATGATCAGGTGATACTGCCTAAGAATTATATCGGGATTTCTGATGGGATGGGGGTTCCTTGGCATAAGCCACAACTCCATTGTCATACAATGGCAGGAACGAAGTTCATCTCATGAACTTTTATATATCCAGACTGCCTCTTTGGTAGCATCCTTGGTAACGATGTATATTGCCTTTAATTGTCTAGTAAGTTACGGTATCAAGCTTGGAACTCTTCCAATTTACCGTCCCTCCACTGAGGGTAAAGACAATGCCTGCGACTGACATCCAGTCATCCTTATCACCCTGGAACCTTTCCATTGATTCTCCCCAGGATCGATTGATACCATTTCACTACAACTAGTGAGAATCCTAACATCCAATTAGATCTATCTCATAGATCCATAACCCAGGATTTAGGAGGTATCTCCTTGATCCTATAGAGAATCCTTAGGAGGTATCACCTTGATCCTATAGAGAATCCTTGTGATAAGCGGAGATTGACCGAGCGTAGCATAGGAAACTCCTTTCCTATCAAGAGTATGCCATCTACGTACTCTACGAGGATCACTACCATACTCCCTACTACCTTTTTGTATATACAAGGTTCATCTACCATTTTGATGAAGTCAAACTCTTTGACTACCACATCAAAACAGACGTTCTAACTCCGCGATGCCTGATTTATCGTATAAAACATCTTGTACATGTTTCCGCTGCTCCCACTGTCTACGAAGCCCTCTGGATGTGTACTTATAGACGTTCTCTTGCAAATCAACATTTAGAAAAGCAGTCATGACACCCAACCACCAGATATCGTAGTCATGGTATGTAGCAGTAGCAAGTAGGATCTGGATGGACTTAAGCATTGCTTTGAAAGTCTCAACTTTTCCATGTACACCAAGTAATCTTCTCAAGATATACTTGCTCATGATGGGGATTTAACCCTTCAGATAAAGCAACCAAAGTCCATACTTTGTTGGTGTATAAGGATTCCATCTCAGATCACTAAGCATCCAGCCATTCTTACAGAGTCCCACTCCTGATGGCCTGCTCGAAACTAGTTGGGTCATCATCTCATGATGCAATCCTCGCTCCCACTGTCATAGAGAAAATCGAAGTATCTCTCAGGTGGGTGAGGAACCCCACTAGATCGGCGGAGAGGCTGAGGTTCGTTGGTTACTATTGAATCCTTCGGTTCTACCAAATCATCAGCTGCAGTTTGTATAGCTGGAACTCTTTCCAGTTCTACCTCATGACCACTAATTTCTTCACAAGAAATTCCCTTTCACAAAGGTGGCATGCTGAGAAACAAAATATCTTTTGTTCCTCGGTTTGGTAGAAGATATTCCCCTGCGAATGGTTGGGATTCCAACAAACTTCTACAGAACTGACTTTGCCTCGAGCTTGTCCGGATTATGCTTTTAGACATAGGCTGGACAACCCCAAATCTTAACATACTTAAGATATGGGCTCTTCCCATTCCATATCACATATGAAGTGGTAGGCAACTGATTTGATTGGAACCTATTCAATAAGTATGCAGCTTCTCAAGTGCATAACTCCCAAAAGGAAATAGGAAACTCAGTAGTACTCATCATAAAGCGCACCATATCACATAGGGTGTGAATGCTCCACCCCGATACACCCAGGTGCTGTAGTGTATACGGAGGAGTAATGCTGACAGAGAATCTCATTCTCCTTTAGAATAGTCCAAGAATCTCGTGCTTAAGAATTCTCCTCCTTGATCACATCAAAGGACATAATACTTATACCCGTTTTGGCTCTCTACTTCTAAATTATATTCTGTGATTATCTCAAAAGTTTCGGACTTGTGTTTCAACAGGAACATATGTCTGAATCTTGAGAGATCATCAGTGAATGTAATGAAGTACAAAGAACCGGTCTTGACATGTGTAGACAGGGGACCTTCATATATCAGCATGTATCAATCCCAAGAGTTCACTAACTCTTTCTCTATTTCCAATAAACAGAGCTGTGGTCATCTTATCTCTGTGACATGACCGACAAGTTTCACAAGATGTAAATTCAAACTAATTTAAATATGCATCTTTATGTAACTTTAGCTAGTCGGGTTGCATCGATATGACCTAGTCTACAATGCCTCAAGAAGGATTCGTTCATTTCTGAACTCTTCCTCTTGTGTGTGTTCTGTACATTAAGAACTGTGGTTTGATTTAGAACGTCTATGCTTTTAGATAACGTGCCTGAACCGATCAACACTTGATATAGGAAATGTTCAAAATATTATCCAACAATACAAAATTATATCCTTCTTTACTAATAAAGAGACTGATATGATGTTGTATATCAGGTTCGGTATCTAATAACATTCGTTCAGAATCAATGTATTCTGATAATACAGGGTGATAACTACCAACAGACCTGGCTGCAACACTTGCATCATTTCCAACTCTTGAAACTTATCACCCGTTCTCAGTTCTCTACCTATCTGTAACCCATGTAACAAATTACATATTGTGGGATCCTGATCCGGTAACTTATACCCAGGACGTAAAGGATACTGAGAAACAGTTCTTTGTAATGAACACACTCGAAGAAGATGCATCAGCATGCACTTTCTTCTTTTGGGTGGCACGGGAATTCTGGTAATCCCCTATTTCTTGCTCTGTCTTATAACATTTATAACTTGGAGCGGGACCAACGTTCCTTAGCGCAGTATAACAAGCGGGTTCGGTCAATACATCCGTATTATTATCTTGATTAAGGCACGACATAGTCGCAACCAGGAGAGAGAGAGAGAAGAAAACACTCAGCGTGTGCTTTTACAAGATTAGATTGGTTATCAATTTATCTAATCAGGATGGCTCCCACTGATTTAGTCAAATCTTCCTTCAAACCCTAAAAGGAAAGACTAGCCGGGATTAATTACACCCTACAAGTTCGCCAATCTTTCAGCCAGGCCAGTGTCGGTTCTTTGAGGGAGGTTCCCCGTGCTTTCGCACGGACCTAATTAAAGTAAACCTCGTTTTCCCAGGGGTGTAACCCCGTTAACACCTTTCTAGACACCTATTTGATCGGCTAATTGTAATGTGTAAAACTCTCCCAGGAGTAACTCTTACTCGCAGCGGGTATCGGGATCCAACTATCTCATAGAAGGAATGCAATCTCATTGCAAATTTCAACTCTTGAAATTCCCAATAATATTTTTGCCCCGAGCGATCTATGACCTCGACAAGGTCAACAAACCATAGACCGCAAGTCAAGTTCAACCCACCATTTCCTGATATGAATTAAACCCACCCACACGACCCTTGACAAGGTCAACAAAGTCACACGACTACCTTAATCCAATCGCATCATATGCTTATACAGATAAGCAGTAATCAGCTACCGCACACTACGCCTTGACAAGGTCAACAAACGCAGCACGAATACTAACTATTACTTATCTGAAATGACGGAGGGCTACGATAGGTTTTTAAGAAAACCCTTTGCGTAATGAACTTGATATCGTTGTGGAATCAAGTGATTTTGAATGAAACGTTTTTGAGGCCTTTTCTAGTTTTGCTAAAGAGGTCACTCCCGGTGAAGGGATCGTCGGCTCTTTCCTCATCGAATAAGGTGCAGAATATTTCACAAATATCACTATGCAAAGCAAAAACTATAAAAACAATCAAAAGACAAACCGAGTTTGTAGCATCTGCTAGTTTCGCTAAAGAGGTCATTCCCTGTGAAGGGATCTCGGCTCTTTCTTTATCGAATAAGGTGCTTGATGTTCTACAAGGAACACCGCTATGCAAAGCAAAAAACTAGAGCTACCAGTTTTTAAACAAGTTTCTACAACATCTTTAGGTTTCTTTTAGTTCCATTAATCTCATTAATGAAGTCCCATTTTATTATGCTTCACAAGCATCACATTTGAAACGAAATCTGCAATATAACATATATCTCATATATATAATATAAACATTTGTCTCAGGCGGTAATATGATCTCATCACAGAAGATTGCAGCAGAAGAACATATATGAAATATTGGATATACTAGGAGGTTTGTGTTTTAATACGAGCCTGTATAAAACACGGATTCCACGGTCGCGATGAATAGCCAAACCCACATCCCTAGACCCCTACGAGAGCGGCAAGCAACACTGCCAATTTTAGGTTTAGGAGTCCCGGTCTCGACTCCTCGAGATAGTCTCCCACTGGACCCTAGAACCCGGTTACTTGTGCTCCCCGCTTTGGGTCTACCTAATGCGGAAAAGTAAATAATATACAATGGTGACATCATCCTCACCCCGGAAGTGCCCCAATAAAAGAATATTATATACAAATGAATTTTACATGAATGAAAAAGAAAAACTCTCATCTCACATAAAACCCCCGGCTATTCAGTAACGCGACGATCCAATATAACATATCACAGCAACACATAATATCTCATATCATTAACGTAAGCAAGTATGCGTATCCCGATTGTCGTTGATATATAGCAACGAAGCCGGCGATACACCACATACTACGCTTACGGTCACAGAAAAAAAGTGTAAAACTACAACAGTTGGAATCCGCAACTGCCTTAGACATCTCATGCCTAACCAAATGAATTACTCAGACATCGCATGCCTAACAATTATAAACCCCGTATTTTAGTCTCGATCTCAAAAACACTTTTCAATATCAAGTCGGGCAATTCAACAAGATTCCCGACATCCTGATCGAATGCTCATCGCAAATTTTAGTAGAGGGCCACACCCCCGATGCCGTCGACGAAGTGCACTAAGGCGGAACACCGCTGCCGCGAGCACCCGAACGGATGCTTTTGGCGATGGGGTTCTCCTACAGTCACTTGGTCGGGGCTATGGGGCATGGCTGTCTATTAAGTTTACCCGGCAAGTATCCACGTACGCTACGTGATTGCGACGGACTTTTGATCGCATCAAAATCCCGTGGCAACCGATCATCTGAGACTACAGTGCTTGATTTATAACATTCAAATTAGTTATCTCATAACTACTTGTGGATTCTAAATATTGTATCACATTCCAGATAAATAGACAATGTTAAATTTTCCGATCGAATAAACAAACACCCAAGATTTCCCAAATAGCTCAACACTTGAAATTAGTTTAAAAACATCCATCACATGCCACAGTACCAATGGTCCAGCCATAGAAGGGTCAAACCAACGCCTCACATGTGGCAACGCCGTACTGCCCCAAACCCTAAGGTTCAAAGGCAGTTCAGACGGTCACATAATCGAGTTAAGGTTTGTGTTCTTCTAGAGGGTCCACCGTGTTACTTGCACGATTTAGAACGTTGTTAAACTATGGAAAAATCCAACACTTGGAAATTTTCCAGCAGGGGAAAAAGTGAGTTATTGATATCCGTTCGAACTTTTTAACACGTTCTAAATTATCGGGAAAAAACGTAAACGAAGTTAAACTTTCCGATCGAAACAACGAATACAAAACATCTCCAGAAAAATCAACACTTGAGTAAGAATTAAAAATTCCCAGAAGCATCAGGAAATACATACGGATGTAACTGTGGAAAAATGAAACCCTAGTTCCACTGTTCAGCCGCGGAACCGCCGCGCAAGGTATGTCTTTGCCGCGGTTCCGCGGCGCTTTAATGGAATTAGTGGCTCGTTTTACACAGTTGTCCTTATAATTCCCTGCTTTATTTTCCGAGCATTTTTAATATGAAAAAATCAACATTTTAAGAAAATTTCCAGAGAAGGGTAAAATATGGGGTTTGGGGGTTCGATCGGACTTCTAACTTCGTCTAGACTTCGCCTAAAGCTCTAGCTTGGCACTGATACCACTGTAGGGTTACTAGGCACACTCACAAGGGTTTACAAGGCATCAACCATGCCCAATTTAAAATTTAGACGTGCCGAACAACCCTAACCAAGATCTTTAAACTAGAGATTAGGCGAAACAAAGCATGTTAAACATTTTAACACTAAGAGTTTGGGATTACAACCTTTGTAGTCCGGTCCTTCACTTCGTAAGCTCCGTGTTGAGGTCCCTTCAATGCGATCATCATGTACCCAAACTCTAGAGAGGCTCCACGAAGAGAATGATGCAAACTTGCTTCTGATCTTCGATAACTAAGATGATCTACCTTGAAGTTTCTTTAACACAAGCTCTCACTCACAAAATGAAGTGAACACCCTAATCTAAATGGCAAGGATAGATTAGGATGATGAAGTAGGATTTATGCTCTCTTTTATTTTCATAATCTCACACTAATCCATCACTAAACCCAAAACTTGAAAGCATTGCAAGGAGGAAGAAGAAGAAGAATGGATGAATAATTCCTTTTGTGATGAATAATGAATTGTTATGATAACTACAAATGCAACCATGGTTGACCAAAGAAAAGGCTATCCAATGTAGAGAGTTAACTATGGTTAAAGGGTGTGGGTTGGGTTAGGAAATATCTCACAAAATATCAACCATAATATCTTTGCAAGAAACAAAGTAAAAGCTTCTAGAAGCTTCTAGAAAAGTTTAACCGAAATCAAACCTTAACCATGATTAATCTCCACTAACCATGTTGCATTAGTAATCATAACTTGTTACAATATTATATATCACATATATAATATATTTTTTTGTAACAAAAGAAAATAAAACAATTAACATAGATCGCATATATATCAATGTATTACCCGAGTGAGAAAATGAATCAATAAGTGAGCTTATATTAGTTAATGTAATTTAATATATCAAATATATTATTATACATTAAATTATCAAATCAACACTTGATCCGATAATCCGGCTATTTCATAAATAACCGACTAATATTCTCTGTATCAGTTCATCGAATCAACACTTGATCCGATGACCCGGCTATATCTCATATACCCGGCCGATATCCCATATCGCGAGAATCTAATACGGTATCACATACACGTATTGTTCTCGGTCCCGTACATATCATATATGTGCTCCTACTCCGTTTTGCCTGAGCCAAGAAACCTCTATGTAGGACTCTAAAGAATCGTCAATACGCCGACAGTAGGTGATGATCATATCAAACACCCACAAGCTGCAAGCGGTCAGCTAAACGTAACAGCCACCCAGGTATTAAGCGATCAGAAGATCAACAAGCAAGCATGTACATTCTCCTGCGAATCCAATCAGTAACACTCCCGTACAGTCCGGTCTCTTCGTCTGATATGTCGCATATCTCGTCTAGGGGTGGTAAACGTCAGACCCCAGTAGCTTGATAAGTCGTGTCGATATGAGGTCTATAACAGTTCGAGAAACTGCTGATAACACTTACCAGTAAATCTCAGCAATCCTGGCCAGGGATTTCCAGTTATAGCCAATCGAACACAACGCAACATCAACTCCCTATACCGGGAGAGACGAAACACCTCCTATCGCTTATTGCCTCCATGTGATTCGGGACTGTACCCAAAAGCCACCTTTTTGCACGCCCTCTTGGACGTAGTATGATGGAAATCAAAGCACAGTGGGAATCACACAAGACTCTATGACGATCTCGGGTTTACAGACTAACCTGTACCAGTGTCACCAGAGAACTGCCATCTGACGTGAGGTATAATACCATCTGGGAGTTCTCGGCGAGTCCGTCCAGTGTACCCAGTCTCCATTGAGCACCCGTATACCTTCTCTGATGTCAAACACCAATGGATATGGGATCATCCATCGCCCATCATATGGGTCAAGAAGCGCATACGCTAGTCTACTCTGGAGTATCGATGCCCTGTCTCGGTACTCCCACGACTAGGAACATTTGAAGGATGTACTTTGCGACTACACTGTCCCCACTAGTATGATCTGCATCATAGTCCTGGTAGTCAAGTACTCATCCTAAGGGCTTTATCAACATGTAACATAGAGATAATCAGAGTACATGTTAAGATAAAGAGCAACCAGATAGCGTACGATCATGTCGAGCAAGAAAGTCCTCCCTATATATGTCCAAGCATCCACTACAATATATATCGTATGTACAGTAATGGCCTCTAGGGCATACATATAAGTAACAATTTCCTATCAGGAGAATGTCATCCATGTACAAGACGAGGAATACCACAGTTCTCGCTACAATTTTACTATAGATGCATGGTTCATCTGGATTTTTGATAAAGTCGAATTCCTTGACCGTCTCATCAAAACAGATATTCCAACTCCGCGATGCCTGCTTTAACCCATAAATGAATTTAAGTAACTTGCACACTCTTCCGCTGCTCCCACTCTCTATGAAACCCTTTGGCTGATCCTGTTAGGAATATGTATGCCCTAGAGGCCATTATTGTACATTTATGTATATTATAGTGGATGCTTGGACATATAAATAGAGTACTTTGTTGCTCGACATGATACTATGCTATCTGGTTACTCTTTATCTTACCATGTTGATTGGTATTCTTATACTGTCTTTCTCTCATATGTTGATAAAGCCCTTGGGATATGTACTTGACTACCAGGACCGTGATGCAGATCATACTAATGGGGCCAGGGTGGTCCACAAATACATCCTTTAACTATTCCTAGTCGAGTGGATATCGAGATAGGGCATTGATATTCCAGAGTAGGCTAGTGTGTACGTTTCTTGACCCTGTGTGGGGCGATGGTTGATCCCACAACCATTGGTGTGTGACATCAAAGATTGTACACAGGTGCTCATTAGAGAATGGGAGGTACACCAAATAGGACTCGCCGAGAACTCCTAGTTGGTAGTATACCTATCGTCAGATAGTAGTTCTCTGGTGACACTGGTACAGGTTAGTTTGTAGACCCGGGATTGTCATAAAGTCTTGTGTGGCTCCCACTGTGCTTTGATTTCCTCCCTACCACGGCTCAAATGAGTCATGCAAACAGGTGGATTTTGGGTACAGTCCCGAGTTGCATGGAGGCAATGAGCGATAGGAGGGGTTTCGTCTCTCCCGGTATTGGGAGTTGATGTTGTGCTATGCTCGATTGGAAATAATTGGAAATCCCTGGCCAGGTCTGTTGATGAGATTTACTGGTAAGAGTTATCAGTAGTTTCTCGAACCGTTATAGGCCAGACATCGGCATGACTTATCACGTTACTGTGGTCTGACGATTCCACCCCTAGACATGATATGCGACATATCAGACAAAGAGACCGGACTGTACGATAAGTGTTACTTATAGGCTTCATGAAGAGTATGGACAAGCTTGCTTGTTGATCTTCTATTCGCTCAATACCTGGATAGCCGTTACGTCCAGCTAGTACCGCTGACGGCTTGTGGGTGACTAATGTGATCATTACCTACTTCCGGCGTATTGACGAGTTTTTAGAGTCCCATACAGAAGTTTCCTGGTTCAAGCGAAATGAAGTAAGGCACATATGTGATATGTGCGGGGGCCTGATTAAACACGTGTATGTGATACTGTATTGTAATCTGGCAGTTGTCTGTTATCGGTCATGTTATATGTGATATAACCGGATTATCGAATCAAGTGTTGATTTGATAATGTGATATACAGATAAATGATATTAGTTGGTTATATGTGATATAACCGGATTATTAAATCAAGTGTTGATTTAATAATTTGATATATATTATATTTGATATAATTATTACTTAACTAATATTTTTAGCTCACTAATTATTTACTTAATACACACACACACACACTTATATTAAGCATGGCATGATTTTCTATTTTTGTGAAAAATAGAAAATGAGGTGTAAATGGGAGCATGGGTTGTGGCACGACATTTATATTTGTTTATTAGTCTTGCAACACTATTGAAGTATGGTTGAATAAATTTATTGGAAATTCAACCATGCTTCAATAAGTGAGCAAGAGTGTGGTTCATTCTACACATGAGTTCATTTTATTTTTTCCTTAGCCATATTTTTCTTGAGCTCTCCTCTTCGTCTTCATCTTCCTCATGCTTCAAAGCTCCAACCCCACACATGTGATGTGAACCATGGAGTTTTGAACAAATCCTAGTGAGCAAACCACATCCCTACTTCATCATCCTACACTTGATTAGCAATCAAGTGTAGTGTGTTTCCTTCACTAAAGGGTTTAGTGAAGAGGTAGCTTGGATTGGCAGACTTCGGGTGGATCATCTTCGACGCGAAGGTCATCGAAGCAAGCTTGATCAAACTCGAAGTGGAGCCTAGTGGAGTCGCGTGGACTACAACCCGGAGCTTATGAAGTGAAGGACTCGATCTATGAGAGTATAATCTCTTTCACTTCTTATAATTTAGTTGATATCATCATAGGAAACCCTAAACTTCTAGTTAAGATCTTGTTATGTGTTGATTAGCACCATGAAAATTTTAAAATTGCATGTGTGATGCCCGTTTAAACCCTACCGTGGTCTGAGTAAACATTTTCATGGTATCAGAGCCAAGCTAGAACATTTAGGTCGGTCTTTACGACGTTAAAGTATTCGATCGGTTTTCGAAACCGCAAAATTGTGTAGTTTCTGTCGAATTTTTCAAATGTTGATATTTTCATGATTAAAAATATTCAGAAAATCGTGCAGGCTTTTTTATGGAACCTCAGAAAATTCAAACCCCTAACCCTTTCAAAGAGCCGCGGAACCGCGGCCCAAACCCTAGTTTGGCCGCGGTTCTGCCGCACTTTTGTGGAGTCAAGGGTTGACTTTTTTTGTGCTGCTCCATTTGTATATTTGGCACTTTCTGGATGTTTTTAATGATGCTCAAGTTGTTGAGGTCTCTAGATTTTGTGGATGTTTGATAAACCGATCGAAATGTTTAGCGTCGTATAGATTATGATGATATGTGATACAATTTTTAGAATCCGGAATAATTAGTTTTGTGAAAACTAGTTAGTATATTGTAAATCTAGCCGTTTAGTCTTATTTGATCGATTGCCACGGAGTTTTGATTTGGATCAAAACTCCGTCGCAATTACGTATAGTACGCGATCACTTAGTCGAGAATCCTGTTGAATTATCCGACGACATATTGAAAAGAGTTTTCAATTTGAGACTAAAATGCTAGATTTATCTAGTTAGGCATGAAATCCGGAATATGAGATATTCCGAGTTTATGATGTCTAAAGATATGCAGATTCTAATTATTGTAGTTTTTCGTTTCTTTTCTGCGACCGTAAGTGTAATATATGGGGTATCCCGATCTCGTTGCTATATGTCAATGAAATTCGGGATACACATATTTACTTACGTTGATGACATGAGATATTATGTGTTGCTGGTGATATATTTTATTGGATTGTCGTGATTGAATACCCGGGTTTTTTTATGTGAGATGAGAGTTTTTATTTTCATTCATGTAAAATCTGTATGTAATATTTTTTTATTGGGGCACTTCCGGGTTGAGGATGATGTCACCATTGATGTATATTATTTGCTTTTCCACATTAGGATAGATCCAAGGCGGGGAGCACAAGTAGCCGGGTTCTAGAGTCCAGTGGGAGACCATCTCAAGGTGTTGATACCGGGTCTCCTAACTCTAGAATTGGTAGGGTTACTTGCCGCTCTCGTAGGGGTCTAAGAATGTGGGTTTGGCTATTCATCACGATCGTGGAATCAGCGTTTTACATTACTGGCTAAATTTAAAACACGGACATCCTAGTATATCCAATATTTCATATGTTGCTTCTGCTTCTTGGTTCTGTGATGTGATCAATTAACTGCGTGAGACGAATGTTATATTATATATATGATATATAATAAACGTTGCTTATGTTTTGCACCCGTGCTAGTCCAGTCGGTGACGCCACGCTCCGTCGCCTCGGAATCTATGCAAATGTACCTACAATAATACACAACCGCAATCACTATTACAATCGAATCCGGAAAATCAATACGACACACGGATCGCCTATAGGTTAGAACCTATAGCCCACGCATGCAAAACCAACCAATCATCCCTTGTTGTTGATGTACAAATATCCAACAACCAAATACAAATCCAAATATCACAACCAAGCATTCAAAATACGAAAAACACGAAAACAACAATATAGGAAAACCACTCCCATATTTCACCCAAGGCCAAACTAGAACATTTTGCACTTTGGGTTGCTCTAGATATCTAATAAGGAAGCTACAGAACCAAATTCACCATGTTTTCACTCTGGTGTGGCCGCAATTTGCGGCCACAGAGGATTTATTTGCTGCCAGAAAGTGAGGGGAGGGGCTCAGGTTTCAGGTGATGCTTCTAGGTTGCCTGCTCGTCTTATGGTCATGGAAACTTATTTTATAAAGGTCTCGGGTCATCCCAGATTCCAAATTACACTCACCAACTGTCAAATTTACCGATGTCGAAAAGTTCTAAGTTCGGGTTCGGGTTCTAATCCGGGTCTAGGCCAGTAAAAACACCTCTCAAGTCTTGTTAATAGCCACTACACACCATCTATTCCACACAATTACCCAAACGCTTCTCTTTAGATTTCCAAACATCACTAATCTAACAAGTTTAACTCTAAACTAAACTAGGATGCTAGTAAACTACAAACTAAACTAAAAGGAAGGAATTATAACTCATTTGGGCTACTCAAGAGAAACCCTAGATGCCCAAGGTCATCAAAATCCAACTTTGATAGGTCCAAAGTGTAGAGGGTGAAGAGGGGATCAACTTTAATGAAAGGGGTTTAGGGTTTGGATGAAGAATTTGAGATGATTTCTTGGGGTGAAGGTGGAGGGAAGCTTGAGGAAGCAGGAGATGGGGAAAAATGGAGAAAACAAATGTGGTGTGAGGATATAAGGCAGCCCTCTCTCTCCCGCTCTCTTATTCTAACCCTCTCTCTCTCTTTTACTCTTTTGCCCTTTCTCATTTTCTTTTCCTTTTAATACCAAAATACAAAATACCCTAAAAACCACACAAGGAAACAACGTGTAATCAAAACGTAACATGACATGGTGCACTAGCCATGGAAAACTGTAGAAATACGGATTTGGCTTAATCGCGATTAGCAGTGCACTAATCGGGTTTTGTCCAAACTGCATAAAATAAACTTTTAAAAATGCCGAATATGATAAATATATTTTTAAATGAATAAATCATTTTAATTTCCAATTATTTTACAATTATTGGTATATATTTATACCCTTTTTCGAAAACCCTAATTTCGCAAATCGGGCAGTTTTCGGGAAATATATTATTTTAATATTAAATTCCAAAAATAATATTTTATATTTTCTGAAATGTTACAATCTTCCCCCTTTAAATAAATTAGGTCCCCAAATTTAAATTTAAATCTCCAAATACTAAAATATTTCAATACTTAACTCAAATCAACGCGGCTCCGAAATCACGGAAGATATAGAAAGGCACAGCGCATCGCGTGCGACTGAAAACGAATACAAACTCAAAATCGAACTCCGTCAAGCGTCTCGCAAATCATCGAATTTGCACGCATATCATCGGAGTTACAATGGAGATACAGATCTGGAAATCCCCAACTGAAATCTAATATGCATAGTCAAATACTATAATACTCATATAGCACGCATCCTTAGAAAAAGTCTTAAAACTGAATAAAACACATGCAAAATCTTTTCTGAATTGCCGCATGATGCGTAACTCACGACAAAAGGGGCGGGCGCTCATTTGTAAAATAATGAATATACATTCATATATGTTTCGATAAATATGCGTTCCGTCGTCTTGAAATATCCCAAAAGGTTTTCCTTTTTAAACGTTCGTGCCGCTCGCGGACATGTAGGAAATAGTGAGACTATAGCTCCCTTTTTTTTGAAAACCTCTTGTTAACTTTTTAGTGCAAGCAAAGTACTCAGGTACTGTTGTAACATTTCAGAAAAATAAAATATTATTTTTGGGAATTTTTATAATTAAATATAATTATTATGAATATTTGATAATGCGGTATAATTAAATACCGATAAATTGGGGAAAAATTTGGAAAATTTTAGAAATTACTGAAATGAGGGTGCTTTTATGTTATTTAGGCAAATTATGGATTTTTATAATTATTATACACAATTTTAACGCTAATCGCGATTAAATATCGCTAATCGCGCATTAAGCTAGTTTTGTGCACATGACATGCACCGTGTCGTATTTTACACTTGTGTTACATTTTATAACCATGGTTTCATTTGGAATTTATGTGTTTGGTTTTAAAAATGAAATGGAAAAGAAAAGATAAGAAAAGAAAAGGAAAATGAAAATGTTAAACAATTGAGGCATGTGCATGAGAGAGAAAGAGGTGAGGGGTCAAACCTAAGTCTTGGTCTTTGTCTCCCTCTTCATTTTCTTCATCCTTTTTCCTCTACTCTCTCACCATTACTGCTGCCCGTCTCCCTCTCCCTCTTCATCCTTACAATCACACCCCAAATCAACTCAAAAGTTCATCTCCATTTCAATAAAAACATGCACAAGACCACTAGCAACACTTTAGACCAAGAAAGCAAAGATTTTGGACACTTGGGGCAACTCAAGAAAATTCTTGAGTTGCCAAATGAGGTATTCTCTTAACCATTAGCATAGTATTTCCATTGCTTTTACATCCATATTTGTTTAGAACCGATTTAGTGTCGTTTAGTGAGGTTTGGAAATTTCTAGTTAGGGTTTGAGGAATTCTTGAGTTGTGATGTGTAATTGAGGCTTATAGTGACCTTAAATCCCTGTAATGATTGTATTTTGGACCTAAAACAGAGACTTAAACCCTAGTTAGCGAACTTCGAAATCCCCGATATTCGTATTTTGTGGAAATTGTGATGAGTTTTGGTGATCTGCTAACACTCGGGGACCTGGAAAATTAATTAGCAAACACAGGGAGATGTGCAGGTGATATAGAGAATACCCTAAAGACCCGAGACCCAACTACCCACACCAAGCCGCAAATAATATCATTCTGGCTGCAAATTGTGGCCACACCTTGGAGTTCTGGTGTCATTCTTGCTTCATGGCTCTATCACCTGTAAACTAGACCCTTTACATATGCAAAATTGGCCTATTTGACCTAGGGTAAAATCTGGGACCATTTTCATAGGTTGCTGCATTGTTTTTGTAAACTTTTCGTGAACCAAGTTTTCGTATCGTGTTTTATATTCGGTCACTTGACGTTTGTATGTCTATATCGAGTGTTATTTGGTGGTTTTGAAGGCGTAGTCCATAGGTTCTAACCTATAGGCTTTTAGCGTGTCATTTTGGTTTTGAATTGGGTTTTAATGCGGCACGATACGTTATGATGTGTAGGAAACCCCATGAGGACTTTGAGACGACAAGCAAGCGCATGGCGACGTCGGCAATGGCAAGCGAAGAGCAAGGTGAGTAGATACATATTTACGGGGGAAGTCCGGTGGATGGCGTATAGCACCCCCACAGTTCGTAGTGTAGTGTATGGTACATATTATATGGATATATTTATATGCTTATTTTGAGATTATGATTATCTAGATATACTTTGGGAGTCATGGATAATTTTAGTATAATTGGATGATAGCGTTATTAGTTAGTTGAGTCGCGGACCTTAGAATAAGGTTTACACCCACACGCACACACACACATGTTTACATTATTTTACTTGTGCGTTTATGGGGATATGTATATATATATATATATATATATATATATATATATGCACATAGGTATGGGACTATGTATATATATACGTATACTTATACATGAATGATGAGGATTGTTTATGGTACTTGGAGATGAGTCGATGTGATTAGGCATGATGCCATGAGATCGGTGATATGTTTTGATTCGTATTATGAGATACGACATGAGATTATAGCGGGCCTTTAGGCGTGTGTTTTTATACCACGTATATTTATGCAGATGGTATCAGTTTGTACTAGACTTAGATCAATACCCCCATTTCATGAGATATGATGATAAGGATACCAGATAATTGATGAGATAAATATGATATTCGACCCGTACCCAGATTGGGATGCCGTACGATGGATTTACCGTACGAGCTTTAAATTGATGATAGATCCGCACCCTTGGCTCGAGGATGTCATGTTATATATTGTATCGTATGTGATACTATTGAGGCGGAATCACCGACTATTATATTTATATGTATCGACTCAGATTTAGGTGGTTTCCTTACCCTTTCGATTAGCCTGTTAGTTTAGTCCTGTAGTTTACTTATAGATGTTAGAATAGACTTGAGTCATACCTATTTCAAAACTAATGAATCGTGAGTATTTTAAAGACAGGCTAATGGATTCTTCAGATATTTTCAAAAGACGCATCTTTTCTTAAAAACACCGTAGCTCTTATTTTTCTAAACACCACGATTCGTGTTATTTCAAATGGCAAAACTGTATGACTCATATATATTGATGTAGATTCTTCACTGTTGCGTTTATTATTCATTTTCCACATATTCTTGCTATTCGCATCGCGTTGCCTGTTTAAATGTATTTATTGTTATATTAAACCCATGCTGTTAGGACACCAGCACCATTACCGATGGTGCGTATGCTCCATGTACACCTGCTTGCCGGCTCACACACTTTATCATCGATAATTGCCATGTCACTACACAGTAGGATTGCTGCATCAGGATATGACTCCTTGTATGCCATACTTGCGTACATACATATTGTACATACATATTGTACACCCATACTTGCGTACATACATATTGTACACCCATACTTACATACATACCTATTTGCACATATATAGATGATTCTGGCTTGATTTTGGAGATTTGGGAACCGCAAGATATATTTTAAAACTGGATTTATTTGAAAGAGCGGTTTTTCTTTGATATGTGCATATTACTGTTCCATGTTGCATGATATACTGATATGCTTGCATTTCTATTAGATATCACATACATCATGCTTTATGATTATACGTATTGAGATATGTTGTTTTCATAAGATTTCTGGATTTGGGAACTGTGGTTATTTCAAAAGAGAGTATGTATTGTTTTAAAATCCCGGTTTCTCTTGATATGATATTTCAGTGTGTCCACCATGTGTTTTCTCGGTTCTGAGAGTGGCATGTGAAACCCGATTCGAGGAGCAGTAGGCACCGTCTGCCGGTACATGGTGGACTCGGTGAGGTACCCCGGGGTAAGAAGACTCGTATTGTTAGACGGTGAGCCTGGAAGGGGAGCACTACCTACCGGTGATAGTATTTGAGACTCGTCGGTTATCCGGAGGATACCGACCGGAGTCATAAGATGGATATGAGGGCCGACCAGAGTAGGCGGCGCCTGAGGTGAGATATATATGAGGGCCGATTTGAGGATGCGGCGCCTGAGATATATAAGGATTTACATGTCGATGCTGGACATGGGTTTCATGATGTTTTGAGTATTGATGCTGGACACTTCGGTTCCATGATTTTGATGTGTCGCGAGGGACACACGTTAATTTATATCCTCATACTTTCATGCATATGCTTTTATGATATTTACATACATGATGTTTTTGTGTCATTGGTTGACCCGTGGACGAGATCCACATGCTTACAGGCATTGATTACATAGTTGGATGATATCCACATACTTATAGACTTGAGTATATAGTTGACACTGATTTCATGTTGATTACATTGATCACACCTCATATTTATGATAGGTTGCTACCTGAGGTACTGACACGAGCTCTTGGTATTACACTTATGTTTAGATGTTTACCCTTGCCACCTTATCATGCTTCAGACTTTATCATATTGAGGATATATATTAATAATCGTTTTGACCTAGGATTGAGTCATACATACGATTTCTGCTCTGTGATGTTTTCTACTCACGAGTTGGCAACTCACCCCCGTTGTGCCACAGTTTCTTGCAGGTTTTGCCGTACAGGTTTCATTGTGGCTTTGCTGACACAATGCTTCCTTCCGGGTGATTGCTTGGTAGGTGGGTTCACTTGCATCGTGACCACCATTGTATTTTATTTATTCAGTTGTATCTAGTAAACTCCATCAACCATACTTGTATATTTATTTCAGACTTAGAAAACCAGTTGTTATTACTTTGACCTTAGAGTCGCGCGTTGTATTATTATGGTTTTCTTGATGATTTGAGTTTCCTTTGAGTTTTGATCCTCGCCCTGCAGCGTTGTATATTATATTGCTTGCATGGTTGTGACCATCGATTGACGAAGAGCTAGCTCCCACTTGGGGATGCCTTTTATCATTGTGCATATATTATTCATGTTGTACCCCGTTTGGGGCCAGTATTTACAAAGGAAACTCTGCCAAAATTTTCAGAAAAGACTTGGGATTTTAAAAATGCATACTTCGGCTTATGTTTTTAAAACCACTTGTTTTAAAACAAGTTTTCTTCACATCTTCCTTAAAATGGTTTAGATTTCTGGGATTTTTGGCTTACTTGAATTAGATGGGGTCCTATAGACTTCATATAATTAAAGTGCCAGTCATGTGCCATTTCGGGTCGTGACAACTGTCCTCGGATCATTCCTGTTTTGCTACTACATAAAATAGTGCTCATCATGGAAACAATGTGCTCAAGAGCAAAATCAGCCTCAAAAGGTGTATCCAACATCACGTGCGTTCGATGCGCATGAAAATAAAATCCAAACATAGGTGCCACAATATGCATGAAGACAAACTAAGTGCAACGGGTGTGCATGAAAACATCTGTCCAGTGCAACAGGTGTGCATGACAACAATATCTGGTGCATCTATTGTGCACGAAAATCTCAATCGTGTGCATCCGGTGTGCACAAAATCACATCTCATATCATGCATGAATGAAATCTAAATCAAGTGCATTCAATATACACGAAACCCAAAACCAAGCGCCTAATATGTGCAAAATCCAAATCAAACGTGTCAGGTCCGTAAAAAAGCATCTAGTGCAATAACATGTACGAAAAATATAAGTCTGGTGTAACAAATGTACAAAAATACAATTTTGGTGCAGCAAATGCACGAAATACAAATAATACTCCAATGCGAAAAAAGTAACACCGAGTGTACTAAGGTGTATAAGGTCATAAACGTGTGCAACTGCATGCACAAAATACATATCAATGCACTACAAGCACATATAAGCTATACTGAGTGCAAAATCAAATCGAGTGCGTACCACACGCACAAAATCAAATCAACTGTATGAAATCCAGGAAATCATAAACATGTGTAGCCAAGGCACAAAATCAATATCAAGTGCAATAGATATGCACGAATCATAAACCAATACAACAGTGTGTAAATTGTATATCAAGTGCGATAATTATGCACAAAAATATAAATACCAAGTAGGTGTAGCTATGGTGCATGAAATCAATATCATGAAACTCATCATCAAAACTCAAATCCAAGCGATATAAGGGTGATACTCGGATCACAAACGCAAATCGCACAAATGACATTGAGATACACCTCCTACAATGTTGAAAAATATTGGTGCGCCCAAAACTGGCAGAGCAAGAACATCCGCTTGCCTCCTCCTCACGGTCTGGCGTCATCTGTCTCTTGGTCTTCATTTCTCTATGGATTACCAATCTCGTAATCCTTCAGCTCATCGGCCTGGTCAAGCGTGCTAACGGAAATGATTCCGCGCTGGCACTTCTCTGGACATCTCTCGGCCAATTATCACGACCACTCATAAAGCAGCACGTCACTGGCGTCGGCCTCTGGCCCTCTGAATACAGGTGACACATCTAATCCTCAGTGCAATTCTTACTGCAGCAGTGTCCTGAAAGGAACCTGCTCAGGGTCTCTTCCAATCTCTCCTTTGCCGAATTATACGGAGGCTGGTACTCTTGGACAATCTTTTCTTGTTTTCTTGACATCTGCGTTCTCAGCATAACATTACCTCGGGAACTGGCCGCATCCCAACGCCTCTGTACACGTATCAGGTCTCTAATCTCGACGGGGAGTAACAACAGCTCGTTAACGCCTCGCACGAACCTCTTGTTCCACTCGACTTTATTATCGTCCACTTCGACGTCACGTCATGCTATCTGCGTACTGCAAATGTTCTCGGCTACAGTCAATCCAGAGTCTCTCACACGGACTCGAAATCACGAACTCGGTATCTTCATCACTCTGTAGAAGATCTCTAGCCGAACATGTCCTCAGGAACTCGTCCCAACCATCAGAGGAATACTCAATACTCGTCCGTTCTCGATCAACTCACAACGCATCTGGGTGAGGTCATCTATCCGAAGCTGGTCAGCTTGCTGATATCTTATCACCTGATATCCGGATGACATTAAACATTTCGATCGATTCATCAAAGTCCCATAATTCCCTGAAAGCTCAACACCTGAGCACAGTTTAATAATATCCAGTACATGCCACAGTACCTATGGACCAAATGTAGAAGGGCAAACCCAAGCCTCACTGATGGCACCGCTGAACTGCTGCAAACCCTAAGATTCAGAAGCGGTTCCATGGTCATTATGTCGAGTTAGGGTTTCATTCTTCTAGAGGGTCCACAGAATTACTTGCATGTTCCTTCGAATACTTTAAACTTGGAAAAATGGGTTTCTGACATTCCTTCAAACTTTTGAACTTCACCTAGACCACACGTGAATACCCTTCGTCCACACGCTAAACAATGCCTCAATCCTCCAGGAAAGAAGATACATCAACGGTCATCTCTAGTTCGGTCTACTCTAGATCTGAGTAAGACTCTCCACACTGGAAATCTTCAACTCAACTGGGCCTGCGTCGGCGCATCAAATCTGATGAATCGCTTTCATCTCTCAACTCGGGATAGAGTAGCTATCACCTGTCGCATCTCTGCCTGGAAGCTCCAACGATCTCAGCTCGTAATCTCTGGAAGCGACATCCCGTCAATCTCAGCAACAGCTGGGTCATCTGTCTGCACGGTAGATGACATCACAATCTCTGAGGTAGGCTGTACATCAACAGTCCTCTCACAACTGGCAGCCTCTATCAATGACCCGATCATCCGGTGGAAAACCAAACACTCTCCTCAACAAGAAGTCACAACACAACGCTATATCGAGACGTTCCCATGTCACCAGAAAACACAATGGTCAGCTCTCGTACCAGACGAGCTCGCCCTGACCGCAACACTAGCACCAGCTCAATCTGTGCTCAAACCATGGTGACAGAAACCTCAAGCGTGCATCGATGAAAACAGATCAAGGGCATGAAAGGAAACGACAGATCCAGAATGGATACATGATCATAAGAAGGAACGACATTAATGAGGGTATGATCATGGAAACAAATATAATCAAGGATCTCAAATGGATGTATGATCAAGAGAACAAGGAGAATCACATATCTCAAAATATGTACATCCTAAGATTTCTTAAGTGGAGTATCGTATCGTAAGTATACCGCGGAACATATGTAAGTCGACGTTAGACACCCCACATGATGCGGGGAGGCGGAATAGGTAAAACAATCATTTTGTTTAAACTAATATCGACTAACTGTACGGATCTTTGCTAAACCCTAACTAACAACTATCTAGAAGTGATTAGCTACTATGATAGATGATTATACCTAGAGATTCAAGTCCTTCTTGTCTTTGTAGTTCACCTCCTCGTCGGCCTCCTCGATGTGATAGAAGATCCACCCGAGAGCTCCTTCTCCAAGCTTTCGCCTCTCACTTGAGATAACTAGGTGGCTATGAGTGCTAATCAAAGTAACCTAGAGGATATAGAAGAGGATTAGGGATCTATTAGTCTTTCTAACCCTAGGATCTCAACACATGAGAGGATTAGGGTTAGTTCTTTGAAGAGAGAGAGCTTGAGGAGAGAGAAGGTGTGAGTGAGAATGATATGAATAATATCTCATTTGTGAATATATGAAGCATGATAATTATTAAATGAATAACATATGATAATATCAACCATGCTTCATTAACTCACTATGTGTGAATCATCTCATGAGTCATTAAGCAATAAATGCTTCATTAACTCATTTGGACGAATCACACCATGTGTCACTAATCCATTTAATGCAAATTCCACCTAAGCTCTCCACCTCATCTTTCATCTAGAAGCTTCTTGATAAATTACGAGAATGCCTCTCCTATCCGTGAAAACACGGAAATACTGAGACTGTATAAATCCAATAATCGAATACTAGAATCTGGCTTAAACTAAAGCCCGCTAGTAAAAACTGTCCGAATATCGTACGAGCATAAAAACACGTATGTGTCCTAACCCTGTCGTAAAACCATACGACCTCTATATCATTTCGCCTGAAGCAGGGAAACTCTCTGTGTGAGACTCTAAAGACTCGACACTACGCTGGCAATGGGTTTAACCACAGATCGCAAGCGTCACTAGCTGTACGTAACGGTCCCCAGGTAGATGTCGATAAGAAGGCCGATGAGGAAACCCATCCGAACTCCTACTAAGCCTGATGTGACAATCTCCGTACGGTCCGGTCTGTTCGTCTAAGACTATCGCATATCAGGCCTAGGGGGCGGCAAGCGTCAGTCCCCTAAAAGCTGTATAAGTCATGTCGGAGTGAAGCCCATTACACCTTGAGAAGCTATCGGAAATCCTACTAGTAAATCTCGTTTGCCCTGGCCAGGGACTTTGCGTAATGGCTCTCCAAAGACAGCGCGATATCAACTCCCAATATCGGGAGAGACGAATCATATCTAACCGCCACTGCCTCTATGTGCTTCGGGACTGCACCCAACTGCTACCTATTTGCACGACTCCTTTGAGCCATGGTAGGATAGCAATCTAAAAACAGTGGGAACACACTCGAGACGAAGCAGTGTCAAGTCTGCGGACTATGCTGTACTCATGTCACCTGGGAACTGTTAACTGACGACGGGTATAATACCAACCAACAGTTCCCTGCGAGTCCTGTCCGGTGTATCCGTAACCCAACGAGCACCTGTATACTATCTCCAGTACAACGTACTGATGGCTGTGGGACATACCATCTCCCCAACTGGGATGAGAAGCGTACACACTAGTTTACTCCGGAGTATCGATGCCCTGTCTCGATAATCCTACGACTAGGGACCTGAAAAAGGACGTGCTTGTAGACTACCTAGCCCCTACTAGTGTGACTGCCATCATAACGCTGGTAGTCAAGCAAGATCCTAAGGGCTCTATCAATATGTATTCGCGATATTCTAACATATACACATATTAAGATAGACCTAAACCAAGTAGCATACTACTATGTTGAGTGAGACTGTTAATATAACTGTGAATATCCCAAGCTTCCATTAAGTAATATACAAACTAGTATGATATAATAATGGCCCCTAGGGCATATACACTAACAACATACACACGGTACATCACTCTACTTGAGTCACCCACTCCATCAATCAGGGTCAGCCTATGAAACAAAAGTTCTGGTCTAATACCCCCCGTTCAAGTCTAAGTTCCGTAAGGTCAAGCCTAGGTTCCGCAATAATTTACGCCCAAGACTCCACATAGTCAAACCTAAACTCGAACCAAGGTTAAACCTAGCGCTCTGATACCAACTTTGTCACGATCCGAAATATTAGCTCATGACCAGCACTTAAATCACGCAACGTCTAAAGGCGTAACGTAATTCAAGAAAGCTGAAACCCAGAAATCTAAACCTTTTTAATGAAAATAAAAGAGGTGAGGTTTTGAAATAAAGGTATAATGAAATCAAGTTTTCTTACATGCATAGAAAAGGGAACATGAAAAATGCAAGTTTATCCTACTTATTGTAAAACATGTTCGTCTTTTAAAAATTTGGGCAGCACCTCCTTTGTATTTTTGATCCAAAACCACAATACATGATAATATAAAAGGCATCCCCAAGCGGGAGCTAGCTCTTCGCCAATCGGCGGATCCACAACCATGCAAAGCATAAATATAAGTATACGACGCCAACGGCGAAGATAACACAAAAGATAATGAATAAAGAGAGATATCAAAACCACAAGTAGCGGAATACCCCTTGCTCTAAGTCTCACAACCATAAGTCTCACTAAGTCTCAATACTTATACAATTACTAATTTTGATTGATGGAGTTGACTAGATACAATATGAATAATAATACAAGAGTGGGTACGATACAAATGTCCCACCTACCAAGAAAAACACCCAAATGAAGCTATGTGCCAGCGATGCCGCTACGGATCCATACAGTCAACCTGCAAGAACTATGACACAACGAGGGTGAGTTGCCAACTCATGAATAGAAAAACATCTACAGATAGAAATCGAATAAACAACGACTCCTAGGTCAACTGTATCATAAAGGTAATACTATGATATCTAGGGCGACCGGGTCTGTATATGTGCCAACACTATAAATAAATGCCTATCAACATGTGGATATCATCCAATAATATAATCAATGTATGTATGCGTGTGGATCTCGTCCAACCATATCATCAATGTGTGATGCATGTGGATCCCATCCACGTGTCAACTAATGACACAACAACATCATGCATGTAAATATCATAAAAGCATATGCATGAAAGTATGAGGATATAAATCAACATGTGCCCCTCGCGACACATCAAAATTATGGAACCTGAGTGCCCAGTATCGACACTCTAAACAGAAACCCATGTCTAGCATCGACATGTAAATCCTCATATCTCGGGCTCCGTCAGTCCGGATCGGCCCTCGGGCTCCATCATTCCGGATCGGCCCATATCATCTCCCAACTCCGGTCGGTATCCTCCGGATATTCGCCGAGCCCAAAAACTATCACCGGTAGGTAGTAGTCCATTTGCCAGGCTTATCGTCTACTGCACAACATCCCTTTTTTGCCCCGGGGTACCATACCGGGTCCACCAAGAACCCGCAAACGGATCGTCCACTCCTCGAATCAGGTTTCACATATCACACGTCTCAGCACCGAGAAAACGCATGGTGGACACACCGAAATATCATATTAAGAGAAACCGGGTTTTTAAAACAATACTTACTTTCTTTGAAATACCCATGGTTCTCAAATCCAGAAATCTCATGAAAACAGCATATCTCAATGCGTATAATCATAAAGCATGATGTATTCAACATATAACAGAACTGTAAGCATATCCGTATATCATGCAACATGGAGCAGTGATGTAACAATATCAGTATATCATGCGACATATCCAAATGACACGAACATAGCAAGTCTATCATGCAAGGAGTCATATCATGATGCAGCAATTCTACTGTGTAGTGACACGGCAGTTATCGATGATGAAGTGTGTGAGCCGGAAAAATCTGTGTAAGTATAACATACGCATCATCGATAATAGTGTAAGTGTACTAGCATAGGTATAAGCAATGCAATGAGAATAACATGAATGCAGTATAAGGTAAATCTTCAGCTAAAAGCTATAAGGTATACGCATCTAACATGATCGAGTCGGTGAATCTATCAATCAGCATCCAGCCTCACAACATCACGTATGGTATAATCCATCGTACGGCATCCTCTAGTCAAGGGTATGGATCAATCATCAAGTCAAACTCATCACGTATGGAAAATCATCGTACGGCGGCTTTAAGCCAATATGGATCTTATCACCCTTTATGACAATGAGGGTATGGACCTAATATCTCGTACATCATATCAATCAAGATTCTCAATATATATAAATATATTTATATACCTATGTCCCAGGTCACATCCATAACAATCTCATATCAGGGGACCGGCAAGGTATCGATCATCTTAATCGACTCGCATGTGTATACCAACATATCGTCAAATCATCATATCACATCGTATATTCTTTAATCGCATTTATACCCCCACATAAAGTCATTTCCATATATACATTCACACACGAACAATACGATCAGGTTTTAAATGATGCGAATCGTTGTTTTGAAAGTAGGGGCTACGGTGTTTTAAAGAAAAAGATACCATTTGGAAATCCGTAACATCCCTCAAGGTATATATTTACAAGATGCATACGATTCTTCAGTTTGGAAAAATCTATGGTTCGCATGACACATTTACGTCGGCTATCTAGTCTTATAGTATCCAATACAGCAATATCATCGAACATCATCCTCAAATCTCGTCATCACGCATTAATCGTATCATATCACTTCTAATTATCCTTTAGTTTATAATATGGTTTCTCTAACTATCTTTTAACTTTATCCATAGTTTTCTATTAACGGTTCCCTTAACCATATTCTATATATACATCGGTTTCCATCAAAGTTTGCAGGGGTGCTATACACCATCCACCCGACTTCCCCCGTAGATATAAATCTACTCACATGATCCTTGCTTTCCGAAGTCGATGACGCCACGCTTCGTCGCCTCGGAATCCACGCGAAGGTACCTACAATAATACACAACTGCAATCGCTATTACAATCGAATCCGGAAAATCAATACGGCACACGGATCGCCTATAGGTTAGAACCTATAGCCCATGCATGCAAAACCAACCAATCATCCCTTGTTGTTGATGTACAAACATCCAACAACCAAATATAAATCCAAATATCACAACCAAGCATTCAAAATACGGAAAACTCGAAAACAGCAACATAGGAAAACCACTCCGAGATTTCACCCTAGGCCAAAGTAGAACACTTTGCATATTGGGTTGCTCTAGATATCTGATAAGGAAGCTACAGAACCAAATTCACCATGTTTCACACTGGTGTGGCTGCAATTTGCGGCCACAAGGGATTTATTTGCGGCCAGAAAGTGAGGGGACGGGCTCAGGTTTCAGGTGATGCTTCTAGGTTGCATGCTCGTCTCATGGTCATGGGAACTTATTTTATAAAGGTCTCGGGTCATGCCTGATTCCTAATTACACTCACCAACTGTCAAATTTACCGATGTCAGAAAGTTCTAAGTTCGTGTTCGGGTTCTAATCCCGATCTAGGCCAGTAAAATCACCTCTCAAGTCTTGTTAACAGCTACTACACACCATCTATTCCATACAATTACCCAAACCCTTTTCTTTAGATTTCCAAACATCACTAATCTAACAAGTTTAACTCTAAACTAAACTAGGATGCTAGTAAACTACAAACTAAACTAAAAGGAAGGAATTATACCTCATTTGAGCAACTTGTAGGGTTACTAGGCACTCTAATAAGGATCTACAAGGCATCAACCATGCCGGATTAAAATTTTAGCCGTGCCGAATAACTCTAAACAAGATCTTTGCTAGAAAATTAGGGTTTCAAGTGCAAGTTAAACTCATTAACTCTAAGTGAATACGAAATACAACCTTTGTAGATCGGTCCTTCACTTCTTAAGCTCCTTGTAGTAGTCCCTCCGCTGCGATGATCGAACTCCCGGACTCTCCGACGGCTCCATGAGAAAGTTGCAACGGGATTGCTTGAAGTCTTCGAGGCCGAAGATGATCTACGTCGAGGGAATACGAACTCAAGCTTCACTAACCAAAGAATTAGTGGAGCAAACACCCTAAACTAAAGTGCTAGTCTAGTAGAGGATGGTGAGATAGGAAATGGGTACACTTTAGAATTTCTTTTCTCACTTTGGTTCTCTCTCTTTTTCAAACCCTAGCATGAATATGAAGGAGGAAGAAGATGAACTCAAAAATGAGAAAAGATAATGATCAAGAGAGAGTATGAGCTAACCATGGTGAGTGAGTATCATATACTAACTCATGTAGAGACATTACCATAGGTAATTATAGTGGTTAGGTTAACTAATATCTTAAGTAAAACAAAACTAGTGGACTAAGTCAAATGCAAACAAAAGCTTCATGAAGCTTCACGCATTTGTGCTCATTATCCATTTGTTTTAGAATTACTTTAAATATAAAAACCTAATACTATAATAAGTATGGTATAAGTCTTATACACCCATGTAATGTGTATCAACAACCATGATACAATTTGTACACTAATAAATATATATCACATATATATTAACTTGTGTACAAGTGAGAAAAAATAAATGCTTAAGTGAACCAATGTTAGTTAATGTAAATTAGTATATCACATATACAATTATACACTAAATTATTAAATCAACAATTGACTTAATAGTCCGGTTATATCACATATAACCGACTAACATCCAATGTATCGACTTATCGAATCAATACTTGATTCGATATCCCGGTTATATCGCATATAACCGATCGATACAAATATCGCGAGAATAGAATACGGTATCACATACACGCATTATTCTCGGTCCCGCACATATCACATATGCGCTCCTATTTCGTTTTGCCTGAGCCAGTACAACCTCTATGTAGGACTCTAAAGACTCGTCAATATGCCGGCAGTAGGTGATGATCATATCAAGCACCCACAAGCCGTCAGCGGTACTAGCTGGACGTAACGGCTACTCGGGTATTGAGCGATCAGAAGATCAGCAAGAAAGCCCGCTCCAACTCCTGTAAAAGCCTGACAGTGACACTACCGTACAGTCCGGTCTCCTCGTCTGATATGTCGCATATCAAGTCTAGGGATGGTAAACGTCAGACCCCAATAACCGATAAGTCATGCCGATATGAGGCTCATAACGGGTCGAGAAACTACTGGTAACACTTACCAGTAAATCTCTAAACCATCCCTGGCCAGAGACTTCTCTGTTATGGCCAATCGAGCATAGCGCAACATCAACCCCCAATACCGGGAGAGACGAAACCCCTCCTATCGCTCATTGCCTCCATGTGACTCGGGACTGTACCTAAAAACCACCGTTTTGCACGCCCTCTTGGACGTGGTAAGGTGGAAATCAAAGCACAGTGGGAATCACACAAGACTCTATGACGATCTCGGGTCTACAGACTAACCAGTACCAGTGTCACCAGAGAACTGCCATCTGACGTAAGGTATAATACCATCTAGGAGTTCTCGGCGAGTCCGTACAGTGTACCCAGTCTCCACTGAGCACCCGTATATCATCTCTGATGTCAAACACCAATAGATATGGGATCATCCATCGCCTATCTGTATGGGTCGAGAAGGTATACGCTAGTCTACTCTGGTATATCGATGCCCCGTCTCGATACACCCACGACTAGGGACCTTGAAGGATGTACTTATGGACTACCATGTCCCCACTAGTATGATCCGCATCATAGTCCAGGTAGTCAAGTACACATCCTAAGGGCTTTACCAACATGTAACAGAGAGACAATCAGTATACATGTTAAGGTAAAGAGTAACCAGATAGCATACTATCATGTCGAGCAAGAAAGTCCTCCCTATATATGTCCAAGCATCCACTACAATATACATCTCATGTATAGTAATGGCCTCTAGGGCATACATATAACTAACAATCTCCTACTTGCACTAGGGCCATCTGATAACAGTAGTTGTAGTATCTCATACTCAACCATCCCATAAAAGTCTCTATCTGGCCTTTGTGAGTGGATCCGCCGTGTTGTCTTCTGAGTCTACTCTCCTAACCTCAATCCCCTAGAGATTGTAGGGTTACTAGGCACACTCATGAGGTTCCACAACAGATCAAACATGCCAAAATCAAAATTTTTATCAAGTGCCAAGTAACCCTAAGCAAGATCGTAACTAGAGGTAAGGCGAAACTAGCAAGTAAACAACTTTATTGCTAAATGAAAAAGACTACAACCTTTGTAGATCCGGTCCTCCACTTCTCTAGCTCCGTGTTGACGTCCCTCCGCTGCGATCATCAGATCCGGACTCTAGCGATGGTTTTGTCGGAGAAATGATCGGGCTAGGTCGTCGACTTCGATGCCGAAGATGATCTACGTCGAGGCAACTCAAGATCAAGCTCCAACTTCACCAAGTCATGAAACTTGTGAAGAAAACACCCTATACTACATGGCAAGTGGTAGAGGATGAAGAAATAGGAAGTGGGTTCACTTTGGATTTGGATTTCTCACTCTTTTTCTCATGGCACCATTGAAGGTAGCAAGTTTTCTTCTTCTTGAAGAAGAAGAAGAAGAAGAAAGAATATGATAAGAATTGTGTATAATAGAAAATAAAGTGATTCTTATCATTATGCAACCTTGGGTTAGTTTAACAAGTGTAGAGAATAAACTAGGGTTAGGTGAATGGTTAGGTTTAGGAAAGAAACAAAAATGGTCAAAGCTTCATGAAGCTTCAACAAAAGAACAAAGCAAGCAACCATTTCATTTATCTTTCCAAAAAAGAATTAAAGAAAATAAATAAAACAAATATAAAACCTAACCATTAACCTAAACATGGTTTAACATAAATACACACCCAAGTTTGCATGTATCATCAAACATGATACAAACTAGTGCACAAAACTATATCATATATACAATGTGCACATCAAGTGAGAAAATCCATCTTAAGTGAACCAATACTAGTTAATGCAGAGTAATATATCAAATATATAATTATACATTAAATCATTAAATCAACACTTGATTTAACGATCCGGTCATATCGCATATGACCGACTAATATCCAATGTATCGACTTATCGAATCAATCCTCGATTCGATAGCTAGGTTATATCGCATACAACCAATCGATACATTCATCGCGAGAATAGAATACGGTATCACATACACGCATTATTCTTGGTCCCGCACATATCTTATATGCGCTCCTATTTCTTTTCTCTTGAGCCAGGAAACCTCTGTGTAGGACTCTAAAGACTCGTCAATACGCCGGCAGTAGGTGATGATCATATCAAACACCCATAAGCCGCAAGCGGTCTGCTAAACGTAACGGCCACCCGGGTATTGGGCGATCAGAAGATCGACGAGCAAGCCCGCTCACACTCCTGTGAATCCAACCAGTAACACTTACCGTACAGTCCGGTCTGTTCGTTTGATATGTCGCATATCTCGCCTAGGGGTGGTAAACGTCAGACCCCAGTAGCTTGATAAGTCATGCCGACGTAAGGTCCATAAAAATCGTGAAACTACTGATAATTCTTACCAGTATATCACTGCAACCCTGGCCAGGGAATTCCAGTTATGGCCAGTCGAGCATAGCGCAACATCAACCCCCAATACCGGGAGAGACGAATCCCCTCCTATCGCTCATTGCCTCCATGTGAATCGGGACTGTACCCAAAAACCACCTGTTTGCACGACTCAGTAGAACCGTGGTAGGGTGGAAATCAAAGCACAGTGGGAGACAAACAAGACTCTATGACGATCTCGGGTCAACAGACTAAGCTGTACCAGTGTCACCAGAGAACTGCCATCTGACGTGAGGTATAATACCATCTGGGAGTTCTCGGCTAGTCCGTTCAGTGTACCCAGTCTCCACTGAGCACCCGCATACCATCTCTGATGTCAAACACCAATGGATATGGGATCATCCATCACCCATCACATGGGTCGAGAAGATATACGCTAGTCTACTCTGGAATATCGATGCTCCGTCTCGATATTCCCACGACTAGGAACATTGAAGGATGTACTCATGGACTATCCAGGCCCCACTAGTATGATCTGCATCACAGTCCTGGAAGTCGAGCACAGATCCTAAGGGCTTTATCAACATGTAACAGAGAGACAGAAAGTATACATGTTAAGATAAAGAGCAACCGGATAACGTACTATCATGTCGAGCAAGAAAGTCCTACCTATATATGTCCCAGCATCCACTACAATATACATCCAATGTACAGTAATGGCCTCTAGGGCATACATATAACTAATAATCTCCCACTTGCACTAGGGCCATCTGTAGCAGTGGTTGTAGTATCTAATACTCAACCATCCCATAAAAGTCTCTCTTTGGAAAAAGGCCTTCGTGAGTGGATCCGCCGTGTTGTCCTCTGAGTCTACTCTCCTAATCTTGATCACCCTGGAGATCAACTATCTCCATGATCAGGTGATGCTGCCTCAGAATATGTCTGGGTCACTGATGGGACCATGGTTCCTGGGCCAAAGTGAAGGGTTTGTTTAGCACCCTATGAAGAGTTTTGAAGCATCACATGTCCAAAAGTTATGATTTTTATTGTGCTAAACAAACACGCAAGTGGATCGATCCTAGAAAATTAGGTTTATTAAACTTTAAACTAGAAAAATTAGGGTTTGAATGCTACAACCTTTGTAGCTCCCGTTTTTGCTTCACTCCTTGGGCTCTTTGGGTGTTGGAAGAAGCTCTCCTTGTTGTCCTCCTACGTCCACGACGATCCACCCGGAGTTTCCCGTCCAAGCTAGCTACTTTGGAAAAACCAAGAGAACACTCTAATCAAGTCGGCTAAACTTGATTAGAATGATGTTGTGGCTATGGATCTCACTTCAAAATCCTATTTTTATGAGTATTTTGCACTCTTATAAGAACTAGAGAGCAAAAGCATGGAGGTTGATGAAGATGGTGGCTTTTGTGAAGAAGAGAATGAATTATCTTATGAAAGAGAAAAAGAAAAATAGCTATATATATTTTTCTTTCTCTAAACCAACCATGGTTAGATTTAAAGATATCATTTTATTTAAATTGAAAGCATGAAAAGAAAATAAACTATGGGTTAAAAGTTAGGTGAGCATGGTTGAGTTAGAAGAGTGTAGAAATTCTTAAGTGATTTAACCCATTTTTCATTTTCTTTTGCTTTAATTTAAATCCAATAATTATCCAAATATAACCATGGTGTAATTCTTATACATCCACCATTCTCATTGTATAAACAACCATGATAAAAAAATGATGTATGTATGCATGTGTGCTTGCACATCAATATGTGCATGAACAAGAATAAATGCATACATGCATGCATACATCCAAAATAAGCAAGATAGGATTTGTAGTGAGAAACTAATGATGAATCAACACTTGATTCACTAATCCGGTCATATCACATATGACCCGACCATTAGCAAGCCGCCCAATTAATATACGGTATCCCATACACGCATATTAATCGGGTCCAAGCGCATATCGCATATGCGCACCACAACTTTTCGCCTGGACTAGGTAACTCCTATGTGGGACTCTAAGACTCGTCAATACGCCGGCAGTGGGCGATGATCATATCAAGCACCCCCAAGCCGCAAGCGGTCAGCTAAACGTAACGGCCACCCGGGTATTGAGCGATTAGAAGAAAACAAGCGAACCTGTTACAACTCCTGTCGAGCCATCCGGCAACACTACCGTACAGTCCGGTCTCTTCGTCAGATATGCTGCATATCGAGCCTAGGGATGGTCACGTCGACCCCAATAACTCAATAAGTCGTGCCGGTGAATGGTCTATAACAGTTCGAGAAACTACTGATAACACTTATCAGCAAATCTCAGCAGCCCTGGCCAGGGACTTGCTGCTATAACCAGTCGGGCACAGTACAGCATCAACTCCCAATATCGGGAGAGACGAAACCCCTCATATCGCTCATTGCCTTCGTGTGTCTCGGGACTGTACCCAACGGCCACCTGCTTGCACGACTCAGTAGAGCCGTGGTAGGGTGGTAATCAAAGTACAGTGGGAGAACACACAAGGCTCTATGACGATCTCGGGTCTACAGACTAACCTGTACCAGTGTCACCTGAGAACTGCTATCCGACGATAGATATAATTCCATATAGGACTTCTCGGCGAGTCCGTCCAGTGTACCCAGTCACCACTGAGCACCCGTATATGATCTTGATGTCAAACATCGATGAATGTGGGAACATCCATTGCCCATCACATGGGTCTAGTATCACATACGCTAGTCTACTCTGGTATATCGATGCCCCGTCTCGATACACCTCCGACTAGGGACATTTCAGGATATGCTTATAGACTACAGATGTCCCACTAGTATGATCTCCATCATAATCAGAGTAGTCAAGCCGATATCCTCAGGGCTTTATCAGCATGTATGAATGAATAAAAGCATGATCTAATCAACATGACAGATAAAGAAGAACCAGATAGCATACTATCATGTCGAGCAAGAATGCAAACTGAATATATATACATATATAGATACATCCACTATCACATAATGGCCTCTAGGGCATACATATATCCAACAATCTCCCACTTGCACTAAGGCCAGTTATTGGCGTATCTCATACCCAACATCTCAAAAAGTCGCTCATGCTGCGTCTGAGGGAGGGCCTTGGTGAATGGATCCGCGGCGTTGTTTTTTGTGTCAACTCTCTTAATCTCGATCTCGCGGCGATCTACAATCTCCCGGATCAAATGAAATCGCCTCAGGATGTGTCTGGAACGCTGATGGGATCTGGGCTCCTTGGCTAACGCCATAGCCCCATTATTATCACAATACAAGGGTATTGGATCAATAATGGTTGGAACTACTCCTAGCTCCGAGACGAACTTCTTCATCCAGACGGCTTCCTTGGCGGCATCATTTGCAGCAATGTACTCAGCTTCCATCGTAGAGTCTGCAACGGTATCCTGTTTGGAACTCTTCCAACTTACCGCCCCTCCATTGAGGGTAAATACAAACCCTGAGATAGATTTGCTGTCATCCTTGTCGCTCTGGAAGCTCGAATCGGTAAAGGCCTCCATTTGGAGATCTTTATTACCATACACCAAGAACAATTCTTTAGTCCTTCGTAAGTACTTAAGAATGTTCTTCACAGCTGTCCAGTGGTTCTCTCCTGGGTTGGATTGATACCTGCTTACAACACTAAGTGCATAAGCTACATCTGGGCGTGTACATAACATCGCATACATTATAGATCCTACTGCCGAAGCATAAGGTATAATGCTCATGCGAGCTCTCTCTTCATCGGTCTTTGGACAAGAATCCTTGGAGAGAGTGACTCCATGGCAAGCGGGTAAGGCACCCCGCTTGGAGTCTTCCATACTAAACCTCTTTAGGATGGTGTTGATGTACCTGGTTTGGGACAATCCCAATAACTTTTTGGATCTATCCCTATAGATCCTTATGCCCAGGATGTATGTGGCATCACCCAGGTCCTTCATGGAGAACCTCAGTGATAAGAATGATTTGACCGACTGTAGCATAGGAATGTCATTTCCTATCAGAAGAATGTCATCCACGTACAATACGAGGAATGTGACAGCTCTTCCTACAGCCTTCCTATAAACACAAGGTTCATCCGGATTTTTGATGAAATCAAACTCTTTGATAACATCATCGAAACAGATGTTCCAACTCCGAGATGCCTGCTTTAACCCATATATGGATTTAAGCAATCTACGTGCTTTCTCGCTGCTCCCACTGTCAATGAAGCCCTCCGGCTGATCCATATAAACACATTCTTCTAAATCTCCATTTAGAAATGCTGTTTTAACGTCCATCTGCCAGATTTCATAGTCGTAGTGAGCAGCAATAGCAAGTAGGATCCGAATAGATTTAAGCATGGCTACGGGCGAAAAAGTTTCGTCATAGTCCAAACCTGGTCTTTGACGAAAACCTTTCGCTACAAGTCTTGCCTTATAGGTCTCTACCTGCCCATCCACACCAATCTTTCTTTTAAAGATCCATTTGCACCCTACAGGTTTTACCCCAGGGGGTACAACGTCCAAAGTCCATACTTTGTTGGTGTACATAGACTCCATTTCGGATCTCATGGCATCCAGCCACTTCACAGAGTCACCACTCGTGATAGCTTGCTGAAAACTGGTAGGATCATCATCTTCCATGATACAGTCTTCTCTGTCACCATCAATGAGGAAACCGTAGTACCTCTCCGGTGGGCGAGAAGTCCTACCAGACCTACGGAGTGGCCGAGGTTCTTCAGTTTCTGTTGGAAAAGCCGGTTCAACCAAATCGTCATTTGTAGTTTGTGTCTCCAGAACCTCTTCTAGATCTACCACTTTTCCATCATCTCTATCTGTGAAAAACTCTTTTTCCAAGAATGTGGCATACTGAGAAACAAACACCTTTTGTTCCTCTTTGTGGTAGAACAGATATCCATAAGAATTCTTTGGATATCCCACAAAGTTACACATGACTGACCGTGTCTTGAGTTTGTCCGGATTCTGCTTTTTAACATAGGCCGGGCAACCCCAAATCTTAATTCTTTTAAGAGATGGTCTCTTCCCATTCCATATCTCATATGGCATGGTAGACACGGCTTTGGTTGGAACCCTGTTTAGCAGAAACGCTGCAGTCTCCAATGCATGTCCCCAAAACGAGACTGGTAACTCAGCGTCACTCATCATGGACCGGACCATATCTAATAGGGTCCTATTCCGTCGTTCTGACACACCGTTGTGCTGTGGTGTGTAAGGAGGAGTGAGCTGAGAGAGAATCCCATTCTCTTTTAGGAAGTTTGCAAATTCTGTACTGAGATACTCACCACCTCGATCTGATCGAAGTATCTTAATACTCAAGCCGGTTTGTTTTTCTACTTCTTGTTTATATTCAATGAATTTCTCGAAAGCTTCGGACTTGTGCTTTAATAAAAATACATGACCGAATCTTGAGAAATCGTCGGTGAATGTAATGAAGTATGAAAAACCGCCTCTAGCCTGTGTAGACATTGGCCCACATACATCACTATGTATGAGGCCCAGGAGCTGAGTAGCTCTTTCTCCGTGTCCGGTAAACGGAGTTTTGGTCATTTTACCCTTGATACAAGACTGGCAAGTCGCATAAGATTTATATTCAAAAGGGTTTAAATATCCATCTTTATGTAACTTGTTTAGTCTTGTTTCGTTAATATGACCAAGTCTACAGTGCCAAAGAAAAGCTTCATTTAATTCTGAAATTTTTCTTTTATTAGTGTGTTGTATACTGAAAACTGTGTGTTGATTTAGGACATATATTCCGTTATTAAGCGTACCATACCCAACCAACATTTGATTTAGGTGAATGTTCATAACATTGTTCTGCAACACAAAATTATATCCATCATTGTCCAACAAAGAAACGGATATTATATTACATAGCATACTTGGTACAAAATAACATGGATTCAAAATCAAAATACATCCAGATGGCAACCCCAAGTGATACTCTCCCACTGCGACTGTATGTACATTGGAACCATTTCCAACGCGGAGAGTATGGTCACCTGTCTTCAAAACCTTGCTATTTCTCAGCCCCTGCATAGAATTGCAAATGTGAGAACCTGAACCGGTATCCAATACCTAGGAAGCAGAGTTTATAGAAAAACAGTTTTCAGTCATAAACGCACCTGAAGCAGAAGCATCACCATGCTTCTTCTTGAGATTTAGGTACTCCGTGCAATTGCGCTTCCAATGTCCTGTCTTGTGGCAATGAAAACACTCGCCTTTCCCTGGGTCTCCAGCCGTGGGCTTTCCCTTTCCCTTCACCTTTTTGACTCCGCCCTTAGGATTAGTGGGTTTCTTCTTTTTCTTTCCCTTGGCCTTAGCTTTTGGGCGAGAAGAAGAAGACTGTCCAATAGTTATAACGGGAGTCTTTGCTGACTTCATAGTGCTCTCTGCACTCCTTAACATATTAAGGAGTTCAGGGAGGTCCTTCTCCATGCCATGCATGTTGAAGTTCACTATGAACTGAGCAAAGGTGGAGGGGAGGGACTGCAGAATAATATCTATATATTGTTCATTGTCCATTGTCCATCCAAGGTCCTCAAGCTTTTCTATAAGAGCTATCATCTTCAACACATGGTCTCCTACTGGTGTGCCAGGGGCCATTCGCATGTGAAACAGTTTCCTTGATGCTTCGTATCGTAATACGCGGGACTGCTCCCCATACAACTCCTTTGTATGGAGCAGTATCCCGTGAATGTCCATGTCCTCGTGCTGCTTTTGATGTGTGTTGTCCATCGATGCAAGCGTGAGGCATTTTGCCGTGGCACAGTCAGCGTCCCATGTCTTGCGGACTTCAATGTCCGCAACTGAGGATTTTGGGCCTGGGACGGGCGGGGCTGAAGCCGTGAGGACATATGATACTTTATCATAAGTCAAGGCGATCTTCAGATTCCTTAGCCAGTCTTTATAGTTGGTCCCATTCAGTTTGTTCTTATCTAGTAGAAGCTTAAGTCCAGTCATTGGTATCTGCCATTAAGAGAGAGAAAAGAATACACTCAGCGAAAGCTCTTGCACAGATTAGATTGGTTTATTATCTTGTCTAATCGATGTTTCCCACTGCTTTTTATCAAGTTTTTCTTTCAAACCTTAAAAAGAAAAACTAGCCAGGATTAATTACAGTCTACAACTTCGCTAACCGTTCAGCCAGGCCAGTGTCGGTACTTTGAGGGAGGTTCCCCGTGCTTTCGCACGGACCTAATTAGAGTAAACCTCGTTTTCCCAGAGGCGGAGCCCCGTTAACACCTTTCTAGACACCTAATGAGTTAGCTAATTGTAAACTGTAAAACTCTCCTAGGAGCAACTATTGCCCACAGTGGGATCGGGATCCAACCATCACATGGAAGGTATGCAATCTCATTGCAAATTTCAACACTTGAAATTCCCGATGTAATTTTTACCCCTAGTACTTATGACCTTAACTATGGTCAACAAATCATAAGTACCAGTCAAGTTCTACCCGTCATTTCTTGATCAATTAGACCCACCCATATGACCCTTAACTATGGTCAACAAAGTCGCATGAATGTCCTAATTAATCTGCATTATATGCATTGTAGGAAGACATCACTTAGCTACCGTACACTACGCCTTAACTAAAGTCAACAAACGTAGCACGAATACTAAGTACTCTACTTCCTAAAATGACGGAGGGTTGCGAATGATTTTTAAGAAAATCTTTAACGCTTTGAACTTGATATCGTTGTAGAATCAAACAGTTTTCAAAAGGAGTGGCTTAAGCTCCGCAGTTTTGAAATGTAGCTTTTTCATAAATAGCCGAGTAGTTTTTAAATCCGATTCTACAACATCTTTTAGGTTTATTTTCTTTACATTAATCACATTAATGTAATCCCATCATTTAAGTCCTTAAGCCAATCACAGAAAAGAAACGAAAATAACACGTACGTTTATGCCATCCGCATTCGCCGCAATGTTCCGTTATGCACCGTTAGGTTACTTAACTAACGGCATACCGGGACGGGACTAGCGCGGGTGTAAAACATAAGCAACGTCTACTATATATCATATATATAATATGTCATTCGTCTCAGATATCACAGAACACAGGCAGCAGAAATATAGATATAACGTGGGATATACTAGGACGTCCGTATTTAGTATTTAGCCAGAATAGAAAATACGGATTCCACAGTCGCGATGAATAGCCAATGAAGGGTTTGTTTAGCACCCTATGAAGAGTTTTGAAGCATCACATGTCCAAAAGTTATGATTTTTATTGTGCTAAACAAACACGCAAGTGGATCGATCCTAGAAAATTAGGTTTATTAAACTTTAAACTAGAAAAATTAGGGTTTGAATGCTACAACCTTTGTAGCTCCCGTTTTTGCTTCACTCCTTAGGCTCTTTGGGTGTTGGAAGAAGCTCTCCTTGTTGTCCTCCTACGTCCACGACGATCCACCCGGAGTTTCCCGTCCAAGCTAGCGACTTTGGAAAAACCAAGAGAACACTCTAATCAAGTCGGCTAAACTTGATTAGAATGATGTTGTGGCTATGGATCTCACTTCAAAATCCTATTTTTATGAGTATTTTGCACTCTTATAAGAACTAGAGAGCAAAAGCATGGAGGTTGATGAAGATGGTGGCTTTTGTGAAGAAGAGAATGAATTATCTTATGAAAGAGAAAAAGAAAAATAGCTATATATATTTTTCTTTCTCTAAACCAACCATGGTTAGATTTAAAGATATCATTTTATTTAAATTGAAAGCATGAAAAGAAAATAAACTATGGGTTAAAAGTTAGGTGAGCATGGTTGAGTTAGAAGAGTGTAGAAATTCTTAAGTGATTTAACCCATTTTTCATTTTCTTTTGCTTTAATTTAAATCCAATAATTATCCAAATATAACCATGGTGTAATTCTTATACATCCACCATTCTCATTGTATAAACAACCATGATAAAAAAATGATGTATGTATGCATGTGTGCTTGCACATCAATATGTGCATGAACAAGAATAAATGCATACATGCATGCATACATCCAAAATAAGCAAGATAGGATTTGTAGTGAGAAACTAATGATGAATCAACACTTGATTCACTAATCCGGTCATATCACATATGACCCGACCATTAGCAAGCCGCCCAATTAATATACGGTATCCCATACACGCATATTAATCGGGTCCAAGCGCATATCGCATATGCGCACCACAACTTTTCGCCTGGACTAGGTAACTCCTATGTGGGACTCTAAGACTCGTCAATACGCCGGCAGTGGGTGATGATCATATCAAGCACCCCCAAGCCGCAAGCGGTCAGCTAAACGTAACGGCCATCCGGGTATTGAGCGATTAGAAGAAAACAAGCGAACCTGTTACAACTCCTGTCGAGCCATCCGGCAACACTACCGTACAGTCCGGTCTCTTCGTCAGATATGCTGCATATCGAGCCTAGGGATGGTCACGTCGACCCCAATAACTCAATAAGTCGTGCCGGTGAATGGTCTATAACAGTTCGAGAAACTACTGATAACACTTATCAGCAAATCTCAGCAGCCCTGGCCAGGGACTTGCTGCTATAACCAGTCGGGCACAGTACAGCATCAACTCCCAATATCGGGAGAGACGAAACCCCTCCTATCGCTCATTGCCTTCGTGTGTCTCGGGACTGTACCCAACGGCCACCTGCTTGCACGACTCAGTAGAGCCGTGGTAGGGTGGTAATCAAAGTACAGTGGGAGAACACACAAGGCTCTATGACGATCTCGTGTCTACAGACTAACCTGTACCAGTGTCACCTGAGAACTGCTATCCGACGATAGATATAATTCCATATAGGAGTTCTCGGCGAGTCCGTCTAGTGTACCCAGTCACCACTGAGCACCCGTATATGATCTTGATGTCAAACATCGATGAATGTGGGAACATCCATTGCCCATCACATGGTTCTAGTATCACATACACTAGTCTACTCTGGTGTATCGATGCCCCGTCTCGATACACCTCCGACTAGGGACATTTCAGGATATGCTTATAAACTACAGATGTCCCACTAGTATGATCTCCATCATAATCAGAGTAGTCAAGCCGATATCCTCAGGGCTTTATCAGCATGTATGAATGAATAAAAGCATGATCTAATCAACATGACAGATAAAGAAGAACCAGATAGCATACTATCATGTCGAGCAAGAATGCAAACTGAATATATATACATGTATAGATACATCCACTATCACATAATGGCCTCTAGGGCATACATATATCCAACACAAAGCCACTCTTCCATTGTCACACAATGGTAGGAACCTAGTTCATCTCATGAACCACTATACACCCAAACTGTCTCTTTGGTAGTATCTTTTATAGCGATGTTACCAGCCTTTATCGTCTAGTTTGCCACGGTATCTATCTTGGAACTCTTCCAACATACCGTCCCTTTACTGAGGGTAAAGACAATGCCTGCGACTGACATTCAGTCGTCCTTATCACCCTGGAACTTTTCCAGTGATTCTCCCCAGGATCGATTGATACCATCTCACTACAGCTAGTGAGAATCCTAACATCCATTTAGATCTATCTCATAGACCCAAATTCCAGGATTTAGGAGGTATCACTTTGATCCTATATGGAGAATCCATGTGATAAGAGGAGATTGACCGTGCGTAGCATAGGAAACTTTTTTCTTATCAAGAGTATGTTGTCCACGTACAATACGAGGATGTCCACCTTACTCTCTACTACCTTTTTTTGTATATACAAGGTTCGTCTACCATTTTGATGAAGTCAAACTCTTTGACTACCACATCAAAACAGACGTTCCAACTCCGCGATGCCTGCTTTATCCTGTAAAGCAACTTGCACATGTTTCCGCAGCTCCCACTGTTTACGAAGCCCTCTGGCTGTGTACTTATAGACGTTCTCTTCTAAATCATTATTTAGAAAAGCAGTCATGGCACCCAACCACCAGATATCGTAGTCATGGTATGCAGCAATGTTAAGTAGGATCCGGATGGACTTAAGCATAGGCACTGGAAAAGGCTTCATCATTATCCACGCCTGGTCGATGACGAAAACCTTTAACAAGTCTAGCTTTGAAAGTCTCAACTTTTCCATCTACACCAAGTAATCTTCTCAAGATATACTTGCTCCTAATGGGGATTTAACCCTTCAGATATAGCAACCAAAGTCCATACTTTGTTGGTGTACATGGATTCCATCTCAGATCGCTAAGCATCCAACCATTCTTACAGAGTCCCTACTCTCGATGGCCTGCTCGAAACTAGTTGGGTCATCATCTCATGATGCAATCCTCACTCCCACTGTCATCGAGAAACCGAAGTATCTCTCAGGCGGATGAGGAACCCTGCTAGATCGGCGGAGAGGCTGAGGTTCGTCGGAGCCTATTGAATCCTCTGGTTCTGTCAAATCGTTAGCTGTAGTTTGTATAGCTGGAACTTTTCCAGTTCTACAGAACTGACCTTGCTTCGATCTTATCCGTATTTTGCTTTCGACATAGGCCGGACAATCCCAAATCTTAACTTACTTAAGAGATAGGCTCTTCCCATACCATATCATATATGGATTGGTAGGCAGTGATCTGATTCGAACCTAATTCAATAGGTATGCAGCTTCTCAAGTGCACAACCCCCAAAAGGAAATAGGTAACTCAGTAGTACTCATCATAGAGCACACCATATCTAAGACGGTGTGATTGCTCCGCCCCGATACACCGTTGTGCTATGGTATATTCAGAGGAGTAATACTGAGAGAGAATCTCATTCTCCTTTAGAATATTCCAAGAATTCTATGCACAAGTATTCTCCTCCCTGATCTTATCATAGGACATAATACTTATACCCGGTTTTTGGTTTTCTACTTCTAACTTATATTCTGTGAATATCTCAAAAGCTTCGGACCTCTGTTTCAACAAGAACATATGGCTGAATCTTGAGGGACTATCAGAGAATGTAATGAAGTACAAAGAACCGGTCTTGCCATATGTAGACAGGAGACCTTACATACATCATCATGTATCAGTCCCAAGAGTTTACTAACTCTTTCTCTGTTTCCAATAAACAGAGCTATGGTCATCTAATCTTTGTGACATGACTGGCAAGTTTCACAAGATATAAATTCAAACTGATTTAAATATACTCCTAAAATGTAACTTCAGCCAGTCGGGTCGCATTGATATGACCTAGTCTACAATACCTCAAGAAGAATTCGTTCAATTCTGAACTCTTCCTCTTGTGTGTGTTCTGTATACTAGGAACTGTAGTTTGATTTAGAACGTCAATGCTTTTAGATAACGTACCTGAACCGATCAACTTTTGAAATAGGAAATGTTCAAAACATTATCCAACAATAAAAAATTTTATCATTTCTTTACTAAATAAAGAGATTGATATGATTTTGTATATCAGGTTCGATATCTAATAGCATTTGTTCAGAATCAATGTAGGGTGACAGTGACCAACAGACTTGGCTGCAACACTTGCCCCGTTTTCTGTCTCATGAAACTTATCACCCGTTCTCAGTTCTCTACCTATCTGTAGCCCATGTAACGGATTACATTTGCGGGATCCTGATCCGGTATCTAATACCTAGGACGTAGAGGACACTGAGAAACAGTTCTATATAATGAACACACACGAAGGAGATGCATCATATGCATTTTCTTCGTTTGGGCGGCATAGGAATTCTGGTATTCCCCTATTTCCTGCTCGGTCTTATAACAATTATAAGTTGGAGTGGGACCAACGTTCCCCAGCTCAGTATAACAAACGGGTTCGGTCAATACATCCATATTATTATCTTGATTAAGGCGTGATATGGTCGCTACCTGGAGAGAGAGAGAAGAAAACACTCTGCGTGCGCTCTTGCAAGAATAGATTGGTTATTCATTTTATCTAATCAAGATGGCTCCCACTGTTTTTATCAAATCTTCCTTTAAACCTTAAAAGGAAAGACTAGCCGGGATTAATTACACTCTACAAGTTCGCCAATCTTTCAGCCAGGCCAGTGTCGGTACTTTGAGGGAGGTTCCCCGTGCTTTCGTACGGACCTAATTACAGTAAACCTCGTTTTCCCATGGGCGTAACCCCGTTGACACCATTCTAGACACCTACTGATCGGCTAATTGTAAAGTGCAAAACTCTCCCAGGAGTAACAATTACTCGCAGTGGGTATCGGGATCCAACTATCATATAGAAGGTATGCAATCTCATTGCAAATTTCAACACTTGAACTCCCGATAAAGGTTTTTACCCCTAGCACCTATGACCTTGGCTAAGGTCAACAAATCATAAGCACTAGTCAAGTTCTACCCGTCATTTCGTGATTAATTAGACCCACCCACATGACCCTTGTCTAAGGTCAACAAAGCCACATGACTGTCCTAACTAATCGCATCATATACGGTGTAGGAAGACATCACTTAGCTACCGTACACTGTGCCTTGACTATGGTCAACAAACACAGCACGAATACTAAGTACTCTACTTCCTAAAATGATGGAGGGTTGCGAATGGTTTTTAATAAAACCTTTAACGCTTTGAACTTGATCTCGTTACGGAATCAAATGGTTTTTCAATGGAATGTTTTTTAGGCTTTTCTAGTTTTTGCTAAAGGGGTCACTCCCAGTGAAGAGATCGTCGGCCCTTTCCTCATCGAATAAGGTGCAGGATATATCTTATATACCGCTGTGCAAAGAAAAAACTATAGAAGCAATCAAAAGACAAACCGAGGGTTGTAGCATCTGCCAGTTATTGCTAAAGGAGTCACTCCCGGTGAAGGGATCTCGGTCCTTTCCCTATCAAATAAGGTGCAGGATGTTCTACAAGGAACACCGCGATGCAAAGCAAGAACTGTAGCTACCTGTTTTATTTTTGAAATTCGATTCCACAACATCTTTTAGGTTTATTTTCTTTCATTAATCACATTAATGAATATCCCATCATTTAAGTCCACCTAAACATCACAGATAAATATAACGTACGCTTATGCCATCCGCATTCGCCTCGATGTCCCGTCTGCACCGTTAGGTTAGGTAACTAACGGCAGAGCGGGGCAGGGCTAGCGTGGGTGTAAAACATAAGCAACGTCTATATAATATATCATATATACTATATACAATATCTATCTGAACATATCACATGATCACATCACAGATAACGCAGCAAAAAATATCATATGAAATATTGGATATACTAGGACGTCCGTGTTTTTAATACGAGCCGGTATAAAACACGGATTCCACGGTCGCGATAAATAGCCAAACCCACACCCCTAGACCCCTACGAGAGCGGCAAGCAACCCTATCAATTCTAGAGTTAGGAGAGCCGGACTCGACTTCTCGAGTTGGTCTCCCACTGGACCCTAGAACCCGGTTACTTGTGCCCTCCTCCTTGGGTCTATCCTAGTGCGGAAAAGTAAATAATATACAAATGGTGACATCATCCGCAACCTGGAAGTGCCCCAACAAAAGAATATTACATACAAGTTTTTACATGAATGAAAATGAAAAACACTCATCTCACATAAAAACCCCCGGCTATTCAAACACGACGATCCAATATAACATATCCAGCAACACATAACATCACATGTCATCAACGTAAGTAAGTATGCATACACCGATTGTCGTCGTCGTATAGCAACGACAATCGGCAATACCACTACATACTACACTTACGGTCACAGAAAAGAAAGTGTAAAACTACAACAGTTGGAATCCGCAACCTATTTAGACATCGCATGCCTAATCAAATGAATCCATTAGACATCGCATGCCTAACAATTATAAACCCCGCATTTTAGTCTCATTATCGAAAACTCTTTTCAATATCAAGTCGGGCAATTCAACAAGATTCCCGACATTCTGATCGAATGCTCGTCGCAAACTTTAGTAGGCGACGGCACCCCCGATACCGTCGACGAAGTGCACCATGGCGGAACACCGCTACCGCGAGCACCCGAACGGATGCTTTCGGCGACGGGGTTCTCCTACAGTCACTTGGTCGGGGCTATGGGGTATGGCTGTCTATTAAGTTTACCCGGCGAGTATCCGCGTACGCTACGTGATTGCGACGGACTTTTGATCGCATCAAAATTCCGTGGCAACCGATCAAGTGAGACTAAACAGCTATGTTTATAACATTCATTTAGTTATCTCATAACTACTTGTGAATTCCAAATGTTGTATCACATTCCAGATGAATAGAAAATGTTAAACTTTCCGATCGAACAATCAAACACCCAAGTTTTCCCGAAACAGCTCAACACATGAAATAAGTTTAAAAACATCCACTTCATGCCTCAGTACCAACGGTCCAGCCGTAGAAGGGCCAAGCCAACGCCTCACATGTGGTATGCCGTACTGCCCCAAACCCTAAGGTTCAAAGGGCAGTTCAAGACGGTCACATAATCGAGTTAAGGTTTGTTGTCTTCTAGAGGGACCATCGCGTTACTTGCACTACTTAGAACGTCATTAAACTACGGAAAAATCCAACAATTGGAAATTTCCCGGTAGGGGAAAAATTGGGTATTTATATCCGGTCGAACTTTTTAACATATTATAAAATTACCCGGAAAAACACATAGACAAAGTTTGAGAATCCGATCGAATCTACGAACTCCCAATACAACCCAGAATACTCAACACTTGAGTAAAGATTAAAATTACCCAGAAAACACAGGAGTCAAATATAAACATTACTTTGCAAAGTGTAGTCAAAGAAGCAACAGTATGGCCGCGGAACTGCCGCGCCACGTGGGGTACGGCCGCGGTTCCGCGGCAGTCTGACGGAGTTAGGACCCCGTTTTGCACAGTAATTCATATAAAACCCTGCTTAGTTTTCTGCATATTTTTAATTTAGAAAAATCCACATTTTCAGAAAATGTACAGAGAGTGGTCTTGGTTAGGGTTTCGTGACTCGATCGGATTTCTAACATCGTCTACACTTCGCCTAAGGCTCTAGCTAGGCTCTGATACCACTGTAGGGTTACTAGGCACACTCATGAGGTTCCACAATAGATCAAACATGCCAAAATCAAAATTTTTATCAAGTGCCAAGTAACCCTAAGCAAGATCGTAACTAGAGGTAAGGCGAAACTAGCAAGTAAACAACTTTATTGCTAAATGAAAAAGACTACAACCTTTGTAGATCCGGTCCTCCACTTCTCTAGCTCCGTGTTGACGTCCCTCCGCTGCGATCATCGGATCCGGACTCTAGCGATGGTTTCGTCGGAGAAATGATCGGGCTAGGTCGTCGACTTCGATGCCGAAGATGATCTACGTCGAGGCAACTCAAGATCAAGCTCCAACTTCACCAAGTCATGAAACTTGTGAAGAAAACACCCTATACTACATGGCAAGTGGTAGAGAATGAAGAAATAGGAAGTGGGTTCACTTTGGATTTGTATTTCTCACTCTTTTTCTCATCGCACCATTGAAGGTAGCAAGTTTTCTTCTTCTTGAAGAAGAAGAAGAAAAAGAAAGAATATGATAAGAATTGTGTATAATAGAAAATAAAGTGATTCTTATCATTATGCAACCTTGGGTTAGCTTAACAAGTGTAGAGAATAAACTAGGGTTAGGTGAATGGTTAGGTTTAGGAAAGAAACAAAAATGGTCAAAGCTTCATGAAGCTTCAACAAAAGAACAAAGCATGGAACCATTTCATTTATCTTTCCAAAAAAGAATTAAAGAAAATAAATAAAACAAATATAAAACCTAACCATTAACCTAAACATGGTTTAACATAAACACACACCGAAGTTTGCATGTATCATCAAACATGATACAAACTAGTGCACAAAACTATATCATATATACAATGTGCACATCAAGTGAGAAAATCCATCTTAAGTGAACCAATACTAGTTAATGCAAAGTAATATATCAAATATATAATTATACATTAAATCATTAAATCAACACTTGATTTAACGATCCGGTCATATCGCATATGACCGACTAATATCCAATGTATCGACTTATCGAATCAATCCTCGATTCGATAACTAGGTTATATCGTATATAACCAATCGATACATTCATCGCGAGAATAGAATACGGTATCACATACACGCATTATTCTCGGTCCCGCACATATCTCATATGCGCTCCTATTTCGTTTCGCTTGAGCCAGGAAACCTCTGTGTAGGACTCTAAAGACTCGTCAATACGCTGGCAGTAGGTGATGATCATATCAAACACCCACAAGCCGCAAGCGGTCTGCTAAACGTAACGGCCACCCGGGTATTGAGCGATCAGAAGATCGACGAGCAAGCCCGCTCACACTCCTGTGAATTCAACCAGTAACACTTACCGTACAGTCCGGTCTGTTCGTCTGATATGTCCCATATCTCGCCTAGGGATGGTAAACGTCAGACCCCGGTAGCTTGATAAGTCATGCCGACGTAAGGTCCATAACAATCATGAAACTACTGATAACTCTTACCAGTATATCACTGCAACCCTGGCCAGGGATTTCCAGTTATGGCCAGTCGAGCATAGCGCAACATCAACCCCCAATACCGGGAGAGACGAATCCCCTCCTATTGCTCATTGCCTCCATGTGAATCGGGACTGTACCCAAAAACCACCTGTTTGCACGACTCAGTAGAGCCGTGGTAGGGTGGAAATCAAAGCACAGTGGGAGACACACAAGACTCTATGACGATCTCGGGTCAACAGACTAAGTTGTACCAGTGTCACCAGAGAACTGCCATCTGACGTGAGGTATAATACCATCTGGGAGTTCTCGGCGAGTCCGTTCAGTGTACCCAGTCTCCACTGAGCACCCACATACCATCTCTGATGTCAAACACCAATGGATATAGGATCATCCATCGCCCATCACATGGGTCGAGAAGATATACGCTAGTCTACTCTGGAATATCGATGCCCCGTCTCGATATTCCCACGACTAGGAACATTGAAGGATGTACTCATGGACTACCCAGGCCCTACTAGTATGATCTGCATCACAGTCCTGGAAGTCGAGCACAGATCCTAAGGGCTTTATCAACATGTAACAGAGAGACAGAAAGTATACATGTTAAGATAAAGAGCAACCAGATAGCGTACTATCATGTCGAGCAAGAAAGTCCTACCTATATATGTCCCAGCATCCGCTACAATATACATCCAATGTACAGTAATGGCCTCTAAGGCATACATATAACTAACAGAGATCAACCATCTCCATGATCAGGTGACACTGCCTTAGAATATGTCTGGATCACAGATGGGATGGGCGTTCCTTGGCATAAGCCACAACTCCTTTGTCACACAATGGTAGGAACGAAGTTCATCTCATGAACTAAAATACACCCAGACTTCCTCTTTGGTAGCATCTTTGGTAGCGATGTATCGCCTTTATCGTCTAGTATGCCACGGTATCTAGCTTGGAACTCTTCTAATATACCGTCCTTTTACTGAGGGTAAAGACAATGCCTGTGACTGACATTCAGTCGTCCTTATCACCGTGGAACCCTTCCAGTGATTCTCCCCAGGATCGATTGATACCATCTCACTACATCTAGTGAGTATCCTAACATCCTATTAGATCTATCTCATAGATCCAAAACCCAGGATTTAGTAGGTATCACTTTGATCCTATGTGGAGAATCATTGTGATAAGCGGAAATTGACCGAGCATAGCATAGGAAACTCCTTTCCTATCAAGAGTATGTTATCCACGTCTCTACGAGGATCACCACAATACTCCCTACTACCTTTTTGTATATACAAGGTTCATCTACCATTTTGATGATGTCAAACTCTTTGACTAGCACATCAAAATAGACGTTCTAACTCCGCGATGCCTGCTTTATCACATAAAACATCTTGCACACGTTTCCGCTGCTCCCACTGTCTACGAGGCCCTCTGGCTGTGTACTTATAGACGCACTCTTCTAAAACATCATTTAGAAAAGCAGTCATGGTACCCAACAGCCAGATATCGTAGTCATGGTATGTAGCCGTGGCAAGTAGGATCTGGATGGACTTAAGCATAGCTACTTAGAAAAGGTTTCATCATAATCCATACCTGGTCAATGATGCAAACCTTTAACAAGTCTAGCTTTGAAAGTCTTAACTTTTCCATGCACACCAAGTAATCTTCTCAAGATATACTTGCTCCTGATGGGGATTTAACCCTTCAGATAAAGCAACCAAAGTCCATACTTTGTTGGTGTATAAGGATTCCATCTCAGATCGTTAAGCATCCAGCCATTCTTACAGAGTCCCACTCCTGATGGCCTGCTCGAAACTAGTTGGGTCATCATCTCATGATGCAATCCTCGCTCCCACTGTCATAGAGAAACCGAAGTATCTCTCAGGTAGGTGAGGAACCCTACTAGATCGGTGGAGAGGCTGAGGTTCGTTGGTTACTATTGAATCCTTTGGTTCTACCAAATCATCAGCTGCAGTTTGTATAGCTGGAACTCCTTCCAGTTCTACCTCATGTCCACTAATTTCTTCACAAGAAATTCCTTTCACAAAGGTGGCATGCTGAGAAACAAAACATCTTTTGTTCCTCGGTTTGGTAGAAGATATTCCCTTGTGAATGGTTAGGATATCCAACAAACTTCTACAGAACTGACTTTGCCTCGAGCTTGTCCGGATTATGCTTTTAGACATAGGCTGGACAACCCTAAATCTTTACAAACTTAAGATATGGGCTCTTCCCTTTCCATATCTCATATGAAGTGGTAGGCAACTGATTTGATCGGAACCCTATTCAATAGGTATGCAACTTCAAAAGTGCATAACTCCCAAAAGGAAATAGGTAACTCAGTAGTACTCATCATAGAGCACACCTTATCATATAGGGTGTGATTGCTCCGCCCCGATACATCGACATGCTGTGGTGTATGCGGAGGAATAATGTTGAGAGAGAATCTCATTCTTCTTTAGAATAATCTAGGAATTCCGAGCTCAAGTATTCTCCTCCTTGATCGCATCAAAGGACATAATACTTATACCCGTTTTGGTTCTCTACTTCGAACTTATATTCTGTGAATATCTCAAAAGGTTCGGACTTGTGTTTCAACAGGAACATATGTTTGAATTTTGAGAGATTATCAGAGAATGTAATGAAGTACAAAGAACCGGTCTTGGTATGTATAGACAGGGGACCTTCATACATCAGTATGTATCAACCCAAGAGTTCACTAACTCTTTCTCTGTTTCTAATAAACAGAGTTATGGTCATATTATCTCTGTGACATGACCAGCAAGTTTCACAAGATGTAAACTCAAACTAATTTAAATATGCATCTTTATGTAACTTCAGCTAGTCGGGTCATATTGATATGACCTAGTCTACAATACCTCAAGAAGGATTCGTTCATTTCTGAACTGTTCCTCTTGTGTGTGTTCTGTATACTAAGAACTGTAGTTTGATTTAGAACGTCTATGCTTTTAGATAAAATGCCTGAACCGATCAACTCTTGATATAGGAAATGTTCAAAACATTATCCAACAATACAAAATTATATCCTTTCTTTACTAATAAAGAGACTGATATGATGTTGTATATCAGGTTCGGTATCTAAGAACATTCGTTCAGAATCAATGTATTCTGGTAATACAGGGTGATAGTGACCAGCAGACTTGGCTGCAACACTTGCACCGTTTTCTATCTTATGAAACTTATCACCCGTTCTCAGTTCTCTACCTATCCGTAGACCATGTAACAGATTACATATGCGGGATCCTGATCCGGTATCTCATACCCAGGACGTAAAGGATACTGAGAAACAGTTCTCTGTAATGAACACACCCGAAGATGATGCATCAGCATGCACTTTCTTCGTTTGGGCGGCACGGGAATTCTGTTAATCCCCAATTTCCTGCTCTGTCTTATAACAATTATAAGTTGGAGCGGGACCAACGTTCCCCAGCGCAGTATAACAAGTGGGTTCGGTCAATATATCCGTATTATTATCTTGATTAAGGCGTGACATGGTCGCTACCTGGAGAGAGAGAGAGAGAAGAAAACACTCTGCGTGCGCTCTTGCAAGATCAGATTGGTTATATAATATATCTAATCAGGATGGCTCCCACTGTTTTTATCAAATTTTCCTTCAAACCCTAAAAGGAAAGACTAGCCAGGATTAATTACACCCTACAACTTCGCCAATCTTTCAGCCAGGCTAGTGTCGGTACTTTGAGGGAGGTTCCCCGCGCATTCGCACGGACCTAATTAAAGTAAACCTCGTTTTCCCATAGGCGTAACCCCGTTGACACCTTTCTAGACACCTACTTGATCGGCTAATTGTAATGTGTAAAACTCTCCCAGGAGTAACAATTACTCACAGTGGGTATCGAGATCCAACTATCTCATAGAAGGTATGCAATCTCATTACAAATTTCAACACTTGAAATTCCCGATAATATTTTGCCCCTAACCTCCTATGACCTTGACAAAGGCCAACAAACCATTGGATGCTAGTCAAGTTCAACCCGTCATTTCTTGATTGAATTAAACCCACCCGCACAACCCTTGACAAAGGCCAACAAGGTCGTACGACTACCCTAACCCAATCTGCATCATATGCATAAGCAGATAAGCACTAGTCAGCTACCGCACACTACGCCTTGACAAAGGCCAACAAACGCAGCACGAATACTTACTACTACTTATCTGAAATGACGGAGGGCTATGACAGGTTTTTCTGAAAACCTATTGCGTAATGAACTTGATATCGTTGTAGAATCAAATGATTTTAAAATGGAGTGTTTTTTAGGCTTTTACTAGTTTCGCTACAGAGGTCACTCCCGGTGAAGGGATCTCGGCTCTTTCCTCGTCGAATGAGGTGCAGGACATATCACATATATCATTATGCAAAGCAAGAACTAGAAAAGAAATCAAAAGACAAAACCGAGGGGTGTAGCATCTGCCAGTCATTGCTAAAGGGGTCACTCCCGATGAAGGGATCTCGGCCCTTTCCTTATCGAATAAGGTGCAGGATGTTCTACAAGGAACACCGCGATGCAAAGCAAGAACTGTAGCTACCTATTTTTGAAAATTCGATTCCACAACATCTTTTAGGTTTCTTTTCTTTCATTAATCATATTAATGTAGTCCCATCATTTAAGTCACCTAAACATCACAGATAAATACGACGTACACTTATGCCATCCGCATTCGCCTCGATGTCCCCTCGTGCACCGTTAGGTTAGGTAACTAACGACAGAGCGGGGCAAGGCTAGCGCGGGTGTAAAACATAAGTAACGTCTATATAATATATCATATATACTATATACAGTATTTATCACAGCACGTCAAATGATCACATCACAGATATCGCAGCAGAAGAAACATATGAAACATTGGATATACTAGGACGTCCGTGTTTTATTTTGAGCCTCTATAAAACACGGATTTCACGGTCACGACGAATAGCCAAACCCACACCCCTAGACCCCTATGAGAGCGGCAAGCAACCCTTCCAATTCTAGAGTTAGGAGACCCGGACTCGACTCCTTGAGTTGGTCTCCCACTGGACTCTAGAACCCGGTTACTTATGCTCTCCTCCTTGGGTCTATCCTAGTGCGGAAAAGTAAATAATATACAAATGGTGACATCGACCTCATCCCGGAAGTGCCCCAATAAAAGAATATTACATACATTTAATTTTACATGAATGAAAATAAAAACTCTCATCTCACATAAAACCCCCGGCTATTCAGAATGCGACGATCCAATATAAAATATCCAGCAACACATAACATCACATGTCATCAACGTAAGTAAATATGCGCACCCCAATTGTCGTTGACTTATACCAACGAAACCGGCGATAATACATATTACACTTACGGTCGCAGAAAAGAAAGTGTAAAACTACAACAGTTGGAATCCGCAACCTCCTTAGACATCGCATGCCTAACAATTATAAACCCCGCATTTTAGTCTCTATATCGAAAACACTTTTCAATATCAAGTCGGGCAATTCAACAAGATTCCCGATATTCTGATCGGATGCTCGTCGCAAACTTTAGTAGACGGCCGCACCCCTGGATGCCGTCGACGAAGTGCACTAAGGCGGAACACCGCTGCCGCGAGCACCCGAACAGATGCTTTTGGCGACGGGGTTCTCCTACAGTCACTTGGTCGGGGATATGGGGCATGGCTGTCTATTAAGTTTACCCGGCGAGTATCCGCGTACGCTACGTGATTGCGAAGGACTTTTGATCGCATCAAAATTCCGTGGCAACCGATCATTTGAGACTAAACTGCTATGTTTATAACATCTAAATCAGTTATCTCATAACTACTTGTGGATTCCAAATATTGTATCACATTCCAGATAAATAGACAATGTTAAACTTTCCGATCGAATAAACAAACACCCAAGTTTTCCCAAATAGTTCTCAACACTTGAGGGGAGTTTAAAAACATCCATCACATGCCACAGTACCAATGGTCCAGCCGTAGAAGGGTCAAGCCAACGCCTCATATGTGGCACGCCGTACTGCCCCAAACCTTAAGGTTCAAAAGGCAGTTCAAGACGGTCACATAATCGAGTTAAGGTTTGTTGTCTTCTAGAGGGTCCATCGCGTAACTTGCACGATCTAGATGTTCTTAAACAAACGGAAAAATCCAACACTTGGAAATTTTCCGGGTCGGGAAAAAATGAGTTATTGATATCCGTTCGAACTTTTTAACACGTTCTAAATATCCGGAAAACAAAACGAAATTAAATATTCCGATCGAATCAACGAATACAAAATAAACCCCAGAATACTCAACACTTGAGTCAGAATAAAACATACCCAGAAAAATGCAGGAATATTAATGGACATTACTGCAGAAAGAACCGTCCCCAATACTCTTACCCTGCTGCGGAACCGCCGCCAATGGTGGCTTATTGCCGCGGTTCCGCAGCCACGTGGAGGAATTGGGGGCTCGTTTTTCATGGTAATTCTTATAAAACCCTGCTGAATTTTTTAGGTATTTTTAATTCAGAAAAATCCCAGATTTCAAAAATTTTCCAGAGAGGGGTATAATTTGACGTATCGGGGTTCGTTCGGAATTATAACTTCGTAAACACATCGCCTAATGCTCTAGCTAGGCTCTGATACCACTGTAGGGTTACTAGGCACTCTAATAAGGATCTACAAGGCATCAAACATGCCGGATTAAAATTTTAGCCGTGCCGAATAACTCTAAACAAGATCTTTGCTAGAAAATTAGGGTTTCAAGTGCAAGTTAAACTCATTAACTCTAAGTGAATACGAAATACAACCTTTGTAGATCGGTCCTTCACTTCTTATGCTCCTTGTAGTAGTCCCTCCGCTGCGATGATCGAACTCCCGGACTCTCGGACGGCTCCATGAGAAAGTTGCAACGGGATTGCTTGAAGTCTTCGAGGCCGAAGATGATCTACGTCGTGGTAATACGAACTCAAGCTTCTACTTCACTAACCAAAGAATTAGTGAAGCAAACACCCTAAACTAAAGTGCTAGTCTAGTAGAGGATGGTGAGATAGGAAATGGGTACACTTTAGAATTTCTTTTCTCACTTTGGTTCTCTCTCTTTTTCAAACCCTATCATGAATATGAAGGAGGAAGCAGATGAACTCAAAAATGAGAAAGGATAATGATCAAGAGAGAGCATGAGCTAACCATGGTGAGTGAGTATCATATACTAACTCATGTAGAGACATTACCATAGGTAATCATAGTGGTTAGGTTAACTAATATCTTAAGTAAAACAAAACTAGTGGACTAAGTCAAATGCAAACAAAAGCTTCGTGAAGCTTCATGCATTTGTGCTCATTATCCATTGTTTTAGAATTACTTTAAATATAAAACCTAATACTATAATAAGTATGGTATAAGTCTTATACACCCATGTAATGTGTATCAACAACCATGATACAATTTGTACACTAATAAATATATATCACATATATATTAACTTGTGTACAAGTGAGAAAAAATAAATGCTTAAGTGAACCAATGTTAGTTAATGTAAATTAGTATATCACATATACAATTATACACTAAATTATTAAATCAACACTTGACTTAATAATCCGGTTATATCACATATAACCGACTAACATCCAATGTATCGACTTATCGAATCAATACTTGATTTGATATCCCGGTTATATCGCATATAACCGATCGATACAAATATCGCGAGAATAGAATACGGTATCACATACACGCATTATTCTCGGTCCCGCACATATCACATATGCGCTCCTATTTCATTTTGCCTGAGCCAGTACAACCTCTATGTAGGACTCTAAAGACTCGTCAATAAGCCGGCAGTAGGTGATGATCATATCAAGCACCCACAAGCCGTCAACGGTACTAGCTGGACGTAACGGCTACTCGGGTATTGAGTGATCAGAAGATCAGCAAGCAAGCCCACTCCAACTCCTGTAAAAGCCTGATAGTGACACTACCGTACAGTCCGGTCTCCTCGTCTGATATGTCGCATATCAAGTCTAGGGGTGGTAAACGTCAGACCCCAATAACCGATAAGTCATGCCGATATGAGGCTCATAACGGGTCGAGAAACTACTGGTAACACTTACCAGTAAATCTCTAAACCAGCCCTGGCCAGGGACTTCCCTGTTATGGCCAATCGAGCATAGCGCAACATCAACCCCCAATACCGGGAGAGACGAAACCCCTCCTATCGCTCATTGCCTCCATGTGACTCGGGACTGTACCCAAAAACCACCATTTTGCACGCCCTCTTGGACGTGGTAAGGTGGAAATCAAAGCACAGTAGGAATCACACAAGTCTCTATGACGATCTCGGGTCTACAGACTAACCTGTACCAGTGTCACCAGAGAACTGCCATTTGACGTAAGGTATAATACTATCTGGGAGTTCTCGGCGAGTCTGTCCAGTATACCCAGTCTCCACTGAGCACCCGTATATCATCTCTGATGTCAAACACCAATGGATATGGGATCATCCATCGCCCATCTGTATGGGTCGAGAAGGTATACGCTAGTCTACTCTGGTATATCGATGCCCCGTCTCGATACACCCACGACTAGGGACCTTGAAGGATGTACTTATGGACTACCATGTCCCCACTAGTATGATCCGCATCATAGTCCAGGTAGTCAAGTACACATCCTAAGGGCTTTACCAACATGTAACAGAGAGACAATCAGTATACACGTTAAGGTAAAGAGTAACCAGATAGCATACTATCATGTCGAGCAAGAAAGTCCTCCCTATATATGTCCAAGCATCCACTACAATATACATCTCATGTATAGTAATGGCCTCTATGGCATACATATAACTAACACAACTCAAGAAAAACCCTAGATGCCCAAGGTCATTAAAATCCAACTTTGATGGGTCCAAAGTGTAGAGGGTGAAGAGGGGATCAACTTTAATAAAAGGGGTTTAGGGTTTGGATGAAGAATTTGAGATGATCTCTTGGGGTGAAGGTGGAGGGAAGCTTGAGGAAGGAGGAGGTGGGGAAAAATGGAGAAAACAAATGGGGGGGTTGAGGATATAAGGCAGCCCCCTTTCTCTCACTCTCTTATTCTCACTCTCTTTCTCTTTTACTCTTTTGCCCTTTCTCATTTTCTTTTCTTTTCTTTTTAATACCAAAACACATAATACCCTAAAAAATACACAAGGAAACAACGTGTAATCAAAACGTAACATGACATGGTGCACTAGTCATGCAAAACTGTAGAAACACGGATTTGGCTTAATCGCGATTAGCAGTGCACTATTCGGGTTTTGTCCAAACTGCATAAAATAAACTTTTAAAAATTCCGAATCTGATAAATATATTTTTAAATGAATAAATCATTTTAATTTTCAATTATTTTACAACTATTGGTATATATTTATACCCTTTTTCGAAAACCCTAATTTCGCAAATCGGTCAGTTTTCGAGAAATATATTATTTTAATATTAAATTCCAAAAATAATATTTTATATTTTCTGAAATGTTACAGGATATTATATTACAAAGCTGCTTGGTACAAAATAATATGGGTTCAAAACCAATATACAACCCGATGGCAACCCCAGATGATACTCTTCCACTGAAACTGCATGTATATTGGAACCATTTCCAACCCGGAGAGTATGATCACCTGTCTTCAAAATTCTGCTATTTCTCAGCCCCTGCACAGAATTGCAGATATGAGAAGCCAAACCGGTATCCAATACCCACGAAACAGAGTTTATAGAGAAACAGTTTTCAGTTACGAACACACCTGAAGCTGAAGCATCCCCATGCTTCTTTTTCTTCAGACTAAGGTACTCAGTACAGTTCCGCTTCCGGTGTCCGTCTTCTTGCAAAAGAAATATTCTCCTTTTCCCGACTCCGCAGCTTTGGATTTGTCTTTCCCCTTTGCCTTCTTGATTCCACCTCTCGGCTTGGTGGATTTCTTCTTGTTCTTTCCCTTGGCCTTGGCTTTTGGGATAGAAGAGGAAGATTGTCCAACAAGCAGGGAGGGAGACTTCGCCTTAAGCGCGCTTTCCATATTTCTCAACATATTGAGAAGTTCGGGTAGTGATTTCTCCATATTGTGTATGTTGAAGTTCACCACGAAAGGAGCAAAGGCAGAGGGAACAGACTGTAGAACAATATCAGTATATTGCCCGTTATCCATTGTCCATCCGAGGCCCTCAAGCTCTTCAACAAGAGCTATCATCTTCAAGACGAGGTAAAACAATCATTTTGTTTAAACTAACATCGACTAAATTTACGGATCTTTGCTAAACCCTAACTAACAACTATCTAGAAGTGATTAGCTACTATGATAGAAGATTATACCTAGAGATTCAAGTCCTTCTTGTCTTTGTAGTTCATCTCCTCGTCGGCCTCCTCGATGTGATAGAAGATCCACCCGAGAGCTCCTTCTCCAAGCTTTCACCTCTCACTTGAGGTAACTATGTGGCTATGAGTGCTAATCAAAGTAACCTAGAGGATATAGAAGAGGATTAGGGATCTATTAGTCTTGCTAACCCTAGGATCTCAACACATGAGAGGATTAGGGTTAGTTCTTTGAAGAGAGAGAGCTTGAGGAGAGAGAAGGTGTGAGTGAGAATGATATGAATAATATCTCATTTGTGAATATATGAAGCATGATAATTATTAAATGAATAACATATGATAATATCAACCATGCTTCATTAACTCACTATGTGTGAATCATCTCATGAGTCATTAAGCAATAAATGCTTCATTAACTCATTTGGATGAATCACACCATGAGCCACTAATCCATTTAATGCAAATTCCACCTAAGCTCTCCACCTCATCTTTTTTCTAGAAGCTTCTTGACAAATTACGAGAATGCCCCTCATATCCGTGAAAACACGGAAATACTGAGACTGTATAAATCCAATAATCCAATACTAGAATCTGGCTTAAACTAAAGCCCGCTAGTAAAAACTGTCCGAACATCGTACGTGCATAAAAACACGTATGCGTCGGAACCCTGTCGTAAAACCATACGACCTCTATATCATTTTGCCTGAAGCAGGGAAACTCTCTGTGTGGGACTCTAAAGTCTCGACACTACGCTGGCAGTGGGTTTAACCACAGACCGCAAGCGGCACTAGCTGTACGTAACGGTCCCCAGGTAGATGTCGATAAGAAGGCTGATGAGGAAACCCATCCGAACTCCTAATGATCCTGATGTGACAATATCCGTACGGTCCGGTCTGTTCGTCTAAGACTATAGCATATCAGGCATAGGGGGCGGCAAGCGTCAGTCCCCTAAAAGCTGTATAAGTCGTGTCGGAGTGAAGCCCATTACACCTTGAGAAGCTACTGGAAATCCTACCAGTAAATCTCGTTTGCCCTGGCCAGGGACTTTACGTAATGGCTCTCCAAAGACAGCGCGATATCAACTCCCAATACCGGGAGAGACGAATCTTATCTAACCGCCACTACCTCTAAGTGCTTCGGGACTGCACCCAACTGCTACCTGTTTGCATGACTCCTTTGAGCCGTGGTAGGGTAGCAATCTAAGAACAGTGGGAACACACTCGAGACGAAGCAGCAGTGTCAAGTCTGTGGACTATGCTGTACTCATGTCACCTGGGAACTGTTAACTGACGACGGGTATAATACCAACCAACAGTTCCCTGCGAGTCCTGTCTTGTATACCCGTAACCCAACGAGCACCTGTATACTATCTCCAGTACAACGTACTGATGGCTATGGGACAGACCATCTCCCCAACTGGGATAAGAAGCGTACACACTTTCTACTCCGGAGTATCGATGCCCTGTCTCGATAATCCTACGACTAGGGACCTGAAAAAGGATGTGCTTGTTGTTAGTTTATATGCCCTAGAGGCCATTACTGTATCATACTAGTTTGTATATTACTTAATGTAAGCTTGAGATATTCACAGTTGTATAGACAATCTTGCTCAAAATGGTAGTATGCTACTTAGTTTGTTTCTACTTTAATATGTGCATGTATTTCTTTTAGCATATCGCTTATACATATTAGTGGAGCCCTTAGGATCTTTTCTTGATTACCAGCATTGTGATGGCAGTCACACTAGTGGGGGCTGGGTAATCTACAAGCACATCCTTATACAGGTCCCTAGTCGTAGGATTATCGAGACAGGGCATCGATACTCCGGAGTAGACTAGCGTTTGCGTTTCTCATCCCAGCAGGGGAGATGGTCTGTCCCACAGCCATTAGTACGTCGTACTGGAGATAGTATGCGGATGCTCGTTAGGTTACAAGTACACTGGACAGGATTCGCTGGGAACTGTTGGTTGGTATTATACCTATCGTCGGTTATCAGTTCCCAGGTGACATGAGTACAGCTTAGTCCGTTGACTTGACACTGCCACTTCGCCTCGAGTGTGTTCCCACTGTTCTTAGATTGCTACCCTACCACGACTCAAATGAGTCGTGCAAACAGGTAGTAGTTGGGTGCAGTCTCGAAGCACTTGGAGGCAGTGACGGTTAGACAGGATTCGTCTCTCCCGGTATTGGGAGTTGATATCGCACTGTGTCTAGGAGAGCCATTACACAAAGTCCCTGGCCAGGGCAAGCGAGATTTGCTGGTAGTGTTTCCAGTAGTTTCTCAGGGTGTTCTGGGCTACACTCCGACATGACTTGTACCGCTATTAGAGGACTGACGTTTACCGCCCCCAGGACCGACATGCGATACTCTCAGACGAACAAACCGGACTGTACGGAGATTGTCACATTCAGGCTCAGTAGGAGTTCGGATGGGTTCACCTCATCGGTCTTCTTGTCGGCATCTACCTGGGGACCGTTGCGTATGTTCATACCATAATATTGCATTATTATATTCCCCATTCTTATTCTTTTTATAAATAAACAGGTGCTTTTGACTCATGTCTGCTACATATTACAGGTTACAGGTTCTTGGAGCAAAAACAGTGAAAACGATGAAAAGACGATGCAAAAGTGGACTTTGACCAACAAACAGAAGACTCTTGATCAAGCCTACATCAAAGATAAAATTCATAAAGTACAAGGCAATGCAAGGTCCAAGATTACAAAGCGAACGGTTTAAAGTCCACCGCAATTATTCACTGGAGATCTGGAAGAAACATAGAAGCTATTTTAATAAAAGAACCAAATAATAAGGAAGTCCAAAGACAGAAGAGCCCAAAAAGGAAATTTCAAGGCCCAATACTTCATTTTAAAGAGACAGAGACATAAAATTTTACCAAAGCTTGGAGTCTACTTTGACCAGGTCTTCCTAAGGATATTTTGGTAAATGTAGACGTGCGAATCAATTGTAACCTAGGGTTTCCTATAAATAGGAACTCTAAATCATTGTAAAGGCTATACCTCCCTTCATTAATAAAATTCAGATTTTATTTGGAGAGCATCAATTTGTAAGTTCTTTATTTTCTGCCCTAGGTTAAATTTCTATTCTTGCCCTAGTTAAATTTAATTCCTTGCCCTAGTTAGATCTTTTATTCTCTACCCTAGATAAATGTTCTTCAATTCCCTAATGAGCGAGTAGTCTCCTCGCTTGTTAGGGTTAGATTTGGGGAAGGTTTGAGAGATGAAGATCTCTCACCCCTTTCTTACCCATCATATATAATCTATAAGACTCCATGCATACACGCACACATCGCGCCCTACGGCACCCTATCCCTCGAGGTAGCGGTGATACCGTAGTATAAAAGCCCGGTTGCGTGCGTTTTCCATGGAGGTTAGGGTAAGGATCTCTAAAGGAAGGACAAGAACCTAGAGGAAGGAACACCTTCCCGAATGGATCTAATCCCCTTTATTGATAATTACCATAACTCCTCTTAGATCCTAATTTGGGTATAGAAAGCATTGAGATTTATTTGCATTTCCAAACCATTCCTAAACCTAACCCTAGCAAGATTTACATCTAGATTAATTTAGTTTTTAGATAGATTTAGTTTTAGATTTAATAATCAATTCGAACACCCTTTGGAATTAACTCGTAAGAGCGATTAGGAGATTCACAACATCCCTGTGTACCGACCCGTATTCACCGGCTAGCTGCAAAGCGACGCCGTTCTTGATTGCGGTAATAGATAGTTTTTGAGATCAATCAAATGGCGCCTGTCCAACCACCCACTTCCTACCTGTCCTACCCGACTTTCCCACCGTCACTAGACACTGTTTCTACACAGCCTTTTGGGAGTTTCACATATCCAAACAATTTCGAATCTTTTACCGAAACCCCCTCACCACCCAAGTCTAGTTTGGAAGAGTCGTTGGAGGCTTATAGCAACAAACAAAATGATTAGGAATGTGGATGCGTCCGTAGCCGCCCTTATACAACTTAGTGAACCGGTAGCTAGTTTTCCACTAGCTCCAAATTTTTCAATGTATGAGGAGGCGGTTGGACAAAGGGAGAATTTGAGAGGAGCGAGTGAGTTCTACACATTCCCAAATCAGACCTACCCTTATCCAATTGAAACCCACAACTCCGGTTTTCCATCGATTGCCCCAAATAGTTCACCAGTTGAAAATAAAACATCTAACGAGTTGTGTGACTTTGTAGTGCTTGATTTGCCAGATTGTGAGGAACCCCTTTCGAGTGAAACCACACCTAATCCGTTTGACCTTTACACCTCCACTCTAGAACCTAAATCGATAAATATCCATTCTTTTGATGAGGTGTCAAAAAATATTGATTTTCACTTGATTGAGGATATAGACGCCGGGAATATTTTGGATGATGAACCAGTAGATTTGAATGAAATTTTATGTCCAATTCATCATCCCGAGTCATTAAATGTTTCTCTCGAAGTTCATATGCGTCTTGATTTTGATGATAATGGCATGGATGAGTTAACTATTGAGGAGACTTATGAGGTTAGTATTGAGGAGAGTCTTGAGGATAATATTGAGGTTGAACCATTTTTGTTTGATATGTCGGATTTTCCAATTCATCCTCCTGAACCTTTAACAGTTATATCACCCTCCCTCATTTCCATCGTTCTGACCACGCACAAGATCACGCTTGAAGACTGTGAGCTTGAAAAATTTTCCTTTGAATTTGACACAGTTCTCCCAGCCGATAACACTTATGAGTGTTTCACTTTTTCGGACGATGTTGATGTCTCACCGCCCGAATTTGAGTCATTTGAATTTTCAGATAAGTTAGTTGAACCATTAGACTCAGTTGCTTACAGTCGTTTCAAACCATTGATGGAATCTTTCCAGTTCGAGACAATTTACTATGGTGAGAATGAGACTATCCCTAATTCACTCCCTTTCGTCCTTCCTATCGTTCCGACCTTACAAGAGACCGTTACGCTTTCATCTCCAATACCAAATTCGGCGTACCAATGCCTTCTTGCGAATCTTGAGGGATTTGACCCCATTTCACGACGAGTTGACAGATTAGCACAATCACTTTTAACACATCGGTCATAACAAATTGCGCTAATTTATTCACTCGATTTACACCTTCAAGATCGTACTCCACTTCTTTCTCTTTTCCGCCATTCTTCTCCCCCACCGAGACCGTAATTCTACCTCCACATGGTCTCGTGTGCTTCTCATCTCTTTTCTTTCCACTCCATTCTTTCACCAACTCGACCATTACCACGATAAGATTTTTGAATGGTTGGTGCTAACCTTTGGCTTGTGTAAGGCCAAGCTTAAGTTTGGGGGGAACCTTGTTGTATATATGTACATATATTATTTGTTTTCTTTTTCTATAAAAAATAAATTTTTTTTTTAAAACATTAAAAAAATTTAAATTTTTTTATAAATAAATAAACAGGGGAGTGCCGACAATTTTGACCCTCTTGGTGTGGCATGACAGTGAGGACACTGTCAAGTTTAAGTTTGGAGGTATGCTCGGTACGTCTTCTTCCTTCGCATTCATATGTATATTTTTGCATTTGCATATTTATTTGAAAACCTATAAAAATTTCAAAAATTATAAAAATTATTGTATTCAATTTTGGCCTAATTGACTTGAGTTTGACAAATAGGTTAACTGGCTAGGAAAAACTAGATCTTAGATTTAGTAAATTAAAAACCCTAAAAATAAGCTTCCTTAAAGTTTAACGGTAGAAAGTATATGTTTTTGTAGTTTATTTAGAAATAGGCAAATTGTGAGTTCAGTTCTCGGGCTAAGTCGAAACAAAGGAAAAGTATTGATGTTCTTATTAGAGTTTAAGTTTGAAAAATAGTTCCTAGCTTAAGTCTAGATTCTGAAAATGTATACCCTACAATTTGCACAATCACGCACCTTGAAACTTGGAATAGTAGAAGAGACCTTGAAATGCTCTTGTCTAAAGTCCTTAGTACGAAGAAAATGAAAAAAAAATGTGAATAAAGAAAAAAAATGAACACTGGTTTTTGTGATAACTTAAGGCTGCAAAAATAGAAAAATATTTAGCGAGGGTGCTTCATCACCTAGTGCCTTAGACCAACTGGTTTGGAAGTCACTGCTAAAAGCCTTGGGTGTTGCAAGACTAGGAATTACGCTTTAAAGTGCATACACGTTTTGTAATCGGTCGTTGGTACCTCAAGAAGTATTAACGATCGCATGAAGGATGTGTAAGAAAAATTCATTTAAATTCACCAATTAATTAGTGTTTTGGACAACGGACAAGGGTATGATTGCTTGATTTGAATTTCCAAGTGTAGGGGTGATTTATACACACACGTGGGGATATGTGATTGGAGTTTAGATGAGAGATAGGAGTGAAGAATAGAACTTGTATCTTCAGTAGAGTTGATAAAAATTCCTAAGTGGAGATGGAACCCTAGAAGGAAAACTTAAGAGATGCCGAAAGCTAAGTAAATCTACAGGATATATATAATTTTAAGTTAAATGATAAGGAAGTGTGAAGAATATGGGTGGATAATTTACAAGTAGAAGATAATAGAATTCCTTGTTAGAAAACCTAATTGGAAAACAAAAGTCGAAAAAGCCAAATTGATAGGATTTTGTGGGTAGTATCCGCTGAAAACCCTCAGGAGACCACACTCCTCCTACTAGGGACACCTAAAGGTTTAACAGCTTGTTGCACGAGCTCAGTGCAATCGTGTTTCCCTGCGAAAGTGCGGTTAGTTTTTTTGTAGAGAATAAAAAAATAAGTTTGCTCGAGAACGAGCAAAAGATAAGTTTGGGGGTATTTGTTCATACCATAATATTGCATTATTATATTCCCCATTCTTATTCTTTTTATAAATAAACAGGTGCTTTTGACGCATGTCTGCTATATATTACAGGTTACAGGTTCTTGGAGCGAAAACAGTGAAAACGATGAAAAGACGATGCAAAAGTGGACTTTGACCAACAAACAGAAGACTCTTGATCAAGCCTACATCAAAGATAAAATTCACAAAGTACAAGGCAATGCAAGGTCCAAGATTACAAAGCGAACGGTTAAAAGTCCACCGCAATTATTCACTGGAGATCTGGAAGAAACATAGAAGCTATTTTAATAAAAGAACCAAATAATAAGGAAGCCCAAAGACAGAAGAGCCCAAAAAGGAAATTTCAAGGCCCAATACTTCCTTTTAAAGAGACAGAGACATAAAATTTTACCAAAGCTTGGAGTCTACTTTGACTAGGTCTTCCTAAGGATATTTTGGTAAATGTAAACGTGCGAATCAATTGTAACCTAGGGTTTCCTATAAATAGGAACTCTAAATCATTGTAAAGGCTATGCCTCCCTATGCCTCCCTTCATTAATAAAATTCAGATTTCATTTGGAGAGCATCAATTTGTAAGTTCTTTATTTTCTGCCCTAGGTTAAATTTCTATTCTTGCCCTAGTTAAATTTAATTCCTTGCCCTAGTTAGATCTTTTATTCTCTGCCCTAGATAAATGTTCTTCAATTCCCTAATGAGCGAGTAGTCTCCTCGCTTGTTAGGGTTAGATTTGGGGAAGGTTTGAGAGATGAAGATCTCTCACCCCTTTCTTACGCATCACATATAATTTATAGGACTCCATGCATACACGCACACACCGCGCCCTACGGCACCCTATCCCTCGAGGTAGCGGTGATACCGTAGTATAAAAGACCGGTTGAGCGCGTTTTCCATGGAGGTTAGGGTAAGGATCTCTAAAGGAAGGACAAGAACCTAGAGGAAGGAACACCTTCCCGAATGGATCTAATCCCCTTTATTGATAATTACCATAACTCCTCTTAGATCCTAATTTGGGTATAGAAAGCGTTGAGATTTATTTGCATTTCCAAACCATTCCTAAACCTAACCCTAGCAAGATTTAGATCTAGATTAATTTAATTTTTAGATAGATTTAGTTTTTAGATTTAATAATCAATCCGAACACCCTACGAAATTAACTCGTAAGAGCGATTAGGAGATTCACAACATCCCTGTGGACCGACCCATACTCACCGGCTAGCTGCAAAGCGACGCCGTTCTTGATTGCGGTAATAGATAGTTTTTGAGATCAATCAGCGTACAGCTAGTACCACTTGCGGCCTGTGGTTAAACCCATTACCAGCGTAGTGTCGAGTCTTTAGAGTCCCACATAGAGAGTTGTTCGCCTTTGGGCAAAATAAAGTAGAGGTCGCATGGTTTTGCGACGGGGTTTGTTCACATCCGCGCACTTGTGCACGTTCGGTGTCCGGGCAGTTATTACTAGCGGGCTTTGGTTTAAGCCAGTTCCTAGTATTTGTTTTGGGATTGGTTTTGTCTCATTGTATTCGTGTTCCTCGGAACACAGATGCGGGTGTGTATGCACAGTTGACAGAGGCAGAGGAACCACATTAGGGTTGTTGACCATTGACTTTTTCTAAACTCTAATGAGAATGAGAAATATGATTAATAATATTAATTAAGGATAATTGTGCCATGGTTGAGGTTGGGTTGACCATTTGACTTTTGTTGACCATTTGACCATGATCATTTCTTTTGCAAGTTGCTTCTTGAAGCTTGCAATTAGCATTAAATGTGAAATGATAATGGTCACTTCAACTAACCATCACAATTTTCTTTAGTTATTATTATTATTCTCATATTCTCTCATATGAGAGCATGGTTGTTATTTTTCTCTCACTCTCTCTTGCTCTTTCTCTCTCATGCTTTGCTCTCCCTCTTCCTCTCTTAAAGCTCTCTTCTTTCATGTGTTGAAAAACATGAGCTTTGTGAGATAAAACCATCAAGACACCTCTCTACTCATTCTAGGGTTCTTAGCCTGGCAAGCCAAGAACTCTAGTTACTTCTTGGTTGAGGTAGGAGCTCAAGGTAGAGGCCTTCGGGTGGATCTTTCTTCGGCAAAGAGAAGACAACGAGGAGGAGCCGTCTACACCACTCCAAGGAGCTAGCAACAAAGAGGACCACAACAAGAAGAGAAGGAGTTCAAGAACTAGGTATAACCATCTTACCTAGTAGCTAAAACTTTTAGTTAGTTTGTTAGTTTTTGTTTAGCAAAGATCCTCTAATTTTAGTCCATGTTACCTTGTGTTAAAAATCCATTTTTTACCTATTCCGCCTCCCCGTAATCACCGGGGTGGGTAACGTGGACTTACAGTGGTATCAGAGACTAGCTAAACATCAACTGACATGTTAGTAATGTGTTTAGAACTTTGATCCGAAAAAAAATCACAAAATACATCAAAATCTTGTGCTTTCTGCCCTTTTTAAAAACAAGTCTAAAAATATTTCCACACACCTGAAAAATACGTGCAGGGATTTTTAGGGGCACCTAAGAAAAACGAGCCCATGACTCGGTCAGACTGTCGCAGAAGCGCGGCGAAACCAAACGTTTCGCCGCCGATCCGCGGCCGAGTCAACTCGGTCGCGACTCATTTTTCCTGCAGTGTGTTCAGACTGATGTTTTGTGATTTTTAAGATGATTTGTTTTTGCCCAGATTCTTCACAGAACAGTATTGTATTTGGGGTAGTTTCAAATTGGAATATTGATCAAAATTCTATAAACTTTAGCTAATTGGTTATATCTGTAATGTGATATATGTACTAAACGTCGACTAATCGCTATACGTCGATTAGTGGGAGTTGTGCATATCTGTGATCTGTAATGTTGGATTGTGTATATGAACTTGTTGGATTGTCGCGGATGAATAGCCGGGGTTGTGAGATGAGATTTTCTTTACCTTTCATTTGATGTAAATTGTAAATTGATGTAATATTATTTTTATGGCCGCACATCCGGGTTGAGGTTGTAGCCGCCATTGTATAGTATTTCTTTTACTGTTTTTGCTCCTAGGATAGACCCAAGGCGGGGTGCACAAAATACCGGGTATTTTGAAGTGCCGAGTGGCCTACTCACGTTGTTGAGGGAGGTTGCTTCACTTCGGGTACTTGGCGGGTAGTTTTCCGCACCCGTAGGGGTCTAGGGTGGGGTTTGGCTATTCATCGCGACCGTGTAATCTGTCTTTCATTGCAGGCTCGAACGAAACGCGGATTCCTAGCATATCTGATGTGTTCATCTGTGATCTGGAATGGCTATCATTGCATCTGACGAATGTATATATCTATATATGATATCTAGTAGGCGTTGCTTATGTTTTGCATCCGCGCTAGTCCAGCCCCCGCTTTGTCGTTAGTTAAGTAACCTAACGGGTGATGACAGGCCCCAGTGGTGAATGCGGATGGCATAAGCGTACGTTATATTTTCATTGTTTTTTGCAATGGTAGGATTAATTGATGGGATACATTAAATTAATGCAAAGAAAACAAACCAAAGTTAAATCGTTGGAACAATTTCAAAACCACTCGGTTTTTTCCAAAACAGAAAACTTTTAAAAACGCTGGGCTTAAACCACTCCTTTTAAAAGCTATCAGGTTCCTTCGATTATATCAAGTTCACTACGTTCACGGTTTCGCCAAAACCATTCGTAGCCCTCCGTCATTTCGTATGGATAGTCAATAGTATTCAAGCTATGTTTGTTGGTTAAACTCAAGGCATAGTGATTGGTAGCTATTGGATATTCATATATAGCATAGATAGATGCGTTGGTTTGGGACAGTCGTACTGCCTTGTTGGCCAAAGTCAAGGGTAGGTACGTGTGGGTTCAAATTAACCTGGATAATGATGGGTAGAACTTGACATGTGACTTATGATTTGTTGGCCAAAGTCAAGGTCATAAGAGCATGGGGCAAAAATCCACATCGGGAGTTTCAAAAGAAACTGAAACTTGCTAGTGTTGCATACCATTTGGAGTGTGATGATTTTGGTAGGATTCCTTCAGCTTTATCACACGATGATATTTGGATCCCGATCCTTCTGTGAGTATATGCTACTCCTTGGGAAACTTTCTCACTTAACGATCAATGCTATAAACCAAGTAGGTGTATAGAAAGGTGTTAGCGGGGCTACGCCTACAGGGAAAAGAGGTTATTTAATTAAGGAACTTCGCGAAAGCGTCGTAAAACCTCCCTCGAAGTACCGACACTAGCCTGGCTGAACGGTTAAGCAAGTATTGTACGGTGAGATTGATCCCGACTAATTCTTCTTTTATGGTTTGAGGAAGGATTCGAGAAACAGTGGGAGCCATCCTGTTTAGACAAACTAAAAACCACTCTAAACTTGCAAGAGCATCATGCTAAAGTGTTTCTTCTCTCTCTCCTAATTGCAGCGACCAAACATCATGACCGGCCTTAAGTTACTACTAGATAAGAATATACTGACAGGGCCAAACTACAAAGATTGGCTCAGGAATGTCAAAATGGAAATCACTTATGACAAGTTGGGATATCTCCTTACCACTAAAGCCCCCGCCGTCCCAGGTCCCAAATCCAGTGTCGCGGATAAGGAAATCTGTAAGACCTAGGAAATTGACTGCGTGAAGGCCAAGTGTCTCATGCTTGCCTCTATGGACAATGAACATCAGAGGAGGCACGAGAATATGGACCTTGAATCCATATTTCCCTATACTAAGGATCTTCATGGAGAGCAATCCCTTATTGCCAGATATGAAACCTCGAAAACGTTGTTTTCAACGAGGTTGGCCGTCGGATCATCTGTAGCAGAACACGTGCTTAAGATGATTGGTTACATTGAGGAGCTCGCGGACCTCGGGACCACGTTAGAGAACGAGCTCTACACTGACTTGATTCTCCAGTCCTGTAGCGTTTTGAAAATCGTTTCGGTGAAATTTCGGAAAATCGGTAAAATAAGGGGGTTTTCTGTAAAAAGTCAAAATGCAAATATCTTATTATAAAAATTAAATATACATATTCTAGCTATATAAATGCTAGTATTTGGTGTTTATTGAGCCACTGGTGAAATTTCAAATTTTCTGAAATAAAAAATTATTTTATTATTATTTTAAGCCGTCACTAATACATTTAATTAGGGAAAATTACAAATTGGAATGAATTGAAACAAATTTTGTGCATCATAACACATTAAACATAATTTTAACATGTTGTTTTTGAAACAAAATGAATCTGCAAAACGGTGTTAGAAATTATTGAAGAAAAAAAGGCTTTTTTGGTGAAATTAGCGAAAACTTGCAATTTGGTAACTTTAGGGGTTCTTTTTGCATGGAATTTTCTTGTACTCTCTCTCACCCATCCTCACCCACTCATGGCTGGCCCCACCACCACCAACAGCAGCCCACTCACTTTCCCTCTCCTTTTTACTTCTTTTATGTGAAAAGAATGGTTAAAATAAATGTTTTTTTATATGTTCATGTAGGTAGGGGTATTATGGTAATTGGGAGGGGCTTTGACTTAGTTTTTTCTTCACACCATTCCCTCACAACTCCCCACTTCCGCCCATGGCCGAAAATGACCAGCAGCATGTAGGGTTCCTAGGCACCCTAATGAGGTCTCACAAGGCATCGAACATGCCATTATAAAATTTTACGGTGCCTACAAACCCTAAACTACGGATCGTTTGCTAGATTTCTAGATGAAAAGGCTAACTAGTTAACACTTAACTATGAGAATACGGATATACAACCTTTGTAGATCTGGTGCTCCACCTCCATAGCTCCGCAACGAAGTCCCCTCGGCTGTCCAAATCAAATCCGGGCTCTAGCGTCGGCTTCATCGGAGAATGGACGGGCTAGGTCGTCGACGACGTGCCGAAGATGATCTACGTCGAAGCATCACTAGATCAAGCTCCACCTTCACCTAGTCTTGAAAACTTGTGAAGGAAACACACTCTACTACTTGGCAAGAGGTAGAGGATGAAGAAATAGGAAGTGGGTAGACTTTAGTTTTGGATTTCTCACTCTAATTCATCAATCACCATTGATGAAGTCAAGGTTTCTTCTTTGGTTCAAGGAAGAAGAAGAAGAATATTATGATAAGATTAATTAGAAAAGAAAAGAAAAACCATCCTTATCATAATAGTAACTATGATTATGTGTAGAGAATTGACCAAGGTTAAAGGAATGGTTAGGGTTAAGGTTTCATGAAGCTTCCACTAAACAACAAAAAAAGCCACCATTCTTTTCTCCTTTTTCCATCTATTTTCCAAAATGAATAAATAGATAAATAAATGAGAAAAGGATATAAAACCCTAATCATAAGTTTAACCATGGTTTAATTCTTTACACTTAACCAAGTAAACATGTATCATCAAACATGATACAATAAAATGCACAAAAAGTATATCACATATACAACTTGTACATCCAAGTGAGAAAATCCTTCTAAAGTGAACCGATACTAGTTAATGCAAAGTAATATATCAAATATATATAATTATACATTAAATCATTAAATTAACACCTGATTTAATGATCCTGTCATATCGCATATAACCGACTAATATCAACAGCAACATCTGATCGAATCAACACTTGATCCGATAACCCGGCTATATCGCATATAACCGATCAATGTCAAAAATCGCGAGAATCAAATACAGTATCACATACTGGTATCATTCCCGGTCCCACACATATCTCATATGCGCTCCTATTTCGTTTCGCTTGAGCCAGGAAACCTCTGTGTAGGACTCTAAAGACTCGTCAATACGCCGGCAGCAGGTGATGATCATATCAAGCACCCACAAGCCGCAAGCGGTCTGCTAAACGTAACGGCCACCCGGGTATTGAGCGATCTGAAGATTGACGAGCAAGCCAGCTCACACTCCAGTGAATCCAATCAGTAACACTACCGTACAGTCCGGTCTGATCGTCTGATATGTCGCATATCTCGCCTAGGGGTGGTAAACGTCAGACCCCAATAGCTCGATAAGTCATGTCGATATGAGGTCTATAACTGTTCGAGAAACTACTGGTAACACTTACCAGTAAATCTCAGCAACCCTGGCCAGGGATTTCCTGTTATAGCCAATCGAACACAGCGCAACATCAACCCCTATACCGGGAGAGACGAATCCCCTCCTATCGCTCATTGCCTCCATGTGACTCGGGACTGTACCCAAAAACCACCATTTTGCACGCCCTCTTGGACGTGGTAAGATGGAAATCAAAGCACAGTGGGAACCATACAAGACTTTATGACGATCTCGGGTCAACAGACTACTCTGTACCAGTGTCACCAGAGAACTGCCATCTGACGTGAGGTATAATACCATCAGGAAGTTCTCGGCGAGTCCGTCCAGTGTACCCAGTCTCTACTGAGCACCCGTATATCTCCTCTGATGTCAAACACCAATGGACATGGGATCATCCATCTTCCATCCGTATGGGTCGAGAAGGTACACGCTAGTCTACTCTGGTATATCGATGCCCTGTCTCGATACACCCACGACTAGGGACTTTGAAGGATGTACTTATGGACTACCATGTCCCCACTAGTATGATCCGCATCACAGTCCAGGTAGTCAAGTACAGATCCTAAGGGCTTTACCAATATGTAACAGGGAGACAATCAGTGTACACGTTAAGGTAAAGATCAACCAGATAGCATACTATCATGTCGAGCAAGAAAGTCCTCCCTATATATGTCCCAGCATCCACTACAATATACATCCTATGTATAGTAATGGCCTATAGGGCATACATATAACTAACAATCTCCCACTTGCACTAGGGCCATCTGTAGCAGTGGTTGTAGTATCTCATACTCAACCATCCCATAAAAGTCTCTCTCTGGGAACAGGCCTTTGTGAGTGGATCCGCTGTGTTGTCCTCTGAGTCTACTCTCCTAACCTCGATCACCCTGGAGATCAACAATCTCCATGATCAGGTGATACTGCCTTAGAATATGTCTGGATCACTGATGGGACCGGCGTTCCTTGGCATAAGCCACAACTCCATTGTCACACAATGGGAGGAACATAGTTCATCTTATGAACCAATATACACCCAGACTGCCTCTATGGTAGCATCTTAAGTAGCGATGCATCCAGCCTTTATCGTCTAGTATGTCACGGTATCCAGCTTGGAACTCTTCCAACATACCGTCCCTTTGCTTAGGGTAGAGACAATGCCTGTGACTGACATTCAGTCGTCTTTATCACCCTGGAACCCTTCCAGTGATTCTCCCCAGGATCGGTTGATACCGTCTCACTACAACTAGTGAGAATCCTAACATCCAATTAGATCTATCTCATAGATCCAAACCCAGGATTTAGGAGGTATCATTTTGATCCTATATGGAGAATCCATGTGACAAACGGAGATTGATCGAGCGTAGCATAGGAAACTCCTTCCCTATCTAGAGTATGTCATCCACGTACTCTACGAGGATCGTCACCATACTCCCTACTACCTTTTTGTTTATACAAGGTTCATCTACCATTTTGATGATGTCAACTTCTTTGACCAATTCATCAAAACAGATGTTCCATCTCCGCGATGCCTGCTTTATCCTATATAAAGCATCTTGCACACGTTTCCGCTGCTCCCACTGTTTACGAAGCCCTCTGGCTGTGTACTTATAGACGCACTCTTCTAAAACAACATTTAGAAAAGCTGTCATGACACCCAACCACCAGATATCGTAGTCATGGTCTGTAGCCGTGGCAAGTAGGATCTGGATGAACTTAAGCATAGCTACTTGAAAAGGTTTCATCATTATCCACACCTGGTCAATGATGCACACTTTTAACAAGTCTAGCTTTGAAAGTCTCAACTTTTCCATCTACACCAAGTAATCTTCTCAAGATATACTTGCTCCTGATGGGGATTTAACCCTTCAGATATAGCAACTAAAGTCCATACTTTGTTGGTGTACATGGATTCCATCTCAGATCACTAAGCATCCAGCCATTCTTACAGAGTCTTACTCTCGATGGCCAGCTCGAAACTAGTTGGGTTATCATCTCATGATGCAATCCTCGCTCCCACTGTCATAGAGAAACCGAAGTATCTCTCAGGTGGGTGAGGAACCCTACTAGATCGGCGGAGAGGCTGAGGTTCGTTGGAATCTACTGAATCCTTTGGTTCTATCAAATCATCTGCTGTAGTTTGTATAGCTGAAACACTTCCAGTTCTACATAACAGACTTTGCCTCGAGCTTGTCCGGATTTTGCTTTCAGACATAGGCCGGACAACTCCAAATCTTAACTAACTTAAGACATGGGTTCTTCCCATTCCATATCACATATGAAGCGGTAGGCAACTGATTTGATTGGAACCGTATTCAATAGGTATGCAGCTTCTCAAGAGCATAACTCCTAAAAGGAAATAGGTTACTTAGTAGTACTCATCATAGAGCACACCATATCAAATAGGGTGTATCTGCTCCGCCCCGATATACCATCGTGCTATGGTGTATACGGAGGAGTATTGCTGAGAGAGAATCTCATTCTCCTTTAGAATAGTCCTGGAATTCCGTGCTCAAGTATTCTCCTCCTTGATCTCATCAAAGGACATAATACTTATACCCGTATTTTGGTTCTCTACTTCTAACTTATATTCTGTGAATATCTCAAAAGGTTCGGACTTGTGTTTCAACAGGAACATAGGTCTGAATCTCGAAAGATCATCAGAGAATGTAATGAAGTATAAATAACCAGTCCTGGCATATGTAGACATGAGACCTTACATACATCATCAAGAATCAGTCCCAAGAGTTCATTAACTCTTTCTCTGTTTCCAGTAAACGGAGCTATGGTCATCTTATCTTTGTGACATGACTGGCGAGTTTCACAAGATGTAAATTCAAACTAATTTAAATATGCATCTTTATGTAACTCTAGCTAGTCGGGTCACATTGATCTGAACTAGTCTACAATACCTCAAGAAGGAATCGTTCAATTCTGAACTCTTCCTCTCGTGTGTGTTCCATATACTAAGAACTGTAGTTTGATTTAGAACATCAATGCTTTTAGATAACGTGCCTGAACCGATCAACTTTTGATATAGGAAATGTTCAAAACATTATCCAACAATACAAAATTTTATCATTTCTTTACTAATAAAGAGACTGATATGATTTTGTATATCAGGTTCGGTATCTAACAACATTCGTTCAGAATCAATGTATTGGTAATACAGGGTGACAGTGACCAACAGACTTGGCTGCAACACTTGCCCCGTTTTCTGCCTCATGAAACTTATCACCCGTTCTCAGTTCTCTACCTTTCTGTAGCCCTATGTAACAGATTACATATCTGGGATCCTGATCTGGTATCACATATCCAGGACGTAAAGAATACTGAGAAACAATTCTTGTAATGAACACACCCGAAGATGATGCATCAGCATGCACTCTCTTCGTTTGGGCGGCACGGGATTTCTGGTAATCCCCAATTTCCTGCTCTGTCTTATAACAATTATAAGTTGGAGCGGGACCAACGTTCCCCAGCTCAGTATAACAAGCGGGTTCGGTCAATATTCCATTTTATTATCTTGATTAAGGCGTGATATGGTCGCTACCTGGAGAGAGAGAGAAGAAAACACTCAGCGTGCGCTCTGTCAAGAATAGATTGGTTATTATTTTATCTAATCAGGATGGCTCCCACTGCTTTTTATCAAATCTTCCTTCAAACCCTAAAAGGAAAGACTAGCCGAGATTAATTACACACTACAAGTTCGCCAATCTTTCAGCCAGGCCAGTGTCGGTACTTTGAGGGAGGTCCCCCGTGCTTTCGCACGAACCTAATTACTGTAAACCTCGTTTTCCCAGAGGCATAACCTCGTTGACACCTTTCTAGACACCTACTTGATCGGCTAATTGTAATGTATAAAACTTTCCCAGGAGTAACAATTACTCGCAGCGGGTATCGGGATCCAACTATCTCATAGAAGGTATGCAATCTCATTGCAAATTTCAACACTTGAAATTCCCGATAATATTTTGCCCCTAACGTGCTATGACCTTGACGAAAGCCAACAAACTATAGCCCGCTAGTCAAGTTCAACCCGTACATTTCTTGATTGAATTAAACCCACCCGCACGACCCTTGACGAAAGCCAACAAAGTCGCACGACTACCCTAATCCAATCGCATCGTATGCTGGCAGATAAGCAGCATATAGCTACCGCACACTGCACCTTGACGAAAGCCAACAAATGCAGCACGAATACTATATACAACTTATCTGAAATGTCGGAGGGCTACGACAGGTTTTTCTGAAAACCTTTTGCGTAATGAACTTGATATCATTGTAGGATCGAATGAATTTTGAAATGGAGTGCTTTTGAGGCTTTTCTAGTTTTGCTAAAGGAATCACTCCCGGTGAAGGGATCGTCGGTCCTTTCCTCGTCGAATGAGGTGTGGGATATATCATATATATCGCTGTGCAAAGCAAAAACTCTTAAAAGCAATCAAAAAAACAAACCGAAGGTGTAGCATCAGCCAGTTATTGCTAAAGGAGTCACTCCCGGTGAAGGGATCTCGGTCCTTTCCTCATCGAATAAGGTGCAGGATATATCACATATACCGCTGTGCAAAGCAAGAACTGTAGCTACCTGTTTTATTTTGAAATTCGATTCTACAATATCTTAGGTTTCTTTTATTTCATTAATCACATTAATGAAGTCCCATCATTTAAGTACCTAATCATCACAGATAAATACGACGTACACTTATGCCATCCGCATTCGCCTCGATGTCCCCTCGTGCACAGTTAGGTTAGGTAACTAACGGCAGAGCAGGGCAGGGCTAGCGCGGGTGTAAAACATAAGTAACGTCTATATAATATATCATATATACTATACACTGTATCTATCACAGAACATCACATGATCACATCACAGATATCGCAGCAGAAGAATCATATAAAATATTGGATATACTAAGACGTCCGTGTTTTCAATACGAGCCAGTATAAAACACGGATTCCACGGTCGTGATGAATAGCCAAACCCACACCCCTAGACCCCTACGAGAGCGGCAAGCAACCCTACCAATTCTAGAGTTAGGAGACCCGAACTCGACTCCTCGAGTTGGTCTCCCACTGGACTCCAGAACCCGGTTACTTGTGCCCTCCTCCTTGGGTCTATCCTAGTGCGGAAAAGTAAATAATATACAAACGGTGACAACTTCCGCAACCTGGAAGCGCCCCAATAAAAGAATATTACATACAAGTTTTTACATGAATGAAAATGAAAAACACTCATCTCACATAAAAACCCCCGGCTATTCAATCACGACGATCCAATATAACATATCCAGCAACACATAACATCACATGTCATCAACGTAAGTAAACATGCGTATCCCAATTGTCGTTGACATATAGCAACGAAACCGGCGATATCACATATTACACTTACGGTCACAGAAAAGAAAGTGTAAAACTACAACAGTTGGAATCCGCAACCACCTCAGACATCGCATGCCTGATCAAATGAATTACTTAGACATCGCATGTCTAATAATTATAAACCCCGCATTTTAGTCTCATTATCGAAAACACTTTTCAATATCAAGTCGGGCAATTCAACAGGATTCCCGACATCATGATCGAATGCTCGTCGCAAACTTCAGTAGACGGCTGCACCCCCGATACCGCCGACGAAGTGCACCAAGGCGGAACACCGCTACCGCGAGCACCCGAACGGATGCTTTCGGCGACGGGGTTCTCCTACAGTCACTTGGTCGGGGCTATGGAGTGAGGCTGTCTATTAAGTTTACTCGGCGAGTATCCGCATACGCTACGTGATTGTGACGGACTTTTGATCACATTAAAATTCCGTGGCAACCGATCAAGTGAGACTAAACTGCTATGTTTATAACATTCATTTAGTTATCTCATAACTACTTGTGAATTCCAATTATTGTATCCCATTCCAGATAATTAGAAAATGTTAAACTTTCCGATTGAACATTCGAACACCCAAGTTTTCCCGATACAGATCAACATATGAGAGAAGTCTAACAACATTCCGTTCGTGCCTCAGTACCAACGGTCCAGCCGTAGAAGGGTCAAGCCAACGCCTCACATGTGGCACGCCGTACTGCCCCAAACCCGAAGGTTCAAAGGGCAGTTCAAGACGGTCACATAATCGAGTTAAGGTTTGTTGTCTTCTAGAGGGACCATCGCGTTACTTGCACTACTTAGAACGTCGTTAAACTACGGAAAAATCCAACACTTGGAAATTTCCCGACAGGGGAAAAATTGGGTATTTATATCCGGTCGAACTTTTTAACATATTCTAAAATTTATCCGGAAAGCCAAATAGACAAAATTTGATACCCCGATCGAAACACCGAATCCCCAAAACAACAGCAGAAAATTCAACTCTTGAAAAATTATTAAAAATTCCCAGAAAACCCATCAAATTAAAATAGGAATTACTGTGCAGCAATTGGGAGGTGACGTCATCACCTAGCCGCGGAACCGCCGCAGAAGCAGGGCTTCTGCCGCGGTTCCGCGCTCTGTTTGATGAATTATTCACCTGAGTTTGCACAGTAATTCTTATAATTATTTATTGAATTTTTTAGGCATTTTTAATACACAAAAATCCGCATTTTCGGAAAAAGTACAGAGAGCATATTTGTTTTGGGGTTCCGGGTTCGTTCGGACTTCAAATTCCGTCTGGACTTCGCCTAAGGCTCTAGCTAGGCTCTGATACTACTGTAGGGTTCCTAGGCACCCTAATGAGGTCTCACAAGGCATCGAACATGCCATTATAAAATTTTACGGTGCCTACAAACCCTAAACTACGGATCGTTTGTTAGATTTCTAGGCGAAAAGGCTAACTAGTTAACACTTAACTATGAGAATACGGATATACAACCTTTGTAGATCCGGTGCTCCACCTCCATAGCTCCGCAACGAAGTCCCCTCGGCTGTCCAAATCAAATCCGGGCTCTAGCGTCGGCTTCATCGGAGAATGGACGGGCTAGGTCGTCGACGACGTGCCGAAGATGATCTACGTCGAAGCATCACTAGATCAAGCTCCACCTTCACCTAGTCTTGAAAACTTGTGAAGGAAACACACTCTACTACTTGGCAAGAGGTAGAGGATGAAGAAATAGGAAGTGGGTAGACTTTAGTTTTGGATTTCTCACTCTAATTCATCAATCACCATTGATGAAGTCAAGGTTTCTTCTTTGGTTCAAGGAAGAAGAAGAAGAATATTATGATAAGATTAATTAGAAAAGAAAAGAAAAACCATCCTTATCATAATAGTAACTATGGTTATGTGTAGAGAATTGACCAAGGTTAAAGGAATGGTTAGGGTTAAGGTTTCATGAAGCTTCCACTAAACAACCAAAAAAGCCACCATTCTTTTCTCCTTTTTCCATCTATTTTCCAAAATGAATAAATAGATAAATAAATGAGAAAAGGATATAAAACCCTAATCATAAGTTTAACCATGGTTTAATTCTTTACACTTAACCAAGTAAACATGTATCATCAAACATGATACAATAAAATGCACAAAAAGTATATCACATATACAACTTGTACATCCAAGTGAGAAAATCCTTCTAAAGTGAACCGATACTAGTTAATGCAAAGTAATATATCAAATATATATAATTATACATTAAATCATTAAATTAACACTTGATTTAATGATCCGGTCATATCGCATATAACCGACTAATATCAACAGCAACATCTGATCGAATCAACACTTGATCCGATAACCCGGCTATATCGCATATAACCGATCAATGTCACAAATCGCGAGAATCAAATACAGTATAACATACTGGTATCATTCTCGGTCCCGCACATATCTCATATGCGCTCCTATTTCGTTTCGCTTGAGCCAGGAAACCTCTGTGTAGGACTCTAAAGACTCGTCAATACGCCGGCAGCAGGTGATGATCATATCAAGCACCCACAAGCCGCAAGCGGTCTGCTAAACGTAACGGCCACCCGGGTATTGAGCGATCTGAAGATCGACGAGCAAGCCCGCTCACACTCCAGTGAATCCAACCAGTAACACTACCGTACAGTCCGGTCTGATCGTCTGATATGTCGCATATCTCGCCTAGGCGTGGTAAACGTCAGACCCCAATAGCTCGATAAGTCGTGTCGATATGAGGTCTATAACTGTTCGAGAAACTACTGGTAACACTTACCAGTAAATCTCAGCAATCCTGGCCAGGGATTTCCTGTTATAGCCAATCGAACACAGCGCAACATCAACCCCCTATACCGGGAGAGACGAATCCCCTCCTATCGCTCATTGCCTCCATGTGACTCAGGACTGTACCCAAAAACCACCGTTTTGCACGCCCTCTTGGACGTGGTAAGATGGAAATCAAAGCACAGTGGGAACCACACAAGACTCTATGACGATCTCGGGTCAACAGATTACTCTGTACCAGTGTCACCAGAGAACTGCCATCTGACGTGAGGTATAATACCATCTGGAAGTTCTCGGCGAGTCCGTCCAGTGTACCCAGTCTCTACTGAGCACCCATATATCTCCTCTGATGTCAAACACCAATGGACATGGGATCATCCATCGCCAATCCGTATGGGTCGAGAAGGTACACGCTAGTCTACTCTGGTATATCGATGCCCCATCTCGATACACCCATGACTAGGGACTTTGAAGGATGTACTTATGGACTACCATGTCCCCACTAGTATGATCCGCATCACAGTCCAGGTAGTCAAGTACAGATCCTAAGGGCTTTACCAACATGTAACAGGGAGACAATCAGTGTACACGTTAAGGTAAAGATCAACCAGATAGCATACTATCATGTCGAGCAAGAAAGTCCTCCCTATATATGTCCCAGCATCCACTACAATATACATCCTATATATAGTAATGGCCTCTAGGGCATACATATAACTAACACAGCAGCCCTATTTTTTCCCCCAAATTTCCATCTCTTTTGCTTCAATTTCATCTCAAAACTCATCAAAAAAATCCACAATTCCTTCACTAATTCAAAGCTAATCCCTATTCTACCTCTTCTAACATTCAAATTGGTTTAAAGCATGGTGAAAGGAGGTGTCTTTGGAGGCTAGAGAACCTAGGGTTTCAAACTTGAGAGGTATAATTCTAATCTAATGTTTAATTTGTAGTTTGATTATGCTAAAATAGGTTTTTAAAGTGTTAATTTGGTTGTTGTTGGTTGTGTGATGAAATTCAAGAGAAGGGTTAAAGTTAGAAATTGAAATTGAATCCTTTCATGTGGGTTAATTTGAGTGTTGTATCTAGCTAGTTGTGTGGATTGGGTGATTGTGCAATGTTGTGACCATTTTGTCGCAAATCCGCGATGTTTGCGCAATTTTTCGATTTCTAGGGCAAACTTGGTTTTGTAAAATATTTTCAAATGTTAGACTAAAAATCTAATTAGGTTTTTCATGACTTCATTAACATTATTAAGTGTAGTTTAATACTTTAGATCATGCAAATCTAAGCTAGATTGTAGTTTGTGCATTTTTGCTATGAAATTGTTAAAATTGGTTATGTTTGCAAACTAGATTTTTTGAGATTGATATTAAGAATTAAGTTTAAAATCTAATTAACATTGGTATGACTTAATTAAGAAGGTTAGTGAGCCTTATGGCCATTAGTTTTGTTAAAACATCATGTTTTGTACAAAAACGGCGAATTGTGCTTGCTAGATTTTCGGAAAAATGACTTTTTAAGTGAAATTGGGGTTTTTGTGAGTTTTAACCTATTTTATAGTAAAATTAGTGTTCGTGAATGTGTAAATGAGTGTATTTGGGTTTTTCTCGATGGTCTGGCGTTTGTACACCGACGTCGAGGGTTTTTGGGTTGATTTGTGAAAGCAACCATAGGTTTTGACTTATGTGGGATTCGTGAGTAGTTTTGGTCATGAGTCGGATTTTAATGCGATACGGTGCGTTATGATATGTAGGTACCCCATGTAGACTTCGAGACAACATGCAAGCGCGTGGCGACGTCGGCACCGGCGAGCGAGGACCAGGTGAGTAGATTTATATCTACGGGGAGAAGTCGGGTGGATGGCGTATAGCACCCCCGCAGTCCGTAGTGTAGCTCATATATATATGTTATATAGGTGTTTTATGATACGAGAATGTTCATTCATGTTATGTTTATGAGTTCATGGAGTACCTTTGGGTTAGTTGCGAAACCCTACAGTAGTTGTTATACCGACATACGCACACACAGACCTGCATACTTTACTTTCTTGTGCGCAGATTGGGATGTGTATATATGTATATATGCGTGGGTATGGGACTATGCATATATACATTCATATACGCATGCATGGATAATGAGGATAGTACTTGGGATTTAAGATGAGTCGATGAGATTTGATTTGAGGCTGTGAGATCGGTGATATAGCAGGGTTCGTATTTGAGATACGACATGACGTTGTAGCGGGTCCTTGACGTAGTGTTTCACACACGTCCATGCATACTTAGGCGGTATCAGTATTGTACTAGACGTAGATCAGTACCCCGATCATGATATTTGATAAAGAGGATACCAGGTGAATAGTATGATGAATGTGATATTGACCCGTACCCAGATTTGGGGATGCCGTACGACGGATTTATACACGAGCTATATCTTGATGATTGATCCGCACTCTTGATTTGGGATGTCTGATTATAGATATGGTATCGGATATGATATTATTGAGGCGGGATCACCGACTAATATATATACAGGTATGTATATGTATCGACTCAGATGTTAGGCGGTTTCCTTACCTGTAGTCTAGCTTGTAGCTTAGCCCTTTAGTTTAGTTAGTTGTTAGATTAGATTCGGTTCCTACCTATTTCAAAGCTTACGAATCGTGCGTATTTTAAAAGACAAGTCAAGGGATTCTACGGATATTTCAAAAAAAACGTATCTTTTCTTAAAAAAACACCGTAGCCCCTATTTTCAAAACCCCACGATTCGTGTTATTTCAAAAGGCACCATTGTAGGACTTATATTAGGTTAATGCAGATTAGTTATCGTTGCATCTAGTATTAAGCTCCCGCTCATTATTGTTGTTCGCTCAGCATCACATGCTTATATTATGCTTCATATTCTACTGTTGATATCTTGTGGTTAGGACACCAGCACCATTACCGATGATGCGTATGTACCACGTACACTTACTTGCCGGCTCACACACATCTTCATCGGTAATTGCCATGTCACGTACACCTTAGAAAATATTATTGCTTGACATAGCCTGTTAGCTAATAGTTTAGACATGATATTAGTGTACTTGCCTTATATGTTAGTTTAGACATTGTAGTTATTACCTGCTACTTCATGCATACTGTTATTTATTGTTATGCCGCATTCATGGATTCTCATGCATATATTCACTTTTTACGTGCTATTTAGGTTTTGGATTCGGATTTCCATGAGATTTTCTGGATTGGGGAAAACCGCAAAACATATACAAACTTCTTCTTTCCTTTTTTAAATAAAAAGCGCGGTTTTCCCATGATGTATGAGTCGTCCACCATGAGTTTGCTGATGGATTTCGAGACCCGATTTGAGGAGTTGGATGAACCGTTTCGGGTACATGGTGGACCCGGTAAGGTTCCCCGGGGCAAGAAGCTCGTGGTGATGACGATGAGCCTGGCAGGGGGAGACTACCTACCGGTGATTTTACCCGACGCGTCGGATATCCGGAGGATACCGTCATGGTCTTGAGATGGATGGTAGGGGCCGGTCTGGACTGACGGCGCCCTAGATATTAAGATTGAGACATTGAGATTTCGAGATATTGAGGTACTGAGATTTGATGATACAGGCCAGTCCGGATAGCCGGAGCCTGAGGTTTTGAGACATTGAGATTTATGTTTTGTGTCGATACTAGACACTGTTGATGCTGATTTCATTTATGATACCTCATTTTAAAAATACAAAGGAAATCTCACTAATTTATGAAAACAGTTTCTTCATTTACATGTATTCTGTTTTCATGCATTCATACCTCATTCATATGATATATTGCTACCTGAGGCAGTGATACGGGCACATGAGATCACACTCGGGTTAGATATTACCCTAGCCATTGTTATAGGCTGCATGTTATTCATATATTTGAGGATATATTATGATCTTTGACCTAGGTTGCGTTATTTATGCGATTTCTGTGCGTAGATGTTTTTCTATTCACGAGTTGGCAACTCACCCCCGTTGTGCCCCAGTTTCTTGCAGGTTTGCCGTACAGGTTTTATTACGGCTTGCGGGCATAGTTTCCTTCGGGTGATTTGCTAGTAGGTGGGTTTACTTGTATCGTACCCCCCATTATATAACTTGTATATTATTACTCTGTTGTATCTAGAAGTTCCATCAACCAAAAATGTATTTATTGAGATAGAGACCAGAGATGTTATTCTTTCGACCTCAGAGTCGCGCGTTTTATTTCTGTGGTTTTCTTGTGGTTTTGAGTTTTTGATCCTCGCCGTTGGCGTTGTATATTATATTGCTTGTGTGGTTGTGACCGTCGATTGACGAAGAGCTAGCTCCCGCTTGGGGATGCCTTTTTATTGATTTCGTATACTATTCATGTTGTATCCCGTTTGGGGGCCAGTATTTACAAAGGAGACTCTGCCGAAATTTTCAGGAAATATTTGATGTTTTTTTTAAAACGCATAATTCGGCTATGCTATTAAAACTACTTGATTTAAATTGGTTTTCCTTCACTCTACTACTTTTCTTGGTTTGGATTTCTGGGTTTTCGGTTTACTTAGATTACGTACGCCTCGAGACGTTTCGTAGTTTAAGTGCCGGTCATGTTCCGTACTTTCGGGACGTGACAAAGTTGGCATCAGAGCGTTAGGTTTTACCTTCGGAGCGTAGGATGACCCTTGGTTGATGGAATAGGTGACTAAAGTAGAGTGACGTACCGTGGGTATGTTCCGCGGCATACTTACGATACGCTACTCCGCTTAAGAAGCCTTAGGATGTACATTTTCTTGCACAGTATTATATTCCTTCCTATGATCTGGCCTCATTGGTACCAGTTATGGTTTTGCTGCCATGATTACGGGCAGGGAGAGCTACGGCTAGAGTTGCGGTCAGCACGAGCTCGTTACGGACGAGGACTGACCAGGACATAATTTCGGCGACACACAATTGCAGAGATGTGTCTTTTTATTGTGTTTTTGCGCCACGAGCGTTGGATGGATCGCTGTATGAGATTACTCAGACATGCAGATCAGCACTAGAGGATTGCGCCACTGATAGAGGCCAACCAGATTTTGATGACCGATGATGTATTGCGTATTCGTGATGGTCGAGGCACTGTTCAGCGTGCAGACGAGCGAGCCAGCTATTGCTACGAACAACGAGATATCGCCCCAGATATTGGAGCTATTGCAGTACGAGTTGTACTAAGAGATGATAGAAGGTCGCTAGTCACCGAGGATGAATGACTAGGACATGTGGTTCGTTCGTTACCCCGATGCGAGGTCATCAGATAGATTGATTCCAGCTAGAGACGACTTCACGCGGAGACGTTGAGAATCGACAGAGACGATCGAATGTCAGAAACCTATTATTCCAAGTTTAAAGTCGGAAAGACATGCAGGCAATTCTATGGTCCCTCTAGAAGAATGAAACCCTAACTCGACATAATGACCGTGTGAAAGCCTTTGAACCTTCGGGTTTGCGGTAGTTCCATGGCGCCATTAGTGAGGCTTGGGTTTGCCCTTCTACGGCTGGACCACTGATGCTGTGGTATGTACTCGATACTATTAAACTGTGCCCAAGATGTTGAGCCCTTGGGGGATTATGAGATTTTGACAATCGATTGGATGGTTCGACTTAATTCGGATGCTAAGTGGTGAGATGCATTTCTTGGGAGACTCCCGATACGAGGATAGCCGTTGGAGCTCAGTCCATGCAGCCACGATGAGACGAGTCCGAAACGGTCGACATTAGAGAAAAATGGAGTAAGAGGTTCGTACAAGATCTGGATATGATGACGTTCCCCTCCGCCGACATCAGAGATGCGATGCGCATGCCAAGGTAGAGTACTGGATATACCTTCCAGAAGGAGTCGCGATGGGTATGCAGCCGTTCCAGAGCAAGATGCAGATATAGGGTAGGACGATGACTTCCGGACAGTTGGCAGAGACGAGACATGGAAGGGACCGTGAGCAGGATTCCTTCCAGGACACTGCTGCAATGATACTTGCACCTAGGATCAGATGTGTCACGTACATTCAGAGAGCCAGAGGCCGACGCCAGTGATATGCTGTCTTACGAGTGGTCGCGATGATTGACCGGGAGATGACAAGAGACGTGCCAGAACGGGATCATCCCCGTTAGCACACCTGACAGGGCCGATGAGCCGATGGACCGAGAGATTGGTAATTCCCAGTGAAGACCTTGACCCAGGAGTGGTCATTGTTACGCACACCAGCAGGTCAGAATTCATGATCATCGACGAGACGTCCCACTAGTGACCGCGACAGTTGGCCCGAGATTCTTAGAGGATGCGCTTGAGCGGTACTATTCCGCCATTATTGATTTCGATGTTTTGGGTGATTTATTCGCATGATTTGATTTTGATGATTGAGGATTTACGATCTTTGCACAGTGTTGCACTTGATATCGTTTCCGTGCTTTGGTTTCACCTGTTTGTGATTTTACGGTTTTAGACATTTGAGTTGATTTTGTGCGTATGCACGCACACGATTTGGTTCCTGCACTCTGTATAGTTTATATATGCTTGCAGTGCAGTGATACGCCTTTTGTGCATTTAGATGCACTGGACTTCGATTTCGATTGTGATGTTCGATATTTGTTTTGTGCACCTTGTGCACCTGATTGGATTTTGCGCATGTTCGGGGCTTGATATTGGATTTCATGATTTCGTGCACGATGGATGCACCTGATTTGGATTTTCGCGCATGTTGGGCGCATGTTTTGAGGTGCAATTTTGGTGCACACAAGATGCACTAAATCGAGATTCTTCATGCATGTCAGATGCACCTGATTTTTGCTGTCAGGCACCTACGTTGCCTATGACAGATGTTTCGTGCACACCCGATGCACTTGGATCTTGTTTCTGTGCACATGTTGGCACATATATGGATTTTGATTTCCGTGCGCACCAGACGCACATAGTATTCATATGCGTATTTTGGGATTGATTTCTTATGGAGTAGTGCATTTTTATGATGTTATTATGGTTTTCGTACTGAGCAGGACTAGTCAGAGAACAGTACCTGAGTATATTTTGCATGCATTGATAGCCATCGAAGGGGATTTCCAAAAAGCGAGCTATAGTCTTAGTATTTACCTACGTGTCTGATAGGACACGAAACATTTAAAAAAAATAAGGGAACCCTTTTCTAAATTATTTTCAAAAAAAACGGCGGAACGTACATGTTAAACAAAAGATATATACGTATATGGTTATCATCTTATAAGAGGCGTCCGCCACTGTGCAGTGTATGCGCATTGCATAGCGACTTTAAAAGATTTGGCATGCATTTTCTTCAGATATTTACATATATAGAGTTGATATTTACATGTATAGTTTCGAGATTATATCATATCGGTTTTGCTTTGGATTTGGCATACGTGTCTTCACCTTGACTCCGATGATTGCAGGATGCTGGATGGAGTTTTGATTTTGAGTTATATGCTCATTTTTCATGCGAATGCGCTGCGCTACGATTTGTTTTATGTAGTTATGATTTCGGAGCCCCGACGACTTAATGGTTTTGCTTAGATGTTTTCGTATTTGGGGAGAGTTTTAATTTAAATTCGGGGACCGAATTTCTTTAAGGGGGGAAGATTGTAGCGTTTTGAAAATCGTTTCGGTGAAATTTCGGAAAATCGTTTCGGTGAAATAAGGGGGTTTTCTGTAAAAAGTCAAAATGCAAATATCTTATTATAAAAATTAAATATACATATTCTAGCTATGTAATTGCTAGTATTTGGTGTTTATTGAGCCACTGGTGAAATTTGAAATTTTCTGAAATAAAAAATTATTTTATTATTATTTTAAGCCGTCACTAATACATTTAATTAGGGAAAATTACAAATTGGAATGAATTGAAACAAATTTTGTGCATCATAACACATTAAACATAATTTTAACATGTTGTTTTTGAAACAAAATGAATCTGCCAAACGGTGTTAGAAATTATTGAAGAAAAAAAGGCTTTTTTGGTGAAATTAGCGAAAACTTGCAATTTGGTAACTTGAGGGGTTCTTTTTGCATGGAATTTTCTTGTACTGTCTCTCACCCATCCTTACCCACTCATGGCTGGCCCCACCACCACCAACAGCAGCCCACTCACTTTCCCTCTCCTTTTTACTTCTTTTATGTGAAAAGAATGGTTAAAATAAAGGTTTTTTTATATGTTTATGTAGGTGGGGGTATTATGGTAATTGGGAGGGGCTTTGACTTAGTTTTTTCTTCACACCATTCCCTCACAACTCCCCACTTCCTCCCATGGCCGAAAATGACCAGCAGCAGCCCTATTTTTCCCCCCAAATTTCCATCTCTTTTGCTTCAATTTCATCTCAAAACACATCAAAAAAATCCACAATTCCTTCACTAATTCAAAGCTAATCCCTATTCTACCTCTTCTAACATTCAAATTGGTTTAAAGCATGGTGAAAGGAGGTGTCTTTGGAGGCTAGAGAACCTAGGGTTTCAAACTTGAGAGGTATAATTCTAATCTAATGTTTAATTTGTAGTTTGATTATGCTAAAATAGGTTTTTAAAGTGTTAATTTTGTTGTTGTTGGTTGTGTGATGAAATTCAAGAGAAGGGTTAAAGTTAGAAATTGAAATTGAATCCTTTCATGTGGGTTAATTTGAGTGTTGTATCTAGCTAGTTGTGTGGATTGGGTGATTGTGCAATATTGTGACCATTTTGTCGCAAATCCGCGATGTTTGCGCAATTTTTCGATTTCTAGTGCAAACTTGGTTTTGTAAAATATTTTCAAATTTTAGACTAAAAATCTAATTAGGTTTTTCATGACTTCATTAACATTTTTAAGTGTAGTTTAATACTTTAGATCATGCAAATCTAAGCTAGATTGTAGTTTGTGCATTTTTGCTATGAAATTGTTAAAATTGGTTATGTTTGCAAACTAGATTTTTTGAGATTGATATTAAGAATTAAGTTTAAAATCTAATTAACATTGGTATGACTTAATTAAGATGGTTAGTGAGCCTTATGGCCATTAGTTTTGTTAAAACATCGTGTTTTGTACAAAAACGGCGAATTGTGCTTGCTAGATTTTCGGAAAAATGACTTTTTAAGTGAAATTGGGGTTTTTGTGAGTTTTAACCTATTTTATAGTAAAATTAGTGTTCGTGAATGTGTAAATGAGTGTATTTGGGTTTTTCTCGATGGTCTGGCGTTTGTACACCGACGTCGAGGGTTTTTGGGTTGATTTGTGAAAGCAACCATAGGTTTTGACTTATGTGGGATTCGTGAGTAGTTTTGGTCATGAGTCGGATTTTAATGCGATACGGTGCGTTATGATATGTAGGTACCCCATGTGGACTTCGAGACAACATGCAAGCGCGTGGCGACGTCGGCACCGGCGAGCGAGGACCAGGTGAGTAGATTTATATCTACGGGGAGAAGTCGGGTGGATGGCGTATAGCACCCCCGCAGTCCGTAGTGTAGCTCATATATATATGTTATATAGGTGTTTTATGATACGAGAATGTTCATTCATGTTATGTTTATGAGTTCATGGAGTACCTTTGGGTTAGTTGCGAAACCCTAGAGTAGTTGTTATACCGACATACGCACACACAGACTTGCATACTTTACTTTCTTGTGCGCAGATTGGGATGTGTATATATGTATATATGCGTGGGTATGGGACTATGCATATGTACATTCATATACGCATGCATGGATAATGAAGATAGTACTTGGGATTTAAGATGAGTCGATGAGATTTGATTTGAGGCTGTGAGATCGGTGATATAGCAGGGTTCGTATTTGAGATACGACATGACGTTGTAGCGGGTCCTTGACGTAGTGTTTCACACACGTCCATGCATACTTAGGCGGTATCAGTATTGTACTAGACGTAGATCAGTACCCCGATCATGATATTTGATAAAGAGGATACCAGGTGAATAGTATGATGAATGTGATATTGACCTGTACCCAGATTTGGGGATGCCGTACGACGGATTTACATACGAGCTATATCTTGATGATTGATCCGCACTCTTGATTTGGGATGTCTGATTATAGATATGGTATCGGATATGATATTATTGAGGCGGGATCACCGACTAATATATATACAGGTATGTATATGTATCGACTCAGATGTTAGGCGGTTTCCTTACCTGTAGTCTAGCTTGTAGCTTAGCCCTTTAGTTTAGTTAGTTGTTAGATTAGATTCGGTTCCTACCTATTTCAAAGCTTACGAATCGTGCGTATTTTAAAAGACAAGTCAAGGGATTCTACGGATATTTCAAAAAAAACGTATCCATTCTTAAAATAACACCGTAGCCCCTATTTTCAAAACCCCACGATTCGTGTTATTTCAAAAGGCACCATTGTAGGACTTATATTAGGTTAATGCAGATTAGTTATCGTTGCATCTAGTATTCAGCTCCCGCTCATTATTGTTGTTCGCTCCGCATCACATGCTTATATTATGCTTCATATTCTACTGTTGATATCTTGTGGTTAGGACACCAGCACCATTACCGATGATGCGTATGTACCACGTACACTTACTTGCCGGCTCACACACATCTTCATCGGTAATTGCCATGTCACGTACACCTTAGAAAATATTATTGCTTGACATAGCCTGTTAGCTAATAGTTTAGACATGATATTAGTGTACTTGCCTTATATGTTAGTTTAGACATTGTAGTTATTACCTGCTACTTCATGCATACTGTTATTTATTGTTATGCCGCATTCATGGATTCTCATGCATATATTCACTTTTTACGTGCTATTGAGGTTTTGGATTCGGATTTTCATGTGATTTTCTGGATTGGGGAAAACCGCAAAACATATACAAACTTCTTCTTTCTTTTTTTAAATAAAAAGCGCGGTTTTTCCCATGATGTATGAGTCGTCCACCATGAGTTTGCTAATGGATTTCGAGACCCGATTCGAGGAGTTGGATGAACCGTTTCGGGTACATGGTGGACCCGGTAAGGTACCCCGGGGCAAGAAGCTCGTGGTGATGACGATGAGCCTGGCAGGGGGAGACTACCTCTCGGTGATTTTACCCGACGCGTCGGATACCCGGAGGATACCGTCGTGGTCTTGAGATGGATGATAGGGGCCGGTCTGGACTGACGGCGCCCTAGATATTGAGATTGAGACATTGAGATTTCGAGATATTGAGGTACTGAGATTTGATGATACAGGCCAGTCCGGATAGCCGGAGCCTGAGGTTTTGAGACATTGAGATTTATGTTTTGTGTCGATACTAGACACTGTTGATACTGATTTCATTTATGATACCTCATTTTAAAAATACAAAGGAAATCTCACTAATTTATGAAAACAGTTTCTTCATTTACATGTATTCTGTTTTCATGCATTCATATCTCATTCATATGATATATTGCTACCTGAGGCACTGACACGGGCACATGAGATCACACTCGGGTTAGATATTACCCTAGCCATTGTTATAGGCTGCATGTTATTCATATATTTGAGGATATATTATGATCTTTGACCTAGGTTGCGTTATTTATGCGATTTCTGTGCGTAGATGTTTTTCTATTCACGAGTTGGCAACTCACCCCCGTTGTGCCCCAGTTTCTTGCAGGTTTGCCGTACAGGTTTCATTACGGCTTGCGGGTATAGTTTCCTTCGGGTGATTTGCTAGTAGGTGGGTTTACTTGTATCGTACCCCCCATTATATAACTTGTATATTATTACTCTGTTGTATCTAGAAGTTCCATCAACCAAAAATGTATTTATTGAGATAGAGACCAGAGATGTTATTCTTTCGACCTTAGAGTCGCGCGTTTTATTTCTGTGGTTTTCTTATGGTTTTGAGTTTTTGATCCACGCCGTTGGCGTTGTATATTATATTGCTTGTGTGGTTGTGACCGTCGATTGACGTAGGGCTAGCTCCCGCTTGGGGATGCCTTTTTATTGATTTCGTATACTATTCATGTTGTATCCCGTTTGGGGGCCAGTATTTACAAAGGAGACTCTGCCGAAATTTTCAGGAAATATTTGATGTTTTTTTTAAAACGCATAATTCGGCTATGCTATTAAAACTACTTGATTTAAATTGGTTTTCCTTCACTCTACTACTTTTCTTGGTTTGGATTTCTGGGTTTTCGGTTTACTTAGATTATGTATGCCTCGAGACGTTTCGTAGTTTAAGTGCCGGTCATGTTCCGTACTTTCGGGACGTGACAAGTCCTTTCCTTCCACTTACGCCCAGTTTATCCTAAACTTCAACTTGCAAGGAAAAGAAGTTGAACTTTCGGAACTCCTCAACTTGTTGAGGAGTGCAGAGGGCACCCTACAGAAAGTCAGGAAAACACCCGCTTTGTCCTCTTCTAGGTCCAAGGCGAAAGCCAAAGGAAAGAAGAAGAAGGCTCCCACCAAACCAAGGGGCGGTGTTAGTAAAGTGGAAGCCAAGGGAAAGGAAAAGGTAGAAAAGGTAGCGGGACAGCTTGTGGGAAATGAAGAGTGCTTTTCTTGTCACAAGAAAGGACACTGGAAGAAAGATTGCAGGGCTTGGAAGGCCAAGAACCAGGACCCGAAGCAAGTTGTGACTTCGGCTTCAAGTGTGTATGTTATTGAAAACTGTCTATCAATCAACTCTACTTCCTGAGTATTGGATACCGGATCGGGATCTCATATCTGTAATTCTTTGCAGGCACTGAGAAGGCGTAGAGTTTTGAAGGCAGGTGATTTGACCCTCAGAGTTGCAAACGGAGCAGGCATGGATGCTGAGTCCGTGGGGGACTATCACTTGGGATTGACAGATGGACATGTTTTGGTTTTACGCGACTGTTATTTTATACCCAGTGCGACTTGTAATATCATATCTGTATCTTTAATGTCTAAAGAAGGTTATGATTTTGCATTTGTAAGCAATATTGTAAACATTCACCTTAATCATGTTTTGATTGGGTCGGGTACATTAAGCAACGGTATATACGTATTAAACCAACCACAGATTTTCAATATCCGGAATACACATAAAAGAAAGTCTCCAGAAATAAATCATGCTTTCTTATGGCATTGTAGACTGGGTCACATCAATGAGACAAGGCTAACTAAGTTGCATAAAGAAGGATATTTGGACCCGTTCGAATATCAATCATATGCAACTTGTCAATCATGTCTCAAAGGAAAGATGACAAAGTCTCCGTTCACTAGACACGGAGTAAGAGCGAGCGAGCTCTTGGAACTCGTACACAGCGATGTATGTGGTCTAATGTCTACACATGCGCGAAGTGGTTATTCTTACTTCATTACTTTTACGGATGATTTTTCAAGGTATGGACATGTCTTCTGTAAGTGCACGGCGGCGTCCCGGCCGTCGATCCGACGCCGGAAACGCGGAAACGAAAAACTTTGCGAAACTTGCAAACCGGCACCACCGCGCACTTTTAACCCGGATCGGGCCATTAACCTAGCTACTAGCAAACTAAAATACGGGTAGAGAGTTATACCAAGCGATCCGTGTCCTTCGGTCTTCGTCTCCACTCCGATCTCCCACGGAATCTCCGTCCGTCACCTCCTCGTCGGAAAAGGCACAACGTAGTCGGATTCTTTTACGGGCTCCCACCTCTGGACCGAGGCAACTCGGGCACGAAGTTGGCTAGCTGACGCGTCCAAGATTTGCTGTAGAAGTAGTGTAGTAGGCTATGTCTCTTTTAGGGTTTATGTTGCCATGGATGTGGAGGAATGAAGATAAGGAAAAATGGTGCTTTCATTTTTCCTAGCATGAAATGAGATGAAGAAAAATGCCACCACTCAAAAATGAATCTCTCTCTTCTCTCTACCAAGATTGGCCGGCCTCTTTTTGTGGTGGGTGGGAAAAAGAATGGAAAAAAATAACAAGAGGAGAAAAATGCAAGATAATGATAAGGAAAAATGGTCACCTCAAAGTCTATCATTTCTCATCTCATTCTAATCTCATAAATGCATAGGATTGATTCAAAAGGAATCTCATCATGATGAAGCCACAATCACAATAAACCCCCTCCACAAATATTATTTGCACACTTGCAAATAACCCCCTCCATCGAAAAGTCCGGCCGTGAAGGAACAAAGGAAAACCGGTCGGAACGGAATGCAAACTGGCAACTTCAGAAAACTGATCCCGTAATAAATTACAGGAAAACCCCGCTACTGCATATACATGCCCGCATTTGTATTTCCACTGAATACAAATGCAAAGAGACAAAATCTACACTGTCTAATACTAGGATCCGGCTTAAGCCAAAGCCGGCTAGTAAAAACCGTCCGATCACGATCCGTGCAATACCGCACGTATCTGATCGAACCCTGCCATATCTCCATACGGCCTCTACAGCGTTTCGCCCGAAACCTGAGTAACTGTGTGTGGTGGACTCTAAAGACTCGTCAATACTATGGCTGTGGATTTAACCACTAGCACGTCAGAGGTATTAGCCATACGTGATGGGCTACCAGCTATTGACCAAAGGGACGTCGATGAACGAACTCATCCTGACACCCTACTGAGCCTGTCAGTGACAATATCCGTACAGTCCGGTCCGTTCGTCTATGAGCATCGTGTAAGTCCATGCTACCTCTCCCAGTACTTTCGGGCATGCGGAATTTGGTGAAAAACAATTTTTCTAGAGGTGGTAACATGGACTCAAAACCGGATCTTTGTTAAACATCTAACTAACAACCTAACTAGGAGTTGTTAACTACTCGGTTAGGGGATTATACCTTTCTTTCTTCAACTCCTTCGTCTTCAAGCCTCGATGGTTGTCCGGATCGGCTTCACTCCGTCGTCTCCTTGCGCCGAAGATAGATCCACCCGAAAGCTTCTACCTTTGGCTTCTTCTTCGATCTTTGAAGAAACTAGTTCACTTGGTTTGCCAAACCTAGTGAACTAGAGTGAGTAGAGAAGAGTGTGTTTGGGATTTTACTCTATGGTTCTTGTTTCTCAACATATGAGATAAGTGAACCATAGACTCAAGAGAGGGAGAGCAAGAGGAAGAAGATGAGAGCTCAAGAACAAGAGAGAGAATGAGAATGATAGAATGATAGAAGACTTTTCTCTCTTGGCTCTCATAATCCAAAACCATCATCACAAAATAGTAATCAAGTATTGTGTAAATGGTTTAAGTTACAATAGCCATATCATTTCATGCACTCATTTCTCACAAGAGAAACAAGCAAGTAAAAAGTCTTTGCCATGAAATGATAGCCATTGTCATCATGATGGTCAACTAGTCCAACCTAGTCAACCGGTCAACAAAGTCAACAAGTCAACAAAGTCAACCCCTCAACAACCATGTCACCATAATACTTAATTAATATTATTGTTAATCATATATCATATTCTCATTAGGGTTGAGCAAAAAGTTAATAGTCAACAGTCAACGGTCAACAACCCTAATGAGAATCCTCTGCCTCTGTCTCTCCGTCAACTGTGCATACACACTCGTATCCGCGTTCCGAGGAACACGAATACATACTGGATAAATCCAATCCCAATATGTACACTAGGATCTGGCTTAAACCAAAGCCCGCTAGTGTTAACTGTCCGGACACTGTACGTGCATAAGTGCACGGATGTGACCGAACCCTGTCGCAAAACCATGCGACCTGCCGCAAAACCATGCGACCTCTACTCTTTTGCCTAAAGGCGAATAGCTTTCTGTGTAGGACTCTAAAGACTCAATATTACGCTGGCAGTGGGTTTAACCACAGACCGCAAGCGGCACTAGCTGTGCGTAACGGTCCCCAGGTAGATGCCGATAAGAAGACTGACGAGGTGAAACCCATCTGAACTCCTACTGAGCCTGAATGTGACAATCTCCGTACAGTCCGGTCTGTTCGTCTGATACATCGCATGGCGGGCTTAGGGGGCGGTAAACGTCAGTCCCCTAATAGCGGTACAAGTCGTGTCGGAGTGAAGCCCAAAACACCCTGAGATAACACTGGAAGCCTACCAGTATATCTCGATTGCCCTGGCCAGGGACTACTCATGTAATGGCTCTCCTAGACACAGCGCGATGTCAACCCCCAATACCGGGAGAGACGAATCCTGTCTAACCGTCACTGCCTCCAAGTGCTTCGGGACTGCACCCAACTACCACCTGTTTGCACGACTCCTTTGAGCCGTGGTAGGGTAGTAATCAAAGTACAGTAGGAACACACTCGAGGCGAAGTGATAGTGTCAAGTCAGCGGACTAAGCTGTACTCATGTCACCTGGGAACTGATAACTGACGATAGGTATAATACCAACCGGTCAGTTCCCGACGAGTCCTGTCCAGTGTACTCGTAACCTAACGAGCACCCGTATACTATCTCCAGTACGACGTACTGATGGCTGTGGGACAGACCATCTCCCACACTGGGATGAGAAGCGCATACGCTAGTCTACTCCGGAGTATCGATGCCCTGTCTCGATAGTCCTGCGACTAGGGACCTGTATAAGGATGTGCTTATAGATTACCCAGCCTCATTAGTGTGACTGCCATCACAACGCTGGTAATCAAGCAAAGATCCTAAGGGCTCCACTAATGTGTATAGGTGATATACTAAAATAAACACATGTACACATTGAAGTAGAAACAAACCAAGTAGCATACTACTATATTGAGCAAGATTGTTTATACAAGGTGAATATCCCAAGCTTCCATTAAGTAATATACAAACTAGTATGATACAGTAATGGCCTCTAGGGCATATACACTAACAATCTCCCACTTGCACTAAGGCCATGTACTGGCGTATCGAAGACCTATCATCTCGATCAGCCGCTCGAACTGAGTCTGGGGTAAGGCCTTGGTGAATAGATCTGCAGTGTTATCTTCTGAAGCGACCCTCCGAACCTCGATCTCCTGGCGATCCACGATCTCCCTGATCAGGTGATACCGCCTCAAGATGTGTCTGGATCTCTGATGGGACCTGGGTTCCTTCGCTAAAGCTATAGCCCCGTTGTTGTCGCAATACAGAGGTATTGGATCAACAATGGACGGAACCACCTGAAGTTCTTTCAAGAACTTCCTCATCCAGACAGCTTCTTTTGCGGCATCAGATGCAGCGATGTATTCCGCTTACATCGTCGAGTCTGCAACGGTTTCCTGTTTGGAACTCTTCCAACACACCGCCCCTCCATTGAGGGTAAAGACAAAACCCGACATGGACTTGGAATCATCTTTGTCACTCTGGAAGCTGGAGTCAGCAAAGGCCTCGATCTGGAGGTCTTTTCCGCCATACACCAAGAACATCTCCTTAGTCCTTCTCAGGTACTTGAGAATGTTCTTTACCGCTATCCAGTGTTTCTCCCCAGGGTTTGACTGATACCGGCTTACCACACTCAGTGCATAAGCTACATCCGGTCTGGTACACAACATCGCATACATTATAGAGCCTACCGCAGAAGCGTAGGGTATAATAGACATGCGATCCCTCTCCAAATCAGTCTTGGGAGACATCTCTTTAGAGAGGGTGATCCCGTGACAAGCCGGTAGGTTACCGCGCTTGGAATATTCCATACTGAACCTTTTCAGTATGGTGTCAATGTACCTGGACTGCGAAAGTCCTAATATCCTCTTGGATCTATCACGATGGATCCGGATCCCCAGGATGTATGAGGCATCACCCAGGTCTTTCATGGAGAACCTGTGTGACAAGAACCCCTTGACAGATTGTAGCATAGGAATGTCATTTCCTATTAAGAGAATGTCATCCACGTATAAAACGAGGAATACTACAGTTCTCGCTACAAATCTACTATAGATGCATGGTTCATCTGGATTTTTGATAAAGCCAAATTCCTTGTCCGTCTCATCAAAACAGATGTTCCAACTCCGCGATGCCTGCTTTAGTCCGTAAATGGACTTAAGCAACTTGCACACCTTTCCGCTGCTCCCACTCTGAATGAAACCCTCTGGCTGATCCATATAGACACACTCCTCTAAATTTCCATTTAGAAAAGCGGTCTTTACGTCCATCTGCCAAATCTCATAATCATGGAAGGCAGCAATGGCAAGAAGGATCCGAATGGATTTCAGCATAGCTACTGGAGAAAAGGTCTCGTCATAGTCCAAACCAGGTCTTTGACGAAAACCCTTTGCAACCAGTCTAGCTTTATAGGTCTCAACCTATCCATCTACACCAATCTTCCTTTTGAAGATCCACTTGCATCCTACGGGTTTTACCCCGTCTGGAGCAATGTCCAACGTCCATACTTTGTTGGTGTACATGGACTCCATTTCGGTCCGCATTGCATCCAGCCATTTTACCGAGTCGACGCTCTGAACGGCTTGCTGGAAGGTAGTAGGCTCATCATAATCTATGATGCAATCCTCTCTATCCCCGTCTATGAGAAAATCGTAGTATCTCTCGGGCGGATGAGACTGCCTACTACTTCTGCGGAGCGGCGTAGGAATGTCCTGTTCTTTTGAACCCTCTGGTTCCACTAAGCTTTCAGTAATAGTCTGTGGTTCTGGAATTTCTTCCAGTTCTATTTCGCTCCCACTTGTTTCCTTTTCTAAGAACTGGTGTTCCAGAAAATGGGCATTACGAGAAACAATGATCTTTTGTTCCTCTGCGTAATAGAAGAGATACCCCCTGGAGTTCTTTGGGTATCCCACAAACTTGCACAGTACTGAGCGTGCCTCGAGCTTGTCCGCATGCTGCTTTTTGACAAAAGCCGGACATCCCCAGATCTTCAGATATTGAAGATAGGGTTTCTTCCCACTCCATATTTCATATGGTGTGGTAGGCACAGTCTTAGTCGGAACTCGGTTCAAACGGTATGCAGCTGATTCTAGCGCATACCCCCAGAATGATCGCGGTAACTCAGTGTTACTCATCATGGACCGAACCATATCCAATAGAGTTCGGTTCCGTCTCTCCGATACACCGTTATGTTGCGGAGTGTATGGAGGAGTAAGCTGAGAGAGAATTCCGTTCTCTTTTAAATAGTCCAGGAACTCGGCACTCAAGTATTCTCCACCTCGATCCGATCTTAGAATCTTAATACTTTTGCCGGTTTGTTTTTCTACTTCATTCTTATATTCCTGGAACTTTCCAAAGGCTTCTGACTTATGTTTCATTAAGAAGACATAACCGTACCTTGAAAAGTCATCCGTAAAAGTAATGAAGTAAGAATAACCGCTTCGTGCATGTGTAGACATTGGACCGCACACGTCGCTGTGTACGAGTCCCAAGAGCTCGCTCACTCTTACTCTGTGTCCAGTGAACAGAGTCTTTGTCATCTTTCCTTTGAGACAGGATTGACAAGTGGCATTCGATTGATATTCGAACGGATTAAAATATCCTTCTGTATGTAACTTCATCAACCTTCTCTCATTGATGTGACCTAGTCTACAATGCCATAAGAAAGTCTGATTTATTTCCGGAGACTTTCTTTTGTGTGTATTCTGGACATTGAAAATCTGTGGTTGGTTTAATACGTATATACCATTGCTCAATGTACCTGACCCAATCAAAACTTGATTAAGGTGAATGTTTACAACATTACTTACAAACGCAAATTCATAACCTTCTTTAGAAACTAAAGATACAGAAATGATATTACAAGTTGCGTTGGGTACAAAAAAGCAATTACGCAAAACCAAAACATGTCCATCTGACATTCCCAGGTGATAGTCCCCCACGGCCTTAGCATCTATGCTAGCTCCGTTTGCAACTCTGAGGGTCATGTCACCTGCCTTCAAAACCCTACGGTTTCTCAACGCCTGCAAAGAATTACAGATATGAGATCCTGATCCGGTATCCAATACCCAGGAAGTAGAGTTTATTGAAAGACAGTTTTCAATAACATACACACCTGAAGCTGAAGCCGCAACCTGCTTCAATTCCTGTGTCCTGGCTTTCCAAGCCCTGCAATCATTCTTCCAGTGTCCTTTCTTATGACAATAGAAGCATTCTTCTTTATCCACAAGCTGCCCCGCTTTCTTTGTTGCTTTTGCTTTTCCCTTCGTATCCACTTTACTAACACCGCCCCTTGGTTTGGCGGGGGCTTTCTTCTTCTTTCCCTTGGCTTTCGTCTTGGACCTAGAAGAGGAAGATCCTCCTACAAACAAAGTGGATGTTTCCCTACCTTTCTGTAGGGTGCCCTCTGCACTCCTCAGCATGTTGAGGAGTTCTGAAAGTTCAACTTCTTTTTCTTGTAAGTTGAAGTTCAGGATAAACTGGGCGTAAGTGGAAGGAAGGGACTGGAGAATCAAGTCCGTATAGAGCTCGTTCTCTAACGTGGTCCCAAGTTCCGCGAGCTCCTCAATGAAGCCAATCATCTTAAGCACGTGTTCCGCTACCGATGATCCGATGGCCAACCTTACCGAAAATAACTTCTTCGACACTTCGTATCTTGCGATACGAGACTGCTCTCCATACAGTTCTTTTGTATGGAGAAATATGGATTCAAGGTCCACATTCTCGTGCCTCCTCTGATGTTCGTTGTCCATAGAGGCAAGTACGAGGCACTTGGCCTTCGCGCTATCAATCTCCCAAGTCTTACGGATTTCCTTATCCGCGACGCTGGAGGTGGGACTTAGGACAGGGGGAGCTTTGGTGGTAAGAAGATACCCCAGTTTGTCGTAAGTGATTGCCATTTTGACATTCCTGAGCCAATCTTTGTAGTTTGGCCCTGTCAGTATGTTTTTATCTAGAAGTAACTTAAGTCCAGTCATGTCGATTGGTCGCTGCAATTAGGAGAGAGAAGAAGAAACACTTAGCAAGATGCTCTTGCAAGTTTAGAGTGGTTTTTAGTTTGTCTAAACAGGATGGCTCCCACTGTTTCTCGAATCCCTCCTCAAACCAAAAAGGAAGAATTAGTCAGGATCAATCTCACCGTACAATACTTGCTTAACCGTTCGGCCAGGTTGGTGTTGGTACTTTGAGGGAGGTTTTCCAACGCTTTCGCGAAGTTCCTTAATTAAATAACCTCTTTTCCCTGGGGGCGTAGCCCCGCTAACACCTTTCTAGACACCTACTAGGTTTATAGCATTGATCGTTAAGTGAGAAATTTCCCGAGGAGTAGCATATACTCACAGTAGGATCGGGATCCAAATATCGTCGCGTGACGAAACTGAAGGAATCCTACCAGAATCATCACACTCTAAATGGTATGCAACACTAGCAAGTTTCAGTTCTTTTGAAACTCCCGATGTGGATTTTTGCCCCATGCTCTTATGACCTTGGCGTGAGGTCAAAATGTCATAAGTCACATGTCAAGTTCTTCCCATCATTATCCAGGTTAATTTGAACCCACCCGTACATACCCTTTGTTAGTTATATGTATGCCCTAGAGGCCATTACTGTACATAGGATGTATATTGTAGTGGATGCTGGGACATATATAGGGAGGACTTTCTTGCTCGACATGATAGTATGCTATCTGGTTGAACTTTACCTTAACGTGTATACTGATTGTCTCTCTGTTACATGTTGGTAAAGCCCTTAGGATGTGTGCTTGACTACCTGGACTATGATGCGGATCATACTAGTGGGGACATGGTAGTCCATAAGTACATCCTTCAAAGTCCCTAGTCGAGGGTGTATCGAGACGGGGCATCGATATACCAGAGTAGACTAGCGTGTACCTTCTCGACCCATACAGATGGGCGATGGATGATCCCATATCCATTGGTGTTTGACATCAGAGATGATATACGGGTGCTCAGTAGAGACTGGGTACACTGGACGGACTCGCCGAGAACTCCCAGATGGTATTATACCTCACGTCAGATGGCAGTTCTCTGGTGACACTGGTACAGAGTAGTCTGTTGACCCGAGATCGTCATAGAGTCTTGTGTGGTTCCCACTGTGCTTTGATTTCCATCTTACCACGTCCAAGAGGGCGTGCAAAACGGTGGTTTTTGGGTACAGTCCCGAGTCACATGGAGGCAATGAGCGATAGGAGGGGATTCGTCTCTCCCGGTATAGGGGGTTGATGTTGCGCTGTGTTCGATTGGCTATAACAGGAAATCCCTGGCCAGGGTTGCTGAGATTTACTGGTAAGTGTTACCAGTAGTTTCTCGAATTGTTATAGACCTCATATCGACACGACTTATCAAGCTATTGGGGTCTGACGTATACCACCCCTAGGCGAGATATGCGACAGATCAGACGAACAGACCGGACTGTACGGTAGTGTTACTGGTCGGATTCGCAGGAGTGTGAGCGGGCTTGCTCGTCGATCTTCTGATCGCTCAATACCCGGGTGGCCGTTACGTTTAGCAGACCGCTTGCGGCTTGTGGGTGTTTGATATGATCATCGCCTGCTGCCGGCGTATTGACGAGTCTTTAGAGTCCTACACAGAGGTTTCCTGGCTCAAGCGAAACGAAATAGGAGCGCATATGAGATATGTGCGGGACCGAGAATAATGCGTGTATGTGATACCGTATTCCATTCTCGCGATGAATGTATCGAGTGGTTGTATGCGATATAACCTAGTTATCGATTCAAGCGTTGATTCGATAAGCCGATACATTGTATACTAGTCGGTTGTGTGCGACATGACCGGATCATTGAATCAAGTGTTGATTTAATGATTTAATGTATAATTATATATTTGGTATATTACTTTGCATTAACTAGTAATGGTTCACTTTAAATGGATTTTCTCACTTGGATTGTGCAAGTTGTATATGTGATATACTTTTATGCACATGTTTGTATCATGTTTGATGATGCATATTAACTTGGTTAAGTGTAAAGATTAAACCATGGTTTACTTAATGATTAGGGTTTTTATTATCTTATTCATTTATTTATATATATTCATTTTGGAAATTATTTAAGAATGGTGGCTTATTTTGTTTTATGTTGAAGTTTCTTGAAACTTTGATCAAGTCAACCATTCTTATCTCTTCCTTAACCCTAACCATCATATCTAACCATGGTCCATTCTCTACACTAAACTAAGGTTAATATTATGATAAGAATGGATTTTATTTTCTATTCTATTATTCTTATCATAACAATATTCATCTTCTTCATCTTCTTCTTCATTGAAGAAGCTTGAGGTCATCAATGGTGGATTGATGATTTGAGTGAGAAATCCAATTCTAAAGTCTACCCACTTCCTATTTCTTCATCCTCTACCTCTTGCCAAGTAGTAGAGTGTGTTTCCTTCACAAGTTTCTTGACTTGGTGAAGTGAGAGCTTGATCTTGCGATGCTTCGACGTAGATCATCTTCGGCATGGACATCGACGACCTAGCTCGCTTATTCTCCGATGAAGTCGACACTTGAGCCCGGATTTGATTTGGACAGCGGAGAGGACCTCGTTGCGGAGCTATGGAGGTGGAGCACCGGATCTACAAAGGTTGTATTTCCGTATCTTGTAGTTAAGTGTTAACTAGTTAGCTTTTTCGCCTAAATATCTAGCAAACGATCCGTAGTCGGGTCTCTCGGCACTCTTAAAATTTTAATTTGGCATGATCGATGCCTTGGGAGACCTCATTAGGGTGCCTAGGAACCCTACAGTGGTATCAGAGCCTAGCTAGAGCCTTAGGCGATGCATAGACGGAGTTAGAAGTCCGATCGACCCGAAACCCCGACTTTGAAATGCTCTCTGGACTTTTTTGTAAAATGTGGATTTTTGCAAATTAAAAATATGCAGAAAAACAAGCAGGTAAATCTAAGAATTACGATGCAAAAATTACCTAATGATCTTTCTAAAGTGCGGCGGAACCGCGGTATTATCGTGCTAATGCGGCCCTTCCGCCGCACTTTTGTCTTATCTGCCATTGAATTTTGCACAGTAACTCCTATTTTTCAGTGCTGGTTTTCCTGGGAATTTTTAATCTGAAATAAAGAGTTGAGTATTTTGGGTTGTATTGGGTGTTCATACATTCGATCGGATTTTCAAACTTTGTCTATGTGTCGTTCCGGATAATTTTTAGAATATGTTAAAAAGTTCGACCGGATATAAATACCCAATTTTTCCCCTGTCGGGAAATTTCTAAGTGTTGGATTTTTCCGTAGTTTAACGACGTTCTAAGTAGTGCAAGTAATACGATGGTCTCTCTAGAAGACACAAACCTTAACTCGATTATGTGACCGTCTTGAACTGCCCTTTGAACCTTCGGGTTTGGGGCAGTACGGCGTGCCACATGTGAGGCGTTGGCTTGACCCTTCTACGGCTGGACCATTGGTACTGAGGTACGAACTGAATGTTGTTAGACTTATTTCATGTGTTGATCTGTATCGGGAAAAGTTGGGTGTTCGATTGTTCGATCGGAAAGTTTAACATTTTCTGTTTATCTGGAATGTGATACAATAATTGGAATTCACAAAGAGTTATGAGATAACTAAATGAATGTTATAAACACAGCAGTTTAGTCTCACTTGATCGGTTGCCACAGAATTTGGATGTGATCAAAAGTCCGTCGCAATCACGTAGCGTACGCGGATACTCGCCGGGTAAACTTAATAGACAGCCTCACTCCATAGCCCCGACCAAGTGACAGTAGGAGAACCCCGTTGCCGAAAGCATCCGTCCGGGTGCTCGCGGCAGCGGTGTTCCGCCTTGGTGCACTTCGTCGACTGCATCGGGGGTGCAGCCGTCTACTGAAGTTTGCGACGAGCATTCGATCAGTTTTTCGGGAATCTTGTTGAATTGCCCGACTTGATATTGAAAAGTGTTTTCGATAATGAGACTAAAATGCGGGGTTTATAATTGTTAGGCATGCGATGTCTAAGTAATTCATTTGGTCAGGCATGCGATGTCTGAGCAGATTGCGGATTCCAACTGTTGTAGTTTTACACTTTCTTTTCTGTGACCGTAAGTGTAATATGTGATATCGCCGGTTTCGTTGCTATATGTCAACGACAATTGGGATGCGCATATTTACTTACGTTGATGACATGTGATGTTATGTGTTGCTGGATATGTTATATTGGATCGTCGTGTTTGAATAGCCGGGGGTTTTTATGTGAGATGAGTGTTTTTCATTTTCATTCATGTAAAAACTTGTATGTAATATTCTTTTATTGGGGCGCTTCCAGGTTGCGGAAGTAGTCACCGTTTGTATATTATTTACTTTTCCGCACTAGGATAGACCCAAGGAGGAGGGCACAAGTAACCGGGTTCTGGAGTCCAGTGGGAGACCAACTCGAGGAGTCGAGTCCGGGTCTCCTAACTCTAGAATTAGTAGGGTTGCTTGCCGCTCTCGTAGGGGTCTAGGGGTGTGGGTTTGGCTATTCATCACGACCGTGGAATCCGTGTTTTATACTGGCTCGTATTGAAAACACGGACGTCCTAGTATATCCAATATTTCATATGATTCTTCTGCTGCGATATCTGTGATGTGATCATGTGATGTTCTGTGATAGATACAGTATATAGTATATATGATATATTATATAGGCGTTACTTATGTTTTACACCCGCGCTAGCCCTGCCCTGCTCTGCCGTTAGTTACCTAACCTAACGGTGCACGAGGGGACATCGAGGCGAATGCGGATGGCATAAGTGTACGTCGTATTTATCTGTAATGTTTAGGTACTTAAATGATGGGACTTCATTAATATGATTAATGAAAGTAAAAGAAACCTAAGATGTTGTAGAATCGAATTTCAAAATAAAACAGGTAGCTACAGTTCTTGCTTTGCACAGCGGTATATGTGATATATCCTGCACCTTATTCGATGAGGAAAGGACCGAGATCCCTTCACCGGGAGTGACTCCTTTAGCAATAACTGGCAGATGCTACACACTCGGTTTGTCTTTTGATTGCTTTTAAGTGTTTTTGCCTTGCACAGTGATATATATGATATATCCCGCACCTCATTCGACGAGGAAAGGACCGACGATCCCTTCACCGGGAGTGACTCCTTTAGCAAAACTAGAAAAGCCTCAAAAGCACTCCATTTCAAAATTCATTCGATCCTACAACGATATCAAGTTCATTACGCAATAGGTTTTCAGAAAAACCTGTCGTAGCCCTCCGTCATTACAGATAAGTACTAGTTAGTATTCGTGCTACGGTAGTTTGGCATTCGTCAAGGCGTAGTGTGCGGTAGCTAACTAGTATTTATCTGCTTATGCATATGATGCAGATTGGATTAGGGTATTCGTACGGCGTTGTTTGGCATTCGTCAAGGATCGTGCGGGTGGGTTTAATTCGATCAAGTAATGTACGGGTTGAACTTGACTAGTGGACTATGGGTTGTTTGGCATTCGTCAAGGTCATAGCGAGCTAGGGGCAAAATATTATCGGGAATTTCAAGTGTTGAAATTTGCAATGAGATTGCATACCTTCTATGAGATAGTTGGATCCCGATACCCGCTGCGAGTAAGAGTTACTCCTGAGAGAGTTTTATACATTAATTAGGTTCGTGCGAAAGCACGGGGGACCTCCCTCAAAGTACCGACACTGGCCTGGCTGAAAGATTGGCGAACTTGTAGTGTGTAATTAATCCCGGCTAGTCTTTCCTTTTAGGGTTTGAAGGAAGATTTGATAAAAAGCAGTGGGAGCCATCCTGATTAGATAAAATAATAACCAATCTATTCTTGAAAGAGCGCACGCTGAGTGTTTTCTTATCTCTCTCTCCAGGTAGCGACCATATCACGCCTTAATCAAGATAATAATACGGATTATTGACCGAACCCGCTTGTTATACTGAGCTGGGGAACGTTGGTCCCGCTCCAACTTATAATTGTTATAAGACAGAGCTGGAAATAGGGGATTACCAGAATTCCCGTGCCGCCCAAACGAAGAGAGTGCATGCTGATGCATCATCTTCGGGTGTGTTCATTACAAAGAACTGTTTCTCAGTATCTTTTACATCCTGGGTATGTGATACCAGATCAGGATCCCAGATATGTAATTTGTTACATAGGGCTACAGAAAGGTAGAGAACTGAGAACGGGTGATAAGTTTCATGAGGCAGAAAACGGGGCAAGAGTTGCAGCCAGGTCTGTTGGTCACTGTCACCCTGTATTACCAATACATTGTTTCTGAACAAATGTTACTAGATACCGAACCTGTTATGCAAAATCATATCCGTCTCTTTATTAGTAAAGAAACGATAAAATTTTGTATTGTTGGATAATGTTTTGAACATTTCCTATATCAAAAGTTGATCGGTTCAGGCACGTTATCTAAAACCATTGATGTTCTAAATCAAACTACAGTTCTTTAGTATACAGAACACACACAAGAGGAAGAGTTCAGAACTGAACGAATCATTCTTGAGGTATTGTAGACTAGGTCAGATCAATGTGACCCGACTAGCTAGAGTTACATGCAGATGCATATTTAAATTAGTTTGAATTTACATCTTGTGAAACTCGCCAGTCATGTCACAAAGATAAGATGACCATAGCTCCGTTTACTGGAAACAGAGAAAGAGTTAGTGAACTCTTGGGATGATACATGTTGATGTATGTAGGTCCCCTGTCTACACATGCCAGGAATGGTTCTTTATACTTCATTACGTTCTCTGATGATCTTTCGAGTTTCAGACCTATGTTCCTGTTGAAACATAAGTCCGAACCTTTTGAGATATTCACAGAATATAAGTTAGAAGTAGAGAACCAAAATATGGGTATAAGTATTATGTCCTATGATGAGATCAAGGAGGAGAATACTTGAGCACGGAATTCCTGGATTATTCTAAAGGGGAATGAGATTCTCTCTCAGCATTACTCCTCTGTATACACCATAGCACGATGGTATATCAGGGCGGAGCAATCACACCCTATATGATATGGTGTGCTCTATGATGAGTATTACTGAGTTACCTATTTCCTTTTAGGGGTTATGCACTTGAGAAGATGCATACCTATTGAATAGGTTCGAATCAAATCAGTTGCCTACCACTTCATATATGATATGGAAAGGGAAGGGCCCATATCTTAAGATGGTTAAGATTTGGGGTTGTCCGGCCTATGTCTAAAAGCAAAATCTGGACAAGCTCGTGGCAAGGTCTGTAATGTAGAACTGGAAATGTTCCAGCTATACAATCTACAGCACATGATTTGATAGAACCAAAGGATTCAATAGTTACCAACGAACCTCAGCCTCTCCGCCGATCTAGTAGGGTTCCTCACCCACCTGAGAGATACTTCGGTTTCTCTATGACAGTGGGAGCGAGGATTGCATCATGAGATGATGACCCAACTAGTTTCGAGCTGGCCATCAAGAGTAAGACTCTGTAAGAATGGCTGGATGCTTAGCGATCTGAGATGGAATCCTTATACACCAACAAAGTATGGACTTTGGTTGCTATATCTGAAGGGTTAAATCCCCATCAGGAGCAAGTATATCTTGAGAAGATTACTTGGTGTAGATGGAAAAGTTGAGACTTTCAAAGCTAGACTTGTTAAAAGTTTGCATCATTGACCAGCTGTGGATCATGATGAAACCTTTTCAAGTGACTATGCTTAAGTCCATCCAGATCCTACTTACCACGGCTACATACCATGACTGCGATATCTGGTGGTTGAATGTCTTGACTGCTTTTCTAAATGATGATTTAGAAGAGAGCGTCTATAAGTACACAGCCAGAGGGCTTCGTAGACAGTGGGAGCAGCGGAAACGTGTGCAAGATGCTTTATAGGATAAAGCAGGCATCGCGGAGTTGGAACGTCTGTTTTGATGTGTTAGTCAAAGAAGTTGACATCATCAAAATGGTAGATGAACCTTGTATAAACAAGAAGGTAGTAGGGAGTATGGTGACGATCCTCGTAGAGTACGTGGATGACATACTCTTGATAGGGAAGGAGTTTCCTATGCTACGCTCGATCAATCTCCGATTATCACAATGATTCTCCATATAGGATCAAAATGATACCTCCTAAATCCTGGGTTTTCCGATCTATGAGATAGATCTAATTGGATGTTAGGACTCTCACTAGTTGTAGTAAGACGGTATCAACCGATCCTGGGGAGAATCACTGGAAGGGTTCCAGGGTGATAAAGACGACTGAATGTCAGTCACAGGCATTGTCTTTACCCTCACTGGAGGGGACGGTATGTTGGAAGAGTTCCAAGCTGGATACCGTGACATACTAGACGATAAAGGCAGGATACATCACTATTTAAGATGCTACCAAAGAGGCAGTCTGGGTGTATATTGGTTCATGAGATGAACTTAGTTCCTCCCATTGTGTGACAATGGAGTTGTGGCTTATGCCAAGGAACGCCCGTCCCATCAGTGATCCAGACATATTCTAAGGCAGTATCACTTGATCATGGAAATGATTGATCTCCAGGGTGATCGAGGTTAGGAGAGTAGACTCAGAGGACAACACAGCGGATCCACTCACAAAGGCCTGTTCCCAGAGAGAGACTTTTATGGGATGGTTGAGTATGGGATACTGTAACCACTGCTATCAGATGGCCCTAGTGCAAGTGGGAGATTGTTAGTTATATGTATGCCCTAGAGGCCATTACTGTACATAGGATGTATATTGTAGTGGATGCTGGGACATATATAGGGAGGACTTTCTTGCTCGACATGATAGTATGCTATCTGGTTGAACTTTACCTTAACGTGTATACTGATTGTCTCTCTGTTACATGTTGGTAAAGCCCTGAGGATATGTGCTTGACTACCTGGACTATGATGCGGATCATACTAGTGGGGACATGGTAGTCCATAAGTACATCCTTCAAAGTCCCTAGTCGAGGGTGTATCGAGACGGGGCATCGATATACCAGAGTAGACTAGCGTGTACCTTCTCGACCCATACAGATGGGCGATGGATGATCCCATATCCATTGGTGTTTGACATCAGAGATGATATACGGGTGCTCAGTAGAGACTGGGTACACTGGACGGACTCGCCGAGAACTCCCAGATGGTATTATACCTCACGTCAGATGGCAGTTCTCTGGTGACACTGGTACAGAGTAGTCTGTTGACCCGAGATCGTCATAGAGTCTTGTGTGGTTCCCACTGTGCTTTGATTTCCATCTTACCACGTCCAAGAGGGCATGCAAAACGGTGGTTTTTGGGTACAGTCCCGAGTCACATGGAGGCAATGAGCGATAGGAGGGGATTCGTCTCTCCCGGTATAGGGGTTGATGTTGCGCTGTGTTCGATTGGCTATAACAGGAAATCCTGGCCAGGGTTGCTGAGATTTACTGGTAAGTGTTACCAGTAGTTTCTCGAATTGTTATAGACCTCATATCGACACGACTTATCAAGCTATTGGGGTCTGACGTATACCACCCCTAGGCGAGATATGCGACAGATCAGACGAACAGACCGGACTGTACGGTAGTGTTACTGGTCGGATTCGCAGGAGTGTGAGCGGGCTTGCTCGTCGATCTTCTGATCGCTCAATACCCGGGTGGCCGTTACGTTTAGCAGACCGCTTGCGGCTTGTGGGTGTTTGATATGATCATCGCCTGCTGCCGGCGTATTGACGAGTCTTTAGAGTCCTACACAGAGGTTTCCTGGCTCAAGCGAAACGAAATAGGAGCGCATATGAGATATGTGCGGGACCGAGAATAATGCGTGTATGTGATACCGTATTCCATTCTCGCGATGAATGTATCGAGTGGTTGTATGCGATATAACCTAGTTATCGATTCAAGCGTTGATTCGATAAGCCGATACATTGTATACTAGTCGGTTGTGTGCGACATGACCGGATCATTGAATTAAGTGTTGATTTAATGATTTAATGTATAATTATATATTTGGTATATTACTTTGCATTAACTAGTAATGGTTCACTTTAAATGGATTTTCTCACTTGGATTGTGCAAGTTGTATATGTGATATACTTTTATGCACATGTTTGTATCATGTTTGATGATGCATATTAACTTGGTTAAGTGTAAAGATTAAACCATGGTTTACTTAATGATTAGGGTTTTGATTATCTTATTCATTTATTTATATATATTCATTTTGGAAATTATTTAAGAATGGTGGCTTATTTTGTTTTATGTTGAAGTTTCTTGAAACTTTGATCAAGTCAACCATTCTTATCTCTTCCTTAACCCTAACCATCATATCTAACCATGGTCCATTCTCTACACTAAACTAAGGTTAATATTATGATAAGAATGGATTTTATTTTCTATTCTATTATTCTTATCATAACAATATTCATCTTCTTCATCTTCTTCTTCATTGAAGAAGCTTGAGGTCATCAATGGTGGATTGATGATTTGAGTGAGAAATCCAATTCTAAAGTCTACCCACTTCCTATTTCTTCATCCTCTACCTCTTGCCAAGTAGTAGAGTGTGTTTCCTTCACAAGTTTCTTGACTTGGTGAAGTGAGAGCTTGATCTTGCGATGCTTCGACGTAGATCATCTTCGGCATGGACATCGACGACCTAGCTCGCTTATTCTCCGATGAAGTCGACACTTGAGCCCGGATTTGATTTGGACAGCGGAGAGGACCTCGTTGCGGAGCTATGGAGGTGGAGCACCGGATCTACAAAGGTTGTATTTCCGTATCTTGTAGTTAAGTGTTAACTAGTTAGCTTTTTCGCCTAAATATCTAGCAAACGATCCGTAGTCGGGTCTCTCGGCACTCTTAAAATTTGAAATTGCCATGGTTGATGTCTTGGGAGACCTCACTAGAGTGCCTAGGAACCCTATACCCTTGACGTAGGCCAAAATGGCAGTACGACTGTCTCAAACCAACGCATTCTATCTATGCAACAGATAAATATCCGGCAGCTACCAATCACTATGCCTTGGCGTGAGGTCAAAATACATAGCTTGAATACTACCGAATATTTAACTGAAATGATGGAGGGCTACGGATGGTTTTGGCAAAACCGTGAACGTAGTGAACTTGATATAGTCGATGGAACGAGATAGCTTTTAAAAGGAGTGGCTCAAACACCGCATTTTAAAAGTTGATTTTGAAAAGAACCGAGTGGTTTTTCGAAAGTGTTCCAACGACTTTTACTTGGTTTATTTTCTTGCATTAGTTCTTTTAATGCGTGATATTCTTGCATTAGTTCTTTTAATGCGTCCCATCAATTAATCCTACCATTGCAGAAAACAACCAAAATATGACGTACGCTTATGCCATTCGCATTCGCCACGGGGCCCCGTCATTACCCGTTAGGTTACTTAACTAACGACAGAGCGGGGGCTGGGCTAGCGCGGCTGTAAAACATAAGCAACGCCTAAATAATATCATATATAGGTATATTGCAATGATAGACATTTCAGATCATAGATGAACACATTGGATATACTAGGAAGCTGCAATTCGTACGAGCCTGTAACGAAAAGCAGATTACACGGTCGCGGTGAATAGCCAATACCCCACCCAAGACCCCTACGGGTACGGAAAACTATCCGCCAAGTACCCGAAGCGAAGCAACCTCCCTCAACCCCATGAGTAGGCCACTCGGCACTTCGGCATACCTGGTAGTTTGTGCACCCCCTCCATGGGTCTATCCTAGGAGCAAAAACAGTAAAAAGAAATTATACAATGACGGCTACAACCCCGACCCGGTTGTGCGGCCATACAAATAATTATTACATCAATTTACAAATTTACATGAATTGAAAGAAAAGAAAACTCTCGTCTCACAACCCCCGGCTATTCACCCGCGACAATCCAATGAATTCATATACACATTCCAATGACATTACAGATCACAGATTTGTATAACCCCCACTAATCGACATATAGCGATTAGTAGACGTTCAATACAAATATCACATCACAAAAAAACCTGTCAGCTTAAGTCTTTTAGAAGTTCGATCAAAAATACGGATTTATAGGCCCCAAATACAAAATTTTCGTTCTGGAAAATCTGGGCAGAAAATACATATTCCAAAAATCCCAAAACAACCCCAGAAATACACTGCACCAAATTTGGACCTCGGCCGAGTCAACTCGGCCGCGGAACCGCGGCGGGAGCGTGCTCCCGCCGCGTTTCCGCGGCTCTTTGAACGGTTCGTGGGACCAAATTTGGTGGTTATTCAAACAAAAGCCTGAGCCGATTTTTAAGATGAAAATTATCAACTTTTGAACAGAATAAAAATCGGCAGAAACTTGACAACTCGGGTTCGTTTCGTGACTTTTTCTTTGATCGATCTTCTAGTTACTTTGCTAACATGTTAGATAGAGTTTAACTAGGCTCTGATACCACTGTAAGTCCATGCTACCTCTCCCGGTACTTTCGGGCATGCGGAATTTGGTGAAAAACAATTTTTCTAGAGGTGGTAACATGGACTCAAAACCGGATCTTTGTTAAACATCTAACTAACAACCTAACTAGGAGTTGTTAACTACTCGGTTAGGGGGTTATACCTTTCTTTCTTCAACTCCTTCGTCTTCAAGCCTCGATGGTTGTCCGGATCGGCTTCACTCCGTCGTCTCCTTGCGCCGAAGATAGATCCACCCGAAAGCTTCTACCTTTGGCTTCTTCTTCGATCTTTGAAGAAACTAGTTCACTCGGTTTGCCAAACCTAGTGAACTAGAGTGAGTAGAGAAGAGTGTGTTTGGGATTTTACTCTATGGTTCTTGTTTCTCAACACATGAGACAAGTGAACCATAGACTCAAGAGAGGGAGAGCAAGAGGAAGAATATGAGAGCTCAAGAACAAGAGAGAGAATGAGAATGATAGAATGATAGAAGACTTTTCTCTCTTGGCTCTCATAATCCAAAACCATCATCACAAAATAGTAATCAAGTATTGTGTAAATGGTTTAAGCTACAATAGCCATATCATTTCATGCACTCATTTCTCACAAGAGAAACAAGCAAGTAAAAAGTCTTTGCCATGAAATGATAGCCATTGTCATCATGATGGTCAACTAGTCCAACCTAGTCAACCGGTCAACAAAGTCAACAAGTCAACAAAGTCAACCCCTCAACAACCATGTCACCATAATACTTAATTAATATTATTGTTAATCATATATCATATTCTCATTAGGGTTGAGCAAAAAGTCAATAGTCAACAGTCAACGGTCAACAACCCTAATGAGAATCCTCTGCCTCTGTCTCTCCGTCAACTGTGCATACACACCCGCATCCGCGTTCCGAGGAATACGAATACATACTGGATAAATCCAATCCCAATACGTACACTAGGATCTGGCTTAAACCAAAGCCCGCTAGTGTTAACTGTCCGGACACTGTACGTGCATAAGTGCACGGATGTGACCAAACCCTGCCGCAAAACCATGCAACCTGCCGCAAAACCATGCGACCTCTACTCTTTTGCCTAAAGGCGAATAGCTTTCTGTGTGGGACTCTAAAGACTCGACACTACGCTGGCAGTGGGTTTAACCACAGACCGCAAGCGGCACTAGCTGTGCGTAACGGTCCCCAGGTAGATGTCGACAAGAAGACTGACGAGGTGAAACCCATCTGAACTCCTACTGAGCCTGAATGTGACAATCTCCGTACAGTCCGGTCTGTTCGTCTGATACATCGCATGGCGGGTCTAAGGGGCGGTAAACGTCAGTCCCCTAATAGCGGTACAAGTCGTGTCGGAGTGAGGCCCGAAACACCCTGAGATAACACTGGAAGCCTACCAGTATATCTCGATTGCCCTGGCCAGGGACTACTCGTGTAATGGCACTCCTAGACACAGCGCGATGTCAACCCCCAATACCGGGAGAGACGAATCCTGTCTAACCGTCACTGCCTCCAAGTGCTTCGGGACTGCACCCAACTACCACCTGTTTGCACGACTCCTTTGAGCCGTGGTAGGGTAGTAATCAAAGTACAGTGGGAACACACTCGAGGCGAAGTGATAGTGTCAAGTCAGCGGACTAAGCTGTACTCATGTCACCTGGGAACTGATAACTGACGATAGGTATAATACCAACCGGTCAGTTCCCGACGAGTCCTGTCCAGTGTACTCGTAACCTAACGAGCACCCGTATACTATCTCCAGTACGACGTACTGATGGCTGTGGGACAGACCATCTCCCACACTGGGATGAGAAGCGCATACGCTAGTCTACTCCGGAGTATCGATGCCCTGTCTCGATAGTCCTGCGACTAGGGACCTGTATAAGGATGTGCTTATAGATTACCCAGCCCCACTAGTGTGACTGCCATCACAACGCTGGTAATCAAGCAAAGATCCTAAGGGCTCCACTAATGTGTATAGGTGATATACTAAAATAAACACATGTACACATTGAAGTAGAAACAAACCAAGTAGCATACTACTATATTGAGCAAGATTGTTTATACAAGGTGAATATCCCAAGCTTCCATTAAGTAATATACAAACTAGTATGATACAGTAATGGCCTCTAGGGCATATACACTAACACATCGCATGGCGGGCCTAGGGGGTTGGTAAAAGTCAGACCCTCCAAAGCGGTACAAGTCGTGTCAGAGTGCAGCCCAGAACACCCTGAGATACTACTGGAATACCTACCAGTAAATCTCCTGCCTTGGCCAAGGACTTTTCATGTACTGGCTCTCCTAGACACAGCACGACTTCATCCCTAAAACCGGGAGAGATGAACCCCTGCAGATCCGCTCACTGCCTCCATGTGGCTCGGGACTGTACCCAACTAAAACCTGTTTGCAAGACTCCTTTGAGCCGTGGTAGGGTAGTAATCAAAGCACAATGGGAACTCACACGAGACAAATGACGATCTCAGGTCGATGAACTAACCTGTACACATGTCACCAGGGAACTGCTATCTAACGTCAGGTATAATACCAACTAGCAGGTTCCCCGGCGAGTCCTGTCTGGTGTACTCATAACCCAATGAGCACCTGTATACATCTTAGGCGAACCAACTGACACAAGTGGCTTGTGAGACCGGCCACCGCCCCTCGTCGGGGTCTCGACTGTATACACTAGTCTACTCTGGAGTATCGATGCCCTGTCTCGAAACTCTCACGACTAGGGACCTTTTAAGGATGTGCTTATAGAACCCAGCTCCCACGTATATGATCGCCCTCATACTGCTGGTAATCAAGCAAGAATCCTAGGGGCTCTATCAACGTGCAATAGTGACTCGTAAGGTCACCTAAAGCAGTACACGATGATAAAGAAAAACCAGATAGCATACTATCATCTTGAGTAGGACTGTCCTACCGGGATAGGTCCTCCCTCAATCATTGCAATCACGTGCCTGTGATCCAATAATTGACTCTGAGGGCACTATCTCCAACATCTTCTTAATGAAGCATAAATCTGAAGCCTTTGAAAAATTACAGGAATACAAGAATAAAGTAGAAAAACAAACAGGCAAAAGTATAAAGACACTGAGATCTGATCGAGGTGGTGAATACTTGAGTGCCGAGTTCCTGGATTACATAAAAGAGAATAGAATTCTCTCTCAGCTTACTCCTCCATACACTCCACAACATAATGGTGTATCGGAGAGATGGAACCGAACCCTATTGGATATGGTACGTTCCATGATGAGTAACGCTGAGTTACCGTGATCTTTTTGGGGATATGCACTAGAATCAACTGCATATCTTTTGAACCGAGTTCCAACTAAGTCAGTGCCTACCACACCATATCAGATGTGGAGTGGGAAGAAACCCTATCTTAAACACATTAAGACATGGGGATGTCCAGCTTTTGTCAAAAAGCAGCATACGGACAAACTCGAGACACGCTCAGTACAGTGCAAGTTTGTGGGATATCCAAAGAACTCCAAGGGATATTTCTTCTATTACGCAGAGGAACAAAAGGTATTTGTTTCTCGTCATGCCTGCTTCTTGGAAAATGAATTTTTAGAAAATCAGATAAGTGGGAGCGCAATAGAACTGGAAGAAATTCCAGAACCACAAGCTATTACTGAAAGCTTAGTAGAACCAGAAGGTTCAAAAGAACATGACATTCCTGCGCCACTCCGTAGGAGTAGTAGGCAGTCTCATCCACCCGAGAGATACTACGGCTTTCTCATAGACGGGGATAGAGAGGATTGCATCATTGATAATGATGAGCCGACTAGCTTCCAGCAGGACATTCAGAGTACTGACTCGGTAAAATGGCTGGATGCAATGCGGACCGAGATGGAGTCCATGTACACCAACAAAGTGTGGATTTTGGACATTGCACCAGAAGGGGTAAAACCCGTAGGCTGCAAATGGATCTTCAAAAGGAAGATTGGTGTAGATGGACAGGTTGAGACCTATAAGGCAAGACTTGTTGCAAAGGGATTTCGTCAAAGACCTGGTTTGGACTATGACGAAACCTTTTCTCCAGTGGCTATTCTCAAATCCATTCGGATCCTTCTTGCCATTGCTTCCTTCCACGATTATGAGATTTGGCAGATGGACGTAAAAACCGCTTTTCTAGATGGAAATTTAGAGGAGTGTGTCTATATAGACCAGCCAGAAGGTTTCATTCAGAGTGGGAGCAGCGGGAAGGTGTGCAAGTTGCTTAAGTCCATTTATGGACTGAAGCAGGCATCGCGGAGTTGGAACATCTGTTTTGATGAGACGGTCAAAAAATTTGGCTTTATAAAAAATCCAGATGAACCATGTATTTATAGTAAAATTGTAGCACGAACTGTCGTATTCCTCATTTTATACATGGATGACATTCTCTTGATAGGAAATAACATTCCTATGCTACAATCTGTCAAAGGGTTCTTGTCACACAGGTTCTCCATGAAAGGCCTGGGTGATGCCTCTTATATTCTGGGGATCCGGATCTATCGTGATAGGTCCAAGAGGATATTAGGACTTTCACAGTCCTGGTACATCGACACCATACTGAAAAGATTTAGTATGGAAGATTCCAAGCGCGGTAATTTACCGGCTTGTCACGGGATCACCCTCTCCAAAGAGATGTCTCCCAAGACTGATTTAGAAAGGGATCGCATGTCTATTATACCCTACGCCTCTGCGGTAGGCTCTATAATGTATGCGATGTTGTGTACCAGACCAGATGTAGCTTATGCACTGAGTGTAGTAAGCCGGTATCAGTCAAACCCTGGGGAGAAGCACTTGATAGCGGTAAAGAACATTCTGAAGTACCTGAGAAGGACTAAGGATATGTTTTTGGTTTACGGCGGAAAAGACCTCCAGATTGAGGCTTTTGCTGACTCCAGCTTCCAGAGTGACAAGGATGACTCCAAATCCATGTCGGGTTATGTCTTTACCCTTAATGGAGGGGCGGTATGTTGGAAGAGTTCCAAACAGGAAACCTATGCTGACTCGACGATGGAAGCGGAATATATCGCAGCATCTGATGCCGCAAAAGAAGCCGTCTGGATGAATAAGTTCTTGACAGAACTTCAGGTGGTTCCGTCCATTATTGATCCAATACCTCTGTATTGTGACAACAACGGGGCTATAGCTTTAGCAAAGGAACCCAGGTCCCATCAGAAGTCCAGACACATCTTGAGGCGGTATCACCTGATCACGGTGATCATGGATCGCCGGGAGATCGAGGTTCGGAGGGTTGCTACAGAAGATAACACTGCAGATCCATTCACGAAGGCCATACCCTAGACTTTGTTCGAGCGGCTGATCGAGATGATAGGTCTTCGATACGCCAGTACATGGCCCTAGTGCAAGTGGGAGATTGTTAGTGTATATGCCCTAGAGGCCATTACTGCATCATACTAGTTTGTATATTACTTAATGGAAGCTTGGGATATTCACTCTTGTATAGACAATCTTGCTCAAAATGGTAGTATGCTACTTGGTTTGTTTCTACTTTAATATGTGCATGTATTTCTTTTAGCATATCGCTTATACATATTAGTGGAGCCCTTAGGATCTTTGCTTGATTACCAGCATTGTGATGGCAGTCACACTAGTGGGGGCTGGGTAATCTACAAGCACATCCTTATACAGGTCCCTAGTCGTAGGATTATCGAGACAGGGCATCGATACTCCGGAGTAGACTAGCGTATGCGCTTCTCATCCTACCAGGGGAGATGGTCTGTCCCACAGCCATTAGTACGTCATACTGGAGATAGTATTGTAGGGTTCCTAGGCACCCTAGTGAGGTCTCACAAGTGATCAAACATGCACAAATCAAATTTTACGGGTGCCTACAAACCCTAATACGGATCGTTTACTAGATATCTAGGCGAAACAAGCATGTAAACAGAAATATAGAAATAGGGAAGGGGCTACAACCTTTGTAGATCCGGTCCACCACTTCGTAAGCTCCGCAACGAGGTCGTCTCCGCTGTCCAAATCAAATCCGGGCTCTAGAGTCGGCTTCGTCGGAGAATGGGCAAGCTAGGTCGTCGATGTCCATGCCGAAGATGATCTACGTCGAGGCATCGCTAGATCAAGCTCACAACTTCACCAAGTCATGAAACTTGTGAAGTAAACACACTCTACTACTTGGCAAGATGTAGAGGATGAAGAAATAGGAGTTGGGTTAACTTTAGAATTGGATTTCTCACTCTAATTCATCAATCACCATTGATGAGGTAAGCTTTCTTCTTCAAGTTCAAGGAAGAAGAAGAAGAAATGTTATGATAAGTTAATTATAAAAAGAAAAGAAAATCCAATACTTATCATATCTTTGACCATGGTTTAGTGTAGAGACTTAACTTAGGTTAGATGGTGGTTAGGGTTAGATAAAAGACAAGAATGGTGGACTAAGTCCAAAGCTTCAAGAAGCTTTCAAATAAAAACAAAACTAGCAACCATTCTTATCTCTTTATCTTTTCTTTTTCCAAAATAAATAAAAGGAATAAATAAATGATTAAGTAAATGAAAAAGAAACCCTAATCACTAATTAACCATGGTTTAACACTTTACACAAAACCAAGTTAGAATGTATCATCAAACATGATACAATCATGTGCACAAAACTATATCGAATATACAATGTGCACATCCGCGCGAGAAAATCCATTTAAAGTGAACCGATACTAGTTAATGCAAAGCAATATATCAAATATATATAATTATGTATTAAATCATTAAATCAACACTTGATTTAACGATCCGGTCATATCGCATATAACCGGCTAGTATCCAATGTGTCGGCTTATCGAATCAATCCTTGATTCGATAACTAGGTTATATCGCATATAACCATTCGATACATTGATCGCGAGAATCAAATACGGTATCACATACACGCATTATTCTCGGTCCCGCACATATCTCATATGCACTCCTATTTCGTTTCGCTTGAACCAGGAAACCTCTGTGTAGGACTCTAAAGACTCGTCAATACGCCGGTAGCAGATGATGATCATATCATGCACCCACAAGCCGCAAGCGGTCTGCTAAACGTAACGGCCACCCGGGTATTGAGCGATCAGAAGATCGACGAGCTAGCCCGCTCACACTCCTGCGAATCCGACCAGTAACACTACCGTATAGTCCGGTCTGTTCGTCTGATATGTCGCATATCTCGCCTAGGGGTGGTAAACGTCAGACCCCAATAGCTCGATAAGTCATGCCGACGTAGGGTCCATAACAATCGTGAAACTACTGATAACACTTACCAGTATATCACTGCAACCCTGGCCAGGGATTTCCTGTTATGGCCAGTCGAGCATAGCACAACATCAACCCCCAATACCGGGAGAGACGAATCCCCTCCTATCGCTCATTGCCTCCATGTGAATCGGGACTGTACCCAAAAACCACCTGTTTGCACAACTCAGTAGAGCCGTGGTAGGGTGGAAATCAAAGCACAGTGGGAGACACACAAGACTCTATGACGATCTCGGGTCTACAGACTAAGCTGTACCAGTGTCACCAGAGAACTGCCATCTGACGTGAGGTATAATACCATCTGGGAGTTCTCGGCGAGTCCGTTCAGTGTACCCAGTCTCCACTGAGCACCCGCATACCATCTTCGATGTCAAACACCAATGGATATGGGATCATCCATCGCCCATCGCATGGGTCGAGAAGATATGCGCTAGTCTACTCTGGAATATCGATGCCCCGTCTCGATATTCCCACGACTAGGAACAATTCAAGGATGTACTCTTGGACTACTATGTCCCCACTAGTATGATCCGCATCATAGTCCAGGTAGTCAAGTACAGATCCTAAGGGCTTTACCAACATGTAACAGAGAGACAATCAGTATACACGTTAAGGTAAAGTTCAACCAGATAGCATACTATCATGTCGAGCAAGAAAGTCCTCCCTATATACGTCCCAGCATCCACTACAATATACATCCTATGTACAGTAATGGCCTCTAGGGCATACATATAACTAACAATCTCCCACTTGCACTAGGGCCATCTGATAGCAGTGGTTGTAGTATCTCATACTCAACCATCCCCTAAAAGTCTCTCTTTGGGAAAAGGGCCTTCGTGAGTGGATCCGCCGTGTTGTCCTCTGAGTCTACTCTCCTAACCTCGATCACCCTGGAGATCAACTATCTCCATGATCAGGTGATGCTGCCTCAGAATATGTTTGGGTCACTGATGGGACCAGGGTTCCTGGGCCAAAGCCACAATTCCATTGTCATACAATGGAAGGAACCTAGTTCATCTTATGAACCAATATACACCCAAACTACCTCTTTGGTAGTATCATTAATAGCGATGTTACCAGCCTTTATCGTCTAGATTGCCACGGTATCGAGCTTGGAACTCTTCCAACATACCGTCCCTTTACTGAGGGTAAACACAGTGCCTGTGACTGCCATTCAGTCGTCTTTATCACCCTGGAACACTTCCAGTGATTCTCCCCAGGATCGATTGATACCATCTCACTACGTCTAGTGAGAATCCTAACATCCAATTACATCTAACTCATAGATGAAAACTCAGGATTTAGGAGGTATCATTTTGATCCTATTTGGGGAATCCTTGTGATAAAAGGAGATTGACCGATCGTAGTATAGGAAACTCTTTTCCTATCAAGAGTATGTTGTCTACGTACAATACGAAGATGACCACCTTACTCTCTACTACCCTTTTGTATATACAAGGTTTGTCTACCATTTCGATGAAGTCAAACACTTTGACTATCACATCAAAATAGACGTTCCAACTCCGCGATGCCTGCTTCATTATGTAAAGCAACTTGCACACGTTTCCGCTGCTCACACTGTTTACGAAGACCTCTGGCTGTGTTCTTATAGACGTTCTCTTCTAAATCAGTATTTAGAAAAGCAGTCATGGCACCCAACCGCCAGATATCGTAGTCATGGTATGCAGCCGTAGTAAGTAGGATCTGGATAGACTCAAGCATAGCTACTGGAAAAAGATTTCATCATTATCCACGCCTGGTCGATGACGAAAAACTTTAACAAGTCTAGCTTTGAAAGTCTCAACTTTTCCATCTACACCAAGTAATCTTCTCAAGATATACTTGCTCCTGATGGGGATTTAACCCTTCAGATATAGCAGCTAAAGTCCATACTTTGCTGGTGTATGTAGATTCCATCTCAGATCGCTAAGCATCCAGCCATTCTTACAGAGTTCCTACTCTCGATGGCCTGCTCGAAACTAGTTGGGTCATCATCTCATGATGCAATCCTTGCTCCCACTGTCATCGAGAAACCGAGGTATCTCTCAGGTGGGTGAGGAACCCTACTAGATCGGCGGAGAGGCTGAGGTTCGTCGGAAACCATTGAATCCTTTGGTTCTACCAAATCATCTGCAGTTTTGTACAGCTGGAACCTTTCCAGTTCTACAGAACTGATCTTACCTCGATCTTGTCCGGATTTTGCTTTTGACATAGGCCGGACAATCCCAAATCTTAACTCGCTTAAGAGATGGGTTCTTCCCATACCATATCTTATATGGAGTGGTAGGCAGTGATATGATTCGAACCCAATTCAATAGGTATGCAGCTTCTCAAGTGCATAACACCCCAAAAGGAAATAGGTCACTCAGTAATACTCATCATAGAGCACACCATCTCATATAGGGTGTGATTGCTCCGCCCTGATACACCGTTGTGCTGTGGTGTAATCAGAGGAGTAGTATGGAGAGAGAATCTCATTCTCCTTTAGAATGGTCCAGGAATGCCATGCATAAGTATTCTCCTCCCTGATCTTATCATAGGACATAATACTTATACCCGGTTATTGGTTCTCTACTTCTAACTTATATTCTGTGAATACCTCAAAAGGTTCGGACTTATGTTTCAACAGGAACATATGACTGAATCTTGAGAGATTATCAGAGAATATAATGAAGTATAAAGAACCAGTCCTGGCATTTGTAGACAGGAGACTTTACATACATCATCATGTATCAGTCCCAAGAGTTTACTAACTCTTTCTCTGTTTCTAGTAAACAGAGCTATGGTCATCTAATCTTTGTGACATGACTGGCAAGTTTCATAAGATGTAAATTCAAACTGATTTAAATATGCATCTAAAATGTAACTTCAGCCAGTCGGGTCGCATTGATATGACCTAGTCTGCAATGCCTCAAGAATGATTCATTCATTTCTGAACTCTTCCTCTTGTGTGTGTTCTGTATACTAGGAACTGGAGTTTGATTTAGAACTTCAATGCTTTTAGATAACGTGCCTGAATCGATCAACTTTTGATATAGGAAATGTTCAAAACATTATCCATCAATACAAAATTATATCCTTTCTTTAGTAATAAAGAGACTGATATGATTTTGTATATCAGGTTCGGTATCTAAAAGCATTTGTTCAGAATCAATGTATTCGTAATACAGGGTGACAGTGACCGACAGACTTGGCTGCAACACTTGCCCCGTTTTCTGTCTCATGAAACTTATCACCCGTTCTCAGTTTTTCTACCTTTTTGTAGCCCTATGTAACAGATTACATATCTGGGATCCTGATCCGGTATTATATACCCAGGATGCAGAGGATACTGAGAAACAGTTCTTTGTAATGAACACACCCGAAGGAGATGCATCATATGCACTTTCTTCGTTTGGGCGGCATAGGAATTCTGGTATTTCCCTATTTCCTGCTCTGTCTTATAACAATTATAAGTTAGAGCGGGACCAATGTTCCCCAGCTCTGTATAACAAGCGGGTTCGGTCAATAATCCGTATTATTATCTTAATTAAGGCGTGATATGGTCGCTACCAGGAGAGAGAGAGAAGAAAACACTCAGCGTGCGCTCTTTCAAGAATAGATTGGTTATATATTTTATCTAATCAGGATGGTTCCCACTGTTTTTATCAAATCTTCCTTCAAACCCTAAAAGGAAAGACTAGCCGGGATTAATTACATACTACAAGTTCGCCAATCTTTCAGCCAGGCCAGTGTCGGTACTTTGAGGGAGGTCCCCCGTGCTTTCGCACGAACCTAATTAATGTAAACCTCGTTTTCCCAGAGGCGTAACCCCGTTGACACCTTTCTAGACACCTACTTGATCGGCTAATTGTAATGTATAAAACTCTCCCAGGAGTAACACTTACTCGCAGTGGGTATCGGGATCCAACTATCACATAGAAGGTATGCAATCTCATTGCAAGTTTCAACACTTGAAACTCCCGATAATGGTTTCTACCCCTAGCACCTATGACCTTAACTATGGTCAACAAATCATAAGTACTAGTCAAGTTCTACCCGTCATTTCGTGATTAATTAGACCCACCCACATGACCCTTAACTAAGGTCAACAAAGTCACACGACTGTCCTAACTAATCGCATCATATGCGGTGTAGGAAGACATCACTTAGCTACCGTACACTGTGCCTTGACTATGGTCAACAAACACAACACGAATACTAAGTACTCTACTTCCTAAAATGACGGAGGGTTGCGGCTGGTTTTTGTGAAAACCTTTAACGCTTTGAACTTGATCTCGTTGCGGAATCAAATGGTTTTTAAATGGAATGTTTTCGAGGCTTTTCTAGTTTTGCTAAAGGGGTCACTCCCGGTGAAGGGATCGTCGGCCCTTTCCTCGTCGAATGAGGTGCGGGATATATCATATATATCACTGTGCAAAGCGGAAACTAAAGAAGCGATCAAAGACAAACCGAGGGTTGTAGCATCTGCCAGTTATTGCTAAAGGAGTCACTCCCGGTGAAGGGATCTCGGTCCTTTCCTCATCGAATAAGGTGCTGGATGTTCTATAATGAACACCGCAATGCAAAGCAAGAACTGTAGCTACCTGTTTTATTTTGAAATTCGATTCCACAACATCAATTAGGTTTATTTTCTTTCATTATTCTCATTAATGAATATCCCATCATTTAAGTCCACCTAACCATCACAGATAAATATAACGTACGCTTATGCCATCCGCATTCGCCTCGATGTCCCGTCTGCACCGTTAGGTTAGGTAACTAACGCCAGAGCGAGGCAGGGCTAGCGCGGGTGTAAAACATAAGCAACGTCTATATAATATATCATATATACTATATATAATACCTGTCACAGAACACAGAACATCGCATGATCACAGAAAAAACACAGCAGAAGAAACATATGAAATATTGGATATACTAGGACGTCCGTGTTTTCAATACGAGCCAGTATAAAACACGGATTCCACGGTCGTGATGAATAGCCAATCCCACACCCCTAGACCCCTACGAGAGCGGCAAGCAACCCTACCAATTCTAGGGTTAGGAGACCCGGACTCGTCTCCTCGAGTTGATCTCCCACTGGACCCCAGAACCCGGTTACTTGTGCTCCCCTCCTTGGGTCTATTCTAGTGCAGAAAAGTAAATAATATACAAACGGTGACTACTTCCGCAACCTGGAAGTGCCCCAATAAAAGAATATTACATACAAGTTTTTACATGAATGAAAATGAAAAACACTCATCTCACATAAAAACCCCCGGCTATTCAAACACGACGATCCAATATAACATATCCAGCAACACATAACATCACATGTCATCAACGTAAGTAAATATGTCCATCCCAATTGTCGTTGACATATAGCAACGAAACCGGCGATATCACATATTACACTTACGGTCACAGAAAAGAAAGTGTAAAACTACAACAGTTGGAATCCGCAACCACCTCAGACATCGCATGCCTGACCAAATGAATTACTTAGACATCGCATGCCTAACAATTATAAACCCCGCATTTTAGTCTCATTATCGAAAACTCTTTTCAATATCAAGTCGGGCAATTCAACAGGATTCCCGACATTCTGATCGAATGCTCGTCGCAAACTTCAGTAGACGGCCGTACCCCTAACGCCGTCGACGAAGTGCACCAAGGCGGAACACCGCTACCGCGAGCACCCGAACGGATGCTTTCGGCGACGGGGTTCTCCTACAGTCACTTGGTCGGGTAATGGGGTGAGGCTGTCTATTAAGTTTACCCGGCGAGTATCCGCGTACGCTACGTGATTGCGACGGACTTTTGATCGCATCAAAATTCCGTGGCAACCGATCAAGTGAGACTAAAGTGCTATGTTTATAACATTCATTTAGTTATCACATAACTATTTGTGAATTCCAATTATTGTATCACATTCCAGATAAACAGAAAATGTTAAACTTTTCGATCGAATAATCGAACACCCAAGTTTTCCCGATACAGATCAACACATGAAATAAGTCTAACAACATTCCGTTCGTGCCTCAGTACCAACGGTCCAGCCGTAGAAGGGTCAAGCCAACGCCTCACATGTGGCACGCCGTACTGCCCCAAACCCGAAGGTTCAAAGGGCAGTTCAAGACGGTCACATAATCGAGTTAAGGTTTGTGTCTTCTAGAGGGACCATCGCGTTACTTGCACTACTTAGAACGTCGTTAAACTACGGAAAAATCCAACACTTGGAAATTTCCCGACAGGGGAAAAGTTGGGTATTTATATCCGGTCGAACTTTTTAACATATTCTAAAATTTATCCGGAAAGCCACACAGACAAAATTTGATAAACCCGATCGAATCATCAAAGCTCCAAAACATCCCAGATTATTCAACACTTGAATAAATATTAAAAATAACCAGAGAAGTCAGCACAGAAACAAATGAATTACTGTGCAAAAATTAGTTGATGACGTCACAAATCTACCGCGCAACCGCCGCCTAACTCAGTATTATGCCGCGGATCCGCGCTATATTTCACTGTTCATCAAAAAAAATTTCTGCCGAAATTCTTATATTTCTCTGCTGGTTTTTCTACATATTTTTAATACTGAAAAATCACTGTTTTTAGAAAAAGTACAGAGAGCACATTTTGGAGTTGGTTTCGGGTTCGTTCCGGTTTCAAATTCCGTCTGGACTTCGCCTAAGGCTCTAGGTAGTCTCTGATACCACTGAAGGGTTCCTAGGAACCCTAGTGAGGTCTCACAAGTGATCAAACATGCACAAATCAAATTTTACGGGTGCCTACAAACCCTAATACGGATCGTTTACTAGATATCTAGGCGAAACAAGCATGTAAACGGAAATATAGAAATAGGGAAGGGGCTACAACCTTTGTAGATCCGGTCCACCACTTCGTAAGCTCCGCAACGAGGTCGTCTCCGCTGTCCAAATCAAATCCGGGCTCTAGAGTCGGCTTCGTCGGAGAATGGGCAAGCTAGGTCGTCGATGTCCATGCCGAAGATGATCTACGTCGAGGCATCGCTAAATCAAGCTCACAACTTCACTAAGTCATGAAACTTGTGAAGTAAACACACTCTACTACTTGGCAAGATGTAGAGGATGAAGAAATAGGAGTTGGGTTAACTTTAGAATTGGATTTCTCACTCTAATTCATCAATCACCATTGATGAGGTAAGCTTTCTTCTTCAAGTTCAAGGAAGAAGAAGAAGAAATGTTATGATAAGTTAATTATAAAAAGAAAAGAAAATCCAATACTTATCATATCTTTGACCATGGTTTAGTGTAGAGACTTAACTTAGGTTAGATGGTGGTTAGGGTTAGATAAAAGACAAGAATGGTGGACTAAGTCCAAAGCTTCAAGAAGCTTTCAAATAAAAACAAAACTAGCAACCATTCTTATCTCTTTATCTTTTCTTTTTCCAAAATAAATAAAAGGAATAAATAAATGATTAAGTAAATGAAAAAGAAACCCTAATCACTAATTAACCATGGTTTAACACTTTACACAAAACCAAGTTAGAATGTATCATCAAACATGATACAATCATGTGCACAAAACTATATCGAATATACAATGTGCACATCCGCGCGAGAAAATCCATTTAAAGTGAACCGATACTAGTTAATGCAAAGCAATATATCAAATATATATAATTATGTATTAAATCATTAAATCAACACTTGATTTAACGATCCGGTCATATCGCATATAACCGGCTAGTATCCAATGTGTCGGCTTATCGAATCAATCCTTGATTCGATAACTAGGTTATATCGCATATAACCATTCGATACATTGATCGCGAGAATCAAATACGGTATCACATACACGCATTATTCTCGGTCCCGCACATATCTCATATGCACTCCTATTTCGTTTCGCTTGAACCAGGAAACCTCTGTGTAGGACTCTAAAGACTCGTCAATACGCCGGTAGCAGATGATGATCATATCATGCACCCACAAGCCGCAAGCGGTCTGCTAAACGTAACGGCCACCCGGGTATTGAGCGATCAGAAGATCGACGAGCTAGCCCGCTCACACTCCTGCGAATCCGACCAGTAACACTACCGTATAGTCCGGTCTGTTCGTCTGATATGTCGCATATCTCGCCTAGGGGTGGTAAACGTCAGACCCCAATAGCTCGATAAGTCATGCCGACGTAGGGTCCATAACAATGGTGAAACTACTGATAACACTTACCAGTATATTACTGCAACCCTGGCCAGGGATTTCCTGTTATGGCCAGTCGAGCATAGCACAACATCAACCCCCAATACCGGGAGAGACGAATCCCCTCCTATCGCTCATTGCCTCCATGTGAATCGGGACTGTACCCAAAAACCACCTGTTTGCACAACTCAGTAGAGCTGTGGTAGGGTGGAAATCAAAGCACAGTGGGAGACACACAAGACTCTATGACAATCTCGGGTCTACAGACTAAGCTGTACCAGTGTCACCAGAGAACTGCCATCTGACGTGAGGTATAATACCATCTGGGAGTTCTCGGCGAGTCCGTTCAGTGTACCCAGTCTCCACTGAGCACCCGCATACCATCTTCGATGTCAAACACCAATGGATATGGGATCATCCATCGCCCATCGCATGGGTCGAGAAGATATGCGCTAGTCTACTCTGGAATATCGATGCCCCGTCTCGATATTCCCACGACTAGGAACAATTCAAGGATGTACTCTTGGACTACCATGTCCCCACTAGTATGATCCGCATCATAGTCCAGGTAGTCAAGTACAGATCCTAAGGGCTTTACCAACATGTAACAGAGAGACAATCAGTATACACGTTAAGGTAAAGTTCAACCAGATAGCATACTATCATGTCGAGCAAGAAAGTCCTCCCTATATACGTCCCAGCATCCACTACAATATACATCCTATGTACAGTAATGGCCTCTAGGGCATACATATAACTAACAAGTATGTGGGTGCTCGTTAGGTTACGAGTACACTGGACAGGACTCACTGGGAACTGTTGGTTGGTATTATACCTATCGTCGGTTATCAGTTCCTAGGTGACATGAGTACAGCTTAGTCCGTTGACTTGACACTGTCACTTCGCCACGAGTGTGTTCCTACTGTTCTTAGATTGCTACCCTACCATGGCTCAAATGAGTCGTGCAAACATGTAGTAGTTGGGTGCAGTCCCGAAGCACTTGGAGGCGGTGACAGTTAGACAGGATTCGTCTCTCCCGGTATTGGGAGTTGATATCGCGCTATGTCTTGGAGAGCCATTACACAAAGTCCCTGGCCAGGGCAAGCGAGATTTGCTGGTAGTGTTTCCAGTAGTTTCTCAGGGTGTTCTGGGCTACACTCCGACACGACTTGTACCGCTATTAGGGGACTGACGTTTACCGCCCCCTAGGCCCGACATGCGATACTCTCAGATGAACAGACCGGACTGTACGGAGATTGTCACATTCAGGCTCAGTAGGAGTTCAGATGGGTTCACCTCATCGGTCTTCTTGTCGGCATCTACCTGGGGACCGTTACGTACAGCTAGTACCGCTTGCGGCCTGTGGTTAAACCCATTGCCAGCGTAGTGTCGAGTCTTTAGAGTCCCACACAGAGGGTTGTTCGCCTTTGGGCAAAACAGAGTAGAGGTCGCATGGTTTTGCGACGGGGTTCGTTCACATCCGCGCACTTGTGCACGTTTGGTGTCCGGGCAGTGATTACTAGCGGGCTTTGGTTTAAGCCAGATCCTAGTATTTGTTTTGGGATTGGTTTTGTCTCATTGTATTCGTGTTCCTCGGAGCACGGATGCGGGTGTGTATGCACAGTTGACAGAGGCAGAGGAACCTCATTAGGGTTGTTGACCGTTGACTTTTTCTAAACCCTAATGAGAATGCGAAATATGATTAATAATATTAATTAAGGATAATTATGCCATGGTTGAGGTTGGGTTGACCATTTGACCTTGATCATTTCTTTTGCAAGATGCTTTTTGAAGCTTGCAATTAGTATTAAATGTGAAATGATAATGGTCACTTCAACTAACCATCATAATTTTCTATAGTTATTATGATTATTCTCATATTCTCTCATATGAGAGCATGGTTGTTATTTTTCTCTCACTCTTTCTTGCTCTTTCTCTCTCATGATTTGCTCTCCCTCTTCCTCTCTAAAAGCTCTCTTCTTTCATGTGTTGAAAAACATGAGCTTTGTGAGATAAAACCATCAAGACACCTCTCTACTCATTCTAGGGTTCTTAGCCTGGCAAGCCAAGCACTCTAGTTACTTCTTGGTAGAGTTAGGAGCTCAAGGTAGAGGCCTTCAGGTGGATCTTTCTTCGGCAAAGAGAAGACAACGAGGAGGAGCCGTCTACACCACTCCAAGGAGCTAGCAACAAAGAGGACCAAAACAAGAAGAGAAGGAGTTCAAGAACTAGGTATGACCATCTTATCTAGTAGCTAAAACTTTTTGTTAGTTTGTTAGTTTTTGTTTAGCAAAGGTACTCTAATTTTAGTCCATGTTACCTTGTGTTAAAAATCCGTTTTTTACCTATTCCGCCTCCCCGTAAGCACCGGGGTGGGTAACGTGGACTTACACTTATAGACTACCCAGCCCCCACTAGTGTGACTGCCATCACAACGCTGGTAGTCAAGCAAGATCCTAAGGGCTCTATCAATATGTATTCGCGATATGCTAACATGTACACATATTAAGATAGACCTAAACCAAGTAGCATACTACTATGTTGAGCGAGACTGTTAATATAACTGTGAATATCCCAAGCTTCCATTAAGTAATATACAAACTAGTATGATACAATAATGGCCCCTATGGCATATACACTAACAATCTCCCACTTGTACTAGGGCCATGTAGTGGCATATCGAAGACCTATCATCTCGAGTAGCCTCTCGAACTGAATCTGAGGTAAGGCCTTTGTGAATGGATCTGCAGTGTTCTCCTCTGTAGCAACTCTCCGGACCTCGATCTCCTGGCGATCTATGATCTCCCTGATCAGGTGATACCGCCTTAAGATATGTCTGGACTTCTGATGGGACCTGGGTTCCTTCGCTAAAGCTATAGCGCCGTTGTTGTCACAATACAGCGGTATTGGATTAACAATGGTAGGAACCACCTGAAGTTCTGTTAGGAACTTCTTCATCCAGACTGCTTCTTTTGCGGCATCGCAAGCAGCTATATACTCCGCTTCCATCGTCGAGTCAGCAACGGTGTCCTGCTTGGAACTCTTCCAGCACACCGCCCCTCCATTGAGGGTAAAGACATAACCTGACATGGACTTGGAGTCATCCTTGTCACTCTGGAAGCTGGAGTCAGCAAAAGCCTCGATCTGGAGGTCTTTTCCGCTGTAAACCAAGAACATATCCTTAGTCCTTCTCAGGTACTTGAGAATGTTCTTTACTGCTATCCAGTGCTTCTCCCCTGGGTCTGACTGATACCGGCTTACCACGCTCAGTGCGTAAGCTACATCTGGTCTGGTACACAAAATTGCATACATTATAGAGCCTTCCGCAGAAGCGTAGGGTATAACTAACATGCGATCCCTTTCCAAATCAGTCTTGGGAGACATCTCTTTGGAGATGGTGATTCCGTGACAATCCGGTAAATTACCGCGCTTAGAATCTTCCATACTGAATCTTTTCAGTATAGTGTTGATATACCTGGACTGTGAAAGTCCCAATATCCTCTTAGATCTATCACGATAGATCTGTATCCCCAGAATGTAAGAGGCATCACCCAGGTCTTTCATGGAGAACCTGTGTGACAAGAATCTTTTGACAGATTGTAGCATAGGAATGTCATTTCCTATCAATAGAATGTCATCTATGTACAAGACGAGGAATACGACAGTTCATGCTACAATTTTACTATATATACATGGTTCATCTGGATTTTTGATAAAATCATATTCTTTGACCGTTTCATCAAAATAGATGTTCCAACTCCGTGATGCCTGCTTTAGTCCATAAATGGACTTAAGCAACTTGCATACTTTCCTGCTGCTCCCACTCTGATTGAAACCTTCTGGCTGATCCATATAGACGCATTCTTCTAAATTACCATTTAGAAAAGCCGTCTTTACGTCCACTGCTAGATCTAATAATCATGGAAGGCGGCAATGGCAAGAAGGATTCGAATGGATTTGAGCATAGCCACTGGAGAAAAAGTTTCGTCATAATCCAAACCAGGTCTTTGACGAAAACCCTTTGCAACAAGTCTAGCCTTATAGGTTTCCACATTTCCATCTACACCAATCTTCTTCTTGAAGATCCACTTGCATCCTATGGGTTTTACCCCATCTGGAGCAAAGTCCAAAGTCCATACTTTGTTGGTGTACATGGACTCCATTTCGTTCCGCATTGCATCCAGCCATCTTACCGAGTCGCCGCTTTAGATGGCCTGCTGGAAGCTAGTAGGTTCATCATTATCAATGACGCAATCTTCTCTATCCCCGTCTATGAGAAAACCGTAGTATCTCTCAGACGGATGAGATGGCCTACTACTCCTGCGGAGGGGTGCGGGAATGTCCTGTTCTTCTGGAACTACTGGTTCTACCAAACTTTCAGTAGCAGTTTGAGGTTCTGGAATTTCTTCCAGTTCTATTGCGCTCCCACTTGTTTCCTTTTCTAAAAACCGCTGTTCTAGAAAATGGGCATTACGAGAAACAAAAACCTTTTGTTCCTCTACGTAATAGAAAAAATACCCCTTGGAGTTCTTTGGATATCCCACAAACTTATACTGTACTGAGCGTGCCTCGAATTTCTCCGCATGCTGCTTTTTAACAAAAGCTGGACATCCCCATATCTTCAGATACTGAAGATAGGGTTTCTTCCCACTCCACATCTGATATGGTGTGGTAGGCACAGTCTTGGTAGGAACCCTGTTCAAAAGATATGCAGCTGATTCTAGTGCATAACCCCAGAAAGATCACGATAACTCAGCATTACTCATCATGGAACGTACCATATCCAATAGGGTTCGGTTTCGTCTTTCCGATACACCATTATGCTGTGGAGTGTATGGAGGAGTAAGCTGAGAGAGAATTTCTTTCTCTTTTAGGTAACCCAGGACTCGGCACTTAAGTATTCACCACCTCGATCAGATCTCAGTGTCTTGATACTTTTGCCGGTTTGGTTTTCTACTTCATTCTTATATTCTTGGAATTTCTCAAAGGCCTCGGATTTATGTTTCATTAAGAAAATGAATCCATACCTAGAGTAATCATCCGTAAAAGTAATGAAATATGAAAAACCGCCTCTTGCATATGTAGACATTGGACCACATACATCGCTGTGTATGAGTCCTAAGAGCTCGCTCGCTCTTACTCCATGTCCAGTGAATGGAGTCTTTGTCATCTTTCCTTTGAGACATGATTGATAAGTGGCATAAGATTGATATTCGAACGGATCTAAATAACCTTCTCTAGGTAACTTAGTTAACCTTGTCTCATTGATGTGACCCAGTCTACAATGCCATAAGAAACCCTGATTTATATCTGGAGACTTTCTTTTTAGTGTGTTCTGGACATTGAAAATCTGTAATTGGTTTAACACGTATATACCGTTATCTAGTGTACCGGACCCAATCAAACCATGATTAAGGTGGATGTTAACAACATCGCATACAAATATGAAATCATAACCTTCTTTTGATAACAACGATACTGATATGATATTACACGTTAAACTAGGTACACAAAAACAGTTGCGCAAAACCAAAATATGTCCACTCGTCAATCCAAGGTGATAATCCCCTACGGACACAGCATTCACGCTAGCTCCGTTAGCAACCTGGAGGGTCATATCACCAACCTTCAGCACTCTACGGTTTCTCAGTGCCTGCAATGAATTTCATATATGAGATCCTGATCCGGTATCCAATACCCAAGAAGTAGAGTTGATTGACAGACAATTTTCAATTACAAACACACCTGAAGCCGAAGCCACAACTTGCCTCGGGTCCTGGTTCTTGGCAATCCAAGCTTGGCAATCTTTCTTCCAATGGCCTTTCCTACGACAGTGGAAGCACTCGTCCTTTGCCACTACTGGCATTGCAACCTTTGCCTTTCCCTTAACTCCCACCTTACCAACACCACCTCTTGGTTTGGTAGCGGCCTTCTTCTTCCTTCCTTTGGCCCTTGCCTTGGACCTGGAAGAGGAAGCTGTAGGGTTACTAGGCACTCTCACAAGGGTCTATAAGGCATCAACCATGCCCGATTTAAATTTTAGACGTGCCGAACAACCCTAACCAAGATCTTAGACTAGAGATTAGGCGAAACAAAAAGCAAGTAAACAACTTTACTTCTAAGTGAAAAGGATTATAACCTTTGTAGTCCGGTCCTTCACTTCATAAGCTCCGTGTTGTGATCCCTTTGCTACGATCATCGAGTAACCGGACTCTAGAGAGACTCCACGAAGAGAAAGATGCAAGCTTGCTTCCGATCTTCGATAACAAAGATGATCTACCTTGAAGTTTCTTTAACACAAGCTCTCACTCACTAATCAAGTGAACACCCTAATCTAAATGGCTAGGATAGATTAGGATGATGAAGTAGGAATTTATCTCTCTTTTATTTTCTTAATCTCACTCATTTTCATCACCTCTCAAAAAGCTAGAAAGCTTTTCAAGCAAGAAGGAAGAAGAAGAAGAAGCTAACTCTTTTGTGATGAATAATGAATAACTCAAGTGTAAGGTTAGGAATGAAACCATGGGTTAATTATGAAGACTTAACCCATGTAGAGAATTAACTATGGTGAAGGGTTGGGTTGGGTTAAGTAAATATCTACACAAAATATCCAAAGTCAAAGTCAAAGCTTCAAGAAGCTTCTTGAAAGCTTAACCCTAATCCAAACCTTAACCACATTTAAACTCCACAAAACATGTTGCATTTATAACCCTAACTTGTTACAATATTATATATCACATATACAATATTTATTGTAACAAAATAAAATAATACAATTAACATATATCACATATATATCAATGTATTACCCGAGTGAGAAAAAGAATCTTTTAGTGAGCTTATATTAGTTAATGTAATTTAATATATCAAATATATAATTATACATTAAATTATCGAATCAACACTTGATCCGATAATCCGGCTATTTCACAAATAACCGACTAATATAATCTGTATCGGTTCATCGAATCAACACTTGATCCGATGACCCGGCTATATCATATATACCCGGCCGATATCTCATATCGCGAGAATCTAATACGGTATCACATACACGTATTGTTCTCGGTCCCGCATATATCACATATGTGCTCCTACTCTGTTTTGCCTGAGCCAGAAAACCTCTGTGTAGGACTCTAAAGAATCGTCAATACGCCGGCAGTAGGTGATGATCATATCAAACACCCACAAGCTGCAAGCAGTCAGCTAAACGTAATAGCCACCCAGGTATTTAGCGATCAGAAGATCAACAAGCAATCCTTTACATTCTCCCGTGAATCCAACCAGTAACACTCCCGTACAGTCCGGTGTCTTCGTCTGATATGTCGCATATCTCGCCTAAGGGTGGAAAACGTCAGACCCCAGTAGCTTGATAAGTCGTGTCGATATGAGGTCCATAACAGTTCGAGAAACTACTGATAACACTTACCAGTAAATCTCAGCAACCCTGGCCAGGGATTTCTAGTTATTGCCAATCGAACACAGCGCAACATCAACTCTCTATACCGGGAGAGACGAAACCCCTCCTATCGCTCATTGCCTCCATGTGATTCGGGACTGTACCCAAAAGCCACCTTTTTGCACGCCCTCTTGGACGCGGTATGATGGAAATCAAAGCACAGTAGGAATCACACAAGACTCTATGACGATCTCGGGTCTACAGACTAACCTGTACCAGTGTCACCAGAGAACTGCCATCTGACGTGAGGTATAATACCATCTGGGAGTTCTCGACGAGTCCGTCCAGTATACCCAGTCTCCACTGAGCACCCGTATACCTTCTCTGATGTCAAACACCAATGGATATGGGATCATCCATCGCCCATCATATGGGTCAAGAAGCGCATACGCTAGTCTATGCCCTGTCTCGGTACTCCCACGACTAGGAACATTTGACGGATGTACTTGGTGACTACACTGTCCCCACTAGTATGATCCGCATCATAGTCCTGGTAGTCAAGTACTCATCCTAAGGGCTTTATCAACATGTAACATAGAGATAATCAGAGTACATGTTAAGATAAAGTGTAACCAGATAGCATACTATCATGTCGAGCAAGAAAGTCCTCCCTATATATGTCTAAGCATCCACTACAATATACATCGTTTGTACAGTAATGGCCTCTAGGGCATACATATAACTAACAATCCCCTACTTGCATTAGGGCTATCTGTTGTGGTATCGCATACCCAACAATCAGCTGTGGTTGAAGTATCTCATACTCAACTATCCCATAAAAGTCTCTACTGGGAAATAGGCCTTTGTGAGTGGATCCGCGCTGTTGTCCTCTGTGTCTACTCTCCTAACCTCGATTTCTCTGGAGATCAACCATCTCCATGATCAGGTGATACTGCCTAAGAATTATATCTGGATTTCTGATGGGACGGGGGTTCCTTGGCATAAGCCACAACTCTATTGTCACACAATGGCAGGAACGAAGTTCATCTCATGAACTAAAATATATACAGACTGCCTCTTTGGTAGCATCCTTGGTAACGATGTATCTTGCCTTTAATCGTCTAGTAAGTTACGGTATCTAGCTTGGAACTCTTCCAACATACCGTCCCTCCACTGAGGGTAAAGATAATGCCTGCAACTGACATTCAGTCGTCCTTATTACCTGGAACTTTTCCAGTGATTCTCCCCAGGATCGATTGATACCATCTCACTACACCTAGTGAGAATCCTGACATCCAATTAGATCTATCTCATATATCCAAAACCCAGGATTTAGGAGGTATCTCTTTGATCCTATACGGAGAATCGTTGTGATAAGCGGAGATTGACCGAGCGTAGCATAGGAAAACGCCTTTCCTATCAAGAGTATGTCATCCACGTACTCTACGAGGATCACTACCATACTCCATACTACCTTTTTGTATATACAAGGTTCATTTACCATTTTGATGAGGTCAAACTCTTTGACTACCACATCAAAATAGATCTTCCAACTCCGCGATGCCTGTTTTATCGCATAAAACATCTTGCACACGTTTCCGCTGCTCCCACTATATACGAAGCTCTCTGGCCGTGTACTTATAGACGCTCTCTTCCAAAATATCATTTAGAAAAGCAGTCATGACACCCAACCACCAGATATCGTAGTCATGGTATGTAGCATTGGCAAGTAGGATCTGGATGGACTTAAGCATAGCTTTGAAAGTCTCAACTTTTCCATGTACACCAAGTAATCTTCTCAAGATATACTTGCTCCTGATGGGGATTTAACCCTTCAGATAAAGCAACCAAAGTCCATACTTTGTTGGTGTATAAGGATTCCATCTCAGATCACTAAGGATCCAGCCATTCTTACAGAGTCCCACTCCTGATGGCCAGCTCGAAAATAGTTGGGTCATCATCTCATGATGCAATCCTCGCTCCCACTGTCATAGAGAATACTGAAGTATCTCTCAGGTGGATGAGGAACCCTACCAGATCGGCGGAGAGGCTGAGGTTCGTTGGAAACTATTGAATCCTCCGGGTTTACCAAATCATTAGCTGTAGTTCATATAGCTGGAACTCCTTCCAGTTCTACCTCATGACCACTAATTTTTTTACAAGAAATTCCCTTTCACAAAGGTGGCATGCTGAGAAACAAAAACACCTTTTGTTCCCCAGTTTGGTAGAAGATATTCCCTTGCTAATGCTTGGGATATCCAATAAACTTCTACAGAACTGACTTTGCCTCGAGCTTGTCCGGATTATACTTTTAGACATAGTCTGGACAACCCCAAATCCTAACATACTTAAGATATGGGCTCTTCCCATTCCATATCACATATGAAGTGGTAGGCAACTGATTTGATTGGAACCTTATTCAATAGGTATGCAGCTTCTCAAGTGCATAACTCCCAAAAGGAAATAGGAAACTCAGTAGTTCTTATCATAGAGTGTTAGTGTATATGCCCTAGAGGCCATTACTGGATCATACTAGTTTGTATATTACTTAATGGAAGCTTGGGATATTCACCTTGTATAGACAATCTTGCTCAAAATAGTAGTATACTACTTGGTTTGTTTCTACTTTAATGTGTACATGTGTTTATTTTAGTATATCACCTATACACATTAGTGGAGCCCTTAGGATCTTTGCTTGATTACCAGCGTTGTGATGGCAGTCATACTCGTGGGGGCTGGGTAATCCACAAGTACATCCTTATGCAGGTCCCTAGTCGTATGACTATCGAGACAGGGCATCGATACTCCGGAGTAGACTAGCGTATGCGCTTCTCATCCCAGCAGGGGAGACGGTCTGTCCCACAGCCGTCAGTACGTCGTACTTGAGATAGTATGCGGATGCTCGTTAGGTTACGAGTACACTGGACAGGACTCGTCGAGAACTGTTGGTTGGTACTATACCTATCGTCAGTTATCAGTTCCCAGGTGACATGAATACAGCTTAGTCCGCTGACTTGACACTGTCACTTCGCCTCGAGTGTGTTCCCACTGTACTTAGATTACTACCCTACCACGGCTCAAAGGAGTCGTGCAAACAGGTAGTAGTTGGGTGCAGTCCCGAAGCACTTAGAGGCAGTGACGGTTAGACAGGATTCGTCTCTTCCGGTATTGGGGGTTGATATCGCGCTGTGTCTAGGAGAGCCATTACACAAAGTCCCTGGCCAGGGCAAGCGAGATATACTGGTAGGTTCCCAGTGTTATCTCAGGGTGTTCTGGGCTACACTCCGACACGACTTGTACCGCTATTAGGGGACTGACGTTTACCGCCCCCTAGGCCCGCCATGCGATATTCTCAGACGAACAGACCGGACTGTACGCAGATTGTCACATTCAGGCTCAGTAGGACTTCAGATGGGTTTCACCTCGTCCGTCTTCTTATCGGCATCTACCTGGGGGCCATTACGCACAGCTAGTGCCGCTTGCGGTCTGTGGTTAAATCCACTGCCAGCGTGGTGTCGAGTCTTTAGAGTCCCACACAGAGAGTTATTCGCCTTTAGGCAAAAGAGTAGAGGTCGCATGGTTTTGCGATAAGGTTCGGTCACATCCGTGCACTTGTGCACGTTTAGTGTCCGGGCAGTTGTCACTAGCGGGCTTTGGTTTAACCCAGATCCTAGTGAACGTTTTTGGATTGGTTTTATCTCGTTTGTATTCGTGTTCCTCGGAACGCGGATGCGGGTGTGTATGCACGGTTGACAGAGAGACAGAGGCAGAGGATTCTCATTAGGGTTGTTGACTGTTGACTTTTGCTAAACCCTAATGAGAATAAGAAATATGATTAATGATAATATTAATTAAGTATTATTGTGCCATGTTTGGGTTGAAAGGTTGACTTTGTTGACTTGTTGACTTAGTTGACTGGTTGACTAGGTTGGACTTGTTGACCATCATCATGACAATGACTATCATTTCTTGGAATTGACCTTAGCTTGCTTGTTTGTTCACAAATTGCATTTAATGCATGAAATGATATAGCCATTTGATATGATAACAACCATCACATAATACTCAATTATTATTATGAGTTATGGTTATTTTGGATTATGAGAGCAAGGGTGAGAAAAGTCTTGCTCATTCTATCATTCTCATTCTCTCTCATCCTCAAGCTCTCCCTCTTCCTCTTGCTCTCTCTCTAGTTCATGGTTCTATTGTCTTCTGTGTTTAGAAGCAAGAACCATAGAGATAAAGCCCAACACACTTCTCTACTCATCCTAGTATACAAGGTTTAGCAAACCAAGTGTTCTAGTTTCCTCAAGATTGAGGTTGAAGCCAAAGGTAGAAGCTTCCAGGTGGATCCATCTTCGGCACAAAGAAACAATGAGGAGAGAACCATCCGACCACCACAAGGAGTCCAAGAGAAGGAGTTCAAGTTAAGGTATAACCCCTAACCGAGTAGGTAAAACTCCTAGTTAGGTTGTTAGATAGTTGTTTAACAAAGATTCGTATTTTGAGTCCATGTTACCACCAAAAGAAAAATCGTTCTTCATCATTTCCGCAAACCTGAAAGAACCGGGAGAGGTAACGTGGACTTACAGTGGTATCAGAGCCTAGTTAAACACTATCTAACTTGTTAGCAAAGTAACTAGAAGTTCGATCGGAGAAAAAGTCACGAAACAAGCCCGAAATGTATACTTTCTGCCGATTTTTTTTCCTGTTCAAGAATTAATAAATCATGTACTAAATGGTCCACTAACTCGGTCAAGAAAAATGGTCCACTAACTCGGTCCATCAATTACAGAACACCATTTTTTAAAGAACGTGCAAGAAAAATGGTCCACTAACTCGGTCAAGGCGCCGCGGAACCGCGGCAGGAGCATGCTCGGTTGTGGCACAATTTTCCTGCAGTGTTTTTCTGGGGGTGTTTTGGGATTTTTACAATATGTTTTTTCTGCCCAGATTTTACAGAAAGCAAAATTTGTTTTTGGGGTTTAAAAATCCGTATTTTGATCGAACTTCTAAAGACTTAAGCTAACGGGTTATACCTGTGATGTGATATATGTATTGAACGTCTGCTAATCGCTATACGTCGATTAGTGGGGGTTATACATATCTGTGATCTGTAATGTTGATGGTATGTGTATATGAATTCATTGGATTGTCGCGGATGAATAGCCGGGGGGTTGTGAGATGAGAGTTTTCTTTTTCTTTCAATTCATGTAATTTGTAATTGATGTAATATTATTTATATGGCCGCACAACCGGGATGGGGTTGTAGCCGTCATTGTATAATTTCTTTTACTGTTTTTGCTCCTAGGATAGACCCAAGGTGGGGTGCACAAACTATCGGGTATCTCGAAGTGCCGAGTGGCTTACTCATGGTGTTGAGGGAGGTTGCTTTGCTTCGGGTACTTGGCGGGTAGTTTGCCGCACCCGTAGGGGTCTAGGGTGGGGTCTTGGCTATTCATCGCGACCGTGTAATCCGCTCTTCGTTACAGGCTCGTACGGAATGCGGATTCCTAGTATATCCAATGTGTTCATTGAAGGGTTGCTAGGCATGCGCACAAGGGTCTACGAGGCATCAACCATGCCCGATTAAAAATTTAGCCGTGCCGAACAACCCGAATACGGAACTTTAAACTAGAGATTAGGCGAAAACAAGCATGCTAAACACTTTAACACTAAGTGAGAGGGATTACAACCTTTGTAGATCCGGTCCTTCACTTCATATGCTCCGTGTTGTTGTCCATTCACTGCGATCATCGGGATCCGGACTCTCGAGAGGTTCCACGAAGAGAAAGACGCAACCTTTGCTTCCGATCTTCGATACTAAGATGATCTACCTTGAAGTTTCTTTAACATAAGCTAACACTCATGAAATGATGTGAACACCCTCATCTAAATGGCAAGGGAAGATGAGGATGATGAAGTAGGATTTTTGCTCTCTTTATTTATCTTTTTCTCATAATTTTCCATCACAAAAATTAAAGCAAGAAACCATTTCAAGCAAAGAAGAAGAAGGAAGAAGATGATGAACAATATTATTAGAATCCATTTGTGATGAATAGGAAAAGAAATGATATGATCAATAATGTAACCATGGTCTAACTAACCCTTGTAGAGATTTGACTAAGATTAAAGGTTTGGTTAGGGTTAAGGAAATATCTAGCATAATATCTTAACAAAGACAAAGAAAGAAAACTTGTAGAAACTTCTAGAAAGCCTTAACCCTAATCAAACCCTAACCATGTTTAATCTCTACTAAACAAGTTGCATTATTTATCATATCATGTTACAATATTATATATCACATATATAATATTTATTGTAACCAAATAAAATAATACATTTAACATATATCGCATATATATCAATGTATTACCCGAGTGAGAAAAAGAATCTTTTAGTGAGCAAATATTAGTTAATGCAATTTAATATATCATATATATTATTATACATTAAATTATCGAATCAACACTTGATCCGACAATCCGGCTATATCGCATATAACCGGCTAATATTTATTCGTACCGATTCATCGAATCAACACTTGATCCGATGACCCGGCTGATATCAAATATCGCGAGAATATAATACAATATCACATATCGCATTATCCTCGGTCCCGCACATATCACATATGTGATCCTACTCCGTTTTGCCTGAGTCAAGAAACCTCTGTGTAGGACTCTAAAGAATCGTCAATACGCCGGCAGTAAGTGATGATCATATCAAACACCCACAAACTGCAAGCGGTCAGCTAAACGTAACAGCCACCCGGGTATTGAGCGCTCAGAAGATCAACAAGCAAGCCTGTAACTTCTCCTGTGAATCCAAACAGTAACACTCCCGTACAGTCCGGTCTCGTCGTCTGATATGTTGCATATCTCGCCTAGGGGTGGTAAACGTCAGACCCCAGTAGCTCGATAAGTCGTGTCGATATGAGGTCTATAACAGTTCGAGAAACTACTGATAACACTTACCAGTAAATCTCAGCAACCCTGGCCAGGGATTTCCGGTTATAGCCAATCGAACACAGCACAACCTCAACTCCCTATACCGGGAGAGACGAATCCCCTCCTATCGCTCATTGCCTCCATGTGATTCGGGACTGTACCCAAAAGCCACCTTTTTGCACGCCCTCTTGGACGTGGTATGATGGAAATCAAAGCACAGTGGGAATCACACAAGACTCTATGACGATCTCGGGTCAACAGACTACTCTGTACCAGTGTCACCGGAGAACTGCCATCTGACGTATGGTATAATACCATCTGGGAGTTCTCGGCGAGTCCGTCCAGTGTACCCAGTCTCCACTGAGCACCCGTACACCATCCTTGATGTCAAACACCGATGGATATGGGATCATCCATCGCCCATCATATGGGTCAAGATGCGTATACGCTAGTCTACACTGGTGTATCGATGCCCTGTCTCGATATACCCTCGACTAGGAACAGTTATAGGATGTACTCATCGACTACCGTGGCCCCACTAGTATGATCTCATCATAGTCCTAGTAGTCGAGTACATATCCTAAGGGCTTTATCAACATGTAATATAGAGACAATCAGAGTACATGTTAAGATAAAGTATAACCAGATAGCGTACTATCATGTCGAGCAAGAAAGTCCTCCCTATTTATGTCCCAGCATCCACTACAATATACATCGTATGTACAGTAATGGCCTCTAGGGCATACATATAACTAACAATCTCCCACTTGCACTAGGGCCATCTGTTGTGGTATCGCATACCCAACAATGAGCTGCGATTGAAGTATCTCATACTCAACCATCCCATAATAGTCTCTACTGGGAAAAAGGCCTTTGTGAGTGGATCCGTGCTGTTGTCCTCTGTGTCTACTCTCCTAACCTCGATCTCTCTGGAGATCAACCATCTCCATGATCAGGTGATACTGCCTAAGAATTATATCTGGATTTCTGATGGGACGGTAGTTCCTTGGCTAAAGCCACAACTCCATTGTCACACAATGGTAGGAACGAAGTTCATCTTATGAACTTATATATATCCAGACTGCCTTTTTGGTAGCATCCTTGGTAACGATGTATCTTGCCTTTAATCGTCTAGTATGTCACGGTATCTAGCTTGGAACTCTTCCAACATACCGCCCCTCCACGGAGGGTATAGACAATGCCTGCGACTGACATTCAGTCGTCCTTATCAGCCTGGAACCTTTCCAGTGATTCTCCCCAGGATCGATTGATACCATCTCATTACAACTAGCGAGTATCCTAACATCCAATTAGATCTATCTCATAGATCCAAAACCCAGGATTTAGGAGGTATCACTTTGATCCTATATGGAGAATCTTTGTGATAAGCGGAGATTGACTGAACGTAGCATAGGAAACTCCTTCCCTATCAAGAGTATGTCATCCACGTACTCAACGAAGATCACCACCATACTCTCTACTACCTTTTCGTATATACAAGGTTCATCTACCATTTTGATGAAGTCAAACTCTTTGACTACCATATCAAAACAGATGTTCCAACTCCGCGATGCCTGTTTTATCATATAAAACATCTTGCACACGTTTCCGCTGCTCCCACTGCCTACGAAGCCCTCTGGCTGTGTACTTATAGACGTTCTCTTCTAAAACATCACTTAGAAAAGCAGTCATGACACCCAACCACCAGATATCGTAGTCATGGTATGTAGCCGTGGCAAGTATGATCTGGATGGACTTAAGCATAGATCCTTAGAAAAGGTTTCAACATAATCCATACCTGGTCTATGATGCAAACCTTTAACAAGTCTTGCTTTGAAAGTCTCAACTTTTCCATGTACACCAAGTAATCTTCTCAAGATATACTTGCTCCTGATGGGGATTTAACCCATCAGATAAAGCAACCAAAGTCCATACTTTGTTGGTGTATAAGGATTCCATCTCAGATCGATAAGCACCCAGCCATTCTTACAGAGTCCTACTCCTGATGGCCAGCTCGAAACTAGTTGGGTCATCATCTCATGATGCAATCCTCGCTCCCACTGTCATAGAGGAACTGAAGTATCTCTCAGGTGGGTGAGGAACCCTACTAGATCGGCGGAGAGGCTGAGGTTCGTTGGAAACTATTGAATCCTTTGCTTCTACCAAATCATCAGTTGCATTTTGTATAGCTGGAACATTTCCAGTTATACATAACACACCTTGCCTCGAGCTTGTACGGATTTTTCTTTTAGACATAGGCCGGACAACCCAAATCTTAACAAACTTAAGATATGGGCTCTTCCCTTTCCATATCACATATGAAGTGGTAGGCAACTGATTTGATTTGAACCCTATTCAATAGGTATGCAGCTTCTCAAGTGCATAACTCCCAAAAAGAAATAGGAAACTCAGCAGTACTCATCATAGAGCACACCATATCATATAGGGTGTGATTGCTCCGCCCCGATATACCATCGTGCTATGGTGTATACGGAGGAGTAATGCTGAGAGAGAATCTCATTCTCTTTTAGAATAGTCCAGGAATTCCGTGCTCAAGTATTCTCTTCCTTGATCTCATCAAAGGACATAATACTTATACCCGTATTTTGGTTCTCTACTTCTAACTTATATTCTGTGAATATCTCAAAAGTTTCGGACTTGTGTTTCAATAGGAACATATGTCTGAATCTTGAGAGATCATCAGAGAATGTAATGAAGTACAAAGAACCGGTCTTGGAATATGTAGACAGGGGACTTTCATACATCAGCATGTATCAATCCCAAAAGTTCACTAACTCTTTCTCTGTTTCCAATAAACAGAGCTGTGGTCATCTTATCTTTGTGACATGACCGGCAAGTTTCACAAGATGTAAATTCAAACTAATTTAAATATGCATCTATATGTAACTTCAGCCAGTCGGGTCGCATTGATATGACCTGGTCTACAATGCCTCAAGAAGGATTTGTTCATTTCTGAACTCTTCCTCTTGTGTGTGTTCCGTATACTAAGAACTGTAGTTTGATTTAGAACGACAATGCTTTTAGATAACGTGCCTGAACCGATCAACTCTTGATATAGGAAATGTTCAAAACATTATCCAACAATACAAAATTATATCCTTTCTTTACTAATAAAGAGACTGATATGATTTTGTATATCAGGTTCGGTATCTAATAACATTTGTTCAGAATCAATGTATTCTAGTAATACAGGGTGACAGTGACCAACAGACTTGGCTGCAACACTTGCACCGTTTTCTATCTCATGAAACTTATCACCCGTTCTCAGTTCTCTACCTATCTTTAGCCCATGTAACAGATTACATATGCGAGATCCTGATCCGGTATCACATACCCAGGACGTAAAAGATACTGAGAAATAGTTCTCTGTAATGAACACACCCGAAGATAATGCATCAATATGCACTTTCTTCGTTTGGGCGGTACGGGAAATCTGGTATTCCCCAATTTCCTGCTCTGTCTTATAACAATTATAAGTTGGAGCGGGACCAACGTTCCCCAACTCAGTATAACAAGCGGGTTCGGTCAATTCATCCGTTTTATTATCTTGATTAAGGCATGATATGGTCGCTACCTGGAGAGAGAGAGAAGAAAACACTCAGCGTATGCTCTTGCAAGAGTAGATTGGTTATCTAATATATCTAATCAGGATGTCTCCCACTGTTTTTTGTTAAATCTTCATTCAAACCCTAAAAGGAAAGACTAGTCGGGATTAATTACACGCTACAAGTTCGCCAATCTTTCAGCCAGGCCAGTGTTGGTACTTTGAGGGAGGTCCCCCGTGCTTTCGCATGAACCTAATTAATGTAAACCTCGTTTTCCCAGAGGCGTAACCCCGTTAACACCTTTCTAGACACCTACTTGATCGACTAATTGTAATGTGTAAAACTCTCCCAGGAGCAACTCTTACTCGCAGCGGGTATCGGGATCCAACTATCTCATAGAAGGTATGCAATCTTATTGCAAATTTCAACACTTGAAATTCCCAATAATATTTTTACCCCTAGCGTCCTATGACCTTGACGAATGCCAAACCACCCATAGTCCGCTAGCCAAGTTCAACCCGTACATTTCTTGATTGAATTAAACCCACCCGCACGACCCTTGACGAATGTCAAACAATGCCGTACGAATACCCTAATCCAATCGCATCGTATGCTAGCAGATAAGCACTAGTTAGCTACCGTACACTACGCCTTGACGAATGCCAAACTACCGCAGCACGAATACTAAGTAGTACTTATCTGAAATGACGGAGGGCTACGACGGGTTTTTAAGAAAACCCTTTGCGTAATGAAATTGATATCGTTGTAGAATCGAGTGATTTTAAATGGAATTCTTTTGAAGCTTTTCTAGTTTTGCTAAAGGGGTCACTCCCGGTGAAGGGATCGTCAGCCTTTCCTCATCGAATAAGGTGCAGGATATATCATATATACCGCTGTGCAAAGCAAGAACTATAGAAGCAATCAAATGACAAACCGAGTTTGTAGCATCTGCCAGTTATTGCTAAAGGAGTCACTCCCGGTGAAGGGATCTCGGTCCTTTCCTTATCGAATAAGGTGCTGGATGTTCTACAAGGAACACCGCTATGCAAAGCAAGAACTAGAGCTACCAGTTTTTAAACAAGTTTCTACAACATCTTAGGTTTCTTTTATTTCATTAATCTCATTAATGAAGTCCTATTTTATTATGCTTCACAAGCATCTCTTTTGAAACGAAATCTGCAATATAACATATATCTCATATATATAATATAAACATTCGTCACAGGCAGTAATATGATCTCATCACAGAACATTGCAGCAGAAGAACATATATGAAATATTGGATATACTAGGACGTCCGTGTTTTCAATATGAGCCTGTATAAAACACGGATTCCACGGTCGCGATGAATAGCCAAACCCACATCCCTAGACCCCTACGAGAGTGGCAAGTAACACTGCCAATTCTAGGGTTAGGAGACCCGGTCTCGACTCCTCGAGATGGTCTCCCACTGGACCCTAGAACCCGGTTACTTGTGCTCCCCGCCTTGGGTCTACCTAATGCGGAAAAGTAAATAATATACAACGGTGACATCTTCCGCTACTTGGAAGTGCCCCAATAAAAGAATATTACATACAAATGAATTTTACATGAATGAAAAAGAAAAAACTCTCATCTCACATAAAACCCCCGGCTATTCAAACGCGACGATCCAATACAACATATCACAGCAACACATAATATCTCATATCATCAACGTAAGCAAGTATGCGTATCCCGATTGTCGTTGATGTATAGCAACGAAGCCGGCGGTACACCACATACTACGCTTACGGTCACAGAAAAAAAAGTGTAAAACTACAACAGTTGGAATCCGCAACTTCCTTAGACATCGCATGCCTAACCAAATGAATTCCTTAGACATCACATGCCTAACAATTATAAACCCCGCATTTTAGTCTCATTATCGAAAACCCTTTTCAATATCAAGTCGGGCAATTCAACAAGATTCCCGATTGTCCTGATCGAATGCTCGTCGCAAACTTTAGTAGACGGCCGCACCCCCAGATGCCGTCGACGAAGTGTACTAAGGTGGAACACCGTTGCCGCGAGCACCCGAACGGATGCTTTCGGTGACGGGGTTCTCCTACAGTCACTTGGTCGGGGCTATGGGGCATAGCTGTCTATTAAGTTTATCGGCGAGTATCCGCGTACTCTACATGATTGCGACGGACTTTTGATCACATCAAAATTCCGTGGCAACCGATCATCTGAGACTAAACTGCTATGTTTATAATATTCAAATTAGTTATCTCATAACTACCTGTGGATTCCAAATATTGTATCGCATTCCAGATAAATAGAAAAAGTTAAACTTTCCGATCGAATCATCAAGCACCCAAGATTTCCCCAATGTATCTCAACACTTGAAATCAGTTTAAAAACATCCATCACATGCCACAGTACCAATGGTCCAGCCGTAGAAGGGTCAAGCCAACGCCTCACATGTGGCACGCCGTACTGCCCCAAACCCTAAGATTCAAAAGGCAGTTCAAGACGGTCACATAATCGAGTTAAGGTTTGTTGTCTTCTAGAGGGTCCACCGTGTTACTTGCACGACTTAGAACGTTCTTAAACACGAGAAAAAATCCAACTTTTGAAAAATTTTCCGACAGGGGAAAAAGTGAGTTATTGATATCCCTTCGAACTTTTTAACAGTTTCTAAAAAATATCCGGACAAACCTAAACAAAGTTAAAATATCCGATCGAATCTTTAAGTCCCCAATACAATCCAGATAATTCAACAGTTGAATAAAAAAAAATAAAAATTTCCAGAAGACTCAGCACTTGAAGACAAGAATTACTGTGCAAGCCACGTGGTGTAACTCAACAAAGTGGCCGCGGAACCGCCGCGAAACCCAGGGTTGGGCCGCGGTTCCACGCCTCGTTTGTTGAGTTAGCATCACGTGCTTCACAGTAACTCATAGAATTCCCTGCTGAATTTTTTGGCAATTTTTAATTCACAAAAATCGAAATTTTCAGAAAATTTCCAGAGAGTGGGTTTTATCGGGTTTTCCGGGTTCGATCGGACTTTAAACTTCGTCTAGACTTCGCCTAAAGCTCTAGCTTGTGATGGCAGTCATACTCGTGGGGGCTGGGTAATCCACAAGTACATCCTTATGCAGGTCCCTAGTCGTATGACTATCGAGACAGGGCATCGATACTCCGGAGTAGACTAGCGTATGCGCTTCATCCCAGCAGGGGAGACGGTCTGTCCCACAGCCGTCAGTACGTCGTACATGAGATAGTATGCGGGTGCTCGTTAGGTTACGAGTACACTGGACAGGACTCGTCGGGAACTGTTGGTTGGTACTATACCTATCGTCAGTTATCAGTTCCCAGGTGACATGAATACAGCTTAGTCCGCTGACTTGACACTGTCACTTCGCCTCGAGTGTGTTCCCACTGTACTTAGATTACTACCCTACCACGGCTCAAAGGAGTCATGCAAACAGGTAGTAGTTGGGTGCAGTCCCGAAGCACTTGGAGGCAGTGACGGTAAGACAGGATTCGTCTCTCCCGGTATTGGGGGTTGATATCGCGCTGTGTCTAGGAGAGCCATTACACAAAGTCCCTGGCCAGGGCAAGCGAGATATACTAGTAGGTTTCCAGTGTTATCTCAGGATGTTCTGGGCTACACTCCGACACGACTTGTACCGCTATTAGGGGACTGACGTTTACCGCCTCCCTAGGCCCGCCATGCGATATTCTCAGACGAACAGACCGGACTGTACGCAGATTGTCACATTCAGGCTCAGTAGGAGTTCAGATGGATTTCACTTCGTCCGTCTTCTTATCGGCATCTACCTGGGGGCCGTTACGCACAGCTAGTGCCGCTTGCGGTCTGTGGTTAAACCCACTGCCAGCGTAGTTTCGAGTCTTTAGAGTCCCACACAGAGAGCTATTCGCCTTTAGGCAAAAGAGTAGAGGTCGCATGGTTTTGCGACAGGGTTCGGTCACATCCGTGCACTTGTGCACGTTTAGTGTCCGGGCAGTTGTCACTAGCGGGATTTGGTTTAAGCCAGATCCTAGTGTACGTTTTGGGATTGGTTTTATCTCGTTTGTATTCGTGTTCCTCGGAACGCGGATGCGGGTGTGTATGCACGGTTGACAGAGAGACAGAGGCAGAGGATTCTCATTAGGGTTGTTGACTGTTGACTTTTGCTAAACCCTAATGAGAATAAGAAATATGATTAATGATAATATTAATTATGTATTATTGTGCCATGGTTGGGTTGAAGGGTTGACCTTGTTGACTTGTTGACTTAGTTGACCGGTTGACTAGGTTGGACTTGTTGACCATCATCATGACAATGGCTATCATTTCTTCGCATCGACCTTAGCTTGCTTGTTTGTTCACAAATTGCATTTAATGCATGAAATGATATGGCCATTTGATATGATAACAACCATCACATAATACTCAATTATTATTATGAGTTATGATTATTTTGGATTATGAGAGCAAGGGTGAGAATAGTCTTGCTCATTCTATCATTCTCATTCTCTCTCATCCTCAAGCTCTCCCTCTTCCTCTTGCTCTCTCTCTAGTTCATGGTTCTATTGTCTCATGTGTTGAGAAGCAAGAACCATAGAGATAAAGCCCAACACACTTCTCTACTCATCCTAGTATACAAGGTTTAGCAAACTAAGTGTTCTAGTTTCCTCAAGATTGAGGTTGAAGCCAAAGGTAGAAGCTTTCAGGTGGATCCATCTTCGGCACAAAGAGACGACGAGTAGAGAACCATCCGACCACCACAAGGAGTCTAAGAGAAGGAGTTCAAGTTAAGGTATAGCCCCTAACCGAGTAGGTAAAACTCCTAGTTAGGTTGTTAGATAGTTGTTTAACAAAGATCCGTATTTTGAGTCCATGTTACCACCAAAAGAAAAATCGTTTTTCATCATTTCCGCAAGCCCGAAAGAACCGGGAGAGGTAATGTGGACTTACATAGAGCACACCATATCACATAGGGTGTGATTGCTCCGCCCCGATACATCGAGGTGCTGTGTTGTATACGGAGGAGTAATGCTGAGAGAGAATCTCATTCTCCTTTAGAATAGTCCAGGAATCCCGTGCTCAAGTATTCTCCTCCTTGATCTCATAAAAGGAAATAATACTTATACTCGTTTTTGGTTCTCTACTTCTGACTTATATTCATTGAATTTCTCAAAAGGTTCAAACTTGTGTTTCAACCATCAGTGAATATAATGAAGTATAAAGAACCGGTCTAGGTATGTATAGACAGGGGACCTTACATACATCATCATGTATCAATCCCAAGAGTTTCACTAACTCTTTCTCTGTTTCTAATAAACAGAGCTGTGGTCATCTTATCTTTGTGACATGACCGACAAGTTTCACAAGATGTAAATTCAAACTAATTTAAAAATGCATCTAAATGTAACTTCAGCTAGTCGGGTCACATTGATATGACCTAGTCTATAATACCTCAAGAAGGATCCGTTCATTTCTGAACTCTTCCTCTTGTGTGTGTTCTGTACGTAAAGAACTGTAGTTTGATTTAGAACGTCTATGCTTTTAGATAACATGCCTGAACCGATTAACTCTTGATATAGGAAATGTTCAAAACATTATCCATCAATACAAAATTATATCCTTTCTTTACTAATAAAGAGACTGATATGATGTTGTATATCAGGTTCGGTATCTAATAACATTCGTTCAGAATCAATGTATTCTAGTAATACAGGATGATAACTGCCAACAGTCTTGGCTGCAACACTTGCATCATTTCCAACTCTTGAAATTTAGCACCCGTTCTCAATTCTCTACCTATCTGTAGCCCATGTAACAAATTACATTTTGCGGGATCCTGATCCGGTATCTCATACCCAGGACGTAAAGGATACCGAGAAACAGTTCTCGGTAATGAACACACCCGAAGATGATGCATCAATATGTACTTTCATCGTTTGGGCAGCACGGGAATTCTGGTAATCCCCTGTTTCCTGTTCTGTCTTATAACAATTATAAGTTGGAGCAGGACCAACGTTCCTTAGCGCAGTATAATAAGCGGGTTCGGTCAATACATCCGTATTATTATCTTGATTATGGTGTGACATAGTCGCAACCAGGAGAGAGAGAGAAGAAAACACTCAGCGTGCGCTTTTACAAGATTAGATTGGTTATCAATTTATCTAATCAGGATGTCTCCCCCTGTCATAGTCAAATCTTCCTTCAAACCCTAAAAGGAAAGACTAGCCGAGATTAATTACACTCTACAAGTTCGTCAATCTTTCAGCCAGGCCAGTGCCGGTACTTTGAGGGAGGTTCCCCGCACTTTCGCACGGACCTAATTAAAATAAACCTCATTTTCCCAGGGGCGTAACCCCATTAACACCTTTCTAGACACCTACTTGATCGGCTAATTGTAATGTGTAAATCTCTCCCAGGAGTAACTCTTACTCGCAGCGGGTATCGGGATCCAACTATCTCATAGAAGGTATGCAATCTCATTGCAAATTTCAACTCTTGAAATTCCCAATAATATTTTACCCCTAGCGTCCTATGACCTTAACGGAGGTCAACAAACCATAGGCTGCTAGTCAAGTTCGACCCGTCATTTCCTGATTGAATTAAACCCACCCGTATGACCCTTGACGGTGGTCAACAAGGCCGCACGACTACCCTAAAATAATCTGCATCATATGCATAAACAGATAAATACTAGTTAGCTACCGCACACTACGTCTTGACGGAGGTCAACAAACGCAGCACGAATACTAAGTAGGACTTATCTGAAATGACGGAGGGCTACGACAGGTTTTTAAGAAAACCCTTTGCGTAATGAACTTGATATCGTCGTAGAATCGAGTGATTTTAAATGGAGTGTTTTTGAGGCTTTTCTAGCTTCGCTAAAGAGGTCACTCCCAGTGAAGGGATCTCGGCTCTTTCCTCATCGAATAAGGTGCAGGATATTTCACAAATATCACCATGCAAAGCAAAAACTATAAAAATAATCAAAAGACAAACCGAGTTTGTAGCATCTGCTAGTTTCGCTAAAGAGGTCACTCCAGGTGAAGGGATCTCGGCTCTTTCCTTATCGAATAAAGTGCTGGATGTTCTACAAGGAACACCGCTATGCAAAGCAAGAACTAGAGCTACCAGTTTTTAAACAAGTTTCTACAACATCTTTAGGTTTCTTTTATTTCATTAATCTCATTAATGAAGTCCCATTTTAATTATGCTTCACAAGCATCGGATTTGAAACGAAATCAACAATATACAATATATATATCTCGTATATATAATATAAACATTCGTCTCAGGAAGTAATATGATCTCATCACAGAACTTTGCAGCAGAAGAACGTATATGAAATATTGGATATACTAGGAGGTCCGTGTTTTAATACGAGCCTGTATAAAACACGGATTCCACGGTCGCGATGAATAGCCAAACCCACATCCCTAGACCCCTACGAGAGCGGCAAGTAACCCTGCCAGTTCTAGAGTTAGGAGACCCGGTCTCGTCTCCTCGAGATGGTCTCCCACTGTACCCTAGAACCCGGTTACTTGTGCTCCCCGCCTTGGGTCTACCTAATGCGGAAAATTAAATAATATACAATGGTGACATCATCCTCAGCCCGTAAGTGTCCCAATAAAAGAATATTACATACAATGAATTTTACATGAATGAAAAAGAAAAACTCTCATCTGACATAAAACCCCGGCTATTCAAAACACGACGATCCAATATAACATATCACAGCAACACATAATATCACATATCATCAATGTAAGTAAATATGCATATCCCAATTGTCGTTGATGTATAGCAACGAAACCGGCGATACACCACATATTAGATTTACGGTCGCAGAAAAGAAAGTGTAAAACTACAACAGTTGAAATCCGCAACCTCCTTAGACATCGCATGCCTAACCAAATGAATTCCTTAGACATCGCATGCCTAACAATTATAAACCCCGCATTTTAGTCTCGATCTCGAAAACATTTTTCAATATCTAGTCGGGAAATTCAACAAGATTCCCGACAACCTGATCAAATGCCCGTCGCAAACTTTAGTAGACGGACGCACCCCCGGATGCCATCGAAGAAGTGCACTAAGGCGGAACACCGCTGCCGCGAGCACCCGAACGGATGCTTTTGGCGACGGGGTTCTCCTACAGTCACTTGGTCGGGGCTATGGGGCGTGGCTGTCTATTAAGTTTACCCGGCGAGTATCCGCATACGCTACGTGATTGCGACAGACTTTTGATCACATCAAAATCCCGTGGCAACTGATCAACTGAGACTGAACTGCTAAATTTATAACATTCAAATTAGTTATCTCATAACTACTTTTGGATTCCAAATATTGTATCACATTCCAGATAAATAGAGAATGTTAAACATTCCGATCGAATAAACAAACACCAAAAATTTCCAAATGGCTCAACACTTGAGCGGAGTTTAAAAGCATCCATCACATGCCACAGTACCAATGGTCCAGCCGTAGAAGGGTCAAACCAACGCCTCACATGTGGTAACGCCGTACTGCCACAAACCCTAAGGTTTAGAGACGGTTCAGACGGTCACATAATCGAGTTAAGCTTTGTGTTCTTCTAGAGGGTCCACCGCGTTACTTGCATGACTATGAACGTTCTTAAACTACGGAAAAATCCAACACTTGGAAATTTTCCGGCAGGGGAAAAAGCGAGTTATTGATATCCGTTTGAACTTTTTAACACGTTCTAAATTATCCGGAAAAAACTTAAACGAAATCAAACTTTCCGATCGAATCAACGAGTTTCCAATACATCCTAGAAAACTCAACACTTGAGTAGAATTAAAAATTCCCAGAACAATGAAAAAAGACCCAAGAATATATACCTGAAGTAGTGGGCCCCATCTTTACTGTTTGGCCGCGGAATCGCCGCCAAACGCGTGGTTTGGCCGCGGTTCCACGGTCATATTGGTGAGTTGGTGGTCCGTACTTCACAATAATTCTTAGATTTCCCTGCTTAATTTTCTGAGTATTTTTAATATGAAAAAGTCAACTTTTGAAATTTTTTCCAGAAACTAGGTTTTATCAGGTATTCGGAGTTCAATCGGACTTTAAACTTCGTCTAGACTTCTCCTAAAGCTCTAGCTTGGCTCTGATACCACTGTAGGGTTACTAGGCACTCTCACAAGGGTCTACAAGGCTTCAACCATGCCCGATTTAAATTGTAGACGTGCCGAACAACCCTAACCAAGATCTTAGACTAGAGATTAGGCGAAACAAAAAGCAAATAAACAACTTCAGTTCTAAGTGAAAAGGATTACAACCTTTGTAGTCCGGTCCTTCACTTCATAAGCTCCGTGTTGTGGTCCCTTCGCTGCGATCATCGAGTACCCGGACTCTAGAGAGGCTCCACGAAGAGAAAGATGCAGGCTTGCTTCCGATCTTCGATAACAAAGATGATCTACCTTGAAGTTTCTTTAACACAAGCTCTCACTCACTAATCAAGTGAACACCCTAATCTAAATGGCTAAAACAGATTAGGATGATGAAGTAGGAATTTATCTCTCTTTTATTTTCTTAATCTCATGCATTTTCATCACCTCTCAAAAAGCTAGAAAGCTTTTCAAGCAAGAAGGAAGAAGAAGAAGAAGCTAACTCTTTTATGATGAATAATGAATAACTCAAGTGTAAGGTTAGAAATGCAACCATGGGTTAAGTATGGTGAAGGGTTGGGTTGGGTTAAGCAAATATCTACACAAAATATCCAAAGTCAAAGTCAAAGCTTCAAGAAGCTTCTTGAAAGCTTCAAGAAGCTTCTTGAAAGCTTCATGCAAGCATAACCCTAATCCAAACCTTAACCACATTTAAACTCCACAAAACATGTTGCATTTATAACCCTAACTTGTTACAATATTATATATCACATATACAATATTTATTGTAACAAAATAAAATAATACAATTAACATATATCATATATATATCAATGTATTACCCGAGTGAGAAAAAGAATCGTTTAGTGAGCTTATATTAGTTAATGTAATTTATATATCAAATATATAATTATACATTAAATTATCGAATCAACACTTGATCCGATAATCCGGCTATTTCACAAATAACCGACTAATATAATCTGTATCAGTTCATCGAATCAACACTTGATCCGATGACCCGGTTATATCACATATACCCTGCCGATATCTCATATCGTGAGAATCTAATATGGTATCACATACGCGTATTTTTCTCGGTCTCGCACATATCACATATGTGCTCCTACTCCGTTTTGCCTGAGCCAGGAAACCTCTGTGTAGGACTCTAAAGAATCGTCAATACGCCGGCAGTAGGTGATGATCATATCAAACACCCACAAGCTGCAAGCAGTCATCTAAACGTAACAGCCACCCAGGTATTGAGCGATCAAAAGATCAACAAGCAATCATGTACATTCTCCCGTGAATCCAACCAGTAACACTCCCGTACAGTCCGGTTTCTTCGTCTGATATGTCGCATATCTCGCCTAAGAGTGGAAAACGTCAGACCCCAGTAGCTTGATAAGTCGTGTCGATATGAGGTCCATAACAGTTCGAGAAACTACTGATAACACTTACCAGTAAATCTCAGCAACCCTGGCTAGGGATTTCTAGTTATAGCCAATTGAACACAGCGCAACATTAACTCCTTATACCGGGAGAGACGAAACCCCTCCTATCGCTCATTGCCTCCATGTGATTCGGGACTGTACCCAAAAGCCACCTTTTTGCACGCCCTCTTGGACGTGGTATGATGAAAATCAAAGCACAGTGGGAATCACACAAGACTCTATGACGATCTCGGGTCTACAGACTAACCTGTACCAGTGTCACCAGAGAACTGCCATCTGACGGGAGGTATAATACCATCTGGGAGTTCTCGGCGAGTCCGTCTAGTGTACCCAGTCTCCACTGAGCACCCGTATACCTTCTCTGATGTCAAACACCAATGGATATGGGATCATCCATTGCCCATCATATGGGTCAAGAAGCGCATACGCTAGTCTACTCTGGAGTATCGATGCCCTGTCTTGGTACTCTCACGACTAGGAACATTTGAAGGATGTACTTGGCGACTACACTGTCCCCACTAGTATGATCCGCATCATAGTCCTAGTAGTTAAGTACTCATCCTAAGGGCTTTATCAACATGTAACATAGAGAAAATCAGAGTACATGTTAAGATAAAGTGTAACCAGATAGCATACTATCATGTCGAGAAAGAAAGTCCTCCCTATATATGTCCAAGCATCCACTACAATATACATCGTATGTACAGTAATGGCCTCTAGGGCATACATATAACTAACAGAAGCACCACGAACAAACATAGTGAGTGTTTCCCTTGCTTTCTGCAAGGTGCCCTCTGCACTCCTCAACATATTAAGGAGTTCTGGAAGTTCAACTTCTTTACCTTGAATGTTGAAATTCAAGATAAACTGGGCGTAGGTGGAAGGAAGGGACTGGAGAATCAAGTCTGTATACAGCTCGTTCTCTAATGTTGTCCCGAGGTCTGTGAGCTCTTCAATATAGCCAATCATCTTAAGGATATGTTCCCCTACAGATGATCCGAAGGCCATCCTCGACTGAAACAAGTTCTTCGAGGTCTCGTATCTAGCTATACGAGATTGCTCTCCATACAGTTCCTTGGTGTGGAGAAATATGGATTCTAGATCCATATTCTCGTGCCTCCTCTGATGTTCATTATTCATAGAGGCAAGCACGATGCATTTGGCCTTCGCGCAGTCTAACTCCCAGGTCTTGCGGATTTCCTTATCCGCGACACTGGATTCAGGACCTGGGACGGCAGGGGCCTTTGTAGTAAGGACATACCCCAATTTGTCATAGGTAATAACCATCTTAACATTCTGGAACCAATCTTTATAGTTTGGCCCTGTCAAAATATTTTTATCTAATAATAACTTAAGGCCTATCATGTTCTGGGTAGCTGCAATGAGAGAGAGAGGGAACACTTTAGCATGATGCTCTTGCAAGTTTAGAGTGGTCTTTAGTTTATCTAAACAGGATGGCTCCCACTGTTTCTCGAATCCCTCCTCAAACCATAAAGGAAGAACTAGTCAGGACTATTCTCACCGTACAATACTTGCTTAACCGTTCAGCCAGGCCGGTGTCGGTACATCGAGGGAGGTTTTACGACGCTTTCGCGAAGTTTCTTAATTAAATAATCTATTTTCTCTTGGGGCGTAGCCCCGCTGACACCTTTCTCGACACCTACTTGGTTTATAGCATTGATCGTTAAGTGACGAATCTCCTGATGAGTAGCGGATACTCACAGTAGGATCGGGATCCAAATATCATCGTGTGATAAAGCTGAAGGAATCCTACCAAAATTATCACACTCCAAATGGTATGCAACTCTTAGCAAATTTCAGTTTCTTTAGAAATTCCCGATGTGGATTTCTGCCCCATGCTCTTATGACCTTGGCGTTGGTCAAAATGTCATAAGTCACATGTCAAGTTCTACCCATCATTATCTTGTTAATTTGAACCCATCCGTACATACCCCTGACGTTGGCCAAATGATAGTACGAATGTCCCAAACCAACTCATCTATCTATGCAACAAATGAATACCCAGCAGCAACCAAAAACTATGCCTTGGCGTTGGTCAAAATACATAGCTTGAATACTACTGAATACCCAAATGAAATGACGGAGGGCTACGAATGGTTTTGGCGAAACCGTGAACGTAGTGAACTTGATATGATCGAAGGAACCTGATAGTTTTTAGAAGGAGTGGTTAAAGCTCCGCAATTAAAAAAAATCTTCTGTTTTAAAATAACCGAGTGGTTTCTTTTAAACTGTTCCAATGATTCAACTTTGGTTTATTTTCTTTGCATTAATATAATGCGTCCCATCAATTAACCTATCATTGTAGAAAACAACGAAAATACAACGTCCTCTTATGCCATCCGCATTCGCCACTAGGTCCCATCATTCACCCGTTAGGTTACTTAACTAACGACAGAGCGGGGGCTGGGCTAGCGCGGGTGCAAAACATAAGTGACGCCTAATAGATATCATATATAGATATTGTACATTCGTCAGACGCGATAATAGGCATTCCAGATCACAGATGAATATATTGGATTTTCTACGAATCCGCATTCCTTTTGAGCCTGCAAAGAAAGACGGATTACACAGTCGCGATGAATATCCAAAACCCCACCCTAGACCCCTACGGGTACGGCAAACTACCCGCCAAGTACCCGAAGTGAAGCGGTCTCCCTCAACGATGTGAGTAGGCCACAAAACACTTTAAAGTACCTGGTGGTTTGTGCACCCCATCTTGGGTCTATCCTAGGAGCAGAAAACAGTAAATGAAATAATACAACGGTGGCTACAACCTCAACCCGGATGTGCCCCGCAAAAGAATATTACAACAATTTACAATTTATATTTGAAGGAAAGAAACAATCGTCTCACATCCCCGGCTATCCATTCACGATAATCCAACAAGTCCACAATCACAAACCAGTAAAAACCATTACAGAAATATGCAGCTCCCTGCTAACCGACATACTAGCAGTTAGGGGAGGTTTACGAACACATTAAACAGAAGACAGATATAATCAAATTAGCCAAACATCTTAGAATTTCGATCAAGCAACACAAATAAATCTACTCCAAATAATTCTCTGTACACATAAAACCAGAGCAGAAACAAATCATCCCAGAAAACACAACATCAACACAGAAGAATAACTGAGCAAATTTGGGTTGACTCGGAGTCAACTCGGCCGCGGATCCGCGGCGGATCGCTTGGATCGGCGGCGGTTCCGCGGTGGTATGGTCGAGTCACGATCCCAAATTTCTTCACAATTCTTAAAATTCCCTGCTTATATTTTTAAGGGTCCCTGAAAAATTTTTAGACCCCGTTTTAAAAACGGCAGAAACTATTTGAAAATGATGTTTTTTCGGGTTCGTTTTGTGATCGAATTTCTAACGAATTTGCTAACAGGTTAGTTATAGTTTAGCTAGGCTCTGATACCACTGTAAGTCGACGTTAGACACCCCACATGATGCGGGGAGGCGGAATAGGTAAAATAATCATTTTGTTTAAACTAACATCGACTAACTTTACGGATCTTTGCTAAACCCTAACTAACAACTATCTAGAAGTGATTAGCTACTATGATAGATGATTATAGCTAGAGATTCAAGTCCTTCTTGTCTTTGTAGTTCACCTCCTCGTCGGCCTCCTCGATGTGATAGAAGATCCATCCGAGAGCTCCTTCTCCAAGCTTTCACCTCTCACTTGAGGTAACTAGGTGACTATGAGTGCTAATCAAAGTAACCTAGAGGATATAGAAGAGGATTAGGGATCTATTAGTCTTGCTAACCCTAGGATCTCAACACATGAGAGGATTAGGGTTAGTTCTTTGAAGAGAGAGAGCTTGAGGAGAGAGAAGGTGTGAGTGAGAATGATATGAATAATATCTCATTTGTGAATATATGAAGCATGATAATTATTAAATGAATAACATATGATAATATCAACCATACTTCATTAACTCACTATGTGTGAATCATCTCATGAGTCATTAAGCAATAAATGCTTCATTAACTCATTTGGATGAATCACACCATGAGTCACTAATCCATTTAATGCAAATTCCACCTAAGCTCTCCACCTCATCTTTCTTCTAGAAGCTTCTCGACAAATTATGAGAATGCTCCTCCTATTCGTGAAAACACGGAAATACTGAGACTGTATAAATCCAATAATCTAACACTAGAATCTGGCTTAAACTAAAGCCCGCTAGTAAAAACTGTCCGAACATCGTACGTGCATAAAAACACGTATGTGTCGGAACCCTGTCGTAAAACCATACGACCTCTATATCATTTCGCCTGAAGCAGGGAAACTCTCTGTGTGGGACTTTAAAGACTCGACACTACGCTGGTGTTAGTGTATATGCCCTAGAGGCCATTACTGTATCATACTGGTTTGTATATTACTTAATGGATGCTTGGGATATTCACCTTGTATATACAATCTTGCTCAAAATAGTAGTATGCTACTTGGTTTGTTTCTACTTCAATGTGTACTTGTGTTTATTTCAGTATATCACTTATACGCATTAGTGGAGCCCTTAGGATCTTTGCTTGATTACCAGCGTTGTGATGGCAGTCACACTAGTGGGGGCTGGGTAATCTATAAGCACATCCTTATTCAGGTCCCTGGTCGCAGGACTATCGAGACAGGGCATCGATACTCCGGAGTAGACCAGCGCATGCGCTTCTCATCCCAGTGTGGGAGACGGTCTGTCCCACAGCCGTCAGTACGTCGTACTTGAGATAGTATGCGGGTGCTCGTTAGGTTACGGGTACACTGGACAGGACTCGTCGGGAACTGACTAGTTGGTATTATACCTATCGTCAGTTATCAGTTCCCAGGTGACATGAGTACAGCTTAGTCCGCTGACTTGACACTGTCACTTCGCCTCGGGTGTGTTCCCACTGTACTTTGATCACTACCCTACCACGGCTCAAAGGAGTCGTGCAAACAGGTGGTGGTTGGGTGCAGTCCCGAAGCACTTGGAGGCAGTGACGGTTAGACAGGATTCGTCTCTCCCGGTATTGGGGGTTGACATCGCGCTGTGTCTAGGAGAGCCATTATACGAGTAGTCCCTGGCCAGGGCAAACGAGATATACTGGTAGGTTTCCAGTGTTATCTCAGGGTGTTTTGGGCTTCGCTCCGGCACGACTTGTACCGCTATTGGGGGACTGACGTTTACCGCCCCCTAGGCCCGCCATGCGATGTATCAGACGAACAGACCGGACTGTACGGAGAATGTCACACTCAGGCTCAGTAGGAGTTCAGATGGGTTTCGCCTCGTCGGTCTTCTTGTCGGCATTACCTGGGGACCGTTACGCACAGCTAGTGCCGCTTGCGGTCTGTGGTTAAACCCACTGCCAGCGTAGTGTCGAGTCTTTAGAGTCCCACACAGAAAGCTTTTCGCCTTTAGGCAAAAGAGTAGAGGTCGCATGGTATTGCGACAGGTCGCATGGTTTTGCGACAGGGTTCGGTCACATCCGTGCACTTGTGCACGTACAGTGTCCGGACAGTTTACACTAGCGGGCTTTGGTTTAAGCCAGATCCTAGTGTATCTTATGGGATTGGATTTATCCAGTTTGCATTCGTGTTCCTCGGAACGCGGATGCGGGTGTGTATGCACAGTTGACAGGGAGGCAGAGGCAGCGGATTCTCATTAGGGTTGTTGACAGTTGACCGTTGACTTTTTGACTTTATGCTCAACCCTAATGAGAATATGATATGTGATTAACTATTATATTAATTAAGTATTATGGTGATATGGTTGTTGACTTGTTGACTTTTGTTGACTTGTTGACTTTGGTGACTTGTTGACTTTTGTTGACTTGTTGACCGGTTGACTAGGCTTGACTAGTTGACCATCATGATAACCATGGTTATCATTTCATGCCAAAGACTTTTACTTGCTTGCTCATTTGAGTAAAATGAGTGCATGACATGATAAGCTTATGGTTGCTTCAAACCATCACATAAGACTTTTTTTTGATATGATGAGTTATGATCACTTTGGATTATGAGAGGGTGAAAGACAAAAGAGTTGCTCATTTCTTTCTTGCTCATTCTCTCTCTTGTTCTTGAGCTCTCCTCTTGCTCTCACCCTCAACCTCTTGCTCCCTCTCTTGATCTATGGTTCTCTTGTCTCATGAGTTGAGAATCAAGAACCATAGATAAAATCCCATTCTATTTCCTCTCTACTCATTCTAGTTCACTAGGTTTAGCAAACCAAGTGAACTAGTTTCTTCAAAGAACGAAGAAGGAGCTAAAGGTTGGAGCTTTCAAGTGGATCTATCTTCGGCGTACGGAGACAACGAGAAGGAGCCTTCGAACCACCATCGGAGCTTGAAGAGAAGGAGTTCAAGTTTAGGTATAACCATCTTCATCCGAGTAGCTAAATATCTTTAGCTTAGTTTGCTAGTTTTAGTTTAGGTAAAGATCCCGACCTAGCTTAGTCCATGTTGCCTCTTGCGTTAAAATTTTGATTTTATACCGTTTCCGCCTCCCCGTAAGAACCGGGGGTCGCAACGTGGACTTACAGTGGTATCAGAGCCAGGTTAAACTTAAACTAGCTTGGTAGTGAAGTGTAACGAAGTTCGGAACCGGAAAAATCCAAAAACCAAACTTTTACAAAAACTGAGTTTCTGTTGAAATTTTTTTGGCTCAAAATGAAAAACTTTACACTTGTAAATTAGGCTCAGGGTTTTGTGTGAACACCCAAGAAAAACGATACAGTAATTCGTCCAAACCGCCGCCCTTCCGCCGCGCGAGCTAGGCATCCGCCGCGGAACCGCCGCGCTTTGTCGTCTTCTGTGCATCGTTTTTCGTGCAGTGTGTGTCTGTGTTGGTTTTGGGATTTTTGGAATATATTATATGTGCCCAGATTTTCCAGAAAAGAAATTTCCTTTTGGGGTCCTATAATTCCGTATTTTTCCGAACTTCACTGCACTTTGACTATGATGGTTATATCTGTGATGTTTGCATGTATTGAACGTCGGCTAATCGCTATAAGTCGATTAGTCGGGGTTATACATGATCTGTAATGTGCTGGAATGTGTATATAAATATGTTGGATTGTCGCGGGTGAATAGCCGGGGGTTGTGAGACGAGAGTTTTCTTTTCTTGCAATTCATGTAAATTTGTAAATTGATGTAATAATTATTTGTATGGCCGCACAACCGGGAAGGGGTTGTAGCCGTCATTGTATAATTTCTTTTTACTGTTTTTGCTCCTAGGATAGACCCATGGAGGGGTGCACAAACTACCGGGTATGCCGAAGTGTCGAGTGGCCTACTCATGGAGATGAGGGAGGTTGCTACGCTTCGGGTACTTGGCGGGTAGTTTGCCGCACCCGTAGGGGTCTTGGGTGGGGTTTTGGCTATTCACCGCGACCGTGTTATCTGTTTTTGTTACAGGCTCGTACAAATTACAGATTGCTAGTATATCCAATGTATTTATCAGTGATCTGAAATGTTTATCATTGCAGTATATCTATATATGATATTATTTAGGCGTTGCTTATGTTTTACAGACGCGCTAGCCCAGCCCCCGCTCTGTCGTTAGTTAAGTAACCTAACGGGTAATGACGGGGCCCCGTGGCGAATGCGAATGGCATAAGCGTACGTCATATTTTGGTTGTTTTCTGCAATGGTAGGATTAAATGATGGGACGCATTAAAAGAACTAATGCAAGAATATCACGCATTAAAAGAACTAATGCAAGATAATAAACCAAGCTAAAGTCGTTGGAACACTTTCGAAAAACCACTCGGTTCTTTTCAAAAACAACTTTTAAATGCGGAGCTTGAGCCACTCCTTTTAAAAGCTATCTCGTTCCATCGACCAAATCAAGTTCACTACGTTCACGGTTTTGCCAAAACCATTCGTAGCCCTCCGTCGTTTCGTATGAATATTCAATAGTATTCAAGCTGTGTTTGTTGACCTTCGTCAAGGCATAGTGATTGGTAGCTATTGGGTATTCATATGTAGCATAGATAGATGCGTTGGTTTGGGACATTCGCATTACCTTGTTGACCTTCGTCAAGGGTATATACGGGTGGATTCAAATTAACCTGGATAATGACGGGCAGAACTTGACATGTGACTTATGATTTGTTGACCTTCGTCAAGGTCATAAGAGCATGGGGCAAAAATCCACATCGGGAGTTTCATAAGTACTGAAACTTGCTAGATTTGCATACCATTTGGAATGTGATGATTCTGGTAGGATTCCTTCAGTTTCGTCACGCGATGATATTTGGATCCCGATCCTACTGTGAGTATATGCTACTCCTCGGGAAATTTCTCACTTAACGATCAATGCTATAAACCTAGTAGGTGCCTAGAAAGGTGTTAGCGGGGCTACGCCCCCAGGGAAAAGAGGTTCTCTAATTAAGGAACTTCGCGAAAGCGTTGGAAAACCTCCCTCGAAGTACCGACACCGGCCTGGCTGAACGGTTAAGCAAGTATTGTACGGTGGGATTGATCCTGACTAATTCTTCCTTTATGGTTTGAGGAGGGATTCGAGAAACAGTGGGAGCCATCCTGTTTAGACAAACTAAAAACCACTCTAAACTTGCAAGAGCATCATGCTGAGTGTTTCTTCTTCTCTCTCCTAATTGCAGCGACCATTCAACATGACTGGACTTAAGTTACTCCTAGATAAAAACAAACTGACAGGGCCAAACTACAAAGATTGGCTCAGGAATGTCAAGATAGCAATCACTTATGACAAGCTGGGGTATCTTCTTACCACCAAAGCTCCCCCTGTCCCTGGTCCAACTTCCAGTGTCGCGGATAAGGAAATCCGCAAGACTTGGGAGATTGATAGCGCGAAGGCCAAGTGCCTCCTGCTTGCCTCGATGGACAACGAACATCAGAGGAGGCATGAGAATATGGACATGGAGTCCATATTGCTCCATACAAAAGAACTGTATGGAGAGCAATCACGTATCGCAAGATACGAAGCGTCGAAAAAGTTATTTTCGACAAGAATGGCCGTCGGATCATCAGTAGCCGAGCACGTGCTAAAGATGATCGGCTACATTGAGGAGCTCGCTGACCTAGGGATCACATTGGAGAGTGAGCTATATACGGATATAGTTCTCCAGTCCCTTCCTTCCACTTACGCCCAGTTTATACTGAACTTCAACCTACAAGAAAAAGAGGTTGAACTATCAGAGCTCCTCAACATGCTGAGGAGCGCAGAGGGCACCCTACAGAAAGGTAGGGAAACATCCACTTTGTTTGTAGGAGGATCATCTTCTTCTAGGTCCAAGGCGAAAGCCAAGGGAAAGAAGAAGAAGGCCCCCGCCAAACCAAGGGGCGGTGTTAGTAAAGTGGATACGAAAGGAAAAGGTAAAGCAACAAAGATAGCGGGGAAGCTTGTGGATAAGGAAGAATGCTTCTATTGTCATAAGAAAGGACACTGGAAGAATGATTGCAGGGCCTGGAAGGCCAGAACACAGGAATTGAAGCAGGTTGCAGCTTCAGCTTCAGGTGTGTATGTTATTGAAAACTGTCTTTCAATAAACTCTACTTCCTGGGTATTGGATACCGGATCAGGATCTCATATCTGTAATTCTTTGCAGGCGTTGAGAAACCATAGGGTTTTGAAGGCAGGTGACATGACCCTCAGAGTTGCAAACGGAGCTAGCATGGATGCTAAAGCCGTGGGGGACTATCACCTGGGAATGTCAGATGGACATGTTTTGGTTTTGCGTAATTGCTTTTTTGTACCCAACGCAACTTGTAATATCATTTCTGTATCTTTAGTTTCTAAAGAAGGTTATGAATTTGCGTTTGTAAGTAATGTTGTAAACATTCACCTTAATCAAGTTTTGATTGGGTCAGGTACATTGAGTAATGGTATATACGTGTTAAACCAACCACAGATTTTCAACGTCCAGAATACACACAAAAGAAAGTCTCCAGAACTAAATCAGACTTTCTTATGGCATTGTAGATTGGGTCACATCAATGAGAGAAGGTTGACTAAGTTACATACAGAAGGATATTTGAATGCGTTCGAATATCAATCGTATGCCACTTGTCAATCTTGTCTCAAAGGAAAGATGACAAAGACTCCGTTTACTGGACAAGGAGTAAGAGCGAGCGAGCTCTTAGGACTCGTACACAGTGACGTGTGCGGTCCAATGTCTACATATGCCCGAAGCGGACATTCTTACTTCATTACTTTTACGGATGACTTCTCAAGGTACGGTTATGTCTTCTTGATGAAACATAAGTCCGAGGCCTTTGGAAAATTCCAGGAGTATAAGAATGAAGTAGAGAAACAGACCGGCAAAAGTATTAAGATTCTAAGATCGGATCGAGGTGGAGAATACTTAAGTGCCGAATTCCTGAATCACTTAAAAGAGAATGGTATTCTCTCTCAGCTTACTCCTCCATACACTCCGCAACATAACGGTGTATCGGAGAGACGGAACCGAACCCTATTGGATATGGTTCGGTCCATGATGAGTAACGCTGAGTTACCGCGATCATTCTGGGGATATGCACTAGAAGCAGCTGCGTATCTCTTGAACAAGGCTCCCACCAAGACTGTGCCTACCACCCCATATGAGATGTGGACTGGGAAGAAACCCTGTCTTAAGTATCTTAAGGTATGGGGATGTCCAGCTTTTGTAAAAAAGCAGCATGCGGACAAACTTGAGGCACGTTCAGTACAGTGTAAGTTTGTGGGATACCCAAGGAACTCCAGGGGGTATCTTTTCTATTCCGCTGAGGAGCAAAAGGTCTTTGTTTCTCAGCATGCCCGCTTCTTGGAAACTGAGTTTTTAGAAACCCAGATAAGTGGGAACACAATAGAACTGGAAGAAGTTCCAGAACCACAGACTGTTACTGAAAGCTTAGTGGAACCAGAGGGTTCAACAGAACAGGACATTCCTGCGCCACTCCGCAGGAGTAGTAGGCAGACTCATCCGCCCGAGAGATACTGCGGTTTTCTCATAGACGGGGATAGAGAGGATTGCATCATAGATTATGATGAGCCTACTAGCTTCCAGCAGGCCGTTCAGAGCGTTGACTCAGTGAAATGGCTGGATGCAATGCGGACCGAAATGGAGTCCATGTACACCAACAAGGTATGGACGTTGGACATTGCTCCAGACGGGGTAAAACCCGTAGGATGCAAGTGGATCTTCAAAAGGAAGATTGGTGTAGATGGACAGGTTGAGACCTATAAAGCTAGGCTGGTAGCAAAGGGTTTTCGTCAAAGACCTGGCTTGGACTACGACGAAACCTTTTCTCCAGTAGCCATGCTGAAATCCATTCGGATCCTTCTTGCCATTGCTGCCTTCCACGATTATGAGATCTGGCAAATGGACGTAAAGACAGCTTTTCTAAATGGAAATTTAGAGGAGTGTGTCTATATGGACCAGCCAGAGGGTTTCATTCAGAGTGGGAGCAGCGGAAAGGTGTGCAAGTTGCTTAAGTCCATCTATGGACTAAAGCAGGCATCGCGGAGTTGGAACATCTGCTTTGATGAGACGGTCAAAGAATTTGGCTTTATCAAAAATCCAGATGAACCATGCATCTATAGTAGATTTGTAGCGAGAACTGTAGTATTCCTCGTTTTATACGTGGATGACATTCTCTTAATAGGAAATGACATTCCTATGCTACAATCTGTCAAGGGGTTCTTGTCACACAGGTTCTCCATGAAAGACCTGGGTGATGCCTCATACATTCTGGGTATCCGGATCTACCGTGACAGATCCAAGAGGATATTAGGACTTTCTCAGTCCAGGTACATCGACACCGTGCTGAAAAGATTCAGTATGGAAGATTCCAAGCGCGGTAACCTACCGGCTTGTCACGGGATCACCCTCTCTAAAGAGATGTCTCCCAAGACTGATTTGGAGAGGGATCGCATGTCTATTATACCCTATGCTTCTGCGGTAGGCTCTATAATGTATGCGATGTTGTGTACCAGACCGGATGTAGCTTATGCACTGAGTGTGGTAAGCCGGTATCAGTCTAACCCTGGGGAGAAACACTGGATAGCGGTAAAGAACATTCTCAAGTACCTGAGAAGGACTAAGGAGATGTTCTTGGTGTATGGCGGAAAAGACCTCCAGATCGAGGCCTTTGCTGACTCCAGCTTCCAGAGTGACAAGGATGATTCCAAGTCCATGTCGGGTTTTGTCTTTACCCTCAATGGAGGGGCGGTGTGTTGGAAGAGTTCCAAACAGGAAACCGTTGCAGACTCGACGATGGAAGCGGAATACATCGCTGCATCTGATGCCGCAAAAGAAGCTATCTGGATAAGGAAGTTCTTGAAAGAACTTCAGGTGGTTCCGTCCATTGTTGATCCAATACCTCTGAATTGCGACAACAACGGGGCTATAGCTTTAGCGAAGGAACCCAGGTCCCATCAGAGATCCAGGCACATCTTAAGGCGGTATCACCTGATCAGGGAGATCGTAGATCGCCAGGAGATCGAGGTTCGGAGAGTCGCTTCAGAAGATAACACTGCTGATCCATTCACCAAGGCCCTGCCCCAGACTCAGTTCGAGCGGCTGATCGAGATGATAGGTCTTCGATACGCCAGTACATGGCCTTAGTGCAAGTGGGAGATTGTTAGTGTATATGCCCTAGAGGCCATTACTGTATCATACTGGTTTGTATATTACTTAATGGATGCTTGGGATATTCACCTTGTATATACAATCTTGCTCAAAATAGTAGTATGCTACTTGGTTTGTTTCTACTTCAATGTGTACTTGTGTTTATTTCAGTATATCACTTATACGCATTAGTGGAGCCCTTAGGATCTTTGCTTGATTACCAGCGTTGTGATGGCAGTCACACTAGTGGGGGCTGGGTAATCTATAAGCACATCCTTATTCAGGTCCCTGGTCGCAGGACTATCGAGACAGGGCATCGATACTCCGGAGTAGACCAGCGCATGCGCTTCTCATCCCAGTGTGGGAGACGGTCTGTCCCACAGCCGTCAGTACGTCGTACTTGAGATAGTATGCGGGTGCTCGTTAGGTTACGGGTACACTGGACAGGACTCGTCGGGAACTGACTAGTTGGTATTATACCTATCGTCAGTTATCAGTTCCCAGGTGACATGAGTACAGCTTAGTCCGCTGACTTGACACTGTCACTTCGCCTCGGGTGTGTTCCCACTGTACTTTGATCACTACCCTACCACGGCTCAAAGGAGTCGTGCAAACAGGTGGTGGTTGGGTGCAGTCCCGAAGCACTTGGAGGCAGTGACGGTTAGACAGGATTCGTCTCTCCCGGTATTGGGGGTTGACATCGCGTTGTGTCTAGGAGAGCCATTACACGAGTAGTCCCTGGCCAGGGCAAACGAGATATACTGGTAGGTTTCCAGTGTTATCTCAGGGTGTTTTGGGCTTCGCTCCGGCACGACTTGTACCGCTATTGGGGGACTGACGTTTACCGCCCCCTAGGCCCGCCATGCGATGTATCAGACGAACAGACCGGACTGTACGGAGAATGTCACACTCAGGCTCAGTAGGAGTTCAGATGGGTTTCGCCTCGTCGGTCTTCTTGTCGGCATTACCTGGGGACCGTTACGCATAGCTAGTGCCGCTTGCGGTCTGTGGTTAAACCCACTGCCAGCGTAGTGTCGAGTCTTTAGAGTCCCACACAGAAAGCTTTTCGCCTTTAGGCAAAAGAGTAGAGGTCGCATGGTATTGCGACAGGTCGCATGGTTTTGCGACAGGGTTCGGTCACATCCGTGCACTTGTGCACGTACAGTGTCCGGACAGTTTACACTAGCGGGCTTTGGTTTAAGCCAGATCCTAGTGTATCTTATGGGATTGGATTTATCCAGTTTGCATTCGTGTTCCTCGGAACGCGGATGCGGGTGTGTATGCACAGTTGACAGGGAGGCAGAGGCAGCGGATTCTCATTAGGGTTGTTGACAGTTGACCGTTGACTTTTTGACTTTATGCTCAACCCTAATGAGAATATGATATGTGATTAACTATTATATTAATTAAGTATTATGGTGATATGGTTGTTGACTTGTTGACTTTTGTTGACTTGTTGACTTTGGTGACTTGTTGACTTTTGTTGACTTGTTGACCGGTTGACTAGGCTTGACTAGTTGACCATCATGATAACCATGGTTATCATTTCATGCCAAAGACTTTTACTTGCTTGCTCATTTGAGTAAAATGAGTGCATGACATGATAAGCTTATGGTTGCTTCAAACCATCACATAAGACTTTTTTTTGATATGATGAGTTATGATCACTTTGGATTATGAGAGGGTGAAAGACAAAAGAGTTGCTCATTTCTTTCTTGCTCATTCTCTCTCTTGTTCTTGAGCTCTCCTCTTGCTCTCACCCTCAACCTCTTGCTCCCTCTCTTGATCTATGGTTCTCTTGTCTCATGAGTTGAGAATCAAGAACCATAGATAAAATCCCATTCTATTTCCTCTCTACTCATTCTAGTTCACTAGGTTTAGCAAACCAAGTGAACTAGTTTCTTCAAAGAACGAAGAAGGAGCTAAAGGTTGGAGCTTTCAAGTGGATCTATCTTCGGCGTACGGAGACAACGAGAAGGAGCCTTCGAACCACCATCGGAGCTTGAAGAGAAGGAGTTCAAGTTTAGGTATAACCATCTTCATCCGAGTAGCTAAATATCTTTAGCTTAGTTTGCTAGTTTTAGTTTAGGTAAAGATCCCGACCTAGCTTAGTCCATGTTGCCTCTTGCGTTAAAATTTTGATTTTATACCGTTTCCGCCTCCCCGTAAGAACCGGGGGTCGCAACGTGGACTTACAGCTGGCAGTGGGTTTAACCACAGACCGCAAGCGGCACTAGCTGTACGTAACGGTCCCTAGGTATATGTCGATAAGAAGGCCGATGAGGAAACCCATCCGAACTCCTACTGAGCCTGATGTGACAATCTCCGTAAGGTCCGGTCTGTTCGTCTAAGACTATCGCATATCAGGCCTAGGGGGCGGCAAGCGCCAGTCCCCTAAAAGCTGTATAAGTCGTGTCGGAGTGAAGCCCATTACACCATGAGAAGCTACTGGAAATTCTACCAGTAAATCTCGTTTGCCCTGGCCAGGGACTTTGCGTAATGGCTCTCCAAAGAAAGCGCGATATTAACTCCCAATACCGGGAGAGACGAATCCTATCTAACCGCCCCTGCCTCTATGTGCTTCGGGACTGCACCCAACTGCTACCTGTTTGCACGACTCGTTTGAGCCGTGGTAGGGTAGCAATCTAAGAACAGTGGGAACACACTCGATACGAAGCAGCAGTGTCAAGTCTGCGGACTATGCTATACTCATGTCACCTGGGAAGTGTTAACTGACGATGGGTATAATACCAACCAACAGTTCCCTGCGAGTCCGGTCCGGTGTACCCGTAACCCAACGAGCACCTGTATACTTTCTCTAGTACAATGTACTGATGGCTGTGGGACAGACCATCTCCCTAACTGGAATGAGAAGCGTACACACTAGTCTACTCCGTGTTAGTTGTATGTATGCCCTAGAGGCCAGTATTGTACAAATGATGTATATTATATTGGATGCTTGGACATATATAGAGATGACTTTCTTGCTCGATATGATAGTATGCTATCTGGTTACTCTTTATCTTAACATGTACACTAGTCTCTTTATACTGTCTTATAGTTACATGTTGGTAAAGCCCTTAGGATATGTACTTGACTACCTGGACTGTGATACAGATCATACTAGTGGGGACATGGTAGTCCATAAGTACATCCTTCAAGGTCCCTAGTCATGGGTGTTTCGAGACGGGGCATCGATATACCAGAGTAGACTAGCGTATACGCTTCTCGACCCATGAGATGGGCGATGGATGATCCCATATCCATTGGTGTTTGACATCAGAGATGGTATACGGGTGCTCAGTGGAGACTGGGTACACTGGACGGACTCGCCGAGAACTCCCAGATGGTATTATACCTCACGTCAGATGGCAGTTCTCAGGTGACACTTGTACAGGTTAGTCTGTAGACCCGAGATCGTCATAGAGTCTTGTGTGATTCCCACTGTGCTTTGATCTCCACCTTACCACGTCCATGAGGGCGTGCAAAACGGTGGTCTTTGGGTACAGTCCCGAGTCACATGGAGGCAATGAGCGATAGGAGGGGTTTCGTCTCTCCCGGTATTGGGGGTTGATGTTGCGCTGTGCTCGATTGGCCGTAACAGGGAAGTCCCTGGCCAGGGATGATCAGAGATTTGCTAGTAAGTGTTACCAGTAGTTTCTCGACCCGTTATGAGCTTCACATCGGCACGACTTATCGGGTTATTGGGGTCTGACGTTTACCACCCCTAGACTTGATATGCGACATATCAGACGAAGAAACCGGACTGTACGGTAAGTCTTACTGGTTGGATTCACAGGAGTGTGAGCGGGCAAGCTCGTCGATCTTCTGATCGCTCAATACCCGGATGGCCGTTACGTTTAGCAGACCGCTTGCGGCTTGTGGGTGCTTGATATGATCATCATCTGCTACCGGCGTATTGACGAGTCTTTAGAGTCCTACACAGAGGTTTCCTGGTTCAAGCGAAACGAAATAGGAGCGCATATGAGATATGTGCAGGACCGAGAATAATGCGTGTATGTGATACCGCGTTTCATTCTCGCGATATATGTATCGAATGGTTATATTCGATATAACCTAGTTATCGAATCGAAGATCGATTCGATAAGCCGATACATTGAATACTAGTCGGTCATGTGCGACATGACCGGATCATTGAATCAAGTGTTGATTTAATGATTTAATGTATAATTATATATTTGATATATTACTTTGCATTAACTAGTATTGGTTCACTTTAAACGGATTTTTCTCACTTGGATTGCACATTGTATATGTGATATACTTTTGTGCACCTTTTTGTATCATGTTTGATGATACTTGATCATATGGTTAAATGAATAGAATTAAACCATGGTAATTTTGTAATTAGGGTTTTGCATATTTATTTATTCATTTATTTGTTTATTTATGTGGATAAATTCAAGATGAGAATGGTGGCAATTCTTGTTTTATGTTGAAGCTTCTTGAACCCTTGACTTTTGCAACCATTCTTGTCATCTTACTTAACCCTAACCCACTTAATTCACCATGGTTTATTCTCTACACTTAACCCTAGTTTAAGTTATGATAAGTATTGATTTTCTATTTCTTTTTATTAAGACTTATCATAACTAGCTCATCTTCTTCTTCTTCAAGCTTGCTACAACAATGGCAACTTGAGTTTTAGTGAGAGAAATCCAAATCTAAAGTGAACCCACCTCCTATTTCTTCATCCTCTACCTCTTGCCAAGTGGTTTTGGGTGTTTTCTTCACAAGTTTCACTACTTGGTGAAGTCGGAGCTTGAACTAGTGCAACCTCGACGTAGATCGTCTTTGACACGAAGCCGACGACCTTGCGCGCCCGTTTTCCCGATGAAGCCGACGAATGAGTCGAGGATTCATGATGGACAGCGAGGGCATGACCACGTGGAGCTAAGGAGGTGGAAATCCGGATCTACAAAGGTTGTAGCATCTAACCTATAGTTAAAAAGTTAACTAGTTTTCCGTTTCGCCTAAACATCTAGTCTAAGATCCGTAGTCTAGGGTTTCTCGGCACCATTTTTTTAAATTGGCATGGTTGATGCCTTGTGAGACCTCTACTGTGTGCCTAGGAACCCTACAGTGGTATCAGAGCCTAGCTAGAGCCTTAGGCGAAGTCTAGACGGAATTTGAAGTCCGATCGAACCCGAAACCGCAATTTTTACACGCTCTCTGGACTTTTTCTGAAAACATGGATTTTTCCAGATTAAAAATGCCTAAAAAATTCAGCAAGAAGATCTAAGAAATCTGGTGAAACACGAGATCATGAGGCCTCCAAACAGCCGCGGAAACGCGGCAGAAGCATGGCTTCTGCCGCGGTTCCGCCGCCGACTGTTCACTTTGCTCAATTTTGTTTGCACAGTAATTCTTCTTCTCTGGTGCTGAGTTTTATGGGAATTTTTAATAATTATTCAAGAGTTGAATTTTCTGGGATGCTTTGGGGATTCGGTGTTTCGATCGGGGTATCAAATTTCGTCTTTGTGGCTTTCCGGATAAATTTTAGAATATGTTAAAAAGTTCGACCGGATATAAATACCCAATTTTTCCCCTGTCGGGAAATTTCCAAGTGTTGGATTTTTCCGTAGTTTAACGACGTTCTAAGTAGTGCAAGTAACGCGATGGACCCTCTAGAAGACAACAAACCTTAACTCGATTATGTGACCGTCTTGAACTGCCCTTTGAACCTTCGGGTTTGGGGCAGTACGGCGTGCCACATGTGAGGCGTTGGCTTGACCCTTCTACGGCTGGACCGTTGGTACTGAGGCACGAACTGAATGTTGTTAGACTTATTTCATGTGTTGAGTTGTATCGGGAAAACTTGGGTATTCGACTGTTCGATCGGAAAGTTTAACATTTTCTGTTTATCTGGAATGTGATACAATAATTGGAATTCACAAGTAGTTATGAGATAACTGTATGAATGTTATAAATCTAGCGGTTTAGTTTCACTTGATATCGAAAAGAGTTTTCGATAATGGGACTAAAATGCGGGGTTTATAAATGTTAGGCATGTGATGTCTAAAAAGGTTGCGGATTCCAATTGTTGTAGTTTTACACTTTCTTTTCTGTGACCGTAAGCGTAATATGTGATATCGCCGGTTTCGTTGCTATATGTCAACGACAATTGGGATGCGCATATTTACTTACGTTGATGACATGTGATGTTATGTGTTGCTGGATATGTTATATTGGATCGTCGTGTTTGAATAGCAGGGGTTTTTTATGTGAGATGAGTGTTTTTCATTTTCATTCATGTAAAAACTTGTATGTAATATTCTTTTATTTGGGGCACTTCCAAGTAGCGGAAGCTGTCACCCTTTGTATATTATTTACTTTTCCGCATTAGGATAGACCCAAGGAGGGGAGCACAAGTAACCGGGTTCTGGGGTCCAGTGGGAGACCAACTCGAGGAGTCGAGTCCGGGTCTCCTAACCCTAGAATTGGCAGGGTTGCTTGCCGCTCTCGTAGGGGTCTAGGTGTGTGGGATAGGCTATTCATCACGACCGTGGAATCCGTGTTTTATACTGGCTCGTATTAAAAACACAGACGTCCTAGTATATCCAATATTTCATATGTTTATTCTGCTGCGATATCTGTGTTGTGACTCTGTGATGGATATAGTATATAGTATATATGATATATTATATAGACGTTACTTATGTTTTACACCCGCGCTAGCCCTGCCCTGCTCTGTCGTTAGTTACCTAACCTAACGGTGCACGAGGGGACATCGAGGCGAATGCGGATGGCATAAGTGTACGTCATATCTATCTGTGATGTTTAGGTATTTAAATGATGGGACTTCATTAATGTGATTAATGAAAGATAAGAAACCTAAGATGTTGTAGAATCAAATTTTAAAATAAAACAGGTAGCTACAGTTCTTGCTTTGTATAGCGGTATATATGATATACCCTGCACCTTATTCGATGAGGAAAGGACCGAGATCCCTTCACCGGGAGTGACTCCTTTAGCAATAACTGGCAGATGCTACACACTCGGTTTGGCTTTGATTGCTTTTAAGAGTTTTTGCTTTGCACAGTGATATATATGATATATCCCGCACCTCATTCGACGAGGAAAGGGCCGACGATCCCTTCACCGGGAGTGACCCCTTTAGCAAAATTAGAAAAGCCTCAAAATCACTCCATTTCAAAACTTCATTTGATTCTGCAACGATATCGAGTTCATTACGCAATAGGTTTTCAGAAAAACCTGTCGTAGCCCTCCGTCATTTCAGATAAGTACTAGTTAGTATTCGTGCTACGTTTGTTGACTATGTTAAGGCGTAGTGTGCGGTAGCTAACCAGTATTTATCTGCTTATGCATATGATGCAGATTGGATTAGGGTAGTCGTGCGACTTTGTTGACTATGTTAAGGGTCGTGCGGGTGGGTTTAATTCAATCGGGAAATGACGGGTTGAACTTGACTAGCACTTATGATTTGTTGACTATGTTAAGGTCATATAGCTGCTAGGGGCAAAATATTATCGGGAATTTCAAGTGTTGAAATTTGCAATGAGATTGCATACCTTCTATGAGATAGTTGGATCCCGATACCCACTGCGAGTAAGAGTTACTCCTGGGAGAGTTTTACACATTACAATTAGCCGATCAAGTAGGTGTCTAGAAAGGTGTTAACGAGGTTACGCCTCTGGGAAAACGAGGTTTACATTAATTAGGTTCGTGCGAAAGCACGGGGGACCTCCCTCAAAGTACCGACACTGGCCTGGCTGAAAGATTGGCGAACTTGTAGTTTGTAATTAATCCCGGCTAGTCTTTCCTTTTAGGGTTTGAAGGAAGATTTGATAAAAAGTAGTGGGAGCCATCCTGATTAGATAAGATAATAACCAATCTGATCTAGCACGAGCATACGCTAAAGTGTTTTCTTCTCTCTCTCTCCAGGTAGCGACCAGTTCATGCCTTAATCAAGATAATAATATGGATGTATTGACCGAACCCGCATGTTATACTGTGCTGGGGAACGTTGGTTCCGTTCTTTATTATAAGAGTTATAGGAATGAACAGGATATAGGGGAATACCAAGATTCCCATGCCACCCGAATGAAGAAAGTACATGTTGATGCATTTTCTTCGGGTGTGTTCGTTACTGAGAACTGTTTCTCCATTTGCTCTACGTCCTGGGTATTAGATACCGGGTCAGGATCCCATATATGTAATCAGTTACATGGGCTTAGGAAAGGTAGAGAACTTGGAGAAGGTGATAAAGACATTAGAGTTGGAAATGGTGCAATTGTTGCAGCTAAGACTGTCGGGGAATATCACCTTGTATTACCAACTGGTAATACATTGGTTCTGAACGAATGCTATTACATGCCGAACCTGATATGCAACATTATATCGGTTTCTTTATTAAGCAAAGAAGGATATAATTTTGTATTACAGGACAATGTTATGAACATTTTCCGTAACCAAAAGTTGGTTGGATCAGGCACGTTATGCAATGGCATTTATGTTCTAAATCAATCAACAGTTCTAAGCATAACAAACACACACAAGAGGAAGAGTTCTGAACTCAACGAATCCTTCTTGTGGCATTGTAGACTGGGTCACATCAATGTGACATGACTGGCTAAGTTGCATAAGGATGGATATTTGAAACCTTTCGAATTTTCATCTTATGACACTTGCCAGTCATGTCTCAAAGGCAAGATGACCAAAACTCCGTTTACGGGACACGGAGAAAGAGTTACCGAACTCTTAGGACTGATACATAGTGATGTATGCGGTCCTATGTCTACACATGCCAGGGATGGTTCTTCATACTTCATTACATTCACTGACGATCTCTCTAGGTTCGGGTATGTGTTCCTGATGAAACACAAATCAGAAGCTTTTGAGAAATTTAGGGAATATAAACAAGAAGTTGAGAACCAAACCGGAAAAAGTATTAAAATCCTACGATCTGATCGAGGAGGTGAATACTTGAGCAATGAATTCCTGGACTTCCTAAAAGAGAATGGGATTCTCTCTCAGCTGACTCCTCCATATACACCACAGCACAACGGTGTATCTGAACGGAGGAACCGCACCCTATTAGATATGGTGCGCTCTATGATGAGCACGGCTGAGTTACCTATTTCCTTCTGGGGTTATGCGCTGGAGACAGCAGCATACCTATTGAATCAAGTTCCATCTAAATCTGTACCTACCACACCATATGAGATATGGAGTGGGAAGAGACCATATTTTAAACGAGTTAAGATATGGGGTTGTCCGGCCTATGTCAAAAGGCAAAATCCAGACAAACTCGAGGCACGGTCAGTTCTCTGCAAGTTTGTGGGATATCCTAAGAATTCCCAAGGATATTTTTTCTACCATGCTGAAGAACAAAAAGTGTTTGTTTCTCAATATGCCACCTTTTTAGAAAAGGAATTCCTTGAAAAAGAAATTAGTGGCAAAGTGGTAGAGCTGGAAGAAATTCCAGATACACAAACTATAACTGAAGATTTAGTGGAACCAGAAGATTCGATAGTACCCGACGAACCCCAGCCTCTCCGCCGATCTAGTAGGGTTTCTCGTCCACCTGAGAGATACTACGGTTTTCTTATTGATGGTGGAAGCGAGGATTGCATCATGGATGATGATGACCCAACTAGCTTTGAGCAGGCCATCACGAGTAGGGACTCAGTGAAATGGCTGGATGCTATGCGGTCCGAGATGGAATCCATGTACACCAACAAAGTATGGACTTCGGAAGTTGCTCCTGAAGGGGTAAAACCCATTGGGAGCAAGTGGATCTTCAAGAAGAAATTTGGTGTAGATGGGAAAGTGGAGACTTTCAAAGCTAGACTTGTGGCAAAGGGTTTTCGTCAAAGACCAGGTGTGGACTATGACAAAACCTTTTCTCCAGTGGCTATGCTTAAATCCATCCGAATCATGCTTGCCATTGCTGCCTTTCATGACTACGAAATCTGGCAAATGGATGTTAAGACCGCCATTCTAAATGGTGATTTAGAAGAGTGCGTGTACATGACTCAGCCAGAGGGCTTCGTAGACAGTGGGAGCAGCGGGAAGGTGTGCAAGCTACTTAAATCCATTTATGGATTAAAGCAAGCATCGCGGAGTTGGAACATCTGCTTTGACGTCGTTATCAAAGAGTTTGATTTCGTCAAAAATCCAGATGAACCTTGTATCTACAAGAAGGTGGCAGAGAGTAAGGTTGTCTTCCTCGTATTGTACGTGGACGACATACTCTTGATAGGAAATGATATTCCTATGCTGCAATCGGTCAAGCTCTTCTTATCACAAAGATTCTCGATGAAAGATCTTGGTGATGCCTCCTGCATATTGGAAATTATGATCTATAGAGATAGATCCAAACGGATTTTGGGATTGTCCCAATCCAGGTACATTGAAACCATACTAAAGAGGTTTAGTATGGAAGAGTCCAAGCGTGGGAACTTGCCCACGATCTCTGGAGTCACTCTCTCCAAAGAGATGTCTCCCAAGACTGATTTGGAGAGAGCTCGCATGCAAGGGATACCCTATGCTTCGGCAGTAGGCTCTATTATGTATGCGATGCCATGTACCAGACCCGATGTAGCATACTCACTAAGTGTAGTGAGCAGGTATCAAGCTGATCCTGGAGAGAGTCACTGGACAGCTGTGAAGAGCATTCTCAAGTACTTGCGAAGGACTAGAGATATGTTCTTGGTGTATGGTAACGGAGAGCTCCAAGTGGAGTCCTTTACCGATTCGAGCTTCCAGAGTGATAAAGACGACTCTAAGTCGCAGTCGGGTTTTGTCTTTACCCTTTACGGAGGGGCGGTTAGCTGGAAGAGTTCCAAGCAGGAAACCGTGGCAGACTCGATGATGGAGGCTGAATACATCGCTGCCAACGATGCTGCCAAAGAGGCTGTCTGGGTCAAGAAGTTCATTACTGAACTTGGTGTGGTTCCATCCATTGAGCATCCAATACCTTTGTATTGCGATAACAATGGAGCGGTGGCTTTGGCCAAGGAACCCAGGTCCCATCAGCGATCCAGGCATATTCTGAGGCGGTATCACCTGATCCGGGAGATAGTTGATCGCCGGGAGATCGAGGTCAGGAGGGTTGACACGAAGAACAACACCGCGGATCCACTCACGAAGGCCATTCCCCAGATACAGTTTGAGAGACTCTTCGGGATGCTCGGTATGCCATACTACAGCAGCTGGCCCTAGTGCAAGTGGGGGATTGTTAGTTGTATGTATGCCCTAGAGGCCAGTATTGTACAAATGATGTATATTATATTGGATGCTTGGACATATATAGAGATGACTTTCTTGCTCGATATGATAGTATGTTATCTGGTTACTCTTTATCTTAACATGTACACTCGTCTCTTTATACTGTTTTATAGTTACATGTTGGTAAAGCCCTTAGGATATGTACTTGACTACCTGGACTGTGATACAGATCATACTAGTGGGGACATGGTAGTCCATAAGTACATCCTTCAAGGTCCCTAGTCGTGGGTGTATCGAGACGGGGCATCGATATACCAGAGTAGACTAGCGTATACGCTTCTCGACCCATGAGATGGGCGATGGATGATCCCATATCCATTGGTGTTTGACATCAGAGATGGTATACGGGTGCTCAGTGGAGACTGGGTACACTGGACGGACTCGCCGAGAACTCCCAGATGGTATTATACCTCACGTCAGATGGCAGTTCTCAGGTGACACTTGTACAGGTTAGTCTGTAGACCCGAGATCGTCATAGAGTCTTGTGTGATTCCCACTGTGCTTTAATCTCCACCTTACCACGTCCATGAGGGCGTGCAAAACGGTGGTCTTTGGGTACAGTCCCGAGTCACATGGAGGCAATGAGCGATAGGAGGGGTTTCGTCTCTCCCGGTATTGGGGGTTGATGTTGCGCTGTGCTCGATTGGCCGTAACAGGGAAGTCCCTGGCCAGGGCTGATCAGAGATTTGCTAGTAAGTGTTACCAGTAGTTTCTCGACCCGTTATGAGCCTCACATCGGCATGACTTATCGGGTTATTGGGGTCTGACGTTTACCACCCCTAGACTTGATATGCGACATATCAGACGAAGAGACCGGACTGTACGGTAAGTGTTACTGGTTGGATTCACAGGAGTGTGAGCGGGAAAGCTCGTCGATCTTCTGATCGCTCAATACCCGGATGGCCGTTACGTTTAGCAGACCGCTTGCGGCTTGTGGGTGCTTGATATGATCATCATCTGCTACCGGCGTATTGACGAGTCTTTAGAGTCCTACACAGAGGTTTCCTGGTTCAAGCGAAACGAAATAGGAGCGCATATGAGATATGTGCAGGACCGAGAATAATGCGTGTATGTGATACCGCGTTTCATTCTCGCGATATATGTATCGAATGGTTATATTCGATATAACCTAGTTATCGAATCGAAGATCGATTCGATAAGCCAATACATTGAATACTAGTCGGTCATGTACGACATGACCGGATCATTGAATAAAGTGTTGATTTAATGATTTAATGTATAATTATATATTTGATATATTACTTTGTATTAACTAGTATTGGTTCACTTTAAACGGATTTTTCTCACTTGGATTGCACATTGTATATGTGATATACTTTTGTGCACCTTTTTGTATCATGTTTGATGATACTTGATCATATGGTTAAATGAATAGAATTAAACCATGGTAATTTTGTAATTAGGGTTTTGCATATTTATTTATTCATTTGTTTGTTTGTTTATGTGGATAAATTCAAGATGAGAATGGTGGCAATTCTTGTTTTATGTTGAAGCTTCTTGAACCCTTGACTTTTGCAACCATTCTTGTCATCTTACTTAACCCTAACCCACTTAATTCACCATGGTTTATTCTCTACACTTAACCCTAGTTTAAGTTATGATAAGTATTGATTTTCTATTTCTTTTTATTAAGACTTATCATAACTAGCTCATCTTCTTCTTCTTCAAGCTTGCTACAACAATGGCAACTTGAGTTTTAGTGAGAGAAATCCAAATCTAAAGTGAACCCACCTCCTATTTCTTCATCCTCTACCTCTTGCCAAGTGGTTTTGGGTGTTTTCTTCACAAGTTTCACTACTTGGTGAAGTCGGAGCTTGAACTAGTGCAACCTCGACGTAGATCGTCTTTGACACGAAGCCGACGACCTTGCTCGCCCGTTTTCCCGATGAAGCCGACGAATGAGTCGAGGATTCATGATGGACAGCGAGGGCATGACCACGTGGAGCTAAGGAGGTGGAAATCCGGATCTACAAAGGTTGTAGCATCTAACCTATAGTTAAAAAGTTAACTAGTTTTCCGTTTCGCCTAAACATCTAGTCTAAGAGCCGTAGTCTAGGGTTTCTCGGCACCATTTTTTTTAAATTGGCATGGTTGATGACTTGTGAGACCTCTACTGTGTGCCTAGGAACCCTACACTCCGGAGTATCGATACCCAGTCTCGATAATCCTACGACTAGGGACCTGAAAAAGGATGTGCTTATAGACTACCTAGCCCCCACTAGTGTGACTGCCATCACAACGCTGGTAGTCAAGCAAGATCCTAAGGGCTCTATCAATATGTATTCGCGATTTGCTAACATATACACATATTAAGATAGACCTAAATCAAGTAGCATACTACTATGTTGAGCGATACTGTTAATATAACTGTGAATATCCCAAGCTTCCATTAAGTAATATACAAACTAGTATGATATAATAATGGCCCCTAGGGCATATACACTAACAACATACACACGGTACGTCACTCTACTTGAGTCACCTACTCTATCAATTAGGGTCAGCCTATGAAACGAAAGTTCGGGTCTAATACCCCCCATTCAAGTCTAAGTTCCGTAAGGTCAAGCCTAGGTTCCGCAATAATTTCGCCCAAGACTCCACACAGTCAAACCTAAACTCGAACCAAGGTTAAACCCAGTGCTCTGATACCAACTTTGTCATGATCCGAAATATTAGCTCGTGACCAGCACTTAAATCACGCAACGTTTAAAGGCGTAACGTAATTCAAGTAAGCTGAAACCCAGAAATCTAAACCTTTTTAATGAAAATAAAAGAGGTGAGGTTTTGAAATAAAGGTATAATGAAATCAAGTTTTCTTACATGCATAGAAAAGGGAACATGAAAAATGCAAGTTTATCCTACTTATTGTAAAACATGTTCGTCTTTTAAAAATTTGGGCAGCACCTCCTTTGTATTTTTGATCCAAAACCACAATACATGATAATATAAAAGGCATCCCCAAGCGGGAGCTAGCTCTTCGCCAATCGGAGGATCCACAACCATGCAAAGCATAAATATAAGTATACGATGCCCAACGGCGAAGATCAACACAAAAGATAATGAATAAAGAGAGATATCAAAACCACAAGTAGCAGAATACCCCTCGCTCTAAGTCTCACAACCACAAGTCTCACTAAGTCCCAATACTTATACAATTACTAATTTTGATTGATGGAGTTGACTAGATACAATATGAATAATAATACAAGAGTGGGTACGATACAAATGTCCCACCTACCAAGCAAAACACCCAAATGAAGTTATGTGCCAGCGATGCCGCTACGGATCCATGCAGTCAACCTCCAAGAACTGTGGCACAACGGGGGTGAGTTGCCAACTTATGAATAGAAAAACATCTACAGATAGAAATCGAATAAACAACGACTCCTAGGTCAACTGTATCATAAAGGTAATACTATGATATCTAGGGTGACCGGTGTTGGAGATAGTGCCCTCAGAGTCAATTATTGGATCACAGGCACGTGATTGCAATGATTGATGGAGGACCTATCCCGATAGGACAGTCTTACTCAAGATGATAGTATGCTATCTGGTTTATCTTTATCATCGCGTACTGCTATAGGTGACCTTACAGGTCACTATTGCGTGTTGATAGAGCCCCTAGGATTCTTGCTTGACTGCCAGCAGTATGAGGGCGATCATATACGTGGGAGCTGGTAGTCTATAAGCACATCCTTAAAAGGTCCCTAGTCGTGGGAGTTTCGAGACAGGGCATCGATACTCCAGAGTAGACTAGTGTATACAGTCGAGACCCCGACGAGGGGCGGTGGCCGGTCTCACAAGCTATTGGTGTCAGTTGGTTCACCTAAGATGTATACAGGTGCTCATTGGGTTATGAGTACACCGGACAGGACTCGCCGGGAACATGCTAGTTGGTCTTATAACTGACGTCAGATAGCAGTTCCCTGGTGACATGTGTACAGGTTAGTTCATCGACCTGAGATCGTCATTTGTCTCGTGTGAGTTGATCAGTCGAAAATACTGCATCTTTTAACTGGCAATTTCCCTATCATTTGCACTCATTTAGACGTGTTCGGTATTCATATTTCATATATTAGAAAATCAGTCGTAAAATATCAGATTGCATGTGTTATACTTTAAAACCGGCACTTTAAGGGAAATTGACCGCATTTCATGGCATCACATCATCTCTGTATTTGCGCAACACTTGTGTCGAGATTTGTGCAGGAAATTGCAGGAGCAAAGTCAAAAGAAGATGATCAAAAATACACCAACTCCATGTTTTCAGATCTGGTAGCAATCCAAAGGGAGAAATACAATTCAACATATCAAAGAAAGGCCCATAACTCAAGCCCAACAAGCACCAGAAGAACCAAGCCCTGAAGCTTCAAAAGAGCCGCGGAACCGAGGCGGGAGTCGGCTTTCGCCGCAGTTCCGCGGCGGTTTGGTCAGATCATCATGCCATTTTCAGTGCGTTATTCTTATCTAAGTGGCTACAGCTCAGAATGATATGTCAAATTCCAGAATTCTCTCGAAGCTTCTGCCAGATCAGCAAAGATCATTAAGCATGCTAATCCTAATTAAGCTCCTAACTAACCACTTCTAGAAGCTCCCTCCTAACTAATCACATCTAGAAGCTTCTCCTCTAACTAACTTTTGGAGGGAAATTCAAATCTTGCTAACAAACTTTTGGAGGGAAACTTAAAATTCAAATCCTAGATCTAGGGTTTGGTTTTCTATAAATAGGAACCTAGATCTAAGGGTTGAGGGTGAATCAATAGGTTAATCAATAGTTCATTAGTTCAATAATCTTTAGTCTTCTTCAATTCTTCATCTTCTTCCACAAGTCTAGTGACAAGGCTTGTGCGAAACCCTAACCCTAATTCCACTCCAAATTCAAGATCTTGAGTGCCAATCAAGCAAGAAGCCCTTCAACCTTTTATGAGCGGAGCTGATCTCCAATCGAGCAAGTGATCCAAGCCGATCCGCGACTCACGGAGCCGAGCAAAGCCAAATCGACGATCGAGTTCTTCCTCTTGTAGTTCTTGAGCGAATGTAATGAAATTGTTGATATAAATAAAAGGTGAAATTCTTTTATCTTGTTTTCTTTAAATTCTTGCATCATGATTCGATCTCAATTTGTAATTGTAGTTCTTGTTGTGATGTTTGAGTAAAACTCCGCTCGTTAAGGAGTCGAGACGATCAATAGAATGATGATGTAACAAATCTTAATACGATTCTTGAGTCCTACGAGCTTTGTAAACCCTAGCAAGTTCAAGAATCGATGACCTAGTTTCGTTGCGATGCTTTCTTGATTGTGATCGCTCGAAATTAGGGATCTACGATCGTTTCTTGAATTTACTAGAGGCTAGAATGTGAATGATATCGACAAAAGAACACGGGATAAGATGAATCCCTAGTTTCATAAGAAATCCTTAATTCTCGATCGATCATCATCGATCTAGTATCAATTCATCGAAGGATAAGAATACGTAATTGTAAGATTACATCACATCTATAGATCTGATCGATTCCTACGAGCCTCATTTCGATTCTTGATATTTGGTTGGAAAAATCATCAAACATCTCAATTCTTGATTCTATCATTTTCTTGTTATTAGATCTATATTTTCTAATTCTTGAACTTCAATTACAAATCTTGAATTGTTTTGTTTTCTTTTCTTTAAAGTTTCAATTCATCTAATTCGAAACACGAACGATTACACTGTCCCTGTGGACGATCCGCACTCACTAACAATCTACAATCGACACCGTTATTGATTGCGGTCAAAATATTTTTGGTTGTGATTTCTTTACAATTTTCAAATACTACACATCAAGAATTTCATAAAATCAAATGGCGCCATTGCCGGGGATCATTTGAATTGATACTTTTACATCCAATCAAGAAATTATTACAATCAAATGGCGCCGTTGCCGGAGATAGTGCGCTAATTGTTCGTATTTTGAAATTTGAGTTGAAAGATTTATTCCATTATAATTTTTAGATCTAAACTCGCGCAAATACTAATACGAGTTGTTGTGATTTGTGCGAGGAAATCTGGAATCATTGGAGGGGTGGAAATTTTTTTCAGAAAATACCAGAGAGCTGAGAAGTTCAAGAGGAACAGTACCAAAAATTTTGAAGCAGTGAACTGATCAAATTGCGGCGATTCCGCGGTCTAAGTGCCCATATGCGGCGGAACCGCGGCTTTATAGAGGGATCTCTGTAAAAATTTTCTTTCAGGTACTTTCTTACCTTCTTCTCTCTCCTATTTTAGCTCCAACTAACAAAATTCTGCAGGCTTCTTTGCAAATAATCGCAGCGCCGCGCAAAAAGCAAAATTAAATTGTGCGTGTTTTGATTTTGTGGTTGTTTGCATAATTAATACGAAAATTAAGGGGCATGACCAAATCCAGATTAGGTGGGGAGTTCATTACCCTTCCTAAGCCCCAAAAATCAAAAACTTGCATCCGCATTGACCCACATTAACTAAAAAATATCTAGAGATGACTCTAAAGACCGTCGCGCTCACTTAGGACAGAAGAAGGCCGTGGGTAATTCATTGCTTATCCGCGTTTTCTTGTGGTGTCTAAGACAAGTGTGTCGAAGGCTAGTGGTTATTAATTAGGCCCACTACTTACGTAGTGGAGTACCTTCCCACTTACCTGGCACTTACCTGGCCACAGGGGGACAAAGAGGCAGTGGAGGATTCTATCCTGCGACTTGTCTTTTGGCAGTTAGGAGCGGTCTAGAGCCGGACCTAGGTGACCACTAGATTTTAGGGTTTTGTGTGTTGCATTTGTTGTGTTGCATCATTTTTTTTCAAAAAATCCGTCCATTTTTCAAAAGCAAACACCGCATTCATCATCTTCCCTAATTATAAATTCACGCTGCCACTTGTACTAACCTTTTTAGTGCAAGATAGGCTGGACAACAGGATTCTTGTGCCTGTTAGTCTGCATCCCCCGATCGACCCAAAAGTCGGTATTTCTACATTTACCCTTTCTTTTACCCACCACCACACCCACTTCGATGGATCCACCTCCATCAAACTTTACCACTACCCTGCCGCCGTCTGTTGGTGCGCAGAATCCACCTCGCATCTCTCTCCAAGAGAGGTGTTATCCTACATGAGGCCCACTTTCCACCTGTCTTTCCATTCCACCAGCCAACGGGGACAATTTTCAAATAAAACCCTAATACATCAACCTTCTACCAAAATTTCACGGTCTCGAGTCTGAGGACGCATACGTGTTTATCACGAAATTTGAAAATGTATGCGCAATGATGGGTACCTCACAGTTGTCTGTGGATGCTTTGCGTCTTCGTCTTCTCCCATTTACCTTGTGCGATTTAGCCGAGAAGTGGCTATATAACACTACCGCACATTCCATTTCAAATTGGGATGAATTCGTCAAAGCATTCCTGAAGAAATTTTACTCACATCAAAAGACAGCTCGAGTCCGTAGAGAAATCTATCAATTCACCCAGCTTCCAAATGAAACATTTTCGAAATGTCTTGAACGTTTCAAGGATCTGTTAGTCCAATGTCCACATCACGGCATCCCGAGATGGGAACTGTGCCGAATCATTTATGAGGGCATTAATCCTAACACAAGACAGACCCTTGAATCCATGTGTCAAGGCAACTTCATGACTAAAGATGATGGGGAAGCCTAGAATTTTCTAGAAAATTTCGCTGAAAAATCTTTACAGTAGGAGGGTGTAAGTCAATCGTCTAGGGATGGCAATGATATTTCCATAGGAATTAGAGCTGAAATTTCAGCTTTACATAAGAAATTTGACGCTATGGAAAACAAATTTTTAGCTGCCGCCCTAAGTCAAATATCACTCTCCAAAACTGTATGTGGATGCTGTTATGATCCTTCTCATTTAACGGAAGAGTGTCCACTAAATTCTCCGTTTCAAGGTCACGAGCATACCAATGCCGCATTTCAAAGACCTAGAAACGATCCATATTCTTCCACATATAATCAGGGTTGGAGGAATCACCCAAATTTTGCTTGGAACCAATCACAATCTCAAAACACGGTTCCAAACCAAAATAATTTCCAAAGGCTTCCTCCATCACAACAGCAACCACAACTTCAATTGAGTCAGCACCCCTTCCAATCACAGAATTTTCAAAATCCGGTCAACACACCCGCACCATCTAGTCCTTTGCAGTTGACCGGGACCGATGAATCCTCTTCATTCATAAACTTGCTTCTAACAAATCTCATGCAAGTATCGGCTGAAATAAAGTCTTCTGTCGATAAAATTGAGAAAAACTCTGCGTCCCAAAGCGAGAGTATTAAATCGATGGAAGAAGAAATTGCACAACTAAAAGCCAAAATGAGTGCAAGAGAGAAAGGGAAACTTCCAGCTCAACCTTTACCCAATCCTGGCTATTCACATCTTGTGGATGCAATCACGTTGAGATCTGGAAGAGTGCTTGACAATCATGTTGGGGAAGAGTTTGATGATACTGATAAATCAATCAATAAAACCCCGGCTGAGACCTTTCCTTACACACACACTTCTACTTCTGACCCCAGTTCTTCTACCCCACCACCTTTCTGTGAGCCTATTCTTCGTTTCCCACAAGGCTCGCCACCTCAGCCCATCTCTTCTAGTTCTCCACAGACGATCCCCACTCCTCTTTTGGGATCATGTCTACCCCCACTTCCTTCTCCTATGATGGACCCAGCACTTATTGCTAAAGCAACTTATCCTAATCGGTTAAGGGCAAACACACCGAGTCCACATATGGAGAAGATTATGAACATTTTTAAGCAAGTTAACATCAACATCCCTCTCCTAGATTCCATCCAACAAGTTCCGTCTTATGCGAAAACTCTTAAGAACTTGTGCACTAGGAAGAGGAAGACTCAAGTGCCCAAGAAGATTTTTATGGCAAAGATAGAAGACACGGCTTTCCCCCAGCAATTACCGAGGAAACGTAAGGATCCTGGATATCCTACGATTTCCATTTCTATTGGGGAGAAACACATCAACCGTGCTCTACTAGAACTTGGCGCTAGTGTTAACTTGCTTCCATACTCGGTTTATGAGCAACTAGGTATCGGAGAGTTGAAGCCAACCCATTGCACTCTCCAGATGGCTGACCGATCAATCACCAAACCTAGGGGTGAACTGGAGGATGTGTTAATAAAAATCGGGGAATTTATATTCCCTGTGGACTTTATTGTAATTGATACACAGCCTGTAGCGAACACACGGAATCAAATTCCGGTGATTTTAGGTCGTCCCTATTTGGCCACTTCCAATGCTATCATCAACTGTCGTAATGGTTCTATGACCCTATCCTTCGGGAATAGGTCAATAGAGCTGAACATTTACAAGTTGGGAAGTGTACCCTCTGAACCTACTGCTCAGGTCTGTTCTGTCGACTTAATGGATGTCGACAGCAGCGAATTTGATGATCCTCTTGATACTGATCTTGACTCTTTTCATGCGTTGTTGTTTGACCCAACTATGTATCATACACATACGGACTCTTCCACCGAGATGTCCGGGTCAGCAATTAACACGGATTATGAACTATTCTTAGAGTCTGAAGATCATCCCGCACTTTGTGATGACATTATTCATCGGGATATTGATGGAACTTTTGAGGAGATCTTCGCTGATGAACTCACATTTTTGAATGACACGGGTGTTGAGATGAATCATGTCCCACTCAATGAAATTGAACCTCCACCCCTTCTTCTGGACTGTAAAAAGAATGCGAGTAATCCATCACATTCACTGCATCGTCTCTCCAAAATGAGACGCACACACAGTCTATTCTACCACTTTCCCTTTCCACACTTCTTCTTCCACCAACCAGAGCACTGCATTGATAAAATTTTTGAATGGTTGGTGTTGATATTCGGTCTTTGCAAAGCTTGGCATCGACCAATAATTCTTGACCCCCTCATGTGATTTTGAAAAGATTAACATTGCATAACTCAAGTTTGGGGGGGGGTATATTTTTCGGGCTCTTGAAAAGAAATTTTTTATAAAATTATGAGCCAAAAATAAGTTTGGGGGAGGGTCTTCACTTAAATATTTTGCCCCCACTAATATATTCCTCCCAAGCTTACAGGTTTTTTCGAGAATTAGCAGAAGGCAACAGTGAGGACACTGTTGAAAACAAGTTTGGGGGAGGTTTGTGCTTATTTTCGCATCATTTGCATATCATTTGCATAAGCACAAAACATTTTTCAAAAACCTATAAAAATTTAAAATTTTTCAAAAGATAAAAATATTTTTGTACGTAAATAAGATAATAAAAGTTTAGATAGTGAACAATTACATCCATGAGATTAGAAAAATTTAAGAAAACTAAGAAAATTAGAAGTTTTCTTATACGAACTAGTAATAAGTAGTTATGAGTCGTTGTCCCAAGGGTTAGTAAGATGAAGGAAGTCACTAATCTGAGGATAAAAATAAGTCTGAAAAATAGTTTCTATTCTGGAAGCCAAACATTTTGAACGTTGATACCCTGCTATTCGCACTTACACACGTCTTGAAGCCCGGGATAGTAGAGGATACCTTGAAATGCTCTTGTCTTAAAGCCGATGTATGAAGGAAATAAAAAAAAGTGAATAAGAAAAATAAAATGGTGAGAAAAATGGACAATGGTTTTGTTATCACCAAGGCAATAAAAAATATATAGCGAGGGTGCCTCTTCACCTAGTGCCCTAAGGCCAACTGGTCTGGGAGTCACTGCTATGCCTGAGGTGGTGCAAGACGAGGAAAATACACCAAATAAGCAAGCACATGAGTAATCGGTCGGTTAGTGCCTCAAGAAGTATTAACGGTCGCATGAAAGTGTGTGAGCAATCTCATCTAAATATTCATTAATTAAAAAGTACTGAGGCTGATAGGCAAGAGTATGATAGCTTGAATTGAATTCTCCGGGTGTAGGGATGTCCTTTACAAACACGCAGGGTGATATGATCGATGTTTGGAAGAAAGATAGGAATGAAGAATAGGACGATATTTTATTGAGGGAGGACGTGATTTCTAACATCTTTTCATGACTATTAAGATAGGGCTCATGACAACCGAAAAGCTAGCATAGTTGGAAACCCTAATTTTCAAGGCTTTTCTTCTACGATTCTTTTCTTTAAATGTAATATTCATGATCTTCCTTTTATTATTGGATTTTTTGGGTGCAATCCGCTGAAAACCCTCAGGAGACAACACTCCTCCTACTAGGGACACCTAGAGATTTAAAGGCTTGTTGCACGTGCTCAGTGCAATCGTGTTGCCTACGAAAGTGTGCTAGTTAGTTTTTCTCTTTCTTTATTTTCTCATTCTCTTTTTAATAAAACAGTTCGCTCGAGACGATCGAAAATAAGTTTGGGGGAATTTGATCAGTCGAAAATACTGCATCTTTTAACCGGCAATTTCCCTATCATTTGCACTCATTTAGAAGTGTTCGGTATTCATATTTCACATATTAGCAAATCAGTCGTAAAATATCAGATTGCATGTGTTATACTTTAAAACCGTCACTTTAAGGGAAATTGACCGCATTTCATGGCATCGCATCATCTCTGTATTTGCGCAACACTTGTGTCGAGATTTGTGCATGAAATTGCAGGAGCAAAGTCAAAAGAAGCTGATCAAAAATACACCAACTCCATGTTTTCAGATCTGGTAGCAATCCAAAGGGAGAAATACAATTCAACGTATCAAAGAAAGGCCCATAACTCAAGCCCAACAAGCACCAGAAGAACCAAGCCCTGAAGCTTCAAAAGAGCCGCGGAACCGCGGCGGGAGCCGGCTTGCGCAGCGGTTACGCGGCGGTTTGGTCAGATCATCATGCCATTTTCAGTGCGTTATTCTTATCTAAGTGGCCACAGCTCAGAATGATATGTCAAATTCCAGAATTCTCTCGAAGCTTCTGCCAGATCAGCAAAGATCATTAAGCAAGCTAATCCTAATTAAGCTCCTAACTAACCTCTTCTAGAACCTCCCTCCTAACTAATCACATCTAGAAGCTTCTCCTCTAACTAACTTTTGGAGGGAAATTCAAATCTTGCTAACAAACTTTTGGAGGGAAACTTAAAATTCAAATCCTAGATCTAGGGTTTGGTTTTCTATAAATAGGAACTTAGATCTAAGGGTTGAGGGTGAATCAATAGGTAAATCAATAGTTCATTAGTTCAATAATCTTTAGTCTTCTTCAATTCTTCATCTTCTTCCATAAGTCTAGTGACAAGGCTTGTGCGAAACCCTAACCCTAATTCCACTCCATATTCAAGATCTTGAGTACCAATCAAGCAAGAAGCCCTTCAACCTTTTATTAGCAGAGCTGATCTCCAATCGAGCAAGTGATCCAAGCCGATCCGCGACTCACGGAGCCGAGCAAAGCCAAATCGGCGATCGAGTTCTTCCTCTTGTAGTTCTTGAGCGAATGTAATGAAATTGTTGATATAAATAAAAGGTGAAATTCTTTTATCTTGTTTTCATTAAATTCTTGCATCATGATTCGATCTCAATTTGTAATTGTAGTTCTTGTTGTGATGTTTGAGTAAAACTCCGCTCGTTAAGGAGTCGAGACGATCAATAGAATGATGATGTAACAAATCTTAATACGATTCTTGAGTCCTACGAGCTTTGTAAACCCTAGCAAGTTCAAGAATCGATGACCTAGTTTCGTTGCGATACTTTCTTGATTGTGATCGCTCGAAATTAGGGATCTACGATCGTTTCTTGAATTTACTAGAGGCTAGAATGTGAATGATATTGACGAAAGAACACGGGAGAAGATGAAACCCTAGTTTCATAAGAAATCCCTAATTCTCGATCGATCATCATCGATCTAGTATCAATTCATCGAAGGATAAAAATACGTAATTGTAAGATTACATCATATCTATAGATCTGATCGATTCCTACGAGCCTCATTTCGATTCTTGATATTTTGTTGGAAAAATCATCAAACATCTCAATTCTTGATTCTATCTTTTTCTTGTTATTAGATCTATATTTTCTAATTCTTGAACTTCAATTACAAATCTTGAATTGTTTTGTTTTGTTTTCTTTAAAGTTTCAATTCATCTAATTCGAAACACGAACGATTACACTGTCCCTATGGACGATCCGCACTCACTAACAATCTACAATCGACACCGTTATTGATTGCGGTCAAAATATTTTTGGTTGTGATTTCTTTACAGTTTTCAAATACTACACATTAAGAATTTCATAAAATCATGAGTTCCCACTGTACTTTGATTACTACCCTACCATGCTCAAAGGAGACGTGCAAACAGGTTTTAGTTGGGTACAGTCCAGAGCCACATGGAGGCAGTGAGCGGATCTGCAGGGGTTCGTCTCTCCCGGTATTGGGGGTGAGGTCGCGCTGTGTCTAGAAGAGCCATTACACGAAGTCCTTGGCCAAGGCAGGAGATTTACTGGTAGGTATTCCAGTAGTATCTCAGGGTGTTCTGGGCTACACTCCGACACGACTTGTACCGCTTTTGGGGGTCTGACTTTTACCAACCCCCTAGGCCCGCCATGCGATACTCATAGACGAACGGACCGGACTGTACGGATATTGTCACTGACAGGCTCAGTAGGGTGTCAGGATGAGTTCGCTCATCGACGTCCCTTTTGGTCAATACCTGGTAGCCCGTTACGTATGGCTAATACCTCTGACGTGCTAGTGGTTAAATCCACAGCCAAAGTATTGACGAGTCTTTAGAGTCCCCCACAGACCGTTTTCTCATGTTTCAGGCGAAACGCTGTAGAGGCCGTATGGAGATATGGCAGGGTTCGATCAGATATGTGCGGTATTGCACGGATCGTGATCGGACGGATAATACTAGCGGGCTTTGGTTTACGCCGGATCCTAGTATTGTACAGTGTAGATTTTGTCTCATTGCATTTGTATTCAGTCGGAATACAAATGGGGATATGTATATACAGTCGCGGGGTTTTCCTGTAATTTATTACGGGATCAGTTTTCTGAAGTTGCCAGTTTGCTTTCCGTTTCGGCCATTTTTCTTTGTATCTTTACTTGGCTGAAAGTTGGTGGAGGAGGGCTTATTTGCAATTGTGCAAATTTGATTTATGGAGGGTGTTATTTGCATGTTGTAGTGTCATGATGGTTCCACCATGCATTGACTTCTTGCTTCATGATTGGGCATCATCATTGCTTGACTTTTGGGTTATGATTAGTTTGTAGAGTGTTGGATTTGGTTGGTGATCATTTCTTCTAATGATCACCTTTCTCTCTCTTTCTTGCATGATGGATTTCCCCCCTTGACTTTTCTACTCTCCCATTCCTTGGAGGCAAGGGGCCGGCCACACTTTGGAGGGGGTGAGGGAGAGGTTCATTTTGGTGTGGGATTTTTCTTCATCTCATTTCTCTACTTGCCACAAAAATTCCATATCTCCAAAGTTCATTACCTCCACCAAAACAAAGGCAACTTCACAACCCTTTGAGACAAAGAGCACTACACTATTCTACAGCAATTCTTGGACACGTCGACTCGCCAACTTCTTGCCCGAGTTGCCTCGGTCCAGAGGTAGGAGCCCGTAAAAGAACCCGGCGATGTAGTGCCCTTCCGACGAGGAGATGAAGATCGGAGATTCCGCGGGGAGATCGGGACGACGACGAGAAGACCGAAAGGACACGGATCGCTCGGTATATCTCTCTACCCCTTCCCTAGTTAGCTAGGACTATGTTAATGGCCCGATCCGGGTTTTATAGTGCACGGTGGTGCCGGTTTACAAGTTTCGTAAAATTATCATTTCCGCATTTTGGCCTCGGACTGACGGCCGAGGCGCCGCCGTGTACTTACAGTGGTATCAGAGCCACGCCATTAACCTAGTCTAGCTTGCTCTAACATGTTTACAAGTTCGATCAATCGGATTTTCCAAAAACCGCGTTTTTCAAGTATCAGTTTTCTGTCGAAATGTTTTTGGCTCGAAATTTTTTTCGGTATGTTGCAGAAATCTGAGCAGGCAATTTTAAGCCTTCTGTAAAAATTTGATACAGTGATTCCACAGAAGAACCGCGGAACCGCGGCCAAACCCCTATTATGGCCGCGGTTCCGCCGCAGGAAAATGTCATCTCTGTACCATATTTCTACAGTAGATTTGTGAATTGAAATTGGGGTTTTTGGTATATTATTTTTGGGCCCAGATTTTCTTTGAGTGCTACAGTAGTGCTTGGGGCCCACTTCGGTAAATTTGATCGATCGAAAATTTTAAACATGTTAGTTCACAGTATTTACATTATATCTGCGACCGTGAATGTCATTTGATCGGTAAATCCTGTCTAACTGCTATAGCCCTTTTAGACGGATTTGCGAACGTGACATTCACGTTGATGTTCTGTGTTGTGCTGTGATGTTGCGGATTGTCGAGGTGGATAGCCTGGATGCAATGGTAGTACAGTTTCGTTATATATATATATTTGATATTGCGGGGCGAGCGTCCGACATGTGGACTGCCGTCACTGCCTGTTTGTATATTATTGTTTTGGGGCACGACTGGGGTGAGGTCGATGTACCCGTTGTATGTATATTTTACTTTCTGTACTAGGATTACCCCAAGGTGAGGTGCACGGATAGCCGGGTTCTAGAGGGCAACGGGCCCGCATCTCATGGCGTTGAGACGGAGGGGGCCTCACTCTAGAATTGGCGGGCTATTCGCCGTACTCGTAGGGGGTACAGGTTGACCCAGGAGGGGTGCCCAAGTTACCGGATTCCGTGAAGTGCTGGGTGGTGCATTCACGTTGCTGAAGGGGGCTGCCTCGCTTCAGGTTTTGGCGGATAACTTGCCGCTCCCGTAGGGGTCTAGGATTTCATTGCACAGGCTATCAACACGACCAGGGGAACGTCGGGTTTCAGTAGCGGCTCTATGAAACCCGGGGATCCCAGATATCTGTATTGTTCTGTGATACTTATTACATTTCTGTGATGTTGCATTTTATCACACCTTGAGCGAATATTATATATTGATATATATATTAGTAGATGTTGTATATGTTTTGCATCCATGCTAGTCCAGTCCCCGCTCTGTCGTTAGTTAAGTAACCTAACGGGTAATGACGGGACCCAGTGGCGAATGCGGATGGCATATACGTACATCATTATTTTCGTTCTTTATTGGTGTGATCAATTGATGGGACTACGTTGATTCAGATCAATGCATGCTAAACAAACCTATTCTGAGGTTGTTGGAACAATTTTTCAAAAAGTTGTTATTGCAAGGGCGTTCTCTTTTGTTTTGCACAGTGATATTCAGTTGGAATATCCTGCACCTCAGTCGACGAAGCAAGGGCCGAGATCCCTTCACCGGGAGTGACCCCTTGGACAGAAGTTTGCGTCAGGGCAATAACTTCACTATAGTCGTTTACTTTTGCTTTGCATCATGGTATTCAGTTGGAATATCCTGCACCTCATTCTACGGGGAAAGAGCCGAGATCCCTTCACCGGGAGTGACCTTTTTAGCAAAGGTTTTCGCCACTATATTTTTATAAAGCTATCTAGTTCCTTCAACGATATCAAGTTCATTATGTTAAAGGTTTTCGCCAGAAACCATTCGTAGCCCTCCGTCGTTTCATATGGATAGTCAATAGTATTCAAGCTTTGTTTGTTGGCCAAAGTCAAGGCACAGTGTTTGGTAGCTGTTGGGTATTCATATGCAGCATAGATAGATGCGTTGGTTTGGGACAGTCGTACTTGTTTGATATATGTATGCCCTAGAGGCCATTATATGATAGTGGATGTATTTGTACATGTATATATATTCAGTATTCATTCTTGCCCGACATGATAGTATGCTATCTGGTTCTTCTTTATCTGACATGTTGATTTGATCATGCTTTTATTCATTCATACATGCTGATAAAGCCCTGAGGATATTGGCTTGACTACTCTGATTATGATGGAGATCATATTAGTGGGACATCTGTAGTCTATAAGCATATCCTGGAAAGTCCCTAGTCGTAGGTATATCGAGACGGGGCATTGATATACCAGTGTAGACTAGCGTATATGATACTAGACCCATACGATGGGCTATGAATGTTCCCACATTCATCGATGTTTGACATCAAGATCATATACGGGTGCTCAGTGGTGACTGGGTACACTGGATGGACTCACCGAGAACTCCTATATGGAATTATATCTATCGTCGGATAGCAGTTCTCAGGTGACACTGGTACAGGTTAGTCTGTAGACCCGAGATCGTCATAGAGTCTTGTGTGTTCTCCTACTGTGCTTTGATTGCCACCCTACCACGGCTCTACTGAGTCGTGCAAACACGTGGCCGTTGGGTACAGTCCTGAGACACACGAAGGCAATAAGCGATAGGAGGGGTTTCGTCTCTCCCGGTATTGGGAGTTGATGCTGTGCTGTGCCCGACTGGTTATATCAGTAAGTCCCTGGCCAGGGCTGCTGAGATTTACTGATAAGTGTTATCAGTAGTTTCTCGATTTATTATAGACCATTCACCGGTACGACTTATTGAGTTATTAGGGTCGACGTGACCATCCCTAGGCTCGATATGCAGCATATCTGACGAAGAGACCGGACTATACGGTAGTGTTGCCGGTTGGCTCGACGGGAGTTGTAGCAGGTTCGCTTGTTTTCTTCTGATCGCTCAATACCCTGGTGGCCGTTACGTTTAGCTGACCGCTTGTGGCTTGGGGGTGCTTGATATGATCATCACCCACTGCCGACGTATTGACGAGTCTTAGAGTCCCACAAAGGAGTTACCTAGTCCAGGCGAAACGTTGTGGTGCGCGTATGCGATATGCGCATGGACCCGATTAAAATGCGCGTATGGGATACCGTATATTAATTGGGCGGCTTGCTTTTGGTCGGGTCGTATGTGATTTGACCGGATTGATAAATCAAGTGTTGATTTATCATTAGCTTCTCACTAGAAATCCTATCTTGTTTCTTTTGGATGTATGCATGCATGTATGCATTCATTCTTGTTCATGCACATATAGATGTGCATGCACACATGCATACATATATCATTCTATCATGGTTGCTTATACATTGAGAATGGTGGCAATATAAGAATCACACCATGGTTTTTATATGGATTATTATTGCTTTTGAATTAAAACAAAAAGGAAAAGAAAAAGGGTTAAATCATGGAATGTTTCTACACTCTTCTTCACCTTACCATGCTCACCTACCTTTTAACCCTTGGTTTATTTTTCTTTTGTGTTTTTAACTCCAATACAATAATATCTTTATAATTAACCATGGTTTGAAATGAGAGATGGAAAATATATATACTTATATTTTTCATTTTTCTCATTAGAGTTTTTTCTTCTCTTCTTCTCAAAAGCCATCATCTTCTTCAACCTTGATCTCTTGCTCTCTAGACTTTTCAAGGGAGCAAAATACTCATAAAAAATAGGATTTTGAAGTGAGAAAGAGAACCACAACACCATTCTACACAAGTCTAGCCCACTTGTTTAGAGTGTTAGCTTCATTTCATCTTCTTGTTAAAGTGAAGTTGCTAGCTTGGACGAAGGAGCTTCGGGTGGATCGTCGTGGACACTAGAAGACTTCAAGAGAACCTTCCTCCAACACTCAAGAGGCCAAAGAGTCTAGCGAAGGGAGCTACAAAGGTTGTAGTCTCGAAACCCTAGTCTTTGTTGCATTTATTGTTAAGAAACCCTAATTTTCTAGGATCGATCCTATGTATGCTTGCTTAGCACCATAAAAACTTGAACTTTGTGACATGTGATGCTTCCAAACTCTTCATAGGGTGCTAGGTAAACCTTACAGTACTTCCTTGTTGGACAAAGTCAAGGGTAGGTACGGGTGGGTTCAAATCAACCTGGAGAATGACGGGTAGAACTTGACATGTGACTTATGATTTGTTGGCCAAAGTCAAGGTCATAAGAGCATGGGGTAAAAATCCACATCGGCAGTTTCTAAAGAAACTGAAACTTGCCAGATATGCACATACCTTCTGGAGTGTGATAACGTGAGCGGATTCCGTCACGTTATCATGTGATGATAGTTGGATCCCGATTCCCACTGATGAGTTGGTTTACTCCTCGGGTGATCCCGACTAATTCTTCTTTCAGGTTTAGAGGAGAATTTGACGGTACAGTGGGAGGTTTCCAGATTAGATAAAGTGATAACCATTCTGATCTAGGTTAGAGTGCACGCTGAGTGTTTCTTTTCTCTCTCTCTTTGGCAGCGACCATTGACCCGACCCTAGACTATGACTCAGTGACCAAGTTGACCGAACCTTCTTAAACACTGGCTTTTGGATTGCTAGAGTTGCATACCTCATTGCCACTCCTATTTTTACCCTTTTCTCCAGGACACCCCGTATTACTACGAACGTCCACTTCCATTGGACAAAACCATCGTATGGTTATATACGAACTCGAAGGAATTTATTCGAGGATGTTTTCCGGTTCTGGAGAAAACGAATAGGACTATTCAGTTGTTTTTTCCTTTTACCTTCTCTCAGGTTGCGAGTGCCCCTTAGATTAGGGGATAGTACACCTATTACGCAAATTGGATAGTATTCTTCCAAACCATAGGCAGGTGCCGACCGGTAGGGAATGAAGAAAACCAATTAGCCTAACGATGGTGTACAGAAGGTATTATGTAAAGACAAATAAAGGGATTAGAAGGAAGGCAAAGTAAATTGCGACTACTATTCACGACCAAACCAAGTATTTCATTACCACTCCCACTTCACCTTTGTATTTCTCCAGTACACTCCGTATCACTATGAAGATCCACAGTTTATTGGAAACTCCATCATATGGTTATATACGAACTCGAAAGGAACTTGTTCCAGTTCGGGGATGGATTCTGGTTCAGGAGAAATAGGAATATGGTTTATTTGGTTGTCTTTTATCTTCATCTTCTCTCGCATTACGAGTGCTCCTAGGATTAGGACAATACACCTATTATGCTTATTATATAGTCTTCTTCCAAACCATAGGCTGGTGCCGAACGGTAGGGAAGGAAGAAAACCATTTGGCCTAAAGGGGTGTACAGAAGATAATGACTAAAAATATATAAAGGGATTTGGAGAGATGGCAAAGAATTATACGGTTACCGTTGTGAATCTGGATAATGGAAGTGGAATTACTAGGAATACCAGAATACCCCATCGAAACATTTCAATGTTTCAGTTTCACTATGTATTGTTAAAAGAAAACTGATTTCCCAATTAGTCCTTACTCCACGGTATGTATTTACCAGGTATGATTCTCACATCTCTATAGTTTTACAGATGATGAGTGGGAGTAAGTTATTGGGAATTAGGTGATCATCCTCATTATATCGGAATTCGTTGTAATTGGTGATATTTGAGGAAATCGCCTAGGTTGTTTGCCGGACAACAAATATTTGGTTTTGAATATCCGCTGTTATGCACCAATTTCAAATTGATATATCTGTACGTCTATTTTTATAGAGTGAGATATACCTTTTTGAAATTATGTCTATGACATTTACCTATATCAGTGGATGGTTAGGTAAGGAGCATTAAACAGCGGTGTAAACCTTCATAACCATAGTACAGTTTTCAACCTACGACACACAGGGATTGAGTTATCAGACTCAAGGTACTTATACAGAGTATTGTATGTTGTCCAGTGTCCATTAGGACAGAGGGGTTGGTCCTCGCACTATATTCTGTTTACTTGTGAGTTCTCTAGTTATTAGACATGTGTTTCGTGGAAACACAAGGTCTGAGTTTTGAGAAGTTATAAGTATAAGATTAAAGTAGAGAACCAGGTATTGCAAATATCGGGATTCTTCAAGGTGATCGAAGATGTAGAGACTTGTGTATGGTATTCAGTTGATAGTAATGGTTAAGAGAACTTGCTTCTCTTTCAGGTTACTCATAATTGGAAGCATTCCTAAGTCGAGTAACGCTGATCGGCCTCCTTCCATTTAGTTAACATGCACTGGAGACAGCTGCATAATTTGAATCTGGTTCAATTAAATCAGTGCCTCTGGTTCTATATTGGATATAGAACAGTTCATATCTTAACGATGTTAAGGTACGGGGAGTTGTTCGGCTTATGCTTAAAACCAGACTCTGGATAACTCAAGGCACGTTTCTGTAATGGCTGTTTGTGGGTTGACCCAGTCTATGACAAGGGTTGACTTTCTACCATCTGGAAGATCAATAGTGATATTGTTCTTGACTCGCTACAGTTTTAATAAAAATGGTTTTTTTAAGAAAACAGAAGTGGGAGTATGGTAGAACTGGAAGTGATCCCAGAACCGCAAACGATTACTGAAAATTTGATAAGAACCTAAAGATTCAATCTGGATTGACATTCCATTGGCCACTCCACAGATAAGGTGGGTAACCTCAGGCACCCGAGAGGTACTCAGGTAGCCTCAAGGACGGTAGCAGGGAGGTTCTTGTTTACCCAGACTTGCCATTGCTGTTGTTCCAGGCTGCGAGACCCGGCAGGAGGATGAGTATAGCGTCGTTCTAAACTAGCTTTAGAAGTGAACGTGTATATGACTCTGCCAGAGCGTTGTCATAGTCAGTGGGAGCAGCGGAAGCATTGGTGGACAAGTGGCTTATGTCTATTTATAGACTAAAGCAGATGTAGCGGAGATAGATCATCTATTTCTGATATGACAGTCATAGGTTTGACTTCATCAGAATAGGGGATGGATCTGTTAAGAAGGTAGTAGGGTGTGATGTCCTGGTATTTGGATGACATACACAGAGTAGGAAGTGATGTTCCTATACTACGATTGGTTATACTTTGGTTGTCACACAGTGGTTTCTCCACACGGGGCTTGGATATAATATCAAGACTTTCTGGTTACTGGATCTATGGTTTTAGATCTGGATTTGGGTAGTTTCTTAATCAGGATACTTAGACAGCATTCTGAAGGTGTTTCAGAATGAACGACTCCAGACACGGTAGTGTACCTGCAGGTGATGGAGTCACCCTCTCTAAAGGTGTATTACAGACTAAAGTGGAGAGGGATGTGCATGATTGGCAGATCACTTGCTTAGGCAATTGAGTCAATCATGAGATGTCAAGTACCACACCAGATATTGTTTTTTGCAGTAGATGCAATAAGTTGATAATAATCCAATCCTGGAAAACCACACGGAAGCAGTTTTAGAACATAAGTGGATGTTCTTGGGATATGATAACGGTATCCTCCTTCGGGAGACAGTTATCATTCCAGGCTTCCAAGGTGACCTGGATAACAGAAAGGTTGTCAGAGTTATAGTTTTCCTTCTGACGAGGGGCAGTATTTTGGACAGATGGTCCAGGTGGATACTGATGGAAGGATGGAGCAGGATACTGATTAAGTTCAGTTGACGATACAGTCTAAGAAGTTTGGATTTGGAGTTCATTTATGAGCTAGGTCCCATCAGACATCCAGACACATTCTAAGACAGGTATTGCTCATTTCGGGAAATGGCTTTCTCCGCGAACCTGAGATATAGAGAGACATAAAAAGAAACATCAAGGCGGATCCACTCACTGAGGCTATTCCTCGAACACATTAGTTTCACAAACTGGTTTTGTGAGACTGATCAGTAGAGGAGTTGGGTGTTCGGTATCACACGGGCTGTGAGTATGCGACATCGCAATAATTAGCCTTGAGTGCAAGTGGGAGATTGTTGGAGATAGTGCCCTCAGAGTCAATTATTGGATCACAGGCACGTGATTGCAATGATTGATGGCGGACCTATCCCGATAGGACAGTCTTACTCAAGATGATAGTATGCTATCTGGTTTATCTTTATCATCATGTACTGCTTTAGGTGACCTTACAGGTCACTATTGCGCGTTGATAGAGCCCCTAGGATTCTTGCTTGACTGCCAGCAATATGAGGGCGATCATATACGTGGGAGCCGGTAGTCTATAAGCACATCCTTAAATGGTCCCTAGTCGTGGGAGTTTCGAGACAGGGCATTGATACTCCAGAGTAGACTAGTGTATACAGTCGAGACCCCGACGAGGGGCGGTGTCCGGTCTCACAATCCATTGGTGTCAGTTGGTTCACCTAAGTTGTATACAGGTGCTCATTGGGTTATAAGTACACCGGACAGGACTCGCCGGGAACATGCTAGTTGGTCTTATACCTGACGTTGGATAGCAGTTCCCTGGTGACATGTGTACAGGTTAGTTCATCGACCTGAGATCGTCATTTGTCTCGTGTGAGTTTCCACTGTACTTTGATTACTACCCTACCACACTCAAAGGAGACGTGCAAACAGGTTTTAGTTCGGTACAGTCCAGAGCCACATGGAGGTAGTGAGCGGATCTGCAGGGGTTCGTCTCTCCCGGTATTGGGGGTGAGGTCGCGCTGTGTCTAGGAGAGCCATTACATGAAGTCCTTGGCCAAGGCAGAAGATTTACTGGTGGGTATTCCAGTAGTATCTCAGGGTGTTCTGGGCTACACTCCGACACGACTTGTACCGCTTTTAGGGGTCTGACTTTTACCAACCCCCTAGGCCCGCCATACGATACTCATAGACGAACGGACCAGACTGTACGGATATTGTCACTGACAGGCTCAGTAGGGTGTTAGGATGAGTTCGCTCATCAACGTCCCTTTTGGTCAATACCTGGTAGCCCGTTACGTATGGCTACTACCTCTGACGTGCTAGTGGTTAAATCCACAGCCAAAGTATTGACGAGTTTTTAGAGTCCCCCACAGACCGTTTTCTCAAGTTTCGGGCGAAACGCTGTAGAGGCTGTATGGAGATATGGCAGGGTTCGATCAGATACGTGCGGTATTGCACGGATCGTGATCGGAAGGATAATACTAGCGAGCTTTGGTTTACGCCGGATCCTAGTATTGTACAGTGTAGATTTTGTCTCATTGCATTTGTATTCGGTCGGAATACAAATGCGGGTATGTATATACAGTCGTGGGGTTTTCCTGTAATTTATTACGGGATCAGTTTTCTGAAGTTGCCAGTTTGCTTTCCGTTTCGGCCATTTTTCTTTGTATATTTCCTTGGCTGAGAGTTGGTGGAGGAGGGCTTATTTGCAATTGTGCAAATTTGATTTGTGGAGGGTGTTATTTGCATGTTGTAGTGTCATGATGGTTCCACCATGCATTGACTTCTTGCTTCATGATTGGGCATCATCATTGCTTGACTTTTGGGTTATGATTAGTGTTGGATTTGGTTGGTGATCATTTCTTCTAATGATCACCTTTCTCTCTCTTTCTTGCATGATGGCTTTCCCCCCTTGACTTTTCTACTCTCCCATTCCTTGGAGGCAAGGGGCCGGCCACACTTGGGAGGGGGTGAGGGAGAGGTTCATTTTGGTGTGGGATTTTTCTTCATCTCATTTCTCTACTTGCCACAAAAATTCCATATCTCCAAAGTTCATTACCTCCACCAAAACAATGGCAACTTCACAACCCTTTGAGACAAAGAGCACTATACTATTCTACAGCAATTCTTGGGCACGTCGACTTACCAACTTCGTGCCCGAGTTGCCTCGGTCCAGAGGTGGGAGCCCGTAAAAGAAACCGGTGATGTGGTGCCCTTCCGACGAGGAGATGAAGACCGGAGATTCCGCGGGGAGATCGGGACGACGACGAGAAGATCGAAGGACACGGATCGCTCGGTATGTCTCTTTACCCCTTCCCTAGTTAGCTAGGACTATGTTAATGGCCCGATCCGGGTTTATAGTGCGCGGTGGTGCCGGTTTACAAGTTTCGTAAAATTATCGTTTCCGCATTTTGGCCTCGGACTGACGGCCGGGGCGCCGCCGTGCACTTACAACCGGGTCTGTATATGTGCCAACACTATAAATAAATGACTATTAACATGTGGATATCATCCAATAATATAGTCAATGTATGTATGCGTGTGGATCTCGTCCAACCATATCATCAATGTGTGATGCATGTGGATCCCGTCCACGTGTCAACCAATGACACAACAACATCATGCATGTAAATATCATAAAAGCATATGCATGAAAGTATAAGGATATAAATCAACATGTGCCCCTCGCGACACATCAAAATCATGGAACCTGAGTGCCCAGTATCGACACTCTAAACATCAAGAAACCCGTGTCTAGCATCGACACGTAAATCCTCATATCTCGGGCTCCGTCAGTCCGGATCGGCCCTCGGGCTCCGTCAGTCCGGATCGGCCCATATCATCTCTCGACTCCGGTCGGTATCCTCCGGATATTCTCTGGGCCCAAAAACTATCACCGGTAGGTAGTAGTCCCTTTGCCAGGCTCATCGTCTACTGCACAACATCCCTTTTTTGCCCCGGGGTACCATACCGGGTCCACCATGAACCCGCAAATGGATCGTCCAGTCCTCGAATCGGGTTTCACAAAGCACACGTCTCAGCACCGAGAAAACGCATGGTGGACACGCTGAAATATCATATTAAGAGAAATCGGGTTTTTAAAACAATACTTACTTTCTTTGAAATACCCATGGTTTTCAAATCCAGAAATCTCATGAAAACAGCATATCTCAATGCGTATAATCATAAAGCACGATGTATTCAACATATAACAGAACTGTAAGCATATCCGTATATCATGCAACATGGAGCAGTGATGTGACAATATCAGTATATCATGCGTGACAATATCAGTATATCATGCGACATATCCAAATGACGCGAACATAGCAAGTCTATCGTGCAAGGAGTCATATCATGATGCAGCAATTCTACTGTGTAGTGACATGGCAGTTATCGATGATGAAGTGTGTGAGCCGGCAAAATCTGTGTAAGTGTAACATATGCATCATCGATAATGGTGTAAGTGTACTAGCACAGGTATAAACAATGCAATGAGAATAACATGAATGCAGCATAAGGTAAATCATCAGCTAAAAGCTATAAGGTATACGCATCTAACATGATCGAGTCGGTGAATCTATCAATCAGCATCCATCCTCACAACATCACGTATGGTATAATCCATCGTACGGCATCCTCTAGTTAAGGGTATGGATCTATCATCAAGTCAAACTCATCACGTACGGAAAATCATCGTACGACGGCATTAAGCCAATAGGGATCCTATCAAACTTTATGACAATGAGGGTATGGACCTAATATCTCGTACATCATATCAATCAAGATTCTCAATATATATAAATATATTTATATACCTATGTCCCAGGTCACATCCATAACAGTCTCATATCAGGGGACCGGCAAGGTATCGATCATCTTAATCGACTCGAATCTATATACCAACATATCATCAAATCATCATATCACATCATATATTCTTTATTCGCATTTATACCCCACATCAAGTCATTTCCATATATACATTCACACACGAACAATACGATCAGTTTTTAAATGATGCGAATCGTAGTTTTGAAAGTAGGGGCTACGGTGTTTTAAAGAAAAAGATATCATTTGGAAATCCGTAACGTCCCTCAAGGTATCTATTTACAAGATGCATACGATTCTTCAGTTTGGAAAAATGTATAGTTCGCATGACACATTTACGTCGGCTATCTAGTCTTATAGTATCAATACAACAATATCATCGAACATCATCCTGAAATCTCGTCATCAAGCATTAATCGTATCATATCACTTCTAACTATCCTTTAGTTTATAATATGGTTTCTCTAACTATCTTTTAACTTTATCCATAGTTTTCTATTAAAGGTTCCCTTAACCATATTCTATATATACATTGGTTTCCATCAAAGTTTGCAGGGGTGCTATACGCCATCCACCCGACTTCCCCCGTAGATATAGATCTACTCACATGATCCTTGCTTGCCGAAGTCGATGACGCCACGCTCCGTCGCCTCGGAATCCACGCGAAGGTACCTACAATAATACACAACCGCAATCGCTATGACAATCGAATCCGGAAAATCAATACGGCACACGGATCGCCTATAGGTTAGAACCTATAGCTCATGCATGAAAAACCAACCAATCATCCCTTGTTGTTGATGTACAAACATCCAACAACCAAATATAAATCCAAATATCACAACCAAGCATTCAAAATACGGAAAACACGAAAACAACAACATAGGAAAACCACTCCGAGATTTCACCCTAGGCCAAAGTAGAACATTTTGCACAGTGGGTTTCTCTAGATATCTGATAAGGAAGCTACAGAACCAAATTCACCATGTTTCACTCTGGTGTGGCCGCAATTTGAGGCCATAAGGGATTTATTTGCGGCCAGAAAGTGAGGGGAGGGGCTCAGGTTTCAGGTGATGCTTCTAGGTTGCCTGCTCGTCTCATGGTCATGGGAACTTATTTTATAAAGGTCTCAGGTCATCCCAGATTCCTAATTACACTCACCAACTGTCAAATTTACCGATGTCGGAAAGTTCTAATTTCGTGTTTGGGTTTTAATCCCGGTCTAGGCCAGTAAAATCACCTCTCAAGTCTTGTTAACAGTCACTACACACCATCTATTCCATACAATTACCCAAACCCTTCTTTTTAGATTTCCAAACATCACTAATCTAACAAGCTTAACTCTAAACTAAACTAGGATGCTAGTAAACTACAAACTAAACTAAAAGGAAGGAATTATACCTCATTTAGGCAACTCAAGAAAAACCCTAGATGCCCAAGGTCATTAAAATCCAACTTTGATGGGTCCAAAGTGTAGAGGGTGAAGATGGGATCAATTTTAATGGAAGGGGTTTAGGGTTTGGATGAAGAATTTGAGATGATCTCTTGGGGTGAAGGTGGAGGGAAGCTTGAGGAAGGAGGAGATGGGGAAGAATGGAGAAAACAAATGGGGGGTGAGGATATAAGGCAACCCCCTCTCTCACACTCTCTTATTCTCACCCTCTCTCTCTTTTACTCTTTTGCCCTTTCTCATTTTCTTTTCTTTTCATTTTAATACCAAAACACATAATACCCTAAAATCACACAAGGAAACAACGTGTAATCAAAACGAAACATGACATGGTGCACTAGCCATGGAAAACTGTAGAAACACGGATTTGGTTTATTCGCGATTAGCAGTGCACTATTCGGGTTTTGTCCAAACTGCATAAAATAAACTTTTAAAAATTCCGAATCTGATAAATATATTTTTAAATGAATAATTCATTTTAATTTCCAATTATTTTATAATTATTGGTATATATTTATACCCTTTTTCGAAAACCCTAATTTCGCAAATCGGGCAGTTTTCGGGAAATATATTATTTTAATATTAAATTCCAAAAATAATATTTTATATTTCCTGAAATGTTACGGGATATTATATTACAAAGCTTCTTGGTACAAAATAACATGGGTTCAAAACCAATATAAAACCCGACGGCAACCCCAGATGATACTCTCCCACTGAAACTGCATGTACATTGGAACCATTTCCAACCCGGAGAGTATGATCACCTGTCTTCAAAATTCTGCTATTTCTCAGCCCCTGCACAGAATTGCAGATATGAGAACCCAAACCGGTATCCAATACCCATGAAACAGAGTTTATAGAAAAACAGTTTTCAGTTACGAACACACCTGAAGCTGAAGCATCCACATGCTTCTTTTTCTTGTGACTAAGGTACTCAGTATAGTTCCGCTTCCGGTGTCCGTCTTCTTGCAAAAGAAATATTCTCCTTTTCCTGACTCCGCAGCTTTGGATTTGTCTTTCCCCTTTGCCTTCTTGATTCCACCTCTCGGCTTGGTGGATTTCTTCTTGTTCTTTCCCTTGGCCTTGGCTTTTGGGATGGAAGAGGAAGATTGTCCAACAAGCAGGGAGGGAGACTTCTCCTTAAGTGCGCTCTCCGTATTTCTCAACATATTGAGAAGTTCGGGTAGTGATTTCTTGAAGTTCACTGCGAAAGGAGCAAAGGCAGAGGGAAGAGACTGTAGAACAATATCAGTATATTGCTCGTTATCCATTGTCCATCCGAGGCCCTCAAGCTCTTCAACAAGAGCTATCATCTTCAAAACGTGGTCACCTACTGATGTGCCAGGAGCCATCCACATCTGAAACAGCTTTTGAGATGCTTCGTATCGTAGGATGCGAGATTGCTCTCCATACAACTCTTTGGTATGGAGAAAGATGGATTGGACATCCATCTCCTTGTGCTGCTTTTGATGTGTATTGTCCATCGATGCAAGCGCGAGGCATTTGGCGGTAGCACAGTCAATATCCCACATTTTGCGGATCTCTCTATCCGCAATAGAAGATTCAAGGCCTGGTTTGGGCGGGGCTGTGGCAATCAGGACATATGATACTTTATCATATGTGAGTGCAATGTTAATGTTCCTCAACCAGTCTTTATAATTCGGCTCGGTAAGCTTATTTTTCTCTAACAGTAGCTTAAGTCCAGTCATGGTTATCTGCCATTAGAAGAGAGAAAATAATACACTCAGCGAAAGCTCTTGCAAAGATCAGATTGGTTTATTATCTTTCTAATTGATGTCTTCCGCTGCTTTTATCAAATTTTCCTGCAAACCTTAAAAAGAAAAAAATTAGCCAGGATTCATTACATTCTACAACTTCGTTAACCGTTCAGCCATGCCAATGCTGGGACTTCTGAGGGAGGTTCCCCGTGCTTTCGCGCGAACCTAATTAAAATAAACCTCATTTTCCCAGAGGCGTAGCCCCGTTGACACCTTTCTAGACTCCTAATGAGTTAGCTAATTGTAAAGTGCACAACTCTCCCGGGAGCAACTATTGCTCACAGTGGGATTGGGATCCTACTATCATATAGTAGGTATGCAATCTCATTGCAAATTTCAACACTTGAAACTCCCGATATGGTTTTTACCCCTAATAACTTATGACCTTGACTATAATCAACATATCATAAGTACTAGTCAAGTTCTACCCGCCATTTCATGATTAATCAGATCCACTCATATGACCCTTGACTATTATCAACATAATCATATGAATGTCCTAATTAATCGCATCTTATGCATACTGTACACTACGCCTTGACTATAATCAACATACGTAGCATGAATACTAAGTACTCTACTTGCTAAAATGACGGAGGGTTGCAAATAGTTTTTAAGAAAATCTTTAACGCTTTGAACTTGATATCGTTGTAGAATCTAATGGTTTTAAAAGGAGTGGCTTAAGCTCCGCAATTTGAAAACTTGCTTTTTCACAAAAAGCCGAGTAAGTTTCAAATCTGATTCTACAAAATCTTTTTAGGTTTCTTCTGTTTACATTAATCTTATTAATGTAGTCCCATCATTTAAGTTCTTAAGCCATTACAGAAAAGAAACGAAAATAGAACGTACGCTTATGCCATCCGTATTCGCCACAGTGTCCCGTTATGTACAGTTAGGTTACTTAACTAACGACATAGCGGGGCGGGACTAGTGTGGATGAAAAACATAAGCAACGTTTATTATATATCATATATATAATACATCATTCGTCTCAACATATGAAGTGATCACATCACATAATATCCACATCAGAAGCACATATATGAAAATACAGGATATACTAGGAGGTCCGTATTTTGTATTTAGCCAACAATAAAAAATACGGATTCCACGGTCGCGATGAACAACCAAGCCCACACCCCTAGACCCCTACGAGAGCGGCAAGTGACCCTTCCAATTCTAGAGTTTAGGAGACCCGGCCTCGACTCCTCGAAATGGCCTCCTACTGAACCCTAAAACCTGGTCACTTGTGTGTTGGATATATGTATGCTCTAGAGGCCATTATTTGATAGTAGATGTATTTATATATGTATATATATTCAAAGGACATTCTTGCTCGACATGATAGTATGCTATCTGGTAACTCTTTATCTTAACATGTTCACTTGATCATGCTTTATTCATGTGGTACATGTTGATAAAGCCCTGAGGATATTAGCTTGACTACTTTGATTATGATGCAGATCATACTAGTGGGACATGTGTAGTTTATAACCAAATCCTGAAATGTCCCTAGTCGTAGGTGTATCGAGACGGGGCATCGATATTCCAGAGTAGACTAGCGTATGTGATTCTTGACCCATGTGATGGGCGATGGATGATCCCATATCCATTGGTGTTTGACACCAAGATTGTATACAGGTGCTCAGTCGAGACTGGGTACACTGGACGGACTCACCGAGAACTCCTATGTGGTATTATATCTATCGTCGGATAGCAGTTCTCAGGTGACACTGGTACAGGTTAGTCTGTAGACCCGAGATCGTCATAGAGTCTTGTGTGTTCTCCTACTGTGTTTTGATTTCCACCCTACCACGGCTCTACTGAGTCGTGCAAACAGGTGGCTTTTGGGTACAGTCCCGAGACATATGGAGGCAATGAGCGATAGTCTCTCCCGGTATTGGAGGTTGATGTTGCGCTGTGCTCAATTAGTTATATCAGCAAGTCCCTGGCCAGAGCTGATGGGATTTACTGATAAGTGTTATCAGTAGTTTCTTGATCTGTTATAGGCCATACATCGGCATGACTTATTGAGTTATTGGGGTCGACGATGCCATCCCAAGACTCGATATGCAGCATATCTGACGAAGAGACTGTACTGTACGGTAAGTGTTACCGGTTGGCTCGACAGGAGTTTTGACAGGTTTGCTTATTTTTCTTCTGCTTGCTCAATACCCGGGTGGCCATTACGTTCAGCTGACCGCTTGCGGCTTGTGGGTGTTTGATATGATCATCGCCTACTGCCGGCGTATTGACGAGTCTTAGAGTCCCACAAAGGGGTTACCTTGCTCAGGCGAAAAGATGTGGGGTGCATATGGTGATATGCGCGGATGCTTGATTAAATGCGTGTATGTGATACTACATTGTAATCTGGCGTTTTCTATTGGCTGGGTCGTATGCGATATGACCGGTTTATTAAATCAATTGTTGATTTGATATTATGACCATTAGATTTCACTTGAAACCTTTTCTATTTGGATGTATGCATGATTGGGTGTATGTGCACATAGTGATGTGTATGCACACACACACATGCATACAAACTTATCATGGTTGTTGATACATTGGAGATGGGAATGCAAGACTCACATGGTACAAAATTGTCACGTCCCGAGAGTACGGAACAAGACCGGCACTTAAACTACGAACGCCTCGAGGCGTACGTAATCTAAGTAAACCGAGACCCCAGAAATCCAAACCAAGAAAAGTAGTAGAGTGAAGGAAAACCAATTTAAAACAAGTAGTTTTAATAGCATAAGCCGAATTATGCGGTTTTTAAAAACATTAAGTATTTTCTGAAAATTTCGGCAGAGTTTCCTTTGTAAATACAGCCCCCCAAACGGGATACAATATGAATAGTATACGAAATCAAAAAAGGCATCCCCAAGCGGGAGCTAGCTCTTCGTCAATCGACGGCCACAACCACACAAGCAATATAATATACAACGCCAAGGGCGAGGATCAAAAATCAAAAAGAAACTCAAAACAACAAGAAATCCACAAAAATACAACGCGCGACTCTAAGGTCGAAAGAGTAAACATCACTGGTCTCTATCGCAAATAAATACTTGTTTGGTTGATGGAACTTCTAGATACAACAGAATAATGATATACAAGATATATAATGGGGGTACGATACAAGTAAACCCACCTACTAGCAAATCACCCGAAGGAAACTATGCCCGCAAGCCGTAATGAAACCTGTATGGCAAACCTGCAAGAAACTGGGGCACAACGGGGGTGAGTTGCCAACTCGTGAAAAGAAAAACATGTACAAAAAGAAATCGCATAAATAACGCAATCCTAGGTCAATGATCATAATATATCCTCAAATATAAGAATAACATGCAACCTATAACAAGGCTAGGGTAGATATCTAACCCGAGTGTAATCTCATGTGCCCGTGTCAGTGCCTCAGGTAGCAATATATCATATGAATGAGGTATGAATGCATGAAAACAGAATACATGTAAATGAAGAACTGTTTTCATAATTTAGTGAGATTTCCTTTGTATTTTTAAAATGAGGTATCATAATGAAATCAGCATAAAACAGTGCCTAGCATCGGCACAAAACGTAATCCCAATATCTCGATATCTCTGTATCACAGTCTCTGTACCTCAATATCTCGAAATCTCAATATCACAGTCTCAATATCTAGGGCGCCGTCAGTCCAGACCGGCCCCTACCATCCATCTCAAGACCACGACGGTATCCTCCGGATATCCGACGCGTCGGGTAAAATCACCGGTAGGTAGTGCTCCCCTGCCAGGCTCACATCGTCATCATCACGCGCTTCTTGCCCCGGGGTACCTTACCGGGTCCACCATGTACCCGAAACGGTTCATCCGTCTCCTCGAATCGGGTCTCGAAATCCATCAGCAAACTCATGGTGGACGACTCATACATCATGGGAAAAACTGCACTTTTTTTATTTAAAAAGAGAGAAATCAGTTTATATAAGTTTTTGCGGTTTTCCTCCAAATCCAGAAAATATCATGGAAATCCGAATCCAAAACCTCAATAACAAGTAAAATAGTGAATATATGCATGAGAATCCATGAATACGGCATAACAATGAATAACAGTATGCATGAAGTAGCAGGTAATAACTACAATGTCTAAACTATTAGCTGACAGGCTATGTCAAGCAATAATATTTTCTAAGGTGTACGTGACATGGCAATTACCGATGAAGATGTGTTTGAGCTGGCAAGTAAGTGTACGTGGTACATACGCATCATCGGTAATGGTGCTGGTGTCTTAATAGCATGATATCAATAATGGAGTATGAAACATAATATAAGCATGCGATGTGAAGCGAACCACAATAATGAGCGGGAGCTGAATACTAGACGCAACTATAACTAATCTGCATTAATCTAATATAAGTCCTACAAATGGGGCCTTTTGAAATAACACGAATCATGGGGTTTTGAGAATAGGGGCTACGGTGTTTTTATGAAAAGATACGTCTTTTGAAATATCCGTAGGATCCCTTGGGCTGTCTTTTAAAATACCCTCGATTCGTTAGTTTTCTGAAATAGGTAAGAATCGAATCTAATCTAACAACTAAACTAAACTAAAGGGCTAAGCTAACCAGCTGGACTACAGGTAAGGAAACCGCCTAACATCTGAGTCGATACATATACATACCTGTATATATATTAGTCGGTGATCCCGCCTCAATAATATCATATCCGATACCATATCTATAATCAGACATCCCAAGTCAAGAGTGCGGATCAATCATCAAAATATAGCTCGTACGTAAATCCGTCGTACGGCATCCCCAAATCTAGGTACGGGTTAATATCATATTCATCACACTATTCATCTGGTATCCTCTTTATCCAAGATCATAGTCCAGGGTACTGACCTATGTCTAGTACAATACTAATATCATCAATATAGTCATGATCTGACTACTAATCGACAGTCTCGTACAAACCGATATCACAACCACAAAACAAATCTCATCGACTCAGCTCAAACCCAAGTATCGTCCTCATATCCGTATATGAACACATAGTCCCATACCTATATGAACACATAACTATAAAGAATCGCATGAGCACATATAAATAGTAATGTATGCAAGCATGTATGTGTGTATGTATGTGTGTATGTGTAGTGCAACACTGCCCTAGGGTTCGCAACACTAAAGTAATCCAACACACCAATATCCATCCTAACATCGTTATTAATCCCAAATAACATATAATAATTGTTGGTGTGTATACGCATCCGTATACACCACCACGGACTGCGGGGGTGTTATACGCCTTCAACCCGATTTCTCTCCGTAGATATAAATCTACTCACCTGGTCCTCGCTCGCCGGTGCCGACGTCGCCATGCGCTTGCTTGCCGTCTCGAAGTCCACATGGGGGTACCTACATATCATAACGCACCGCATCGCATTAAAATCCGACTCATGACCAAAACGACACACGGATCCCACATAGGTCAAAACCTATGGTTGCTTCCACAAATCAACCCAAAAACCCTCGACATCGGCGTACAAACGCCAGACCATCGAGAAAAACCCAAATACACTCATTTGCACATTCACGAACACTAATTTTAATATAAAATAGGTTAAAACTCACAAAAACCCCAAATTCACTTTAAAAGCCGATTTTCCGAAAAACTAGCAAGCAAAATTTCCCGTTTTAGTACAAAACTAGATGTTTTAAACAAAACTAGCGGCCACAATATCCACTAAATATCATAACTAATTCATACAAACCATTTCTATAATTTATTCTTATCAATTTGCATAAATTCCAAAATCCTAGTTTGCAAAAATATCAATTTTTAACACCTTTTAAAGAAAAATTCACAACTCAACCATTAAGCTTAGTTTTGCATAACCTAAGATATTAAACCACTCATTATAATGTTAATGATGTCATGAAAAACTAATTGAAATTTTATCTCACCAAAATATATATATTTTAAAAACCTAGTTTGCAATATATATAATTATTACAAATTTAAATTAACAAATTGCAAACTAGCAACTAGATTAGTTTTAGCATTCTATTAACATGTTAATCTCCATATTAAAATCATAATCAATTTATAAAAATCCTAACTAGATTTTAAATTTCACATTTTCAATAATTTCTAGAAACCTAGTTTAGATTAAAAAAAAAACTTAATTTGGACATTTTACATCTAACAATTTACATATTATCAAAAAGATTAAGTTTTCATTTCCTTAAGATGATAATCTACACTTTGCAACCAAGATTACATTATAAGAACCCTAATTGCAAATCCCAAACCCTTACTAGATTTTCCAATTATTCAATTAAACCCATAACATTAACTAATTATGTCTGATTTAAAGTATTTAACAATAATTAAACAAAGGGTTAGAATTTATACCCAATCAATTTGAAGATCCCACAAGCACACATAGCCTCCCAAATTGCTCTCTTGCTCCCAAAATCCATGCTAGATAGGCAAATAAATAATGGGTAGGAGTTGGATTTCGGTTTTGAGTTTTTGTTGATTTTTCATGAATTTTTTTGTGAATTTTTTTTGAGAAGAGATGAGATGAGGAATGAGAGGGGAGGGCTGCTGAAAATGATTAGGTCTCGGCCAGCATGGGGGTGGGAAATGGGTGAGGGAAGAGAGAGAGTGAGGTGGAGAAAGTGGAAAAGTCAAAGTCCACCATTTTCTATCATTTTCCTTTCTTTTCTTTTCTTTTCTTGGTGATTGGAGAGAGAGAGAGAGAGGGAGGGCTGTCATGGTGGGGCCGGTCATATGGGAAGAGGGAGAGAGGGTGAGGTGTGGGTGTGTGGGTTAGGGAAAAAGATAAATGTATTACCCCGATTCCCGTTAACACTAAATTCACCGGAAAAAGCCTTTTTCTTCGATATTTTCTAAACCGTTTTGGCAAACGATTTCATTTCAAAAACCACATGATAAAATTTTATTTAATGTTTTATGATGCACAAAATTTGTTTCAACTCATTCCAATTTGTAATTTTCCCTAATTAAATGTATTGGTAACGGCTTAAAATAATATTAAAATAATTAATTTCGGAAAAATTTTCAGAAAATTTGAAATTTCACCAGTGACTCAATAAACACCGAATACTAGAAATTACATAGCTAGAATATGTATATTTAATTTTATAATAAAGATATTTGCATTTTGACTTTTTTACAGAAATCCCCCTTATTTTACCGTTTTTTTCGAAATTTCACCGAAACGATTTTCAAAACGTTACAATATTCCCCCCTTAAAGAAATTCGGTCCCCGAATTTAAATTAAAACTCCCCCCATTTACTAAAACATCTAAGCAAAACCATCAAGTCGTCGGGGCTCCGAAATCGTAAATACATAAAACGAATCGTAGCGCAACGCATGCGCATGAAAAATGAGCATAAAACTCAAAATCAAATCTCCGTCAAGCATCCCGCAATCATCGAAGTCAAGGGGAAGACATCACTGTCATGATCCAAGCAAGACCGATATGCTATAAATCGGAACTATACATACAGATATCAGGAGGAAATGCATGCTAAATCCTTTAAGTTGCTGTGCAATGCACATAACACTGCACAGTGGCGGACGCCTATCATAAGAAAATAACTATATACATATATACCTTTGTTTGAAATATACGTTATACGTTACGCCGTTTTGGAAACAATTTAGAAGGGTCTCATTGTTTAAACATTTCGTGTCATATCAGACACGTAGGTAAATGCTGTGGCTATAGCTCGCTTTTTGGAAATCCCTTCAATAACTATCAATGCATGCAAAATATATTCAGGTACTGTCCTCTGACTAGTCCTGCTCAGTACGAAAACATATAGCAATATCATAAAAACGTATTGCTCTATAAGAAAAATCAATCCCAAAATACGCGCATGAATATTACGTGCGTCTGGTGCGCACGGAAATCAAAATCCAAATATTTGCCATACATATGCACAGAAACAACATCTAAGTGCATCGGGTGTGCACGAAACATCTGTCGTAGGCAACATGCGTACCTGACAGCAAAATCAGGTGCATCTAACATGCACGAAAAATCTCGATTTAGTGCATCTGGTGTGCATCAAAATCACACTTCAAAACATGCGCCCAACATGCGCGAAAATCCAAATCAGGTGCATCCATCGTGCACGAAATCATGAAATCCAATATCAAGTGCCGAATATACGCAAAATCCAATCAGGTGCACAAAGTGCACAAAACAATATCGAGTATCACAATCGAAATCGAAGTCCAGTGCATCCAAGTGCACAAAATGCGAATCACTGCACTACAAGCATATGTGAACTATACCGAGTGCAAGAACCAAATCGTGTGCGTATATATGCACAAAATCAACTCAACTGTATGAAACCCATAAAATCATAAACATGAGAAACCAAGGCACGAAAACGGTATCAAGTGCAACAACTGTGCAAAATCGTAAATACTCAGTAGGTGCAATCATGGTCCATGAAAACAAATATCATGAAACTCAATCATCAAAATCAATCATGCGAATAGATCGCCCAGAATACCCAAAATCAAGTATGGCGGAATAGTCCCGCTCAAGCACATCCTCCAAGAATCTCTGGCCAACTGTCGTGGCACTCATAGCATGTCTCGTCGACGATCCTGAACTCTGGCCTACCGGTGTGCATAACATGACCACTACTGGGTCCAAGTCTTCTCGTAATTTATTCCAGAAAGGTCCTATCGAGATCTCTCCCAAATCTCGTCTCTTCCGAACTGTCCGGAAGTCATCGTCCCTTACCAGATCTGTTCTCGTTTTGGAACGGCTCATACTCAACGCGACTCCTTCTGGAAGGTATACCCAGGTACAATGCCTCGGCATACGCATCGCATCCCTGATGTCGGCGGAGTAGAACGTCTTCAAATCCAGATCTTGTACGAACCTCTTACTCCACTTTTCTCTAATGTCGACTGCTTCGGACTCGTCTCATCGCGGCTGCATGGACTGAGCTCCAACGGCTATCCTCGTACCTGGAGTCTCCCAAGAAATGCATCTCACCACCTAGCATCCGAATTAAGTCGAGCCATCCGATCGAGTCGTCAAAACCTCATAATCCCCTAAGAGCTCAACATCTTGGGCACAGTTTAATAGTATCGAGTACATACCACAGCATCGGTGGTCCAGCCGTAGAAGGGCAAACCCAAGCCTCACTAATGGCGCCGTAGAATTGCCGCAAACCCGAAGGTTCAAAGGCTTTCACACGGTCATTAAGTCGAGTTAGGGTTTCATTCTTCTAGAGGGACCATAGAATTACCTGCATGTCTTTCCGACTACTTTAAACTTGGAATAATAGGTTTCTGACATTCGATCGTCTCTGTCGACTCCCAACGTCTCTAGCTGGAATCAATCTATCTGATGACCTCTCATCGGGTAGGCGAACAACCACATGTCCTAGTCATTCATCCTCGGGTAACTAGCGACCTTCTATCATCTTTTAGTACAACCTGTACTACAATAGCTCCAACATATGGGGCGATATCCCGTCGCTCGCAGCAACAACTGGCTCACTCGTCTGCACGCTGAACAGTGCCTCAATCATCATGAGTGAGCAATACACCAACGGTCATCAAAATCTGGCTAGCCTCTATCATTGGCTCAATCCTCCAGTGTCGATCAGCACATCCGAGTAACCTCATAAAGGCGATCCGCCAAACGCTCGTGGCGAGGAAACACAGTAAAAAAAACACATCTCCGCAATCGTGTGTCGCCGGGATTTTGCCCTGGTCAGTCCTCGTTCGTGACGAGCTCGTGCTGACCGCAACTCTAGCTGTAGCTCTCCCTGCCCGTAACCGTGGCAGCAAAACCATAACTGGTACTGATGAGGCTAGATCGGAATGAATATAATACTGAGCAAATAAATGTACAACCTAAGGCTTCTTAAGTGGAGTAGCGTATCGTAAATATGCCGCGGAACATACCTACGGTACGTCACTCTACTTTAGTCACCTATTCCATCAACCAAGGGTCATCCTACTCTACGAGGGTAAAACCTAACGCTCTGATACTAACTTGTCACGTCCCGAGAGTACGGAACAAGACCGGCACTTAAACTACGAACGTCTCGAGGCGTACGTAATCTAAGTAAACCGAGACCCTAGAAATCCAAACCAAGAAAAGTAGTAGAGTGAAGGAAAACTAATTTAAAACAAGTAGTTTTAATAGCATAAGTCGAATTATGCGGTTTTTAAAAACATCAAGTGTTTTCTGAAAATTTCGGCAGAGTCTCATTTGTAAATACTGCCCCCCAAACGGGATACAATATGAATAGTATACGAAATAAAAAAAAAGGCATCCCCAAGCGGGAGCTAGCTCTTCGTCAATCGACGGCCACAACCACACAAGCAATATAATATACAACGCCAAGGGCGAGGATCAAAACTCAAAAAGAAACTCAAAACAACAAGAAATCCACAAAAATACAATGCGCGACTCTAAGGTCGAAAGAGTAAACATCACTGGTCTCTATCTCAAATAAATACATGTTTGGTTGATGGAACTTCTAGATACAACAGAATAATGATATACAAGATATATAATGGGGGTACCATACAAGTAAACCCACCTACTAGCAAATCACCCGAAGGAAACTATGCCCGCAAGCCATAATGAAACCTGTACGGCAAACCTGCAAGAAACTGGGGCACAACGGGGGTGAGTTGCCAACTCGTGAATAGAAAAACATCTATGAAAAGAAATCGCATAAATAACGCAATCCTAGGTCAATGATCATAATATATCCTCAAATATAAGAATAACATGCAACCTATAACAAGGCTAGGGTAGATATCTAACCCGAGTGTAATCTCATATGCCCGTGTCAGTGCCTCAGGTAGCAATATATCATATGAATGAGGTATGAATGCATGAAAACAGAATACATATAAATGAAGAACTATTTTCATAATTTAGTGAGATTTCCTTTGTATTTTTAAAATGAGGTATCGTAATGAAATCAGCATAAAACAGTGCCTAGCATCGGCACAAAACGTAATCCCAATATCTCAATATCTCTGTATCACAGTCTATGTACCTCAATATCTCGAAATCTCAATATCACAGTCTCAATATCTAGGGCGCCGTCAGTCCAGACCGGCCCCTACCATCCATCTCAAGACCACGACGGTATCCTCCGGATATCCGACGCGTCGGGTAAAATCCCCGGTAGGTAGTGCTCCCCTGCTAGGCTCACATCGTCATCATCACGCGCTTCTTGCCCCGGGGTACCTTACCGGGTCCACCATGTACCCGAAACGGTTCATCCGTCTCCTCGAATCGGGTCTCGAAATCCATCAGCAAACTCATGGTGGACGACTCATACATCATGGGAAAAACCGAATTTTTTTTATTTAAAAAGAGAGAAATCAGTTTATATAAGTTTTTGCGGTTTTCCTCCAAATCCAGAAAATATCATGGAAATCCGAATCCAAAACCTCAATAACAAGTAAAATAGTGAATATATGCATGAGAATCCATGAATGCGGCATAACAATGAATAATAGTATGCATGAAGTAGCAGGTAATAACTACAATGTCTAAACTATTAGCTGACAGGCTATGTCAAGCAATAATATTTTCTAAGGTGTACGTGACATGGCAATTACCGATGAAGATGTGTGTGAGCTGGCAAGTAAGTGTACGTGGTACATACGCATCATCGGTAATGGTGCTGGTGTCCTAACAGCATGATATCAATAATGGAGTATGAAACATAATATAAGCATGCGATGCGAAGCGAACCACAATAATGAGCGGGAGCTGAATACTAGACGCAACTATAACTAATCTGCATTAATCTAATATAAGTCCTACAAATGGTGCCTTTTGAAATAACACGAATCATGGGGTTTTCAGAATAGGGGCTACGGTGTTTTTATGAAAAGATACGTCTTTTGAAATATCCGTAGGATCCCTTGGGCTGTCTTTTAAAATACCCACGATTCGTTAGTTTTTTGAAATAGGTAAGAATCGAATCTAATCTAACAACTAAACTAAACTAAAGGGCTAAGCTAACCAGCTGGACTACAGGTAAGGAAACCGCCTAACATCTGAGTCGATACATATACATACCTGTATATATATTAGTCGGTGATCCCGCCTCAATAATATCATATCCGATACCATATCTATAATCAGACATCCCAAGTCAAGAGTGCGGATCAATCATCAAAATATAGCTCGTACGTAAATCCGTCGTACGACATCCCCAAATCTGGGTACGGGTTAATATCATATTCATCACACTATTCATCTGGTATCCTCTTTATCCAAGATCATAGTCCAGGGTACTGACCTATGTCTAGTACAATACAAATATCATCAATATAGTCATGATCTGACTTCTGATCGACAGTCTCGTACAAACCGATATCACAACCACAAAACAAATCTCATCGACTCAGCTCAAACCCAAGTATCGTCCTCATATCCGTATATGAACACATAGTCCCATACCCATGTGAACACATAACTATAAAGAATCCCATGAGCACATATAAATAGGAATGTATGCAAGCATGTATGTGTGTATGTATGTGTGTATGTGTAGTGCAACACTGCCCTAGGGTTCGCAACACTAAAGTAATCCAACACACCAATATCCATCCTAACATCGTTATTAATCCCAAATAACATATAATAATTGTTGGTGTGTATACGCATCCGTATACACCACCACGGATTGCGGGGGTGCTATACGCCATCCACCCGACTTCTCCCGGTAGATATAAATCTACTCACCTGGTCCTCGCTCGCCGGTGCCGACGTCGTCATGCGCTTGCTTGCCGTCTCGAAGTCCACATGGGGGTACCTACATATCATAACGCACCGCATCGCATTAAAATCCGACTCATGACCAAAACGACACACGAATCCCACATAGGTCAAAACCTATGGTTTCTTCCATAAATCAACCCAAAAACCCTCGACATCGGCGTACAAACGCCAGACCATCGAGAAAAACCCAAATACACACATTTGCACATTCACGAACACTAATTTTAATATAAAATAGGTTAAAACTCACAAAAACCCCAAATTCACTTTAAAAGCCGTTTTTCCGAAAAACTAGCAAGCAAAATTTCCCGTTTTAGTTCAAAACTAGATGTTTTAAACAAAACTAGCGGCCACAATATCCACTAAATATCATAACTAATTCATACAAACCATTTCTATAATTTATTCTTATCAATTTGCATAAATTCCAAAATCCTAGTTTGCAAAAATATCAATTTTTAACACCTTTTAAAGAAAAATTCACAACTCAACCATTAAGCTTAGTTTTGCAAACCTAAGATATTAAACCACTCATTATAATGTTAATGATGTCATGAAAAAATAATTGAAATTTTATCTCACCAAAATATATATATTTTAAAAACCTAGTTTGCAATATATATAATTATTACAAATTTAAATTAACAAATTGCAAACTAGCAACTAGATTAGTTTTAGCATTCTATTAACATGTTAATCTCTATATTAAAATCATAATCAATTTATAAAAATCCTAACTAGATTTAAAATTTCACATTTTCAATAATTTCTAAAAACCTAGTTTAGATTAAAAAAAAACTTAATTTGGACATTTTACATCTAACAATTTACATATTATCAAAAAGATTAAGTTTTCATTTCCTTACGATGATAATCTACACTTTGCAACCATGATTACATGATAAGAACCCTAATTGAAAATCACAAACCCTTACTGGATTTTCAAATTATTCAATTAAACCCATAACATTAACTAATTATGTTTGATTTAAAGTATTTAACAATAATTAAACAATGGGTTAGAATTTATACCCAATCAATTTGAAGATCTCACAAGCACACATAGCCTCCTAAATTGCTCTCTTGCTCCCAAAATCCATGCTAGATAGGCAAATAAATAATGGGTAGGAGTTGGATTTCAGTTTTGAGTTTTTGTTGATTTTTCATGAATTTTTTTATGAATTTTTTTTTGAGAAGAGATGAGATGAGGAATGAGAGGGGAGGGCTGCTGAAAATGATCAGGTCTCGGCCAGCATGGGGGTGGGAAATGGGTGAGGGAAGAGAGAGAGTGAGGTGGAGAAAGTGGAAAAGTCAAAGTCCACCATTTTCTATCATTTTCCTTTCTTTTCTTTTCTTTTCTTTTCTTGGTGATTGGAGAGAGAGAGAGAGAGGGAGGGCTGTCATGGTGGGGCCGGCCACATGGGGAGAGGGAGAGAGGGTGAGGTGTGGGTGTGTGGGTTAGGGAAAAAGATAAATGTATTACCCCGATTCCCGTTAACACTAAATTCACCGGAAAAAGCATTTTTCTTCGATATTTTCTAAACCGTTTTGGCAAACGATTTCATTTCAAAAACCACATGATAAAATTTTATTTAATGTTTTATGATGCACAAAATTTGTTTCAACTCATTCCAATTTGTAATTTTCCCTAATTAAATGTATTAGTGACGGCTTAAAATAATATTAAAATAATTAATTTCGGAAAAAATTTCAGAAAATTTGAAATTTCACCAGTGACTCAATAAACACCAAATACTAGAAATTACATATCTAGAATATGTATATTTAATTTTATAATAAAAATATTTGCATTTTGACTTTTTTACAGAAACCCCCCTTATTTTACCGTTTTTTCGAAATTTCACTGAAACGATTTTCAAAACGTTACAATATCCTTATATTTTTTTATTTAAGAAAAGAAAATGGATTAATTCATGGTTGATATTTATCTACACTTGACCACACTTCACCTAATAATTAACCATGGATTAATTTTCATTTGGCTTCTTAACTCAATGATAAAATATCTAGATATTTGTTTACTATGGTTGGGTGGGAGTATGACTCTCATATATATTTTCATTTCTCATTTTCTTTTTAGATTTATCATAAATACAGCACAAACATTTCCATCTCCTTCTTCTTCCTTGCTCTTTTGACTTTTCTATAGAGTGAGGAACACAAAAAGAAAGGGTTTTTAAGTGAGCATACAAACCACATCACCATTCTACTTTAGTTTAGCCCACTAGATTAGAGTGTTTGCTTCATCTTCATCCTTGATCAAGTGAAGCTAGGAGCTTGAGAAAAGGAGCCCCGGGTAGATCGTCGTGGACAACGAAGGATTCTAGCGAACCGGTTAAACTCAAGTTGTGCCAAGGAGTCTAACAAGGATGTCTACAAAGGTTGTATTTTTCTCTTCTTTGTGTTAGACACTTGCTATTGTATGTGATACTTTGGTGTTACCCTAAACTTCTAGTTAGATTCATGGTTATTTTAATTTGCACCTCCCTAAAATTTTAAAGTTGCAAGTATGTGTCACGACCCACCCCCAATACAAAGAGTATTGTCTGCTCTGGCCGTAGCCGCACGGTTTTGTCCTTCGGGGCGAACTGGACCCGACCAGGGGCCGCTTCCCAGGAGGTCACCCATCCCAGGACTTCCCTGGCCCGAGCACGCTTAACTATGGAGTTCTCAAACTCCTGTAGTGCCAGTTCCCTTAAAAGGCGCCTCTGTATTGAAAAGCGGTATCATTCCATTTATAGCACAGATCTGTCCTCTTTCGGAATGTATTCCGAAGATTCCCCATTGTTTTACAGTGGGTCCCCATGCTGATATAGTATAAATGGGTATACCAGATAATACATGGGGTATTACAGTATGATGCTTCCAAACCCTAGGCATGGTGCTAAAGAAACCCTACAGTGGTATTAGAGCTAAGCTAGAAATTTTGCCACGATGTTATAACTATTACGAAAACGAAAAGAACTCCGAAAAATATGATATCTTGAAACCCTAAAATTCTCTCTGTTGATTTTTTATAAAGTCGTTTAAAAAATATTTTAGCAACTGCAGAAGCTTGCATGTGATGCAATGAGAACAAAGTGTAAAAACGAGGCAAATCCTTCGGTTTTGACCCAAGCAGAACCCCCATATGGCCGGCGAGCTCGGCCTCCTTTGCTCCCTTTTGCCTCATATTTCCATTGTGGTCTGGTCTGTAGATTTTGGGGTTTCAGGTATTGTTTGTTTAGGCCAAAATTTCATGTGATGCTAATTTTTCTTAGCGGCTTATTCGAAGTGTTTCGTAGTCGTATGTTTTAACATTGTATTGGTAACTTGGACAACGTTTAACCATTCGAACGAATATCACACACCACCTTATTACTCTCGATGAAATTTTCTAAGTGTTGGAATATTCAAAGTTAAAAATATTCGAATAGTTGTGCAAGTATTCCTATGGACCCTCTAGACGAACAAAACCCTAACTCTATTTTATGACCATGGAACCGCGGCTAAACCTTAGGGTTTGCCGTAGTCCTGTGGCGCCATAAGTGAGGCAAGGGTTGACCCTTCTACGGTTGGTCCATAGACACCGTGGCGCATTTTTTTGGGTATTTAACTTTGCTAAAGTGTTGAGCTCTCTCGGGGTAATTTGTGGGTGTTTGTTGATTCGATCGAAGGGTTTAATATCGTCTAGCTGTACATGATACTTATTTCTATGGCCGTAAGCATAGTATGTGGAGTATCGCCGGTTTTTTTGCTATATGTCAACGACAATTGGGGTATGCATACTTGCTTACGTTGATGACATGTGATGTTATGTGTTGCTGTGACATGATGTATAGGATCGTCGTGAATGAATGGCCGGGGGTTTTATGTGAGTTGAGAGTTTTCTTTTTCATTCATGTAAAATTCATTGTATGTAATATTCTTTTATTGAAGCACATCCGGGTTGAGGATGATGTTACCTATGATGTATATTATTTACTTTCCCGCATTAGGATAGACCCAAGGTTGGGAGCACAGGTGACCGGGTTCTAGAGTCAAGTGGGAGGCCATTTCGAGGAGTCGAGACCGGGTCTCCTAACTATAGAATTGGGAGGGTCGCTTTCCGCTCTCGTAGGGGTCTAGGGTGTGGGATTGGCTATTCATCGCGACCGTGGAACCCGTATTTTCTATCGGTAGCTAAATATAAAATACGGAATTCCTAGTATATCCTATATATTCATTTATGTGCTTCTACTGTTGATATTCTATGATGAGATCACTTTATATGATGAGACGAATGGTATTATTATATATATGATATATAATAAGCGTTGCTTATGTTTTACATCCGCGCTAGTCCCGCCCCGCTATGCCGTTAGTTAAGTAACCTATCGGTGCATAACGGGATACTGTGGTGAATGCGACTGGCATAAGCGCACGTTCTATTTTCATTTCTTTTCTATGATGGTTTAAGGACTTAAATGATGGGACTACATTAATACGATTAATGTAAAGGAAAATAAATCTAAAAGATGTTGTAGAATCGAATTGGAAACCCACTCGGCTTTTTACGAAAAAGCTACATTTCAAAATGCGGAGATTAAGCCACTCCTTTTGAAAACCATTTGATTCTACAACGATATCAAGTTCAAAGCGTTAAAGGTTTTCTTAAAAAACCATCCATAACCCTCCATCATTTTAGGAAGTAGAGTACTTAGTATTCGTTCTACGTTTGTTGACCTTAGTCAAGGTGTAGTGTACGGTAGCTAAGTGATGTCTTCCTACACACATATGATGCGATTAATTAGGACAAACATATGACTTTGTTGACCATAGCCAAGGGTAATGTGAATGGGTCTAATTAATCATGAAATGACGGGTAGAACTTGACTCGTGCTTGTGATTTGTTGACCATAGCCAAGGTAATGAGTACTAGGGGTAAAAACCATATCGGGAGTTTCAAGGGTTGAAATTTGCATTGAGATTGCATACCTTCCATATGATGGTTGGATCCCGATCCTACTGTGAGAAAGAGTTGCTCGCAGGAGAGTTTTGCACTTTACAATTTGCTAACTCATTAGGTGTCTAGAAAGGTGTTTACGGTGCTATGCCTCTGGGAAAACGAGGTTTATTTTAATTAGGTCTGTATGAAAGCACGGGGAACCTCCCTCAAATTACCGACACTGGCCTGGCTGAACGGTTAGCGAAGTTGTAGAATGTAATTAATCCTGGCTAGTTTTCTTTTTAAGGTTTGAAAGAAAATTTGATAAAAGCAGTGGGAGACATCAATTAGATAAGATAATAACCAATAAGATCTTTGCAAGAGCTTTCACTGAGTGTATTCTTTTCTCTCTCTTAATGGCAGATACCAATGACAGGAGTTAAGCTTCTACTAGAGAAAAATAAACTAAATGGGACCAATTATAAAGACTGGCTGAGGAACATAAACATTGCCCTAACTTATGATAAGATATCATATGTCCTCACAGCTCCAGCCCCACCTGTCCCAGGCCCTAAATCTTCAGTTGCGGATCGGGAGATCCGCAAAACATGGGATGCTGACTGTGCCACGGCCAAATTCCTCGCACATGCATCGATGGATAACACACATCAAAAGCAGCACGAGAAGATGGATGTTCAATCCATCTTTCTCTATACAAAAGAGTTGTATAGGGAGCAATCTCGTGTCCTACGATACGAAGTATCATGAAAGTTGTTTCAGATGCAGATGGCTCCTGGCACACCAGTAGGTGACCACGTTTTTAAGATGATAGCTCTTATTGAAGAGCTTGAGGATCTCGGATGGACAATGGAGAACGAGCAATATATTGATATTGTTCTACAGTCTCTCCTCCCTGCCTTTGCTCAATTTGTAGTAAACATCAACATGCACAACATGGAGAAGTCACTACCTGAACTTCTCAATATGTTGAGAAGTGCAGAGAGCATGCTCAAAGCTGTGAAGACTCCCGCTTTGATTGCTGGGCCATCTTCCTCCTCTCGCCCAAAGGCCAAGGCCAAGGGAAAGATGAAGAAGAAACCCACCAAACCTAGAGATGGAGTTAAAAAGGCTAAGAGGAAAGACAAGTCCAAGGCTGGGGAATCGGGGAAAGGGGAGTGTTATTACTGCCACAAAGCGGGACACTGGAAGTGCAACTGTGCTGAGTACCTAGATCTCAAGAAGACGAAGCATGGTGATGCTTCTGCTTCAGGTGTGTTTGTGACAGAAAACTATTTTTCTATAAACTCTACTTCCTGGGTATTAGATACCGGTTCAGGTTCTCACATCTGCAATTCTGTGCAGGGGATGAGAAATAGCAGAGTTTTGAAGACAGGTGATCATACTCTCCGGGTTGGAAATGGTTCCAATGTACATGCGGTTTTAGTAGGAGAGGATCACCTGGGGTTGCCATCAGGGTGTATATTGGTTTTGAACCTATATTATTATGTACCTAGTATGCTTTGTAATATAATATCCATTTCTTTGTTAGACAATGAAGGATATAATTTTGTATTGCATAATAATGTTATGAACATTAACCTGAATCAAATGTTTGTTGGGTTTGGTACACTTAATAACGGGATATACTTCCTACATCAACACACAATTTTCAGCATACAACACACTAATAAAAGAAAATTTTCAGAAATAAATGAAGCTTTTCTTTGGCACTGTAGACTTGGTCATATTAACGAAACAAGACTAAACAAGCTACATAAAGATGGATATTTGAATCCTTTCGAATATAAATCTTATGCGACTTGCCAGTCTTGTATCAAGGGTAAAATGACCAAAACTCCGTTTACAGGACACAGAGAAAGAGCTACTGAGCTCTTAGGCCTCATACATAGTGATGTATGTAGGCCAATGTCTACACAGGCTAGAGGCAGTTTTTCTTACTTCATAAATTTTACTGATGATTTCTCAAGATTCGGTCATGTGTTTTTATTAAAGCATAAGTCTGAAGCTTTCAAGAAATTCACCGAGTACAAACTTGAAGTAGAAAAACAAACCAGATTGAGCATCAAGATACTTCGATCGGATCGAGGTGGAGAGTATCTCAGTACAGAGTTTTCAGATTTTCTAAAAGAGAATGGGATTCTCTCTCAGCTCACTCCTCTTCACACACCACAACACAACGGTGTGTAAGAACGAAGGAATCGGACCCTATTAGATATGGTACGTTCTATGATGAGTGATGCTGAGTTACCTGTCTCATTTTGGGGGCATGCATTGGAGACTGCAGCATTTCTATTGAATAAGGTTCCAACCAAAATCCTGTCTACCACACCATATGAGATATGGTAAGGGAAGAGACCATCTCTTAAACGAGTTAAGATTTGGGGTTGTCCGGCCTATGTTAAAAAGCAGAATCCGGACAAACTCGAGACACGGTCAGTCATGTGTAAGTTTGTAGGATATCTAAAGAATTCATATGGATATCTATTCTACCACAAGGAAGAACAAAAGGTGTTTGTTTCTCAGCATGTCACATTTTTAGAAAAAGAATTTTTTACAAATGATACAGATGGCAATGTGGTAGACCTAGAAGAGGTTCTAGAAACACAAGTTACAAATGACGACTTGGTTGAGCCTGATGTTGCAATAGAGACTGATGAACCTCAGCCACTCCGTAGATCTAGTAGGACTTCTCGCCCACCGGAGAGGTACTACGGTTTCCTCATTGATGGTGATAGAGAAGATTGCATCATGGAGGATGATGATCCTACTAGTTTTCAGCAAGCTATCACTAGTGGTGACTTTGTGAAATGGCTGGATGCCATGAGATCCGAAATAGAGTCTATGTACACCAACAAAGTATGGACTTTGGATGTTGTACCCCCTGGGGTAAAACCTGTGGGGTGCAAATGGATCTTTAAAAGAAAGATTGGTGTAGATGGGCAGGTGGAGACCTATAAGGCAAGACTTGTGGCGAAAGGATTTCGTCAAAGACCAGGTCTGGACCATGACGAAACTTTTTCTCCCGTAGCCATGCTTAAATCCATTCGGATCCTACTTGATATTGCTGCTCACTACGACTATGAAATCTGGCAGATGGACGTTAAAAATCCATTTCTAAATGGTGATTTAGAAGAATGCGTTTATATAGATCAGCCAGAGGGCTTCGTTGACAGTGGGAGCAAAGGAAAAGCATGTAGATTGCTTAAATCCATTTATGGATTAAAGCAGGCATCTCAGAGTTGGAACATCTGTTTTGATGATGTTATCAAAGAGTTTGATTTCATTAAAAATCCAGACGAACCTTGTATTTATAAGAAGATTGTAGGGAGTACTGTCACATTCCTCGTATTGTACGTGGATGACATTCTTCTGATAGGAAACGATGTTCCTATGATACAATCGGTCAAATCATTCTTATCACAAAGGTTCTCTATGAAGGACCTTGGTGATGCCACGCACATATTGGGCATTCGGATCTATAGGGATAGATCCAAAAGGTTATTGGAATTGTCCCAAACCAGGTACATCAGCACCATCCTAAAGAGGTTTAGTATGGAAGACTACAAGCGGGGTGCCTTACCCGCTTTCCATGGAGTCACTCTCTCCAAGGACTTTTGCCCAAAGACTGATGAAGAGAGAGCTCGCATGAGCACTATTCCCTACGCTTCAGCCATAGGACCAATAATGTATGCGATGTTGTGTACACGCCCTGATGTAGCTTATGCACTAGGTGTGGTAAGCAGGTTGTTAGTGTATATGCCCTAGAGGCCATTACTGTATCATACTAGTATGTATATTACTTGATGGAAGCTTGGGATATTCACAGTTGTATAGACAATCTTGCTCGAAATAGTAGTATGCTACTTGGTTTGTCTCTGCTTTAATGTGTACATATGTTTCTTTTATTATATCACCTATACGCATTAGTGGAGCCCTTAGGATCTTTGCTTGATTACCGGCGTTGTGATGGCGATCACACTCGTGGGGGCTGGGTAATCCACAAGCGCATCCTTATGCATGTCCCTAGTCGTGGGATTATCGAGACAGGGCATCGATACTCCGGAGTAGACTAGCGTATGCGCTTCGCATCCCAGTACGGGAGGCGGTCTGTCCCACAGCCGTCAGTACGTCGTACTTGAGATAGTATGCGGGTGCTCATTAGGTTACGAGTATACTGGACAGGACTCGTCGGGGACTGTTTGTTGGTATTATACCTATCGTCAGTTAACAGTTCCCAGGTGACATGAGTACAGCTTAGTCCGCCGACTTGACACTGTCACTTCGCCTCAAGTATGTTCCTACTGTTCTTTGATTACTACCCTACCACGGCTCTACTGAGTCATGCAAACAGGTAGTAGTTGGGTGCAGTCCTGAAGCACTTGGAGGCAGTGACTGTTAGTTATATGTATGCCCTAGAGGCCATTACTATACATAGGATGTATATTGTAGTGGATGCTTAGACATATATAGGGAGGACTTTTTGCACAACATGATAGTATGCTATCTGGTTGATCTTTACCTTAACGTGTACACTGATTGTCTCTCTGTTACATGTTGGTAAAGCCCTTAGGATGTGTACTTGACTACCTGGACTATGATGCGAATCATACTAGTGGGGACATGGTAGTCTATAAGTACATCCTTCAAGGTCCTTAGTCGTGGGTGTATTGAGACGGGGCATCGATATACCAGAGTAGACTAGCGTATACCTTCTCGACCCATACAGATGGGCGATGGATGATCCCATATCCATTGGTGTTTGACATCAAAGATGATATACGGGTGCTCAGTGGAGACTGGGTACACTGGACGGACTCGCCGAGAACTCCCAGATGGTACTATACCTTACGTTAGACGGCAGTTCTCTGGTGACACTGGTACAGAGTTGTCTGTTGACCCGAGATCGTCATAGAGTCTTGTGTGATTCCCACTGTGCTTTGATTTCCACCTTACCACGTCCAAGAGGGCGTGCAAAACGGTGGTTTTTGGGCACAGTCCCGAATCACATGGAGGCAATGAGCGATAGGAGGGGATTCGTCTCTCCCGGTATAGGGAGTTGATGTTGCGCTGTGTTCGATTGGCTATAACCGGAAATCCTTGGCCAGGGTTGCTGAGATTTACTGGTAAGTGTTACCAGTAGTTTCTCGAACTGTTAGACCTCATATCGACACGACTTATCGAGCTATTGGGGTCTGACGTTTACCACCCCTAGGCGAGATATGCGACATATCAGACGACGAGACCGGACTGTACGGTAAGTATTACTGGTTGGATTCACAGGAGTGTGAGCGGGCTTGCTCGTCGATCTTCTGATCGCTCAATACCCGGGTGGCCGTTACGTTTAGCAGACCGCTTGCGGCTTGTGGGTGTTTGATATGATCATCACCTGCTTCCGGCGTATTGACGAGTCTTTAGAGTCCTACACAGAGGTTTCCTGGCTCAATCGAAACGAAATAGGAGCGCATATATGATATGTGCGGGACCGAGAATAATGCGTGTATGTGATACCGTATTTCATTCTCGTGATGAATGTGTCGAATGGTTGTATGCGATATAACCTAGTTATCGAATCAAGGATTGATTCGATAAGACGATACATTGAATATTAGTCGGTTATTGTTAGTTATATGTATGCCCTAGAGGCCATTACTGTACATTGGATGTATATTGTGGTGGATGCTGGGACATATATAGGTAGGACTTTCTTGCTCGACATGATAGTACGCTATCTGGTTGCTCTTTGTCTTAACGTGTATACTTTACGTCTCTCTGTTACATGTTGATAAAGCCCTTAGGATGTGTACTCGACTTCCAGGACTATGATGCAGATCATACTAGCGGGGCCTGGATAGTCCATGAGTACATCCTTGAAATGTTCCTAGTCGTGGGAATATCGAGACGGGGCATCGATATTCCAGAGTAGACTAGCGTATATCTTCTCGACCCATGCGATGGGCGATGGATGATCCCATATCCATTGGTGTTTGACATCGGAGATGGTATGCGGGTTCTCAGTGCAGACTGGGTACACTGAACGGACTCGCCGAGAACTCCCAGATGGTATTATACCTCACGTCAGATGGCAGTTCTCTGGTGACACTGGTACAGCTTAGTCTGTTGACCCGAGATCGTCATAGAGTCTTGTGTGTCTCCCACTGTGCTTTGATTTCCACCCTACCACGGCTCTACTGAGTCATGCAAACAGGTGGTTTTTGGGTACAGTCCCGATTCACATGGAGGCAATGAGCGATAGGAGGGGATTCGTCTCTCCCGGTATTGGGGGTTGATGTTGTGCTATGCTCGACTGGCCATAACAGGAAATCCCTGGCCAGGGTTGCAGTGATATACTGGTAAGAGTTATCAGTAGTTTCACGAATGTTATGGACCTCAAGTCGGCATGACTTATCGAGCTACTGGGGTCTGACGTTTACCACCCCTAGGCGAGATATGCGACATATCAGATGAACAGACCGGACTGTACGGTAAGTGTTACTGGTTGGATTCACAGGAGTGTGAGCGGGTTTGCTCGTCGATCTTCTGATCGCTCAATACCCGGGTGGCCGTTACGTTTAGCAGACCGCTTGCGGCTTGTGGGTGTTTGATATGATCATCATCTGCTGCCGGCGTATTGACGAGTCTTTAGAGTCCTACACAGAGGTTTCCTGGCTCAAGCGAAACGAAATAGGAGCGCATATGAGATATGTGCGGGACCGAGAATAATGCGTGTATGTGATACCGTATTCTATTCTCGCGATGAATGTATCGATTGGTTATATGCGATATAACCTAGTTATCGAATCAAGGATTGATTCGATAAGCCGATACATTGGATACTAGTCGGTTATATACGATATGACCGGATCGTTAAATCAAGTGTTGATTTAATGATTTAATGTATAATTATATATTTGATATATTACTTTGCATTAACTAGTATTGGTTCACTTTAAATGGATTTACTCACTTGGTTTGTGCACATTGCATATGTGATATATTTTGTGCACATGATTGTATCATGTTTGATGATACATGCAAGCTAGGGTTAGTGTAAAGAATTAGACCATAGTTAAGATTATGATTAGGGTTTTCTTTTTTCTTATTTATTTATTTATTTATTTTGGAAAAAGGTGAGAAAAGAATGGTTGCTATTTTTGTTTGCTAGTTGAAAATTCTTGAAGCTTTGAATTAATCCACCATTCTTGTCTCATCCTTAACCCTAACCATTCAAGTTAACCATGGTCCATTCTCTACAACTAACCAAGGGTTAGTAAATGATAAGTATTGATTTATTTATCATTTACATAATACTTATCATATTCTTTTTCTTCATCTTCTTCTTCTTCAACATGAGAAAAAAGCTTGCTACATCAATGGTGATTGATGAAAAAGTGTGGGAAATCCAAAACTAAAGTCTACCCAATTCCTATTTCTTCATCCTCTACCTCTTGCCAAGTATTATAGGGTGTTTCCTTCACAAATTTTCAAGGCTTGGTGAAGTTGGAGCTTGTTCTTGTGATGCCTCGACGTAGATCATCTTCGGCATCGAACCGACGATCAAGCCCGCCCATTCTTCGATGATGCCAATGCTAGAGTCAAGGGTTCGATTTGGACAGCGGAGGGAGATCATCGCGGAGCTTAGGAAGTGGTGGACCGGATCTACAAAGGTTGTAGCCCCTTTCCTTTAGCTATATTTCCGTTTACTTGCTTGCTTCGCCTATTTATCTAGTTAACGATCCGTATTAGGGTTTATAGGCACTTGTAAAATTTGATTTGTGCATGTTTGATCACTTGTGAGACTCCATTAGAGTGCCTAGGAACCCTACAGTGGTATCAGAGCCTAGCTAGAGCCTTAGACGAAGTCCCGACGGAATCAGAAGTCCGATCGACCCAAAACCCGACTTGAAAAATGCTCTCTGGACTTTTTTGAAAAACGTGGTTTTTTGTAGATTAAAAATATTCAGAAAAATCAGCAGGATAATCTAAGAGTTACTGTGAATTTCGATGGACTAATTCCATCAATGAGCCACGGATCCGCGGCACGAGCATGGCTCCTGCGGCGGTTCCGCGGCCATTTTGTCGTTTTATGTATTTAATTTTTCACAGTAATTCTCAGTTTTCTGTTCTGGTTTTCCTGGGAATTTTTAATATTTATTCAAGAGTTGAATTTTCTGGAGTTGTTTTGGGGATTCGGTGTTTCGATCGGAGTATCAGATTTTGTCTGTGTGGCTTTCCGGATAAATTTTAGAATATGTTAAAAAGTTCGACCGGATATAAATACCCAATTTTTTCCCTGCCGGGAAATTTCCAATTGTTGGATTTTTCCGTAGTTTAACGACGTTCTAAGTAGTGCAAGTAACGCGATGGACCCTCTAGAAGACAACAAACCTTAACTCGATTATGTGACCGTCTTGAACTGCCCTTTGAACCTTCGGGTTTGGGGCAGTACGGCGTGCCACATGTGAGGCGTTGGCTTGACCCTTCTACGGCTGGACCGTTGGTACTGAGGCACGAACTGAATGTTGTTAGACTTATTTCATGTGTTGAGCTGTATCAGGAAAACTTGGGTGTTCGATTGTTCGATCGAAAAGTTTAGCATTTTTTATTTATCCGGAATGTGATACAATAATTGGAATTCACAAATTGTTATGAGATAACGGAATGAATATTATAAACGTAGCAGTTTAGTCTCACTTGATCGGTTGCCACGGAGTTTTGATGCGATCAAAAGTCCGTCGCAATCACGTAGCGTACGCGGATACTCGCCGGGTAAACTTAATAGACAGCCTCACCCCATAGCCCCGACCAAGTGACTGTAGGAGAACCCCGTCGCCGAAAGCATCCGTTCGGGTGCTCCCGGTAGCGGTGTTCCGCCTTGGTGCACTTCGTCGACGGCGTCGGGGGTGCGGCCGCCTACTAAAGTTTGCGACGAGCATTCGATCAAAATGTCGGGAATCCTGTTGAATTGCCCGACTTGATATTGAAAAGTGTTTTCGATAATGAGACTAAAATGCGGGGTTTATAATTGTTAGGCATGCGATGTCTAAAGAATTCATTTGATTAGGCATGCGATGTCTAAAGAGATTGCGGATTCCAACAGTTGTAGTTTTACACTTTCTTTTCTGTGACCGTAAGTGTAATATGTGATATCGCCGGTTTCGTTGCTATATGTCAACGACAATTGGGATACGCATGTTTGCTTACGTTGATGACATGTGATGTTATGAGTTGCTGGATATGTTATATTGGATCGTCGTGTTTGAATAGCCGGGGGGTTTTATGTGAGATGAGTGTTTTTCATTTTCATTCATGTAAAAACTTGTATGTAATATTCTTTTATTGGGGCACTTCCAGGTTGCGGATGTTGTCACCATTTGTATATTATTTACTTTTCTGCACTAGGATAGACCCAAGGAGGGGAGCACAAGTAACCGGGTTCTGGGGTCCAGTGGGAGACCATCTCGAGGAGTCGAGTCCGGGTCTCCTAACCCTAGAATTGGTAGGGTTGCTTGCCGCTCTCATAGGGGTCTTGGGGTGTGGGATTGGCTATTCATCACGACCGTGGAATCCGTGTTTTATACTGGCTCGTATTGAAAACACGGACGTCCTAGTATATCCAATATTTCATATGTTTCTTCTGCTGTGATTTATCTGTGATGTGATCATGTGATGTTCTGTGACAGGTATTATATATAGTATATATGATATATTATATAGACGTTGCTTATGTTTTACACCCGCGCTAGCCCTGCCTCGCTCTGGCATTAGTTACCTAACCTAACGGTGCAGACGGGACATCGAGGCGAATGCGGATGGCATAAGCGTACGTTATATTTATCTGTGATGTTTAGGTGGAATTAAATGATGGGATATTCATTAATGAGATTAATGAAAGAAAATAAACCTAATTGATGTTGTGGAATCGAATTTCAAAATAAAAACAGGTAGCTACAGTTCTTGCTTTGCATCGCGGTGTTCATTATAGAACATCCTGCACCTTATTCGATGAGGAAAGGACCGAGATCCCTTCACCGGGAGTGACTCCTTTAGCAATAACTGGCAGATGCTACAACCCTCGGTTTGTCTTTGATCGCTTCTATAGTTTTCGCTTTGCATAGTGATATATATGATATATCCCGCACCTCATTCGACGAGGAAAGGGCCGACGATCCCTTCACCGGGAGTGACCCCTTTAGCAAAACTAGAAAAGCCTCGAAAACATTCCATTTAAAAACGATTTGATTCCGCAACGAGATCAAGTTCAAAGCGTTAAAGGTTTTCACAAAAACCATTCGCAACCCTCCGTTATTTTAGGAAGTAGAGTACTTAGTATTCGTGCTGTGTTTGTTGACCATAGTCAAGGCACAGTGTACGGTAGCTAAGTGATGTCTTCCTACACCGCATATGATGCGATTAGTTAGGACAGTCGCGTGACTTTGTTGACCTTAGTTAAGGGTCATGTGGGTGGGTCTAATTAATCACGAAATGACGGGTAGAACTTGACTAGTACTTATGATTTGTTGACCATAGTTAAGGTCATAGGTGCTAGGGGTAAAAATCTTTATCGGGAGTTTCAAGTGTTGAAATTTGCAATGAGATTGCATACCTTCTAAATGATAGTTGGATCCCGATACCCACTGCGAGTAATTGTTACTCCTGGGAGAGTTTTGCACTTTGCAATTAGCCGATCAAGTAGGTGTCTAGAAAGGTGTCAATGGGGTTACGCCTCTGGGAAAACGAGGTTTACTGTAATTAGGTCCGTGCGAAAGCACGTGGAACCTCCCTCAAAGTACCGACACTGGCCTGGCTGAAAGATTGGCGAACTTGTAGAGTGTAATTAATCCCGGCTAGTCTTTCCTTTTAAGGTTTGAAGGAAGATTTGATAAAAACAGTGGGAGCCATCCTGATTAGATAAAATATATAACCAATCTGATCTTGCAAGAGCGCACGCAGAGTGTTTTCTTCTCTCTCTCTCCTGGTAGCGACCATATCACGCCTTAATCAAGATAATAATATGGATGTATTGACCGAACCCGCTTGTTATACTGAGCTGGGGAACGTTGGTCCCGCTCTAACTTATAATTGTTATAAGACAGAGCAGGAAATAGGGGAATACCAGAATTCCTATGCCGCCCAAACGAAGAAAGTGCATATGATGCATCTCCTTCGGGTGTGTTCATTACAAAGAACTGTTTCTTAGTATCCTCTGCATCCTGGGTATATGATACCGGATCAGGATCCCAGATATGTAATCTGTTACATAGGGCTACAAAAAGGTAGAAAAACTGAGAACGGGTGATAAGTTTCATGAGGCAGAAAACGGGGCAAGTGTTGCAGCCAAGTCTGTTGGTCACTGTCACCCTGTATTACGAATACATTGATTCTGAACAACTGCTGTTAGATACCGAACCTGATATACAAAATCATATCAGTCTCTTTATTAGTAAAGAAAGGATATAATTTTGTATTGATGGATAATGTTTTGAACATTTCCTATATCAAAAGTTGATCGGTTCAGGCACGTTATCTAAAAGCATTGACGTTCTAAATCAAACTACAGTTCCTTGTATACTGAACACACACAAGAGGAAGAGTTCAGAAATGAACAAATTCTTCTTGAGGTATTGTAGACTAGGTCATATCAATGCGACCCGATTAGCTGAAGTTACATTTAGATGCATATTTAAATCAGTTTAAATTTACATCTTGTGAAACTTGCCAGTCATGTCATAAAGATATAATGACACCAGCTCTGTTTACTGGAAATTGAGAAAGAGTTAGTAAACTCTTGGGACTGATGCATGATGATGTATGTAAGGTCTCCTGTCTACACATGCCAGGACTGGTTCTTTATACTTCATTATATTCTCTGATAATCTCTCAAGATTCAGTCATATATTCCTGTTGAAATATAAGTCCGAACCTTTTGAGGTATTCACAGAATATAAGTAGGAAGTAGAGAACCAATATACGGGTATAAGTATTATGTCCTATGATGAGATCAGGGAGGAGAATACTTGTGCATGGAATCCTTGGACTATTCTAAAGGAAAATGAGATTCTCTCTCTCAGTATTACTCCTCTGAATACACCACAGCACAACGGTGTATCGGGGCGGAGCAATCACACAATATTAGATATCGTGTGCTCTATGATGAGTATTACTGAGTTACCTATTTCCTTTTGGGAGTTATGCGCTTTAGAAGCTGCATACCTATTGAATTAGGTTCGAATCAAATCAGTGCCTACCACTTCATATGTGATATGGAAAGGGAAGAGCCCATATCTTAAGTTAGTTAAGATTTGGGGTTGTCCGGCCTATGTCAAAAGCAAAATCCGGGCAAGATCGAGGCAAGATCAGTTCTGTAGAACTGGAAAGGTTCCAGCTATACAAAACTGCAGTTGATGATTTGACAGAACTATAAGATTCTATAGTTCCCGACGAACCTCAGCCTCTCCACCGATCTAGTAGGGTTCCTCACCCACCTGAGAGATACCTCGGTTTCTCGATGACAGTGGGAGCGAGGATTGCATCATGAGATGATGACCCAACCAGTTTCGAGCAGGCCATCGAGAGTAGGGACTCTGTAAGAATGGCTGGATGCTTAGTGATCTGAGATGGAATCCTTATACACCAACAAAGTATGGACTTTGGTTGCTATATCTGAAGGGTTAAATCCCCATCAGGAGCAAGTATATCTTGAGAAGATTACTTGGTGTAGATGGACAAGTTGAGACTTTCAAAGCTAGACTTGTTAAAGGTTTTCGTCATCGACCAGGCATGGATAATGATGAAACCTTTTCCAAGGACTATGCATAAGTCCATCCAGATCCTACTTGCCACGGCTACATACCATGACTACGATATCTGGTGGTTGGGTGCCATGACAACTTTTCTAAATAATGATTTAGAAGAGAACGTCTATAAGAACACAGCCAGAGGGCCTCGTAGACAGTGGGAGCAGCGGAAACGTGTGCAAGATGCTTTATAGGATAAAGCAGGCATCGCGGAGTTGGAACATCTGTTTTGATGGATTAGTCAAAGATGCTGACTTCATCAAAATGGTAGACGAACCTTGTATATACAAAAGGGTAGTAGAGAGTAAGGTGGTCATCTTCGTATTGTACGTAGACAACATACTCTTGATAGGAAAAGAGTTTCCTATACTACGATCGGTCAATCTCCTATTATCACTAGGATTCCCCAAATAGGATCAAAGTGATACCTCCTAAATCCTGAGTTTTCATCTATGAGATAGATGTAATTGGATGTTAGGATTCTCACTAGATGTAGTGAGATGGTATCAATCGATCCTGGGGGGAATCACTGGAAGAGTTCCAGGGTGATAAAGACGACTGAATGTCAGTCACGGGCATTGTCTTTACCCTCAGTAGAGGGACGGTATGTTGGAAGAGTTCCAAGCTAGATACCGTGGCAAACTAGACGATAAAGGCTGGTAACATCGCTATTAAAGATACTACCAAAGAGGAAGTTTGGGTGTATATTGGTTCATAAGATGAACTAGGTTCCTGCCATTGTATGACAATGGAAGTGTGGCTTTGGCCCTGGAACCCTGGTCCCATCAGTGACCCAGACAAATTCTGAGGAAGCATCACCTGATCATGGAGATAGTTGATCTCCGGGGTGATCGAGGTTAGGAGAGTAGACTCAGAGGACAACACGGCGGATCCACTCACGAAGGCCTTTTCCCAAAGAGAGACTTTTAGGGGATGGTTGAGTATGTGATACTGCAACCACTGCTACAGATGGCCCTAGTGCAAGTGGAAGATTGTTAGTTATATGTATGCCATAGAGGCCATTACTGTACATTGGATGTATATTGTGGTGGATGCTGGGACATATATAGGTAGGACTTTCTTGCTCGATATGATAGTACGCTATCTGGTTGCTCTTTGTCTTAACGTGTATACTTTCCGTCTCTCTGTTACATGTTAATAAAGCCCTTAGGATGTGTACTCGACTTCCAGGACTATGATGCAGATCATACTAGCGGGGCCTGGATAGTCCATGAGTACATCCTTGAAATGTTCCTAGTCGAGGGAATATCGAGACGGGGCATCGATATTCCAGAGTAGACTAGCGTATATCTTCTCGACCCATGCGATGGGCGATGGATGATCCCATATCCATTGGTGTTTGACATCGGAGATGGTATGCGGGTTCTCAGTGCAGACTGGGTACACTGAACGGACTCGCCGAGAACTCCCAGATGGTATTATACCTCACGTCAGATGGCAGTTCTCTGGTGACACTGGTACAGCTTAGTCTGTTGACCCGAGATCGTCATAGAGTCTTGTGTGTCTCCCACTGTGCTTTGATTTCCACCCTACCACGGCTCTACTGAGTCGTGCAAACAGGTGGTTTTTGGGTACAGTCCCGATTCACATGGAGGCAATGAGCGATAGGAGGGGATTCGCCTCTCCCGGTATTGGGGGTTGATGTTGTGCTATGCTCGACTGGCCATAACAGGAAATCCCTGGCCAGGGTTGCAGTGATATACTGGTAAGAGTTATCAGTAGTTTCACGAATGTTATGGACCTCAAGTCGGCATGACTTATCGAGCTACTGGGGTCTGACGTTTACCACCCCTAGGCGAGATATGCGACATATCAGACGAACAGACCGGACTGTACGGTAAGTGTTACTGGTTGGATTCACAGGAGTGTGAGTGGGCTTGCTCGTCGATCTTCTGATCGCTCAATACCCGGGTGGCCGTTACGTTTAGCAGACCGCTTGCGGCTTGTAGGTGTTTGATATGATCATCATCTGCTGCCGGCGTATTGACGAGTCTTTAGAGTCCTACACAGAGGTTTCCTGGCTCAAGCGAAACGAAATAGGAGCGCATACGAGATATGTGCGGGACCGAGAATAATACGTGTATGTGATACCGTATTCTATTCTCGCGATGAATGTATCGATTGGTTATATGCGATATAACCTAGTTATCGAATCAAGGATTGATTCGATAAGCCGATACATTGGATACTAGTCGGTTATATACGATATGACCGGATCGTTAAATCAAGTGTTGATTTAATGATTTAATGTATAATTATATATTTGATATATTACTTTGCATTAACTAGTATTGGTTCACTTTAAATGGATTTACTCACTTGGTTTGTGCACATTGCATATGTGATATATTTTGTGCACATGATTGTATCATGTTTGATGATACATGCAAGCTAGGGTTAGTGTAAAGAATTAGACCATGGTTAAGATTATGATTAGGGTTTTCTTTTTTCTTATTTATTTATTTATTTATTTTGGAAAAAGGTGAGAAAAGAATGGTTGCTATTTTTGTTTGCTAGTTGAAGATTCTTGAAGCTTTGAATTAATCCACCATTCTTGTCTCATCTTTAACCCTAACCATTCAAGTTAACCATGGTCCATTCTCTACAACTAACCAAGAGTTAGTAAATGATAAGTATTGATTTATTTATCATTTACATAATACTTATCATATTCTTTTTCTTCATCTTCTTCTTCTTCAACATGAGAGAAAAGATTGCTACATCAATGGTGATTGATGAAAAAGTGTGGGAAATCCAAAACTAAAGTCTACCCAATTCCTATTTCTTCATCCTCTACCTCTTGCCAAGTAGTATAGGGTGTTTCCTTCACAAGTTTTCAAGGCTTGGTGAAGTTGGAGCTTGTTCTTGTGATGCCTCGACGTAGATCATCTTCGGCATCGAACCGACGATCAAGCCCGCCCATTCTTCGATGATGCCAATGCTAGAGTCAAGGGTTCGATTTGGACAGCGGAGGGAGATCATCGCGGAGCTTAGGAAGTGGTGGACCGGATCTACAAAGGTTGTAGCCCCTTTCCTTTAGCTATATTTCCGTTTACTTGCTTGCTTCGCCTATTTATCTAGTTAACGATCCGTATTAGGGTTTATAGGCACTTGTAAAATTTGATTTGTGCATGTTTGATCACTTGTGAGACTCCATTAGAGTGCCTAGGAACCCTACAGTTATATGCGATATGACCGGATCGTTAAATCAAGTATTGATTTAATGCATAATTATATATTTGATATATTACTTTGCATTAACTAGTATTGGTTCACTTTAAATGGATTTTCTCACTTGAAGTTCACAAGTTGTATATGTGATATACTTTTGTGCACTTGTTTGTATCATGTTTGATGATACATGCTAACTTGAGTTTGTGTGTATGATTAAACCATGGTTATATGAATGGTTAGGGTTTTGTTTACTTATTCATTTATTTATTTTATTTATTTATTTTGGAAAAGATAAATAGAAATGGCGGCTTTCTTTGTTTCTTTCATGAAGCTTCATGAAGTGTTGAAAGCTTGACCATTTTTGTTTGCTTCCCTTAACCTAACCATTCACCTAACCCTAGTTTAGTCTCTACACTTGACCATGGTTGGTATATGATAAGTATTCTTTTTATTTTCTATTTGGAAAATACATATCATATTATCTTCTTCTTCTTCTCCTTCTTCAACATGAAGAAATCCTTGCCTCCATCAATGGCAACTTGAGAAAAAGAGTGAGAAATCCAATTCTAAAGTGAACCCACTTCCTATTTCTTCATCCTCTACCACTTTCCAGGTAGTATAGGGCGTTTTCTTCACAAGTTTCATGGCTTGATGAAGTTGGAGCTTGATCTCGTGTTGCCTCGACGTAGATCATCTTCGGCATCGAAGTCGACGACCTAGCCCTCCCATTTCTCCGATGAAGCCGATGCTAGAGTCCGGGATCCGATATGGACAGCGGAGGGACGTCATCACAAAGCCTAGGAGGTGGAGGACCGGATCTACAAAGGTTGTAGTCACTTCCCTTTTAGCAGTAAAGTTGTTTACTACTTCTAGTTTCGCCTAAATTCTAGTTAACGATCCGTATTAGGGTTTGTAGGCACAAGAAAAATTTGAATTTGGCATGGTTGATGCCTTGTGAGACCTCTAGTGTGTGCCTAGGAACCCTACATTGGTATCAGAGCCTAGCTAGAGCCTTAGGCGAAGTGTTGACGACGTTTGAAATCCGAACGAACATCGGAACCCTAATCCAAAATGCTCTCTGGACATTTTTTAAAAACTGGGTTTTTTCCAGATTAAAAATATGCAGAAAAATCAGCAGGAGTTTGTAAGAGTTAGTGTGAAATTCGATAGCCTAATTCCATCAAACCGCTGCGGTTCCGCGGCACGAGCATGGCTCGTGCGGCTGTTCCGCGGCCGTACGGTCTCCTTGTTTCATGAAGTTTACACAGTAATTCCTATTTTCCAGTTCTGGTTTTCCTGGGAATTTTTAATCTGAACTCAAGAGTTGAGTTTTCTGGGTTGTATTGGGAGTTCGTAAATTCGATCGGATTATCAGACTTTGTCTATGTGGCTTTCCGGATATTTTAGAATATGTTAAAAAGTTCGACCGGATATAAATACCCACCTTTTCCCCTGCCGGGAAATTTCCAAGTGTTGGATCTTTCCGTAGTTTAATGACGTTCTAAGTAGTGCAAGTAACGCGATGGACCCTCTAGAAGACAACAAACCTTAACTCGCTTATGTGACCGTCTTGAACTGCTCTTTGAACCTTAGGGTTTGGGGTAGTACGGCGTGCCACATGTGAGGCATTGGCTTGACCCTTCTACGGCTGGACCGTTGGTACTGAGGCATGAAGTGAATGTTTTTAAACTTGTTTCATGTGTTGAGCTGTTTCGGGAAAACTTGGGTGTTCGATTGTTCGATCGGAAAGTTTAACATATTCTAATTATCTGGAATGTGATACAATAATTGGAATTCTCAAGTAGTTATGAGATAACTGAATGAATGTTATAAATATAGCAGTTTAGTCTCACTTGATCGGTTGCCACGGAATTTTGATGTGATCAAAAGTCCGTCGCAATCACGTAGCGTACGCGGATACTCGCCGGGTAAACTTAATAGACAGCCTCGCCCCATAGCCCCGACCAAGTGACTGTAGGAGAACCCCGTAGCCGAAAGCATCCGTTCGGGTGCTCGCGGCAGCGGTGTTCCGCCTTGGTGCACTTCGTCGATGGCGTCGGGGGTGCGGCCGCCTACTAAAGTTTGCGACGAGCATTCGATCAGGATGTCGGGAATCTTGTTGAATTGCCCGACTTGATATTGAAAAGTGTTTTCGATAATGAGACTAAAATGCGGAGTTTATAATTGTTAGGCATGCGATGTCTAAGGAATTCATTTGATTAGGCATGTGATGTCTATGCAGGTTGCGGATTCCAACTGTTGTAGTTTTACAATTTCTTTTCTGTGACCGTAAGTGTAATATGTGATATCGCCGGTTTCGTTGCTATATGTCAACGATAATTGGGATGCGCATATTTACCTACGTTGATGACATGTGATGTTATGTGTTGCTGGATATGTTATATTGGATCGTCGTGTTTGAATAGCCGGGGTTTTTTTATGTGAGATGAGTGTTTTTCATTTTCATTCATGTAAAAACTTGTATGTAATATTCTTTTATTGGGGCACTTCCAGGTTGCGGAAGATGTCACCTTTTGTATATTATTTACTTTTCCGCACTAGGATAGACCCAAGGAGGAAGGCACAAGTAACCGGGTTCTGGAGTCCAGTGGGAGACCAACTCGAGGAGTCGAGTCCGGGTCTCCTAACTCTAGAATTGGTAGGGTTGCTTGCCGCTCTCGTAGGGATCTAGGGGTGTGGGTTTGGCTATTCATCACGACCGTGGAATCCGTGTTTTATACTGGCTCGTATTGAAAACACGGACGTCCTAGTATATCCAATATTTCATATGATTCTTCTGCTGCGATATATGTGATGTGATCATGTGATATGTTCTGTGATGGATACTTTATATAGTATATATGATATATTATATAGACGTTACTTATGTTTTACATCCGCGCTAGCCCTGCCCCGCTCTGCCATTAGTCACCTAACCTAACGGTGCACGAGGGGACATCGAGGCGAATGCGGATGGCATAAGTGTACGTCGTATTTATCTGTGATGTTTAGGTGGACTTAAATGATGGGACTTCATTAATATGATTAATGAAAGTAAAAGAAACCTAAAGATGTTGTAGAATCGAATTTCAAAATAAAAAAGGTAGCTACAGTTCTTGCTTTGCACAGAGGTATATGTGATATATCCTGCACCTTATTTGATGAGGAAAGGACCGAGATCCCTTCACCGGGAGTGACTCCTTTAGCAATAACTGGCAAATGCTACACCCCTCGGTTTGTCTTTTGATAGCTTCTATAGTTTCTGCTTTGCACAGTGATATATATGATATATCCCGCACCTCATTCGACGAGGAAAGGGCCGACGATCCCTTCACCGGGAGTGACCCCTTTAGCAAAACTAGAAAAGCCTCAAAAACACTCCATTTCAAAATCATTTGATTCTACAACGATATCAAGTTCATTACACAATAGGTTTTCACAAAAACCTGTCGTAGCCCTCCGTCATTTCAGATAAGTCCTAATTAGTATTCGTACTACGTTTGTTGACCTCCGTCAAGGCGTAGTGTGCGGTAGCTAACTATTATTTATCTGCTTATGCATATGATGCAGATTGGATTAGGGTAGTCGTGCGGCCTTGTTGACCTCCGTCAAGGGTCGTGCGTGTGGGTTTAATTCGATCAAGAAATGATGGGTTGAACTTGACTAGTAGCCTATGGTTTGTTGACTTCCGTCAAGGTCATAGGGTGCTAGGGGCAAAATTATCGGGAATTTCAAGTGTTGAAATTTGCAATGAGATTGCATACCTTCTATCAGATAGTTGGATCTCGATACCTGCTGCGAGTAAGAGTTACTCCTGGGAGAGTTTTACACATTACAATTAGCCGATCAAGTAGGTGTCTAGAAAGGTGTCAACGGGGTTACGCCTCTGGGAAAACAAGGTTTACATTAATTAGGTTCGTGCGAAAGCACGGGGGACCTCCCTCAAAGTACCGACACTGGCCTGGCTGAAAGATTGGCGAACTTGTAGCGTGTAATTAATCCCGGCTAGTCTTTCCTTTTAGGGTTTGAAGGAAGATTTGATAAAAACAGTGGGAGCCATCCTGATTAGATAAAATAATAACCAATCTATTCTTGCAAGAGCGCACGCTGAGTGTTTTCTTTTCTCTCTCCAGGTAGCGACCATATCACGCCTTAATCAAGATAATAATACGGATATTTGACCGAACCCGCTTGTTATACTGAGCTGGGGAACGTTGGTCCCGCTCCAACTTGTAATTGTTATAAGACAGAGCAGGAAATTGGGGAATACCAGATTTCCCGTGCCGCTCAAACGAAGAAAGTGCCTATGATGCATCATCTTCGGGTGTGTTCATTATATAGAACTGTTTCTCAGTGTCCTTTACGTCCTGGGTATATGATACCGGATCAGGATCCCGCATATGTAATATGTTACATGGGCTACTGATAGGTAAAGAACTGAGAACGGGTGATAAGTTTCATGAGGCAGAAAACGGGGCAAGTGTTGCAGCCAAGTCTGTTGGTCACTGTCACCCTGTATTTCAAATACATTGATTCTGAACGAATGTTATTAGATACCGAACCTGATATACAAAATCATATCAGTCTCTTTATTAGTAAAGAAATAATAAAATTTTGTATTGTTGGATAATGTTTTGAACATTTCCTATATCAAAAGTTGATCGGTTCAGGCACGTTATCTAAAAGCATTGATGTTCTAAATCAAACTACAGTTCTTAGTATACGGAACACACAAAAGAGGAAGAGTTCAGAAATGAACGAATCCTTCTTGAGGCATTGTGGACTAGGTCATATCAATGCGACCCGACTAGCTGAAGTTACATGAAGATGCATATTTAAATCAGTTTGAATTTACATCTTGTGAAACTTGCTAGTCATGTCACAAAGATATAATGACACCAGCTCCGTTTACTGAAAACAGAGAAAGAGTTAGTAAACTCTTGGGATTGATACATGTTGATGTATGTAAAGTCCCCCGTCTACACATGCCAGGACCGGTTCTTTGTACTTCGTTACATTTTCTGATAATCTCTCAAGATTCAGTCATATGTTCCTGTTGAAACACAAGTTCGAACCTTTTGAGATATTCACAGAATGTAAGTTAGAAGTAGAGAACCAATACGGGTATAAGTATTATGTCCTTTGATGAGATCAAGGAGGAGAATACTTGTGCATAGAATTCCCGGACTTTTCTAAAGGAGAATGAGATTCTCTCTCAGCATTACTCCTCCGTATACACCATAGCACGATGGTATATCGGGGCAGAGCAATAGCACCCTATATGATATGGTGTGATCTATGATGAGTACTACTGAGTTTCCTATTTCCTTTTGGGGGTTATGCACTTGAGAAACTGCATACCTATTGAATAGGGTTCCAATCAAATCAGTTGCCTACCACTTCATATGTGATATGGAAAGGGAAGAGCCCATATCTTAAGTTAGTTAAGATTTGGGGTTGTCCGGCCTATGTCTAAAAGCAAAATCCGGACAAGCTCGAGGCAAGGTATGTTATGTAGGACTGGAAATGTTCCAGCCATACAAACTGCAGCTGATGATTTGATAGAACCAAAGGATTCAGTAGATTCCAACGAACCTCAGCCTCTCCGCCGATCTAGTAGGGTCCTCAGCCACCTGAGAGATACTTCAGTTTCTCTATGACAGTGGGAGCGAGGATGGCATCATGAGATGATGACCCAACTAGTTTTGAGCAGGCCATCGAGAGTAGGGACTCTGTAAGAATGGCTGGATGCTTAGCGATTTGAGATGGAATCCATGTACACCAACAAAGTATGGACTTTGGTTGCTATATCTGAAGGGTTAAATCCCCATCAGGAGCAAGTATATCTTGAGAAGATTACTTGGTGTAGATGGAAAAGTTGAGACTTTCAAAGCTAGACATGTTAAAGGTTTTCATCATCAACCAGGCGTGGATAATGATGAATCCTTTTTCAGTGGCTATGCTTAAGTCCATCAAGATCCTACTTGCCACGGCTACATACCATGACTACGATATCTGGCGGTTGGGTGTCATGACTGCTTTTCTAAATGATGTTTTAGAAAAGGGCGTCTATAAGTACACAGCCAGAGGGCTTCGTAGACAGTGGGAGCAGCGGAAACGTGTACAAGATGCTTTATAGGATAAAGCAGGCATCGCGGAGTTGGAATGTCTGTTTTGATGAAGTAGTCAAAGAGTTTGACATCATCAAAATGGTAGATGAACCTTGTATAAACAAAAAGGTAGTAGGGAGTATTGTGACGATCCTCGTAGAGTACGTGGATGACATACTCTTGGTAGGGAAGAAGTTTCCTATGCTACGCTCGATCAATCTCCGCTTATCACAATGATTCTCCACATAGGATCAAAGTGATACCTCCTAAATCCTGGATTTTTGATCCATGAGATAGATCTAATTGGATGTTAGGAGACTCACTAGTTGTAGTGAGATGGTATCAGTTGATCCTGGGGAAAATCACTGGAAAGGTTCCAGGGTGATAAGGACGACTGAATATCAGTCACAGGCATTGTCTTTACCCTCTATGGAAGGACGGTATGTTGGAAGAGTTCCAAGCTAGATACCGTGACATACTAGACGATTAAAGGCAAGATACATCGTTACTTAAGATGCTACCAAAGAGGCAGTCTGGATGTATATTTGTTCATGAGATGAACTTAGCTCTTCCCATTGTGTGACAAAGGAGTTGTGGCTTATGCCAAGGAACGTCCGTCCCATCAGTGATCCAGACATATTCTAAGACAGTATCACCTGATCGTGGAGATGGTTGATCTCCAGGCGATCGAGGTCAGGAGAGTAGACTCAGAGGACAACACGACGGATCCACTCACAAAGGCTTTTTCCCAGAGAGAGACTTTTATGGGATGGTTGAGTATGAGATACTGCAACCACTGCTACAGATGGCCCTAGTGCAAGTGGGAGATTGTTAGTTATATGTATGCCCTAGAGGCCATTACTATACATAGGATGTATATTGTAGTGGATGCTTGGACATATATAGGGAGGACTTTCTTGCTCGACATGATAGTATGCTATCTGGTTGATCTTTACCTTAACGTGTACACTGATTGTCTCTCTGTTACATGTTGGTAAAGCCCTTAGGATGTGTACTTGACTACCTAGACTATGATGCGGATCATACTAGTGGGGACATGGTAGTCCATAAGTACATCCTTCAAGGTCCCTAGTCGTGGGTGTATCGAGACACGGCATCGATATACCAGAGTAGACTAGCGTATACCTTCTCAACCCATACAGATGGGTGATTGATGATCCCATATCCATTGGTGTTTGACATCAGAGATGATATACGGGTGCTCGGTGGAGACTGGGTACACTGGACGGACTCGCCGAGAACTCCCAGATGGTACTATACCTTACGTCAGATGGCAGTTCTGTGGTGACACTAGTACAGAGTAGTCTGTTGACCCGAGATCGTCATAGAGTCTTGTGTGATTCCCACTGTGCTTTGATTTCCACCTTACCACGTCTAAGAGGGCGTGCAAAACGGTGGTTTTTGGGTATAGTCCCGAATCACATGGAGGCAATGAGCGATAGGAGGGGATTCGTCTCTCCCGGTATAGGGAGTTGATGTTGCGCTGTGTTCGATTGGCTATAACCGGAAATCCCTGGCCAGGGTTGCTGAGATTTACTGGTAAGTGTTACCAGTATTTTCTCGAACTGTTAGACCTCATATCGACACGACTTATCGAGCTATTGGGGTCTGACGTTTACCACCCCTAAGCGAGATATGCGACATATCAGACGACGAGACCGGACTGTACGGTAAGTGTTACTGGTTGGATTCACAGGAGTGTGAGCGGGCTTGCTCACCGATCTTCTGATCGCTCAATACCCGGGTGGCCGTTACGTTTAGCAGACCGCTTGCGGCTTGTGGGTGTTTGATATGATCATCACCTGCTGCCGGCGTATTGACGAGTCTTTAGAGTCCTACAGAGAGGTTTCCTGGCTCAAGCGAAACGAAATATGAGCGCATATGAGATATGTGCGGGACCGAGAATAATGCGTGTATGTGATACCGTATTTCATTCTCGCGATGAATGTGTCGAATGGTTGTATGCGATATAACCTAGTTATCGAATGAAGGATTGATTCGATAAGCCGATACATTGGATATTAGTCGGTTATATGCGATATGACCGGATCGTTAAATCAAGTATTGATTTAATGATTTAATGCATAATTATATATTTGATATATTACTTTGCATTAACTAGTATTGGTTCACTTTAAATGGATTTTCTCACTTGAAGTTCGCAAGTTGTATATGTGATATACTTTTGTGCACTTGTTTGTATCATGTTTGATGATACTTGCTAACTTGAGTTTGTGTGTATGATTAAACCATGGTTATATGAATGGTTAGGGTTTTGTTTACTTATTCATTTGTTTATTTTGTTTATTTATTTTGGAAAAGATAAATAGAAATGGTGTCTTTCTTTGTTTCTTTCATGAAGCTTGATGAAGTGTTGAAAGCTTGACCATTTTTGTTTGCTTCCCTTAACCTAACCATTCACCTAACCCTAGTTTAGTCTCTACACTTGACCATGGTTGGTATATGATAAGTATTCTTTTTATTTTCTATTTGGAAAATACATATCATATTATCTTCTTCTTCTTCTCCTTCTTCAACATGAAGAAAACCTTGCCTCCATCAATGGCAACTTGAGAAAAAGAGTGAGAAATCCAATTCTAAAGTGAACCCACTTCCTATTTCTTCATCCTCTACCACTTGCCAAGTAGTATAGGGTGTTTTCTTCACAAGTTTCATGGCATGGTGAAGTTGGAGCTTGATCTAGTGTTGCCTCGATGTAGATCATCTTCGGCATCGAAGTCGACGACCTAGCCCGCCCATTTCTCCGATGAAGCCGATGCTAGATTCCGGGATCCGATATGGACAGCGGAGGGATGTCATCACGATTCCTAGGAGGTGGAGGACCGGATCTACAAAGGTTGTAGTCACTTCCCTTTTAGCAGTAAAGTTGTTTACTACTTCTAGTTTCGCCTAAATTCTAGTTAACGATCCGTATTAGGGTTTGTAGGCACAAGAAAAATTTGAATTTGGCATGGTTGATGCATTGTGAGACCTCTAGTGTGTGCCTAGGAACCCTACAGTGACGGTTAGACAGGATTCGTCTCTCCCGGTATTGGGGGTTGACATCGCGTTATGTCTAGGAGAGCCATTACACATGTAGTCCCTGGCCAGGGCAAGCGAGATATACTGGTAGGTTTCCAGTGTTATCTAAGGGTGTTCTGGGCTACACTTCGACACGACTTGTACCGCTATTAGGGGACTGACGTTCGCCACCCCCCTACGCCCGCCATGCGATGTATCAGACGAACAGACCGGACTGTACGGAGATTGTCACATATAGTCTCAGTAGGAGTTCGGATGGGTTTACCTCATCGGCCTTCTTATCGACATTTACCTGGGGACCGTTACGTACAGCTAGTGCCGCTTGCGGTCTGTGGTTAAACCCACTGCCAGCGTAGTGTCGAGTCTTTAGAGTCCCACACAGAGAGTTTCCCTGCACTGGGCGAAACGTGTAGATGCCATATAGTTTTACGGCAGGGCTGCGATCAACTACGTGCACTTATGTGCGTATGCTGTTCGGGCAGGCAATACTGGTGGGCTTTAGTTTAAGCCGGATCCTAGTATTGCACGGATGGATTTGTTTTGTCTTCTGTGCATTCGCATTCTACGGAATGCGGGTGCGGGTGTGTATGCACAGTTTTGAGGAGCGATGAAGGAGGAGGTGCCTCATTAGGGTTTTGGCAGTTGGTTCGGCCAAAACCGTTATGTGGCAGGCCATTAGGGTTTTGACAGTTGATTCGGTCAAAACCATTTTGAGGTGGACTCATTAGGTTTTTGGCAATTCGTTCGGTCAAAACCATTATGAGCCGGAGACATTATTTACTAATTCTTTTAGTGATAATTATGTGATGGCTAATTGCTTTGACCATTTGACCACCTTGACCACTCTTGACTTTGTTGACCCGTTGACCAAAGTTGACCATTGACCTTCATGAGAGGTCTACACTCTTCTTTGGCTTTCTTTTTCATTTTGGATTATGAAAATGGTCATTGGATTATGAAAATAGTCAAATCAATGTAGCATCAACTTTATCATGATAGGATTTGTAATGATGGTGTTTAGTATTATTTTGCAACCATGGTTCATTTTCTTTGGTTAACTTTTTCATTTCTCTTTTCTCATTCTCTCTCTTAGAAGTGAGAAGAAAGAAAGAGCCCCATGGTTGCTTGACCTCCTTCATCTTCCTCCTCTTCATAAATTCTTTTGATCTCATGTGTTGAGAGAAAAAGAATCCACATAGACAAATACCTCCATCTTTCTCTTCTACACAACCTAGGGTATCAAGGCTAGCGATCTTGTTGTCCTAGTTGCCTCGGCTCGAGGTGGAGCTCGGTGTACAACTCTCGGGTGGATCGTCTTCGACTCAAGAAGGCCGCGGAGGTGACCAAAGTCCGGATCAACCCTCGGAGCATGGATCGACGAGCGGGACAGCGGAATGAAGACCCGAAGGACCGGTATCGTGAGGTATAATTTCTACGGCATAGTAGTTAACACCTCTTGTAGCTTGCTAATTTCTAGTTTAGTAAAGATCCGGCTTTTACGGTCCATGTTACCATGTCAAGAAAAAATTTTGTTTTACCGTTTCCGCAACCCCGAAAGTATCGGGAGAGGTAACGTGGACCTAACAGTGGTATCAGAGCCCTGCTAAACATAAACTAGCAAGTTAGCAAAGTGTTTAGAATATCGATCGGAAAAAAGTCGCAAAATACGCCCGAGAAAACCCAAGTTTCTGTCAATTTTTTATACTGTTCAAAAAATAATTTAACATACATGAAAAATCGTCTCAGGGTTTTTATAAAACACACAGCAAAAATGAGCTGCTGACTCGGCCAACTCACCGCGGAACCGCGGCCAAACCATGGGTTTGGCCGTGGATCCGCGGCCAAGTTGACTCGGCCGCAGCTCCGTTTTGTTGTAGTGTTCTATTTGGTCTGTTTTGGGATTTTTAGTACATGTTGTTTCTGCCCAGATTTTCCAGAGAGCAAATTGTTTTTTTCGGGTGGTTACAAATCCGTATTTTTGATCGATATTTCGTAGACTTTAGCTAATGGATATTTTCTGTGATGTGATATATGTATTGATCGTCTACTAATCGCTATACGTCGATTAGTGGGGGTTATACATATTTGTGATCTGTAATGCTGATGGTTTGTGTATATGAACTCGTTGGATTGTCGCGGATGAATAGCCGGGGTGGATGTGAGATGAGAGTTTCTTTTTCTTTCATTCATTGTAAAATTTGTAAATTGATGTAATGTTATTTGTATGGCCGCACAACCGGGTCGGGGTTGTAGCCGTCATTGTATAATTTCTTTTTACTATTTTTGCTCCTAGGATAGACCCAAGGTGGGATGCACAAACTACCGGGTATCTCGAAGTGCCGAGTGGCCTACTCACGTCGTTGAGGGAGGTTTCTTCGCTTCGGATACTTGGCGGGTAGTTTGCCGCACCCGTAGGGGTCTAGGGTGGGGTTTTGGCTATTCATCGCGACCGTGTAATCCGCTTTTCGTTGCAGGCTCGAACGAATCGCAGGTTCCTAGTATATCCAAAGTGTTCATCTGTGATCTGGATTGGCTATCATTTCTATAAATCTATATATGATATCTATTTAGGTGTTGCTTATGTTTTGCATCCGCGCTAGTCCAGCCCCCGCTCTGTCGTTAGTTAAGTAACCTAACGGGTGATGACGGGGCCCCGTGGCGAATGCGGATGGCATAAGCGTACGCCATATTTTGGTTGTTTTCTACAATGGTAGGATTAATTGATGGGACGCATTAAATTAATGCAAGAAAACAAACCTAAAAAGAACGTTGTTGGAACAATTTTTCAAAAAGCTGTTATTGCAAGGACGTTCACTTTTTGTTTTGCATAGAGGTATTCGGTTATGAATGCCCAGCACCTCAGTCGACGAGGAAAGGGCCGAGATCCCTTCATCGGGAGTGACCCCTTGGACAAAACGTTTGCGTCAGGGTAATAACTTCACTATAGTCGATTATTCTTGCTTTGCATCGAGGTATTCAGTTTGGAATATCCTGCACCTCATTCGACGAGGAAAGAGCCGAGATCCCTTCACGGGGAGTGACCTCTTTAGCAAGAGTTTTTCGCCACTATATTTTCAAAAAAGGCTATCATGTTCCTTCAACTACATCAAGTTCATTACGTTAACGGGTTTTTCGCCAAAAACCCAGCCGTAGCCTTCCGTCGTTTCAGATAATTAATACTTAGTATTCGTGCTGCGTTTGTTGATTATTCGTCAAGGCACAGTGAACGGTAGCTAAGTAATAATTCTCTGTTGCACTGATAGATGCGATTGGTTAGGACGGTCGCATGATTTTGTTGATTATTCGTCAAGGATCATGCGGGTGGGTCTAATGCAATCCTGGATAACGACGGGTTGAACTTGACTAGGACTTTTTGATTTGTTGATCATTCGTCAAGATCACTTGGGTCCTAGGGGCAAAAATCCACATCGGGAGTTTCTAAAGAAACTAAAACTTGCAGATTCAGCATACCTTCTGGAGTATGGTGACTAGAGTGGATTCCATCTAGGTCATCACACAATGATTGTTGGATCCCGATCCCACTGATGAGTTGGATTACTCTCGGGAGATTTTTTCACTTAACAATCAATGCTATAAACCAAGTAGGTGTCTAGAACGGTGTTAGCGTGGCTATGCCTCGAGGGAAAAGAGGTTATTTAATTAAGGAACTTCGCGAAAGCGTTGGAAAACCTCCCTCGAAGTACCAACACCAGCCTGGCTGAAAGGTTAAGCAAGTATTGTGACGTGCGATTAATCCTGACTAGTTCTTCTTTTAGGGTTTGAAGAGAAATTTGAGGAAACAGTGGGAGCCATCCTGGTTAGATAAATTAATAAACCAATCTATTCTTGCAAGAGCACACGCTGAGTGTTTCTTTTCTCTCTCTCCAGGTAGCAACCATTTCACGCCCTAATCAAGATAATAAAATGTATCGTTTGACCGATCCGAATTCTTATTCAGGGCTGGGGAACGTTGGTTCGGTTCTAACTTGTGACAATAGTCATAAGTATGAGCAAGGGAAAGAGAATTGTATGGATTCCAAGGATACCCAGTTGAAGAAGAAGCATGGTTTTGCATCTACTTCAGGTGTTCTTGTAATTGAGAACTGCTTTACGGTCAGCCCTACCTCCTGGGTACTTGATACCGGATCAGGATCTCATATCTGTAATTTATTGCAGGGACTGAGAAAAAATAGGAAAGTTGTACCTTGTGATATGTCGCTCAGAGTAGCGAACGGAGCACAAGTTAATGCTGCAGCCGTTGGTGAATATCACCTTGTGTTGCCAAATGGCAATACTATGATTTTGAACGATTGCTACTATGTACCTTCCATGGTTTGCAACATCATATCAGTTTCTTTACTCGATAAAGATGGATATAACTTTGTTCTTGATAGAAATATCATGAAAATCTACCTTCATAAGGTAATGGTTGCAGAAGGTACACTGTGTAATGGTATCTACGTTCTAAATCAGAATACAGTTCTCAATATACAAAACACACGCAAGAGGAAGAATTCAGATACGAATGAATCCTACTTGTGGCATTGTAGACTTGGGCATATCGGAGAGAAAAGACTAAGTAAGTTGCATAAAGATGGACTCTTGAATGCGTTCGAGTTTTCATCTTATGAAACTTGTTAGTCTTGTCTCAAAGGGAAGATGACCAAATCTCCGTTCACCGGACATGGAGAAAGGGCAGCAGAGCTCTTGGGACTCATACACAGTGATGCATGTGGTCCGATGTCTATACATGCAAGGGATGGGTTCTCGTACTTCATCACATTCACTGACGATCTCTCTAGATTCGGATATGTGTATCTTATGAAACACAAATCTGAAGCTTTTGAGAAATTCAAGGAATTCAGAAACGAAGTAGAGAACCAGACTGGTAAAAGTATCAAGATCCTCCGGTCAGATAGAGGAGGGGAGTTCTTAAGCATGGAATTCCTAGATTACTTAAAAGAGAATGGTATTCTCTCTCAGCTTACTCCTCCTTATACACCACAGCACAACGGTGTATCGGAGCGGAGGAATCGTACCCTACTGGATATGGTTCTCTCCATAATGAGTAATGCCGAGTTGCCTCTTTCATTTTGGGGACATGCGCTTCAGACAGCGGCATACCTTTTGAATCAAGTTCCGTCCAAATCTGTGCCTAAAACTCCATATGAAATATGGAGCAGTAAGAAGCCATGTCTTAAATTTATTAAGATATGGGGTTGTCCGGCCTATGTGAAAGCACGGAAACCGGACAAGCTAGAGGCACGGTCAGTTCTATGTAAATTTGTGGGATATCCTAAAGACTCACTAGGATATCTGTTCTACCACACTGAGGATCAGAAGGTGTTTGTGTCTCGTCACGCTACCTTTTTGGAAAGGGGGTTTCTTGCAAAAGAATCTAGTGAGAGTTCGGTAGAACTGGAAGAAATTCAGCGACCACAAAATATAACTGAAAATTTGGAGGAACCACTGGATTCAATAACCCCAAACGAACCACAGCCACTCCGCAGATCTGGTAGGATTTCTCATCCGCTCGAGAGATACTTCGGTTTTCTCTTAAACGGGGATCGAGAGGATTGCATCTTGGAAGAAAATGACCTTACCAGTTTCAGGCAGGCCATTATCAGTAGGGACTCTGATAAGTGGCTGGAAGCAATGCAATCCGAAATGGAGTCCATGTACACCAATAAAGTGTGGACCTTGGATATTGCTCCACCTGGGGTAAAACCCGTTGGATGCAAATGGATTTACAAAAGGAAACTTGGTGTAGATGGGCAGGTGGAAACCTATAAGGCTAGACTCGTTGCAAAAGGTTTTCGTCAAAGACCTGGTTTGGACTATGGTGAAACTTTTTCTCCAGTGGCTATGCTGGAATCCATTCGGATCCTACTTGCCATTGCTGCCTTCCATGACTATGAAATGGAAGATGGACGTTAAAACGGCTTTTCTAAACGGCTGTTTGGAAGAGTGCGTTAACATGGATCAGCCAGAAAGTTTCGTAGACAGTGGGAGCAGTGGAAAGGTGTGCAAGTTGCTTAAATCCATCTATGGATTAAAGCAGGCATCGCGGAGCTGGAACATCTTTTTGATGAGGCAATCAAGGAATTTGATTTCATCAAGAACGAAGATGAACCTTGTGTCTATAAGAAGATTGTAGGACTAACTGTCGTGTTCCTAGTCTTGTACGTGGACGACATTCTTTTAATAGGAAATGACATTCCTATGCTACAATCGGTCAAGCTATTTTTGTCACAACGGTTCTCCATGAAAGACCTGGGTGATGCCTCGTACATTCTGGGGATCAAGATCTATAGAGATAGATCCAAGAGACTATTGGGACTTTCGCAGTCCAGGTACATAGAGACCGTACTAAAGAGATTTAGTATGGAGGATTCCAAGCGCGGTAACATACCCGCATTGCACGGAATTACCCTCTCCAAGAAGATGTCTCCTATGACTGACGAGGAGAGGGTTCGCATGAGCACTATACCCTACGCTTCGGCGGTAGGATCTATAATGTATGCGATGCTATGTACAAGACCAGATGTAGCTTACGTGCTGAGCGTGGTGAGCCGGTATCAGTCAGACCCAGGTGAGGACCACTGGACGGCAGTGAAGAACATTCTCAAGTACCTGAGAAGGACTAAGGAGATGTTCCTGGTTTACGGTAATGGAGACCTCATGGTCGAGTCCTTTACCGATTCAAGCTTCCAGAGTGACAAAGATGACAGCAAGTCTGTCTCGGGTTTTGTGTTTACCCTCAACGGAGGGGCGGTATGTTGGAGGAGTTCCAAACAGGATACCGTTGCAGACTCGACGATGGAGGCTGAATATATTGCTGCAAGTGATGCCGCAAAAGAGGCGGTCTGGATGAAGAAGTTCATTAGTGAGCTTCAGGTGAATCCGTCCATTGTTGACCCAATACCTTTGTATTGCGATAACAATGGGGCTATAGCTTTAGCGAAGGAACCAAGGTCCCAACAGAAATCCAGGCACATCTTAAGGCGGTATCACCTGATCAGGGAGATCATTGAACGCCAGGAGATCGAGGTGCGGAGAGTGGACCCGAAAGACAACAAGGCGGACCCATTCACGAAGGCCTTGCCCCAGACTCAGTTCGAGCGGCTGATCGAGATGATAGGTCTTCGATACGCCAGTACATGGCCTTAGTGCAAGTGGGAGATTGTTAGTGTATATGCCCTAGAGGCCATTACTGTATCATACTAGTATGTATATTACATGATGGAAGCTTGGGATATTCACAGTTGTATAGACAATCTTGCTCGAAATAGTAGTATGCTACTTGGTTTGTCTCTGCTTTAATGTGTACATGTGTTTCTTTTATTATATCACCTATACGCATTAGTGGAGCCCTTAGGATCTTTGCTTGATTACCGGCGTTGTGATGGCGATCACACTCGTGGGGGCTGGGTAATCCACAAGCACATCCTTATGCACGTCACTAGTCGTGGGATTATCGAGACAGGGCATCGATACTCCAGAGTAGACTAGCGTATGCGCTTCTCATCCCTGTGCGGGAGGCGGTCTGTCCCACAGCCGTCAGTACGTCGTACTTGAGATAGTATGTGGGTGCTCGTTAGGTTACGAGTACACTGGACAGGACTCGTCGGGGACTGTTGGTTGGTGTTATACCTATCGTCAGTTAACAGTTCCCTGGTGACATGAGTACAGCTTAGTCCGCTGACTTGGCACTGTCACTTCGCCTCAAGTGTGTTCCCACTGTTCTTTGACTACTACCCTACCACGGCTCTACTGAGTCGTGCAAACAGGTAGTAGTTGGGTGCAGTCCCGAAGCACTTGGAGGCAGTGACGGTTATACAGGATTCGTCTATCCCTGTATTGGGGGTTGACATCGTGCTGTGTCTAGGAGAGCCATTACACATGTAGTCCCTGGTCAGGGCAAGCGAGATATACCGGTAGGTTTCCAGTGTTATCTCAGGGTGTTCTGGGCTACACTCCGACATGACTTGTACCGCTATTAGGGGACTGACGTTAGCCACCGCCCTAGGCCCGCCATGCGATGTATCAGACGAACAGACCGGACTGTACGGAGATTGTCACATACAGGCTCAGTAGGAGTTCGGATGGGTTTACCTCATCGGCCTTCTTATCGACATCTACCTGGGGACCGTTACGTACAGCTAGTGCTGCTTGCGGTCTGTGGTTAAACCCACTACCAGCGTAGTGTCGAGTCTTTAGAGTCCCACACAGAGAGTTTCCCTGCACTGAGCGAAACGTGTAGAGGCCGTATGGTTTTACGGCAGGGCTGCGATCACCTACATGCACTTGTATGCGTATGTTGTTCGGGCAGGCAATACTGGTGGGCTTTGGTTTAAGCCGGATCCTCGTATTGCACGGATAGATTTGTTTTGTCTTCTGTGCATTCGCATTCTACGGAATGTGGGTGCGGGTGTGTATGCACAGCTTTGAGGAGCGATGAAGGAGGAGGTGCCTCATTAGGGTTTTGGCAGTTGGTTCGGCCAAAACCGTTATGCGGCAGACTCATTAGGGTTTTGACAGTTGATTCGGTCAAAACCATTTTGAGGTGGACTAATTAGGGTTTTGGCAATTCGTTCGGTCAAAACCATTATGAGCCGGAGACATTATTTACTAATCCTTTTAGTGATAATTATGTGATGGCTAATTGCTTTGACCATTTGACCACTCTTGACTTTGTTGACCCGTTGACCAAAGTTGGCCATTGACCTTCATGAGAGGTTTACACTCTTCTTTGGTTTTCTTTTTCATTTTGGATTATGAAAATGGTCATTGGATTATGAAAATGGTCGAATCAATGTAGCATCAACTTTATCATGATTGGATTTGTAATGATGGTGTTTAGTATTATTTTGCAACCATGGTTCATTTTCTTTGGTTAACTTTTTCATTTCTCTTTTCTCATTCTCTCTCTTAGAAGTGAGAAAAAAGAAAAAGCTCCATGGTTGCTTGACCTCCTTCATCTTCCTCCTCTTCATAAATTCTTTTGATCTCATGTGTTGAGGGGAAAAGAATCCACATAGACAAATACCTCTATCTTTCTCTTCTACACAACCTAGGGTATCAAGACTAGCGATCTTGTTGTCCTAGTTGCCTCGGCTCGAGGTGGAGCTCGGTGTATAACTCTCGGGTGGATCGTCTTCGACTCAAGAAGGCCGCGGAGGTGACCAAAGTCCGGATCAACCCTCAGAGCATGGATCGACGAGCGGGACAGCGGAATGAAGACCCGAAGGACCGATATCGTGAGGTATAATTTCTACGGCATAGTAGTTAACACCTCTTGTAGTTTGCTAGTTTCTAGTTTAGCAAAGATCCGGCTTTTACGGTCCATGTTACCATGTCAAGAAATTTTTTTGTTTTACCGTTTCCGCAACCCCGAAAGTACCAGGAGAGGTAACGTGGACCTAACACAGGTATCAGTCCAACCCAGGGGAGAATCACTGGACAGCTGTAAAGAATATTCTTAAGTACTTACGAAGGACTAAAGAATTGTTCTTGGTGTATGGTAATGGAGATCTCCAAATTAAGGCTTTTACCGATTCGCGCTTCCAGAGTGATAAGGACGACGACAAATCTATCTCTGGGTTTGTATTTACCCTCAATGGAGGGGCGATGTGTTGGAAGAGTTCCAAACAAGATACCGTTGTAGACTCTATGATGGAAGCTGAGTACATTGCTACAAATGATGCCGCCAAGGAAGCCGTCTGGATGAGGAAGTTCGTCTCGGAGTTAGGAGTAGTTCCAACCATTATTGATCCAATACCTTTGTATTGTGACAATAATGGGGCTATGGTATTAGCTAAGGAGCCCAGGTCCCATCAGCAATCCAGACACATCCTGAGGCGATTTCATCTGATCCGGGAGATAGTTGATCGCCGCGAGATCGAAATTCGGAGAGTAGATACAAAGAATAATATCGCGGATCCACTCACCAAGGCCCTCCTCCCTGTTTCCCCCAATCAGAGCAAAGCTCTATTTTAAAATTCAAAATTTAAAAATTTAAGCAACCCTTCAGATTCAGCACTAGGCACGCTGTGCGCCACGTGTCAAACACAGATGCGCTAGCGCCAGGTGTGCTGCGCCCTAGGCAGCGCACCCCCAATCAGAGCAAAGCTCTGTTTTAAAATTCAAAATTTAAAAATTGAAGCAACGCTTCAGATTCAGCGCTAAGCACGCTGCGCGCCACGTGTCAAACACAGATGCGCTAGCGCCAGGTACGCTTCGCCCTAGGCAGCGCACCCCCAATCAGAGCAAAGCTCTATTTTAAAATTCAAAAATTGAAGCAATGCTTCATATCCAGCGCTAGGCGTGCTGCGCTCTACGTGTCAAACACGGGTGCGCTAGCGCAGGCTGCGCTGCGCGCCACGTGCCAAACGTAGGTACGCTAGCGCAAAATGCACTGCGGTCTGAGCAGCGCACCACGTACAAAACACGGGTGCACCAGCGCTGGAATTATAAAATTCCCCACCGTTAGATCAAAAGATCTAATAATAATGATAAATCATTAATTAATCAGAATTAAAATTCTGTTATGGAAAGATCTTTCCAATCTTGTTAAAAACAAGAAGATTGCCTTCTGTAAAACAGAAACCCTAGGATCAAAGATCCAACGGCGGGGAAACATCCCCAAATCAATCAGAGAAAGATCTCTTTAACTGATTTAACAAATCAATTTTCTCTATATAAAGGCCCCAAGACTTCAAGTCTGATATAGAGAAACCCCCCTACAAACTTTGAGAAGACTCAAAAGAAAGAGAGCAAGCTCTTGAAAGAAGATCATTTCTTCAAGGTAAAAAGAATGATTCTTGAACAAAGAGATGAAATCATCTCATTAAAACAGAAGAATTATCTTCTTAAAAGATCATAGATCTACAAAAGACCAAGGTATTTTATAAAAAGAGATCAAAAGATCTCATCATAAAAAACAAAAGAAGTATTTACTTCATTCACAGATCATTGATCTACAAATGCAAAGCCCTTTCAAAAATAAGAACTGTTGTTCTTGAATCTTAAGGCAAAGCCTCCTTTAAAAAGAACATAAATTTGTTCACAGATCATAAATTTGATCAAATGCGCTTTGCGCTATTGATAAGTGCCTTGCACTCTTGAACTACGCTTCTGCGCTCCTTGGACTGGCGCTCAGCGCCAAAACGTGCTACGTGTCAACCACGTATGCAACTTGCGCACTGTGCTTCTGAAACAGCGAACTGTGCTCATGGGCTGGCGCTCAGCGCCAAGCGCACCACGTGTCACTTACTTGTGCGCCACTAAACTAGCGAACGCGCTCATAAATTGAAAGCGCAATGCGCTCATAAACTGGCGCAATGCGCCCATCATCTGGTGCTTAGCACCAAGCGCGACACGTGCCCTTTTCGTGTGCGCTACTTGGCAGAAGCGTAATGCGCTCTTTAATTGGCGCAAAGTGCCTGGCGCACCACATGGCGCGCTGTCAGAACACATATTGTTCTGATGAATGCTATGCATTCAATACAAGACAAAAAAAATGTCAGGATTTAATGCTCTGCATTATTAAAAAGGCCAAGCCCAAATAAAGGCTCAACAACCCAGAACAATAAAATATTAGACATTTTAAAATTATTGGACTTAGCCCAATATTGGCCATAAGTCCTCAACTTATATTGAACTGAGCACATCTGCTCACGAATATTTAACAGATCTCAGTCCCAAACTGGACTACAGATCCTTCAACCAACTCATACCGGTTCAAGGGTACATCTCTTTACTCCTCTGATATCTGTCATTGTAATCCTTCAACGTCTTCAGAGAGGTGACGGGTCCCGACAACCATACATTTCACAGACTACGATGTCCTTAAACTCATAGACTACGATGTCTTTAAACTACGGACTGTGGGGTCCTTAAACTCATAGACTACGATGTCCTTAAACTTCATAGACTATGATGTCTTTAAACTACGGACTGCGGGGTCCTTAAACTTATGGACTACGATGTCCTTAAACTCATAGACTATGATGCCTTTAAACTACGGACTGTGGGGTCCTTAACTTCACGGACTACGATGTCCTTAAACTCATAGGCTATGATGTCTTTAAACTACGGACTGTGGGGTCCTTAAACTCATGGACTATGATGTCCTTAACCTTGGACTGTAATGTCCTTAAACTAATCGACCTCAATGTCCCTAAACTAAACAATAGAGTTCAATTGCTCTTTTGTTGGATCTAAACGATCCCGTTAAGTTGATCTTAGTCTAAAAATTAGACTAACGTGTCCTTAACATACGTTTAAGTTGATCTTAGTCTCAAATGAGGCTAACGTATCCTTAAACCCAACCCCCAAACCCAAATCTAAGAATATATGGATTTGGACTAATCCATGCCCTACGGGCGACAACATAAATTAGTCTCCGCATACAATCCATGGGGAACCAAAAACAAAACAAACACCCACGACACGAAGTGACCATCTGGAGAAGGAGAAAGTTGTTACCGCGATGTAGTAGCGTAATTAACTGCAGGGGCTTGCGCCTGCAGGGAAGAGCGTCCCCACAATCAAAACCCCCTCAAACGAGGGGGAATCTGACGAGGTCTGCTACATCGGCCGCATCCGTTTAAACCTTCGATACACGGTGCCATAAATCAACTTAGCATATTCGGAGCGGTGGACGGATATCACCAATTAGCATCTGCCCCGAAATTCAGGCAAGACGTTCGCCGCGTCTTCACGCGTCTTTCGGCGGGGAACAGATTCTGGCATGTCTGGTAGGACCTTTTCCTCTTTCCACTCCACACTTCATGTGTCGTGTTCGCGAACGAATCACGGTTTGATATGGTTACCCTTGGGTTCGAGGTACTAAGATTTGGTTTCTTGCTTGGCGCAGAAAACGAAACATCAATGGCGTCTACTTGCGTGAAGTGTTCCAGCTGCAAATGCAACTCACGTTCTGCCTCATCTGGAGGTATAGCTTACGGGTCGCAAGCGGCCTCCCTGTTCACGATGCCGGTGGAACAGGTCATTCAGGCCACCACTGGATTGTTTTTTGGGACCATGCTCCCGCCAATGAGCTTCAGCGCTCCTATACCAACACAAGATGCTCCCAAGAAGTCGGTCTTTGATCGGCTTGCAACTACAGTGCCCCCCTCGATGGGTCGTCTAACTCCAGCGCCTCAGTCTTCGCCAGATTGGGCCAAAGCCCATGTGGGCCCATGATGAAGCTTGCAATTCCAGAAAAGGTTATTCTGAAAAGGATATCCATCTCTGCTCCCAAAGTCGTCAAGGCGGCTTCTCCTGCCAAAGGGTCAGTCTTCTCAAGACAGACTGTTCCGGCTCCCACTCTGGTTCCCGCGCCAGTCGAAGTCCTCAAAGATGCTTCCCCCGCCCAAAGGTCTGTCTTTGACAGATTGGACATTGCTTCTCAACGGACATCAGTCTTCAAGAGGCTGACGTCGGCAACAACCCTTCTCCAAAATAGGGGGCACGACGAATCCATCCCCATCGCTGAACCAATCCCAGCAGCTCGGCATGCTCGACGTCGCCACTAGCACCGAGTAAGGAAAGCTGAGGGAAACTCCCCCTCTGGGCTAACTCCACCAGCCCCAACGGTGGAAGTCAATGCTGCTGTTTTAACTGAGAACAGCTTTGAATTGCTGAACAAGGTGCGCAGGAACTCTCCTACCGCCGTACTGAAAAGATCTCCTCCACCTGTGGAGAATGCACCGAAGGTAAAGCCGGAACATCCCCCTCAGCGGCTGTCCTCCAAAGTTTACAAAGTCTGGCGATGGGTTCAGGACTCAGTAATTGATCAAGATTACCCTCGCCGACAGAAAAAGGTGAAGGTTCAACAGGAAGAGAATCGTCCTGTCAAGCCACAAAGGACGACAACTACCTGGATGCCCGCCGCAATGGCCCCCTCAACATCAACTGCTTAAAAGAGAAGGAGGCCAGAGAAAACCCCTGTGACTATGGCAGAACATAAAGACGCTGAGCCCAAACGCCCTAAGTCTGGGGGCATAATCGTGCATACTGTTTATATGGCTTCCGGAAAAGAGGAAAGCCGCGCTTCTACAGGTCACCGACCGCTCACCCGATCCGTGACAAAAGCCCAGGAGCAGCAACAGAAGCTTCAGGAAATGCTGACGCAAATGGCCGCACTCACCGGGCCAAATGAAAGCCCGGAGGCGTCATCAGAGCAGCGTCATGAACAAGAAACCGATACTGACTTCCTCCGCAGAGTCCTCGAAAAGAAGGATAGAGAAGCAGCAGAACAAGCGGCCAATACAAAACGAATGGCGTTTCTCTTCCAAGACATGGTCGGGATAATGTTACAAGCAGAACCTCCAGCTGAAGACCCTCTTATCATCACTGAAGACGACAGAGGGGAGACATCGAACCCTCCTCCGGCACTTTCAGTAGCCAAAGAGGAAACCATTTCCAAGGCCGTTCTGGATGACTATATTGCTCAGCAAATACGAGCTCACCAGGCGAATGAAGCAGCCGGCCAAGTCGTTAAAACTGGGCGTCCATATCCAGGCTGGTATGACCAAATAAAGTACCCACCGGGATATACAATCCCTAAATTTCATGTATACAAAGGGACGGGCAATCCCCACTAACATGTCGCTCAGTTCAGGGCTCTTTGCGGCAACACCGGGGGTGATGATAAACTTTTGCTCCGTCAGTTTGTTGGCAGCTTGTCGGAGACAGCGTTCGAATGGTACTCTGAACTTCCAAACGACTCCGTCAAGACTTTCGCAGAAATGGAGCTATTATTCACCCAGCGATTCGCGAGTGCTAGTGAACGCACCCCAATAACGACATTGATCAATACCAGGTGTTCCCCTCCGAAACGCGGAGACGCGAAAAACGTCTAGCCTGAATTTCGGGGCATATGCTAATTGGTTCTATCTGTCCACCTCTCCGAAGATGCCAAATTGATTTATGGCACCATGTATCGAAAGTTTAAACGGATGCGGACGATTAGCAGACTTCGTCAGATTCCCCCTCCTTTGAGGGGTTTTTAATTGTGGGGACACTCTTCCCTGCAGGCGTAAGCCCCTGCATTTAATTACGCTACCGCATCGCGGTACCAACTTTCTCCTTCTCCATATAGTCATTTCGTGTCGCGGGTGTTTGTTTTGTGTTTGGTTGCCCATGGATTGTATACGGAGACTAATTTCTCGCCCGTAGGGCGTGGACTAGTCTAAATCCGTATCTTTCTTATATTTGGGTTTAGGGGGTTGGGTTTAAGGATACGTTAGCCTCATTTGAGACTAAGATCAACATAAACGTTTGTTAAGGATATGTTAGTCTCATTTTAGACTAAGATCAACTTAACGGGATCGTTTAGATCCAACAAGAGAGCAATTGGGCTCTATTGTTTAGTTTAGTGACATTGCGGTCGATTAGTTTAAGGATATTACGGTCCATTGTTAGTTTAAGGACATCTCGGTCCATTGTTAGTTTAAAGACATCACGGTCGAGGTTAAGGACATCATAGTCCGTGAGTTTAAAGACCCCACAGTCAAATGTTAGTTTAAAGACATCACGGTCGAGGTTAAGGACATCATAGTCCATGAGTTTAAGGACCCCACAGTCCAATGTTAGTTTAAAGACATCACGGTCGAGGTTAAGGACATCATAGTCCATGAGTTTAAGGGCCCCACAGTCCAATGTTAGTTTAAAGACATCATGGTCGAGGTTAAGGACATCATAGTCCATGAGTTTAAGGACCTCACAGTCAAGGTTAAGGACATCATAGTCCATGAGTTTAAAGACCCCACAGTCCGTAGTTTAGAGACGTCACAGTCTGTGAAATGTTTGGTTGTCGGGAACCGTCACCTCTTTGAAGACGTTGAGGGATTACAACGACAAATATCAAAGGAGTGAAGAGATGTACCCTTGAACCAAGGTTTTCTGTAGTCCAATTTGGAGCTAAGATCAATTAATTAGATTATGAGCTCATTGGCTCAGTGAAATCTGAATTGAGGACTTATGGCCAATTTGGGCTAAGTCCAATTAGATTAGAAATATTGGCTCTTAGTTGGACCATCACACACTTGTCTGGGTTCAAACCCATATTATTTAGCAATGCTAAACCAGAGTTTGAAGGCTCTGATAACATTTTTGTCTTTGACTGACCATTAAACATTATAGCTCTGAGTTTTATTCAATTTTGAGATTTAGTTAAAGGAGAGGTTTTTTGCCTCTGGAAACTTAGCCAATTTGGCTAAAAATAGTGTTAAACACTATAGGACAACAGTGTTAAACACTGGAAATGAAATGCTCAGAGTAGTATTAATCACTAGAAGACAATAGTATTAAACACTGGGAATAAAACTCTCAAATTAGTGTTAAACACTAGAAAGGAAGAGGTCACGTGGGAACACGTGAGGGCACGTAAAGGTGGGGCCAGATCTCATTTACTTTGTTCTGTAAATAAGTGTTAAACACTTTTGATTTTCTAGCCATCACGTGTTGGCACGTGATGGATATCTGTGCATTGGTTGTTAAAGCATTTATTAGGGGTCACGTGGTAACACGTGAGAGCACCCAAAGCCAACATTTCCTTTGCTTTTATTCTTTTTGTTCTGGAGGTCACGTGGGAGCATGTGAGGTATTGCCTCCGGGCTAATTCCTTCTTATTTTGGAGGATCTTTTCCGGGGTCACGTGGGGACACGTGACTCTAGTTCTTTACATACATGGAGATCTTTCAAGTCTCTTTATTTTTTAAGAATTAAATTCTCTGTAGGGTTAAACCCTAATTATGTTTTAGAGGAATTAAATTCCCATGTATGTGAAAGAATTAAATTCTTATATAGGGTTAAACCCTAGTTCTGTCTTGGAGGAATTAAATTCTTATAACTTTAAGAGAATTAAATTCTCATATAGGGTTAAACCCTAATTTTATCTTGAAAGAATTAAATTCCTGTGAGTTTGAGAGAATTAAATTCTCATATAGGGTTAAATCCTAGTTTTATCTTGGAGGAATTAAATTCCTGTAAATTTGTGAGAATTAAATTCTTATATAGCGTTAAACCCTAATTTTATCTTGGAGGAATTAAATTCCTGTAAGTTGGGAGAATTAAAATTCTCTAAACTCAATTCTCCCTCTAAGTTTTGGATTTGCATGGCAGAATCTCCCCGATAAGAATTAAATTCTCAACATGTGGGGAGATTTGCTTCTGCATATCTTCAACCAGAGGAAGAACTAAGTTCTTTTGCAGAAGAGTTAAACTCTTAGATTGAGAATTAAATTCTCTTTTTTGTTTTATGAAGCTTTGATCCCTTTCCCTTTTCTCACCTAGGGTTTTCTTTCTTGAGAATTAAATTCTCCTTTCTTTTCTCTCTGCTATTTGCCTTTAGAAAATTTAAAGATCCCAAAATTCTATCTCTCCCTCTTCTCTTCTTGGCTCCTATTTATAGGAGAAGGAAAAGAATCAATTTGTTTAGTAAATTTTTCATTGAAAGATTTTGTTTGTTTTTGTAACCAACATGATCTTTTAGATCACTCAGTGAATTTTATTCACCATTGGATTTTTAATCCAAAAGATATTTTATCTGTTATTCTTGGTGAATTTTGGGGAAATATTTTCTTGAATAAATTTTTTCCATAAATTGGTGATTTTTAATCACCATTGGATTTTTAATCCAATAGTGCTCTAATTTACAGAGCACCATATTTTTTTGTTTGGAAAAATTTAAAGAAATATTTTCCCAGTAAGGGTCTTTGATTTCCCATAATTAGAATTTAATTCTATTATTTCATAGATGTTTAGGAACCCATCACGTGTTGGCATGTGACCCCCTGATTAAGCATTTGACCAGAATTTAATTCTGTTGTTTTGAAGAACTCAGGAATTATCACGTGTCAGCACGTGACCCTTGGTCACGTGTTGGCACGTGATGCCCCATTGAAATTTTTCCTTGTTATTTTTGTTGGATATAGTGCCCTCTAAGTCAATTATTGGATCGCAGGTACGTGATTGCAATGATTGAGGAAGGACCTATACCGATAAAACAGTCTTACTCGTGATGATAGTATGCTATCTGGTTTGTCTTTATCATCATGATAAAGCCCATAGGATTCTTGTTTGACTGCCAGCAGTATGATGGCGATCATATATGTGGGAGCTGAGGTCTATAAGCACATCCTTAAAGTGTCCCTAGTCGTGGGAGTTTCGAGACAGGGCATCGATACTCCGGAGTAGACTAGTGTATACAGTCGAGACCCCGACGAGGGGCTGTGGCCGGTCTCACAAGCCACTGGTGTCAGTTGGATCACCTAAGATGTATACAGGTGCTCATTGGGTTATGAGTACACCGGACAGGACTCGCCGGGAACATGCTAGTTGGTATTATACATATCGTCAGATAGCAGTTCCCTGGTGACATGTGTACAGGTTAGTTCATCGACCTGAGGTCGTCATTTGTCTCGTGTGAGTTCCCACTATGCTTTGATTTATACCCTACCACGCTCAAAGGAGTTGTGCAAACAGGTATATTTTGGGTACAGTCCCGAGCCACATTGGAAGCAAGTGAGCGGTTCTTCGGGGATTCGTCTCTCCCGGTATTGGGGGTGAGATCGCGCTGTGTTTAGGAGAGCCATTACACGAAATCCCTGGCCAGGGTAATCGAGATATACTGGTAGGTATACCAGTAGAATCTCAGGGTGTTCTGGGCTGCTCTCTAACACGACTTATGCAGCTATTGGGGGTCTGACGTTTACCGACCTCCTAGGCCCTATATGCGATACTCATAGACGAATGTTCCGGGCTGTACAGATATTGTTACTGTCAGGCTCAGTAGGGTTTTATAGATGAGTTTGCTCGTCAGATTCCCTTCCAATCAATACATAGGCAAAACGTTACGTACAGCTTGTACCTCTGACGTGCTAGTGGTTATACCCAGTGCCAGTGTACTGATGAGTCATTAGAGTCCCCCACAGACACTTTCCCAAGTTCGGGCGAAACGTTGTAGATGCCGTATGGGTTTATGGCAAGGTTCGGAAAATGCACGTGCGTTTCCGCACGTGTCATTTTTCGGGCAGATAATACTGGTAGGCTTTGGTTTAAGCCGGAACCCAGTATTATACTATGTAGATATAATATCTTTGTCTCAGATGCATTTGTATTCGGTCGTAATACAAATGCGGGTATGTTTATACCAATACGGGGTTATCCTGAAATTCGTTTCGGGATGATTTTTGGAAGTTGCCAGTTTCCAGTTTTCTATCAGCCGTATTTTGATATTCGGTTAAATACGGATTTGTCTTTTCGTCTTCAGGGTGAGTCATGCTTCTAGAAGGTTCTAGAAGTGGTGATTAGGCATATGACTCATTTGTGTCATTAATGGTTCATTAATGATGCAAGGTGACCAGGTTTGTTTTCATTGGTTTTCATTTAATGCTTAATGTGAGTCATTCTTTCATTATTGATATGATAAGTATCATTTGTTATGCTCACCCTCCCCTCTCCTATACTCACCTCCCTCCTCTTCATAAATAATGGCCGGCCACTTCATTGTGAGAGAGAGAGATTTGATTCATTCATTTTTGGCCAAAGATTTCATATAGTTTAGTGTATGGAAATTTCCTAGTTCAATTTCCATTCACCCAATTCCAAATGGCAACTTCTTTTAACCGTTCGTCCATAGTCTTGGACGTAACGAGACAAAGTATTCTACTCATTTTCTACTTCATCTTGGTCGTCTCTTTTAGCAAACTTGACGATCGAGTTGCCTCGGTTCAGAGGCGGGAGCCCGTTTAAAGATCTTTCGACGTGGTGCCACCTGGACGATGAGAACGGAGATCAAGCAAGTTCGGATCAGTTGCAACATAGCATGGGATGATGGTTGAAGACCGAAGGACTCGGATCATTCGGTATAACAATTCTACCCTCTCTACAATTTGTTAGTTTAGCTTTAATGGACGATCCGGGATAAAGTACGCGATAGCGCCAGTCGTAAAAATTTTGTTCCGCATATTGGCGTCTGTTTGACGGCAGAGGCGCTGCCGCATACTTACAGTGGTATCAGAGCCTCACCATTAAGCTATACTAACTTGTGCTAACGCGTTTAAAATATCGATCGAACGGAATTTTCAAAACTACATTTTTCTGTACCCACAGTTTCTGTTGATTTTTAATCTGTTCTAAAATTCATTTTGAGCATTTCAGAAAATCATGCAGGGTTTTTGAAAAATACTGTGCAAATTTGGGCACGTGATCCCATTAAATCACCGCGGAACCGCGGTCAAACTTAGGGTTTGACCGCGCTTCCGCGGCGGTTTAGTGGGATTGGTGCACCAAATTTTTCCAGGGGCTTCTTCACAGGGAAATGTGGTTTCTGGTACTGTTATTTTGGGCCCATATTTTATTACTGAACAGCAGATGTATGTGGGGCCCACTTCGGGAAATTTAGTCGATCAAAATTTTAAACTTGTTAGTTTACAGTACTTTCATTATATCTCCGACCGGGAATGTCATTTGATCGGTAAACCACGTCTGATTGCTATAGTACTTTCAGACGGGTTTGCGAACGTGACATTCGCGTTGATGTTCTGTGTTGTGCTGTAATGTTGCGGATTCGTCGTGGTGGATAGCAGGGTGCAATGATAGAGTTGTTTGAATTTATTTGTACATTTGATATTGCGGGGCGAGCGTCCAACATGTGGACTGCCGTCACTGCCTGTTTGTATAATATTCTTTTGGGGCACGACCAGGTTGCGGTCGATGTACTTCTTGTACTATTTTTATTTCTGTACTAGGTTTACCCAGCGGTGGGGTGCACGAATAGCCGGTTCTGGAGGGCAACGGGTTCGTATCTCATGGCTTTGAGAGGCAGAGGGGCCTCACTCTTGAATTGGCAGGTTATTCGCCGCACTCGTAGGGGGTACAGGTTAACCCAAGGAGGGGTGCTCAATTTACCGGATTCCGTGAAGTGCCGGGTATTCCATTCACTATGTTGTGGGGACTACCTCGCTTCAGGTTTTGGCAGGTAACTTGCCGCACCCGTAGGGGTCTAGGTTTCATTGCACAGGCTATCCACACGACCAGGGGAACGTCGGGTTTCAGCAGCGGCTATGTGAAACCCGGGGATCCCAGATTATCTGTATTGTTCTGTGATGCTTATTACTTATCTGTAATGTTGCATATTATCATGCCTGGAGCGATTACTGTATATTAATATATATACTATTAGATGTTGTATATGTTTTACACCCGCGCTAGTCCAGTCCCCGCTCTGTCGTTAGTTAAGTAACCTAACGAGTGATGACGGGACCCAGTGACGAATGCGGATGGCATATACGTACATTTTATTTTCGTTCTTTTCTGGTGTGATTGATTGATGGGTCTGCGTTGATTCTTATCAATGCGAGATAAAACAAACCTATATTTGATGTTGTTGGAACAAATTTTAAAATTATTACAAAGACGTTTCCTTTTGTTTTTGCATAGCGGTATTCAGTTGGAATATCCTGCACCTCATTCCACGAGGAAAGAGCCGAGATCCCTTCACCGGGAGTGACTTCTTTAACAAAAGGTTTTCGCTACTATATATTTTTATAAAGCTATCAGGTTCCTTCAACGACATCAAGTTCATTACGTTAAAGGTTTTTCGCCAAAAACCAGCCGTAATCCTCCATCGTTTCTTATGGATGGTCAGTAGTATTCAAGCTATGTTTGTTGGCCTACGTCAAGACATAGTGTTTGGTAGCTGCTGGGTATTCATTTATTGCATAGATAGATGCATTAGTTTAAGTCAGACGTACACCTTGTTGGCCTACGTCAAGGGCATGTACGATGACTTAAGTTGATCAGGACAACGACGGGTAGAACTTGACATGTTGCTTATGATTTGTTGGCCTACGTCAAGGTCATAAGAGCATGGGATAAAAATTACATCGGGAGTTTCAAACATACAAGAAACTTGCCAGACTTGCGCATACCTTCTGGAGTGTGTTAACTTGAGTGGCTTCCATCAAGTTATCATGCGATGATAGTTGGATCCCGATTCTCACTGATGAGTTGGTTTACTCTTCGGGTGACCCCGACTAATTCTTCTTTCAGGTTTGGAGGAGAATTTGAGATTACAGTGAGAGGTTTCCTTATTAGATAAAGTGATAACCATTCTGATTTAGGCTAGAGTGCACGCAGAGTGTTTATTTTCTCTCTCTCTTTGGCAGCGACCTTTGACCGACCCTAGACTACAACTCAGTGACAAAAGTTGACCGAACATTCTTAAAATACTGGCTTTTTGGATTGTTTTTAGTTGCATAAGACATTGCCGCTCTTTCTTTTACCCTTTGTATTTCTCAGAACACCTCTTATTACTATGGACATCCACATTCATTGGATAGATCCATCGTATGGTTATATACGAACTCGAAGGGAATTCTTCGAGGATGGATCCAGGTTCAGGAGAAAGAGAATTGGTTTATTCAGTTGTCTTTTATTATCACCTTCTCTCAAGTTGCGAGGGCTCCTTGGTTTAGGAGAGTACACCTATTGGATAGTCTTCTTCCAAACAATAGGCTGGTGCCAAATGGTAGGGAATGAAGAAAACCAATTAGCCTAAGTAGGGTGTGCAAAAGGTAATATGTAAAGACAAGATAAAGGAATTAGAAAGAGGGCAAAGTAAATTGTGACTATTAACATTCACGACCAAACCACGTATTTCATCGCCACTCCTACTTCACCTTTTATTTCTCCAGAGCAACCCGTATCACTACGAACATCCAATTCCATTGGATAGATCCATCGTATGGTTATATACGAACTCGAAGGGACTTCTTCGAGGATGGATCAAGGTTCAGGAGAAATAGGAATAAAGTTTATTCAGTTGTCCTTTATCATTACCTTCTCTCAAGTTGAGAGTACTCCTAGGATTAGGAGGGTACACCTATTATGCTTACTGGATATTCTTCTTCCAAACCATAGGCTGGTGCCGAACGGTAGGGAAGGAAGAAAACCGTTTAACCTAATGATGGTGTACAGAAAGTAACGACTAAAGACAAATTAAAGGGAATTGGAAAGATGGCAGGGAAATATACGGTTAAAGTCATGATTTGGATTATGGAAGAGGCATTACTAGGAAAACCAGAATATCCCTATGAAACATATTTATGTTTCAAATTCACTGTGCATTGTTAATAGAAAACTGATTTCCCGATTGGATACTTACTCCAGGGTATGTATTTACCAGGTATGATTCTCACATCTGTATGGTTTTACAGATAATGAGTGGGGGTGAGTTATTGGGAATTAGGTGATCATCCTCATTATATCGGAATTCGTTGTAATTGGTGATATTTGAGGAAATCACCTGGGTACAGTTTTCAACCTACGATGCACAGGTTTTGAGTTATTAAACTCAGCGGACTTATAACGAGTATTGTATGTTGTCCAATGTCCATCAGGACAAAAGGGTAGGTACTCGTACTCTGTTCTGTTTACTTATAACTTCTCTAGTTTTTAGACAAGTGTTTCGTAGAAATACAATGTCTATGTTTTGAGAAGTTGTGGGTATAGGAATAAAGTAGAGAACCAAGTGTCACAGGTATCGGGATTCTTCAAAGAAATTGAAGATGTAGATTCTTGTGATTGGTATTCAGTTGATAGTAATGGTTTTGAGAAACTAGTTTCTCTTTCAGGTTGCTCATAATTGGATGTATTCCTAAGTTGAGTAATGCTGATTAACCTTTCTCCATTAAGATGATATGCACTGGAGACAGCTGCATGTTTTGAATCTGGTTCCAATTAAATAAGTGCCAAAGTTTCTATATTGGATATAGAATGCTTAATATCTTAGCGATGATAAGATTCAAGGAGTTGTCCAGCTTATGCTTAAAACCAGATACTGGATAACTCAAGGCACGTTTCTGTAATGGCAGTTTATGGGTTGACCCTAGCTTCGACGAGGGTTGATTTTCTACCATCCGGAAGATCAATAGTGATATTGTTCTTGACTCGCAACAGTTTTATTAAAATGGATTTTTTCAGAAAAACAGAAGTGGGAGTATGGTAGAACTGGAAGTGATTCCAGAACCGCAAATGATTACGGAAAGTTTAATAGGACCTATATATTCAATCAGGTTTAACATTTCAATAGCCACTCCGCAGATATGGTGGGTAACCTCAAACACCCGAGAGGTACTCCGGTAGCCTCAAGGACGGTGACATGGAGGTTCTTGTTTACTCAAACTTGACACTACTGTTGTTCCAGACTATGAGACACGACAGGAGGAAATGTATAGCGTCGTTCTAAACTAGTTTTAGAAGTGTACGTATATATTATTCTGCCAGAAGGTTGTCGTAGTCAGTGGGAGCAGCGGAAGCATAGTGGGCAAGTAGCTAAGGTCTATTTATAGACTTGAGCAGATATAGCGGAAATAGATCATCTGATTTTTGATGTGACAGTCATGGGTTTGACTTCATCAGAATAGGGGATGGATTTGTTAAGAAGGAAGTAGGGTGTAATGTCCTGGTATCTGGATGACATACACAGAGTAGGAAGTAAAATTCCTATACTACGATCGGTTATGCTGTGGTCGTCACACAGTTGTTTTTCCACAAAGGATATGGATATAATATCTGACATTCTGGTTACTAGATCTATGGTTTTAGATCTAGATTTGGGTAGTTTCCCAATATGGGTACTTTGACAGTATTCTAAAGTATTTTAGAATAAATGACTCCTGGCATGGTGGTGTACCTGCAGGTAATGGAGTCACCCTCTTTAAAGGTGTCTTATAGACTAAAGGGGAGATGGATGTGCATGATTGGCAGACCACTTTCTTAGCCAATTGAGTCAATCATGAGATGTCAAGTACCACACCAGATGTTGTTATTGCACTAGATGCGATAAGTTTATATTAATCCAATCCTGGAGAAACATTAGGAAGCAGTTGTAAGTGCACGGCGGCGCCCCGGCCGTCACTCCGACGGCCAAATGCAGAAGCGGTGATAAACTTAAATTTTACTTGAACTGGCAAACCGCCGCGCACTAAACACCCGGATCGAACCACTAACTAGTCCTAGCTAACTACAAGATAGGGAAGAGAAGTATACCGACGATCCAAGTCCTCCGGTCTTCTTATCATCGTCCGGATCTCCTGTGGAATGTCCCGTCTCCTCCTCGTCGCCGGAAGTGCACCACATCGCCTACTTCTTTTACGGGCTCCCACCTCAATGCCGAGGTAACTCGGGCACGAAGCTGGCTAGTCGACGTGCCCAAGACTTGCTGTAGAATGTGTAATGAACTATTGTCTCTTTGTGGTTTGAAGAGGAGTTGCCATGATGGAGAAATTTATGCACAAGGATTTTTTCATGGATGCTTGCTGAAAAGGAAATGGAGCATGCTCTGTAAAAGAGCTCGGCCAGAAACAAACAGCCACTGCACAAAAATTTTGTGCTCTTACAAAACCAATCAGCCCCCTTAGCACCTTATATTAGCTCAATGCCACCACTAATAAATTAATCCTCATCTCAAATAGGTAGCACTCCAGCACACTCAATTAATTTATTCTCCCCTTTTTTAATAAATTAATCCACTCACTCCAAGAACAGTGGCCGGCCATACTAAAAAATCCATCATGAAATCACAACCATAACCCACACTCCAAAACAAGTAATCAACAACCATGATTGCTACAAAAAGTCAAGCAATCATGAAGCATGGAAGGTCAAGGGATGGGTTCCATCATGAAACCATCATGAAAAAACAAAAATGCAAAGACCCCCTCCACAACCACTTATTTGCAACAATGCAAATAAGCCCTCCTCCACCAAACTTCGGCCAATGAACGGAACAATGGAAATCGGCCGAAACGGAAAGCAAACTGGCAACTCCATAAAACTGGTCCCGTAATAAATTACAGGAAAACCCCGATACTGTGCATACACACCCGCATCTGTATTTCGACCGAAATACAAATGCAAAGAGACAAAATCTACACTGTACTATACTAGGATCCGGCTTATACCAAAGCCGGCTAGTAATATCCGTTCGATCCTGATCCGTGCAATACCGCACGTATCTGATCGAACCCTGCCATATAACCATACGGCCTATAGTACAGACTGTCCGATCCTGATCCGTGCAATACCGCACGTATCTGATCGGACCTTGCCATATCTCCATACGGCCTCTACAACCTTTCGCCCGAAAGCTGAGTAACTGAAATGTGGGGGACTCTAAAGACTCGTCAACACCTTGGTTGTGGATTTAACCACTAGCACGTTAGAGGTATAAGCCAATACATAACGGGCTACCAGGTATTGACCAAAAGGGACGTTTGTGAGCGAACTCAGCCTGACTCCCTACTGAGCCTGTCAGTGACAATATCCGTACAGTCCGGTCCGTTCGTCTATGAGCATCGCATGGCGGGCCTAGGGGGTTGGTAAAAGTCAGACCCCCAAAAGCGGTACAAGTCGTGTCGGAGTGTAGCCCAGAACACCCTGAGATACTACTGGAATACCTACCAGTAAATCTCCTTGCCTCGGCCGAGGGCTTCGTGTAATGGCTCTCCTAGACACAGCACGACCTCACCCCCAATACCGGGAGAGACGAACCCCTGAAGATACGCTCACTGCCTCCATGTGGCTCGGGACTGTACCCAACTAAAACCTGTTTGCACGACTCCTTTGAGCCGTGGTAGGGTAGTAATCAAAGTACAGTGGGAACTCACACAAGACAAATGACGATCCCCAGGTCGATGAACTAACCTGTACACATGTCACCAGGGAACTGCCATCTGACGTCTGGTATATGACCAACTAGCATGTTCCCAGCGAGTCCTGTCCGGTGTACTCATAACCCAATGAGCACCTGTATACATCTTAGGTGATCCAACTGACACCAGTGGCTTGTGAGACCGGCCACCGCCCCTCGTCGGGGTCTCGACTGTATACACTAGTCTACTATGGAGAATCGATGCCCTGTCTCGAAACTCTCACGACTAGGGACCTTTTAAGGATATGCTTATAGACCCCCAGCTCCCACTTATATGATCGCCCTCATACTGCTGGTGGTCAAGCAAGAATCCTAGGGGCTCTATCAACGTGTAATAGCGACGTGTCAGGTCACTTAAAACAGTACACGATGATAAAGGTAAACTAGATAGCATACTATCATCTCGAGTAAGACTGTCCTACCGGGATAGGTCCTCCATCAATCATTACAATCACGTACCTGTGACCTAATAATTGACTCTGAGGGCACTATCTCCAACAATCTCCCACTTGCACTCAAGGCTAATTATTGCGATGTCGCATACTCACAGCCCGTGTGATACCGAACACCCAACTCCTCTACTAGTCAGTCTCACAAAGCTCGTTTGCGAAACTATTGCGTTCGAGGAATAGCCTCAGAGAGTGGATCCGCTTTGTTTTCTCTTTCAATGTCTCTCTATATCTCAAGTTCGCGGAGAAACTCATCTCCCGAAATGAGCAATACCTGTCTTAGAATGTGTCTGGATGTCTGATGGGACATAGCTCATAAATGAACTCCAAATCCAAACTTCTTAGACTGTATCGTCAACTGAACTTAATCAGTATCCTGCGCCATGCCTCCCTCAGTATTGCCTTGGACCAACTGTCCAAAATACCGCCCCTCGTCAGAAGGAAAAACTATAGCTCTGACAACCTCCTTGTCGTCCATGTCACCTTGGAAGCCTGGAATGATAACTGTCTCTCGAATGAGGCTGTCGTTATCATATCCCTAGAACATCCACTTATGTTCGAAAACTGCTTCCGACTGTTTCTCCAGGATTGGATCAATATCAACTTATTGCATCCAGTGCAAGAACAACATCTGGTGTGGTACTTGACATCTCATGATTGACTCAATTGCCTGAGCAAGTGATCTGCCAATCATGCACATCCCTCTCCCCTTTAGTCTGTAAGACACCTTTAGAGAGGGTGTCTCCATTACCTGCAGGTACACTACCGTGCCAGGAGTCATCCATTCTAAATACTCTTAGAATGCTGTCTAAGTACCCAGATTGGGAAACCACCCAAATCTAGATCTAAAACCATAGATCTAGTAACCAGTATGTCTGACATAATATCCAAGTCCTGTGTGGAGAAAACACTGTGTGACGACCAAAGTATAACCGATTGTAGTATAGGAATATCACTTCCTACTCTGTGTATGTCATCCAAATACCAGGACATCACAGCCTACTACCTTCTCAACAGATCCATCCCCTATTCTGATGAAGTCAAACCTATGACTGTCACGTCAGAAATAGATGATCTTTCTCCGCTACATCTGCTTTAGTCTATAAATAGACATAAGCTACCTGTCCACCAATGCTTCCGCTGCTCCCACTGACTACGACAACCCTCTGGCAGAGTCATATAGACGTACACTTCTAAAACTAGTTTAGAACGACGCTATACTCATCCTCCCGCCGGGTCTCGCAGCCTGGAACAACAGCAATGGTAATTGTGGGTAAACAAGAACTTCCCTGTCACCGTCCTTGAGGCTACCGGAGTACCTCTCGGGTGCCTGAAGTTACCCACCGCATCTGCGGAGTGGCCAATGGAATGTCAATCCAGATTGAATCTTTAGGTTCCTTATCAAATCTTCAGTAATCGTTTGTGGTTCTAGAATCACTTCCAGTTCTACCATACTCCCACTACTGTTTTCTGAAAAAATCCATTTTTAATAAAACTGTGGCGAGTCTAGAACAATATCGCTATTGTTCATCCAGATGGTAGAAAGTCAACCAGCGTCATAGCCTGGGTCAACCCACAAACAGCCATTACAGAAACGTGCCTTGAGTTGTCCGGTGTCTGGTTTTAAGCATAAGCCGGACAACTCCCCGTACCTTAACATCGTTAAGATATGAACTGTTCTATATCCCATATAGGACCAGAGGCACTGATTTAATTGAACCAGATTCAAATCATGCAACTGTCTCCAGTGCATGTCAACTAAATGGAAGGAGGCCGATCAGCGTTACTCAACTTAGGAATGCTTCCATTTATGAGTAACCTGAAAGAGAAGCAATTTCTCTTAATCACTACTATCAACTGAATACCATATACAAGTATCTACATCTTCGATCACTTTGAAGAATCCCGATACTTGCTACACCTGGTTCTCTACTCTATTCAAATACCTATAACTTCTCCAAATTCGGACCCTGTGTTTCCACGAAACACCTGTCTAAAAACTAGAGAAGTCATAAGTAAACCGAATATAGTACGAGGACCAACCCCTCTGTCCTGATGGACCCTGGACAACATACAATACTCTGTATAAGTCCCTTGAGTCTAATAACTCATTCACTGTGTGTCGTAGGTTGAAAACTGTACTTATGGTTAAGAAGAATTACACCGCTGTTTAATGCTCCTTACCTAACCATCCACTGATATAGGTAAATGTCGCAGACATAATTTCAAAAGGGTATATCTCACTCTATGAAAATAGACGTACAGATATATCAATTTGAAATTGGTGCATAACAGCGGATATTCAAAACCAAATATTTGCCAACCGGCAAACAGCCCAAGTGATTTCCTCAAATATCACCGATTACAACGAATCCCAATATAATGAGGATAATCTCCCAATTCCCAATAACTTACTCCCACTCATCATCTGTAAAACCATACAGATGTGAGAATCGTACCTGGTAAATACATACCCTGGAGTAAGTATCTAATTGGGAAATCAGTTTTCTTTTAACAGTACACAGTGAGACTGAAACATTGAAATGTTTCGATGGGGTATCCCGGTATTCCTAGTAATGCCTCTTCCAGATTCACGACTGTAACCGTATAATTCTTTGCCACCTCTCCAAATCCCTTCATATGTCTTTAGTCTTTACCTTCTGCACACCCCTTTAGGCCAAATGGTTTTCTTCCTTCCCTACCGTTCGGCACCAGCCTATGGTTTGGAAGAAGACTATCCAATAAGCATAATGGGTGTACTGTCCCAATCCTAGGAACACTCGCAATGAGAGAAGGTGAAGATAAAAGACAACCGAATAAACCTTATTCCTATTTCTCCTGGACCAGAATCCATCCCCGAACTGGAACAAGTTCCTTTCGAGTTCGTATATAACCATACGATGGAGTATCCAAATAAACTGTGGATCTTCGTAGTGATACGGAGTGTCCTGGAGAAATACAAAGGTGATGTGGGAGTGGTAACGAAATATTTGGTTTGGTCGTGAATATCTGTTGCAATTTACTTTGCCCTCTTACTAATCCCTTGTTTTGTCTTAACTTAATACCTTCTATACACCATCGTTAGGCTAATTGGTTTTCTTCATTCCCTACCGGTCGGCACCTGCCTATGGTTTGGAAGAAGACTATCCAATTTGCGTAATAGGTGTACTACCCCTAAACCAAGGAGTACTCATAACCTGAGAGAGGGTAAAAGGAAAAGACAACTGAATAATCCTATCCGTTTCCTCCAGAACCTGAAACCATCCTCGAATAAATTCCTTCGAGTTCGTATCTAACCATACGATGGTTTTGTCCAATGGAAGTGGACGTTCGTAGCAACACGGGGTGTCCTGGAGAAAAGGGTAAAAGTAGGAGTGGCAATGAGGTTTGCAACTCTGACAATCCAAAAGCCAGTGTTTAAGAAGGTTCGGTCAACTTGGTTACTGAGTCATAGTCTTAGGGTCGGGTCAAATGGTCGCTGCCAGAGAGAGAGAAAAGAAACACTCAGCGTGCACTCTAACCTAGATCAGAATGGTTACCAATTTATCTAATCTGGAATCCTCCCACTGTACCTCAAATTCTCCTCCAAACCTGAAAGAAGAATTAGTCGGGGTCACCCGAGGAGTAAACTGACTCATCAGTGGGAATCGGGATCCAACTATCATCGCATGATAACGTGACGGAATCCGCTCACGTCATCACACTCCAGAAGGTATGCGCATATCTGGCAAGTTTCAGTTCTTTTGAAACTCCCGATGTGATTTTTGCCCCATGCTCTTATGACCTTGACGAAGGCCAACAAATCATAAGTCACATGTCAAGTTCTACCCGTCATTCTCCAGGTTGATTTGAACCCACCCGCACAAGCCCTTGACGAAGGCCAACAAGGCTATACGACTGTCCCAAACCAACGCATCTATCTATGCTGCAGAAAGGCAACAAGCAGCTACCATACACTATGCCTTGACGAAGGCCAACAAACATAGCATGAATACTACGTGCTACCCGTCTGAAACGACGGAGGGCTACGAATGGTTTCTGGCGAAAACCTTTAACGTAGTGAACTTGATATCGTTGAACGAACTGATAGCTTTTAAAAATATAGTGACGAAAACCGTTGCTAAAGTGGTCACTCCCGATGAAGGGATCTCGGCTCTTTCCCCGTAGAATGAGGTGCAGGATATTCCAACTGAATACCATGGTGCAAAGCAAAAGTAATCGGCTATAGTGAAGTTAATGCCCTGACGCAAACTTTTTGTCCAAGGGGTCACTCCCGGTGAAGGGATCTCGGCCCTTGCCTCGTCGACTGAGGAGCAGGATATTCCAACTGAATACCACGATGCAAAACAAAAGTGAACGTCCTTGCAATAACAGCTTTTTGAAAAGTGTTCCAACAACATCAGATTAGGTTTGTTTTTAACTTGCATTGATCCGAATCAACGCAGTCCCATCAATTGATCACACCACAAAGAACGAAAATATACTGATGTACGTATATGCCATCCGCATTCGCCACTGGGTCCCGTCATTACCCGTTAGGTTAGCTAACTAACGACAGAGCGGGGACTGGACTAGCGCGGATGCAAAACATATACAACATCTACTAATATATATACCAATATATTATATTCGCTCAAGGCGTGAATAAAATGCAACATCACAGAAATGTACAGCATTACAGAAACAATACAGATATCTGGGATCCCCGGGTTTCACAGAGCCACTGCTAAAACCCGACGTTCCCCTGGTCGTGTGGATAGCCTGTGAATGAAATCCTAGACCCCTACGGGTGCGGCAAGTCACCCGCCAAAACCTGAAGTGAGGCAGCCCCCTTCAGCGCCGTGAATGGACCACCCAGCACTTCACGGAATCCGGTAACTTGGGCACCCCTCCTGGGTCAACCTGTACCCCCTACGAGTGCGGCGAATATCCCGCCAATCCTAGAGTGAAGCCCCCTCCGTCTCAATGCCATGAGATGCGGGCTTGTTGCCCTCCAGAATCCGGCTATCCGTGCACCCCTCCGCGGGGTAATCCTAGTACAGAAAGTAAAATATACATACAACGGGTACATCGACCGCAACCAGGTCGTGCCCCAAAATAATAATACAAACTGGCAGTGACGGCAGTCCACAAGTCGGACGCTCGCCCCGCAATATCAAATGTACATAATACAACCACAACTGTACTAGCATTGCATCCAGGCTATCCCCCACGACCGATCCGCAACATCACAGCAAAAATAGAACATCAACGTGAAAGTCACGTTCGCAAATCCGTCTAACCGGGCTATAGCAGTTAGACCGGATTTACCGATCAAGTGACATTCACGATCGCAGATATAATGTAAATACTGTGAAAAATGTGTTTAAAATATCCGATCGATCAAAAAATTAACAAGTGGGCCCCCAAGCAAAACTGTAGTACTCACAGAAATAATTGGCCCAATATTAATATTCCAAAACCCATATTTTAAGCCCACAAAGACACTGTAGAAATTAGGCGCAGAGATCTCAACAGTGCGCGGCGGAAACGCGGCCCAAAGGGGGTTTTGGCCGCGGTTCCGTGCCTGCACTGTCGACTGAACCTGTCGAATTTTTACAGTATCCTTGTAATCTCCAGTAAATCAATTTTATACAACCTGAAAAATTTTTGGAGACTAAAAAATTCCAACAGAAAACTGTCACAATGAAAAACATGGTTTTGGAACTTTTTGATCGATCGGAAATGCAAACACATTAAACCAAGCTAGACTAAGTTAATGGCGAGGCTCTGATACCACTGTAAGTGCACGGCGGCGCCCCGGCCGTCACTCCGACGGCCAAATGCGGAAGCGGTGATAAACTTAAATTTTACTTGAACTGGCAAACCGCCGCGCACTAAACACCCGGATCGAACCACTAACTAGTCCTAGCTAACTACAAGATAGGGAAGAGAAGTATACCGACGATCCAAGTCCTCCGGTCTTCTTATCATCGTCCGGATCTCCTGCGGAATGTCCCGTCTCCTCCTCGTCGCCGGAAGTGCACCACATCGCCTACTTCTTTTACGGGCTCCCACCTCAATGCCGAGGTAACTCGGGCACGAAGCTGGCTAGTCGACGTGCCCAAGACTTGCTGTAGAATGTGTAATGAATTATTGTCTCTTTGGGGTTTGAAGAGGAGTTGCCATGATGGAGAAATTTATGCACAAGGATTTTTTCATGGATGCTTGCTGAAAAGGAAATGGAGCATGCTCTGTAAAAGAGCTCGGCCAGAAACAAACAGCCACTGCACAAAAATTTTGTGCTCTTACAAAACCAATCAGCCCCCTTAGCACCTTATATTAGCTCAATGCCACCACTAATAAATTAATCCTCATCTCAAATAGGTAGCACTCCAGCACACTCAATTAATTTATTCTCCCCTTTTTTAATAAATTAATCCACTCACTCCAAGAACAGTGGCCGGCCATACTAAAAAATCCATCATGAAATCACAACCATAACCCACACTCCAAAACAAGTAATCAACAACCATGATTGCTACAAAAAGTCAAGCAATCATGAAGCATGGAAGGTCAAGGGATGGGCTCCATCATGAAACCATCATGAAAAAACAAAAATGCAAAGACCCCCTCCACAACCACTTATTTGCAACAATGCAAATAAGCCCTCCTCCACCAAACTTCGGCCAATGAACGGAACAATGGAAATCGGCCGAAACGGAAAGCAAACTGGCAACTCCATAAAACTGGTCCCGTAATAAATTACAGGAAAACCCCGATACTGTGCATACACACCCGCATCTGTATTTCGACCGAAATACAAATGCAAAGAGACAAAATCTACACTGTACTATACTAGGATCCGGCTTATACCAAAGCCGGCTAGTAATATCCGTTCGATCCTGATCCGTGCAATACCGCACGTATCTGATCGAACCCTGCCATATAACCATACGGCCTATAGTACAGACTGTCCGATCCTGATCCGTGCAATACCGCACGTATCTGATCGGACCTTGCCATATCTCCATACGGCCTCTACAACCTTTCGCCCGAAAGCTGAGTAACTGAAATGTTGGGGACTCTAAAGACTCGTCAACACCTTGGTTGTGGATTTAACCACTAGCACGTTAGAGGTATAAGCCAATACATAACGGGCTACCAGGTATTGACCAAAAGGGACGTCTGTGAGCGAACTCAGCCTGACTCCCTACTGAGCCTGTCAGTGACAATATCCGTACAGTCCGGTCCGTTCGTCTATGAGCATCGCATGGCGGGCCTAGGGGGTTGGTAAAAGTCAGACCCCCAAAAGCGGTACAAGTCGTGTCGGAGTGTAGCCCAGAACACCCTGAGATACTACTGGAATACCTACCAGTAAATCTCCTTGCCTCGGCCGAGGGCTTCGTGTAATGGCTCTCCTAGACACAGCACGACCTCACCCCCAATACCGGGAGAGACGAACCCCTGAAGATACGCTCACTGCCTCCATGTGGCTCGGGACTGTACCCAACTAAAACCTGTTTGCACGACTCCTTTGAGCCGTGGTAGGGTAGTAATCAAAGTACAGTGGGAACTCACACAAGACAAATGACGATCCCCAGGTCGATGAACTAACCTGTACACATGTCGCCAGGGAACTGCCATCTGACGTCTGGTATATGACCAACTAGCATGTTCCCGGCGAGTCCTGTCCGGTGTACTCATAACCCAATGAGCACCTGTATACATCTTAGGTGATCCAACTGACACCAGTGGCTTGTGAGACCGGCCACCGCCCCTCGTCGGGGTCTCGACTGTATACACTAGTCTACTATGGAGAATCGATGCCCTGTCTCGAAACTCTCACGACTAGGGACCTTTTAAGGATATGCTTATAGACCCCCAGCTCCCACTTATATGATCGCCCTCATACTGCTGGTGGTCAAGCAAGAATCCTAGGGGCTCTATCAACGTGTAATAGCGACGTGTCAGGTCACTTAAAACAGTACACGATGATAAAGGTAAACCAGATAGCATACTATCATCTCGAGTAAGACTGTCCTACCGGGATAGGTCCTCCATCAATCATTACAATCACGTACCTGTGACCTAATAATTGACTCTGAGGGCACTATCTCCAACAGCAGTTATAGAACATAAGTACATGTTCTACGGATTTGATGACGGCAGCCTCCTTCGGGAGACAGTTACTATTCCAGGCTTCATAGGTGACATGGATGACAGAGTGATTGTCAGAATTATAGTTTTCCCTCCGACGAGGGACAGTATTATGGACAGGTAGTCCAAGAGGATACTGTGGGAGGCATAGTGCGCAACACTGATTAGTTTCAGTGATCGATACAGTCTAAGAAGTTTGGATTTGGAGTTCATTTATGAAATAGGTCCCATCAGATATCAAGACATATTCTAAGACAGGTACTACTCGATTCGGGAGATGGTTTTCTCTGCGAACTTGAGATTAAGAGAGACATAAAAAGAAACTTCAAGGCGGATCCACTCTCTGAGGCTATTTCTCAGATACAATAGTTTTTGCAAACGAGCTTTGTGAAACTGATTAGTAGAGGAGTTGGATGCTCGGTATCACACGAGCTGTGAGTACACGACATCGCAATAATTAGCCTTAAGTGCAAGTGGGAGATTGTTGGAAATAGTGCCCTCTAAGTCAATTATTGGATCGCAGGTACGTGATTGCAATGATTGAGGGAGGACCTATACCGATAAAACAGTCTTACTCGTGATGATAGTATGCTATCTGGTTTGTCTTTATCATCATGATAAAGCCCATAGGATTCTTGTTTGACTACCAGCAGTATGATGGCGATCATATAAGTTGGAGCTGAGGTCTATAAGCACATCCTTAAAGTGTCCCTAGTCGTGGGAGTTTCGAGACAAGGCATCGATACTCCGGAGTAGACTAGTGTATACAGTCGAGACCACGACGAGGGGCGGTGGCCGGTCTCATAAGCCACTGGTGTCAGTTGGATCACCTAAGATGTATACAGGTGCTCATTGGGTTATGAGTACACCGGACAGGACTCGCCGGGAACATGCTAGTTGGTATTATACATATCGTCAGATAGCAGTTCCCTGGTGACATGTGTATAGGTTAGTTCATCGACCTGAGGTCGTCATTTGTCTCGTGTGAGTTCCCACTGTGCTTTGATTTATACCCTAGCACGCTCAAAGGAGTTGTGCAAACAGGTATATTTTGGGTACAGTCCCGAGCCATATTGGAGGCAAGTGAGCGGATCTTCGGGGATTCGTCTCTCCCGGTATTGTAGGTGAGATCGCGCTGTGTTTAGGAGAGCCATTACAAGAAATCCCTGACCAGGGTAATCGAGATATACTGGTAGGTATACCAGTAGAATCTCAGGGTGTTCTGGGCTGCTCTCTAACACGACTTATGCAGATATTGTGGGTCTGACGTTTACCGACCTCCTAGGCCGTATATGCGATACTCATAGACGAATGTTCCGGACTGTACAGATATTGTCGCTGTCAGGCTCAGTAGGGTTTTATAGATGAGTTCGCTCGTCAGATTCCCTTCCAATCAATACATAGGCAAAACGTTATGTACAGCTTGTACCTCTGACGTGCTAGTGGTTATACCCAGTGCCAGTGTACTGATGAGTCATTAGAGTCCCCCACAGACACTTTCCCAAGTTCGGGCGAAACGTTGTAGATGCCGTATGGGTTTATGGCAAGGTTCGGAAAATGCACGTGCGTTTCCGCACGTGTCATTTTTTGGGCAGATAATACTGGTAGGCTTTGGTTTAAGCTGGAACCCAGTATTATACTATGTAGATATAATATCTTTGTCTCAGATGCATTTGTATTCGGTCGTAATACAAATGCGGGTATGTTTATATCGATACGGGGTTATCCTAAAATTCATTTCGGGATGATTTTTGGAAGTTGCCAGTTTCCAGTTTTCTATCAGCCGTATTTTGACATTCGGTTAAATACGGATTTGTCTTTTCGTCTTCAGGGTGAGTCATGCTTCTAGAAGGTTCTAGAAGTGGTGATTAGGCATATGACTCATTTGTGTCATTAATGGTTCATTAATGATGCAAGGTGACTAGGTTTGGTTTCATTGGTTTTCATTTAATGCTTAACGTGAGTCATTCTTTCATTATTGTTATGATAAGTATCATTTGTTATGCTCACCCTCCCCTCTCCTACAGTCACCTCCCTCCTCTTCATAAATAATGGCCGGCCACTTCATTGTGAGAGAGAGAGATTTGATTCATTCATTTTTGGCCAAAGATTTCATATAGTTTAGTGTATGGAAATTTCCTAGTTCAATTTCTATTCACCCGATTCCAAATGGCAACTTCTTTTAACCGTTCATCCATAGTCTTGGACGTAACGAGACAAAGTATTCTACTCATTTTCTACTTCATCTTGGTCGTCTCTTTTAGCAAACTTGACGATCGAGTTGCCTCGGTTCAGAGGCGGGAGCCCGTTTAAAGATCCGTCGACGTGGTGCCACCTGGACGATGAGAATGGAGATCAAGCAAGTTCGGATCAGTTGCAACATAGCGTGGGATGATGGTTGAAGACCGAAGGACTCGGATCATTCGGTATAACAATTCTACCCTCTTTAAAATTTGGTAGTTTAGCTTTAATGGACGATCCGGGATAAAGTACGCGATAGCGCCAGTCGTAAAAGTTTTATTCCGCATATTGGCGTCTGTTTGACGGCCGGGGCGCTGCCGCATACTTACAATTTTATTATACCTTTAATTCTTTTCAGTGAGTTTAAAGGCCCATCACGTGTTGGCACGTGACCCCACTGATTAATTATTTCTAATTATTTTTTTTATTCAGTGCCTACATGCTTTGCCTGTAAATGGTCACGTGTCTGCACATGATGCCCGGTCAGGTGTGGGCACGTGATGTCCGGTCACGTGTGGGCACGTGATGTCCGGTCACGTGTGAGCACGTGATGCCTCATAACTTTTGATCCCAAATGAATTATGAGGCCCATAATATATCAAATCGAAGGATTTTTCAAGACACTTTCGATATCATCAGAATTTAGCTGTTTCTCATTCGGGAATATATCAAAATGCAGCCCGGAAAATACTGGTTCGCATTTTATTAAACGTATCGCTGCCATTTGATACCTTGGGCTCTTTTGCGCAGAAATTCTTTGGCGGGAACAAATGCCCCCCACTACTTTGCCCACGTAAGTATATACGTGGGTGAAGTAGTGCACAGTAATTCATAGCGTATGACCAATTTCGGGTTGATATATAATTTTCAGAATCTTGATCTGAGAAGATAACGAGTGGACACAAGCGTCGTCATTTATCGTTGACTCAAATCTCGACTCTTAAGAGATATAGTTCCAAACCCTCAGCCCCATGAGCCACACCCTTCCATTTCTTTATGTCTTGCTCTGGCGTGAAGTAGTTTATATGCTCATGAGTAATTTCTCCATTTAAGAGGCATGTCGCTTTGGCAAGTGTAGCCCATAGATGGTAGATAACAGTTCATCTTGAACTCTTTATAAGGTAGTGATGGCTTAGGAAATAGAGTTAGGATCTGTTGCCTAAGACTTTCCAACTTTATGAGCCGTGAGGGTCTCACAAAGGCTTTTCTCCGTACGAGTCGTGAGGATCTCGTAGGTGTCTTTTCTCCTTAGGAGTTGTGAGGACTCCTAAGTGCGTTTTCTCTTGAGAATCATACGGATCTCACAAGAGAATTTTCGTTATGCGTAGGGACACTAATTTCCCCGCAAGTCGAGACGAATCGAGAAATTCTCGCAAAGACACTGATTTCCTTGCGGGTCGAAACGAATCGTGATGTTCTCGTCAAGGACTCTGATTTCCCTGAATCGAGATAAGAAGCGATGGCTTAGGAAACAGGTTCAGATCTGCTGCCTAAGACTTTTCAACTTTATGAGCCCGAGGGTCTCATAAAGATTTTTTTATCCCTACGAGTCGAGAGGATCTCGTAGGTGTATTTTCTCCTTAGGAATCGTGAGGATTCCTAAGTGTGTTTTCTCTTGAGAGTCGTAAGGATCTCAGAAGAGAATTTTCTTCCTTACAAGTCGAGAGGACTCGTAAGTGATTGATGAGTCAACCTATTCCCGATTCAAAGCATTGCCTCAACAGGGAGGTCGAGGGTTGACATTGGTTTGTCTGTGCACCGCTGAGTCATGGAATTGGGAACTTTGCCGTGGGTCCGCTTTGCTGACGTTGTATATTCCTACAGAGGCACGGATTTCTCTGCGGGTCGGTGCGAATCGAGATGTTCTCGTCAAGGACGCTGATTTCCCTAAATCGAGGTATTTTCCAAGGAAACTGATTTCCCTGGAGTCGAAACGAATCGAGGTATTTCTTGTTAGTGCACGGCAGCGCCCCGGCCGTCAATCCGACGCCGGAATATGGAAACGAAACTTTTACAAAACTTGTAAACCGGCACCACCGCGCACAAAAATCCGGATCGGGCCATTAACCTACTCCTAGCTAACAAGAGAAGGGGTAGAGAGATATACCGAGCGATCCGTGTCCTTCGGTCTTCTCGTCGTCGTCCCGATCTCCCCGCGGAATCTCCGGTCTTCATCTCCTCGTCGAAAGGGCACCACATCGTCGGGTTCATTTACGGGCTCCCACCTCTGGACCGAGGCAACTCGGGCACGAAGTTGGCGAGTCGACGTGTCCAAGAATACTGTAGGCTAAGTGTAGAATCACTCGTCTCAAGCGGGTAGGAAGTTGCCATTTAATGGAGGTGGAATGAACTTTGAAATGGACTTGGGAATTTTTGTAACAAGAAAAAATGTGAGATGAAGAAATTTTTTTTTTACTCACAAAATGAAACTCTCCCATCACTAGAATGGCCGGCCCTTCTCTTGAGCCATGAGAGGAAAAAAAATTGGCTAGCATGAGAATGAATGAGTGAGCCAATAATGATGCAAGAGAGAGAAAATGTGATGATGAAGAAATATATCATTACAACAAAATCCTCACTCAAAAGCCCATCACTCATCTCATCACACCAAGTGAAGAAATCATGAACCAAAGGAGTCAACCTCAATCATGAAGCAACAATGTACAAAGACCCCCCAACAATGCTAATTTGCACATTTGCAAATAAGCCCTCCTCCACCAATTTTCAGCCAAAGAAAGATACAAAGGAAAATGGCCGAAACGGAATACAAACTGGCAACTTCAAAAAAACTGATCCCGTAATAAATTACAGGAAAACCCCGCGACTGTATATACATACCCGCATTTGTATTCCGGCCGAATACAAATGCAATGAGACAAAATCTACACTGTACAATACTAGGATCCGGCTTAAACCAAAGCCCGCTAGTATTATCCGTCCGATCATGATCTGTGCAATACCGCACGTACATGATCGAACCCTGCCATATCTCCATACGGCCTCTACAGCGTTTCGCCCGAAATTTGAAAAACGGTCTGTGGGGGACTCTAAAAACTTGTCAACACTTTGGCTGTGGATTTAACCACTAGCACGTCAGAGATATTAGCCATACGTAACGGGCTACCAGGTGTTGACCAAAAGGGACGTCGATGAGCGAACTCATCCTGACACCCTACTGAGCCTGTCAGTGACAATATCCGTACAGTCCGGTCCGTTCATCTATGAGTATCGCATGGCGGGCCTAGGGGGTTGGTAAAAGTCAGACCCCCAAAAGCGGTACAAGTCATGTCGGAGTGTAGCCCAGAACACCCTGAGATACAACTGGAATACCTACCAGTAAATCTCCTGCCTCGGCCGAGGACTTCGTGTAATGGCTCTCCTAGACACAGCGTGACCTCACCCCCAATACCGGGAGAGACGAACCACTGCAGATCCGCTCACTGCCTCCATGTGGCTCAGGACTGTACCAACCTAAAACCTGTTTGCACGATTCCTTTGAGCCGTGGTAGGGTAGTAATCAAAGTACAGTGGGAACTCACACGAGACAAATGACGATCTCATGTCGATGAACTAACCTGTACACATGTTACCAGGGAACTGCTATCTGACGTCAAGTATAAGACCAACTAGCATGTTCCCGGCGAGTCCTGTCCGGTGTACTCATAACTCAATGAGCACCTGTATACATCTTAGGTGAACCAACTGACACCAGTGGCTTGTGAGACCGGCCACCGCCCCTCGTCGGGGTCTCGACTGCATACACTAGTCTACTCTGGAGTATCGATGCCCTGTCTCGAAAACTCCCACGACTAGGGACCTTTTAAGGATGTTCTTATAGACCCCAGCTCCCACGTATATGATCGCCATCATACTGCTGGTCGTCAAGCAAGAATCCTAAGGGCTCTATCAGCGTGCAATAGCGACCTGTAAGGTCACCTAAAGCAGTACACGATGATAAAAATAAACCAGATAGCATACTATCATCTCGAGTAAGACTGTCCTACCGGTATAGGTCCTCCCTCAATCATTGCAATCACGTGCCTGTGATCCAATAATTGACTCTGAGGGCACTATTTCCAACAATCTCCCACTTGCACTCAAGGCTAATTATTGCGATGTCGCATACTCACAGCCTGTGTGATACCGAACACCCAACTCCTCTACTAATCAGTCTCACAAAACCCGTTTGAGAAACTATTGCGTTCGAGGAATAGCCTTAGTGAGTGGATTCGCTCTGATGTTTCTTTTTATGTCTCTCTTAATCTCAAGTTCGCGGAGAAACCCATCTCCCGAAATGAGCAATACCTGTCTTAGAATATGTCTGGATATCTGATGGGACCTAGCTCATAAATGAACTCCAAATCCAATCTTCTTAGACTGTATCGACAACTGAACTTAATCAGTATCCCGCGCCATGCCTCCCTCAGTATCCCCTTGGACCACCTGTCCAATCAACTGCCCCTCGTCAGAAGGAAAACTATAACACTGACAGTCACTCTGTCATCCAGGTCACCTTGGAAGCCTGGAATGATAACTGTCTCCCGAATGAGTCTGTCGTTATCATATCCCTAGAACATCCACTTATGTTCTAAATTGCTTCCGATCGTTTCTCCAGGATTGGATCAATATCATCTTATTGCATCTACTGCAAAAACAATATCTGGTGTGGTACTTGACATATCATGATTGACTCAATTGCCTAAGCAAGTGATCTGCCAATCATGCACATCCCTCTCCCCTTATGTCTGTAAGACTCCTTTAGAGAGGGTGACTCCATCATCTGCAGGTATACTACCGTGCCAGGAGTCGTCCATTCTAAATACCTTTAGAATGCTGTCTAAGTACCCAGATTGGGAAACCACCCAAATCTATATCTAAAGCCATAGATCTAGTAACCAGAATGTCTGATATAATATCCAATTACTTTGTGGAGAAACCACTGTGTGACAACCAAAGTATAACCGATCGTAGTATAGGAACTTCACTTCCTACTCTGTGTATGTCATCCAAATACCAGGACATCACATCCTACTACCTTCTCAACAGATCCATCCCCTATTCTGATGAAGTCAAACATGTGACTGTCACATCAGAAATAGATGATCTATTTCCGCTATATCTACTTTAGTCCATAGACATAAGCTACTTGTCCACCAATGCTTCCGCTGCTCCCACTGACTACGACAACCCTCTGGTAGAGTCATATAGACGTACACTTTTAAAGCCAGTTTAGAACGACACTATATTCATCCTCCTGCCGGGTCTCACAGTCTGGAACAACAGCAATGACAAGTCTGGGTAAACAAGAACCTTCCTGTCACCGTCCTTGAGGCTACCGGAGTACCTCTCGGGTGCCTGAGGTTACCCACCATATCTACGGAGTGGCCAATGGAATGTCAAACTAGATTGAATCTTTAGGTTCTTATCAAATTTTTAGTAATCGTTTGTGGTTCTGGAATCACTTCCAGTTCTACCATACTCCCACTACTGTTTTCTGAAAAATCCATTTTTGTTAAAACTTTGGCGAGTCAAGAACAATATCACTATTGATCTTCCACATGGTAGAAAGTCAACCCTCGTCATAGCCTGGGTCAACCCACAAACAGCCATTACAGAAACGTGCCTAGAGTTATCCAGAGTCTGGTTTTAAGCATAAGCCGGACAACTCCCCGTACCTTAACATCGTTAAGATATGAACTGTTCTATATCCAATATAGAACCAGAGGCACTGATTTAATATAACCAGATTCAAATCATGCAGCTGTCTCCAGTGCATGTTAACTAAATGGAAGGAGGCCGATCAGCGTTACTCAACTTAGGAATGCGTCCAGATATGAGTAACCTGAAAGAGAAGCAAGTTCTCTTAATCATTACTATTAACTGGATACCATACACAAGTATCTACATCTTCGATCACCTTGAAGAATCCTGATACTTGCAACACCTGGTTCTCTACTTTATTCTTATACCTATAACTTCTCAAAACTTGGACCCTTTGTTTCTATGAAACACCTGTCTAAGAATTAAAGAAGTCATAAGTAAACCGAATATAGTACGAGAACCAACCCCTCTGTCCTCATGGACGGTGGACAATAAACAATACTCTGTATATGTCCCTTGAGTCTAATAACTCGTTCCTTGTGTGTCGTAGGTTGAAAACTGTACCTATGGTTAAGAAGAATTACACCGCTGTTTAATACTCCTTACCTAACCATCCACTGATATAGGTAAATGTCATGGACATAATTTCAAAAAGGTATATCTCACTCTATAAAAATTGACGTACAGATGTATCAATTTGAAATTGGTGCATAACAATGGACATTCAAAACCAAATTTTTTCCGTCCGGCAAACTACCCAGGTGGTTTCTGTTGGAGACAGTGCCCTCAGAGTCAATTATTGGATCACAGGCATGTGATTGCAATGATTGAGGGAGGACCTATTCCGGTAGGACAGTCTTACTCAAGATGATAGTATGCTATCTGGTTTATCTTTATCATCGTGTACTGCTTTAAGTGACCTGATAGGTCGCTATTACACGTTGATAGAGCCCCTAGGATTCATGCTTGACTGCCAGCAGTATGAGGGCGATCATATACGTGGGAGCTGGTAGTCTATAAGCACATCCTTAAATGGTCCCTAGTCGTGGGAGTTTCGAGACAGGGCATCGATACTCCAGAGTAGACTAGTGTATATAGTCAAGACCCCGACGTGGGGCGGTGGCCGGTCTCACAAGCCACTGGTGTCAGTTGGTTCACCTAAGATGTATACAGGTGCTCATTGGGTTATGAGTACACCGGACAGGACTCGCCGGGAACATGCTAGCTGGTCTTATACCTGACGTCAGATAGCAGTTCCCTGGTGACATGTGTATAGGTTAGTTCATCGACCTGAGGATCGTCATTTGTCTCGTGTGAGTTCCCACTGTACTTTAATTACTACCCTACCACGCTTAAAGGAGACGTGCAAACAGGTTTTAGTTGGGTACAGTCCCGAGCCAATGGAGGCAGTGAGTGGATCTTCAAGGGTTCGTCTCTCCCGGTATTGGGTGTGAGGTCGCGCTGTGTCTAGGAGAGCCATTACACGAAGTCCTTGGCCAAGGCAGGAGATTTACTGGTAGGTATTCCAGTAGTATCTCAGGGTGTTCTGGACCATACTCCGACACGACTTGTACCACTTTTGGGTGTCTGACTTTTACCAACCCCCTAGGCCCGCCATGCGATGCTCATAGACGAACGGACCGGACTGTACGGATATTGTCATTGACAGGCTCAGTAGGGTGTCAGGCTGAGTTCGCTCATAGACGTCCCTTTTGGTCAATAGCTGGTAGCCCGTCACGTATGGCTTATACCTCTGACGTGCTAGTGGTTAAATCCACAGCCATAGTATTGACGAGTCTTTAGAGTCCCCCACATTCAGTTCCTCAAGTTTTCGGGCGAAACGCTGTAGAGGCCGTATGGAGATATGGCAGGGTTCGATCAGATACGTGCGGTATTGCACGGATCAGGATCGAACGGCTAATACTAGCGGGCTTTGGTTAAGCCGGATCCTAGTATTGTACAGTGTAGACTTTGTCTCGTTGCATTTGTATTTCGATTGGAATACAAATGCGGGTATGTATATACAGTAGCGGGGTTTTCCTGTAATTTATTACGGGATCAGTTTTTTGGAGTTGCCAGTTTGTTTTCCATTTCAGCCATATTTTTTTGTATCTTTCATTGGCTGAAGATTGGTGGAGGAGGGCTTATTTGCATTTGTGCAAATAAGCATTTTGGAGGGTTGTCTTTGCATATTGTTGCTTCATGATAGCTCTTGTTTAACCTTGACTTCTTGACTTCATGATGGTTCATGATGGCTTGACTTGTGTAGTGATGATGGGTTTTTGGAGTGTTGGTTTTGTTTGTGATGATTTTGTTCTCATCATCACTCATCATTCTTTCTTGCATAACACTAAAACACCCCCCTCTCTTTTGTGAGGACCCCCCCTTTGAGTTTCTCTCTCTCTCCCTCTTGTTTTTGGCCGGCCATTCCTATATAGGGGCTGTCCCAATTTTTAGTGGGGGTTGTTCTCATTTTGATGGCACAAAATTCCCTTTGTTCATCCAGAAAACATGCATCTCATTCCTCCACCAAAAACCATGGCAACTTCAACCCCAATGAGACATATATTTCTCTACACTTATTCTACAGCATATCTTGGGCACGTCGACTCGCCAACTTCGTGCCCGAGTTGCCTCAGTCCAGAGGTGGGAGCCCGTAAAAGAAGCCGGTGACGTGGTGCACTTCCGGCGAGGAGGTGGAGACCGGAGATTCCGCGGGGAGATCGGGACGAAGACGAGAAGACCGAAGGACACGGATCGCTTGGTATATCTCTTTACCCCTTCTCTAGATAGCTAGGACTAGTTTAATGGCACGATCCGGGTTTATAGTGCGCGGTGGTGCCGGTTTAAAAAGTTAAAGTAAATTATCGCTTCCGCATTTTGTCCTCGGATTGACGGCCGGGGCGCCGCCGTGGACTTACAGTGGTATCAGAGCCTCGCCATTAACCTAGTCTAGCTTGCACTAGTATGTTTAAAGCTTAGATCGAACAAATGTTCCAAAACCGCGTTTTTCAAAACATCAGTTCTCTGTTAAAATTTTTTGGGCTACAAAAATTTTTCAGCGTGTTGCAGAAGTATGTACAGGGAAATTTGAGCATACTGTAAAAATTCGATTCATTGATTCCCTAGAAGGACCGCGGAACCGCGGCCAAACCCCTGTTTGGGCCGCTGTTCCGCGGCAAGAAAATGGAATCATTGCACCAATTTTTTACAGAGGCCTCCTGACTTGAAAATAGGGTTTTTCGAACATTCTTTTTGGGCCCAGATTTTCTTTAAGTGCTACAGTAATGCTTAGGGCCCACTTGGGTAAATTTGATCGATTGAATATTTTAAACACATTAGTTCACAGTATTTACATTATATCTGCGACCGTGAATGTCACTTGATCGATAAATCCTGTCTAACTGCTATAGCCCGGTTAGACGGATTTGCGAACGTGACATTCACGTTGATGTTCTGTGATTGTGTTGTGATGTTGCGGATTGGTCATGGGGGATAGCCTGGATGCAATGCTAGTACAATTTTTGTTGTATTATGTACATTTGATATTGCGGGGCGAGCGTCCGACATGTGGACTGCCGTCACTACCTGCTTGTATATTATTCTTTTGGGGCACGATCGGGTCGAGGTCGATGTACCCGTTGTATGTATATTTTACTTTCTGTACTAGGATTACCCCAAGGTAGGGTGAACGGATAGCCGGATTCTAGAGGGCAACAAGCCCGCATCTCATGGCATTGAGACGGAGGGGGCTTCACTCTAGAATTGGCGGGCTATTTGCCGCACTCGTAGGGGGTACAGGTTGACCCAGGAGGGGTGCTCAAGTTACCGGATTCCGTGAAGTGCTAGGTGGTCCATTCACGTTGCTGAAGGGGGCTGCCTCGCTTCAGGTTTTGGCGGGTAACTTGCCGCGCCCGTAGGGGTCTAGGATTTCATTGCACAGGCTATCCACACGACCAGGGGAACGTCGGGTTTCAGTAGCGGCTCTGTGAAACCCGGGGATCCCAGATATCTGTATTGTTCTGTGATGCTGTACATTTCTGTGATGTCGCATTTTATCACGCCTTGAGCGAAATATTATATATTGATATATATACTAGTAGATATTGTATAGTTTTTGCATCCGCGCTAGTCCAGTCCCCGCTTTGTCGTTAGTTAGCTAACCTAACGGGTAATGACGGGACCCAGTGGCGAATGCGAATGGCATATACGTACGTCATTATTTTCGTTCTTTATTGGTGTGATCAATTGATGGGACTGCGTTGATTCGGATCAATGCAAGTTAAACAAACCTAATCTGATGTTGTTGGAACACTTCTCAAAAAGCTGTTATTGCAAGGGCGTTCTCTTTTGTTTTGCATTGTGGTATTCAGTTGGAATATCCTGCTCCTCAGTCGACGAGGCAAGGGCCGAGATCCCTTCACCGGGAGTGACCCTTTGGACAGAAGTTTGCGTCAGGGCAATAACTTCACTATAGTCGTTTACTTTTGCTTTGCATCGTGGTATTCAGTTGGAATATCCTGCACCTCATTCTACGGGGAAAGAGCCGAGATCCCTTCACCGGGAGTGACCTCTTTAGCAAAGGTTTTCGCCACTATATTTTTATAAAGCTATCCGGTTCCTTCAACGATATCAAGTTCATTACGTGAAAGGTTTTCGCCAGAAACCATTCGTAGCCCTCCGTCGTTTCATATGGGTGGTCAATAGTATTCAATCTATGTTTGTTGGCCAAAGTCAAGGCATAGTGATTGGTAGCTATTGGGTATTCATATGCAGCATAGATAGATGCGTTGGTTTGGGGCAGTCGTATAGCCTTGTTGGCCAAAGTCAAGGACTTGTGTGGGTGGGCTCAAATTAACCTGGAGAATGACGGGTAAAACTTGACATGTGACTTATGATTTGTTGGCCAAATCAAGGTTGTTGGAGATAGTGCCCTCAGAGTCAATTATTAGGTCACAGGTACGTGATTGTAATGATTGAGGGAGGACCTATCCCGGTAGGACAGTCTTACTCGAGATGATAGTATGCTATCTGGTTTACCTTTATCATCGTGTACTGCTTTAGGTGACCTGACACGTCGCTATTACACGTTGATAGAGCCCCTAGGATTCTTGCTTGATCACCAGCAGTATGAGGGCGATCATATAAGTGGGAGCTGGGGGTCTACAAGCATATCCTTAAAAGGTCCCTAGTCGTGGGAGTTTCAAGACTGGGCATCGATACTCCATTAGTAGACTAGTGTATACAGTCGAGACCCCGACGAGGGGCGGTGGCCGGTCTCACAAGCCACTGGTGTCAGTTGGATCACCTAAGATGTATACAGGTGCTCATTGGGTTATGAGTACACCGGACAGGACTCGCCGGGAACATGCTAGTTGGTCATATACCAGACGTCAGATGGCAGTTCCTTGGTGACATGTGTGCAGGTTAGTTCATCGACCTGGGGATCGTCATTTGTCTCGTGTGAGTTCCCACTGTACTTTGATTACTACCCTACCACGGCTCAAAGGAGTCGTGCAAACAGGTTTTAGTTGGGTACAGTCCCGAGCCACATGGAGGCAGTGAGCGTATCTTCAGGGGTTCGTCTCTCCCGGTATTAGGGGTGAGGTCGTGCTGTGTCTAGGAGAGCCATTACACAAAGTCCTTGGCCAAGGCAAGGAGATTTACTGGTAGGTATTCCAGTAGTATCTCAGGGTGTTCTGGGCTACACTCCGACACGACTTGTACCGCTTTTGGGGGTCTGACTTTTACCAACCCCCTAGGCCCGCCATGCGATACTCATAGACGAACGGACCGGACTGCACGGATATTGTCACTGACAGGCTCAGTTGGGTGTCGGGGTGAGTTTCCTCATCGACGTCCCATTTAGTCAATAGCTGGTGGCCCGTCACGTATTGGCTTATACCTCTGACGTGCTAGTGGTTAAAACCACAGCCATAGTATTGACGAGTCTTTAGAGTCCACCACACTTTCAGTTACTCAAGCTTTCGGGCGAAACGCTGTAGAGGCCGTATGGAGATATGGCAGGGTCCGATCAGATACGTGCGGTATTGCACGGATCAGGATCGGACGGTTTGTACTAGTAGCCGTATGGTTATATGGCAGGGTTCGATCAGATACGTACGGTATTGCACGGATCAGGATCGAACGGATTTAACTAGCCGGCTTTGGCTTAAGCTGGTCTTAGTTTAGTACAGTGTAGATTTTGTCTCTTTGCATTTGTATCCGGACGGAATACAGATGCGGGTGTGTATGCACAGTATCGGGGTTTTCCTGTAATTTATTACGGGACCAGTTTTCTGGAGTTGCCAGTTTGCATTCCGTTCCGGCCGGTTTTCCTTTGTTCTTTCCCGGCCGGACTTTTCCGATGGAGGGGGTTATTTGCAATTGTGCAAATAACATTTGTGGAGGGGGTTTCTTGTAAAAGATTGATTATGATAGCTTTCATTTCTTTTGCTCCATACTTTGGATTTGAGTGACATGAAAGGGTATGGTTTGAAAAAGGGTGAAGCATGGTTGTATGTTTCTTTGTCCCTTGGATGTGGTCACCTCTTCTTCACTCCTACACTCACCTCCCTTAAGGCTTCATATTCTTTCCTTCTACATTTCTAAGTTGATAAGTCTTTCATGGTTGTGAGAAGAAGAAGAGAGAGCTTCATTCATGAGAGTTTTCTTTCTTGATCTAGTTTTCATGCTAGAAAAATGCAAGCACCATTTTTCTAATCCTTGTTTCCTCCATCATCCTCATTGGCAACAACATAACCCCAAAGAGACAAGCATCTTCTACACTACATTCTACAGCATATCTTGAGCATGTCGAGTTGCCGGCTTCATGCTCGAGTTGCCTCGGTATTGAGGCGGGAGCCCGTAAAAGACAAAGGCGATGTGGTGCCCTTTCCGGCGAGGAGGCGACGAGGAGGAGAAGGACGGAGATCCCGCGAGGAGATCGGAGTGGAGATGAAGACCGGAGGACTTGGATCGTCGGTATACATCTCTTCCCTTTCTTTTTAGTAGCGTAGACTAGTTAATGGTTCGATCCGGAGTTTAGTGCGCGGTGGTGCCGGTTTGCAAAGTCCGCAAAATTTAAGTTTATCACCGTTTCCGTATTCCGGCGTCGGATTGACGGCCGGGGCGCCGCCGTGCACTTACAGTGGTATCAGAGCCTCGCCATTAACTTAGTCTAACTTTGTGTAATGTGTTTGCATTTCCGATCGATCAAAAAGTTCCAAAACTGCATTTTAGTTCGCATCAGTTTCTGTTGAAAATTTTTGGTCTCGAAAAATTTTTCATGTTATAAAATATTGATGTACTGGAAAATCTAAGAGTTCTGTAAAAATTTGACGAAGTAACTCCACAGTTGGAGCGCGGAACCGCCGCGAAAACCACCTTTGTGCGGCCCTTCCGCCGCGCACTATTCACATCACTTCACCATTTTTTTACAGAGGCCTTCTGGGCTTAAAATATGGGCTTTGGAATATTAAAGTTGGGCCAATTGTTTCTGTGAGTGCTACAGTTTTCTTTGGGGCCCACTTGTTAATTGTTTGATCAATCGGAAATTTTTTAAACACATTTTTCACAGTATTTACATTATATCTGCGACCGTGAATGTCACTCGATCGATAAATCCGGTCTAACTGCTATAGCCCGGTTAGACGGATTTGCGAACGTGAATTTCACGTTGATGTTCTATGTATTTGCTGTGATGTTGCGGATCGGTCGTGGGGATAGCCTGGATGCAATGCTAGTACTGTGTTGTCGTATTATGTACATTTGATATTGCGGGGCGAGCGTCCGACATGTGGACTGCCGTCACTGCCTGTTTGTATTATTATTTTGGGGCACGACCTGGTTGCGGTCGATGTACCCGGTGTATGTATATTTTACTTTCTGTACTAGGATTGCCCCGCGGAGGGGTGCACGGATAGCCGGGTTCTGGAGGGCAACAAGCCCGCATCTCATGGCATTGAGACGGAGGGGGCTTCACTCTAGGATTGGCGGGCTATTCGCCGCACTCGTAGGGGGTACAGGTTGACCCAGGAGGGGTGCCCAAGTTGCCGGATTCCGTGAAGTGCTGGGTGGTCCATTCACGGCGCTGAAGGGGGCTGCCTCACTTCAGGTTTTGGCGGGTGACTTGCCGCGCCCGTAGGGGTCTAGGATTTCATTGCACAGGCTATACACACGACCAGGGGAACGTCGGGTTTCAGTAGTGGCTCTGTGAAACCCGGGGATCCCAGATATCTGTATTGTTCTGTGATACTGTACATTTCTGTGATGTTGCGTTTTATTCACGCCTTGAGCGAAATACTATATATTGGTATATATATTAGTAGATGTTGTATATGTTTTTCATCCGCGCTAGTCCAGTCCCCGCTCTGCCGTTAGTTAGCTAACCTAACGGGTGATGACGGGACCCAGTGGCGAATGCAGATGGCATATACGTACGTCAGTATATTTTCGTTCTTTGTGGTGTGATCAATTGATGGGACTGCATTGATTCGGATCAATGCAAGTTAAACAAACCTAATCTGATGTTGTTGGAACATTTTTTCAAAAAGCTGTTATTGCAAGGACGTTCACTTTTGTTTTGCATCGTGGTATTCATTTGGAATATCCTGCTCCTCAGTCGACGAGGCAAGGGCCGAGATCCCTTCACCGGGAGTGACCCCTTGGACAGAAGTTTGCGTCAGGGCATTAACTTCACTATAGCCGATTACTTTTGCTTTGCACCGTGGTATTCATTTGGAATATCCTGCACCTCATTCTACGGGGAAAGAGCCGAGATCCCTTCACCGGGAGTGACCTCTTTAGTAAAGGTTTTCGTCACTATATTTTCTAAAAAGCTATCCGTTCCTTCAACGATATCAAGTTCTTTACGTTAAAGGTTTTCGCCAGAAACCATTCGTAGCCCTCCGTCGTTTCATATGGATGGTCAATAGTATTCAAGCTGTGTATGTTGGCCAAAGTCAAGGCACAGTGATTGGTAGCTATTGGGGTATTCATATGCAGCATAGATAGATGCGTTGGTTTGGGACAGTCGTGCTGCCATTTTGGCCAAAGTCAAGGGTATGTACGGGTGGATTCAAATTAACCTGGAGAATGACGGGTAGAACTTGACATGTGACGTATGATATGTTGGCCAAAGTCAAGGTCATAAGAGCATGGGGCAGAAATCACATCGGGAGTTTCAAAAGAACTGAAACTTGCCAGATATGCGCATACCTTCTGGAGTGTGATACCGTGAGCGGATTCCGTCACGTTATCATGCGATGAGAGTTGGATCCCGATTCCCACTGATGAGTTAGTTTACTCCTCGGGTAACCCCGACTAATTCTTCTTTCAGGTTTGGAGGAGAATTTGAGGTACAGTGGGAGGATTCCAGATTAGATAAATTGGTAACCATTCTGATCTAGGTTAGAGTGCACGCTGAGTGTTTCTTCTCTCTCTCTCTCTGGCAGCGACCATTGACCCGACCCTAGACTATGACTCCGTGACCAAGTTGACCGAACTTACTTAACACTGGCTTTTGGATTGTCAGAGTTGCAGACCTCATTGCCACTCCTACCTTTACCCTTTTCTCCAGGATACCCCGTATTACTACGAACGTCCACTTCCATTGGACAAAACCATCGTATGGTTAGATACGAACTCGAAAGAATTATTCGAGGATGGTTTCCGGTTCTGGAGAAAACGGATAGGATTATTCAGTTGTCTTTTCCTTTTACCCTCTCTCAGGTTACGAGTACTCCTTGGTTTAGGGGTAGTACACCTATTACGCAAATTGGATTGTCTTCTTCCAAACCTTAGGCTGGTGCCGACCGGTAGGGAATGAAGAAAACCAATTAGCATAACGATGGTGTGCAGAAGGTATTAAGTTCAGACAAAGCAAGGGATTAGTAGGAGGGCAAAGTAAATTGCAACAGATATTCACGACCAAACCAAATATTTCGTTACCACTCCCACATCACCTTTGTATTTCTCCAGGACACTCCGTATCACTACGAAGATCCACAGTTTATTTGGATAATCCATCGTATGGTTATATACGAACTCGAAAGGAACTTGTTCCAGTTCGGGGATGGATCCTGGTTCAGGAGAAATAGGAATAAAGTACATTCAGGTGTCTTTTATCTTCACCTTCTCTCGTGTTGCGAGTGTTCCTAGGATTGGGACAGTACACCCATTATGCTTATTGGATAGTCTTCTTCCAAACCATAGGCTGGTGCCGAACGGTAGGGAAGGAAGAAAACCATTTGGCCTAAAGGGGTGTGCAGAAGGTAAAGACTAAAGACATATGAAGGGATTTGGAGAGGTGGCAAAGAACTATACGGTTACAGTCGTGAATCTGGAAGAGGCATTACTAGGAATACCAGGATACCCCATCGAAACATTTCAATGTTTCAGTTTCACTGTGTACTGTTAATAGAAAACTGATTTCCCGATTAGATACTTACTCCAGGGTATGTATTTACCAGATACGATTCTCACATCTGTATGGTTTTACAGATGATGAGTGGGAGTAAGTTATTGGGAATTGGGTGATTATCCTCATTATATCGGGATTCGTTGTAATCGGTGATATTTGAGGAAATCACCTGGGTTGTTTGCCGGTCGGCAAATATTTGGTTTTGAATATCCGCTGTTATGCACCAATTTCAAATTGATATATCTGTACGTCTATTTTCATAGAGTGAGATATACCTTTCTGAAATTATGTCTACGACATTTACCTATATCAGTGGATGGTTAGGTAAGGAGCATTAAACAGCGGTGTAATTCTTCTTAACCATAAGTACAGTTTTCAACCTACGACACACAGTGAATGAGTAATCAGACTCAAGGGACTTTTACAGAGTATTGTATGTTGTCCAGAGTCCATCAGGACAGAGGGGATGGTCCTCGTACTATATTCGGTTTACTTATGACTCCTCTAATTTTTAGACAGGTGTTTCGTGGAAACACAGGGTCCGAATTTGGAGAAGTTATATGTATTTGAATAGAGTAGAGAACCAGGTATAGCAAGTATCGGGATTCTTCAAAGAGATCGAAAATGTAGATACTTGTGTATGGTGTTCAGTTGATAGTAATGATTAAGAGAAATTGCTTCTCTTTCAGGTTACTCATAATTGGAAGTATTCCTAAGTTGAGTAACGCTGATCTGGCCTCCTTCCATTTAGTTGACATGCACTGGAGACAGTTGCATGATTTGGATCTGGTTCAATTAAATCAGTGCCTCTGGTCCTATATGGGATATAGAACAGTTCATATCTTAACGATGTTAAGGTACGGGGAGTTGTCCGGTTTATGATTAAAACCAGACACTGGACAACTCAAGGCACGTTTCTGTAATGGCTGTTTGTGGGTTGACCCAGGCTATGACGAGGGTTGACTTTCTACCATCTGGATGAACAATAGCGATATTGTTCTAGACTCGCCACAGTTTTAATAAAAATGGATTTTTTCAGAAAACAGTAGTGGGAGTATGGTAGAACTGGAAGTGATTCCAGAACCACAAACGATTACTGAAGATTTGATAAGGAACCTAAAGATTCAATCTGGATTGACATTCCATTGGCCACTCCGCAGATAAAGTGGGTAACTTCAGGCACCCGAGAGGTACTCAGGTAGCCTCAAGGACGGTGACAGGGAAGTTCTTGTTTACCCACACTTGCCATTGTTGTTGTTCCAGGCTGCGAGACCCGGCAGGAGGATGAGTATAGCGTCGTTCTAAACTAGTTTTAGAAGTGCACGTCTATATGACTCTGGCAGAGGGTTGTCGTAGTCAGTGGGAGCAGCGGAAGCATTGGTGGACATCAGGCTTATATCTATTTATAGACTAAAGCAGATGTAGCGGAGATAGATCATCTATTTCTGATGTGACAGTCATGGGTTTGACGTCATCAGAATAGGGGATGGATCTGTTGAGAAGGTAGTAGGGTGTGATATCCTGGTATTTGGATAACATACATAGAATAGGAAAAGAAACTCCTATACTACAATCGGTTGTACTTTGGTCGTCACACAGTTGTTTCTCCACATAGGAATTGGGTATTATATCAGACATACTGGTTACTAGATCTATGGTTTTAGATCTAGATTTGGGTGGTTTCCCAATCAGGGTACTTGACAGCATTCTAAGAGTATTTAGGGTGGACGACTCCTGGCACGGTAGTGTACCTGCAGGTAATGGAGTCACCCTCTCCAAAGGTGTCTTACAGACTAAAGGGGAGAGGGACGGGCATGATTGGCAGATCACTTGCTCAGGCAATTGAGTCAATCGTGAGATGTCAAGTACCACACCAGATGTTGTTCTTGCACTAGATGCAATAAGTTGACATTAATCCAATCCTGAAGAAACAGTCGGAAGCAGTTCTAGAACATAAGTGGATGTTCTAGGGAGATGATAACGACAGCCTCATTCAGGAGACAGTTATCATTCCAGGCTTCCAAGGTGACATGGACGACAAGGAGGTTGTCAGAGTTATAGTTTTCCTTCTGATGAGGGGCAGTATTTTGGACAGGTGGTCCAAGGCAATACTGAGGGAGGCATGGCGCGCAGGATACTGATTAAGTTCAGTTGACGATACAGTCTAAGAAGTTTGGATTTGGAGTTCATTTATGAGCTATGTCCCATCAGACATCCAGACACATTCTAAGACAGGTATTGCTCATTTCGGGAGATGGGTTTCTCCGCGAACATGAGATATAGAGAGACATAGAAAGAAACGTCAAGGCGGATCCACTCACTAAGGCTATTCCTCGAACGCAATAGTTCCGCAAACGAGCTTTGTGAGACTGACTAGTAGAGGAGTTGGATGTTCGGTATCACACGGGCTGTGAGTATGCGACATCGCAATAATTAGCCTTGAGTGCAAGTGGGAGATTGTTGGAGATAGTGCCCTCAGAGTCAATTATTAGGTCACAGGTACGTGATTGTAATGATTGAGGGAGGACCTATCCCGGTAGGACAGTCTTACTCGAGATGATAGTATGCTATCTGGTTTACCTTTATCATCGTGTACTGCTTTAGGTGACCTGACACGTCGCTATTACACGTTGATAGAGCCCCTAGGATTCTTGCTTGATCACCAGCAGTATGAGGGCGATCATATAAGTGGGAGCTGGGGGTCTACAAGCATATCCTTAAAAGGTCCCTAGTCGTGGGAGTTTCGAGACTGGGCATCGATACTCCATTAGTAGACTAGTGTATACAGTCGAGACCCCGACGAGGGGCGGTGGCCGGTCTCACAAGCCACTGGTGTCAGTTGGATCACCTAAGATGTATACAGGTGCTCATTGGGTTATGAGTACACCGGACAGGACTCGCCGGGAACATGCTAGTTGGTCATATACCAGACGTCAGATGGCAGTTCCCTGGTGACATGTGTGCAGGTTAGTTCATCGACCTGGGGATCGTCATTTGTCTCGTGTGAGTTCCCACTGTACTTTGATTACTACCCTACCACGGCTCAAAGGAGTCGTGCAAACAGGTTTTAGTTGGGTACAGTCCCGAGCCACATGGAGGCAGTGAGCGTATCTTCAGGGGTTCGTCTCTCCCGGTATTGGGGGTGAGGTCGTGCTGTGTCTAGGAGAGCCATTACACAAAGTCCTTGGCCAAGGCAAGGAGATTTACTGGTAGGTATTCCAGTAGTATCTCAGGGTGTTCTGGGCTACACTCCGACACGACTTGTACCGCTTTTGGGGGTCTGACTTTTACCAACCCCCTAGGCCCGCCATGCGATACTCATAGACGAACGGACCGGACTGCACGGATATTGTCACTGACAGGCTCAGTTGGGTGTCGGGGTGAGTTTCCTCATTGACGTCCCATTTAGTCAATAGCTGGTGGCCCGTCACGTATTGGCTTATACCTCTGACGTGCTAGTGGTTAAAACCACAGCCATAGTATTGACGAGTCTTTAGAGTCCACCACACTTTCAGTTACTCAAGCTTTCGGGCGAAACGCTGTAGAGGCCGTATGGAGATATGGCAGGGTCCGATCAGATACGTGCGGTATTGCACGGATCAGGATCGGACGGTTTGTACTAGTAGCCGTATGGTTATATGGCAGGGTTCGATCAGATACGTACGGTATTGCACGGATCAGGATCGAACGGATTTAACTAGCCGGCTTTGGCTTAAGCTGGTCTTAGTTTAGTACAGTGTAGATTTTGTTTCTTTGCATTTGTATCCGGACGGAATACAGATGCGGGTGTGTATGCACAGTATCGGGGTTTTCCTGTAATTTATTACGGGACCAGTTTTCTGGAGTTGCCAGTTTGCATTCCGTTCCGGCCGGTTTTCCTTTGTTCTTTCCCGGCCGGACTTTTCCGATGGAGGGGGTTATTTGCAATTGTGCAAATAACATTTGTGGAGGGGGTTTCTTGTAAAAGATTGATTATGATAGCTTTCATTTCTTTTGCTCCATACTTTGGATTTGAGTGACATGAAAGGGTATGGTTTGAAAAAGGGTGAAGCATGGTTGTATGTTTCTTTGTCCCTTGGATGTGGTCACCTCTTCTTCACTCCTACACTCACCTCCCTTAAGGCTTCATATTCTTTCCTTCTACATTTCTAAGTTGATAAGTCTTTCATGGTTGTGAGAAGAAGAAGAGAGAGCTTCATTCATGAGAGTTTTCTTTCTTGATCTAGTTTTCATGCTAGAAAAATGCAAGCACCATTTTTCTAATCCTTGTTTCCTCCATCATCCTCATTGGCAACAACATAACCCCAAAGAGACAAGCATCTTCTACACTACATTCTACAGCATATCTTGAGCATGTCGAGTTGCCGGCTTCATGCTCGAGTTGCCTCGGTATTGAGGCGGGAGCCCGTAAAAGACAAAGGCGATGTGGTGCCCTTTCCGGCGAGGAGGCGACGAGGAGGAGAAGGACGGAGATCCCGCGAGGAGATCGGAGTGGAGATGAAGACCGGAGGACTTGGATCGTCGGTATACATCTCTTCCCTTTCTTTTTAGTAGCGTAGACTAGTTAATGGTTCGATCCGGAGTTTAGTGCGCGGTGGTGCCGGTTTGCAAAGTCCGCAAAATTTAAGTTTATCACCGTTTCCGTATTCCGGCGTCGGATTGACGGCCGGGGCGCCGCCGTGCACTTACAAAGGTCATAAGAGCATGGGGCAAAAATCACATCGGGAGTTTCTAAAGAAACTGAAACTTGCCAGATATGTGCTTACCTTCTGGAGTGTGATGACGTGAGCGGATTCTGTCACGTTATAATGCGATGATAGTTGGATCCCGATTCCCACTGATGAGTTGGTTTACTCCTCGGGTGATCCCGACTAATTCTTCTTTTGGGTTTGGAGAAGAATTTGACGTTACAGTTGGAGGTTTCCAGATTAGATAAATTGGTAACCATTCTGATCTAGGTTAGAGTGCACGCTGAGTGTTTCTTTTCTCTCTCTCTTTGGCAGCGACCATTGACCCGACCCTAAGACTATGACTCAGTGACCAAAATTAACCGAACCTTCTTAAACACTAGCTTTTGGATTGTCAGTGTTGCAAACTTCATTGCCACTCCTACTTTTACCCTTTTCTCCAGGACACCCCGTATTACTACGAACGTCCACTTCCATTGGATAAAACCATCGTATGGTTATATACGAACTCGAAGGAATTTATTCGAGGATGGTTTCCGGTTCTGGAGAAAACGGATAGGACTATTCAGTTGTCTTTTCCTTTTACCTTCTCTCAGGTAGCGAGTACTCCTTGGTTTAGGAGATAGTACACCTATTACGCAAATTGGATAGTCTTCTTCCAAACCTTAGACTGGTGCCGAGCGGTAGGGAATGAAGAAAACCAATTAGCATAACAATGGTGTGCAGAAGGTATTAAGTAAAGACATATCAAGGGATTAGTAAGAGGGCAAAGTAAATTGCGACTGCTATTCACGACCAAACCAAGTATTTCTTTGCCAATCCTAAATCACCTTTGTATTTCTCCAGGACACTCCGTATCACTACGAAGATCCACAGTTTATTGGATACTCCATCGTATGGTTATATACGAACTCGAAAAGAACTTGTTCCAGTTCGGGGATGGATTCTGGTTCAGGAGAAATAGGAATAAGGTTTATTCGGTTGTCTTTTATCTTCACCTTCTCTCGCATTGCGAGTGCTCCTAGGATTAGGACAGTACACCCATTATGCTTATTGGATAGTTTTCTTCCAAACCATAGGCTGGTGCCGAACGGTAGGGAAGGAAGAAAACCATTTGGCCTAAAGGGGTGTACAGAAGGTAATGACTAAAGACATATAAAGGGATTTGGAAAGGTGGCAAAGAATTACACGATTATAGTCGTGAATCTGGATAATGGAAGAGGCATTACGAGGAATACCAGGATACCCCATCGAAACATTTCAATATTCACTGTGTACTGTTAAAAGAAAACTGATTTCCCAATTAGACACTTGCTCCAGGGTATGTATTTACCAGTTTTGATTCTCACATCTGTATGGTTTTACAGATGATGAGTGGGAGTAAGTTATTGGGAATTAGGTGATCATCCTCATTATATCGGAATTCGTTGTAATTGGTGATATTTGAGGAATTCACCTGGGTTGTTTGCCGGACGACAAATATTTGGTTTTGAATATCCGCTTTCATGCACCAATTTCAAATTGATATATCTGTACGTCTATTTTCATAGAGTGAGATATACCTTTTTGACATTATGTCTATGACATTTACCTATATCAGTGGATGGTTAGGTAAGGAGCATTAAACAGCGGTGTAATTCTTCTTAACCATAAGTACAGTTTTCAACCTACGACACACAGGGAATGAGTTATTAGACTCGAAGGACTTGTACAGAGTATTGTATGTTGTCCAGCGTCCATTAGGACAGAGGGGTTGGTCCTCGTACTATATTCGGTTTTATTATGACTTCTCTAGTTTTTAGACAGGTGTTTCGTGGAAACACAGGGTCCGAATTTTGAGAAGTTATAGGTATATGAATAAAGTAGAGAACCAGGTGTTGCAAGTATCGGGATTTTTCAAGGTGATCGAAGATGTAGATACTTGTGTATGGTATTCAGTTGATAGTAATGATTAAGAGAACTTGCTTCTCTTTCAGGTTACTCATAATTGGAAGTACTCCGAAGTTGAGTAATGCTGATCGGCCCCTTTCCATTTAGTTGACATGCACTAGAGGCAGCTGCATGATTTGAATCTGGTTCAATTAAATCAGTGCCTCTGTTTCTGTATTGGATATAGAACAGTTCATATCTTAACATTGTTAAGGTACGGGGAGTTGTCTGGCATATGCTTAAAACCAGACTCTGGATAACTCAAGGCACGTTTCTGTAATGGCTGTTTGTGGGTTGACCCAGGCTTTGACGAGGGTTGACTTTCTACCATCTGGAAGATCAATAGTGATATTGTTCTTAACTCTCCACAGTTTTAATAAAAATGGATTTTTTCAGAAAACAGTAGTGGGAGTATGGTAGAACTGGAAGTGATTCCAGAACCGCAAACGATTACTGAGGATTTGATAAGAACCTAAATATTCAATCTGGTTTGACATTCCATTGGCCACTCCGCAGATACGGTGGGTAACTTCAGGCACCCGAGAGGTACTCCGGTAGCCTCAAGGATGGTGACAGGGAGGTTCTTGTTTACCCAGACTTGCCATTGTTGTTGTTCCAGACTGCGAGACCCGGCAGGAGGATGAGTATAGCGTCGTTCTAAACTAGCTTTAGAAGTGTACATGTATATGACTCTGCCAGAGGGTTGTCGTAGTCAGTGGGAGCAGCGGAAGCATGGTGGACAGGTGGCTTATGTCTATTTATAGACTAAAGCAGATATAGTGGAGATAGATCATCTATTTCTGATGTGACAGTCATAGGTTTGACTTCATCAGAATAGGGGATGGATCTGTTAAGAAGGTAGTAGGGTGTGATATCCTGGTATTTGGATGACATACACAGAGTAGGAAGTGAAGTTCCTATACTACGATCGGTTATACTTTGGTCGTCACACAGTGGTTTCTCCACATGGGACTTGGACATTATATCAGACATACTGGTTACTAGATCTATGGTTTTAGATCTAGATTTAGGTGGTTTCCCAATTAAGGGTACTTAGACAGCATTCTAAGAGTATTTAGAATGGACGACTCCTGGCACGATAGTGTACCTACAGGTAATGGAGCCACCCTCTCTAAAGGTGTCTTACAGACTAAAGTAGAGAGGGATGTGCATGATTGACAGATCACTTGCTTAGGCAATTAAGTCAATCATGAGATGTCAAGTACTACACCAGATGTTTTTTCAGTAGATGCAATAAGTTGATATTGATCCAATTCTGAAGAGACGGTCAGAGGCAGTTTTAGAACATAAGTGGATGTTCTAGGGATATGATAACGACAGCCTCATTCGGGAGACAGTTATCATTCCAGGCTTCCAAGGTGACCTGGACGACAAGGAAGTTGTCAGAGTTATAGTTTTCCTTCTGACGAGGGGCGGTATTTTGGACAGGTGGTCCAAGGCAATACTGAGGGAGGCATGGCGCAGGATACTGATTAAGTTCAGTTGACGATACAGTCTAAAAAGTTTGGATTTGGAGTTCATTTATGAGCTAGGTCCCATCAGACATCCAGACACATTCTAAGACAGGTATTGCTCATTTCGGGAGATGGCTTTCTCCGCGAACTTGAGATATAGAGAGATATAGAAAGAAACATCAAGGCGGATCCACCCACTGAGGCTATTCCTCGAACGCAATAGTTTCGCAAACGAGCTTTGTGAGACTGACTAGTAGAGGAGTTGGGTGTTCAGTATCACACGGGCTGTGAGTATGCGACATCGCAATAATTAGCCTTGAGTGCAAGTGGGAGATTGTTGGAGATAGTGCCCTCACAGTCAATTATTGGATCACAGGCACGTGATTGTAATGATTGAGGGAGGACCTATTCCGGTAGGACAGTCTTACTCAAGATGATAGTATGCTATCTGGTTTATCTTTATCATCGTGTACTGCTTTAGGTGACCTGACAGGTCGCTATTACACGTTGATAGAGCCCCTAGGATTCATGCTTGACTGCCAGCAGTATGAGGGCGATTATATACGTGGGAGCTGGTAGTCTATAAGCACATCCTTAAATGGTCCCTAGTCGTGGGAGTTTCGAGATAGGGCATCGATACTCCAGAGTATACTAGTGTATACAGTCGAGACCCCGACGAGGGGCGGTGGCCGGTCTCAAAAGCCACTGGTGTCAGTTGGTTCACATAAGATGTATACAGGTGCTCATTGGGTTATGAGTACACCGGACAGGACTCGCCGGGAACATGCTAGTTGGTCTTATACCTGACGTCAGATAGCAGTTCCTTGGTGACATGTGTACATGTTAGTTCATCGACCTGAGGATCGTCATTGGTCTCGTGTGAGTTCCCACTGTACTTTGATTACTACCCTACCACGCTCAAAGGAGACGTGCAAACAGGTTTTAGTTGGGTACAGTCCCGAGCCACATGGAGGCAGTGAGCGGATCTTCAGGGGTTCGTCTCTCCCGGTATTGGGGGTGAGGTCGCGCTGTGTCTAGGAGAGCCATTACACGAAGTCCTTGGCCAAGGCAGGAGATTTATTGGTAGGTATTCCAGTAGTATCTCAGGGTGTTCTGGACCATACTCCGACACGACTTGTACCTCTTTTGGGGGTCTGACTTTTACCAACGCCCTAGGCCCGCCATGCGATGCTCATAGATGAACGGACCGGACTGTACGGATATTGTCACTGACAGGCTCAGTAGGGTGTCAGGCTGAGTTCGCTCACAGACGTCCCTTTTGGTCAATAGCTGGTAGCCCGTCACGTATGGCTTATACCTCTGGCGTGCTAGTGGTTAAATCCACAGCCATAGTATTGTCGAGTCTTTAGAGTCCCCCACATTCAGTTGCTCATGTTTTCGGGCGAAACGCTGTAGAGGCCGTATGGAGATATGGCAGGGTTGGTTCAGATACGTGCGGTATTGCACGGATCAGGATCGGACGGTTAATACTAGCGGGCTTTGGTTTAAACCGGATCCTAGAATTGTACAGTGTAGACTTTGTCTCGTTGCATTTGTATTTCGGTTGGAATACAAATGCGGCTATGTATATACAGTAGCGGGGTTTTCCTGTAATTTATTACGGGATCAATTTTTTGGAGTTGCCAGTTTGTTTTCCGTTTCAGCCATATTTTTTTGTATCTTTCATTGGCTGAAGATTGGTGGAGGAGGGCTTATTTGCATTTGTGCAAATAAGCATTTTGGAGGGTTGTCTTTGCATATTGTTGCTTCATGATAGCTCTTGTTTGACCTTGACTTCTTGACTTCATGATGGTTCATGATGGCTTGACTTGTGTAGTGATGATTGGTTTTTGGAGTGTTGGTTTTGTTTGTGATGATTTTGTTCTCATCATCACTCATCATTCTTTCTTGCATAATACTAAAACACCCCCCTCTCTTTTGTGAGGACCCCCCTTTGAGTTTCTCTCTCTCTCCCTCTTGTTTTTGGCCGGCCATTCCCATATAGGGGTTGTCCCAATTTTTAGTGGGGGTTGTTCTCATTTTGATGGCACAAAATTCCCTTTGTTCATCCAAAAAACATGCATCTCATTCCTCCACCAAAAACCATGGAAACTTCAACCCCAATGAGACATATATTTCTCTACACTTATTCTACAGCATATCTTGGGCACGTCGACTCGCCAACTTCGTGCCCAAGTTGCCTCGGTCCTGTAGGGTTCCTAGGCACTCTAATGGAGTCTCACAAGGCATCAAACATGGCCAATAAAAATTTTTCAAGTACCTACAAACCCTAATACGGATCGTTAACTACATAATGAGGCGATGCAAGCATGTAAACGAATTAAATGCTAAAGGAAAGTGGCTACAACCTTTGTAGATCCGGTCCTCCACCTCCATGGCTCCGCGATGAAGTTACCTCGCTGTACAAATCGGATCTTGGGCTCTAGTGTCGGCTTCATAGGAGAAAAAGCGGGCTAGGTCATCGACGACGATGCCGAAGATGATCTACGTCGAGGCATCGCTAGATCAAGCTCCAACTTCACCAAGTCAAGAAAACTTGTGAAGGAAACACCCTATACTACTTGGCAAGAGGTAGAGGATGAAGAAATAGGAAGTGGGTAGACTTTAGATTTGGATTTCTCACACTTTTTCATCAATCACCATTGATGTAGCAAGCTTTCTTCATGGAAGAAGAAGATGAAGAAGAAGAAGATGATATATATCATAAGTCTTTTAAAATAAAAACAATATGATACTTATCATAATCTCAACCATGGTTTAGTGTAGAGATTTAACTAAGGTTAGATGAGTGGTTAGGGTTAGAGAAGAGACAAGAATGGTGGACTTGTTCAAAACTTCAAGAAGCTTCAACAAAAAACAAACTAAGCCACCATTTCTTTTTCTCTTTATCTTTTCCAAAACAATAATAAATATATAAATAAATAAGAGAAAAGAAACCCTAACCATTCACTAAACATAGTTTAATCTTTACACAAACCCAAATGAGCAAGTATCATCAAACATGATACAAACAAGTGCACAAAAAAATATATCACATATACAATGTGCATTTCAAGTGAGAAAATCCTTTTAAAGTGAACCAATACTAGTTGATGCAAAGTAATATATCAAATATATAATTATACATTAAATCATTAAATCAACACTTGATTCAATGATCCGGTCATGTCGCATATAACCGGCTAGTATCCAATGTATCGGCTTATCGAATTAATCCTTGATTCGATAACTAGGTTATATCGCATATAACCATTCGATACATTCATCGCGAGAATAGAATACGGTATCACATACACGCATTATTCTCGGTCCCGCACATATCTCATATGCGCTCCTATTTCGTTTCGCTTTAGCCAGGAAACCTCTGTGTAGGACTCTAAAGACTCGTCAATACGCCGGCAGCAGATGATGATCATATCAAACACCCACAAGCCGCAAGCGGTCTGCTAAACGTAACGGCCACCCGGGTATTGAACGATCAGAAGATCGACGAGCAAGCCCGCTCACACTCCTGTGAATCCAACCAGTAACACTTACCGTACAGTCCGGTCTGTTCGTCTGATATGTCGCATATCTCGCCTAGGGGTGGTAAACGTCAGACCCCAGTAGCTCGATAAGTCATGCCGACTTGAGGTCCATAACATTACGATGGTTTTATCCAATGGAAGTGGACGTTCATAGTAATACGGGGTGTCCTGGAGAAAAGGGTAAAAATAGGAGTGGCAATGAGGTATGCAACTCTGACAATCCAAAAGCCAGTGTTTTAAGAAGGTTCGGTTAATCTTGGTCACTGAGTCATAGTCTAGGGTCGGGTCATGGTCGCTGCCAAAGGGAAAGAGAAAAGAAACTCTCAGCGTGCACCCTAACCTAGATCAGAATGGTTATCAATTTATCTTATCTGGAAACCTCCCACTGTAACGTCAAATTCTCCTCCAAACCTGAAAGAAGAATTAGTCGGGATCACCCGAGGAGTAAACCAACTCATCAGTGAGAATCGAGATCCAACTATCATCATATGGTAACTTGACGGAATCCACTCAAGTCACCACACTCCAGAAGGTATGCGCATGCCTGGCAAGTTTCAGTTTCTTTAGAAACTCCCGATGTGTGTTTTTACCCCAAGCGGCTTATGACCTTGACTAGGTCAACAAACCATAAACCGCTAGTCAAGTTCAACCCGTCATTATTCTGGATTGCATTAAACCCACCCGTACGTGCCCTTGACTAGGTCAACAAGGCCGCACGACTGTCCTAACCAATCCCACTTATGCAATAAACAAGTACCACTTAGCAACCGAACACTACGTCTTGACTAGGTCAACAAACGCAGCACGAATACTAAATAATACCCGTAAGAAATGACGGAGGGTTACGGCTGGTTTTTGGCGAAAAAACCTTTAACGTAATGAACTTGATATCGTTGAAGGAACTGCATAGTTTTTTTAACAAAAATATAGTGGCGAAAACCTTTGCTAAAGAGGTCACTCCCGGTGAAGGGATCTCGGCTCTTTCCCCGTAGAATGCGGTGCAGGTATTCCAACTGAATACCATGATGCAAAGCAAAAGGTAAACGGCTATAGTGAAGTTATTGCCCTGACGCAAACTTCTGTCCAAGGGGTCACTCCCGGTGAAGGGATCTCGGCCCTTGCCTTGTCGACTGAGGTGCTGGATATTCATAACCGAATACCACTGTGCAAAACAAAAGAGAACGTCCTTGCAATAACAACTTTTTGAAAAATTGTTCCAACAACATCAAAATAGGTTTGTTTAGCTTGCATTGATCCAAATCAATGCAGTCCCATCAATTGATCACACCAATAAAGAACGAAAATATTGATGTACGTATATGCCATCCGCATTCGCCACTGGGTCCCGTCATTACCCGTTAGGTTACTTAACTAACGACAGAGCGGGGACTGGACTAGCGCGGATGCAAAACATATGCAACATCTACTAGTATATAAATCAATATATAATATTCGCTCAAGGCGTGATAAAATGCAACATCACAGAAATGTAATAAGCATCACAGAACAATACAGATATCTGGGATCCCCGGGTTTCATAGAACCGCTACTGAAACCCGACGTTCCCCCGGTCTTGTGGATTGCTTGTGCAATGAAATCCTAGACCCCTACGGGCGCGGCAAGTCACCCACCAAAACCTGAAGCGAGGCAGCCCCCTTCAGCAACGTGAATGGACCACCCAGCACTTCACGGAATCCGGTAACTTGGGCACCCCTCCTTAGGTCAACCTGTACCCCTACGATTGCGGCGAATAGCCCGCCAATTCTAGAGTGAAGCCCCCTCCGTCTTAACGCCATGAGATGCGGGCCCGTTGCCCTCTAGAACCCGGCTATCCGTGCACCGCTCCGCGGGGTAATCGTAGTACAGAAAGTAAAATATACATACAATGGGTACATCGACCTCAGCCCGGTCGTGCCCCAAAAGAATAATATAAAAACAGGCAGTGACGGCAGTCCACATGTCGGACGCTCGCCCTGCAATATCAAATGTATATAAACAACCAAACTGTACTAACATTGCGTCCAGGCTATCCACAATGACAATCCGCAACATCACAGCACAACACAGAACATCAACGTGAATGTCACGTTCGCAAATCCGTCTAAAAGGGCTATATCAGTTAGACAGGATTTACCGATCAAATGACATTCACGGTCGCAGATATAATGTAAATACTGTGAACTAACATGTTTAAAATTTTCGATCGACTAAATTTCCCGAAGTGGGCCGCAAGCACAACTGTAGCACTCAAAAACATCTGGGCCCAAAAAGAATATACCAGAAACCCTATTTCCATGTCAGAAACCCACTGTAAAAATTTGTTGCGGTTTGGACACAAAACGGTGGCGGATTCGCGGCCCAAACATGGTTTTGGCCGCTGATCCGCCGCGCTACAGTAATATCAGCTGACCAAATTTTCACAGAATTCTCAAAAAACTTTCCACGTAATTTTCCAATGTACCAAATAATTTTTTGACGACTGGAAAAATTCGACAGAAACTGATGCTTGGAAATTGTGGTTTTTGGAAATTCGTTCGATCGAACTTTTAAACACGCTAGAGCAAGCTAGACTAGGTTAATGGCGTGGCTCTGATACCATGTTAGTGCACGGCAGCGCCCCGGCCGTCAATCCGACGTCGGAATACGGAAACGAAACTTTTACAAAACTTGTAAACCGGCACCACCGCACACAAAAATCCGGATCGGGCCATGAACCTACTCCTTGCTAACAAGAGAAGGGGTAGAGAGATATACCGAGCGATCCGTGTCCTTCGGTCTTCTCGTCGTCGTCCCGATCTCCCCGCGGAATCTCCGGTCTTCATCTCCTCGTCGGATGGGCACCACATCGCCGGGTTCTTTTACGGGCTCCCACCTCTGGACCGAGGCAACTCGGGCACGAAGCTGGCGAGTCGACGTGTCCAAAAATACTGTAGGCTAAGTGTAGAATCACTCGTCTCAAGCGGGTAGGAAGTTGCCATTTAATGGAGGTGGAATGAACTTTGAAATGGACTTGGGAATTTTTGTAACAAGAAAAAACGTGAGAAGAAGAAATTTTTTTTTACTCACAAAATGAAACTCTCCCCTCACTAGAATGGCCGGCCCCTCTCGTAAGCCATGAGAGAAAAAAAAATGGCTAGCATGAGAATGAATGAGTGAGCCAATAATGATGCAAGAGAGAGAAAAGGTGATGATGAAGAAATATATCATTACAACAAAATCCTCACTCAAAAGCCCATCACTCATCTCATCACACCAAGTCAAGCAATCATGAACCAAAGGAGTCAACCTCAATCATGAAGCAACAATGTACAAAGATCCCCCCCAATGCTAATTTGCACATTTGCAAATAAGCCATCCTCCACCAATTTTCAGCCAAAGAAAGATATAAAGGAAAATGGCCGAAACGGAATGCAAACTGGCAACTTCAAAAAAACTGATCCCGTAATAAATTACAGGAAAACCCCGCGATTGTATATACATAGCCGCATTTGTATTCCGACCGAATACAAATGCAATGAGACAAAATCTACACTGTACAATACTAGGATCCGGCTTAAACCAAAGACCGCTAGTATTATCCGTCCGATCATGATCCGTGCAATACCGCACGTACAAGATCGAACCCTGCCATATCTCCATACGGCCTCTACAGCGTTTCGCCCGAAACTTGAAAAACGGTCTGTGGAGGACTCTAAAGACTCGTCAACACTTTGGCTGTGGATTTAACCACTAGCACATCAGAGATATTAGCCATACGTAATGGGCTACCAGGTGTTGACCAAAAGGGACGTCGATGAGCGAACTCATCCTGACACCCTACTAAGCCTGTCAGTGATAATATCCGTACAGTCCGGTCCGTTCGTCTATGAGTATCGCATGGCGGGCCTAGGGGGTTGGTAAAAGTCAGACCGCTAAAAGCGGTACAAGTCGTGTCGGAGTGTAGCCCAGAACACCCTGAGATACTACTGGAATACCTACCAGTAAATCTCCCGCCTCGGCCGAGGGCTTTGTGTAATGGCTCTCCTAGACACAGCGCGACCTCACCCCCAATACCGGGAGAGACGAACCCCTGCAGATCCGCTCACTGCCTCCATATGGCTCGGGACTGTACCCAACTAAAACCTGTTTGCACGACTCCTTTGAGCCGTGGTAGGGTAGTAATCAAAGTACAGTGGGAACTCACACGAGACAAATGACGATCTCAGGTCGACGAACTAAGCTGTACACATGTCACCAGGGAACTGCTATCTGACGTCAGGTATAAGACCAACTAGCATGTTCCCGGCGAGTCCTGTCCGGTGTATTCATAACCCAATGAGCACCTATATACATCTTAGGTGAACCAACTGACACCAGTGGCTTGTGAGACCAGCCACCGCCCCTCGTCGGGGTCTCGACTGTATACACTATTCTACTCTGGAGTATCGATGCCCTGTCTCGAAACTCCCATGACTAGGGACCTTTTAAGGATGTGCTTATAGACCCCAGCTCCCACATATATGATCGCCATCGTACTGCTGGCCGTCAAGCAAGACTCCTAAGGGCTCTATCAACGCGCAATAGTGACCTGTAAAGTCACCTAAAACAGTACACGATGATAAAGATAAACCATATAGCATACTATCATCTTGAGTAAGACTGTCCTACCGGTATAGGTCCTCTCTCAATCATTGCTATCACGTGCCTGTGATCCAATAATTGACTCTGAGGGCACTATCTCCAACATTTCTGCAAAGACGCTGATTTCTTTGTGGTTCGACGCGAATCGAGATGCTCTCGTCAAGGGCGCTGATTTCCCTGAATCGTGGAGATTGCCAAGGACACTGATTTCCCTGGAGTCGAAATGAATCGAGGTATTCCGGCAAAGACACTGATTTCTCTGCGGGTCGACACGAATCGAGGTGCTCTCGTCAAGGACGCTGATTTCCCTGAATTGAGGAGGTTGCCAAGGACACTGATTTCCCTGGGGTTGAGACGAATCGAGGTATTCCTGCAAAGACGCTGATTTCTCTACCGGTCGACGCGAATCAAGGTGCTTTGGTCTAGGATGCTGATTTCCCTGAATCGAGGAGGTTGCCAAGGATACTGATTTCCCTGGGGTTGAGATGAATCGAGGTATTCCTGCAAAGACGCTGATTTCTCTGCGGGTCGACGCGAATCAAGGTGCTCTCGTCAAGGACACCGATTTCCCTGAATCGAGGTTTTTGCTAAGGACACTGATTTCCCTAGGGTTGAGACGAATCGAGTGTAAGTCCATGTCACGCACCCCACGAACTTGCGGGGAGGCGGAAAATATGAAAAATGATTATCAAAGCTTCGTAACACGGACTTGAGAGCATGAATCGTATCTAAACCGTTACTAGCAAACTACGAGAGGTTTAACTACACGGATTCGAAGTTATACCTCATGTTACTTGTCCTTCGGGTCTTCATCACTGTCCTCCACTCCTCGTAGGCTCCTTGGAACATCGGCACCTCAACGGCCCCCTCGAGTCAAAGACGATCTACCCGAGAGCTCCTACGCCAAGCTTGATCTCTAACTTGAGATAACTAGGTTGCTCAAAGTGCTAATCTAAGCTACTTAGGGGATATAGAGTGAGGTTATTGATGTATTAGTCTAGCTAACCCTTGATCTCAACACATAAGAGGTTAGGGTTAGGGTTTCAAGAATGAGAGAGCTTGAGGAGAGAGAAGGTGATGATAAGAATGATATTGAAAAATGAACTTATTAGAATATATCAACCATAACAATTTATCAAATAAATAATATATATGATTAATCATCATGGTTGATGCATTCACCTTGTGTGATTCATCTCATGAGTCATTAGCTCAATAAATGAAGCATTAACTCCATGGATGAATCACACAAATAAGTCATTAAGCAATAAATGCTTATGCCACCTTAACCCCCAAGTCACCATGCTTCTAGAAGCTTCCCGGAAAATTACGAGAACGCCCCTCCTATCCGTGAAAACACGGAAAAACTTTAGACTGTATAAATCCAATAACCTGATACTAGAATCTGGCTTAAACCAAAGCCGACTAGTAAAAACTGTCCGAACATCGTACGTGCGTAAACACACGTATACGTCCGAACCCTTGTCGTAAAACCATACGACCTCTATATCGTTTCGCCTGGAGCAGGAAAACTCTCTGTGTGGGACTCTAAGGACTCGACACTACGCTGGCAGTGGGTTTAACCACAGACCGCAAGCGGCACTAGCCGTACGTAACGGTCCCCGGGTAGATGTCGATAAGAAGGCCGATGAGGAAACCCATCTGAACTCCTACTGAGCCTGATGTGACAATCTCCATACAGTCCGGTCTGTTCGTCTAAGACTATCGCATATCTAGCGTAGGGGGCGGCAAGCATCAGTCCCCAATAGCGGTATAAGTCGTGTCGGAGCGTAGCCCATTACACCACGAGAAACTACTGGAACCTACCAGTAAATCTCGCTTGCCCTGGCCAGGGACTTTGCGTAATGGCTCTCTGACACAGCGCGATATCAACTCCCAATACCGGGAGAGATGAATCCTTTCTAACCGCCACTTCCTCCAAGTGCTCGGGACTGCACCCAACTGCTACCCGTTTGCACGACTCCTTTGAACCGTGGTAGGGTAGCAATCTAAGAACAGTGGGACACACTCGAGGCGAAGTAGCAGTGTCAAGTCTGCAGACTATGCTGTACTCATGTCACCTGGAAACTGTTAACTGACGATTGGTATAATACCAACCAACAGTCCCCCTGCGAGTCCTGTCCGGTGTACCCGTAACCTAACGAGCACATGTATATTATCTCCAGTACGACGTACTGATGGCTGTGGGACAGACCATCTCCCCAACTAGGATGAGAAGCGTACACACTAGTCTACTCTGGAGTATCGATGCCCAGTCTCGATAATCCTACGACTAGGGACAAGTATAGGATGTTGCTTATAGACTACCCAGCCCCCACTAGTGTGACTGCCATCACAACGCTGGTAATCAAGCAAAGATCCTATGGGCTCTACTAATATGTATAAGTGATACGTTATAAGAAACATATGCACATATTAAAGTAGACACAAACCAAGTAGCATACTACCATTTTTAGCAAGACTGTATATACAACTGTGAATATCCCAAGCTTCCATTAAGTAATATACATACAAGTATGATACAATAATAGCCCCTAGGGCATATACACTAACAATCTCCCACTTGCACTAGGGCCATGAGCTCGCATATCGTAGACCTATCATCTCGAACTGCGTCTGAGGAATGGCCTTTGTGAATGGATCAACAATGTTATTCTCTGTCTCTACTCTCTTTATCTCAATCTCCCGGCGATCTACAATCTCTCTGATCAGGTGATACCGCCTTAAGATGTGTCTGGATTTCTGATGGGACCTGGGTTCCTTCGCTAAAGCTATAGCGCCGTTGTTGTCACAATAAAAAGGTATTGGATCAACACTGGTAGGAACCACCTGAAGTTCTGTGAGGAACTTCTTTATCCAGACAGCTTCTTTTGCGGCATCGCAAGCAGCTATGTACTCTGCTTCCATTGTTAAGTCAGCAACGGTCTCCTGCTTGGAACTCTTCCATCAGACCGCCCCTCCACTGAGGGTAAAGACATAACCCGACATGGATTTGGAGTCATCTTTGTCACTCTGGAAGCCGGAGTCAGCAAAGGCCTCCATCTGGAGGATTTTCCGCCATACACCAAGAACATCTCCTTAGTCCTCCTCAGGTCCTTGAGAATGTTCTTTACGGCTATCCAGTGCTTCTCCCCTGGGTTTGCTTGATACCGGCTTACTACGCTCAATGCGTATGCTACATCTGGTCTGGTACATAACATTGCATACATTATAGAGCCTACCGCAGAAGCGTAGGGTATAATCGACATGTGATCCCTTTCCAAATCAGTCTTGGGAGACATCTCTTTGGAGAGGTGATTCCGTGACAAGCCGGTAGGTTACCGCGCTTAGAATCATCCAAACTGAATCTCTTCACTATAGTGTCTATGTACCTGGACTGCGAAAGTCCCAACATCCTTTTTGATATATCACGATAGATCCGGATCCCCAGAATGTAGGTGGCATCACCCAGGTCTTTCATGGAGAATTTCTGTGATAATAATCTTTTGACTGACTGTAACATAGGAATATCATTTCTTATTAGGAGAATGTCATCCACATATAATACGAGGAATACTATAGCTCTCCCTACAATCTTACTGTATATGCATGATTCATCTGGATTCTTGATAAAGTCAAATTCTTTGACAGCATCATCAAAACATATGTTCCAACTCCGCGATACCTGCTTTAGTCCATAAATGGACTTAAGCAGCTTGCATACTTTACCGCTGCTCCCACTCTGAATGAATCCCTCTGGCTGATCCATATAGATGCTCTCTTCCAAATTTCTATTTAGAAAGGCCGTCTTTACGTCCATCTGCCAGATCTCATAATCGTGGAAGGCAGCAATAGCAAGAAGGACCCGAATGGATTTGAGCATAGCCACTGGAGAAAAAGTTTCGTCATAGTCCAAACCAGGTCTTTGACGGAAACCCTTTGCAACAAGTCCAGCCATATAGGTTTCAACCTGTCTATCTACACCAATCTTCTTTTTGAAGATCCAATTGCATCCTACGGGTTTTACCCCATCTGGAGCAATGTCCAAAGTCCATACTTTGTTAGTGTACATGGACTCCATTTCGGTCCGCATTGCATCCAGCCATTTTACTGAGTCACTGCTCTGAATGGCTTGCTGGAAGCTAGTAGGCTCATCATAGTCAATAATGCAATCCTCTCTATCCCCGTCTATGAGAAAACCGTAGTATCTCTCGGGCGGATGAGACGACCTACTACTTCTGCGGATAGGCGCTGGTATGTCCATTTCTTCTGAAACCTCTGGTTCTATCATACTTTCAGTTGTAGTTTGTGGTTCTGGAATTTCTTTCAGTTCTATTTCGCTCCCACTTGTTTCCTTTTCTAAAAGCTGATGTTCTAGAAAATGGGCATTACAAGAAACAAAAACCTTTTGTTCCTCTGCGTAATAGAAATAATATCCTTTAGAATTCTTCGGATATCCCACAAACTTACACTGTACTGATCGTGCCTCGAGCTTGTCTATATGCTGCTTTTTAACAAAAGCTGGACATCCCCATATCTTCAGATGTTGAAGATGGGGTTTCTTTCCACTCCATATCTGATATGGCGTGGTAGGCACAGTCTTGGTAGGAACTCGGTTCAAAAGATATGCAGCTGATTCTAGTGCATATCCCCAGAATGATCGCGGTAACTCAGCCTTACTCATCATGGAACGAACCATATCCAATAGGGTTCGATTCCTCCTTTCCGATACACCGTTGTGTTGCGGTGTGTATGGAGGAGTAAGCTGAGAGAGAATACCATTCTCTTTTAAGTAACCTAGGAACTCGGTACTCAAGTATTCACCACCTCGATCAGATCTCAGTGTCTTGATACTTTTGCCGATTTGGTTTTCCATTTCATTCTTGTATTCTTGGAATTTCTCAAAGGCCTCGGATTTATACTTCATTAAGAAGACATATCTATACCTAGAGAAATCATCCGTAAAAGTAATGAAGTAGGAATAACCACCTTGCGCATATGTAGACATAGGACCGCACACGTCACTGTGTACGAGTCCCAAGAGCTCGCTTGCTCTTACTCCGTGTCTAGTAAACGGAGTTTTTGTCATCTTTTCTATGAGACAAGATTCACAAGTAGCATAAGATTGATATTTGAATGGATTCAAATATCCTTCTTTATGTAACTTAGTCAACCTTCTCTCATTGATGTGACCTAGTCTACAATGCCATAAGAAAGCCTGATTTAATTCCGGAGACTTTCTTTTAAGTGTGTTCTGGACATTGAAAACCTGAGCTTGACTCAATACGTATATGCCGTTATCTAAAGTACCGGACCCAATCAAAACTTGATTTAGGTGGATGTGAACTACATCGCTTACGAATGTAAGATCATATCCCTCTCTTGAAAGTGAGGACACTGATATGATATTGCAAGTCATACTAGGTACATACAGACAGTTACGTAGAATCAATATCTTCCCACTTGTCAAACCTAGGCGATATTCTCCCACGGATTCAGCGTCCACGCTCATTCCGTTTGCAACTCTGAGAGACAAATCACCTACCTTCATAACTCTATGGTTTCTTAAAGCATGTAATGAATTACAGATATGAGATCCTGCTCCGGTATCTAGTACCCAGGAAGTAGAGTTAATTGACAAACAGTTCTCAATTACAAACACACTTGAGGCTGAAGCCACAACATGCTTCGTATCCTGGCTACTGGCTTCTAAAGCCCTGCAATCTTTCTGCCAATGCCCAATCCCATAACAATAGGAACGTTCCTCTTTTACTACATTCAGTCCCGAAACTTTTGCCCTTCTCTTTCTTTCTTCTTCCCTGGTTTCCTTCAGGGTAGAAGGTAGAGACTGTAGAATTAAGTCAGTATCTGACTTGTTTCCCAACGTAGTCTCCAGGTCCTGGAACTCATCAATATAGTTAGTCATTGTAAGGATGTTGTCCCCTACAAATGACCCGACGGCCAACCTCGTTGGAATTAATTCGGTCGAGGTCTCATATCTTTCGATATGAGATTGCTCTCCATATAAATCTTTGTTGTGGAGAAAGACGGAAACAGAGTCCATCTTCTCGTGCTGCTTCTGGTATACACCATCAACTGAAGCTAACACGAGGCTCTTGGCTTTCATTTTATCATTTTCCCTTGTTTGACGGATATCAATATCCGTGACGGTGGAAACTGGACCTGGGATGGCGGGATCTTGAGTAGTAATAGGGTGGTCCAGCATGTCATAGGCAATGGACATCTGGACAGACCTTTGCCAGTCATATAAGTCAGATTCAGTCAATTTGTTATCTAGATGTAACCTATGTGTGGTCACAAGGTCGCTGGAATGAGAGAAAGAGAAGAAAACATTTTAGCATGATGCCCTTGCATGTTTAGATTGGTTTTTAGTTTATCTAAACAGGATGGCTCCCACTGTTTCTCGAATCCTTCCTCAAACCATAAAAGAAGAATTAGCCAGGACTATTCTCACCGTACAATACTTGCTTAACCGTTCAGCCAGGTCAGTGTCGATACTTCGAGGGAGGTTTTCCAACGCTTTCGCGAAGTTCCTTAATTAAATAACCTCTTTTCTCTTGTAGCGTAGCCCCGCTGACACCTTTCTCGACACCTACTTGGTTTATAGCATTGATCGTTAAGTGACGAATCTCCTGATAAGTAATATATACTCACAGTAGGATCGGGATCCAAAATATCATCGTATGATAATGTTGCAGGAATCCTACCAACATTCATCAAATTCTAAAATGGTATGCTCTCTCTGCAAATTTCAGTTTCTTTAGAAATTCCCGATATAAATTTTTGCCCCATGCACTTATGACCTTGGCTTTGGTCAAAATGTCATAAGTCACATGTCAAGTTCTACCCGTCATTATCCAGGTTAATTTGAACCTATCCGTACATACCCCTGACTTTGGTCAAATGATAATACGACTGTCCCAAACTAACTCATCTAACTATGCAACAAATGAATACCCAGCAGCTACCAAACACTATGCCTTGACTTTGGCCAAATTACATAGCTTGAATACTACTGAATACCCAAATGAAATGACGGAGGGCTACGAATGGTCTTGGCAGAAACCGTGAACGTAGTGAACTTGATATAATCGAAGGAACCTGATAGCTTTTTAAAAGGAGTGGTTAAAGCTCCGCAATTAAAAATTCTGCTCTTTTAAAATAACCAAGTGGTTTCTTTTAAATTTGTTCCAAGGATTGAACTTTGGTTTATTTTCTTTGCATTATAAAAATGCTTCCCATCATTTATCCTATCATTGCAGAAAACAACGAAAATAGTACGTCCTCTTATACCATCTGCATTCGCCACTGGGTCCCATCATCACCCGTTAGGTTACTTAACTAACGACAGAGCGGGGGCTGGGCTAGCACGGGTGTAAAACATAAGTGACGTCTGTTAGGCCACGGCAGCGCCCCGGCCGTCTGAGCGAGGCCAAAATGCGGAAACAAAATTTTTCTTTAAACAAGAAACCGGCGCCACCGCGGACTATAAACCCGGATCGGGCCATTAACCTACTCCTAGCAAACTAGAGAAGGGGTAGAGAGATATACCGAGCGATCCGTGTCCTTTGGTCTTCTCGTCGTCGTCCCGATCTCCCCGCGGAATCTCCGGTCTTCATCTCCTCATCGGAAGGGCACCACATCGCCGGATTCTTTTATGGGCTCCCACCTCTGGACCGAGGCAACTATGGGACGAAGTTGGCGAGTCGACGTCTCCAAGAATTGCTGTAGATTAAGTGTAGTGCTCTTTGTCTCTTGGGGTTGTATGAAGTTGCCATATCAAGTGGAGGGATGAGATGCAAGCTTTTTGTGGAGCTAGGGGATTTTGTGCAAGCCAAAAGAGATCAAGAATCCCCTCTAAAAATTTGGACAGCCCCCATGAAGAAGTGGCCGGCCTCATTGATAGGAGAATGAGAGAGAGAGAGAGCAAAAGTCAAGAGGGAGGGAAGCAATAATGCAAGAATGTTATCATGAGGAATAATGATAACCCAAAATCTTACACCAAAAAACCCAACACTCAACCCATCATTGCAAGCAATGATGATCAAAGGAAGTCAAGGTCAAACAAGAGCTATCATGAAGAAACAATATACAAAGACCACCCCCACCAATGCTAATTTGCACATTTGCAAATAAGCCCTCCTCCACCAATTTTCAGCCAAGGAAAGAAACAAAGGAAAACATGCTGAAACGGAAAGCAAACTGGCAACTTCAAAAAACTGATCCCGTAATAAATTACAGGAAACCCCGCTACTGTATATACATACCCGCATTTCTATTCTGACCGAAATACAAATGCAATGAGATAAAATCTACACTGTATAATACTAGGATCCGGCTTAAACCAAAGCCCGCTAGTATTACCCGTCCGATCATGATCCGTGCAATACCGCACGTATATGATCGAACCCTGCCATATCTCCATACGGCCTCTACAGCGTTGCGCCCGAAACTTGAGAGACGTTCTGTGGGGGACTCTAAAGAATCGTCAATACTTTGGTTATGGATTTAACCATTAGCACGTCAGAGGTATTAGCCATATGTAACGGGCTACAAGGTATTGACCAAAAGGGACGTCGATGAGCGAACTCATCCTGACACCCTACTGAGCCTGTCAGTGAAAATATCCGTACAGTCCGGTCCGTTCGTCTATGAGCATCGCATGGCGGGCATAAGGGGGTTGGTAAAAGTCAGACCCCCAAAAGCGGTACAAGTCGTGTCGGAGTGTAGCCCAGAACACCCTGAGATACTACTGGAATACCTACCAGTAAATCTCCTGCCTCGGCCGAGGGCTTTGTGTAATGACTCTCCTAGACACAGCGCGACTTCACCCCCAATACCGGCAGAGACGAACCCCTGCAGATCCGCTCACTGCCTCCATATGGCTCAGGACTGTACCCAACTAAAATCTATTTGTATGACTCCTTTGAGCCGTGGTAGGGTAGTAATCAAAGTACAGTGGGCACTCACATGAGACAAATGACGATCTCAGGTCGATGAACCAACCTATACACATGTCACCAGGGAATTGCTATCTGACGTCAGGTATAAGACCAACTAGCATGTTCCCGGCGAGTCCTGTCCGGTGTACTCATAACCCAATGAGCACCTGTATACATCTTAGGTGAACCAACTGACACCAGTGGCTTGTGAGACCGGCCACCGCCCCTCGTCGGGGTCTCGACTGCATACACTAGTCTACTCTGGAGTATAGATGCCCTGTATCGAAAACTCCCACGACTAGGGACCTTTTAAGGATGTTCTTATAGACCCCAGCTCCCACGTATATGATCGCCATCATACTGCTGGTCGTCACGCAAGAATCCTAAGGGCTCTATCAGCGTGCAATAGCGACCTGTAAGGTCACCTAAAGCAGTACACGATGATAAAGATAAACCAGATAGCATACTATCATCTCGAGTAAGACTGTCCTACCGGTATAGGTCCTCCCTCAATCATTGCAATCACGTGCCTGTGATCCAATAATTGACTCTGAGGCACTATCTCCAACAATCTCCCACTTGCACTCAAGGCTAATTATTGCGATGTCGCATACTTACGGCCTGTGTGATACCGAACACCCAACTCCTCTACTAATCAGTCTCACAAAACCCGTTTGCGAAACTATTGCGTTCGAGGAATAGCCTTAGTGAGTGGATTCGCTCTGATGTTTCTTTTTATATCTCTCTTATTCTCAAGTTCGCGGAGAAACCCATCTCCCGAAATGAGCAATACCTGTCTTAGAATCTGTCTGGATATCTGATGGGACCTAGCTAATAAATGAACTCCAAATCCAAACTTCTTAGACTGTATCGACAACTGAACTTAATCAGTATCCTGCACCATGCCTCCCTCAGTATCCCCTTGGACCACCTGTCCAATCAACTGCCCCTCGTCAGAGGGAAAACTATAACTCTGACAGTCACTCTGTCATCCAGGTCACCTTGGAAGCCTGGAATGATAACAGTCTCCCGAATGAGTCTGTCGTTATCATATCCCTAGAACATCCACTTATGTTCTAAACTGCTTCCGATTGTTTCTCCAGGATTGGATCAATATCATCTTATTGCATCTACTGGAAAATCAACATCTGGTGTGGTACCTGACATCTCATGATTGACTCAATTGCCTAAGCAAGTGATCTGCCAATCATGCACATCCCTCTCCCCTTTAGTCTGTAAGACTCCTTTAGAGAGGGTGACTCCATCATCTGCAGGTACACTACCGTGCCAGGAGTCGTCCATTCTAAATACCTTTAGAATGCTGTCTAAGTACCCAGATTGGGAAACCACCCAAATCTAGATCTAAAACCATAGATCTAGTAACCAGAATGTCTGATATAATATCCAATTCCTTTGTGGAGAAACCACTGGGTGACAACCAAAGTATAACCGATCGTAGTATAGGAACTTCACTTCCTACTCTGTGTATGTCATCCAAATACCAGGACATCACATCCTACTACCTTCTCAACAGATCCATCCCCTATTCTGATGAAGTCAAACATGTGACTGTCACATCAGAAATAGATGATCTATCTCCGCTATATCTACTTTAGTCCATAGACATAAGCTACTTGTCCACCAATGCTTCCGCTGCTCCCACTGACTACGACAACCCTCTGGCAGAGTCATATAGACGTACACTTCTAATGCCAGTTTAGAATGATGCTATACTCATCCTCCTGCCGGGTCTCACAGTCTGGAACAACAGCAATGACAAGTCTGGGTATACAAGAACCTCCCTGTCACCGTCCTTGAGGCTACCGGAGTACCTCTCGGGTGCCTGAGGTTACCCACCATATCTGCGGAGTGGCCAATAGAATGTCAAACCAGATTGAATCTTTAGGTTCTTATCAAATTTTCAGTAATCGTTTGCGGTTCTGGAATCACTTCCAGTTCTACCATACTCCCACTACTGTTTTTTGAAAAAATCCATTTTTGTTAAAACTGTGGCGAGTCAAGAACAATATCACTATTGATCTTCCAGATGGTAGAAAGTCAACCCTCGTCATAGCCTGGGTCAACCCACAAACAGCCATTACAGAAACGTGCCTAGAGTTATCCGGAGTCTGGTTTAAAGCATAAGCCGGACAACTCCCCGTACCTTAACATCGTTAAGATATGAACTGTTCAATATCCAATATAGAACCAGAGGCACTGATTTAATATAACCAGATTCAAATCATGCAGCTGTCTCCAGTGCATGTTAACTAAATGGAAGGAGGCCGATCAGCGTTACTCAACTTAGGAATGCGTCCAGATATGAGTAACCTGAAAGAGAAGCAAGTTCACTTAATCATTACTATCAATTGAATACTATACACAAGTATCTACATCTTCGATCACCTTGAAGAATCCTGATACTTGCAACACCTGGTTCTCTACTTTATTCTTATACCTATAACTTCTCAAAACTTGGACCCTGTGTTTCTACGAAACACCTGTCTAAGAACTAGAGAAGTCTTAAGTAAACCGAATATAGTACGAGAACCAACCCCTCTGTCCTCATGGACACTAGACAACATACAATACTCTGTATAAGTCCCTTGGGTCTAATAACTCATTCCCTGTGTGTCGTAGGTTGAAAACTGTACCTATGGTTAAGAATAATTACACCGCTGTTTAATGCTCCTTACCTAACCATCCACTGACATAGGTTAATGTCATAGACATAATTTCAAAAAGTTATATCTCACTCTATAAAAATAAACGTACAGATATATCAATTTGAAGAGAGAGTCTATAAGTACACAGCCAGAAGGCTTCGTAGACAGTGGGAGCAGCGGAAACGTGTGCAAGATGCTTTATAGGATAAAGCAGGCATCGCGGAGATGGAACATCTGTTTTGATGGATTAGTCAAAGAAGTTGACATCATCAAAATGGTAGATGAACCTTGTATAAACAGAAAGGTAGTAGGGAGTATGGTGACGATCCTCGTAGAGTACGTGGATGGCATACTCTTGATAGGGAAAGAGTTTCCTATGCTACGCTCGATCAATCTCCGCTTATCACAATGATTCTCCACATAGGATCAAAGTGATACCTCCTAAATCCTGGGTTTTTGGATCTATGAGATAGATCTAAATGGATGTTAGGATTCTCACTAGTTGTAGTGAGAAGGTATCAACCGATCCTGGGGAGAATCACTGGAAGGGTTCCAGGGTGATAAAGACGACTGAATGTCAGTCACATGCATTGTCTTTACCCTCAGTTAAGGGACGGTATGTTGGAAGAGTTCCAAGCTAGATACCGTGATATACTAGACGATAAAGGCAGGATACATCGCTACTAAAGATGCTACCGAAGAGGCTGTTTGGGTGTATATTGGTTCATGAGATGAACCACGTTCCTACCATTGTGAGACAATGGAGTTGTGGCTTATGCCGAGGAACGCAGGTCCCATCAGTGATCCAGACATATTCTAAGGTAGTATCACCTGATCATGGAGATGGTTGATCTCTAAGGGATCGAGGTTACGAGAGTAGACTCAGAGGACAACACGGCGGATCCACTCACAAAGGCCTTTTCCCAGAGAGAGACTTTTATGGGATGGTTGAGTATGAGATACTACAACCACTGCTATCAGATGGCCCTAGTGCAAGTGGGAGATTGTTAGTTATATCTATGCCCTAGAGGCCATTACTATACATAGGATGTATATTGTAGTGGATGCTTGGACATATATAGGGAGGACTTTCATGCTCGACATGATAGTATGCTATCTAGTTGCTCTTTACCTTAACGTGTACATTGATTGTCTCTCTGTTACATGTTGGTAAAGCCCTTAGGATGTGTACTTGACTACCTGGACTATGATGCAGATCATACTAGTGGGGACATGGTAGTCCATAAGTACATCTTTCAAGGTCCCTAGTCGTGGGTGTATCGAGACGGGGCATCGATATACCAGAGTAGACTAGCGTATACCTTCTCGACCCATACAGATGGGCGATGGATGATCCCATATCCATTGGTGTTTGACATCAGAGATGATATACGGGTGCTCAGTGGAGACTGGGTACACTGGACGGACTCGCCGAGAACTCCCAGATGGTATTATACCTTATGTCAGATGGCAGTTCTCAAGTGACACTGGTACAGAGTAGTCTGTTGACCAGAGATCGTCATAGAGTCTTGTGTGGTTCCCACTGTGCTTTGATTTCCACCTTACCACGTCGAAGAGGGCGTGCAAAACGGTGGTTTTTGGGTACAGTCCCGAGTCACATGGAGGCAATGAGCGATAGGCGGGGATTCGTCTCTCCCGGTATAGGGAGTTGATGTTGCGCTGTGTCCGATTGGCTATAACCGGAAATCCCTGGCCAAGGTTGCTGAGATTTACTGGTAAGTGTTACCAGTAGTTTCTCGAACTGTTATAGACCTCATATCGACACGACTTATCGAGCTATTGGGGTCTGACGTTTACCACCCCTAGGCGAGATATGCAACATATCAGACGATCAGACCGGACTGTACGGTAGTGTTACTGGTTGGATTCACAGGAGTGTGAGCGGGCTTGCTCGTCGATCTTCTGATCGCTCAATACCCGGGTGGCCGTTACGTTTAGCAGACCGCTTGCGGCTTGTGGGTGCTTGATATGATCATCATCTGCTACCGGCGTATTGACGAGTCTTTAGAGTCCTACACAGAGGTTTCCTGGCTCAAACGAAACGAAATAGGAGCGCATATGAGATATGTGCGGGACCGAGAATAATGCGTGTATGTGATACCGTATTTCATTCTCGCGATGAATGTATCAATTTGTTGTATGCGATATAACCTAGTTATCGAATCAAGGGTTGATTCGATAAGCCGATACATTGGATATTAGTCGGTTGTATGCGATATGACCGGATCGTTAAATCAAGTATTGATTTAATGATTTAATGCATAATTATATATTTGATATAATACTTTGCATTAACTAGTATTGGTTCACTTTAAATGGATTTTCTCACTTGAATTGTGCACATTGTATATGTGATATATTTTTGTGCACAAGATTGTATCATGTTTGATGATACATGCTCACTTGGGTTTGTGTAAAGATTAATCCATGGTTGTGTAATAGTTAGGGTTTTCATTTTCTTATTTATTTATTTATTTATTTATTCTTTTTGGAAAAATGAAAAGCATAAAGAGAAAATGGTTGCTTATTTTGTTTTATATTGAAGCTTCATGAAGCTTTGACCAAAGTGACCATTTTGTCTCATGCTTAACCCTAACCATTCCACTTAACCCTAGTTCATTCTCTACATTTGACCATGGTTGGATTATGATAAGTATTCAATTTATTTTCTATTTTGAATTAACTTATCATAACATTTTCTTCTTCTTCTTCTTCATCTTCAACATGAAGAAGCTTGCTCCATCAATGGCAACGTGAGCAAATGAGTGAGAAATCCAATTCTAAAGTCTACCCACTTCCTATTTCTTCATCCTCTACCTCTTGCCAAGTAGTTGAGTGTGTTTCCTTCATAAGTTTTCATGGCTTGGTGAAGGTGGAGCTTGATCTAGTGATGCCTCGACGTAGATCATCTTCGGCATCGTCGTCGATGACCTAGCCCGCTTTTTCTCCGATGAAGCCGATGCAAGAGTCATGGATTCGATTTGGACAGCGAGGAGACATCATCACGGAGCTATGGAGGTGGAGAACCGGATCTACAAAGGTTGTATTTCCGTTCTTTTAGTTTAGTTGTAAACTAGTTGTTTTTGTCGCCTAAAATTCTAGTTAACGATCTTGTTAGGGTTTCTCGGCACCTCTAATTTTTGAAATTGGCATGGTTGATGCCTTGTGAGACCTCTTGATGGTGTCTAGGAACCCTACAGTGGTATCAGATCCTAGCTAGAGCCTTAGGCGATGCGTAGACGAAGTTTAAAACCCGAACGAACCCGAAACCCCAAACCAAACATGCTCCCTGGACTTTTTCCAAAATCTGGAGTTTTTCGATATTAAAAATATGCAGAAAAATCAGCAGGGAATTGTAAGAATTACTGTGAAGCCCGTACCCATGAATCCACCAGAGTGCGGCGGAACCGCGGCAGAAGCCTGGCTTCTGCGGCGGTTCCGCGGCCGAATGATGACGTCAGCTTCTTATTCTTGCACAGTAATTCCTCTTTTCTGGTGTTGGATTTTCTGGGAATTTTTAATATTTATTCAAGAGTTGAATTTTCTGGGTTGTTTTGGGGATTCGTATGTTCGATCGGATTATCAAATTTTGTCTGTGTGGCTTTCCGGATAATTTTTTTTTTGAATATGTTAAAAAGTTCGACCGGATATAAATACCCAATTTTTCCCCTGTCGGGAAATTTCCAAGTGTTGGATTTATCCGTAGTTTAACGACGTTCTAAGTAGTGCAAGTAATGCGATGGCCCCTCTAGAAGACAACAAACCATAACTCGATTATGTGACCTTCTTGAACTGCCCTTTGAACCTTCGGGTTTGGGGCAGTACGGCGTGCCACATGTGAGGCGTTGGCTTGACCCTTCTACGGCTGGACCGTTGGAACTGAGGCACGAACTGAATGTTGTTAGACTTGTTTCATGTGTTGATCTGTATCGGGAAAACTTGGGTGTTTGACTTTTCGATCGGAAAGTTTAACATTTTCTAATTATCTGTAATGGGATACAATAATTGGAATTCACAAACAGTTATGAGATAACTGAATGAATGTTATAAACATAGCAATTTAGTCTCACTTGATCGGTTGCCACGGAATTTTGATGTGATCAAAAGTCCATCGCAATCACGTAGCGTACGCGGATACTCGCCGGGTAAACTTAATAGACAGCCTCGCTCCATAGCCCCAACCAAGTGACTGTAGGAGAACCCCATCGCCGAAAGCATCCGTTCGGGTGCTCGCGGCAGCGGTGTTCCGCCTTGGTGCACTTCGTCGACGGCGTCGGGGGTGCGGCCATCTACTAAAGTTTGCGACGAGCATTCGATCAGAATGTCGGGAATCTTGTTGAATTGCCCGACTTGATATTGAAAAGAGTTTTCGATAATGAGACTAAAATGCGGGGTTTATAATTGTTAGGCATGAGATGTCTAAGTATTTCATTTGATTAGGCATGTGATGTCTAAAGAGGTTGCGGATTCCAATTGTTGTAGTTTTACACTTTCTTTTCTGTGACCGTAAGTGTAATATGTGATATCGCCGGTTTCGTTGCTATATGTCAACGACAATTGGGATGGACATATTTACTTACGTTGATGACATGTGATGTTATGTGTTGCTGGATATGTTATATTGGATCGTCGTGTTTGAATAGCCGGGGTTTTTTATGTGAGATGAGTGTTTTCATTTTCATTCATGTAAAAACTTGTATGTAATATTCTTTTATTGGGGCACTTCCAGGTTGCGGAAGATGTCACCCTTTGTATATTATTTACTTTTCCGCACTAGGATAGACCCAAGGAGGGGAGCACAAGTAACCGGGTTCTGGAGTCCAGTGGGAGACCAACTCGAGGAGTCGAGTCCGGGTCTCCTAACTCTAGAATTGGTGGGGTTGCTTGCCGCTCTCGTAGGGGTCTAGGGGTGTGGGTTTGGCTATTCATCACGACCGTGGAATCCGTGTTTTATACTGGCTCGTATTGAAAACACGGACGTCCTAGTATATCCAATATTTCATATGATTCTTCTGCTGCGATATCTGTGATGTGATCATGTGATGTTCTGTGATAGATACAGTATATAGTATATATGATATATTATATAGGCGTTACTTATGTTTTACACCCGCGCTAGCCCTGCCCCGCTCTGCCGTTAGTTACCTAACCTAACGGTGCACGAGGGGACATCGAGGCGAATGCGGATGGCATAAGTGTACGTCGTATTTATCTGTGATGTTTTGGTATTTAAATGATGGGACTTCATTAATGTGATTAATGAAATAAAAGAAACCTAAAGATGTTGTAGAATCGAATTTCAAAATAAAACAGGTAGCTACAGTTCTTGCTTTGCACAGTGGTATATGTGATATATCCTGCACCTTATTCGATAAGGAAAGGACCGAGATCTCTTTACCGGGAGTGACTCCTTTAGCAATAACTGGCAGATGCTACACACTCGGTTTGTCTTTTGATTGCTTTTAAGTGTTTTTGCTTTGCACAGTGATATATATGATATATCCCGCACCTCATTCGACGAGGAAAGGACCGACGATCCCTTCACCGGGAGTGACTCCTTTAGCAAAACTAGAAAAGCTTCAAAAACACTCCATTTTAAAAACATTTGATTCTACAACGATATCAAGTTCATTACGCAATAGGTTTTCAGAAAAACCTGTCGTAGCCCTCCGTCATTTCAGATAAGTAGTAGTTAGTATTCGTGCTGCGTTTGTTGGCCTTTGTCAAGGCGCAGTGTGCGGTAGCTAACTGGTGCTTATCTGCTTATGCATATGATGCAGATTGGGTTAGGGTAGTCGTGCGACCTTGTTGGCCTTTGTCAAGGGTCGTGCGGGTGGGTTTAATTCAATCAGGAAATGACGGGTTGAACTTGACTGGCATCCTATGGTTTGTTGGCCTTTGTCAAGGTCATAGGAGGTTAGGGGCAAAATTATCGGGAATTTCAAGTGTTGAAATTTGCAATGAGATTGCATACCTTCTATGAGATAGTTGGATCCCGATACCCGCTGCGAGTAAGAGTTACTCCTGGGAGAGTTTTACACATTACAATTAGCCGATCAAGTAGGTGTCTAGAAAGGTGTTAACGAGGTTACGCCTCTGGGAAAACGAGGTTTACATTAATTAGGTTCGTGCGAAAGCACGAGGGACCTCCCTCAAAGTACCGACACTGGCCTGGCTAAAAGATTGGCGAACTTGTAGTGTGTAATTAATCCCGGCTAGTCTTTCCTTTTAGGGTTTGAAGGAAGATTTGATAAAAAGCAGTGGGAGCCATCCTGATTAGATAAAATAATAACCAATCTATTCTTGCAAGAGCGCACGCTGAGTGTTTTCTTCTCTCTCTCTCCAGGTAGCGACCATATCACGCCTTAATCAAGATAATAATACGGAATATTGACCGAACCCGCTTGTTATACTGAGCTGGGGAACGTTGGTCCCGCTCCAACTTATAATTGTTATAAGACAGAGCAGGAAATTGGGGATTACCAGAATTCCCGTACCGCCCAAACGAGGAGAGTGCATGATGATGCATCATCTTCGGGTGTGTTCATTACAGAGAACTGTTTCTCAGTATCCTTTACGTCCTGGGTATGTGATACCAGATCAGGATCCCAGATATGTAATCTGTTACATAGGGCTACAGAAAGGTAGAGGACTGAGAACGGGTGATAAGTTTCATGAGGCAGAAAATGGGGCAAGAGTTGCAACCAAGTCTGTTGGTCACTGTCACCCTGTATTACCAATACATTGATTCTGAACGAATGTTATTAGATATCGAACCTGATATACAAAATCATATCAGTCTCTTTATTAGTAAAGAAAGGATATAATTTTGTATTGTTGGATAATGTTTTGAACATTTCCTATATCAAAAGTTGATCGGTTCAGGCACGTTATCTAAAAGCGTTGATGTTCTAAATCAAACTACAGTTCTTTAGTATACGGAACACACACTAGAGGAAGAGTTCAGAAATGAACGAATCCTTCTTGAGGCATTGTAGACTAGGTCATATCAATGTGACCCGACTAGCTGAAGTTACATAAAGATGCATATTTAAATGAGTTTGAATTTACATCTTGTGAAACTTGCCAGTCATGTCACAGAGATAAGATGACCAAAGCTCTGTTTATTGGAAACAGAGAAAGAGTTAATGAACTCTTGGGATGATACATGTTGATGTATGTAGGTCCCCTGTCTACATATGCCAAGACTGGTTCTTTGTATTTCATTACATTCTCTGATAATCTTTCAAGATTCAGACGTATGTTCCTGTTGAAACACATGTCCGAACCTTTTGAGATATTCACAGAATATAAGTTAGAAGTAGAGAACCAAAACGGGTATAAGTATTATGTCCTTTGATGTGATCAAGGAGGAGAATACTTGAGCACGGAATTCCTGGACTTTTCTAAAGGAGAATGAGATTCTCTCTCAGCATTACTCCTCCGTATACACCATAGCACGATGGTATATCGGGGCGGAGCAATCTCACCCTATATGATAAGGTGTGCTCTATGATGAGTACTACTGAGTTACCTATTTCCTTTTTGGGAGTTATGCACTTGAGAAGCTGCATACCTATTGAATAGGGTTCAAATCAAATAAGTTGCCTACCACTTCATATTTGATATGATAAGGGAAGAGCCCATCTCTTAAGTTAGTTAAGATTTGGGGTTGTCCAGCCTATGTCTGAAAAGCAAAATCCGGACAAGCTCGAGGAAAGATCTGTTATGTAGAACTGGAAATGTTCCAGCTATACAAACAACAGCAGATGATTTGGTAGAACCAAAGGATTCAGTAGATTCCAACGAACCTCAGCCTCTCCGCCGATCTAGTAGGGTTCCTCACCCACCTGAGAGATACTTCGGTTTCTCGATGACAGTGGGAGCGAGGATTGCATCATGAGATGATGACCCAACTAGTTTCGAGCTGGCCATCAGGAGTGGGACTCTGTAAGAATGGCTGGATGCTTAGCAATCTGAGATGGAATCCATGTACACCAACAAAGTATGGACTTTGGTTGCTATATCTGAAGGGTTAAATCCCCATCAGGAGCAAGTATATCTTGAGAAGATTACTTGGTGTACATCGAAAAGTTAAGACTTTCAAAGCTAGACTTGTTAAAGGTTTGCATCATTAACCAGGTGTGGATCATGATGAAACTTTTTCTAAAAATCTATGCTTAAGTCCATCCAGATCCTACTTGCCACAGCTAAATACCATGACTACGAAATCTGGCGGTTGGGTGTCATGACTGCTTTTCTAAATGATGTTTTAGAAGAGAGAGTCTATAAGTACACAGCCAGAGGGCTTCGTAGACAGTGGGAGCAGCGGAAACGTGTGCAAGATGCTTTATAGGATAAAGCAGGCATCGCGGAGATGGAACATCTGTTTTGATGGATTAGTCAAAGAAGTTGACATCATCAAAATGGTAGATGAACCTTGTATAAACAGAAAGGTAGTAGGGAGTATGGTGACGATCCTCGTAGAGTACGTGGATGACATACTCTTGATAGGGAAAGAGTTTCCTATGCTACGCTCGATCAATCTCCGCTTATCACAATGATTCTCCACATAGGATCAAAGTGATACCTCCTAAATCCTGGGTTTTTGGATCTATGAGATAGATCTAAATGGATGTTAGGATTCTCACTAGTTGTAGTGAGAAGGTATCAACCGATCCTGGGGAGAATCACTGGAAGGGTTCCAGGGTGATAAAGATGACTGAATGTCAGTCACATGCATTGTCTTTACCCTCAGTGAAGGGACGGTATGTTGGAAAAGTTCCAAGCTAGATACCGTGACATACTAGACGATAAAGGTAGGATACATCGCTACTAAAGATGCTACCGAAGAGGCTGTTTGGGTGTATATTGGTTCATGAGATGAACCACGTTCCTACCATTGTGAGACAATGGAGTTGTGGCTTATGCCGAGGAACGCAGGTCCCATCAATGATCCGGACATATTCTAAGGTAGTATCACCTGATCATGGAGATGGTTGATCTCTAAGGGATCGAGGTTACGAGAGTAGACTCAGAGGACAACACGGCGGATCCATTCTCAAAGGCCTTTTCCCAGAGAGAGACTTTTATGGGATGGTTGAGTATGAGATACTACAACCACTGCTATCAGATGACCCTAGTGCAAGTGGGAGATTGTTAGTTATATGTATGCCCTAGAGGCCATTACTATACATAGGATGTATATTGTAGTGGATGCTTGGACATATATAGGGAGGACTTTCTTAATCGACATGATAGTATGCTATCTGGTTGCTCTTTACCTTAACGTGTACATTGATTGTCTCTCTGTTACATGTTGGTAAAGCCCTTAGGATGTGTACTTGACTACCTGGACTATGTTGCAGATCATACTAGTGGGGACATGGTAGTCCATAAGTACATCCTTCAAGGTCCCTAGTCGTGGGTGTATCGAGACGGGGCATCGATATACCAGAGTAGAATAGCGTATACCTTCTCGACCCATACAGATGGGCGATGGATGATCCCATATCCATTGGTGTTTGACATCAGAGATGATATACGGGTGCTCAGTGGAGACTGGGTACACTGGACGGACTCGCCGAGAACTCCCAGATGGTATTATACCTTACGTCAGATGGCAGTTCTCAGGTGACACTGCTACAGAGTAGTCTGTTGACCCAAGATCGTCATAGAGTCTTGTGTGGTTCCCACTGTGCTTTGATTTCCGCCTTACCATGTCCAAGAGGGCATGCAAAACGGTGGTTTTTGGGTACAGTCCCGAGTCACATGGAGGCAATGAGCGATAGGAGGGGATTCGTCTCTCCCGGTATAGGGAGTTGATGTTGCGCTGTGTCCGATTGGCTATAACCGGAAATCCCTGGCCAGGGTTGCTGAGATTTACTGGTAAGTGTTACCAGTAGTTTCTCGAACTGTTATAGACCTCATATCGACACGACTTATCGAGCTATTGGGGTCTGACGTTTACCACCCCTAGGCGAGATATGCGACATATCAGACGATCAGACCGGACTGTACGGTAGTGTTACTGGTTGGATTCACAGGAGTGTGAGCGGGCTTGCTCGTCAATCTTCTGATCGCTCAATACCCGGGTGGCCGTTACGTTTAGCAGACCGCTTGCGGCTTGTGGGTGCTTGATATGATCATCATCTGCTACCGGCGTATTGACGAGTCTTTAGAGTCCTACACAGAGGTTTCCTGGCTCAAGCGAAACGAAATAGGAGCGCATATGAGATATGTGCGTGACCGAGAATAATACGTGTATGTGATACCGTATTTCATTCTCGCGATGAATGTATCGATTGGTTGTATGCGATATAACCTAGTTATCGAATCAAGGGTTGATTCGATAAGCCGATACATTGGATATTAGTCGGTTGTATGCGATATGACCGGATCGTTAAATCAAGTGTTGATTTAATGATTTAATGCATAATTATTTATTTGATATATTACTTTTCATTAACTAGTATTGGTTCACTTTAAATGGATTTTCTCACTTGAATTGTGCACATTGTATATGTGATATATTTTTGTGCACAAGATTGTATCATGTTTGATGATACATGCTCACTTGGGTTTGTGTAAAGATTAAACCATGGTTGTGTAATGGTTAGGGTTTTCATTTTCTTATTTATTTATTTATTTATTTATTCTTTTTGGAAAAATGAAAAGCATAAAGAGAAAATGGTTGCTTATTTTGTTTTATATTGAAGCTTCATGAAGCTTTGACCAAAGTGACCATTTTGTCTCATGCTTAACCCTAACCATTCCACTTAACCCTAGTTCATTCTCTATATTTGACCATGGTTGGATTATGATAAGTATTCAATTTATTTTCTATTTTGAATTAACTTATCATAACATTTTCTTCTTCTTCTTCTTCATCTTCAACATGAAGAAGCTTGCTCCATCAATGGAAACTTGAGCAAATGAGTAAGAAATCCAATTCTAAAGTCTACCCACTTCCTATTTCTTCATCCTCTACCTCTTGCCAAGTAGTAGAGTGTGTTTCCTTCACAAGTTTTCATGGCTTAGTGAAGGTGGAGCTTGATCTAGTGATGCCTCGACGTAGATCATCTTCGGCATCGTCGTCGATGACCTAGCCCGCTTTTTCTCCGATGAAGCCGATGCAAGAGTCATGGATTCGATTTGGACAGCGAGGAGACATCATCACGGAGCTATGGAGGTGGAGAACCGGATCTACAAATGTTGTATTTCCGTTCTTTTAGTTTAGTTGTAAACTAGTTGCTTTTGTCGCCTAAAATTCTAGTTAACGATCTTGTTAGGGTTTCTCGGCACCGTTAAAATTTGAAATTGGCATGGTTGATGCCTTGTGAGACCTCTTGAGGGTGCCTAGGAACCCTACAGAAACCTCCCACTGTACCGTCAAATTCTCCTCCAAACCTGAAAGAAGAATTAGTCGGGATCACCCGAGGTGTAAACCAACTCATCAGTGGGAATCGGGATCCAACTATCATTGCATGATAACGTAACGGAATCCACTCATGTCACCACACTCCAGAAGGTATGCGCATGCCTGGCAAGTTTCAGTTTCTTTAGAAACTCCCGATGTGATTTTTACCCCTAGGACCCAAGTGACCTTGACGAGTAATCAACAAATCAAAAGGTCCGAGTCAAGTTCAACCCGTCATTATCTTGATTGCGTTAAACCCACCTGCACGACCCTTGACGAATAATCAACAAATTCGTACGACTTTCCTAACCAATCCACTTATCCATGCGACAGAAAGCATTACAGAGCTACCGCACACTACGCCTCGGCGAATAGCAACGACAAACGTAGCGCGAATATTAAGCAATACTAATCTGAAATGACGGAGGGCTACGAATGGTTTTTGGCGAAAAACCTTTAACGTAATGAACTTGATATCGTTGAAGGAACCGGATAGCTTTTTATAAAAATATAGTGACGAAAACCTTTACTAAAGAGGTCACTCCCGGTGAAGGGATCTCGGCTCTTTCCCCGTAGAATGAGGTGCAGGATATTCCAACTGAATACCACGATGCAAAGCAAAAGGCAATCGGCTATTGTGAAGTTATTACCCTGACGCAAACTTCTGTCCAAGGGGTCACTCCCGGTGAAGGGATCTCGGCCCTTGCCTCGTCGACTGAGGTGCTGGATATTCATAACCGAATACCACTGCGCAAAACAAAAGTGAACATCCTTGCAATAACAGCTTTTTGAAAAATTGTTCCAACAACATCAAAATAGGTTTGTTCAGCTTGCATTGATCCGAATCAATGAGTCCAATCCATTGATCACACCAATAAAGAACAAAAATAATGATGTACGTATATGCCATCCGCATTCGCCACTGGGTCCCGTCATTACCCGTTAGGTTACTTAACTAACGACAGAGCGGGGACTGGATTAGCGCGGATGCAAAACATATACAACATCTACTAGTATATATATCAATATATAATATTCGTTCAAGGCGTGATTAAATGCAACATCACAGAAATGTAATAAGTATCACAGAACAATACAGATATCTGGGATCCCCGGGTTTCATAGAGCCGCTACTAAAACCCGACGTTCCCCTGGTCGTGTGGATAGCCTGTGCAATGAAATCCTAGACCCCTATGGGCGCGGCAAGTTACCCGCCAAAACCTGAAGTGAGGCAGCCCCTTCAGCAACGTGAATGGACCACCCAGCACTTCACGGAATCCGGTAACTTGGGCACCCCTCCTGGGTCAACCTGTACCCCCTACGAGTGCGGCGAATAGCCCGCCAATTCTAGAGTGAAGCCCCATCCGTCTCAAAGCCATGAGATATGGGCCCGTTGCCCTCTAGAACCCGGCTATCCGTGCACCCCACCTTGGGGTAATCCTAGTACAGAAAGTAAAATATACATACAACGGGTACATCGACCTCAGCCCGGTCGTGCCCCAAAAGAATAATATACAAACAGGCAACGACGGCAGTCCACATGTCGGACGCTCGCCCCGCAATATCAAATGTACATAATAAACCAAACTGTACTAACATTGCATCCAGGCTATCCACCACGACAATCCGCAACATCACAGCACAACACAGAACATCAACGTGAATGTCACGTTCGCAAATCCGTCTAAAAGTGCTATAGCAGTTAGACAGGATTTACCGATCAAATGACATTCACGGTCGCAGATATAATGTAAATACTGTGAACTAATATGTTTAAACTTTTCGATCGATCAAATTTACCTAAGTGGGCCCCAAGCACAACTGTAGCACTCAAAGAAAATCTGGGTCCAAAAATAATATTCCAAAAACCCTATTTTCAACTCAGAAGCCCACTGTAAAAATTTGATGCAATTAACAGCCAAGATAGCAGCGGAACCACCGCCAATGCGTGGGTTTGGCCGCGGTTCCGTGGTGTAAAGGTGACGTCACGCGATCAAATTTTCATAGAATGCTTATAATTCCCTGCACGTGTTTCTGCAATGTACTGAAAAAATTTTCGAGCCCAAAAAAAAATCGACAGAAACTGATGCAATAGAAATCGTGGTTTTTGGAAATTTGTTCGATCGAACTTGTAAACACATTAGAACAAGCTAGACTAGGTTAATAGCGTGCCTATGATACCATGTTAGGCCACGGCAGCGCCCCGGCAGTCTGAACGAAGCCAAAATGCGAAAACAAAAATTTTCTTTAAACAAGAAACCGGCGCCACCGCGGACTATAAATCCGGATCAGGCCATTAACCTACTCCTAGCAAACTAGAGAAGGGGTAGAGAGATATACCGAGCGATCCATGTTCTTCGGTCTTCTCGTCGTCGCCCCGATCTCCCCGCGGAATCTCCGGTCTTCATCTCCTTGTCGGAAGGGCACCACATCGCCGGGTTCTTTTATGGGCTCCTACCTCTGGACCGAGGCAACTTGGGCACGAAGTTGGCGAGTCGACGTGTCCAAGAATTGCTGTAGAATAAGTGTAGTGCTCTTTATCTCTTGGGGTTGTATGAAGTTGTCATATCAAGTGGAGGGATGAGATGCAAGCTTTTTGTGGAGCTAGGGGATTTTGTGCAAGCCAAAAGAGATCAAGAATCCCTTCTAAAAATTTGGACAGATCCCATGAACAAGTGGCCGGCCTCATTGATAGGAGAATGAGAGAAAGAGCGAAAGTCAAGAGGGAGGGAAGCAATAATGCAAGAATGTTATCACGAGGAATAATGATAACCCAAAATCTTACACCAAAAAACCCAACACTCAACCCATCATTGCAAGCAATGATGATCAAAGGAAGTCAAGGTCAAACAAGAGCTATCATGAAGCAACAGTATACAAAGACCACCCCCACCAATGCTAATTTGCACATTTGCTAATAAGCCCTCCTCCACCAATTTTCAGCCAAGGAAAGAAACAAAGGAAAACTGGTTGAAACGGAAAGCAAACCGGCAACTTCAAAAAACTGATCCCGTAATAAATTACAGGAAACCCCGCTACTGTATATACATACCCGCATTTGTATTCCGACCGAAATACAAATGCAATGAGACAAAATCTACACTGTACAATACTAGGATCTGGCTTAAACCAAAACCCGCTAGTATTATCCGTCCGATCATGATCCGTGCAATACCGCACGTATATGATCGAACCCTGCCATATCTCTATACGGCCTCTACAGCGTTTCGCCCGAAACTTGAGAGACGGTCTGTGGGGGACTCTAAAGACTCGTCAATACTTTGGTTGTGGATTTAACCACTAGCACGTCAGAGGTATTAGCCATACGTAACGGGCTACCAGGTACTGACCAAAAGGGACGTCGATGAGCGAACTCATCCTAACACCCTACTGAGCCAGTCAGTGACAACATCCGTACAGTTCGGTCCGTTCGTCTATGAGCATCGCATGGCGGGCCTAGGGGGTTGGTAAAAGTCAGACCCCCAAAAGCGGTACAAGTCGTGTCGGAGTGTAGCCCAGAAAACCCTGAGATACTACTGGAATACCTACCAGTAAATCACCTGCCTCGGCCGAGGGCTTCGTGTAATGGCTCTCCTAGACACAGCGCGACCTCACCCCCAATACCGAGAGAGACGAACCCGTGCAGATCCGCTCACTGCCTCCATATGGCTCGGGACTGTACCCAACTAAAACCTGTTTGCACGACTCCTTTGAGCCGCAGTAGGGTAGTAATCAAAGTACAGTGGGAACTCACACGAGACAAATGACGATCTCAGGTCGATGAACTAACCTGTACACATGTCACCAGGGAACTGCTATCTGACGTTAGGTATAAGACCAACTAGCATGTTCCCGGCGAGTCTTGTCCGGTGTACTCATAACCCAATGAGCACCAGTATACATCTTAGGTGAACCAACTGACACCAGTGGCTTGTGAGACTGGCCACCGCCCCTCGTCGGGGTCTCGACTGCATACACTAGTCTACTCTGGAGTATCGATCCCCTGTCTCGAAAACATCCACGACTAGGGACCTTTTAAGGATGTGCTTATAGACCCCAACTCCCACGTATATGATCGCCATCATACTGCTGGTCGTCAAGCAAGAATCCTAAAGGCTCTATCAGTGTGCAATAGTGACCTGTAAGGTCACCTAAAGCAGTACACGATGATAAAGATAAACCAGATAGCATACTATCATCTCGAGTAAGACTGTCCTACCGGTATAGGTCCTCCCTCAATCATTGCAATCACGTGCCTGTGATCCAATAATTGACTCTGAGGGCACTATCTCCAACAACGTCTAATAGCTAACATATATAGATATTGTAGATTCGTCAGACGCAATAATAAGCATTCCAGATCACTGATGAACTTTATTGGATATACTAGCAATCCGCATTTGCTTTGAGCTTGCAATAAAAGACGGATTACACAGTTGTGATGAATAGCCATTACCCCAACCCTAGACCCCTACGGGTACGACAAACTACCCGCCAAGTACCCGAAGTGAAGCGGTCTCCCTCAACAACGTGAGTAGGCCACTAAACACTTCAACGTATCCGGTAGTTTGTGTACCCCGCCTTGGGTCTATTCTAAGAGCAAAAAACAGTAAAAGGAAATAATACAACGGTGGCTACAACCGCAACCTGGATGCGCCCCGCCAAAGAATATTACATCATATTACATTTACATCGAATGAATGAATATTAAACCCATCTCAAACCCCGACTAATCATCACAACACTCCAATCAAGTCCATATACACAAACAGTAAACATTACAGAAATGTGAAACCCCCTACCAACCGACATTCTAGCAGTTAGGGGAGGTTTACGAACACATTAAACATTACAGATAAAAACCCAATTAGCAAATAACTTAGAACATCGATCAACAACCTTTTTCCGTGTCTACCCCAAAGGCAAACCAGCACTGAAGTAACTTGGGCAGAAACATAATATACAGGAAAACAGAACACCAAAATATATGAATTGTAGAGAAAATCGGAGTCAACTCGGGGTTGACTCCGCCGCGGATCCGCGGCCAAAAGCACACTCTTGCCGTGGATCCGCGGCCATCAAGCCGAGTTAGAACTCCGTATTTTCCCAGAATTCTTATATTTACCTACTGTGAATTTTAAGGCATATCAAATATTTTTTTCGACACGTTTAAAATTTACAGAAACTGTTAGGGTTCCGGGGTTTCGTTTTCGTGTTTTCCGTCAATCGAACTTCTAATTAGTTGCTAACAAGCTAGTAATGGTTTAGTTGGCTCTAATAACACTGTAAGTCCATGTCACGCACCCTACGAACTTGCGGGGAGGCGGAATATATGAAAAACGATTATCAAAGCTTCGTAACACGGACTTGAGCGCATGAATCGTATCTAAACCGTTACTAGCAAACTACGAGAGGTTTAACTACTCGGATTCGAAGTTATACCTCATGTTACTTGTCCTTCGGGTCTTCATCGCTGTCCTCCACTCCTCGTAAGCTTCTTGGAACATCGGCACCTCAACGGCCTCCTCGAGTCAAAGACGATCCAGCCGAGAGCTCCTACGCCAAGCTTGATCTCTAACTTGAGATAACTAGGTTGCTCAAAGTGCTAATCTAAGCTACCTAGGGGATATAGAGTGAGGTTATAGATGTATTAGTCTAGCTAACCCTTGATCTCAACACATGAGAGGTTAGGGTTAGGGTTTCAAGAATGAGAGAGCTTGAGGAGAGAGAAGGTGATGATAAGAATGATATTGAAAAATGAACTTATTAGAATATATCAACCATAACAATTTATCAAATAAATAATATATATGATTAATCATCATGGTTGATGCATTCACCTTGTGTGATTCATCTCATGAGTCATTAGCTCAATAAATGAAGCATTAACTCCATGGATGAATCACACAAATGAGTCATTAAGCAATAAATGCTTATTCCACCTTAACCCCCAAGTCACCATGCTTCTAGAAGCTTCCCGGAAAATTACAAGAACGCCCCTCCTATCCGTGAAAACACGGAACAACTTTAGACTGTATAAATCCAATAACCTGATACTAGAATCTGGCTTAAACCAAAGCCGACTAGTAAAAACTGTCCGAACGTCGTACGTGCGTAAACATACGTATGCGTCCGAACCCTTGTCGTAAAACCATACATCCTCTATATCGTTTCGCCTGGAGCAGGGAAACTCTCTGTGTGGGACTCTAAAGACTCGACACTACGCTGGCAGTGGGTTTAACCATAGACCGCAAGCGGCACTAGCTGTACGTAACGGTCCCCAGGTAGATGTCGATAAGAAGGCCGATGAGGAAACCCATCCGAACTCCTACTGAGCCTGATGTGACAATCTCCATACAGTCCGGTCTTTTCGTCTAAGACTATCGTATATCTAGCCTAGGGGCGGCAAGCGTCAGTCCCCTAATAGCGGTATAAGTCGTGTCGGAGCGTAGCCCATTATACCCTGAGAAACTACTGGAACCTACCAGTAAATCTCGCTTGCCTGGCCAGGGACTTTGCGTAATGTCTTTCTGACACAGCGCGATATCAACTCCCAATACCGGGAGAGACGAATCCTTTCTAACCGCCACTGCCTCCAAGTGCTCGGGACTGCACCCAACTGCTACCTGTTTGCACGACTCCTTTGAGCCGTGGTAGGGTAGCAATCTAAGAACAGTGGGACACACTCGAGGCGAAGTAGCAGTGTCAAGTCTGCGGACTATGCTGTACTCATGTCACTTGGGAACTGTTAACTAACGATTGGTATAATACCAACCAATAGTCCCCCTGCGAGTCCTGTCCGGTGTACCCGTAACCTAACGAGCACCTGTATATTATCTCTAGTACGACGTACTGATAGCTGTGGGACAGACCATCTCCCCAACTGGGACGAGAAGCGTACACACTAGTCTACTCTGGAGTATCGATGCCCAGTCTCGATAATCCTACGACTAGGGACAAGTATATGATGTTGCTTATAGACTACCCAGCCCCCACTAGTGTGACTGCCATCACAATGCTGGTAATCAAGCAAAGATCCTATGGGCTCTACTAATATGTATAAGTGATACGTTATAAGAAACATATGCACATATTAAAGTAGACACAAACTAAGTAGCATACTACCATTTTTAGCAAGACTGTATATACAACTGTGAATATCCCAAGCTTCCATTAAGTAATATACATACAAGTATGATACAATAATGGCCCCTAGGGCATATACACTAACATCGAGGTATTCCTGCAAAGACGCTGATTTCTCTGCGGGTCGACACGAATCAAGGTGCTCTCGTCAAGGACGCTGATTTCCCTGAATCGAGGAAGTTGCCAAGGACACTGATTTCCCTGGGGTTGAGACGAATCGAGGTATTCCTACAAAGAAGCTGATTTCTCTACGGGTCGACGCGAATCAAGGTGCTCTCATCAAGGATGTTGATTTCCCTGAATCGAGGAGGTTGCCAAGGATACTGATTTCCCTGGGGTTGAGACGAATCGAGGTATTCCTGCAAAGACGCTGATTTCTCTGTGGGTCGACGCGAATCGAGGTGCTCTCGTCAAGGACACTGATTTCCCTGAATCGAGGAGGTTGCCAAGGACACTGATTTCTCTGGGGTTGAGTCGAATCGAGGTATTCCTGCAAAGACGCTTATTTCTCTGCGGGTCGACGCGAATCAAGGTGCTCTTGTCAAGAACGCTGATTTCCCTGAATCGAGGAGGTTGCCAAGGACACTAATTTCCCTGGGGTTGGGACGAATCGAGATATTCCTGCAAAGATGCTGATTTCTCTGCGGGTCGACGCGAATCAAGGTGCTCTCGTCAAGGACGCTGATTTCCCTGAATCGAGGTTTTTGCCAAGGACACTGATTTCCCTGGAGGTCGGTTAACTTATTTCCGAGACAGAGCGTTCATCCGGCGGGGAGGTCATTGGTTGACTCTAGGTTGTCTGTGGACCGTAGAGTCTTGGAACTAGGGACTTTGCCATGGCTCCGCTTTGTTAACGTTGCGTCCGAATCCTGCTGGAATGAGGAGGAACGCCGTTGTTGGTCTCCAGGCTGTAGATGTGGCCGTCGAGACTTGGAACTAGGGACTTTTCCATGGCTCCGATTGGTGATGTCACTTCCGAATCCTGCTGGAATGAGGAGGAACTCTGTCGTGGATCTCCAGGCTGTAGATATGGCTGTCGAGACTTGGAACTAGGGACTTTGCCGTGGCTCTGAGATTGATTTTCGCATCTGAATCCTGCTGGAATGAGGAGGAACGCCATCGTGGGTCTCCAGGCTGTAGATGTGGCCGTCGAGACTTGGAACTAGGGACTTTGCCATGGCTCCGATTGGTGATGTCGCGTCCGAATCCTGCTGGAATGAGGAGGAATGCTGTCGTGGGTCTCCAGGCTGTAGATGTGGCCGTCGAGACTTGGCTCTCTATCTGATGGAGCCTGGTGGGATGATATGGTTCCCTTTTTGTTTGTGCCCCTGGATTGTATACAGGGATCGATTTGATCTTACCTGTAGGGCAAAAGTTTCATTTCATATGTATATTTTTTGTTTTCTTTCCGCGATGCTCTATCATTTCAGCTCTTTGTATCGCGCAAGTCGCGATTGCCTAATCATTTCGGCTATTTTTCGCGGTGCCCAATCATTTCGGCTATTTGTTTTATTTACTCGCTTCTTTTTATTGCGAATTGCCCAATCATTTTGGCTGTTTTTGTATGCATACATTTTTACTTGCTGATTTCGTTGCAAGTTGCCCCATCATTTCGGCTATTTCATATGCATTTTTGGCTCGCTGATTTTTTTATCGCGAGTGTGGAACTAGAAATCTGATGCCAATCTTAGCATCAGCATCGCTGCGACTGGAATTTTGCTAGGAGCGAATCATCATTTTCCATGAAAGGACTTGGAATTTGATACTGATTTAGGAATCAGCATCGCTACAACTGGGATATTTCCAGGAGAGAATCATCATTTGCCTCTGTCGATGTCGAACAAAGGTGGCTTAGCAAACAGGGTTAGGATCCCATCGACTAAGGCTTTTGACTTCATGAGCCGTAAGGGTCTCATAAAGGTGTTTCTCCCTACGAGTCGTGAGGATCTCGTAGGTGCTTTTTCTCCTTAGGAATCGTGAGGATTCCTAAGTGTGTGCTCTCTTATAAGTCATAAGGATCTTACAAGAGTGTTTTCTTCTTGCAAGTCGAGAGGACCTACACGTGTTTGTTCACCGTGTGAGCATATCCCTAGTTGTTGGTAGGACTCTGTTAGGGAAATGTTCATTCGTGCCCGTGGATTATATACAAGGGACAATATTGAACCGCTTGTAGGGCAGCATTGGAGGTTGTGATGGCTTAAGAACAGGTTCAGATCCCTGTAGCTTAAGGCTTTTGAACCCTATGAGCCGTGGAGGTCTCAAAGGGGAATTCTCCTTACGAGTCGTGAGGATCTCGTAAGCGTAGTTTCTCCTTAAGAATCATGAGGATTCCTAAGTGTATTTCTCCTTTGTGAGTCATAAGGATCTCATGCAGGTGGTTTCTCCTTACAGGGTCGAGAGGACCTTGCAAGTGTCTTTTAACGAGATTGCGCCCTTTCGGGTTTTCACAAAACTCGCCGGTAGTCCTGCTGTTTTTACTCATGGCGGCCTTTTGGGTTTTCATCCGTGCCCATTTTGCTTGTGGACATACCATTTTTTTTTGTTTTTTCGTTGGATATAATGCCTTCAGAGTCAATTATTGGATCGCAGGCACATGATTGCAATGATTGAAGGAGGACCTATGCCGGTAGGACAGTCTTACTCAAGATGATAGTATGCGATCTGGTTTATCTTTAACATCGTGTACTGCTTTAGGTGACATTACAGATCACTATTGCACGTTGGTAGAACCCTTAGGATTCTTGCTTGACGGCCAGCAGTATGATGGCGATCATATACGTGGGAGCTGGGGTCTATAAGCACATCCTTAAAGTGGTCCCTAGTCGTGGGAGTTTTCGAGACAGGGCATCGATAATCCGGAGTAGACTAGTGTATACAGTCGAGACCCCGATGAGGGGCGGTGGCCGGTCTCACAAGCCACTGGTGTCAGTTGGTTCACCTAAGATGTATACAGGTGCTCATTGGGTTATAAGTACACCGGACAAAACTCGCCGGGAACATGCTAGTTGGTATTATACCTGACGTCAGATGGCAGTTCCCTGGTGATATGTGTACAGGTTAGTTCATCGACCTGAGATCGTCATTTGTGTCGTGTGAGTTCCCACTGTGCTTTGATTACTACCCTACCACGGCTCAATGGAGTCGTGCAAACAGGTTTTAGTTGGGTACAGTCCCGAGCTATATGGTGGCAGTGAGCGGATCTGCAGGGGTTTCGTCTCTCCCAGTATTGGGGGTGAGATCGCGCTGTGTCTAGGAGAGCCATTACACGAAAGTCCTTGGCCAAGGCAGGAGATTTACTGGTAGGTATTCCAGTAGTATCTCAGGGTGTTCTGGTCTTCATTCCGACACGACTTGTACCACTTTTGGGGGTCTGACTTTTACCAACCCCCTAGGCCCGCCATGCGATGCTCATAGACGAACGGACCGGACTGTACGGATGTTGTCACTGATAGGCTCAGTAGGGTCTCAGGATGAGTTCGCTCATCGACCTCCCTTTTAGTCAATACCTGGTAGCCCGTTACGTACGGCTAGTACCTTTGGCGTAATAGTGGTTAAATCCACAGCCAATGTATTGACGAGTCTTTAGAGTCCCCCACAGACAGTTTCTCAAGTTATGGGCGAAACGTTGTAGAGGCCGTATGATATATGGCAGGGTTCAATCATATACGTGCGGTAGTACACGGATCATGATCGGACGGATCATACTAGTGGGCTTTGGTTTAAGCCGGATCCTAATATTAGATTGGTTGGATTACTTTAGTCTCATCGCATTCGCATTCAGTCGGAATGCGGATGCAGGTATGTATATACAGGTGAGGGGTATCCTTGTGATCCGTCATGAGTTTACTTTAGATGTTGCCGTATCTTTTTATTGTAGCAAACATTTGGATTAATGTTTGTAAATGGAAATTGTGAGCTAGAAATCATCATGGAGGGCATTAAATGTGACATAAACATGGGTAGTGACTCATGGTATTTTTATTTGTGCAAAAAGTCACATTTATGTTTGTTTATTGGGTTGAAATGATAAGAGGAGAGAGAGGGGCAGCCAAGGTAGTGGTGGAGCTCTTTTATTTCTTTTTCTTGCTCTCTCTCATCTCATTATTCCAACACAACAAAAGAAAAGAAAAAGAAAAGAGCTCTGTCTTCTTCTTCTTCCTCTAGTTCATTTTCTCCATCAATGGCAACATATTGAACCTCCATCCAAACTCATGGATGCAGGAGGCAAAGTGATAACAAACATTCTCTACAACACCTTGGACACGTCGGCTAGTACACTTCGTGCCCGAGTTGCTTCGGATGAAGCGGGAGCCCGTAAAAAGAATCGATGATGTGGTGCCCTTTCCGACAAGGAGATCGTGACCGGAGATGCCGCGAGGAGCTTGGGATGGTGGCCAAAGACCGAAAGACACGGATCGATTGGTATAGCCTCTCTACCCTTTCTCTAGTTAGCTAGTAGTAGGTTAATGGTTACGATCCGGGTTTTAAGCATACGATAGCGCCGGGTTTCTAGTTTGAAAAAGTTTTTCGTTTCCGCATTTTGGCCTCGGAAAGACGGCCGGGGCGCTACCGTACACTTACATTTTTTTATTTTTATTTTTATTTTTTTACGAGTCTGAGCCCTTTCGGATTTTCACAAACATCGCCTGTAGTCCTGCTGTTTTTACTCACGACGCCCTTTCGGGTTTTCATCCGTGCCCATTTTGCTTATGGACATACCTTTTTTTTCTTTTTTTTTACCACGTCAGCCTTGGGATGCTACGGTCCATATTAGTTTATAGACGTCTCGGTCAGTTGCAAGTTTTAGGACATTGCGGTCCATGGTTAGTTTAGGGACGTTTTGGTCCGCTGTAGCTTTGAGGAGATGTTTCGCCGGATGCTTTATGAACAAGTAGGTTTCTCCATGATAGACCTTATCACATAATCCAAGGGTTTTGGCACTGCTCCTACCCCCATCTCCTCTACGTTATCTCCTAATGCCGAGTGAGCTGCTTTGTTACTTAACGACAAATGAGTGATCATATGGCAACTTGCCACATAATCTTCGGATTCTTATGACAAGTCGTATCCCTCATCATTGTCGTTATCTTCATTCTCAAGGATGTGACTGAGGAACTCTTGAAGCGTGACTGGGGTTCGCACCCTCTGGTTGTATTCTTTCTGCGCGTCAATATGCTTTTGCAGATCCGTGCGCTTGTCGTTAGACAGCGCGGGCTTTTTTGTCTTCTTCTTTTTCTTCGAAGACTGTGACGGCTGTTCCTGGGTGCTTTGCCCATTGTTATTAATTCCCGATGTTGGGCATGGTTTCAGCATCCCGTCGATAATCTCCGGCTCTTGCGGGCTTTTCCACCTGATTGCTGGACATGCTTGAAGATCTTTCAGCATTTTTTCCGAAAGAACAACTTCCCATGGAGCTTCCTTTATGAATGAACATGATGCCCCCGGCATGTCCATCTTTTTCGGAGCATGTGGTTGTGGCGGATTTACCTTCCAGTTTTCGGACAGCGCGGACTTAGCCTGTTGATACTGGTCTTCAACCTAATTTTTGAAGACGTAGCAGTCTTCGATCGGATGGCCCTATACTCGCTGGTAGGGGCAGTAATTAGGATCGTTGACGTCGTTCGGTCGCGGTGGGTGTCTCGACTTCGGTAGAGTAATGAGCCCATTGCGCACTGCCAGTTCAAACGGTTTCCTTGTTTTATCCCGGGGAAATGAGTAAGGACGTCTTAACTTCTCATCGAGGGATTGCCGCTTGTTGCCTTGGCGAACAACCGTTCTCGGGCCACTCGGTTGTTGTTGAGCGTTGGCGACGAAGATAGCTTTCCCTTTACCCCTTTCGTTCCGAGATTCCAGTTTTGAAGAAGACGGTCTATGACCCATCTCGTCCATTTGGGCCAGTTTGTCAATCAAGACCTAGAAAGTGGTTGGCTTGAAGAACATCATGAATTGTGAAATGGTCGCTTGAGGGTCAAGAGTACCCACGAACATGCCTACCGTAGGAGCCTCTTCGATGCGCTGCTCACACTTCGACCTCAAATTCCGCCATCGTATCGCGTACTGGACCCAAGTTTCTCCAGGCTTCACCCTGGCATTGATCAATGCCGTGATTGGGGTGCGTTCGCTAGCGCTTGCGAAATGCTGGGTGAATAGCAACTCCATTTCTGCAAACGTCTCGATAGAGTCATTCGGGAGTTCCGAATACCACTCGAATGTCGTCTCCGACAAGCTGCCAACGAATTGGCAAAGCAGTAGCTTATCGTCACCTCCGGTGTTGCTGCACAAGGCTCTGAATTGAGCGACGTGCTGATGTGGATTTCCCATCCCCTTATATACATGGAATTTGGGGATCGTGTATCCCTGCGGGTACTTTATTTGGTCGTACCAACCTGGATAGGGTCGTCCAGTTTTAACAACTTGCTCAGCCGCTTCATTCGCCTGATGAACTCGTATCTGTTGAGCGATGTAATCATCCAGGGTGGCTTTTGAGATGGTCTCTTCCTTGGCTGCTGAACAAGCCGGAAGAGGGTTTGATGTCTCCGGTCGGTCGTCTTCGAGGATAATCGGAGGATCTTCAGCTGGAGGATCTGGCTGTAACATCATCCCGACCATGTCTTGGAATAATAACGCCATTCGTTTTATGTTGGCAGCTTATTCCGCTACCTCTTTGTCCTTCTTTTCGAGGATTCTGCGGAGGAACTCAGTATCAGTTTCTTGTTCTTGACGTTGCTCCAATGACATTTCTGGGCTTTCTTTCGGTCCCGTAAGTGCGGCCATGGCTGTTAGCATCTCTTGGAGCTTTTGCTGTTGCTCCTGGGCCTTTGTTACAGATCGCGTAAGCAGTCGATGACCTGTGGAGATACGGCTATCCACTTTTCCGGATGCCATATAGACGGTGTGCACCACCATGCCCCCAGACTTGGGGCGTTTAGATTCAGTGTCTTTGCGATTTTCCAAAGACACAAGGATCTTCTCCGACCTCCTTCTTTTATGGGCGGTCGAAGCTGAGGGGGCCATTGCAATGGGCACCCAAATAGCCGTCGCCTTCTGTGGCTTGACAGGATGGTCCTCTTCTTGCCGAACCTTCATCTTTTTCTGTCGGCGGGGATAGTTTTGATCTACCACGGAGTCCTGGACCTATCGCCAAACTTTATAAATTTTAGAGGATAGCCGCTGAGGGGGTTGTTCAAGCTTCGCCTTTATGGTATTCTCCACAGGTGGAGGAGATATTTTCAGCACAGCAGTCGGTGAATTCCTGCGCACCCTGTGAAGTAGTTCAAAGCTATTCCCAGTTGGAACAGCAGCATCAATTTCCACCGTTGGCGCTGGCGGAGTCAGTGCAGAAGGGGAATTGCCCCGAGCTTTCCTCACTCGGCGCCAATGGCGACGTCGAGCGTGTCGTGTGGCCGGGATTACCTCCACTGTTGGATCAGCTTTTCCATGCCCCTGTTCTGATGAGAATCTGTTGTTGGTGCCAGCCTGTCAAAGACAGATGCTCACTGAGAGGGAATGGATAATCTTGAAAAGGCCAATTTTCGTGCAGGGGAAACAGCCTTGGTTACTTCACTCGGAGTAGGAGCTAAAACGGTCAGTCTTGTGAAGACCAACCCCTTAGCCGGAGAAGCCGCCTTGGTGACTTCGGGAGTAGGAATACCTATTCGCTTCGGGATAACGCCTTCTGGTATTGCGGGCTTCTTCACGGGCCCGTTGGAGTTTTGGCCCAGTCTGCTGAAAATTGAGACGCTTGGTTTGGGCGACCCGTTAAGAGGCTGCAGTAGTAGTAAGCCGATCAAAGACCGACTTCTTCGAAGCTTCTTGTGATGGTACAGGAGCGTTGAAGCTTGTTGGCGGAATCATGGTCCCGAAGAATAGCCCAGTGGTGGCTTGGGTCATTTGTTCCACCGGTATTGTGAAAAGGGAGGCTGCATGAGGCCCATAAGTCACTCCTCCAGACAGGACAGAGTGAGAGTTGCAGTTGCAGTTAGTGCAGTTTGAAGCCATTGGTCTGCACGGGAGCAAGACACCAAATCTTAGTACTTCGAAACCAAGGGCAACCATATCAAACCGTGATTCGTTCGCGAACACGACACACGAAGTGTGGAGTGGAAAGTGGAAAAGGTCCCACCAGGCGTGCCAGAATCTGTTCCCCTCCGAAACGCGGAGACGCGATAAACGTCTAGCCTGAATTTTGGGGCAGATGCTAATTGGTGCTATCCATCCACCTCTTCGAAGATGCCAAGTTGATTTATGGCACCATGTATCGAAGGTTTAAACGGATGCGTCCGATGTAGCAGACTTCGTCAGATTCCCCCTCGTTTGAGGGGTTTTTGATTGTGGGGACGCTCTTCCCTGCAGGCATAAGCCCCTGCAGTTAATTACGCTACCGCATCACGGTAACAACTTTCTCCTTCTCCATATAGTCACTTCGTGTCGTGGGTGTTTGTTTTGTGTTTGGTTGCCCGTGGATTGTATACGGAGACTAATTTGTCGCCCGTAGGGCGTGGACTAGTCCAAATCCGTATCTTTCTTGGATTTGGGTTTAGGGGGTTGGGTTTAAGGATACGTTAGCCTCATTTGAGACTAAGATCAATTTAAACGTTTGTTAAGGATACGTTAGTCTCATTTTAGACTAAGATTAACTTAATGGGATCGTTTAGATCCAATAAGAGAGCAATTGGGCTCTATTGTTTAGTTTAGTGACATTGCGGTCGATTAGTTTAATGACATTACGGTCCATTGTTAGTTTAAGGACATCTCGGTCCATTGTTAGTTTAAAGACATCGCGGTCGAGGTTAAGGACATCATAGTCCGTGAATTTAAAGACCCCACAGTCAAATGTTAGTTTAAAGACATCACGGTCAAGGTTATGGACATCATACTCCATGAGTTTAAGGAGCCCACAGTCCAATGTTAGTTTAAAGACATCACGGTCGAGGTTAAGGACATCATAGTCCATGAGTTTAAGGACCCCACAGTCCAATGTTAGTTTAAAGACATCACAGTCGAAGTTAAGGACATCATAGTCCATGAGTTTAAGGACCTCACAATCAAGGTTAAGGACATCATAGTCCATGAGTTTAAGGACCCATAGTCCGTAGTTTAGAGACGTCATAGTCTGTGAAATGTGTGGTTGTCGGGACCCATCACTTCTTTGAAGACGTTGAGGGATTACAACGACAAATATCAAAGGAGTGAAGAGATGTACCCTTGAATCAAGGTTGATTGGGGATCTATAGTCCAATTTGGATCTAAGGTCAATTAATTAGATTATGAGCTCATTGGCTCAGTTAAATCTGAATTGAGGACTTATGGCCAATTTGGGCTAAGTCCAATTAGATTAGAAATATTGGCTCTTTGTTGGACCATCACACACTTGTCTGGGTTCAAACCCACATTATTTAGCAATGCTAAACCAGTGTTTGAAGGCTCTGATAACATTTTTGTCTTTGACTGAGCATTAAACATTATAGCTCTGAGTTTTATTCAATTTTGAGATTTAGTTAAAGGAGAGGTTTTTTGCCTCTGGAAACTTAGCCAATTTGGCTAAAAATAGTGTTAAACACTATAGGACAATAGTGTTAAACACTGGAAATGAAATGCTCAGATAGTATTAAACACTAGAAGACAACAGTGTTAAACACTGGGAATAAAACTCTCAAATTAGTGTTAAACACTAGAGAGGAAGAGGTCACGTAGGAACACTTGAGGGCACCCAAAGGTGTGGCCAGATCTCATTTACTTTGTTCTGTAAATAAGTGTTAAACACTTTTGATTTTCTAGCCATCACGTGTTGGCACGTGATGGATATCTGTGCATTGGTTGTTAAAGCATTTATTAGGGGTCACGTGGTAACACGTGAGAGCGCCTAAAGCCAACATTTCCTTTGCTTTTATTCTTTTTGTTCTGGAGGTCACGTGGGAACACGTGAGGTATTGCCTCCGGGCTAATTCCTTCATATTTTGGAGGATCTTTTCAGGGGTCACGTGGGGACACATGACTCTAGTTCTTTACATACATGGAGATCTTTCAAGTCTCTTTATTTTTTAAGAATTAAATTCTCTGTAGGGTTAAACCCTAATTATGTTTTAGAGGAATTAAATTCCCATGTATGCGAAAGAATTAAATTCTTATATAGGGTTAAACCCTAGTTCTGTCTTGAAGGAATTAAATTCTTATAACTTTAAGAGAATTAAATTCTCATATAGGGTTAAACTCTAATTTTATCTTGAAGGAATTAAAGTTTTTGTGAGTTTGAGAGAATTAAATTCTCATATAGGGTTAAACCCTAGTTTTATCTTCGAGGAATTAAATTCCTATAAATTTGTGAGAATTAAATTCTCATATAGGGTTAAACCCTAATTTTATCTTGGAGGAATTAAATTCTTGTAAGTTGGGAGAATTAAAATTCTCTAAACTCAATTCTCCCTCTAAGTTTTGGATTTGCATGGCAGAATCTTCCCGATGAGAATTAAATTCTCAACCTGTGGGGAGATTTGCTTCTGCAAATCTTCAACCAGAGGAAGAACTAAGTTCTTTTGCAGAAGGGTTAAAACTCTTAGATTGAGAATTAAATTCTCTTTTTTATTTTATGAAGCTTTGATCCTTTTCCCTTTTCTCACCTAGGGTTTTCTTTCTTGAGAATTAAATTCTCCTTTCTTTCCTCTCTGCTATTTGCCTTTAGAAAATTTCAAGATCCCAAAATTCTATCTCCCCCTCTTCTCTTCTTGGCTCCTATTTATAGGAGAAGGAAAAGAATCAATTTGTTTAGTAAATCTTTCATTGAAAGATTTTGTTTGTTTTTGTAACCAACATGATCTTTTAGATTACTCAGTGAATTTTATTCACCATTGGATTTTTAATCCAAAAGATATTATATCTGTTATTCTTGGTGAATTTTGGGGAAATCTTTCCTTGTATAAATTCTTTCCATAAATTGGTGATTTTTAATCACCATTGGATTTTTAATCCAATGGTGCTCTAATTTACAGAGCACCGTATTTTTTGTTTGGAAAGATTTAATGAAATATTTTCCCAGTTAGGGTCTTTGATTTCCCTTAATTAGAATTTAATTCTATTATTTCATAGATCTTTAGGAACCCATCACGTGTTGGTACGTGACCCCCTGATTAAGCATTTGACCAGAATTTAATTCTGTTGTTTTAAATGTTAGTTATATGTATGCCCTAGAGGCCATTAATATACATAGGATGTATATTGTAGTGGATGCTTGGACATATATAGGGATGACTTTCTTGCTCGATATGATAGTATGCTATCTGGTTACTCTTTACCTTAACGTGTACACTGATTGTCTCTCTGTTACATGTTGGTAAAGCCCTTAGGATGTGTACTTGACTACGTGGACTATGATGCAGATCATACTAGTGGGGACATGGTAATCCATAAGTACATCCTTCAAAGTCCCTAGTCGTGGGTGTATCGAGACAGGGCATCGATATACCAGAGTAGACTAGCGTGTAGCTTCTCGACCCATACAGATGGGCGATGGATGATCCCATATCCATTGGTGTTTGACATCAGAGATGATATACGGGTGCTCAGTGGAGACTGGGTACACTGGACGGATTCGCCGAGAACTCACAGATGGTATTATACCTTACGTCAGATGGCAGTTCTCTGGTGACACTGGTACAGGTTAGTCTGTATACCCGAGATCGTCATAGAGTCTTGTATGATTCCCACTGTGCTTTGATTTCCATCATACCACGTCCAAGAGGGCGTGCAAAAAGGTGGCTTTTGGGTACAGTCCCGAATCACATGGAGGCAATGAGCGATAGGAGGGGTTTCGTCTCTCCCGGTATAGGGAGTTGATGTTGCGCAGTGTTCGATTGGCTATAACAGGAAGTCCTTGGCCAAGGCTGCTTTAGGGATTTACTGGTAAGTGTTACCAGTAGTTTCTCGACCCGTTATGAGCCTCATATCGACACGACTTATCGAGTTATTGGGGTCTGACGTTTACCACCCCTAGACGAGATATGCGACATATCAGACGAACAGACCGGACTGTACGGTAGTGTTACTGGTTGGATTCACAGGAGTGTGAGCGGGCTTGCTCGTTGATCTTCTTATCGCTCAATACCCGGGTGACCGTTACGTTTAGCAGACCGCTTGCGGCTTGTGGGTGTTTGATATGATCATCACCTACTGCCGGAGTATTGACGAGTCTTTAGAGTCCTACACAGGGGTTACCTGGCTCAAGCGAAACGAAATAGGAGCGCATATGAGATATGTGCGGGACCGAGAATAATACCAGTATGTGATACTGTATTCTATTCTCGCGATTTGTATCATCGATCGGTTATATGAGATATAGCCGGGTTACCGAATCAAGTGTTGATTCGATACATTGATACACTTGATATTAGTCGGTTATATGCGATATGACCGGATCGTTAAATCAAGTGTTGATTTAATGATTTAATGTATAATTATATATTTGATATATTACTTTACATTAACTAGTATTGGTTCACTTAAGATTGATTTTCTCACTTGAATGTGCACATTGTTTATATGTGATATATGCAAGTGTACATGTTTGTATCATGCTTGATGATACAAACAAGTTGTGTGTATGAGACTTGAACCATATCAAGGTTAGATTAGGGTTTACTATTTTCCTAAACAAATAACAAAAGAGTGTGACTTTAGTCAAAGTTATCAAGCTTCATGAAGCTTGATAAACATTGACAAAGTCAACTCTCTTTGTCATTTGTTCAAGATATTAGCTAACCCAACCCTTAACCTTATACTATGGTTAATTCTCTACATGAGTTAAGCATGAGGGCTTAACTCAACCATGGTGCCATGATTTAAAGGATAAGTGTTCATATTATTCTTTTAAATGGATATGATTCTTTCTTCTTCTTCATCTTCATCAAGCTCACAAAAGCTTGAGTGCTCCAATGGTGCCATGGTAAAAAGAGTGAGAAATCCAATTCTAAAGTGAACCCACTTCCTATTTCTTCATCCTCTACCACTTTCCATGTAGTATAGGGTATTCTCTTCACAAAGTTTTCGACCAAGTGAAGGAATAGCTTGAGTTTGAGTCTCCCCGACGTAGATCATCTTCGGCCTCGAAGTCAATGACCTAGCCCGATCATTTCTTCGACGAAACCATTTCTAGAGTCCGGGATCCGATGATCACAGCGGAGGGACGTCAACACGGAGCTAAAGAAATGGTGGACCGGATCTAAAAAGGTTGTAATCCCTTTCACTTATCAGCAAAGTTGTTTGCTTGCTTGTAGTTTTGCCTTTACTTCTAGTTAACGATCTATATTAGGGTTTCTCGGCACCGGAAAATTTTTGTTTGGCATGGTTGATGCCTTGTGGAACCTCTTGAGTGTGCCTAGGAACCCTACAGTGGTATCAGAGCCTAGCTAGAGCCTTAGGCGAAGTGTAGACGAAGTTAGAAATCCGAACGAACACCGAAACCCTAACTCAAACCACTCTTTGGTCATTTTTTAAAATCTGGGATTTTTCCAAATTAAAAATATGCAGAAAAATCAGCAGGGTTTTCTAAAGGTTACTGTGCAAAATGAGTGCGTGAGTCGACTAAACCGCCTCGGAACCGCGGCACGAGCTTGGCTTGTGCGGCGGTTCCGCGGCCATACAGTGGCAATTTTCAATAATTTTTGCACAGTAATTCCTATCTTTTCGTGCTGTATTTTCTGGGAATTTTTAACTTCTACTCAAGAGTTGAGTTTTCTGGGTTGTATTGGGGACTCGATGTTTCGATCGGGAAGTTTAACTTCATCTGTGTTTTTCCGGGTAATTCTAGAATATGTTAAAAAGTTCGACCGGATATAAATACCCATTTTTTCCCCTGTCGGGAAATTTCCAGGCGTTGGATCTTTCCGTAGTTTAAAGACGTTCTAAGTAGTGCAAGTAACGCGATGGACCCTCTAGAAGACAACAAACCTTAACTCGATTATGTGACCGTCTTGAACTGCCCTTTGAACCTTCGGGTTTGGGGCAGTACGGCGTGCCACATGTGAGGCGTTGGCTTGACCCTTCTACGGCTGGACCGTTGGTACTGTGGCATGAAGTGAATGTTTTTAAACATATTTCAAGTGTTGAGCTATTTCGGGAAAACTTGGGTGTTTGATTGTTCGACCGGAAAGTTTAACATTTTCTATTTATCTGGAATGTGATACAATATTTGGAATCCACAAGTAGTTATGAGATAACTGATTTGAATGTTATAAACGTAGCAGTTTAGTCTCAAATGATCGGTTGCCACGGAATTTTGATGTGATCAAAAGTCCGTCGCAATCACGTAGCGTACGCGGATACTCGCCGGGTAAACTTAATAGACAGCCATGTCCCATAGCCCCGACCAAGTGACTGTAGGAGAACCCCATCGCCGAAAGCATCCGTTCGGGTGCTCGCGGCAGCGGTGTTCCGCCTTAGTGCATTTCGTCGACGGCATCGGGGGTGCGGCTGCCTACTAAAGTTTGCGACGAGCATTCGATCAGAATATCGGGAATCTTGTTGAATTGGCCGACTTGATATTGAAAAGTGCTTTCGATATAGAGAATAAAATGCGGGGTTTATAATTGTTAGGCATGTGATGTCTAAGGAATTCATTTGGTCAGGCATGCGATGTCTGAGGAGGTTGCGGATTCCAACTGTTGTAGTTTTACACTTTCTTTTCTGCGACCGTAAGTATAATATGTGATATCGCCGGTTTCGTTGCTATATGTCAACGACAATTGGGATGCGCATATTTACTTACGTTGATGACATGTGATGTTATGTATTGCTGGATATGTTATATTGGATCGTCGTGTTTGAATAGCCGGGGTTTTTTATGTTAGATGAGTGTTTTTCATTTTCATTCATGTAAAAACTTGTATGTAATATTCTTTTATTGGGGCACTTCCAGGTTGCGGAAGATGTCACCTTTTGTATATAATTTACTTTTCCGCACTAGAATAGACCCATGGAGGAGGGCACAAGTAACCGAGTTCTGGAGTCCAGTGGGAGACCAACTCGAGGAGTCGAGTCCGGGTCTCCTTACTCTAGAATTGGTAGGGTTGCTTGCCCCTCTCGTAGGGGTCTAGGGGTGTGGGTTTGGCTATTCATCGCGACCGTGGAATCCTTGTTTTATACTGGCTCGTATTGAAAACACGGACGTCCTAGTATATCCAATATTTCATATGATTCTTCTGCTGCGATATCTGTGATGTGATCATTTGATGTTCTGTGATAAATACTGTATATAGTATATATGATATATTATATAGGCGTTACTTATGTTTTACACCCGCGCTAGCCCTGCCCTGCTCTGCCGTTAGTTACCTAACCTAACGATGCACGAGGGGACATCGAGGCGAATGTGGATGGCATAAGTATACGTCGTATTTATCTGTGATGTTTAGGTGATTTAAATGATAGGACTTCATTAATGTGATTAATGAAAGAAAAGAAACCTAAAGATGTTGAGGAATCGAATTTTCAAAAACAGGTAGCTACAGTTCTTGCTTTGCATCGCGGTGTTCCTTGTAGAACATCCTGCACCTTATTCGATAAGGAAAGGACCGAGATCCCTTCACCGGGAGTGACTCCTTTAGCAATAACTGGCAGATTCTACAACCCTCGGTTTGTCTTTTGATTTCTCCTATAGTTCTTGCTTTGCACAGTGATGTATATGATATATCCCGCACCTCATTCGACGAGGAAAGGGCCGACGATCCCTTCACCGGGAGTGACCCCTTTAGCAAAACTAGAAAAGCCTCAAAAGCACTCCATTTTAAAATCATTTGATTCTACAACGATATAAAGTTCATTACGCAAAAGGTTTTCTTAAAAACCTGTCGTAGCCCTCCGTCATTTCAGATAAGTAATAGTTAGTATTCGTGTTGCGTTTGTTGACTCAGTCAAGGCGTAATGTGCGGTAGCTGATTACTGCTTATCTGCAAAGCATATGATGCGATTGGATTAGGGTAGTCATGCGGCCTTGTTAACTCAGTCAAGGGTCGTGCGGGTGGGTTTAATTCAATCGGGAAATGACGGGTTGAACTTTACTTGCGGTCTATGGTTTATTGACTCAGTCAAGGTCATAGATCGCTTGGGGCAAAATATTATCGGGAATTTCAAGTGTTGAAATTTGCAATGAGATTGCATACCTTCTATGAGATAGTTGGATCTCGATACCCGCTGCGAGTAAGAGTTACTCCTGGGAGAGTTTTACACATTACAATTAGCCGATCTAGTAGGTGTCTAGAAAGGTGTCAACGGGGTTACGCCTCTGGGAAAACGAGGTTTACATTAATTAGGTTCGTGCGAAAGCACAGGGGACCTCCCTCAAAGTACCGATACTTGCCTGGCTGAAAGATTGGAGAACTTGTAGCGTGTAATTAATCCCGGCTAGTCTTTCCTTTTAGGGTTTGAAGGAAGATTTGATAAAAACAGTGGGAGCCATCCTGATTAGATAAAATAATAACCAATCTATTCTTGCAAGAGCGCACGCAGAGTGTTTTCTTCTCTCTCTCTCCAGGTAGCGACCATATCATGCCTTAATCAAGATAATAAAACGGATATATTGACCGAACCCGCTTGTTATACTGAGCTGGGGAACGTTGGTCCCGCTCCAACATATAAATATTATAAGACAGAGCAGGAAATAGGGGAATACCAGATTTCCCGTGCCGCCCAAACGAAGAAAGTGCATGTTGATGCATCATCTTCGGGTGTGTTCGTTATACAGAACTGAGAACGGGTGATAAGTTTCATGAGACAGAAAACAGTGCAAGTGTTGCAGCCAAGTTTGTTGGTCACTGTCACCCTGTATTACCAGAATACATTGATTCTGAACAAATGTTATTAGATACCGAAACTGATATACAAAATCATATCAGTCTATTTATTTAGATAAAGAAGGATATAATTTTGTATTGTTAGATATTGTTTTGAACATTTCCTATATCAAAGGTTGATCGGTTCAGGCACGTTATCTAAAAGCATTGACGTTCTAAATCAAACTACAGTTCCTAGTATACAGAACACACACAAGAGGAAGAGTTCAGAAATGAACGAATCCTTCTTGAGGTATTGTAGACTAGGTCATATCAATGCGACCCGACTAGTTTAAGTTACATATAGATGCATATTTAAATTAGTTTGAATTTACATCTTGTGAAACTTGCCAGTCATGTCACAGAGATAAGATGATCATAGCTCTGTTTATTGGAAACAGAGAAAGAGTTAGTGAACTCTTGGGATTGATACATGCTGATGTATGAAGGTCCCCTGTCTACACATGCCAAGACCGGTTCTTTGTACTTCATTACATTCTCTGATAATCTCTCAAAATTCAGACATATGTTCCTGTTGAAACACAAGTCCGAAATTTTTGAGATATTCATAGAATATAAGTTAGAAGAAGTGTCACGCCCCGCTTCCCAAAATACGGAATACGAGGGATAGACAAGGCCAGCCATGCTCCTACGGTCAAGGAAATGTCCTGCCGTAGTCACACTTCGGCTTCTAGTTTATCATGGTAAACAGTAAACGATGAGCAGGTAATGAGAAATGCAGTAACTGAAAGATACAATAATATAAACTGACCTGAAATGGAACAACCGAAAGTAACTCGGAGTAGCAAGTCAAGAAGTCTGTGAAGTACGTCTAGTTCTGGTCCAAGCTAAAATCTTCTCCTCACACTGAGCATGCATACTCAGGTCGTCAAAGCGACACAATAGCAATATAATATATATGAAATCAAGCGACAGTTCTAACAGTGGTAATGAATATGAATAAAAGTAAATCAACGACAGCATGAATATGAATGTGCAGTAATAAATGCAGCGGAACAGTAAATCAGTATAACAATATGTCACGTATGCCACACAGTATATAAGGAATAAAATGCCAGTATCCCTATCAGTCTCTAAGTCTCACTGTACAGGTCACTAAGCCTATCGTCAGTCCAAGTGTGAGAGTCAACCACTCGAGAGTGTTCTCCACCCAAGGGTAGAACCCAAGGGCAAGGGACCACGGGCCCAACATGTAACGAATGTATCACGGTGTCTATAGCACATACCCTGTAAATCTCCATATAACTCCCTAAATATATAAGCCGGCATGGGACTCCCGAGATTCTGTTGAATTCACACTTGAACTACCCCACACCCCATGGTCTACATCGAACGCTAACCATAACCCTAGATACTAATCGATCCGTGACAAGTCTGCGCGAGAATTGGAGGCAGGACCTCCATCAAGCACGTCCCGACTAACACCTAAGATAAATGGCAGTGTCGGATGCCTTATCTGTGACACCGTGCAAGTGCTTCCATAAGTGTCCCATACCACTTATAGTCACACGTACACGCATCCCACAGACGTCGACAATGCAATAGAATAATAGGGTCACTGATTGTGCACAAGTACGTATCACTTTCACTTATTCACGAATACACGAACACTGACGTACTTGCCACAATCATCACTAAAATCTAACACTGGGTAAATGCACGATATCACTAGGTTATCAATACCATGATATGGGTATGATATGATGCGTGAACAGTATATAAGCATGATTCGGATGTTATGAAACAGTATTTTATCACTTGCACGATTTATCAGGAAACGTACGTGTATAGTTTAACGAAATGATAAACAGGTAATACTTAGTATGTTCAGTTGTCCATCCATAGAATTTTGTTTCAAGCCAATCGGGTTCCAGGATCAAAAGTTATAACCATTTCATTTTAAGCGCTCGTGGCTGGAAATCCAATTTCAGAATCAGGAATCCATTTCGCAACGCATTTTAATCCCAGTGGGGATCAGATTTTAGCGACGCTACAGTTGGATGAATACTAGGGTTTTCAGTAAGGTATTCAACTCAACAGACGGATCTTCGATCGCGTCTGTACGTTAGGAGTTATAATCTGTTTAATATTAACATGTCAATTCTGATTCTGCTGGGACTGTTATGTGTCCCGATCTTTTAAATTACAGATTAAATATCAAACGGTAACGAAACAGAATGAAACCAGTTGTGTTGTCTAGCTAACAGGTTTATCTACAATTAACAGTGGAGTTCCACAACTTAAGAGTTAAGGAAATCCTGTGGTACCCGTTACGGAACAGCAACCAATAACTGGAGTCGCTCTGGACTGCAGTCCAGAGTCGCACTACGATCAAATTTTCATCATGGTTTAAGTACAGAAATGTCTGGAAAATGGTATAGGGTTAAAGTTCGTCGAGTCGGCTTCGTTTTGAGCCCTCGAACGCACTATTCTATTATGTATATGATTTATGGTGAATTTAACGATTTTCAGATGCAAGGAAATTCCAATTTTACGGTTAAACTTGCGGGTAGTTGTTTTAGTCATGAACGGTCATAATATTCAACGAAATTTGCACAAGATGTCTACCACACTACGGGCCAAAGTAATAAATCCAGTTCCGCCAATTTAGAAGAATATTTCCTTTGAGAACACACGTCGAACAGGTATGGCACAAAAATTGAGTTAAATCTGTAACTTTAATATCTATGTATTTAGTGACGGTATCAAGGGTAAATAGCATGTAAGCAAGTAAAAACTTGCCTGGAGGCGTCTTGGTGATTTTCGGCAATGCTAACGGCACGAACGCGCGATGAATGGCGCGTGTAGGGTTCGCGGCCTCGGCTCGTGCTCGGCTTTGGGGTTGCTGTGAGTTCATGCGTTGTGTGCCTCCTTTGATGGTTACAGCGGTGCTCCTGCGACAGCCGACGGCTACGGTTGGGGATGAAGTGATTGCTTGATTGATTAGGGAGAAGGGATAACGTAACAGAGAACAATGAGTGAGAGAGAGTGAGAGGGAGAACAGTGAGAGAGAGAGAGAACAGAGTGGGAGAGATAGGATTGTGAGAGAGAGAGAGAGAGATCTGTGTGAGCTAGAGAGGGGAGAGAGACAGAGATCAGAGAGCGAGATAGAGGAACAGAGAGAGAGAAAATCGAGAGAGAGAGAGAGAGAGAGATGTTTAGAGAGAGAGTGAGACAGAGAAAGAGGGTGAGGGAGAGGTCGGAGGTCGTGGTGGGGTCGGTGACGGCGCAGTGGGGCAGGCAGTGAGGAGCTCGTCGACGTCGAGCGTCGAAGGTGAGGAAACCCGAGGGGTGCCGTGGGTTTCGAGGATACAGGGGCTCGGTTGGGTTTGCAGGCGAGGGGGGAAAAAGAGTGCTCGGGTGTTGAGGGTAGAGAAGAGGGAGGGAAGGTGGTGAAGAGGCGAGGTTGGGCGAGGGAATTGAGCTCGGTGGAGGTGTCGTCGTCGTCGTCGTCGAGGGGAAAAATGGGGTGCAGGGCAATGGTGATGGAGGTAGAAAGAGGAGAGAAAGAATTGGAGGAGGCGGGGTGAGTGAGGGATATGGAGGCGTGGTCGCGGGTCGTGGGGAGTAACGGCAGCGGGAACAAGGGCGCGGGGAGCGGCGAGGAACGCGGTCGCGAGCGGGGTTGAGGGAGAGTGCCGTTGGAGTTTTAAATTTGGGAGAAGAACAGTGGCGGGCCAGTTTGGGCTTGGGCCAAGAGGAAAATAAGGAGGAAAATGGAGACGGGCCGAAGAGGTTTGGGCTGCAAAACAAAACGAAAATCATATGAAAAGAATTAAAGAAAAGGAAGCCGGGCCAATCTTAAAAAGAGAATGGTTGATGGGCTGGCGGACCGGGGCTGTTGGGTTGGGAAAAATTTTATTAGGGAGAAAAAGAATAGAAACGGGCCAGGCGGGTTGGGTAGAGAATAATAGTAATTAGAATTGTTAGAATAAGGGAAAAATATGGGACCGGGCCAAAGGTTTGAATAATAAATGAATTAGAATAAAGGAAAATGGCAGTGGGCTTAAAATAAAACAAAGGATTTGAAAGAAAAGAAAAATTAATTGGAAAAAATGGGAGCTGGCCTGAGGCAAGTTTGGCTAGGGAAATTAAGGAAAATTTTGGATGAAAATAAATGAGATAATATAGGGTTTGGGTTTTAAGAATAATAGGGAACCTTATATCTAATAAGTGAGGAAAGTCTCACTAAAGAAATGGCTGAGAAAATATTTGCTGAGCTTGGGGATTCTAGGCCAGAGGGAAAAGAAAAGAAATCTATTAGGGAAAAGATAGAAATGGGCCGGGGCTTAGTCCTTTATAACACTAGGTAAGAAAATGGGTAGTGGCTGAGGTGAAAAATAGGTTAGAAATTAGGATGTGGGTTTAAAGAAAGGGTTTTAATAAATAAATAATTTTCTAAATAAAACACATAAAATTGTAAATAGAATAAATAGAATTCTAAGGTAATAAAATACGGACTTCGGTATAAAAGGGACCGGGTGTTACATCATACCACCCTTACAAAAATTTCGTCCTCGAAATTTAAAAGAAACAACTAGATATAAATAATAAGCGAAGAATTATCATATCGAACACTAATACATGCTGAATTACTTAAAAACGGGTGGACAAAGTTTTGAAAGTACATACATATGTATAAGAACCACATACAAAAATAGGCTTACAAGGTATAATACAGGAAAACTACAAGGGCGAACTATAAGTACCCGAGGACATAGGTAACAATAACGAACAATAATAATCAAAGTGTGTTCGATAAAAGTCGAAACCATATATGTGCACATTTAAGTTTAGTAAAACAAGCAGAAAAGTATAAAGCTCAGCTATTTATATAGTAAACATAAGTACAAACCCGAAAATAAAGTGACGACAATAATATAGTGAAAACCAGTCAGTAGGTTAAAACATTTTAGGAAAATGTATCGAAAATAGGTTTAAAATGATTTTTGAAAACTTGTATAGTGAATCTAAGAAACATGGAATAAAATTTGCGCGGTGTACGGGTGCGCTACTGAAAAAGAGGATACTAATAGTGTACTTAAAATACATGAAACAGGGTAATCAATAACACATTCTCTTCGATAAATTCAAAATACTGAAACTAGATTTTTGAATAACAGCATCATTAAATATAATTAGGGTAATAGGAAGAACACCAATAGGTACGGGGCTAGATAGGGTAATGATTATAAGGAAATGTGGCTCAATCAGAAGGTTGGAGTGTGTCGGTTTTAGGCTGAAGATCAAGGAGATTGGGATCGGGTCAGCACAGGAAGTAAGGAAGAGTAACAAAGGAATACAAAAGAAAAAGTGTGGAGGAAACAACAGTCGATACGACACACGAATCAAAATTTGAAGAGTTAGTGAACTCGGAAGTTTCACAGGAACTGTTCTCCTCCCGGCAGGATCTCAAACGGGCGCAGACGAAGGATGAATGGTGGCTCATTCCAAGGATCAGAGTGAGGTACTTTCCAATCGAAACGAGGGTGAAAACTATACCACGAGTAGGGGTGGACAGTCAGGGATCTCAGCCGAAAATAAATGGATATAAGCAATAAACAAACATCAAGCAAACCAATTATCAAAAAGGTTGACGAATTCAAAAGATTTATTTCATTCAAGAAAATTTGAAACAAGGCATTATCCAATACTAGAAGTGGCCCTAAACCAAACACATTTTATTTGGCCAGAAAAACAACATCAAAAAGGAATTCCGTCAATCGCGGTTGTGGAGATTCAGCAGGTTGCGGTAGGCGCGCGCACTCAGGTAGGGGAGTCCATTTCCATATCGCCTCGCGTGTATCTCTATTGGAAGTCCTTCCACCACAGGGTCTTGATCTTCTGGTCCTTCTTCCTCGGGTAGAGCTTCTTCATCGAGATCTGATTCCATGTGATTTTCTTCTTCTAGATTTTCTCCCACGGGGTTTTCTTCCGCTGGATTTTCTTCTATCGGTTCTTCCTCGGGGTCTTCCTCTATAGGGTTCTCTTCAGGATCTCCTTCTTCTTCGTCAGGATCAGCCATCATGTCGAACTCTGAGGCGGCTGCTCCTTCGTTCTCTGAATCATTGTTTTCGAAGTTGACCTGTGGACCGTTTATCTCGTCGTCAGAACTCACCAGCGTGCGGTCTAAGGAAATACAGGATTGCGCATCTTCATCCAAATGCGGCGCTGCTCCCGGGTGGGCTATGTTATGGAAAGGAAAGTCATGATTAAACAACGGAATACGAAGTATAGAAAGATATGCGGTTGCAGGAACTGAAAATCAGTATAGAAACGCTGTGATCACGAATAATATGAATAAGGAGAAAACAAGAGAATGATACATATATTATGATTCAAATTTTATTGCATTCAATTAAAGTTCAGCGGATACAAGATTTCAAATCGAAAGAAATATTCATAAAAAGGTGACAATTTTATACTGAAATTGGAAAACATAACATTCTTCTTTGATTGCCAGAACGCTGCATCATCGTCATGCGAGTTGAATCTTGGGTTGGGTCCGCTTTAACCACGAAATTCGAACTACGCAGCAATCCTCACTTGGCATCAGTGGAGAGTGTGGACGAGTCTCCACCTTTTAGCTCCTTCATTTCAGGGCAACCGTTGATAAGATGTTTGTTAGAACCGCATATCAGACATTTCCCTTGGGCGCGGCGACAATCCTTTTGAAGATGTCCTGGCCTCTTACAATATCCACAGTAAGGGTGCTTCTGATGCTTCTGTTGACGCTTCATCTTCTTCTCCTTTCCTCGTCCAATAGGGATCCCTTTATGATAGGAGACTCCCGCTGGTGCCTGATTCACCTGTTTTCTCAGTCCTTCAGCCAACAAGTCGTTTGTTCGCTCCTGGGCTTCCTTTAGACCTCTCAGTGCACTCAGAATCTCAACGGTCCGATTCTGGGGAGCGGAAACAGATGAAGAGTTGTTGGAAGACATGATCCTGAAACAACAATTTCGAGAATGTTATGAGTCACACGCTAAATGAATCAAAATATGATATGGATAGAACAAGGATTCAAGAATATCAGAGATGATGAATATCATTACAAGTGGAGAATCAACTGTATCACTTTAAGTCACTTGAATAGAGTACGGTAGTGCAATTGCCACCACGTACCCTTGTCAAGTCTCCCAAAACCATAGTGAATGGATAGTTGAACACACGATGTGAATATGGATCAAGAGTGACAATGTACAATCTAGACCGAAGGATGTCTTAGATTGCCAAACTGTACACGGAAAACTGCAATCCCAATCGATGCAAAACCTGGCTCTGATATCAACTAAACCATGTCACGCCCCGCTTCCCAAAATACGGAATACGAGGGATAGACAAGGCCAGCCATGCTCCTACGGTCAAGGAAATGTCCTGCCGTAGTCACACTTCGGCTTCTAGTTTATCATGGTAAACAGTAAACGATGCGCAGGTAATGAGAAATGCAGTAACTGAAAGATACAATAATATAAACTGACCTGAAATGGAACAACCGAAAGTAACTCGGAGTAGCAAGTCAAGAAGTCTGTGAAGTACGTCTAGTTCTGATCCAAGCTAAAATCTTCTCCTCACACTGAGCATGCATACTCAGGTCGTCAGAGCGACACAATAGCAATATAATATATATGAAATCAAGCGACAGTTCTAACAGTGGTAATGAATATGAATAAAAGTAAATCAACGACAGCATGAATATGAATGTGCAGTAATAAATGCAGCGGAACAGTAAATCAGTATAACAATATGTCACGTATGCCACACAGTATATAAGGAATAAAATGCCAGTATCCCTATCAGTCTCTAAGTCTCACTGTACAGGTCACTAAGCCTATCGTCAGTCCAAGTGTGAGAGTCAACCACTCGAGAGTGTCCTCCACCCAAGGGTAGAACCCAAGGGCAAGGGACCACGGGCCCAACATGTAACGAATGTATCACGGTGTCTATAGCACATACCCTGTAAATCTCCATATAACTCCCTAAATATATAAGCCGGCATGGGACTCCCGAGATTCTGTTGAATTCACACTTGAACTACCCCACACCCCGTGGTCTACATCGAACGCTAACCATAACCCTAGATACTAATCGATCCGTGACAAGTCTGCGCGAGAATTGGAGGCATGACCTCCATCAAGCACGTCCCGACTAACACCTAAGATAAATGGCAGTGTCGGATGCCTTATCTGTGACACCATGCAAGTGCTTCCATAAGTGTCCCATACCACTTATAGTCACACGTACACGCATCCCACAGACGTCGACAATGCAATAGAATAATAGGGTCACTGATTGTGCACAAGTACGTATCACTTTCACTTATTCACGAATACACGAACATTGACGTACTTGCCACAATCATCACTAAAATCTAACACTGGGTAAATGCACGATATCACTAGGTTATCAATACCATGATATGGGTATGATATGATGCGTGAACAGTATATAAGCATGATTCGGATGTTATGAAACAGTATTTTATCACTTGCACGATTTATCAGGAAACGTACATGTATAGTTTAACGAAATGATAAACAGGTAATACTTAGTATGTTCAGTTGTCCATCCATAGAATTTTGTTTCAAGCTAATCGGGTTCCAGGATCAAAAGTTATAACCATTTCATTTTAAGCGCTCGCGGCTGGAAATCCAATTTCAGAATCAGGAATCCATTTCGCAACGCATTTTAATCCCAGTGGGGATCAGATTTTAGCGACACTACAGTTGGATGAATGCTAGGGTTTTCAGTAAGGTATTCAACTCAACAGACGGATCTTCGATCGCGTCTTTACGTTAGGAGTTATAATCTGTTTAATATTAACATGTCAATTCTGATTCTGCTGGGACTGTTATGTGTCCCGATCTTTTAAATTACAGATTAAATATCAAACGGTAACGAAACAGAATGAAACCAGTTGTGTTGTCTAGCTAACAGGTTTATCTACAATTAACAGTGGAGTTCCACAACTTAAGAGTTAAGTAAATCCTGTGGTACCCGTTACGGGACAGCAACCAATAACTGGAGTCGCTCTGGACTGCAGTCCAGAGTCGCACTACGATCAAATTTTCATCATGGTTTAAGTACAGAAATGTCTGGAAAATGGTATAGGGTTAAAGTTCGTCGAGTCGGCTTCGTTTTGAGCCCTCGAACGCACTATTCTATTATGTATATTATTTATGGTGAATTTAACGATTTTCAGATGCAAGGAAATTCCAATTTTACGGTTAAACTTGCGGGTAGTTGTTTTAGTCATGAACGGTCATAATATTCAACGAAATTTGCACAAGATGTCTACCACACTACGGGCCAAAGTAATAAATCCAGTTCCGCCAATTTAGAAGAATATTTCCTTTGAGAACACACGTCGAACAGGTATGGGACAAAAATTGAGTTAAATCTGTAACTTTAATATCTATGTATTTAGTGACGGTATCAAGGGTAAATAGCATGTAAGCAAGTAAAAACTTGCCTGGAGGCGTCTTGGTGATTTTCGGCAATGCTAACGGCACGAACGCGCGATGAATGGCGCGTGTAGGGTTCGCGGCCTCGGCTCGTGCTCGGCTTTGGGGTTGCTGTGAGTTCATGCGTTGTGTGCCTCCTTTGATGGTTACAGCGGTGCTCCTGCGACAGCTGACGGCTACGGTTGGGGATGAAGTGATTGCTTGATTGATTAGGGAGAAGGGATAACGTAACAGATAACAATGAGTGAGAGAGAGTGAGAGGGAGAACAGTGAGAGAGAGAGAGAACAGAGTGGGAGAGATAGGATTGTGAGAGAGAAAGAGAGAGAGATCTGTGTGAGCTAGAGAGGGGAGAGAGACAGAGATCAGAGAGCGAGATAAAGGAACAGAGAGAGAGAAAATCGAGAGAGAGAGAGAGAGAGATGTTTAGAGAGAGAGTGAGACAGAGAAAGAGGGTGAGGGAGAGGTCGGAGGTCGTGGTGGGGTCGGTGACGGCGCAGTGGGGCAGGCATTGAGGAGCTCGTCGACGTCGAGCGTCGAAGGTGAGGAAACCCGAGGGGTGCCGTGGGTTTCGAGGATACAGGGGCTCGGTTGGGTTTGCAGGCGAGGGGGGAAAAAGAGTGCTCGGGTGTTGAGGGTAGAGAAGAGGGAGGGAAGGTGGTGAAGAGGCGAGGTTGGGCGAGGGAATTGAGCTCGGTGGAGGTGTCGTCGTCGTCGTCGAGGGGAAAAATGGGGTGCAGGGCAATGGTGATGGAGGTAGAAGGAGGAGAGAAAGAATTGGAGGAGGCGGGGTGAGTGAGGGGTATGGAGGCGTGGTCGCGGGTCGTGGGGAGTAACGGCAGCGGGAACAAGGGCGCGGGGAGCGGCGAGGAACGCGGTCGCGAGCGGGGTTGAGGGAGAGTGCCGTTGGAGTTTTAAATTTGGGAGAAGAACAGTGGCGGGCCAGTTTGGGCTTGGGCCAAGAGGAAAATAAGGAGGAAAATGGAGACGGGCCGAAGAGGTTTGGGCTGCAAAACAAAACGAAAATCATAAGAAATGAATTAAAGAAAAGGAGGCCGGGCCAATCTTAAAAAGAGAATGGTTGATGGGCTGGCGGACCGGGGCTGTTGGGTTGGGAAAAATTTTATTAGGGAGAAAAAGAATAGAAACGGGCCAGGCGGGTTGGGTAGAGAATAATAGTAATTAGAATTGTTAGAATAAGGGAAAAATATGGGGCCGGGCCAAAGGTTTGAATAATAAATGAATTAGAATAAAGGAAAATGGCAGTGGGCTTAAAATAAAACAAAGGATTTGAAAGAAAAGAAAAATTAATTGGAAAAAATGGGAGCTGGCCTGAGGCAAGTTTGGCTAGGGAAATTAAGGAAAATTTTGGATGAAAATAAATGAGATAATATAGGGTTTGGGTTTTAAGAATAATAGGGAACCTTATATCTAATAAGTGAGGAAAGTCTCACTAAAGAAATGGCTGAGAAAATATTTGCTGGGCTTGGGGATTCTACGCCAGAGGGAAAAGAAAAGAAATCTATTAGGGAAAAGATAGAAATGGGCCGGGGCTTAGTCCTTTATAACACTAGGTAAGAAAATGGGTAGTGGCTGAGGTGAAAAATAGGTTAGAAATTAGGCTGTGGGTTTAAAGAAAGGGTTTTAATAAATAAATAATTTTCTAAATAAAACACATAAAATTGTAAATAGAATAAATAGAATTCTAAGGTAATAAAATACGGACTTCGGTATAAAAGGGACCGGGTGTTACAAGTAGAGAACCAAAATACGGGTAAAAGTATTATGTCCTTTGATGTGATCAAGGAGGAGAATACTTGAGCATGGAATTCCTGGATTATTCTAAAGGAGAATGAGATTCTCTCTCAGCATTACTCCTCCGTATACACCATAGCACAATGGTATATCAGGGCAGAGCAATAACACCCTATGTGATATGGTGTGCTCTATGATGAGTACTACTGAGTTTCCTATTTCCTTTTAGGAAGTTATGCACTTATGAAGTTGCATACCTATTGAATAGCTTTCCGATCAAATCAGATGCCTACCATTTCATATGAGATATGGAAAGGGAAGAGCCCATCTCTTAAGTCAGTTAAGATTTGGGTTATCCGGCCTATGTCTAAAAGCAAAATCCGGACAAGCTCGAGGCAAAGTCAGATCTGTGGAAGTTTGTTGGATATCCCAAGCATACGCAAGGGAATATCTTCTACCTAACCGAGGAACAAAAATGTTTTGTTTCTCAACATGCCACCTTTGTGAAAGGGAATTTCTTGTGAAGAAATTAGTGGAAAAGAGGTAGAATTGGAAATGTTCCAGCTATACAAACTACAGCTGATGATTTGGTAGAACCAAAAGATTCAATAGAAACTAACGAACCTCAGCCTCTCCGCCGATCTAGTAGGGTTCCTCACCCACCTGAGAGATACTTCGGTTTCTCTATGACAGTGGGAGCGAGGATTGCATCATGAGATGATGACCCAACTAGTTTCGAGCTGGCCATCAGGAGTGAGATTCTGTAAGAATGGCTGGATGCTTAGCGATCTAAGATGGAATCCTTATACACCAACAAAGTATGGACTTTGGTTGCTTTATCTGAAGGGTTAAATCCCCATCAGGAGCAAGTATATCTTGAGAAGATTACTTGGTGTACATGGAAAAGTTGAGACTTTCAAAGCTAGACTCGTTAAAGGTTTGCATCATAGACCAGTTGTGGCTAATGATGAAACCTTTTCTGAGGCCTATGCTTAAGTCCATCCAGATCCTACTTGCCACGACTACATACCACAACTACGATATCTGGCGGTTGGGTGTCATGACTGCTTTTCTAAATATTGATTTAGAAGACAGAGTCTATAAGTACACAGTCAGAGGGCTTCGTAGACAGTGGGAGCAGCGGAAACGTGTGCAAGATGTTTTATGTGATAAAGCAGGCATCGTGGAGTTGGAACATCTGTTTTGATGTGGTAGTCAAAGAGTTTGACTTCATCAAAATGGTAGATGAACCTTGTATATACAAAAAGGTAGTAGGGAGTATGGTGGTGATCCTCGTAGAGTACGTGGATGACATACTCTTGATAGGGAAGGAGTTTCCTATGCTACGCTCGGTCAATCTCCGCATATCACAAGGATTCTCAATATAGGATCAAAGTGATACTTACTAAATCCTGGGTTTTGGATCTATGAGATAGATCTAATTGGATGTTAGGATACTCACTAGTTGTAGGGAGTTGGTATCAATTGATCCTGGGGAGAATCACTGGAAAGGTTCCTGGGTGATAAGGACGACTTAATGTCAGTCCCACGCATTGTCTTTACCCTCAGTAAAGGGACGGTATGTTGGAAGAGTTCCAAGCTAGATACCGTGGCATACTAGAAGATAAAGGCTGAATACATCGCTACCAAAGAAGCTACCAAAGAGGCAGTCTGGGTGTATATTAGTTCATGAGATGAACTTCGTTCCTCCCATTGTGTGACAATGGGGATGTGGCTTATGCCAAGGAACGCCCATCCCATCAGTTATCCAGACATATTCTTAGGCAGTATCACCTGATCGTGGAGATGGTTGATCTCCAGGGGATCGAGGTTAGGAGAGTAGACTCAGAGGACAACACGGCGGATCCACTCACAAAGGCCTTTTCCCAGAGAGACTATTATGGGATGGTTGAGTATGAGATATACTACAATCACTGCTGACAGATGGCCCTAGTGCAAGTGGGAGATTGTTAGTTATATGTATGCCCTAGAGGCCATTACTATACATAGGATGTATATTGTAGTGGATGCTTGGACATATATAGGGATGACTTTCTTGCTCGATATGATAGTATGCTATCTGGTTACTCTTTACCTTAACGTGCACACTGATTGTCTCTCTGTTACATGTTGGTAAAGCCCTTAGGATGTGTACTTGACTATCTGGACTATGACGCAGATCATACTAGTGGGGACATGGTAGTCCATAAGTACATCCTTCAAAGTCCCTAGTCATGGGTGTATCGAGACAGGGCATCGATATACAGAGTAGAATAGCGTGTAGCTTCTCGACCCATACAGATGGGCGATGGATGATCCCATATCCATTAGTGTTTGACATCAGAGATGATATACGGGTGCTCAGTGGAGACTGGGTATACTGGACGGACTCGCCGAGAACTCCCAGATGGTATTATACCTTACGTCAGATGGCAGTTCTCTGGTGACACTGGTACAGGTTAGTCTGTATACCCGAGATCGTCATAGAGTCTTGTGTGATTCCCACTGTGCTTTGATTTCCATCATACCACGTCCAAGAGGGCGTGCAAAAAAGGTGGCTTTTGGGTACAGTCCCGAATCACATGGAGGCAATGAGGGATAGGAGGGGTTTCGTCTCTCCCGGTATAGGGAGTTGATGTTGCGCAGTGTTCGATTGGCTATAACAGGAAGTCCTTGGCCAAGGCTGCTTTAGGGATTTACTGGTAAGTGTTACCAGTAGTTTCTCGACCCGTTATGAGCCTCATATCGACATGACTTATCGAGTTATTGGGGTCTGACGTTTACCACCTCTAGACGAGGTATGCGATATATCAGACGAACAGACCGGACTGTACGGTAGTGTTACTGGTTGGATTCACAGGAGTGTGAGCGGGCTTGCTCGTTGATCTTCTGATCGCTCAATACCCGGGTGGCCGTTATGTTTAGCAGACCGCTTGCGGCTTGTGGGTGTTTGATATGATCATCACCTACTGCCGGAGTATTGACGAGTCTTTAGAGTCCTACACAGGGGTTTCCTGGCTCAAGCGAAATGAAATAGGAGCGCATATGAGATATGTGCGGGACCGAGAATAATACCAGTATGTGATACTGTATTCTATTCTCGCGATTTGTATCATCGATCGGTTATATGAGATATAGCCGGTTTACCGAATCAAGTGTTGATTCGATACATTGATACACTTGATATTAGTCGGTTATATGCGATATGACCGGATCGTTAAATCAAGTGTTGATTTAATGATTTAATGTATAATTATATATTTGATATATTACTTTACATTAACTAGTATTGGTTCACTTAAGATTGATTTTCTCACTTGAATGTGCACATTGTTTATATGTGATATATGCAAGTGTACATGTTTGTATCATGCTTGATGATACAAACAAGTTGTGTGTATGAGACTTGAACCATATCAAGGTTAGATTAGGGTTTACTATTTTCCTAAACAAATAACAAAAGAGTGTGACTTTGGTCAAAGTTATCAAGCTTCATGAAGCTTGATAAACATTGACAAAGTCAACTCTCTTTGTCATTTGTTCAAGATATTAGCTAACCCAACCCTTAACCTTATGCTATGGTTAATTCTCTACATGAGTTAAGCATAAGGGCTTAACTCAACTATGGTGCCATGATTAAAAGGATAAGTGTTCATATTATTCTTTTAAATGGATATGATTCTTTCTTCTTCTTCATCTTCATCAAGCACACAAAAGCTTGAGAGCTCCAATGGTGCCATGGTAAAAAGAGTGAGAAATCCAATTCTAAAGTGAACTCACTTCCTATTTCTTCATCCTCTACCACTTTCCATGTAGTATAGGGTGTTCTCTTCACAAAGTTTTTGACCAAGAGAAGGAATAGCTTGAGTTTGAGTCTCCCCGACGTAGATCATCTTCGGCCTCGAAGTCAATGACCTAGCCCGATCATTTCTCCGACGAAACCATTTCTAGAGTCCGGGATCCGATGATCGCAGTGGAGGGACGTCAACACGGAGCTAAAGAAATGGTGGACCGGATCTACAAAGGTTGTAATCCCTTTCACTTATTAGCAAAGTTGTTTTCTTGCTTGTAGTTTTGCCTTTACTTCTAGTTAACGATCTATATTAGGGTTTCTCGGCACCGGAAAATTTTTGGTTGGCATGGTTGATGCCTTGTGGAACCTCTTGAGTGTGCCTAGGAACCCTACATTAAAGAACTTAGGAATTATCACGTGTCAGCACGTGACCCTTGGTCACGTGTTGGCACGTGATGCCCCATTGAGATTTTTCCTTGTTATTTTATTATACCTTTAATTCTTTTCAGTGGGTTTAAAGGCCCATCACGTGTTGGCACGTGACCCCATTGATTAATTATTTCTAATTATTTATTTTATTCAGTGTCTACAGGCTTTTCCTGTAAATGGTCACGTGTCTGCACGTGATGCCCGGTCACGTGTGGGCACGTGATGTCCGGTCACGTTTGAGCACGTGATGCCTCTTAACTTTTGATCCCGAATGAATTATGAGGCCCATAATTTATCAAATTGAAGGTTTTTTCAAGAAACTTTTGATACCATCAGAATTTAGCTGTTTCTCATTCGGGAATCTATCAAAATGCAGCTCGGAAAATACTGGTTTGCATTTTCTTAAATGTATCGCTGCCATTTGATACCTTGGACTCTTTTGCGCAGAAATTTTTTGGCGGGAACAAATGCCCCCCACTACTTTGCCCACGTAAGTATATACGTGGGTAAACTAGTGCAGAGTAATTCAATAGGTTTGCAACTTCTCAAGTGCATAACCCCAAAATAAAATAGGCAACTCCGTAGTACTCATCATAGAGCACACCATATCACATAGGGTGTGATTGCTCCGTCCCGATACACCGACGTGCTGTGGTGTATACGGAGGAGTAATGCTGAGAGAGAATCTCATTCTCCTTTCTTTAGAATAGTCCAGGAATTCCATGCTCAAGTATTATCTTCCTTGATCTCATCATAGGACATAATACTTATACCCGTTTTTGGTTCTCTATTTCTAACTTATATTCTGTGAATATCTCAAAAGCTTCAGACTTATGTTTCAACAGGAACATATGTCTGAATCTTAAGAGATCATCAGTGAATGTAATGAAGTACAAAGAACCGGTCCTGGCATATGTAGACAAGGGACTTTCATACATCAGCATATATCAATCCCAAGAGTTCAGTAACTCTTTCTCGGTTTCCAATAAACGGAGCTATGGTCATCTTATCTTTGTGACATGACCGGCAAGTTTCACAAGATGTAAATTCAAACTGATTTAAATATGCATCTTTATGTAACTTTAGCTAGTTCGGTCGCATCGATATGACCTAGTCTACAATGCCTCAAGAAGGATTCGTTCATTTCTGAACTCTTCCTCTTGTGTGTGTTCTGTACATTAAGAACTGTGGTTTGATTTAGAACGTCTATGCTTTTAGATAACGTGCCTGACCGATCAACTCTTGATATAGGAAATGTTCAAAGCATTATCCAACAATACAAAATTATATCATTCTTTACTAATAAAGAGACTGATATGATATTGTATATCAGGTTCGGTATCTAATAACATTCGTTCAGAATCAATGTATTCTGGTAATACAGGGTGATAACTGCCAACAGAATTGGCTGCAACACTTGCATCATTTCCTACTCTTGAAACTTATCACCCGTTCTCAGTTCTCTACCTTTCTGTAGCCCATGTAACAAATTACATTTGCGTGATCCTGATCCGGTATCTCATACCCAGGATGTAAAGGATACTGAGAAACAGTTCTCGGTAATGATCATACCCGAAGATGATGCATCAGCATGCACTTTCTTCGTTTGGGCGGCACGGGAATTCTGGTAATCCCCTATTTCCTGCTCTGTCTTATAACAATTATAAGTTGGAGCGGGACCAACGTTCCCTAGCACAGTATAATAAGCGGGTTTGGTCAATACAACTGTATTATTATCTTGATTAAGGCGTGACATGGTCGCTACCTGGAGAGAGAGAAGAAAACACTCAGCGTATGCTCTTGCAAGATTAGATTGGTTATTAATATATCTAATCAGGATGGCTCCCACTGTTTTAGTCAAATCTTCCTTCAAACCCTAAAAGGAAAGACTAGCCGGGATTAATTACACCCTACAAGTTCGTCAATCTTTCAGCCAGGCCAGTGCTGGTACTTCGAGGGAGGTTCCCCGTGCTTTCGCACGGACCTAATTAAAATAAACCTCGTTTTCCCAGAGGCATAACCTCGTTGACACCTTTCTAGACACCTACTTGTCGGCTAATTGTAATGTGTAAAACTCTCCCAGGAGTAACTCTTACTCGCAGCCGGTATCGGGATCCAACTATCTCATAGAAGGTATGCAATCTCATTGCAAATTTCAACTCTTGAAATTCCAAATAATATTTTACCCCGAGCGATCTATGACCTTGACAAGGTCAACAAACCATAGACCGCAAGTCAAGATCAACCCGTCATTTCCCGATTGAATTAAACCCACTTGCATGACCCTTGACAAGGTCAACAAAGTCATACGACTACCCTAACTCATCGCATCATATGCTTTTGCAGATAAGCATAAATAACTACCGCACACTACGCCTTGACAAGGTCAACAAATGCACGAATACTATGAAGTACCTATCTGAAATGACGGAGGGGTACGTCAGGTTTTTAAGAAAACCCTTTGCGTAATGAACTTGATATCGTCGTAGAATCAAATGATTTAAATGGAGTGTTTTTGAGGCCTTTGCTAGTTTTGCTAAGGAGGTCACTCCCGATGAAGGGATCTCAGCTCTTTCCTTATCGAATAAGGTGCAGGATATTTCACAAATACCACTATGCAAAGCAAAAATTAGAAAAAGCAATCAAAAGACAAAACCGAGGGTTGTAGCATCTGCCAGTTATTGCTAAAGAGGTCACTCCCGGTGAAGGGATCTCGGCTCTTTCCTTATCGAATAAGGTGCTGGATGTTCTACAAGGAACACCACTATGCAAAGCAACAACTAGAGCTACTTATTTTTGAAAATTCGATTCCATAACATCTTTAGGTTTCTTTTATTTTATAAATCTCATTAATGAAGTCCCATTTTATTATGATTCACAAGCATCACATTTGAAACGAAATCAACAATATACAATATATATCTCATATATATAATATAAACATTCATCTCAGGCAGTAATATGATCTCATCACAGAACATTGCAGCAGAAGAACATATATGAAATATTGGATATACTACGAGGTCTATGTTTTAATACGAGCCTGTATAAAACACGGATTCCACGGTCGCGATGAATAGCCAATCCCACACCCCTAAACCCCTACGAGAGTGACAAGAAACCCTACCAATTCTTAAGTTAGGACACCCCGTCTCGACTCTTTGAGATGGTCTCCCACTGGACCCTAGAACCCGGCTACTTGTGCTCCCCGCCTTGGGTCTATCCTAATGCGGAAAAGTAAATAATATACAATGGTGACATCATCCTCAACTCGGAAGTGCCCCAATAAAAGAATATTGCATACAATGAATTTTACATGAATGAAAATAAAAACCCTCATCTCACATAAAACCCCCGGCTATTCAAAACGCGACGATCCAATATAACATATCACAGCAACACATAACATCACATGTCATCAACGTAAGTAAATATGCGTATCCCAATTGTCGTTGATGTATAGCAACGAAACCGGCGATACACCACATATTACACTTACGGTCACAGAAAAGAAAGTGTAAAACTACAACAGATAGAATCCGCAACCTTCTTAGACATCTCATGCCTAACCAAATGAATTCCTTAGATATCGCATGCCTAACAATTATAAACCCCATTTTAGTCTTGATCTCGAAAACACTTTTCAATATCTAGTCGGGCAATTCAACAAGATTCTCGACATCCTGATCGAATGCTCGTCGGAAACTTTAGTAGACGGCCGCACCCCCGAATGCCGTCGACGGAGTGCACTAAGGCGGAACACCGCTGCCGCGAGCACCCGAACGGATGCTTTTGGCGACGGGGTTCTCCTACAGTCACTTGGTCGGGGCTATGGGTCGTGGCTATCTATTAAGTTTACTCGGCGAGTATCCGCGTACGCTACGTGATTGCGACGGACTTTTGATCACATCAAAATCCCGTGTCAACCTATCAAATGAGACTAAAAAATGCTAGATTTATAGCATTCAAATTAGTTATCTCAAAACTACTTGTGGATTCCAAATATTGTATCACATTCTAGATAAATAGACAATGTTAAACTTTCCGATCGAATAAACAAACACCCAAGAATTCCCAAATAGCTCAACACTTGAGCGGAGTTCAAAAAGTCCCAGAACATGTCATAGCCGCCATGAACCAGCCGTAGAAGGGTCAAACCAATGCCTCACATGTGGCAACGCTAAACTACCACAAACCATATGGTTCAGTGGCAGTTTTGACGGTCACATAATCGAGTTAAGGTTACGTTCTTCTAGAGGGTCCACAGATTCGCTTGCATGGTTTTTTGAAAGTTTTAAACTCAGGAAAAATTCAACACTTGAATGTTTTCCGACAGGGGAAAAAGTGAGTTATTGATATCCGTTCGAACCTTTTAACACGTTCTAAATTACCCGGAAAAAGTTAAACGAAGTTAAATTATACGATCGAATCAACGAGCTCCCAATATATCCCAGAAATCTCAACATTTGATTAGAACTAAAAATTCCCAGAAGCATGAAAAATACCAAAGAATATACCCTTGAAGTATTAGCCCTCAACTCCCAAAGTTGGCCGCGGAACCGCCACCAAACGCATGGTTTGGCCGCGGTTCCGCGGTCGCTTGAGTGTGTTGTGGCTTCGTACTTCACAGTAATTCTTAGAAGTCCCTGCATGATTTTCTGAGTATTTTTAATATGAAAAATTTCAACTTTTGAAATTTTTTCCAGAAAGTGGGATTTATCGGGGTTTCGGAGTTTGATCGGACTTCAAATTTCGTCTAGACAACGCCTAATGCTCTAGCTTGGCTCTGATACCACTGTAGGGTTAGCTTAGCACCTTAGCAAGGTTTTGGCAAGCATCAATCATGCTACTTTAAGATTTTTGGGGTGCTAACAAACCCTAACCAAGATCTTAACTAGAGACATAGGGTTAACATAGCAAGTAAACAACTTTACTTCTAAGAGTTAGGGATTATAACCTTTGTAGTCCGTTCCTTCGCTTCATAAGCTCCGTGTTGAGGTCCCTTCACCGCGATCATCATGTACCCGGACTCTAGAGAGGCTCCATGAAAAGAAAGATGCAAGCTTGCTTCCAATCTTCAACAACTAGAATGATCTACCTTGAAGAATCTCAAACCCAAGCTCATGCTTCACTAATCAAGTATTAACAAAGCAAACACCCTAATCTAAGTGGCTAGAATAGATGAGGATGATGAAGTTGGAATTTAGCTCTCTTTTATTTTCAATTTCTCACTTTATTTCATCACATCACAAAAAGCTAGAAAGATTTTTCAAGAAGCAAGAAGAAGAAGAATTTCATTTGTGATGAATAATGAATTATTGTTATTGTTACAAATCAACCATGGGTCAATCATGAAGGCTTAACCCTTGTAGAGAGTAAACTAGGGTAAAGGGTTTGGGCTGGGTTTATAAATTTCAACACAAAATATCTAAGCAAAAAACAAAAGGAAGCTTTATGAAGCTTTATGCAAAAGCTAACCCAAATTAAACCCTAACTTGTTTAAACTCCACAAATCATGTTGTATTTGTAACCCTAACTTGTTACAATATTATATATCACATATATAATATATTTTTGTAACAAAATAAAATAATACAATTAACATATATCACATATATATCAATGTATTATCCAAGTGAGAAAAAGAATCTTTAAGTGAGCTTATATTAGATAATGTAACTTAATATATCACATATATAACAATACATTAAATTATCGAATCAACACTTGATCCGATAATCCGGCTATATCGCATATAACCGACTAATATAATCTGTATCTATTCATCGAATCAACAGTTGATCCGATGACCCGGCTATATCACATATACCCGACCGATATCATATATCGCGAGAATGGAATATGATATCTCATATCATAATATTCTCGGTCACGCACATATCACATATGTGCTCCTACTCCGTTTTGCCTGAGCCAGGAAACCTCTGTGTATGACTCTAAAGAATCGTCAATACGCCGACAGTAGGTGATGATCATATCAAACACTCACAAACTGCAAGCGGTCAGCTAAACGTAACAGCCACCCAGGTATTGAGCGATCAGAAGATCAACAAGAAAGCCTGTACATTCTCCTATGAATCCAACCAGTAACACTCCCGTACAGTCCGGTCTCTTCGTCTGATATGTCGCATATCTCGCCTAGGGGTGGTAAACGTCAGATCCCAGTAGCTTGATAAGTCGTGTCGATATGAGGTCCATAACAGTTAAACTACTGATAACACTTACCAGTAAATCTCAGCAACCCTGGCCAGGGATTTCCAGTTATAGCCAATCGAACACAGCGCAACATCGACTCCCTATACCGGGAGAGACGAAATCCCTCCTATCGCTCATTGCCTCCATGTGATTCGGGACTGTACCCAAAAGCCACCGTTTTGCACGCCCTCTTGGACGTGTATGATGGAAATCAAAGCACGGTGGGAATCACACAAGACTCTATGACGATCTCGGGTCTACAGACTAACCTGTACCAGTGTCACCAGAGAACTGCCATCTGACGTGAGGTATAATACCATCTGGGAGTTCTCGGCGAGTCCGTCCAGTGTACCCAGTCTCCACTGAGCACCCGTATACCTTCTCTAATGTCAAACACCAATGGATATGGGATCATCCACCGCCCATCATATGGGTCAAGAAGCGCATACGCTAATCTACTCTGGAGTATCGATGCCCTGTCTCGGTACTCCCACGACTAGGAACATTTAAAGGACGTACTTAGCGACTACATTGTCCCCACTAGTATGATCTGCATCATAGTCCTGGTAGTCAAGTACTCATCCTAAGGGCTTTATCAACATGTAACATAGAGACAATCAGAATACATGTTAAGATAAAGAGTAACCAGATAGCATACTATCATGTTGAGCAAGAAAGTCCTCCCTATATATGTCCAAGTATCCACTACAATATACATCGTATGTACAGTAATGGCCTCTAGGGCATACATATCACTAACATATAGAACACGTGTCGGTGCATTTTTTACGGTGGCGGCGGTGCGTTGACCAGGCTTCTCAGGGTGGTTTTGTAAATGTAGATAGGGATCAGATGTAAACCCTAGGGTTTCTATAATCTATAAATAGGATCCCTACAGCTCTTTTTGGAGCATGCCTCTTCTTATGCCTCTTTTTATTTATCAAATTCAGAATTTTTATTCACTGTAATGTTTGAAGAGTGCATCAAATAAAAAGTAAGTCTTTCTTTTTTATACCTTAGTTTAATTTCTTTTCTGCCATAGTATAAATTTTATTTATCTGCCCTAGTTAATTTTATTTATCTGCCGTATTTTAGTTAATTAGGTTATTGAATTAAAATCATAAAAATGAAATCTTTTATCAATTGCCTAATGAGTGAATAGTTCCTCACTTGTTAGGGTTAAGAATATGAAAGGCTTGAGAGATGAAAATCTCTCACCCCTTTCTTGCCCGTTATACATTTTAAATAGGACTCTATGCATACATACACACACCGCTCACTACGGCACCCTATCCCAAAAGGTAGCGGCGATACCGTAGTTAAAGACCTGTTGTGTAGATCGTGCTAATCCCTTTTGTTAATTATTACCTTAACACCTAAAAGATCTTAATTAGGGCATAGAAAGCGGTGAGAAATATTGAATTTCTAAACTTAACCTAAACCCAACCCTAGCAAGGTTTTAATCCTAATCAAACTCATTTCAGTTTTTAGTGATAATCAATCCTACGACAATTGGAATTAACTCGTTAGAACAGCTAGAAAATACACAAAATCCCTGTGGACCGACCCGTACTCAACTGGCTAGCTATTAAGCGACGTCATTCTTGATTGCGGTTAATATTCTTTACTTTATGTTTTAAAAGCACACGCACGCTAAACAACACATCAATCAAATGGCACCGTTGCCGGGGATGGCGTAGTTATTTTCTTTTTGTAATTTCGGGTTAATAAAAAAATTGAAAAATCATAAAAACTGAAAAATTTAAAAAATATAAAAATTTACCATCTTGTTATTTTTTGAAGGGTTTTAGTTTGAATTGTGCAGGATCGAAGAGACGAACAAATTCAGATCTGGAAAAATCAAGTGAGCAAAACAGAAAACAACAGATCTGAACAACCAGAGGAGAACAACAACAGAGAAATAGAAAAAATTTGGAGGCCTGATCCTTCTTTTTAACCGCAGAACCGCCGCCAGAAGCTGCCTTTGACCGCGGATCGGCCGCAGGGTGGTGACGTCATCATTTGAAAAAGTCTCTGTAAGCATCTTTTCTTCTTCTGAACCCCCTGATCTCTTCTGAAAAATTTCCTGCAGGGTTCTTTGTGCAAAAACTTCTCTCCCTTCTCCAATAACTTGATCTTGTGCAGAATTCTTTGCGCCGCAATAAAATAAAAAAAAATTTGGCAAGTGTTTTTGTGTTTTACTACTTTGCATTCTTAAACTGACTTTAAGGGGCTATAACACCAATCCAGATTGGGTGGGGATTTTATTACCCTTCCTAGGACCCCAAAATCACAAAAAACATTTTGCATAAACCATCGAGTTAATTAAAAAAGATTAGACTCAGCCTATAAGGACTGTCGCGCTCGATAGGACAAAGGAATAGTTGTAGGCATCGGTCGTTTATCTAAACCAGACTTTATGGTGCCTAGGCTAGACAAGTGGGGAAAGGTAATTTTAAAAGGCCCATCTCACGGTGATTCGTGAGCGGATCCCTCCTTTCTTTACTTGTGCTTACCTGGCCACAATTGGCGATGAAGAGGCGATTTGAGGACCTCACAACTTGCCCTTTGGAATAGTTAGGAGCAGTCAAGTTGACCTAGGAGACCCTAGATCTAGGCTTGATTGTGCATATTATGATTGCTTGAACGTGTGTCTAAGTTTCTTATTAAAAATCTTTTTGCAAAAAACTCCTTATAAAAAAAACACAAAACAGAATTTTTTTTACAAAAACTTGCCACTTGTCGCTAAGAAATCTATTACACCTACTAGCACCGACTTTCTTCCATTGACATTCTCTTACCCTCACCTTCTGTTTTCACCTTTTGAATACACTACCTCTTTAGTGTATGTCCGGTTGGACTAGGGACACTAGCGCCCGTTTAGTCCGTGTCTCGTTAGTGCCGACTGACGACGCTTTCGACTCCGAAGTCGAAATTCCCTCCACTTCTTTACCTTCATCATCATATTCTTCGTCTTCTAAGGAGATGTCAGGATTCAATCCTAACAACCCTTTACCCACAGGACTGATTCCACCTCCACTTAGTGTGAATAACCCACCACACCCTCCTTTCAAAGCGCCCCAACGAATCGCGCTCCATGATCTTTTCTACCCTATTCGCACCGCACTTCCCACTTGTCTTTCACTTCCACCGGCTAATGGGGATAACTTTGAGATTAAACTCCACTTCATCAATATGTTGCCTAAATTTCACGGGCTGGAATCCGAAGATGCCTACATCTTCATAAACAAATTCCAGAATGTTTGCGCAATGATGAAAACCACACAACTTTCTGATGATGCTATAAGGTTACGTGTCATTCCATTCAGCTTATGTGACCTAGCTGAAAAATGGTTATATAGCACAGCATCACACTCAATAAAAAATTGGGAAGAGTTTGTTAAGGCTTTTCTAAAAAAGTTTTACCCACACTACAAGACCGCGAGAATTCGCAATGAAATTATTCAATTTTCCCAGCTTCCTTCCGAACCCTTTAGGAAGTGTTTTGAAAGATTTAAGGACCTCCTTGTTCAGTGCCCTCACCACGGTATCGAGAATTGGCAACTTTGCCAAACTCTATACGAAGGACTGAATCCAGCAATTAAGCAGTTGTTGGAAACCATTTGTCAAGGTCACTTTCTTACAAAATCAAGGAAACTTGGCAGTTTCTCGACGATCTTGCTGAACAAACACTTCAGTGGAAATGCACTAAGACCACCTCATCTTCTTCATCAGGTCAGTCTAGGGCAGGCATACATCAACTTGATATGTCAATTGCAATGAAGGCCGAAATGGCCGCACTTACGAAAAAGCTAGAAGAAATTGAGAGCAAATTCTCATCGCCTTCTCTTGCCCTTGCTTTACCCCCACGCGCTGTTTGCGCTTGTGGTTCGGATCTGTCCCATCTTACTGAAGAGTGTCCTTACAATCCACTTGTTTAATGACAAGATCAAGTCAATGCTGCCTTTCAGCAAAGACAAAGAAATGATCCATACTCTTCGACTTATAATTCTGGTTGGAGGAGCCACCCAAATTTTGCTTGGAATCAAAATCAACAACAATTCCAAGGCAACAAAAACTTTCAAAGGCCTCCTCCACAACAACACGCACCTCAACAAACTCAATATCAGCAACCTTTCCAACCCCAACCTTACCCAAACCAAATGAACAATTTTGTACCTAACAATTCTTATCCTCAAAACAATTTTGTTCAGCTGAATAACGATAAGGTTTCCTCGCTAGAATGAAGTCTAGATGCGTTTTTAAAACAATCTACACAATCCGCAGCAAGGTTGGAGACTTACATTCAATCTTTGGTGCAAAACAGTACTTCACATGATCAGAGTATCAGATCAATCGAGGCCCAAATTGCACAACTAAATGCTGCGTTAAGCGAGCGAGAAAAGGGAAAGCTTCCATCTCAACCATTGCCAAATCCCGGTCACACACACAACGCACATGTTGCTTATGAACAACAAAATCATAATGTAAATGTTGTGACCACGTTGAGATCTGGAAGAGTGTTGCACAATAATGTGGGCATTAGTGATGACACCCCTGCCAGTGCTTCTTCTTCTTCATCTTTTTCAGAGCCTATTCATCATTCTTCACAAAGCTCCACTTATTCTAATTCGAACGGATCCACATCTCACTTCACAAACACACCAACACTGGGATCCGTTCCAACTCCGCAATCTACTCCACAAACATTGGACTCAACAAATTTTCAAAATGTTCCATTTCCAAACAGGTTGAGATCCAATAAACCTACTCCCCAAATAGAGAAGATTGTGGAGTTTTTCAAACAGGTTAGCATTAACTTACCTCTCTTGGATGCAATCCAACAAGTCCCTTCTTACGCTAAAATCTTAAAGGACTTATGCACCAAGAAGAGGAAGTCACAAGTACCCAAGAAAGTTTTCGTGGCTAGTGCTGTAAGTGATGCTCTTATCCAACCTTTACCCCAAAAACATAAGGACCCCGGCTGTCCTACAATTTCAATAACAATTGAGGATAAGAACATAAATCGAGCACTTTTAGATCTTGGTGCTAGTGTTAATTTGCTACCCTATTCAGTATATGAACAATTAGGCGTTGGAGAGTTGAAACCCACTCATTGTACTCTCCAAATGGCCGATCGATCCATCACCCATCCTAGGGGTGAGTTAGAAGATGTGTTGATTAAGGTAGGGGATTTCATATTCCCCGTTGATTTCATTTTTATGGACACACAGCCTGTGGCTAACCTACGGAACCAAATTCCGGTGATCCTCGGTCGACCATTTTTGGCCACTTCCAATGCTGTAATCAACTGTCATAATGGCTCTATGACTCTATCCTTCAGGATGATGTCAAGTGAGTTCAACATTTACAAGATAAAATGTCTACCCTTCGAGCCTAATCCTAGTATAATTGATGTTTGCTCGATCCAAGAGATCACGCAGGAGGACTGTGAGCTTGAAAAATTTCTGTTCGATTACAGCAGTTTTGACGCCACTAGCGCGTTCCTCCTTGAATCTGACACGGTTGTCACAACCGATAACGATTACGAGTGTTTCACTTTTTCGGACAATTTTGAAGACTCACAACCCGAGTTTGAGTCCTTTGATTTTTCGGATGAGTTAGCTGAACCATCCGACTTGGTTGATTACACTTGCTTTGAACCATTGATGGAATCCTCCAAGTTCGAGACAGTTTCACCAATTTTACCTTCAATTGTTTCGCCTCCAAAACTCGAACTCAAGCTATTGCCGTCTTACCTTAAATACGCTTACTTAGGTGAGAATGAGACCCTTCCTGCTATCATATCGGCTTCTCTAGCCCTCGAGCAAGGGAAAGCCCTTTTAATGGTCTTACAAAACAATCGGCAAGCTTTTGGCAGGACTATGGCGGACATCAAGGGGATTAGTCCCTTCATAGTTGAATATCATATACATATGATGGATGATGCCAAGCCAGCAAAGGATCCACAGAGACACCTCGAGAATTTTGTGGTTAATCAACCTCCACCTATAGAAGTCGAACAACCACCTTTTCTTCTCATAAAATACGAGAATGCCAATATTCCACACATTTCTGATCATTCACATTCTCGTTTTTATTTATCATCACCTCTTATCTCCTCACATTCATGTTCACGCAAACCCTGTCCACACCACTTATTTCTTCCCCACATCTTCTTGGCTCTATATAATATGTTCTTCCACCGACCTATACGTTACACTAATAAATTCTTCAAATGGTTGGTGTTGATTTTTGGTCTTTGCAAAGCTTGGTATTGACCAATGACTTTGAACCCCCTCCTTAAAAGCTTAACATTGTTTAACTCAAGTTTGGGAGGGTATAATTTGGCTCTCGAAAATAACATAAAAATTAAAAATTTGAAAATAATTTTTTTTTTGTTTTTTTGTAAATTTCCAGTTTTAATAAAAACAAACAAAAAAAACAAGGGAGTGGCAACAATTTTTGACCCTTTTGGTGTGACATGACAGTGAGGACACTGTCAAGTTTAAGTTTGGGGGTGTGCTCGGTAAGCTTTCTTCCTTCGCATTCATGTGTATATTTTTGCATTTGCATACTTATTTTAAAAACCCATAAAAATTGAAAAATTTTAAAAATTATAAAAATTGAAAATTTCAATTTTTGCCATAATCGACTTAAGTTTAACAAGACGGTTAACTAGGTAGGAAAAACTAGATCCTAGACTTAGTAAATTAAAAACCTTAAAAATAACCTTTCTTAAAATTTAACGGTAGAAAATATATGTCCTTGTAGTTTACTTAGAAATTGGCAAATTTTGAGTTCACTTCTTGGGCTAAGTCAAAATAAGGGAAGGGTATAGAAATTTTTATTGAAGTGTAAGTCTGAAAAATAATTCTGAAGCTTAAGTCTAAATTCTAAAAATATATACCCTACAACTTGGACATACATGCACCTTGAAACATGGAATAGTAGAAGATACCCTGAAATGCTCTTGTCTAAAATCCTTAGTATGAAGGAAAATTAAATAAAAGTATAAGTGTGAATAAAGAGATAAAAAAAATGAACACTGGTTTTGTAATTACTTAAGGTTGCGTAAAATAAAAAAAATATATAGCGAGGGTGCTTTATCACCTAGTGCCTTAGACCAACTGGTTTGGGAGTCACTGCTAAAGCCTTAAGTGTTACAAGACGAGGAATTACGCCTAAATGCGCGAACACATTTTGTAATTGGTCGTTAGTATCTCAAGAAGTATTAACGGTCGCATGAAGGATGTGTGAGCAATTTCATATAAAAATTCACCAACTAAAAAGTACTTTGGACAATGGACAAGAGTATAAGAGCTTGAATTGAATTTCCAAGTGTAGGGGTGATACATACACACACGTAGGGGTATATGATTGGGGTTTGGATGAGAGATATAAATGAAAAATAGGACTTATATTTTTAGTAGAGATGATAAAAATTCCTAAGTTGAGATGGAACCTTAGAAGGAAAATTCAAAAGATGCTAAAAACTAAGTAAATTTACAGAACATATACAATCTGAAGTTAAATGATAAGGAAGCGTGACAAATATGGGTTGATAATTTCTGAGTTGAAGATAATAGAATTTCTTGCTAGAACACCGAAGTGAAGAATAAAAGTCAATAGGCCAAATTGATAGGATTTTGTGGGTAGTATCCGCTGAAAACCCTCAGGAGACAACACTCCTCTTACTAGGGACACCTAGATGTTTAACAGCTTGTTGTACGAGCTCAGTGCAATCGCGTTTCCCTGCGAAAGTGAGGTTAGGATTTTTCGAGAATAAACTAGTTTTGCTCGAGGACGAGCAAAAGATAAGTTTGGAGGTATTTGTTCATATCATAATTTTGCATTATTACATTCCCCATTCTTAATCATTTTACAAATAAATAGGTGATTTTGATCCATGTCTGCTACATAGTTGCAGGTTACAGATTCTCGGAACAAAATAGTGAAAATGATGAAAAGACGATACAAAAGTGAGACTACGACCAACAAATAGAAGAATCTTGATCATGCCTACAGTTTGAGGGAAAAATGAAGATCAATGAACAAATTCACAAAGTACAAAGGCAGCGCCAGATTCAAGACTTCAACACGAAGCAAACGGTAAAAGTCCACCACATTCTACACTGTGGAAATCTGGAAGAAACTTGAAGACATTCTGAAGAACCAAGTAAAGAAAAGTCAAGGAAAAAGCAACATAAAATATACCTGAGAAAACAGAGCAAAGAGCCTCCAAGATGGCCGCGGATCCACGGCCAAACAAAGCAGTTGGCAGCGGATCCGCGGCCATATAGAACACGTGTCGGTACATTTTTGACGGCGGCGGCGGCGCGTTGACCAGGCTTCTCAGGATAGTTTTGTAAATGTAGATAGGGATCATATGTAAACCCTAGGGTTTCTATAATCTATAAATAGGAATCCTACAGCTCTTTTTGGAGCATGCCTCTTCTTATACCTCTTTTTATTTATCAAATTCAGAATTTTTAGTCGCTGTAATGTTTGAAGAGTGCATCAAATAAAAAGTAAGTCTTTCTTTTCTATGCCTTAGTTTAATTTCTTTTCTGCTCTAGTATAAATTTTATTTATCTGTCCTAGTTAATTTTATTTATCTACCGTAGTTTAGTTAATTAGATTATTGAATTAAAATCATAAAAATGAAATCTTTTATCAATTCCCTAATGAGTGAGTAGTTCCTCACTTGTTAGGGTTAGGAATAGGAAAGGTTTGAGAGATGAAAATCTCTCACCCCTTTCTTGCCCGTTATACATTTTAAATAGGACTCTATGCATACATACACACACCGCTCACTATAGCACCCTATCCCACGAGGTAGCGGTGATACCGTAGTTAAAGACCGGTTGTGTATGTTTTCCATGGAGGTTATGGTAAGAGTTAAGAAAGGACGGACAAGAACTTAGAGGAAGAAACCTAGTTTCTTCCCGATCGTGCTAATCCCTTTTGTTAATTATTACCTTAACACCTAAAAGATCTTAATTAGGGCATAGAAAGCAGTGAGAAATATTAAATTTCCAAACTTAACCTAAACCCAACCCTAGCAAGGTTTTAATCCTAATCAAACTCATTTCAGTTTTTAGTGATAATCAATCCTACCATAATTGGAATTAACTCGTTAGAACAACTAGAAAATACACAAAATCCCTGTGGACCGATCCGTACTCGACTGGCTAACTACTAAGTGATGCCGTTCTTGATTGCAGTTAATATTCTTTGATTTATCTTTTAAAAGCACACGCACGCTAAATAACACATCAATCACATACTCTTTTCCCCAGGATAAAACACAGAAGATACTTGACCTTGCCATAAAACATCGAATGATTACCCTCCCGGAGTCCAAGCACCCTGAGCAAGCAGGCGAAGTCTCTCATCCGTACTATTGCTCCTATCACAGGGCAATAGGACATCCTCTCGAAGACTGCTTCACATTCAAGAATTGGGTCGAAAACCAATATCAACAAGGCAGGTTCGCTCTATCTAGCAGTTGGAGAATAACCCCGCTGCAGAAGCATGAACCGAAGACCACGAGAGCAGAACCAGATCAACATCGGTCTTGGAAGCAATCTCGTACCTGCCACGTGATAACGCTGTCAGAAGAAGAGCCCGAGAATGTGGATGACCTCTCCTGGTGCTTCGAAAACGATGATGGCGAGGTCATCTCAGAGTTTCCACCGGCGGGAAAAGAGCAGGAAGATGGAATACATACCACTGCAGATAACCTCAAGAAAATTTATTTGGGGACGGCAAGTGACCCGCGGCCGACGATCGTCAGTGAGCTGTTGTCTGAAGAAAGGGTGGCTACGCTAAAGGACATGCTCATGCAGCATAAAGATTGTTTCGCATGGAATTATTCCGAGATGCCAGGACTAGATCCAGAGATTGCTGTACACAAATTGGCGATATCCCTGGACGTCAAGCCGATCAAACAGGCACCGAGGAGAATGCGGCTCGAGCTTGAGATGAGCATCAACGCCGAGGTCAAGAAGCTAATCGACTCCGGCTTCATCCTGGAGGTCCAATATCCTGATTGGATCGCTAATATCATCCCAGTGATGAAGAAAAATGGGACGGTGTGCATATGTGTGGAATTTTGGGATTTCAATAAAGCCTGGCCTAAGGACGACTTCCCAGTACCAGTCACTGAGCTGATGATAGATAACACGTCCACTCATGAAGTTTTCTCCTTCATGGACGGCTCATCAGGATATAATCAGATAAAGATGCATCCCGAAGACCAGAAACATACTGCTTTCCGGACCCCTTTGGGCATATTCTGCTACAAGGTGATGCCCTTCGGTCTAAAGAACGCCGATGCCACCTACCAAAGGGCCATGACGAAGATCTTCGATGACCTTATATATTAAATTGTCGAATGCTATATCGACGACCTCGTGGTTAAAAGCAAATCATACGAGGAACATTTAGAGCATTTGAAGATCGTGTTTCAGCGCCTTCGACAATACAACTTGAAGATGAACCCTCTCAAATGCGCGTTCGGAGTTTCATCGGGCAAATTCCTAAGATTCATCGTCCGACACCGAGGCATCGAGATAGATCCGTCAAAGATCAAGGAGATCATGGAAATGCCTCCGCCAAGGACTCTCAAACAACTGCGGTCTCTCCAAGGAAAGCTCGCGTATATCCGGCGCTTTATAGCCAATCTCTCAGGCAAGTGCCGTCCTTACAGTCACCTGATGAAGAAGGGAACCCCTTTCGTTTGGGATTGCAAATGCCAAAATGCACTGGACGAAATCAAGCAATACCTGCAGAATCTGCCAGTACTGGCCATTCCCGTTAAAGGAAAACTTTTCATTCTGTAGACATCCTCCCTTGAAGGTTCCTTAGGCGCATTATGGGCACAAAAGAACGACCAAGGGAAGGAGAGAGCCCTTTATTATCTGAGTCGAGTTCTCCTGCGGGCAGAAAGCAATTACTCCCCCATCGAAAAACACTGCCTGGCGTTGATCTTCGCAATAACGAAGCTCAGACACTATGCGTTGGCACATGAGGTCCATCTCATATCAAAGGTGGATCCCCTCAAATATTTGATGTCAAGGGCCATATTAACAGGACGGCTCGCTAAATGGGCCCTCCTCTTAATGGAGTTCTCGATAACTTATCGTCCTCTCAAGGCAGTGAAAGGCCAGGCCATCGCCGACCTCCTCGCTGAGCACTCGATACCCGCCGATTCTCCTTTGAACTGTGAATTGCCAGAAGAACATGCGTTTGACACGATCGACGGGAATGATACCCGGTGGGAACTCTATTTTGATGGAGCGTCTTCCATGAAGAAGCGCAAACAAAGCACCCCCATAATCAAATCAGGGGTAGGCCTCATCTTCATGACTCCACAAGGAGGGATAATGCGCTTTGCCTTCTCCTTAACAGAGCCGAGGACGAACAATGAAGCCGAATACGAAGCTTTGATAGCAGGTCTCGAGATCGCCATCGACATGGGAATTGAAAACCTTCTCATATACGGAGACTCCCAACTGGTCGTTAGTCAAGTAAACGACGACTATCAGACGTGCAAGCCTGAGTTGGTGAAATACGGCGAGAGGGTACAACGACTGCTGACTCAAATTCCTTCCTACACATTGGAAAGCATACCGCGTGCGGAAAATAGCAAAGCGGACGCATTAGCCAAGCTCGCTAAAGAACTGGCTGACAAAAACCTCGATGACGTGAGGATCGTTGTGCAAAGCCGTCAGGTTCTCGCACCGGCATAAATATCTCCGGAGTTGTCCGAAGAAAAGGAAGCGACCGAGCGAATGACTCTGCAAATAAAAGACCAGGAAAAGGTTGCGGATTGGAGAGAAGTCTTTATAGATTATTTCAAATCCCGTCGAACACCTGAAGATGCGTCCTCAAGACATCAGCTTATAAAATGAGCTCTGTCTTTTGCTTTCGTCAATGATACTCTGTATAAGAGATCATTTGATTCTCTGTGATTAAGATGCCTGGAGCTTGAAGAGGCAAAGAGAGTCGTCCAAGAAACTCATGACGGACTTTGCGGTTCTCACCAAGCCGGGCCGAAGATGAAGCTGAAGATCAAACGGATGGGTTATTATTGGCCCATGATGATCCAAGACTGCCTCGAATACGCGAAGCAGTGCCATTCGTGCCAGATTCACGGGGACTTTATCCATCAGCATCCAAATCCACTACATCCAACAGTGGCTAGCTGGCCGTTCGTGTAGGGTTCCTAGGCACTCTAACAAGGTTCTACAAGGCATCAACCATGCCCGATTAAAATTTTAGCCGTGCCGAACAACCCTAAACAAGATCTTTGCTAGATAATTAAGGTAACACATGCAAGTAAATATCAATTACCACTAAGTGAATACGAAATACAACCTTTGTAGATCGGTCCTTCACTTCATAAGCTCCTTGTAGTAGTCCCTTCGCTGCGATCATCGAACTCCCAGACTCTCGGACGGCTCCATGAGGAGATGACAACGGTTTTGCTTGTAGTCTTCGAGGCCGAAGATGATCTACGTCGAGGGAATACGAACTCAAGCTTCTACTTCACTAACTAGAGAATTAGTGAAGCAAACACCCTAAACTAAAGTGCTAGTCTAGTAGAGGATGATGAAATAGGAAATGAGTACACTTTAGAATTTCTTTTCTCACTATATTTCTCTCTCTTTATCAAACCCTAGCAAGCATTTGAAGGAGGAAGAAGATGAGCTCAAAAATGAGAATGAAAAACTAATCAAGAGAGAGAACTAACCATAGGTGAGTGGGTATCATATACTAACTCATGTAGAGACATAACCATGGCTAATTATAGTGGTTAGGTTAATTAATATCTCAAGTAAAACAAAACTAGTGGACTAAGTCAATGCAACCATAAGCTTCATGAAGCTTCATGCACTTGAGCTTATCATCCACTAATTTTTAGAATTACTTTAAATATAAAAACCCAACACTATAATTAGTATGGTATAAGTCGTATACACCCATGTAAGTTGTATCAACAACCATGATACAAAAAGAACACAAATAAATATATATCACATATATATTAAGTTGTGCACAAGTGAGAAAAGACAAATGCTTAAGTGAACCAATGTTAGTTAATGTAAATTAGTATATCACATATACAATTATATACTAAATTATTAAATCAACACTTGACTTAATAATCCGATTATATCACATATAACCGACTAACATCCAATGTATCGACTTATCGAATCAACCCTTGATTAGATAACCTGGTTATATCGCATATAACTGATCGATACAAACATCACGAGAATAGAATACGGTATCATATACTCGCATTATTCTCGGTCCCGCACATATCACATATGCGCTCCTATTTCGTTTTCCCTGAGCCAGTAAAACCTCTATGTAGGACTCTAAAGACTCGTCAATACGCCGGCAGTAGGTGATGATCATATCAAGCACCAACAAGCCGTCAGCGGTACTAGCTAGACATAACGGCTACCCGGGTATTGAGCGATCAGAAGATCAGCAAGCAAGCCCGCTCCAACTCCTGCAAAAAGCCTGACAGTGACACTACCGTACAGTCTAGGGGTGGTAAACATCAGACCCCAATAACCGATAAGTCGTGCCGATATGAGGCTCATAACGGGTCGAGAAACTACTTGTAACACTTAGCAGTAAATATCTAAACCAGCCCTGGTCAGGGACTTCCCTGTTATGGCCAATCGAGCACAGCGCAACATCAACCCCCAATACCGGGAGAGACGAAACCCCTCCTATCGCTCATTGCCTCCATGCGAATCTGGATTGTACCCAAAAACCACCGTTTTGCATGCCCTCTTGGACGTGGTAAGGTGGAAATCAAAGCATAGTAAGAATCACACAAGACTCTATGACGATCTCGGGTCTACAGACTAACCTGCACCAGTGTCACCAGAGAACTGCCATCTGACGTGAGGTATAATACCATCTGGGAGTTCTCGGCGAGTCCGTCCAGTGTACCCAGTCTTCACTGAGCACCCGTATATCATCTCTGATGTCAAACACCAATGGATATAGGATCATCCATCGCCCATCTATATGGGTCGAGAAGCTATACGCTAGTCTACTCTGGTATATCGATTCTCCATCTCGATACACCCACGACTAGGGACCTTGAAGGATGTACTTATGGACTACCATGTCCCCACTAGTATGATCTGCATCATAGTCCAGGTAGTCATGTACACATCCTAAGGGCTTTACCAACATGTAACAGAGAGACAATCAGTGTACACGTTAAGGTAAAGAGTAACCAGATAGCATACTATCATGTCGAGTAAGAAAGTCCTCCCTATATATGTCCAAGCATCCACTAGAATATACATCTCATGTATAGTAATGGCCTCTAGGGCATACATATAACTAACAATCTCCCACTTGCACTAGGGCCATCTGATAACAGTGGTTGTAGTATCTCATACTCAACCATCCCATAAAAGTCTCTCTCTGGGAAAAAGGCCTTTGTGAGTGGATCCACTGTGTTGTCCTCTGAGTCTACTCTCCTGACCTCGATCCCCTGGAGATCAATCATCTCCATGATCAGGTGACACTGCCTTAGAATATGTCTGGATAACTGATGGGATGGGCGTTCCTTGGCATAAGCCACATCCCCATTGTCACACAATGGGAGGAACGAAGTTCATCTCATGAACTAATATACACCCAGACTGCCTCTTTGGTAGCATCTTTGGTAGCGATGTATTCAGCCTTTATCTTCTAGTATGCCACGGTATCTAGCTTGGAACTCTTCCAACATACCGTCCCTTTACTGAGGGTAAAGACAATGCGTGGGACTGACATTAAGTCGTCCTTATCACCCAGGAACCTTTCCAGTGATTCTCCCCAGGATCAATTGATACCAACTCCCTACAACTAGTGAGTATCCTAACATCCAATTAGATCTATCTCATAGATCCAAACCCAGGATTTAGGAGGTATCACTTTGATCCTATATGGAGAATCATTGTGATAAGAGGAAATTGAGCGAGCGTAGCATAGGAAACTCCTTCCCTATCAAGAGTATGTCATCCACGTACTATACGAGGATCACTACCATACTCTTCACTACCTTTTTGTATATACAAGGTTCATCTACCATTTTGATGAAGTCAAACTCTTCGACTTTCACATCAAAATAGATGTTCCAACTCCGCGATGCCTGCTTCATCCCATAAAGCAACTTGCACACGTTTCCGCTGCTCCCACTGTCTACGAAGCCCTCTGGCTGTGTACTTATAGACGCTCCCTTCTAAATCACTATTTAGAACAGCCGTCATGACACTCAACCGCCAGATATCATAGTCATGGTATGTAGCAGTGGCAAGTAGGGTCCGGATGGACTTAAGCATAGGTACTTAGAAAAGGTTTCATCATAATCCACACCTGGTTAATGATGAAAACGTTTAACAAGTCTAGCTTTGAAAGTCTCAACTTTTCCATGTACACCAAGTAATCTTCTCAAGATATACTTGCTCCTGATGGGAATTTAACCCTTCAGATAAAGCAACCAAAGTCCATACTTTGTTGGTGTATATGGATTCCATCTCAGATCGCTTAGCATCCAGCCATTCTTACAGAGTCCCCTTTCTGATGGCCTGCTCGAAACTAGTTGGGTCATCATCTCATGATGCATTCCTCACTCCCTCTGTCATAGAGAAACCGAAGTATCTTTCAGGTGGGTGAGGAACCCTACTAGATCGGCGGAGAGGCTGAGGTTCGTTGGAAAATATTGAATCCTCCAGTTCTACCAAATCATCAGCTGCAGTTTGTTTGGCTGGAACTCCTTCCAGTTCTATCTCATGACCACTAATTTCTTCTAAAGAAATTTCCTTTCACAAAAGTGGCATGCTGAGAAACAAAATATCTTTTGTTCCTCGGTTAGGTAGAAGATATTCCCTTGCGAATGCTTGGGATATCCAACAAACTTCTACAAAACTGACCCTGCCTCGAGTTTGTCCGGATTTTGCTTTTAGACATAGGCCGGACAACCTCAAATCTTAACAAACTTAAGATATGGGCTCTTCCCTTTCCATATCATATATGAAGTGGTAGGCAACTGATTTGATTTGAACCCTATTCAATAAGTATGCAGCTTCTCAAGTTCACAACTCCCAAAAGGAAATAGGAAACTCGGTACTACTCATCATAGAGCACACCATATCACATAGGGTGCTATTGCTCCGCCCCGATATACTATCGTGCTATGGTGTATACGGAGGAGTAATGCCGAGAGAGAATCTCATTCTCCTTTAGAATAGTCCAGGAATCCCGTGCTCAAGTATTCTCCTCCCTGATCACATCAAAGGACATAATACTTATACCCATTTTTGGTTCTCTACTTCTAACTTATATTCTGTGATTATCTCAAAAGTTTCGGACTTGTGTTTCAACAGGAACATATGTCTGAATCTTGAGAGATCATCAGTGAATGTAATGAAGTATAAAGAACCGGTCCTGGCATATGTAGACAGGGGACCTTCATACACCAGCATGCATCAATCCCAAGAGTTCACTAACTCTTTCTGTGTTTCCAATAAACAGAGCTATGGTCATCTTATCTTCGTGACATGACCGGCAAGTTTCATAAGATATAAATTTAAACTAATTTAAATATGCATCTAAATGTAACTTCAGCTAGTCGGGTCGTATTGATATGACCTAGTCTACAATGCCTCAAGAAGAATTCGTTCATTTCTGAACACTTCCTCTTGTGTGTGTTCTGTATACTAAGAACTGTAGTTTGATTTAGAACATCAATGCTTTTAGATAACGTTCCTGAATGGATCAACTCTTGATATAGGAAATGTTCAAAACATTATCCAACAATACAAAATTATATCCTTCTTTACTAATAAAGAGACTGATATGATGTTGTATATCAGGTTCGGTATCTAATAACATTCGTTCAGAATCAATGTATTCTGATAATACAGGGTGATAACTGCCAACATCTTGGCTGCATCTATTGCACTGTTTCCAACTCTTGAAATTTTATCACCTGTTCTCAGTTCTCTACCTGTCTGTAGCCCATGGAACAGATTACATATGTGGGATCCTGATCCGGTATCTCATACCCAGGACGTAGAGGATACTGAGAAACAGTTCTCGATAATAAACACACCCGAAGAAGATGCATCGGTATGCACTTTCTTCGTTTGGGTGGCACAGGAATCCTGGTAATTCCCTATTTCCTGCTCTGTCTTATAACATTTATAAGTTCGAGCGGGACCAACGTTCCCCAGCTCAGTATAACAAGCGGGTTCGGTCAATACATCCGTATTATTATCTTGATTAAGGCGTGACATGGTCGCTACCTGGAGAGAGAGAAGAAAAACACTCTGCGTGCGCTCTTGCAAGATAAGATTGGTTATGATTTTATCTAATCAGGATGGCTCCAACTGTTTTTATCAAATCTTCCTTCAAACCCTAAATGGAAAGACTAGCCGGGATTAATTACACCCTACAATTTCGCCAATCTTTCAGCCAGGCCAGTGTCGGTACTTTGAGGGAGGTTCCCCGTGCTTTCGCACGGACCTAATTAAAGTAAACCTCGTTTTCCCACAGGCGTAACCCCGTTGACACCTTTCTAGACACCTACTTGATCGGCTAATTGTCCTGTGTAAAACTCTCCCAGGAGTAACAATTACTCGCAGTGGGTATCGGGATCCAACTATCTCATAGAAGGTTTGCAATCTCATTGCAAATTTCAACACTTAAAATTCCCGAAAATATTTTCTCCCAAACGATCTATGACCTTGACAAGGTCAACAAACCATAGACCGTAAGTCAAGTTCAACCCGTCATTTCTTGATTGAATTAAACCCACCCGCATGACCCTTGACAAGGTCAACAAGGCCGTACGACTACCCTAATCCAATCTGCATCATATGCATAAACAGATAAATACTGGTCAGCTACCGCACACTACGCCTTGACAAGGTCAACAAACGCAGCACGAATACTAAGCAGGACTTATCTGAAATGACGGAGGGCTACGACAGGTTTTTATGAAAACCTACTGCATAATGAACTTGATATCGTTGTAGAATCGAGTGAATTTTGAAATGGAGTGATTTTGAGGCTTTCATTAGTTTTGCTAAAGAGGTCACTCCCGGTGAAGGGATCTCGGCTTTTTCCTTATGGAATAAGGTGCAGGATATATCATATATATCGCTATGCAAAGCAAAACTCCAAAAGCAATCAAAAGACAAACCGAGTGTTGTAGCATCTGCCAGTTTTGCTAAAGAGGTCACTCACGGTGAAGGGATCTCGGATCTTTCCTTATCGAATAAGTTGCAGGATATATCATATATATCGCTATGCAAAGCAAAAACTGTAGCTACCCTTTTTGAAAATTTGATTCTACAACATCTTTTAGGTTTCTTTTCTTTCATTAATCACATTAATGAAGTCCCATCATTTAAGTCACCTAAACATCACAGATAAATACGACGTACACTTATGCCATCCGCATTCGCCTCGATGTCCCCTCATGCACCTTTAGGTTAGGTAACTAACGGCAGAGCGGGGCAGAGCTAGCGCGGGTGTAAAACATAAGTAACGTCTATATAATATATCATATATACTATATACAGTAACTATCACAACATATCAAATGATCACATCACAGATATCGCGGCAGAAGAAACATATGAAACATTGGATATACTAGGACGTCCGTGTTTTATTTTGAGCCTCTATAAAACACGGATTCCATAGTCGCGATGAATAGCCAAACCCACACCCCTAGACCCCTACGAGAGCGGCAACCAACCCTTCCAATTCTATAGTTAGAAGACCCGGACTCGACTCCTCGAGGTTGTCTCCCACTGGGCTCTAGAACCCGGTTACTTATGCTCTCCTCCTTGGGTCTTTCCTAGTGCGGAAAAGTAAATAATATACAAATGGTGACATCAACCTCATCCCAGAAGTGCCCCAATAAAAAGAATATTACATACATTTAATTTTACATGAATGAAAATAAAAACTCTCATCTCACATAAAACCCACGGCTATTCAAAACGCGACAATCCAATATAACATATCCAGCAACACATAACATCACATGTCATCTTTGTAACTAAATATGTGCATCTCTATTGTCGTTGACATATAGCAACGAAACCGGTGATATCACATATTACACTTACGGTCGCAGAAAAGAAAGCGTAAAACTACAACATTTGGAATCCACAATCTCTTTAGACATCGTAAATCCGAAATATCACATACTTCGCATTTCATGCCTAACTATATGAATTCCACATATTGTATCACATTCTAGATAAATAGATAGTATTAAACTTTTCGATCGAATAATCAAATACCTAAGATTTCCTAAATAGCTCAACACTTGAGCGGAGTTTAAAAATTCCAAAATACGTCACAGTACCAACGGTCCAGCCGTAGAAGAGTCAAGCCAACACCTCACATTTGGCAACGCCGTCCTGCCCCAAACCCTAAGGTTTAGAGGCGGTTCAGACAGTCACATAATCGAGTTAAAGTTTGTGTTCTTCTAGAGGGTCCATCGCGTTACTTGCATGTTTTTCTGAAAAGATTTAAACCCAAGAAAAATTCAACACTTGAAAGTTTTTTGTGTCGGGAAAAAGTGAGTTAATGATATCCGTTCGAACATTTTAATACTTTCTAAATTATCCGGAAAAAGAACGAAATTAAATTTTACGATCGAATCAACGAATTCAAAATAATCCCCAGAACACTCAACTCTTGAGTCAGATAAAAAATACCCATAAATATGTACAAGTACCTATGGACATTACGGCACAAAACACTAACCCTAATTCTACTATTCCGCTGCGGAACCGCCGCGCAAGCAAGGTATTGCCGAGGTTCCGCGGCGCTTTAGTGGAATTAGGATGTCGTGTTTTACAGAAACTCTTAGAATTCCCTGCAGATTTTTTTGAGCATTTTTAATGCAGAAAAAATCACATTTTTACAAAATGACCAGAGAGGGGTTGATTTTGACGTTTCGGGGTTCGATCTGAGTTTTAACTTCGTATACATGTTGCCTAATAATCTAGCTAGGCTCTGATACCACTGTAGGGTTCCTAGGCACTCTAACAAGGTTCTACAAGGCATCAACCATGCCCGATTAAAATTTTCGCCGTGCCGAACAATCCTAAACAAGATCTTTGCTAGATAATTAGGGTAACACATGCAAGTAAATATCAATTACCAAAAAGTGAATATGAAATACAACCTTTGTAGATCGGTCCTTCACTTCATAAGCTCCTTGTAGTAGTCCCTTCACTGCGATCATCGAACTCCCGGACTCTCGGACGGCTCCATGAGGAGATGACAACGGTTTTGCTTGTAGTCTTCGAGGCCGAAGATGATCTACGTCGAGGGAATACGAACTCAAGCTTCTACTTCACTAACTAGAGAATTAGTGAAGTAAACACCCTAAACTAAAGTGCCAGTCTACTAGAGGATGATGAAATAGGAAATGGGTACACTTTAGAATTTCTTTTCTCACTATATTTCTCTCTCTTTATCAAACCCTAGCAAGCATTTGAAGGAGGAAGAAGATGAGCTCAAAAATAAGAATGAAAAACTAATCAAGAGAGAGAGCTAACCATGGGCGAGTGGGTATCATATACTAACTCATGTAGAGACATAACCATGGCTAATTATAGTGGTTAGGTTAATTAATATCTCAAGTAAAACAAAACTAGTGGACTAAGTCAATGCAACCATAAGCTTCATGAAGCTTCATGCACTTGAGCTTATCATCCACTAATTTTTAGAATTACTTTAAATATAAAAACCCAACACTATAATTCGTATGGTATAAGTCTTATACACCCATGTAAGTTGTATCAACAACCATGATACAAAAAGAACACAAATAAATATATATCACATATATATTAAGTTGTGCACAAGTGAGAAAAGACAAATGCTTAAGTGAACCAATGTTAGTTAATGTAAATTAGTATATCACATATACAATTATACACTAAATTATTAAATCAACACTTGACTTAATAATCCGGTTATATCACATATAACCGACTAACATCCAATGTATCAACTTATCGAATCTGTTGGATATAGTGCCCTCAGAGTCAATTATTGGATCACAGGCACGTGATTGCAATGGTTGAGGGATGACATATACCGGTAGGACAATCTTACTCGAGATGATAATATGCTATCTGGTTTATCTTTATCATCGTGTGCTGTTTTAGGTGACCTTACAGGTCACTATTGCACATTGATAGAGCCCCTAGGATTCTTGCTTGACTATCGGCAGTATGAGGGCGATCATATACGTGGGAGCTGGGGTCTATAAGCACATCCTTAAAAGGTTCCTAGTCGTGGGAGTTTCGAGACAGGGCATCGATACTCCAGAGTAGACTAGTGTATACAGTCGAGACCCCGACGAGGGGCGGTGGCCGGTCTCACAAGCCACTAGTGTCTGTTGGTTCACCTAAGATATATACAGGTGCTCATTGGGTTATGAGTACACCGGACAGGACTCGCCGGGAACCTGCTAGTTGGTCTTATACCAGACGTCAGATAGCAGTTCCCTGGTGACATGTGTACAGGTTAGTTCATCGACTTGAGATCGTCATTTGTCTCGTGTGAGTTCCCACTGTACTTAGATTACTACCCTACCACGCTCAAAGGAGACGTGCAAACAGGTTTTAGTTGGGTACAGTCCCGAGCCACATAGAGGCAGTGAGCGGATCTGCTGGGGTTCGTCTCTTCCGGTATTGGGGGTCAGGTCGCGCTGTGTCTAGGAGAGCCATTACACGAAGCCCTCGGCCGAGGCAGGTGATTTTCTGGTAGGTATTCCCGTAGTATCTCAGGGTGTTCTGGGTTACACTCCGACATGACGTGTACCGCTATTGGGGGTCTGACTTTTACCAACCCCCTAGGCCCGCCATGCGATGCTCATAGACGAACGGACCGGACTGTACGGATATTGTCACTGACAGGCTCAGTAGGGTGTCAGGATGAGTTCGCTCATCGACGTCCCTTTTGGTCAATAGCTGGTGGCCCGTCACGTATGGCTAATACCTCTGACGTGCTAGTGGTTAAATCCACAGCCATAGTATTGACGAGTCTTTAGAGTCCCCCACACTTAGTTACTCAAGATTCGGGCGAAACGCTGTAGAGGCCGTATGGAGATATGGCAGGGTTCGATCAGATACGTGCGGTATTGCACGGATCGTGATCGGACAGATTTTACTAGCGGGTTTTGGTTTAAACCGGATCCTAGTATTAGACAGTGTAGATTTTGTCTCTTTGCATTTGTGTTCAGTGGGAATACAAAATGCAGGCATGTATATGCAGTCGCGGGGTTTTCCTGTAATTTATTACGGGATCAGTTTTCTGAAGTTGCCAGTTTGCATTCTGTTCCGGCCAGTTTTCCTTTGTTCCTTCACGGCCGGATTCTTCCGATGGAAGGGGGCTAATTTGCAAGTTTGCAAATTAGCTATTGTGGAGGGTTCTTTGTCGCTTTTGGCATTATGATGGTTCATAATATTTCTAGCATCTTTAGATGTTTTTCTTGTTCTCATTATTGTTTTGCATTAATGAGATTGGAATTGATTTGATATGGGGGTGACCTTTTCTCCTCATTATCCTTACATTTCTTATGGTTACCACATTACTCCTTTGTGCTCACCCCCTTTTTGAAATTCCCTACTCATTATGGCCGGCCACATTTCTTGTGAGAGAGAGAGAGGCATTTTTTTGGCTTGCTAGAAATTACATTGCTCATCTCCAAAGTTCTTCTTTCTCCACCTCCACATACATGGCAACTACATTAACCCCAAGAGACATAGATCCTACACTACACCTACAGTACCCTTGGACGCGTCGGCTTGCCAACTTCGTGCCGGAGTTGCCTCGGTCCAGAGGTGGGAGCCCGTAAAAGAAATCGGCTACGTGGTGCCCTTTCCGACGAGGAGGTGACGAACGGTGATTCCGCGGGAGATCGGGACAACGACGAGAAGACCGAAGGACACGGATCGCTCGGTATATCTCTCTACTTATCTTTTAGTTTTCTAGTAGTGTAGCGTTTTGAAAATCGTTTCGGTGAAATTTCGGAAAATCGGTAAAATGAGGGGGTTTTCTGTAAAAAGTCAAAATACAAATAACTTATTATAAAAATTAAATATACATATTCTAGCTATGTAATTGCTATTATTTGGTGTTTATTGAGCCGCTGGTGAAATTTCAAATTTTCTGAAAAAAATATTATTTTATTATTATTTTAAGCCGTCACTAATACATTTAATTAGGGAAAATTACAAATTGGAATGAGTTGAAACAAATTTTGTGCATCATAAAACATTAAATAAAAAATTTATCATGTGGTTTTTGGAACGAAATCATTTGCCAAAACGGTTTAGAAATTATTGAAGAAAAAAGGCTTTTTTTTAGCGTAAATGGATGTTTGGGGTATTGTATTTATCATTTTTCATCACCCCACACCCGTGCCCACACCCACACACCCCCACTTACCCCTCCCCTTAGCCAAATTCAGCAGCCCTCACTTTTTCCCCACTTGGTTTGCAAAGGAAAAAGAAATAAAAGAAAAGATTAGAAAATAGATAAAGTAGTTAGACTTTGACCTTACCTTGACCTTGACTTTCCTCCCTTGCATTTTCCTCACCTCCCTCTCTCTCCCCTCACCCACTTCTGGCCGAAAATGATCCCACAACAGCAGCCCTTTCCCCCCCCCAAATCCACACTATTTTTCTTCAAAAATTCAAGAAAAAGCTTCAAAATCCATACAATTTCAAAGCTTTTTCCAAATCCAACTCCTACCCATTATTTCTTGCCTATCTAGCATGGATCTAGGAGCATGGAAGCTACTTTTGGAGGCTAGGATTTGCATGCTAGAACTCAATTGGGAGGTATAAATTTTAACCCTTTAGTGAAATTGTTGTTTAATTGCTTTATGTTAGCTTATTAAGTGTTTAATTAGGTTTTAGATTGGTTCTAATTGCATGTTTGAAAAATTCAAGAATGAGGTTGATTTCAAGTTAGGGTTTTGAGTAATGGGATTATGGTTGTGATGGGTAGCTTACCATCTTAGAATTTGTAGAAAGTAATTTAGTAGTTAAATTTCATATTGTTGCATGGAAATGTCTAAATTAAGTTTTGTTTTTGCTAACTAGAGTTTTTGAAAAATTATCAAATGCTTAGATTAAAATATAATTAAGTGTTAATGTCATTATAACTATTATAATGAGTGGTTTAATGACTTTGGTTCATGCAAAACGAAGCTTAATTGATGAATTGTGAATTTTGCTTTAAAGGGTGTTAAATTTGATATTTTGCAAACTAGGATTTTGGAAATTATGCAAATTTATGAGTTTAAATTATGGAAATGGTTTTTATGACTTATTTAAGATAATTAATAAATATATTGGCTGCTACATTCATTTAAATATCGTGTTTTGTACAAAAACGGCGAATTGTGCTTGCTAGATTTTCGGAAAAATGACTTTTTGAGTGAAATTGGCGGTTTTGTGAGTTTCAACCTAGTTTATATTAAAATTAGTGTTCGTGAATGTGCAAATGAGTGTATTTGGGTTTTTCTCGATGGTTTGGCGTTTGTACGCCGACGTCGAGGGTTTTTGGGTTGATTTGTGAAAGCAACCATAGGTTTTGACCTATGTGGGATTCGTGCGTCGTTTTGATCATGAGTCGGATTTTAATGAGATATGGTGCGTTATGATATGTAGGTACCCCCATGTGGACTTCGAGACGACAAGCAAGCGCGTGGCGACGTCGGCACCGGCTAGCGAGGACCAGGTGAGTAGATTTATATCTACGGGGAGAAGTCGGGTGGATGGCGTATAGCACCCCCGCAGTCCGTGGTGGTGTATACGGATGCGTATACACACCAACAATTATTATATGTTATTTGGGATTAATAACGATGCTTAGGATGGATATTGGTGTGTTGGATTACTTTAGTGTTGCGAACCCTAGGGTAGTGTTACACACACATACACACATACATACTTGCATACATTCCTATTGATATGTGCTCATGGGATTCTTTATAGTTATGTGTTCACATGGGTATGGGACTATGTGTTCACGTACGGATTGAGGATGATACTTGGGATTGAGCTGAGTCGATGGGATTTGATTTGAGGCCGTGAGATCGGTAATATAGCAGGGTTCGTATCTTAGATACGACATGACGTTGTAGCGGGTTCTTGACGTAGTGTTTCACACACGTCCATGCATACGTAGGCGGTATCAGTATGGTACTAGACGTAGATCAGTATCCCGATCATGATATTTGATAAAGAGGATACCAGGTGAATAGTATGATGAATGTGATATTGAACCGTACCCAGATTGGGATGCCGTACGACGGATTTACGTACGAGCTATATTGATGATTGATCCGCACTCTTGACTTGGGATGCCTGATTATAGATATGGTATCGGATATGATATTATTGAGGCGGGATCACCGACTATACATATACAGGTATGTATATGTATCGACTCAGATGATAGGCGGTTTCCTTACCTGTAGTTCAGCTTGTTAGTTCAGCCGTATAGTTTAGTGTAGTTGTTAGATTAGATTAGACTCCTTACCTATTTCAAAAACTAACGAATCGTGGGCATTTTTAAAGACAGCTCAAGGGAATCTACGGATATTTCAAAAAAACGACGTATCTTTTCATAAAAACACCGTAGCCCCTATTTTCAAAACCCCATGATTCGTGTTATTTCAAAAGGCACCATTCGTAGGACTTATATTAGATTATTGCAGATTAGTTATCGTTGTGTCTAGTATTCAGCTCCCGCACATTATTGCTGTTCGCTCTGCCTCGCATATTTATTTTGCTGCATATTCCATTATTGATATCATGCTATTAGGACACCAGCACTATTACCGATGATGCGTATGTACCACGTACACCTACTTGCCGGCTCACACACATCTTCATCGGTAATTGCCATGTCACGTACACTTTAGAGAATATAATTGCTTGACTTAGATTGTTAGCTGGTAGTTTTGACACGATATTAGTGTACTTCCCTTATATGCCATATTAGACATTGTAGTTATTACCTACCACTTCATGCATACTGTTATTCAGTTGTTCATGCCTAGTTCATTATCATTGACATATGCACTTGTGATGATTTCTTGAGATTTATGATATTTCTGGATTTCGGGGAAAGCCGCAAAATTTACAACTTATGATCTTTTAAAATATAAAATGTTGCGGTTTTCTAGTGATGTTAAAGTGTCGTCCACCATGAGTTTGCTGTGGTTTTGGAGATCCGTGTCGAGGAGTGGAGGAACCGTCACGGGTACATGGTGGGCCCGGTATGGTACCCCGGGGCAAGAGGAATGTGGTGTTGACGTTGAGCCTGGCTGGGGAGCACTACCTACCGGTGATATTACCCGACGCGTCGGATATCCGGAGGATACCGTCGTGGTCTTGAGATGGATGGTAGGGGCCGGTCCGGACTGACGGCGCCCTAGATATTGAGCTTGAGACATTGATATTTCGAGACAGTGAGATTTATGTTTTGTGTCGATGCTAGACACTGTTGATACTGATTTCATTATGATACCTCAGTTTAAAAATACGAAGGAAATCTCACTAATTTATGAAAACAGTTTCTTCATTTACATGTATTCTGTTTCATGCATTCATACCTCATTCATATGATATATTGCTACCTGAGGCACTGACACGGGCACATGAAATTATACTCGGGATAGATATTACCCTAGACATTGTCATAGGCTGCCTGTTATACATATATTTGAGGATATTTTATGATCTTTGACCTAGGTTGCGTTATTTATGCGATTTCTGTGCGTAGATGTTTTTCTATTCACGAGTTGGCAACTCACCCCCGTTGTGCCCCAGTTTCTTGCAGATTTGCCGTACAGGTTTCCTTACGGCTTGCGGGCTCAGTTTCATTCGGGTGATTTGCTAGTAGGTGGGTTTACTTGTATCATACCCCCATTATATATCTTGTATATCATTATTCTGTTGTATCTAGAAGTTCCATCAACCAAACATGTATCTATTGATATAGAGACCAGTGTTGTTTATTCTTTCGAGCTTAGAGTCGCTCGTTAAATTTCTGGTGGTTTTGAGTTCCCTTTTGAGTTTTTGATCCTCGCCGTTGGCGTTGTATATTTATTGCTTGTGTGGTTGTGACCGTCGTTTGACGAAGAGCTAGCTCCCGCTTGGGGATGCCTTTTTTCTTGGTTTCGTATACTATTCATGTTGTATCCCGTTGGGGGCCAGTATTTACAAAGGAGACTCTGCCGAAATTTTCAGTAAATTTTTGATGTTTTAAAAACCGCATAATTCGGCTTATGCTATTGAAATTACTTGCTTTAAGTTGGTTTTTTCTGCACTCTACTACTTTTCTTGGTTTGGATTTCTGGGTTTTCGGTTTACTTAGATTACGTACGCCTCGAGACGTTCGTAGTTTAAGTGCCGGTCATGTTCCGTACTTTCGGGTCGTGACAAGTAGTTAGAATAATGGCCCGATCCGGGTTGATAGTGCGCGGTGGTGCCGGTTTGCACGTTTCGCAAAGTTTTTCGTTTCCGCATTTCCTGCGTCGGATTGACGGCCGGGGCGCCGCCGTGCACTTACATTAGTATCAGAGCCAGGCCATTAACCTAGTCTAGCTTAGTCTAGTGTGTTTAAAACTTGATCGAACAAAATTCCAAAAACCGCGTTTTCATGTGCATCAGTTTCTGTCGAATTTGTTTTTGGCTCCAAAACTTTTTCAGGTTGTTGCAGAATACTGTGCAGGGAATTCTGAGCAGTCTAAGAAAAATTGGTCCCGTGACGTCACCTTATAACCGCGGAACCGCGGCCAAACCCATGCATTGGCCGCGGTTCCGCCGCAGGATTGATTGTTCATTGGACCAAATTTTCACAGAGAGCTTCAGACTTGAAAATAGGGTTTTTGGAACATTCTGTTTGGGCCCAGATTTTCTGTGAGTGCTACAGTAGTGCTTGGGGCCCACTTCGATAAATTTTATCGATCGAATATTTTAAACATGTTAGTTCACAGTATTTACATTATATCTGCGACTGTGAAAGTCATTTGATCGGTAAATCCTGTCTAACTGCTATAGCCCTCTTAGACGGATTTGCGAACGTGACATTCACGTTGATGTTCTGTGTTGTGCTGTGATGTTGCGGATTGATCATGGGGATAGCCTGGATGCAATGTTAATACAGTTTCGTTTTATATGTACATTTGATATTGCGGGGCGAGCGTCCGACATGTGGACTGCCGTCACTGCCTGTTTGTATTATTCTTTTGGGGCACGACCGGGTCGAGGTCGATGTACCTGTTGTATGTATATTTTACTTTCTGTACTAGGATTACCCCACGGAGGGGTGCACGGATAGCCGGGTTCTAAAGGGCAACGGGCCCGCATATCATGGCGTTGAGACGGAGGGGGCTTCACTCTAGAATTGGCAGGCCATTCGCCGCACTCTTACGGGGTATAGGTTGACCCAAGGAGGGGTGCCCAAGTTACCGGATTCCGTGAAGTGCTGGGTGGTCCATTCACGTTGCTGAAGGGGGCTGCCTCGCTTCAGGTTTTGGCGGGTAACTTGCCGCGCCCGTAGGGGTCTAGGATTTCATTGCACAGGCTGTAGGGTTGCTGGGCACGCGCACAAGGTTCTACGAGGCATCAACCATGCCCGATTTAAAAATTAGCCGTGCCGAACAACCCGAATACGGATCTTTAAACTAGAGATTAGGCGAAAACTAACATGCTAAACACTTTAACACTAAGTGAGAGGGATTACAACCATTGTAGATCCGGTCCTTCACTTCATAAGCTCCGTGTTGAAGTCCCTTCGCTGCGATCATCATGCTCCGGACTCTCGAGAGGCTCCACGAAGAGAAAGGTGCAGTCTTGCTTCCGATCTTCGATACAAAGATGATCTACCTTCAAGTTTCATTAACATAAGCTAACACTCACTAAAATTGAGTGAACACTCTCATCTAAAGGGCAAGGGAAGATGAGGATGATGAAGTAGGATTTTTGCTCTCTTTATTTATCTTTTTCACACATATTTTTCATCACTTAGAAAAAGCTAGAAAGCTTTTTTTTGAAGAAAGAAAAAGGAAGAAGATGAACAATATCATTTGTGATGAATAATAAAAAGTTATCATAATCATTTATGCAACCATGGTTGTAGTAACCAATGTAGAGAGTTTACTAGGGTTAGGGTTTGGGTTGGGTTAAAGGGTGAGTCACAAAGAAATATATATCATAATATCTTAGCAAAACAAAAGAAAACCTTCTAGAATCTTCTAGAAAGTATTAACCCAAATCAAACCCTAATCTAGTTTAAACTCCACTAATCATGTTGCATTAATAATTATAACATTTTACAATATTATATATCACATATACAATATTTATTGTAACAAAATAAAATAATACATTTAACATATATCGCATATATATCAATGTATTATCCGAGTGAGAAAAAGAATCTTTTAGTGAGCTAATATTAGTTAATGTAATTTAATATATCATATATATTATTATACATTAAATTATCGAATCAACACTTGATCCGACAATCCGCCTATATCGCATATAACCGACTAATATTTATCCGTACCGATTTATCGAATCAACACTTGATCCGATGACCCGGCTGATATCAAATATCGCGAGAATACAATACGGTATCTCATATCGTAATATCCTCGGTCCCGCACATATCACATATGTGCTCCTACTCCGTTTTGCCTGAGCCAAGAAACCTCTGTGTAGGACTCTAAAGAATCGTCAATACGCCGGCAGTAGGTGATGATCATATCAAACACCCACAAGCTGCAAGCGGTCAGCTAAACGTAACAGCCACCCAGGTATTGAGCGCTCAGAAGATCAACAAGCAAGCCTGTACATTCTCCTGTGAATCCAAACAGTAACACTCCCGTACAGTCCGGTCTCGTCGTCTGATATGTTGCATATCTCGCCTAGGGGTGGTAAACGTCAGACCCCAGTAGCTCGATAAGTCGTGTCGATATGAGGTCTATAACAGTTCGAGAAACTACTGATAACATTTACCAGTAAATCTCAGCAACCCTGGCCAGGGATTTCCGGTTATAGCCAATCGAACACAGCACAACATCAACTCCCTATACCGGGAGAGACGAATCCCCTCCTATCGCTCATTGCCTCCATGTGATTCGGGACTGTACCCAAAAGCCACCTTTTTGCACGCCCTCTTGGATGTGGTATGATGGAAATCAAAGCACAGTGGGAATCACACAAGACACTATGATGATCTCGGGTCAACAGACTACTCTGTACCAGTGTCACCGGAGAACTGCCATCTGACGTGCAGTATAATACCATCTGGGAGTTCTCGGCGAGTCCGTCCAGTGTACCCAGTCTCCACTGAGCACCCGTACACCATCCTTGATGTCATACACCGATAGATATGGGATCATCCATCGCCCATCATATGGGTCAAGATACGTATACGCTAGTCTACTCTGGTGTATCGATGCCCTGTCTCGATACACCCTCGACTAGGAACAGTTATAGGATGTACTCGTCGACTACCGTGGCCCCACTAGTATGATCTCATCATAGTCCCAGTCGTCGAGTACACATCCTAAGGGCTTTATCAACATGTAACATAGATACAATCAGAGTACATGTTAAGATAAAGTACAACCAGATAGCATACTATCATGTCGAGCAAGAAAGTCCTCCCTATATATGTCCTAGCATCCACTACAATATACATCGTATGTACAGTAATGGCCTCTAGGGCATACATATAACTAACAATCTCCCATTTGCACTAGGGCCATCTGTTATGGTATCGCATACCCAACAATTAGCTGCGGTTGAAGTATCTCATACTCAACCATCCCATAAAAGTCTTTATTGGGAAAAAGGCCTTTGTGAGTGGATCCGTGCTGTTGTCCTCTGTGTCTACTCTCCTAACCTCGATCTCCCTGGAGATTAACCATCGCCATGATCAGGTGATACTGCCTAAGAATTATATCTGGATTTCTGATGGGACGTTAGTTCCTTGGCTAAAGCCACAACTCCATCGTCACACAATGGTAGGAACGAAGTTCATCACATGAACTTATATATATCCAGACTGCCTCTTTGGTAGTATCCTTGGTAACGATGTATCTTGCCTTTAATCGTCTAGTATATCACGGTATCTAGTTTGGAACTCTTCCAACTTACCGTCCCTCCACTGAGGGTAAAGACAATGCCTGTGACCGACATTCAGTCGTCCTTATCACCCTGGAACCATTCCAGTGATTCTCCCCAGGATCGATTGATACCATCTCACTACAACTAGTGAGTATCCTAACATCCAATTAGATCTATCTCATAGATCCAAAACCCAGGATTTAGGAGGTATCACTTTGATCCTATATGGAGAATCCTTGCGATAAGCGGAGATTGACCGAGCGTAGCATAGGAAACTCCTTCCCTATCAAGAGTATGTCATCCACGTACTCTACGAGAATCATCACCATACTCTCTACTACCATTTTGTATATACAAGGTTCATCTACCATTTTGATGAAGTCAAACTCTTTGACTACCATATCAAAACAGATGTTCCAACTCCGCGATGCTTGTTTTATCATATAAAACATCTTGCACACGTTTCCGCTGCTCCTACTGTCTACGAAGCCCTCTGGCTGTGTACTTATAGATGCTCTCTTCTAAAACATCATTTAGAAAAGCAGTCATGACACCCAACCACCAGATATCGTAGTCATGGTATGTAGCCGTGGCAAGTAGGATCTGGATGGACTTAAGCATAGCTTTGAAAGTCTCAACTTTTTCATGTACACCAAGTAATCTTCTCAAGATATACTCGCTCCTGATGGGGATTTAACCCTTCAGATAAAGCAACCAAAGTCCATACTTTGTTGGTGTATAAGGATTCCATCTCAGATCGATAAGCATCCAGCCATTCTTACAGAGTCCCACTCCTGATGGCCAGCTCGAAACTAGTTGGGTCATCATCTCATGATGCATTCCTCGCTCCCACTGTCATAGAGAAACCGAAGTATCTCTCAGGTGGGTGAGGAACCATACTAGATCGGCGGAGAGGCTGAGGTTCGTTGGAAACTATTGAATCCTTTTGTTCTACCAAATCATCAGCTGCCGTTTGTATAGCTGGAACATTTCCAGTTCTACATAACAGACCTTGCCTTGAGCTTGTCCGGATTTTGCTATTAGACATAGGCCGAACAACCCCAAATCTTAACAAACTTAAGATATAGGCTCTTACCTTTCCACATCACATATGAAGTGGTAGGCAGCTGATTTGATTTGAACCCTATTCAATAGGTATGCAACTTCACAAGTGCATAACTCTCTAAAGGAAATAGGAAACTCAGTAGTACACATCACAGAGCGCACCATATTACATAGGGTGCTATTGCTCCGCCCCGATACACCGATGTGCTGTGGTGTATATGGAGGAGTAATGCTGAGAGAGAATCTCATTCTCCATTAGAATAGTCCAGAAATTCCGTGCTCAAGTATTCTCCTCCTTGATCTCATCAAAGGACATAATACTTATACCCGTTTTTGGTTCTCTACTTCTAACTTACGTTCTGTGAATATCTCAAAAGGTTCGGACTTGTGTTTCAGTAGGAACATATGTCTGAATCTTGAAAGATTATCAGAGAATGGAATGAAGTACAAAGAACCGGTCCTGGCATATGTAGACAGGGGACTTTCATACATCAGCATGTATCAATCCCAAGAGTTCACTAACTCTTTCTCTGTTTCCAATAAACAGAGCTATGGTCATCTTATCTTTGTGACATGACCGGCAAGTTTCACAAGATGTAAATTCAAACAGATTTAAATATGCATCTAAATGTAACTTAGCTAGTCGGGTCGCATTGATATGACCTAGTCTATAATGCCTCAAGAAGGATTCGTTCATTTCTGAACTCTTCCTCTCGTGTGTGTTCTGTATACTAAGAACTGTAGTTTGATTTAGAACGTCAATGCTTTTAGATAACGTGCCTGAACCGATCAACTCTTGATATAGGAAATGTTCAAAACATTATCCAACAATACAAAATTATATCCTTTCTTTACTAATAAAGAGACTGATATGATGTTGTACATCAGGTTCGGTATCTAATAACATTCGTTCAGAATCAATGTATTCTGGTAATATAGGGTGATGGTGACCAACAGACTTGGCTGCAACACTTGCACCGTTTTCTGTCTCATGAAACTTATCACCCGTTCTCAGTTCTCTACCTATCTGTAGCCCATGTAACAGATTACATGTGCGGGATCCTGATCCGCTATCACATACCCAGGACGTAAAGGATACTGAGAAACAGTTCTCTGTAATGAACACACCCGAAGATGATGCATCAACATGCACTTTCTTCGTTTGGGCGGCACGGGAAATCTGGTATTCCCCAATTTCCTGCTCTATCTTATAACAATTATAAGTTGTAGCGGGATCAACGTTCCCCAGCTCAGTATAACAAGCGGGTTCGGTCAATATATCCGTTTTATTATCTTGATTAAGGCGTGATATGGTCGTTACCTGGAGAGAGAGAGAAGAAAACACTCAGCGTATGCTCTTGCAAGATTAGATTGGTTATATAATATATCTAATCAGGATGTCTCCCACTGTTTTAGTCAAATCTTCCTTCAAACCCTAAAAAGAAAGACTAGCCGGGATTAATTACACCCTACAAGTTCGCCAATCTTTCAGCCAGGCCAGTGTCGGTACTTTGAGGGAGATTCCCATGCTTTCGCACGGACCTAATTAAAGTAAACCTCGTTTTCCCAGAGGCATAACCCCGTTAACACCTTTCTAGACACCTACTTGATCGGCTAATTGTAATGTGTAAAACTCTCCTAGGAGTAACTCTTACTCGCAGCGGGTATCGGGATCCAACTATCTCATAGAAGGTATGCAATCTCATTGCAAATTTCAACACTTGAAATTCCCGATAATATTTTACCCCTAGCGTCCTATGACCTTGACAAAGGCCAACAAACCATAGGCTGCTAGTCAAGTTCAACCCATCATTTCTTGATTGAATTAAACCCACCCGCATGGCCCTTGACAAAGGCCAACAAGGTCGCACGACTACCCTAATCCAATCTGCATCATATGCATAAGCAGATAAGTACTATTCAGCTACCGCACACCACGTCTTGACATAGGCCAACAAACGCAGCACGAATACTAAACAGTCCTTATCTGAAATGACGGAGGGCTACGATAGGTTTTTAAGAAAACCCTTTGCGTAATGAACTTGATATCGTTGTAGAATCGAGTGATTTTAAATGGAGTGTTTTTGAGGCTTTTCTAGTTTTGCTAAAGGGGTCACTCCCGGTAAAGGGATCGTCGGCCCTTTCCTCATCGAATAAGGTGCAGGATATTTCACAAATACCACTATGCAAAGCAAGAACTATAGAAGCAATCAAAAGACAGACCGAGTTTGTAGCATCTGCTAGTTTCACTAAAGAGGTCACTCCCGGTGAAGGGATCTCGGCTCTTTCCTTATTGAATAAGGTGCTGGATGTTCTACAAGGAACACCGCTATGCAAAGCAAGAACTAGAGCTACCAGTTTTTAAACAAGTTTCTACAACATATTTAGGTTTCTTTTAGTTTCATTAATCTCATTAATGAAGTCCCATTTTGTTATGCTTCGCAAGCATCACATTTGAAAACGAAATCTGCAATATAACATATATCTCATATATATAATATAAACATTCGTCTCAGGCAGTAATATGATCTCATCACAGAACATTGCAGCAGAAGAACATATATGAAATATTGGATATACTAGAACGTCCGTGTTTTAGTACGAGCCTGTATAAAACACGGATTCCACGGTCGCGATGAATAGCCAAACCCACATCCCTAGACCCCTACGAGAGCGGCAAGTAACACTGCTAATTCTAGGGTTAGGAGACCCGGTCTCGACTCCTCGAGATGGTCTCCCACTGGACCCTAGAACCCGGTTACTTATGCTCCCCGCCTTGGGTCTACCTAATGCGGAAAAGTAAATAATATACAACGGTGACATCTTCCGCAACCTGGAAGTGTCCCTAATAAAAGAATATTACATACAAATGAATTTTACATGAATGAAAAAGAAAAAACTCTCATCTCACATAAAACCCCCGGCTATTCAAACGCGACGATCCAATATAATATATCACAGCAACACATAATATCCCATATCATCAACGTAAGCAGGTATACGTATCCCGATTGTCGTTGATGTATAGCAACGAAGCCGGCGATACACCACAAACTACGCTTATGGTCACAGAAAAGAAAGTGTAAAACTACAACAGTTGGAATCTGCAACCTCTTTAGACATCGCATGCCTAACCAAATGAATTCCTTAGACATTGCATGCCTAACTATTATAAACCCCGCATTTTAGCCTCATTATCGAAAACTCTTTTCAATATCAAGTCGGGCAATTCAACAAGATTCCCGACATCCTGATCGAATGCTCGTCGCAAACTTTAGTAGACGGCCGCACCCCCGATGCCTCCGACGAAGTGCGCTAAGGCGGAACACCGCTGCCGCGAGCATCCGAACGGATGCTTTTGGCGACGGGGTTCTCCTACAGTCACTTGGTCGGGGCTAAGAGGTGTAGCTGTCTATTAAGTTTATCCGGCGAGTATCCGCGTACTCTACGTGATTGCGATGGACTTTTGATCATATCAAAATCCCGTGGCAACCGATCATCTGAGACTGAACTGCTAGATTTATAACATTCAAATTAGTTATCTCATAACTACATGTGGATTCCAAATATTGTATCACATTCCAGATAAATAGACAATGTTAAACTTTCCGATCGAATAATCAAACACCCAAGATTTCCCCAATATATCTCAACACTTGAAATCAGTTTAAAAACATCCATCACATGCCACAGTACCAATGGTCCAGCCGTAGAAGGGTCAAGCCAACGCCTCACATGTGGCACGCCGTACTGCCCCAAACCCTAAGGTTCAAAAGGCAGTTCAAGACGGTCACATAATCGAGTTAAGGTTTGTTGTCTTCTAGAGGGTCCACCGCGTTACTTTCACGACTTAGAACATTCTTAAACACGAGAAAAAATCCATCTTTTGAAAAAATTTCTGACAGGGGAAAAAGTGACTTGTTGATATCCGTTCGAACTTTTTAACAGTTTCTAAAAATTATCCGGACAAAACTAAACAAAGTTAAATTATCTGATCGAATCAACGATTTCCCAATACAACCCTAGAAAACTCAACACTTGAGTGGAATTAAAATATTTATAGAAAAAAATAACAAGAAAGGACCTAAGAATAATTACATGAAATTCCAGGGACTAAGTCCAAATTTTGGCAGCGGAACCGCCGCAAAACCTATGGTTTCGCCACGGTTCCGCAGTCAAATTTTCGAGTTAGAGGTCCGTACTTCACAGTAATTCTTAGTTTTTCCTGCTTAATTTTCTGAGCATTTTTAATTCAGAAAAAACCACATTTTTGAAAAATGTACAGAGAGGGTTCCGTGTCGGGGTTTCGGCGTCGATCGGACTTTAAACTTCGTCTAGACTTCGCCTAAAGCTCTAGCTTGGCTCTGATACCACTGTAGGGTTGCTGGGCACGCGCACAAGGTTCTACGAGGCATCAACCATGCCCGATTTAAAAATTAGCCGTGCCGAACAACCCGAATACGGATCTTTAAACTAGAGATTAGGCGAAAACTAACATGCTAAACACTTTAACACTAAGTGAGAGGGATTACAACCTTTGTAGATCCGGTCCTTCACTTCATAAGCTCCGTGTTGAAGTCCCTTCGCTGCGATCATCATGCTCCGGACTCTCGAGAGGCTCCACGAAGAGAAAGGTGCAGTCATGCTTCCGATCTTCGATACAAAGATGATCTACCTTGAAGTTTCATTAACACAAGTTAACACTCACTAAAATTGAGTGAACACTCTCATCTAAAGGGCAAGGGAAGATGAGGATGATGAAGTAGGATTTTTGCTCTCTTTATTTATCTTTTTCTCACATATTTTTCATCACTTAGAAAAAGCTTGAAAGCTTTTTTTGAAGAAAGAAGAAGGAAGAAGATGAACAATATCATTTGTGATGAATAATAAAAAGTTATCATAATCATTTATGCAACCATGGTTGTAGTAACCAATGTAGAGAGTTTACTAGGGTTAGGGTTTGGGTTGGGTTAAAGGGTGAGTCACAAAGAAATATCTATCATAATATCTTAGCAAAACAAAAGAAAACCTTCTAGAATCTTCTAGAAAGTATTAACCCAAATCAAACCCTAATCTAGTTTAAACTCCACTAATCATGTTGCATTAATAATTAAAACATGTTACAATATTATATATCACATATACAATATTTATTGTAACAAAATAAAATAATACATTTAACATATATCGCATATATATCAATGTATTATCCGAGTGAGAAAAAGAATCTTTTAGTGAGCTAATATTAGTTAATGTAATTTAATATATCATATATATTATTATACATTAAATTATCGAATCAACACTTGATCCGACAATCCGGCTATATCGCTTATAACCGACTAATATTTATCCGTACCGATTTATCGAATCAACACTTGATCCGATGACCCGGCTGATATCAAATATCACGAGAATACAATACGGTATCTCATATCATAATATCCTCGGTCCCGCACATATCACATATGTGCTCCTACTCCGTTTTGCCTGAGCCAAGAAACCTCTATGTAGGACTCTAAAGAATCGTCAATACGCCGGCAGTAGGTGATGATCATATCAAACACCCACAAGCTGCAAGCGGTCAGCTAAATGTAACAGCCACCCAGGTATTGAGCGCTCAGAAGATCAATAAGCAAGCCTGTACATTCTCCTGTGAATCCAAACAGTAACACTCCCGTACAGTCCGGTCTCGTCGTCTGATATGTTGCATATCTCGCCTAGGGGTGGTAAACGTCAGACCTCAGTAGCTCGATAAGTCGTGTCGATATGAGGTCTATAACAGTTCGAGAAACTACTGATAACACTTACCAGTAAATCTCAGTAACCCTGGCCAGGGATTTCCGGTTATAGCCAATCGAACACAGCACAACATCAACTCCCTATACCGGGAGAGACGAATCCCCTCCTATCGCTCATTGCCTCCATGTGATTCGGGACTGTACCCAAAAGCCACATTTTTGCACGCCCTCTTGGACGTGGTATGATGGAAATCAAAGCACAGTGGGAATCACACAAGACTCTATGACGATCTCGGGTCAACAGACTACTCTGTACCAGTGTCACCGGAGAACTGCCATCTGACGTGCGGTATAATACCATCTGGGAGTTCTCGGCGAGTCCGTCCAGTGTACCCAGTCTCCACTGAGCACCCGTACACCATCCTTGATGTCAAACACCGATGGATATGGGATTATCCATCGCCCATCATATGGGTCAAGATGTGTATACGCTAGTCTACTCTGGTGTATCGATGCCCTATCTCGATACACCCACGACTAGGAACAGTTATAGGATGTACTCGTCGACTACCGTGGCCCTACTAGTATGATCTCATCATAGTCCCAGTAGTCGAGTATACATCCTAAGGGCTTTATCAACATGTAACATAGAGACAATCAGAGTATATGTTAAGATAAAGTACAACCAGATAGCATACTATCATGTCGAGCAAGAAAGTCCTCCCTATATATGTCCTAGCATTCACTACAATATACATCGTATGTACAGTAATGGCCTCTAGGGCATACATATAACTAACACAGGCTATCCACACGACCAGGGGAACGTCGGGTTTCAGTAGCGGCTCTCTGAAACCCGGGGATCCCAGATATCTGTATTGTTCTATGATGCTGGTTACATTTCTATGATGTTGCAATTTTATCACGCCTTGAGCGAATATTATATATTGATATATATACTAGTAGATGTTGTATATGTTTTGCATCCGCGCTAGTCCAGTCCCCGCTCTGTCGTTAGTTAAGTAACCTAACGGGTGATGACGGGACCCAGTGGCGAATGCGGATGGCATATACGTACATCATTATTTTCGTTCTTTATTGGTGTGATCAATTGATGGGACTACGTTGATTCGGATCAATACAAGATAAAAAAACCTATTCTGTTGTTGGAACATTTTTCAAAAAGCTGTTATTGCAAGGACGTTCACTTTTGTTTTGCACAGTGGTATTCAGTTGGAATATCCTGCTCCTCAGTCGACGAGGCAAGGGCCGAGATCCCTTCACCGGGAGTAACCCCTTGGACAGAAGTTTGTGTCAGGATAATAACTTCACTATAGTCGTTTACTTTTTCTTTGCATCGTGGTATTCAGTTGGAATATCCTGCACCTCATTCTACGGGGAAAGAGCCGAGATCCCTTCATCGGGAGTGACCTCTTTAGCAAAGGTTTTCGTTACTATATTTTTCTAAAAAGCTATCCGTTCCTTCAACGATATCAAGTTCATTACGTTAAAGGTTTTTTGATAGAAACCATTCGTAACCCTCCGTCGTTTCATATGGATAGTCAATAGTATTCAAGCTGTGTTCGTTGGCCAAAGTCAAGGCACAGTGTTTGGTAGCTGTTGGTTATTCATATGCAGCATAGATAGATGCGTTGGTTTGGGACAGTCGTATAGCCTTGTTGGCCAAAGTCAAGGGCTTGTACGGGTGGGTTCAAATTAACCTGGAGAATGACGGGTAGAACTTGACATGTGACTTATGATTTGTTGGCCAAAGTCAAGGTCATAAGAGCATGGGGCAAAAATCACATCGGGAGTTTCTAAAGAAACTGAAGCTTGCCAGATATGCGCATACCTTCTGGAGTGTGATAGCGTGAGCGGATTCCGTCACGTTATCATGCGATGATAGTTGGATCCCGATTCCCACTGATGAGTTGGTTTACTCCTCGGGTGATCCCGACTAATTCATCTTTCAGGTTTGGGGAAGAATTCGACGTTACAGTAGGAAGTTTCCTGATTAGATAGAGTGATAACCATTCTGATCTAGGTTAGAGTGCACGCTGAGTGTTTCTTTTCTCTCTCTTTTTGGAAGCGACCATTGACCCGACCCTAGACTATGACTCAGTGACCAAGATTAACCGAACCTTCTTAAACACTGGCTTCTGGATTGTCAGAGTTGCATACCTCATTGCCACTCCTACTTTTACCATTTTCTCCAGGACACCCCGTATTACTACGAACGTCCACTTCCATTGGACAAAACCATCGTATGGTTATATACGAACTCGAAGGAATTTATTCGAGGATGGTTTCTGGTTCTGGAGAAAAAGAATAGGACTATTCAGTTGTCTTTTCCTTTTACCTTCTCTCAGGTTACGAGTGTTCCTTGGATTAGGACAGTACACCTATTATGCAAATTGGATAGTCTTCTTCCAAACCATAGGCAGGTGCCGACCGGTAGGGAATGAAGAAAACCAATTTGCCTAAACGGTGTACAGAAGGTATTAAGTTAAGACAAAGAAAGGGATTAGAAGGAGGGCAAAGTGAATTGCGACTGATATTCACGACCAAACCAAGTATTTCGTTACCACTCCCACTTCACCTTTGTATTTCTCCAGGACACTCCGTATCACTACGAAGATCCACAGTTATTTAGAAACTCCATCGTATGGTTATATACAAACTCGAAAGGAACTTGTTCCAGTTCAGGGATGGATTCTGGTTCGGGAGAAATAAGAATAAGGTTTATTCGGTTGTCTTTTATCTTCACCTTCTCTCGCATTGCGAGTGCTCCTAGGACTAGGACAGTACACCCATTATGCTCATTGGATTTTCTTCTTCCAAACCATAGGCTGGTGCCGAACGGTAGGGAAGGAAGAAAACCATTTGGCCTAAAGGGGTGTGCAGAAGGTAATGACTAAAGACATATGAAGAGATGTGGAGAGATGGCAAAGAAATATACGGTTATAGTTGTGGATCTGGATAATGGAAGAGGCATTACTAAGAATACCGGGATACCTCATCGAAACATTTCAATGTTTCAGTTTCACTGTGTACTGTTAAAAGAAAGCTGATTTCCCAATTAGACACTTGCTCCAGGGCATGTATTTACCAGGTTTGATTCTCACATCTGTATGGTTTTACAGATGATGAGTGGGAGCAAGTTATTGGGAATTAGGTGATCATCCTCATTATATCGGGATTCGTTGTAATTGGTGATATTTGAGGAAGTCACCTGGGTTGTTTGCCGGACGGCAAATATTTGGTTTTGAATATCCGTTGTTATGCACCAATTTCAAATTGATATATCTGTACGTCTATTTTCATAGAGTGAGATATAACTTTTTGAAATTATGTCTATGACATTTACCTATATCAGTGGATGGTTAGGTAAGGAGCATTAAATAGTGGTGTAATTCTTCATAACCATAAGTACAGTGTTCAACTTTCGACACACAGGAATTGAGTTATTAGACTCAGGGGACTTATACAGAGTATTGTATATTGTCCAGTGTCCATTAGGACAGAGGGTTTGGTCCTCGTATTATATTCTGTTTACTTGTGACTGCTCTAGTTCTTAGACATGTGTTTCGTAGAAGCACAAGGTCCAAGTTTTGAGAAGTTATAGGTATATGAACAACGTAGAGAACCAGGTGTTGCAAGTATCGGGATTCTTCAAGGTGATCGAAGATGTAGATACTTGTGTATGGTATTCAGTTGATAGTAATGATTAAGAGAACTTGCTTCTCTTTCAGGTTACTCATAATTGGAAGTACTCCTAAGTTGAGTAATGCTGATCGGCCTCTTTCTATTTAGTTGACATGCACTGGAGACAGCTGCATGATTTGAATCTGGTTCAATTAAATCAGTGTCTCTGTTTCTGTATTGGATATAGAACAGTTCATATCTTAACATTGTTAAGATACGGGGAGTTGTCCGGCTTATGCTTAAAACCAGACTCTGGGTGACTCAAGGCACGTTTCTGTAATGGCTGTTTATGGGTTGACCCAGGCTATGACGAGGGTTGACTTTCTACCATCTAGAAGATCAATAGTGATATTGATCTTGACTCGCCACAGTTTTAATAAAAATGGATTTTTTTCCTTCAGAAAAACAGTAGTGGGAGTATGGTAGAACTGGAAGTGATTCCAGAACCGCAAACGATTACTAAAAATTTGATAGGAACCTAAAGATTCAATCTGGTTTGACATTCCATTGGCCACTCCGTAGATACGGTGGGTAACCTCAGGCACCCGAGAGGTACTCCGGTAGCCTCAAGGACGGTGACAGGGAGGTTCTTGTTTACCCAGACTTTCCATTGCTGTTGTTCCAGACTGTGAGACCCGGTAGGAGGATGAGTATAGCGTCGTTCTAAACTTGCTTTAGAAGTGTACGTGTATATGACTCTGCCAGAGGGTTGTCGTGGTCAGTGGGAGCAGCGGAAGCATTGGTGGACAAGTGGCTTATGTCTATTTATAGACTAAAGTAGATATAGCAGAGATAGATCATCTATTTCTGATGTGAAGTCATAGGTTTGACTTCATCAGAATAGGGGATGGATCTGTTAAGAAGGTAGTAGGGTGTGATGTCCTGGTATTTGGATGACATACACAGAGTAGGAAGTGAAATTCCTATACTACGATCGGTTATTCTTTGGTTGTCATACAGTGGTTTCTCCACATAGGACTTGGATATTATATCAGACATTCTGGTTACTAGATCTATAGTTTTAGATCTAGATTTGGGTAGTTTCCCAATCAGGGTACTTTGACAACATTCTATGGGTATTTAGAATGGACGACTCCTGGCACGGTAGTATACCTGCAGGTGATGGAGTCACCCTCTCTAAAGGTGTCTTATAGACTAAAGGGGAGAGGGATACGCATGATTGGCAGATCACTTGCTTAGGCAATTGAGTTGATCATGAGATGTCAAATACCATACCAGATGTTATTTTTGCAGTAGGTGCAATAAGGTGATATTAATCCAATCCTGGAGAAACAATCGGAAGCAGTTTTAGAACATAAGTGAATGTTCTAGGGATATGATAGCAGCATTCTCCTTCGAGAGACAGTTATCATTCCAGGCTTCCAAGGTGACCTGGATGACAAAGTGACTGTCAAAGTTATAGTTTTTCCTCTGACGAGGGGCAGTATTTCGGACAGGTGGTCCAAGGGGATACTGAGGGAGGCATGGCGCAGGACACTGATTAAGTTCAGTTGTCGATACAGTCTAAGAAGTTTGGATTTGGAGTTCATTTATGAGCTAGGCCCCATCAGACATCCAGACATTCTAAGACAGGTATTGCTCATTTCGGGAGATGGCTTTCTCCGCGAACATGGGATAAAGAGAGACATAGAAAGAAACATCAAGGCGGATCCACTCACTGAGGCTATTCCTCGAACGCAATAGTTTCGTAAACGAGCTTTGTGAGACTGATTAGTAAAGGAGTTGGGTGTTCGGTATCACACGGGCTGTGAGTATGCGACATCGCAATAATTAGCCTTGAGTGCAAGTGGGAGATTATTGGATATAGTGCCCTCAGAGTCAATTATTGGATCACAGGCACGTGATTGCAATGGTTGAGGGAGGACATATACCGGTAGGACAGTCTTACTCGAGATGATAGTATGCTATCTGGTTTATCTTTATCATCGTGTACTGTTTTAGGTAACTTACAGGTCACTATTGCATGTTGATAGAGCCTCTAGGATTCTTGCTTGACTACCAGCAGTATGAGGGCGATCATATACGTAGGAGCTGGGGTCTATAAGCACATCCTTAAAAGGTCCCTAGTCATGGGAGTTTCAAGACAGGGCATCGATACTCCAGAGTAGACTAGTGTATACAGTCGAGAACCCGACGAGGGGCGGTGGCCGGTCTCACAAGCTACTGGTGTCAGTTGGTTCACCTAAGATGTATACAGGTGCTCATTAGGTTATGAGTACACCGGACAGGACTCGCCGGAAACCTGCTAGTTGGTCTTATACCATACGTCAGATAGCAGTTCCCTGGTGACATGTGTACAGGTTAGTTCATCGACCTGAGATCATCATTTGTCTCGTGTGAGTTCCCACTGTACTTAGATTACAACCCTACCACGCTCAAAGGAGACGTGCAAACAGGTTTTAGTTGGGTACAGTCCCGAGCCACATGGAGGCAGTGAGCGGATCTGCAGGGGTTCGTCTCTCCAGGTATTGGGGGTGAGGTCGCGCTGTAGGAGAGCCATTACACGAAGCCCTCGGTCGAGGCAGGAGATTTACTGGTAGGTATTCCAGTAGTATCTTAGGGTGTTCTGGGCTACAATCCGACACGACTTGTACCGCTATTGGGGGTCTGACTTTTACCAACCCCCTAGGCCCGCCATGCGATACTCATAGACGAACGGACCGGACTGTACGGATATTGTCACTGACAGGCTCAGTAGGGTGTCAGGATGAGTTCACTCATCGACGTCCCTTTTGGTCAATAGCTGGTGTCCCGTCACGTATGGCTAATACCTCTGACGTGCTAGTGGTTAAATCCACAGCCACAGTATTGACGAGTCTTTAGAGTCACCCACACATAGTTACTCAAGTTTCGGGCGAAACGCTGTAGAGGCCGTATGGAGATATGGCAGGGTTCGATCAGATACGTGCGGTATTGCACGGGTCGTGATCGGACAGATTTTACTAGCGGGCTTTGGTTTAAGCCGGATCCTAGTATTAGACAGTGTAGATTTTGTCCCTTTGCATTTGTGTTCAGTGGGAATACAAAATGCGGGCATGTATATGCAGTCGCGGGGTTTTCCTGTAATTTATTACGGGATCAGTTTTCTGAAGTTGCCAGTTTGCATTCCGTTCCGGCCAGTTTTCCTTTGTTCCTTCACGGCCGGATTCTTCCGATGGAAAGGGCTAATTTGCAAGTTTGCAAATTAGCTATTGTGGAGGGTTCTTTATGGCTTTTGGCATTATGATGGTTCATAATATTTCTAGCATCTTTAGATGCTTTTCTTGTTCTCATTATTGTTTTGCATTAATGAGATTGGAATTGATTTGATATGGGGGTGACCTTTTCTCCTCATTATCCTTACATTTCTTATGGTTACCACATTACTCCCTTGTGCTCACCCCCCTTTGGAAATTCCCTACTCATTATGGCCGGCCACATTTCTTGTGAGAGAGGGAGAGGCATTTTTTTGGCTTGCTAGAAATTACATTGCTCATCTCCAAAGTTCTTCTTTCTCCACCTCCACATACATGGCAACTACATTAACCCGAAGAGACATAGATCCTACACTACACCTACAGTACCCTTGGACGCGTTGGCTTACCAACTTCGCGCCCGAGTTGCCTCGGTCCAGAGGTGGGAGCCCGTAAAAGATATCGGCTGCGTGGTGCCCTTTCCGACGAGGAGGTGACAAATGGTGATTCCGCGGGTGATCGGGACGACGATAAGAAGACCGAAGGACATGGATCGCTCGGTATATCTCTCTACCCATCTTTTAGTTTGCAAGTAGTTAGGTTAATGGCCCGATCCGGGTTGATAGTGCGCGGTGGTGCCGGTTTGCAAGTTACGCAAAGTTTTTCGTTTCCGCATTTCCGGCGTCGGATTGACGGCCGGGGCGCCGCCGTGCACTTACAGAGTCAACCCTTGATTCGATAACCTGGTTATATCGCATATAACCGATCGATACAAACATCGCGAAAATAAAATACGGTATCATATACTCGCAATATTCTCGGTCCCGCACATATCACATATGCGCTCCTATTTCGTTTTGCCTGAGCCAGTAAAACCTCTATGTAGGACTCTAAAGACTCGTCAATACGCCAGCAGTAGGTGATGATCATATCAAGCACCCACAAGCCGTCAGCGGTACAAGCTGGACGTAACGGCTATCCGGGTATTGAGCGATCAGAAGATCAGCAACCAAGCCCGCTCCAACTTCTGCAAAAAGCCTGACAGTGACACTACCGTACAGTCCGGTCTCCTCGTCTGATATGTCGCATATCAAGTCTAGGGGTGGTAAACGTCAGACCCCAATAACCGATAAGTCGTGCCGATATGAGGCTCATAACGGGTCGAGAAACTACTGGTAACACTTGTAGGGTTACTAGGCACTCTAACAAGGGTTAAGGAAGCATCAAACATGCCCGTTTAACATTTTAGCCGTGCCGAATAACCCTAAACAAGATCGTTGCTAGAAAATTAGGGTTTCATATGCAAGTAAACTGTGTTTACAACTAAGTGAATACGAAATACAACCTTTGTAGATCGGTCCTTCACTTCTTTAGCTCCTTGTTGAAGTCCCTTCGCTGCGATCGTGGTTCTCCCAGACCCTTGCATGGCTTCACGAGGCGAAAGACGCGTCCTTGCTTGAAGTCTTCGAGGCCGAAGATGATCTACGTCGAGGGGATGCCAACTCAAGCTTCTACTTCACTAACTTGAGAATTAGTGAAGCAAACACCCTAAACTAAAGTGCTAGTTTAGTAGAGAATGGAGAAATAGGAAGTGGGTTCTCTTTAGAATTTTATTTCTCACAATATTTCTCACTTTTGATCAAACCCTAGCAAGCTTTCTCTTTTTATCAATGAAGAAGAAGAACAAAAGAAAGAGATGAGGATAATGATCAAGTGAGAAAGCTAACCATGGTGAGTGAGTATCATATACTAACTCTTGTAGAGACTTAACCCATGGCTAATCCTTATGGTTGGATTAACAAATATCCATAGTAAAAACAAACTCAAGTGGACTTAGTCAATGCATCCACAAGCTTCTACAAGCTTCATGCATTGATCTAATCCTCCACGAATTTTGTAATTACTTAAAATATAAAAACCCAACATAATAGATAACATGGTGTAAGTCTCATACACCCAAGTCATGTGTATCATCAACCATGATACAAAAAGAAAACACATTTTAATATATATCACACATATATATTAAAGTTGTGTTCATGTGAGAAAAACCCTAAAGTGAACAAGTGTTAGTTACTGTAAACTAGTATATCAAATATACAATTATACAATAAATTATTAAATCAACACTTGACTTAATAATCTGGTCATATCACATATAACCGACTAACACACAATGTATCGACTTATCGAATTAACACTTGATTCGATAACCTGGCTATATCATATATAACCGACCGATACAAAAAGTCGCGAGAATGGAATATGGTATCACATACACGCATTATTCTCGGTCCCGCACATATCACATACGTGCTCCTATTTCGTTTTGCCTGAGCTAGTAAAACCTCTATGTAGGACTCTAAAGACTCGTCAATACGCCGGCAGTAGGTGATGATCACATCAAGTACCCACAAGCCGTCAGCGGTACTAGCTGGACGTAACGGCTATCCGGGTATTGAGCGATCAGAAGATCAGCAAGCAAGCCCGCTCCAACTCCTGTAAAAGCCTGCCGGTAACACTTCCCATACAGTCCGGTCTCCTCGTCTGATATGTCGCATATCAAGTCTAGGGGTGGTTAACGTCAGACCCCAATAACCGATAAGTCATGCCGATGTGAGGCTCATAACGGGTCGAGAAACTACTGGTAACACTTACCTGTAAATCTCTAAATCAGCCCTGGCCAGGGACTTCCCTGTTACAGCCAATCGAGCACAGCGCAACATCAACCCCTAATACCGGGAGAGACGAAACCCCTCCTATCGCTCATTGCCTCCATGTGACTCGGGACTGTACCCAAAAACCACCGTTTTGCACGCCCTCATGGACGTGGTAAGGTGGAAATCAAAGCACAGTGGGAATCACACAAGACTCTATGACGATCTCGGGTCTACAGACTAACCTGCACAAGTGTCACCAGAGAACTGCCATCTGACGTGAGGTATAATACCATCTGGGAGTTCTCGGCGAGTCTGTCTAGTGTACCCAGTCTCCACTGAGCACCCGTATACCATCTCTAATATCAAACACCAATGGATATGGGATCATCCATCGCCCATCTCATAGGTCGAGAAGCGTATACGCTAGTCTACACTGGTATATCGATGCCCCGTCTCGATACACCCACGACTAGGGACCTTGAAGGATGTATTTATGGACTACCATGTCCCCACTAGTATGATCCGCATCATTGTCCAGGTAGTCAAGTACACATCCTAAGGGCTTTACCAACATGTAACTTTAAAACAGTATAAAGAGACAAGTATACATGTTAAAGTAAAGTGCAACCAGATAGCATACTATCATATCGAGCAAGAAATTCCTCTCTATATATGTCCAAGCATCCAATATAATATACATAATCTGTACAATACTGGCCTCTAAGGCATACATACAACTAACAATCTCCTACTTGCACTAGGGCCAGCTGCTTTAGTATCGCATACCAAGCATCTCGAAGAGTCTCTCAAACTGTATCTGGGGAATGGCCTTCGTGAGTGGATCCGCAGTGTTCTTCGTGTCAACCCTCCTGACCTCGATCTCCCGGCGATCAACTATCTCCCGGATCAGGTGATACCGCCTCAGAATATGCCTGGATCGTTGATGGGACCTGGGTTCCTTGGCCAAAGCCACCGCTCCATTGTTATCGCAATACAAAGGTATTGGATGCTCAATGGATGGAACCACTCCAAGTTCAGTAATGAACTTCTTGATCCAGACAGCCTCTTTGGCAGCATCATTGGCAGCGATGTATTTAGCCTCCATCGTCGAGTCTGCCACGGTTTCCTGCTTGGAACTCTTCCAGCTAACCGCCCCTCCGTAAAGGGTAAAGACAAATCCGGACTGCGACTTAGAGTCGTCCTTATCACTCTGGAAGCTCGAATCGGTAAAGGACTCCACTTGGAGTTCTCCGTTACCATACACCAAGAGTATCACTTTAGTCCTTCGCAAGTACTTGAGAATGCTCTTCACAGCTGTCCAGTGACTCTCTCCAGGATCAGCTTGATACCTACTCACTACACTTAGTGAGTATGCTACATCGGGTCTGGTACATAGCATCGTGTACATGATAGAGCCTACAGCCGAAGCATAGGGTATCCCTTGCATGCGAGCTCTCTCCAAATCAGTCTTGGGAGACATCTCTTTGGAGAGAGTGAGCCCTGAGATCGTGGGTAAAAACCCACGTTTGGACTCTTCCATACTAAACCTCTTTAGTATGGTGTCAATGTACCTGGATTGGGACAATCCCAATATCTTTTTTTATCTATCTCTATAGATCATAATTCTCAGTATGCAGGAGGCATCACCTAGATCTTTCATTGAAAATCTTTGTGATAAGAAGAGCTTGACCGATTGCAGCATAGGAATGTCATTTCCTATCAAGAGTATGTCGTCCACATACAATACGAGGAAGACAACCTTACTCTCTGCCATCTTCTTGTAGATATAAGGTTCATCTACGTTTTTGACGAAATCAAACTCTTTGATAACGACGTCAAAGCAGATGTTCCAACTCCGCGATGCTTGCTTTAATCCATAAATGGATTTAAGCAGCTTGCACACTTTCCCGCTGCTCCCACTATCTACGAAGCCCTCTGGCTGAGTCATGTACACGCACTCTTCTAAATCACCGTTTAGAAAGGCGGTCTTAACATCCATTTTTCAGACTTCATAGTCATGATATGCAGCGATGGCAAGCATGATCCGGATGGATTTAAGCATAGCCACTGGAGAAAAGGTTTCGTCATAGTCCACACTGTAAGTGCACGGCGGCGCCCCGGCCGTCAATCCGACGCCGGAATGCGGAAACGGTGATAAACTTAAATTTTGCGGACTTTGCAAACCGGCACCACCGCGCACTAAACTCCGGATCGTAACCATTAACAAGTCTACGCAACTAATAAGAAAGGGAAGAGATGTATACCGACGATCCAAGTCCTCCGGTCTTCATCTCCACTCCGATCTCTTCGCGGGATCTCCGTCCGTCTCCTCCTCGTCGGAAAGGGGCACCACATCGCCTGTAGCTTTTACGGGCTCCCACCTCAATACCGAGGCAACTCGGGCGCGAAGCTGGCGAATCGACGCGTCCAAGATTTGCTGTAGGAATATAGTGTAGAGTGTATGTCTCACTTTGGGGTTGGTTGCCATAGATGGAGGAATGGTGTATAGAAAATTGGTGCTTTCAATTTTCTAGCAATGGAATGAGATGAAGAATGATATACACCAAATGAATCACTCTCAAAGATGAAGCTCTCTCCTTCTCTTTTCTTCTTCTCACTCAACCATGGAAAAACTTATCAACTTTTTAAATGTAGAAGGAAAGAATATGAAGCCTTAAGGGAGGTGAGTGTAGGAGTTGAGAAGAGGTGACCACATCAAGGGACAAAGAAACATACAACCATGCCTTTCACTATTAAACCCATACCCTCACTTTATCACAATCAAATCTCATAAAGCAAAAGCATGGTTGAAAAGAAAATGATAGCTATCATAATCAAACATTTACAAGAAACCCCCTCCACAAATGTTATTTGCACAATTGCAAATAACCCCCTCCATCGGAAAAGTCCGGCCGGGAAAGAACAAAGGAAAACCGGCCGGAACGGAATGCAAACTGGCAACTCCAGAAAACTGGTCCCGTAATAAATTACAGGAAAACCCCAATACTGTGCATACACACCCGCATCTGTATTCCGACCGAAATACAAATGCAATGAGACAAAATCTACACTGTACTAAACTAGGACCGGCTTAAACCAAAGCCGGCTAGTAATATCCGTTCGATCCTGATCCGTGCAATACCGCACGTATCAGATCAAACCCTGCCATATAACTATACGGCCACTAGTACAAAACTGTCCGATCCTGATCCGTGCAATACCGCACGTATCTGATCGGACCTTGCCATATCTCCATACGGCCTCTACAGCGTTTCGCCCGAAACTTGAGTAACTGAAAGTGTGGGGGACTCTAAAGACTCGTCAATACAATGGCTGTGGATTTAACCACTAGCACGTCAGAGGTATAAGCCAATACGTAACGGGCCACCAGCTACTGACTAAAAGGGACGTCGATGAGCGAACCCATCCTGACACCCTACTGAGCCTGTCAGTGACAATATCCGTGCAGTCCGGTCCGTTCGTCTATGAGTATCGCATGGCGGGCCTAGGGGGTTGGTAAAAGTCAGACCCCCAAAAGCGGTACAAGTCGTGTCGGAGTGTAGCCCAGAACACCCTGAGATACTACTGGAATACCTACCAGTAAATCTCCTTGCCTTGGCCAAGGACTTTGTGTAATGGCTCTCCTAGACACAGCACGACCTCACCCCCAATACCGGGAGAGACGAACCCCTGAAGATACGCTCACTGCCTCCATGTGGCTCGGGACTGTACCCAACTAAAACCTGTTTGCACGACTCCTTTGAGCCGTGGTAGGGTAGTAATCAAAGTACAGTGGGAACTCACACGAGACAAATGATGATCCCCAGGTCGATGAACTAACCTGCACACATGTCACCAGGGAACTGCCATCTGACGTCTGGTATATGACCAACTAGCATGTTCCCGGCGAGTCCTGTCCGGTGTACTCATAACCCAATGAGCACCTGTATACATCTTAGGTGATCCAACTGACACCAGTGGCTTGTGAGACCGGCCACCGCCCCTCGTCGGGGTCTCGACTGTATACACTAGTCTACTAATGGAGTATCGATGCCCGGTCTCGAAACTCCCACGACTAGGGACCTTTTAAGGATATGCTTGTAGACCCCCAGCTCCCACTTATATGATCGCCCTCATACTGCTGGTGGTCAAGCAAGAATCCTAGGGGCTCTATCAACGTGTAATAGCGACGTGTCATGTCACCTAAAGCAGTACACGATGATAAAGGTAAACCAGATAGCATACTATCATCTCGAGTAAGACTGTCCTATCGGGATAGGTCCTCCCTCAATCATTACAATCACGTACCTGTGACCTAATAATTGACTCTGAGGGCACTATCTCCAACAATCTCCCACTTGCACTCAAGGCTAATTATTGCGATGTCGCATACTCACAGCCCGTGTGATACCGAACATCCAACTCCTCTACTAGTCAGTCTCACAAAGCTCGTTTGCGGAACTATTGCGTTCGAGGAATAGCCTCAGTGAGTGGATCCGCTTAGTTGTTTCTTTCTATGTCTCTCTATATCTCAAGTTCGCGGAGAAAGCCATCTCCCGAAATGAGCAAAATCAGTCTTAGAATATGTCTGGATGTCTGATGGGACGTAGCTCATAAATGAACTCCAAATCCAAACTTCTTAGACTGTATTGACAACTGAACTTAATCAGTGTCCTGCGCGCCATGCCTCCCTCAGTATTGCCTTGGACCACCTGTACAAAATACTGCCCCTCATCAGAAGGAAAAACTATAACTCTGACAACCTCCTTGTCGTCCATGTCACCTTGGAAGCCTGGAATGATAACCGTCTCCTGAATGAGGCTGTCGTTATCATATCCCTAGAACATCCACTTATGTTCTAAAACTGCTTCCGACTGTTTCTCCAGGATTGGATTAATGTCAACTTATTGCATCTAGTGCAAGAACAACATCTGGTGTGGTACTTGACATCTCATGATTGACTCACTTGCCTAAGCAAGTGATCTGCCAATCATGCACGTCCCTCTCCCCTTTAGTCTGTAAGACACCTTTAGAGAGGGTGACTCCATTACCTGCAGGTACACTACCGTGCCAGGAGTCGTCCATCCTAAATACTCTTAGAATGCTGTCAAGTACCCTGATTGGGAAACCACCCAAATCTAGATCTAAAACCACAGATCTAGTAACCAGTATGTCTGATATAAAATCCATGTCCTTTGTGGAGAAACCACTGTGTGACGACCAAAGTATAACCGATTGTAGTATAGGAGTTTCTTTTCCTATTCTGTGTATGTCATCCAGATACCAGGACATCACACCCTACTACCTTCTCAACAGATCGATCCCCTATTCTGATGAAGTCAAACTCATGACTGTCACGTCAGAAATAGATGATCTATCTCCGCTACATCTGCTCTAGTCTATAAATAGACATAAGCAACCTATCCACCAATGCTTCCGCTGCTCCCACTGACTACGACAACCCTCTGGCAGAGTCATATAGACGTACACTTCTAAAACTAGTTTAGAACGACGCTATACTCATCCTCCTGCCGGGTCTCGCAGCCTGGAACAACAGCAATGGTATTTGTGGGTAAGCAAGAACTTCCCTGTCACCGTCCTTGAGGCTACCGTATTAGTACCTCTCGGGTGCCTGAAGTTACCCACCTTATCTGCGGAGTGGCCAATGGAATGTCAATCCAGATTGAATCTTTAGGTTCCTTATCAAATCTTCAGTAATCGTTTGTGGTTCTGGAATCACTTCCAGTTCTACCATACTCCCACTACTGTTTTCTGAAAAAATCCATTTTTAATAAAACTGTGGCGAGTCTAGAACAATATTGCTATTGTTCATCCAGATGGTAGAAAGTCAACCCTCGTCATAGCCTGGGTCAACCCACAAACAGCCATTACAGAAACGTGCCTTGAGTTGTCTAGTGTCTGGTTTTAATCATAAGCCGGACAACTCCCCGTACCTTAACATCGTTAAGATATGAACTGTTCTATATCCAATATAGAAACAGAGGCACTGATTTAATTGAACCAGATTCAAATCATGCAGCTGTCCCCAGCACATGTCAACTAAATGGAAGGAGGCCGATCAGCATTACTCAACTTAGGAATACTTCCAATTATGAGTAACCTGAAAGAGAAGAAAGATCTCTTTATCATTACTATCAACTGAATACCATACACAAGTATCTACATCTTCGATCACTTTGAAGAATCCCGATACTTGCTACACCTGGTTCTCTACTCTATTCAAATACCTATAACTCCTCAAAACTTAGACCCTGTGTTTCTACGAAACACATGTCTAAGAACTAGAGAAGTTAAAAGTAAACAGAATATAGTATGAGGACCAACCCCTCTGTCCTGATGGACCCTGGACAACATACAATACTCTGTATAAGTCCCTTGAGTCTGATAACTCATTCACTGTGTGTCGTAGGTCGAAAACTGTACCTATGGTTAAGAAGAATTACACCGCTGTTTAATGCTCCTTACCTAACCATCCACTGATATAGGTAAATGTCGTAGACATAATTTCAGAAAGGTATATCTCACTCTATGAAAATAGACGTACAGATATATCAATTTGAAATTGGTGCATAACAGCGGATATTCAAAACCAAATACTTGCCGTCCGGCAAATAACCCAGGTGACTTCCTCAAATATCACCGATTACAACGAATCCCGATATAACGAGGACAATCACCTAATTCCCAATAGCTTACTCCCACTCATCATCTGTAAAACCATACAGATGTAAGAATCGTACCTGGTAAATACATACCCTGGAGTAAGTATCTAATCGGGAAATCAGTTTTCCTTTAACATTACACAGTGAAACTGAAACATTGAAATGTTCCGATGGGGTATTCTGGTATTCCTAGTAATGCCTCTTCCAGATTCACGACTGTAACCGTATAGTTCTTTGCCACCTCTCCAAATCCCTTCATATGTCTTTAGTCTTTACCTTCTGCACACCCTTTTAGGCCGAATGGTTTTCTTCCTTCCCTACCGTTCGGCACCAGCCTATGGTTTGGAAGAAGACTATCCAATGAGCATAAGGGGTGTACTGTCCCAATCCTAGGAACACTTGCAATGAGAGAGGGTGAAGATAAAAGACAACCGAATAAACCTTATTCCTATTTCTCCTGAACCAGAATCCATCCCCGAACTGGAACAAGTTCCATTCGAGTTCGTATATAACCATACGATGGAGTATCCAAATAAACTGTGGATCTTCGTAGTGATACGGAGTGTCCTGGAGAAATACAAAGGTGATGTGGGAGTGGTAACGAAATATTTGGTTTGGTCGTGAATATCTGTTGCAATTTACTTTGCCCTCTTACTAATCCCTTGCTTTGTCTTAATCTTAATACCTTCTGCACACCGTTTAGGCTAATTGGTTTTCTCCATTCCCTACCGGTCGGCACCAGCCTAAGGTTTGGAAGAAGACTATCCAATCTGCATAATAGGTGTACTATCTCCTAAACCAAGGAGTACTCATAACTTGAGAAAAGGTAAAAGGGAAAAGACAACTGAATAATCCTATCCGTTTTCTCCAGAACCGGAAACCATCCTCGAATTCCTTCGAGTTCGTATCTAACCATACGATGGCTTTGTCCAATGGAAGTGGACGTTCGCAGTAATACGGGGTGTCCTGGAGAAAAGGGTAAAAGTAGGAGTGGCAATGAGGTCTGCAACTCTGACAATCCAAAAGCCGGTGTAAAGAAGGTTCGGTCAACTTGGTCACTGAGTCAAAGTCTTAGGGTCGGGTCAATGGTCGCTGCCAAAGAGAGAGAGAAAAGAAACACTCAGCGTGCACTCTAACCTAGATCAGAATGGTTACCAATTTATCTAATCTGGAATCCTCCCACTGTACCTCAAATTCTCCTCCAAACCTGAAAGAAGAATTAGTCGGGGTCACCCGAGGAGTAAACTAACTCATCAGTGGGAATCGGGATCCAACTCTCATCGCATGATAACGTGACGGAATCCGCTCACGGTATCACACTCCAGAAGGTATGCGCATATCTGGCAAGTTTCAGTACTTTTGAAACTCCCGATGTGATTTCTGCCCCATGCTCTTATGACCTTGACGAAGGCCAACAAATCATAAGTCACATGTCAAGTTCTACCTGTCATTCTCCAGGTTGATTTGAACCCACCCGCACAAGCCCTTGACGAAGGCCAACAAGGCTATACGACTGTCCCAAACCAACGCATCTATCTATGCTGCAGAAAGGCAACAAGCAGCTACCATACACTATGCCTTGACGAAGGCCAACAAACATAGCATGAATACTACGTGCTACCCGTCTGAAACGACGGAGGGCTACGAATGGTTTCTGGCGAAAACCTTTAACGTAAAGAACTTGATATCGTTGAAGGAACTGATAGCTTTTAAAAATATAGTGACGAAAAACCGTTGCTAAAGAGGTCACTCCCGGTGAAGGGATCTCGGCTCTTTCCCCGTAGAATGGGGTGCAGGATATTCCAACTGAATACCACGGTGCAAAGCAAAAGTAATCGGCTATAGTGAAGTTAATGCCCTGACGCAAACTTTTTGTCCAAGGGGTCACTCCCGGTGAAGGGATCTCGGCCTTTGCCTCATCGACTGAGGAGCAGGATATTCTAAATGAATACCACGATGCAAAACAAAAGTAAACGTCCTTGCAATAACAGCTTTTTTTTTTTTTTTTGAAAAAGTGTTCCAACAACATCAGATTAGGTTTGTTTTTAACTTGCATTGATCCGAATCAATGCAGTCCCATCAATTGATCACACCAAAAAGAACGAAAATATACTGATGTACGTATATGCCATCCGCATTCGCCACTGGGTCCCGTCATTACCCGTTAGGTTAGCTAACTAACGACAGAGCGGGGACTGGACTAGCGCGGATGTAAAACATATACAACATCTACTAATATATATACCAATATATTATATTTCGCTCAAGGCGTGAATAAAATGCGACATCACAGAAATGTACAGCATCACAGAACAATACAGATATCTGGGATCCCCGGGTTTCACAGAGCCACTACTGAAACCCGACGTTCCCCTGGTCGTGTGGATAGCCTGTGCAATGAAAACCTAGACCCCTACGGGCGCGGCAAGTCACCCGCCAAAACCTGAAGCGAGGCAGCCCCCTTCAGCACCGTGAATGGACCACCCAGCACTTCAGGGAATCCGGTAACTTGGGCACCCCTCCTGGGTCAACCTGTACCCCCTACGAGTGCGGCGGATAGCCAGCCAATCCTGGAGTGAAGCCCCCTCCGTCCCAATGCCATGAGATGCGGGCTTGTTGTCTTCTAGAACCCGGCTATCCGTGCACCCCACCGCGGGGCAATCCTAGTACAGAAAGTAAAATATACATACAACGGGTACATCGACCGCAACCAGGTCGTGCCCCAAAAGAATAATACAAACAGGCAGTGACGGCAGTCCACATGTCGGACGCTCGCCCCGCAATATCAAATGTACATAATACAACAGCACAGTACTAGCATTGCATCCAGGCTATCCCCCACGACCGATCCGCAACATCACAGCAAATACATAGAACATCAACGTGAAAATCACGTTCGCAAATCCGTCTAACCGGGCTATAGCAGTTAGAACGGATTTACCGATCGAGTGACATTCACGGTCGCAGATATAATGTAAATACTGTGAAAAATGTGTTTAAAAAATTTCCGATTGATCAAACAATTAACAAGTGGGCCCCAAAGAAAACTGTAGCACTCACAGAAACAATTGGCCCAACTTTAATATTCCAAAACCCATATTTTAAGCCCATAAGCCCACTGAAAAAAAATGGTGCACTGAACCCAAATAACTGCGGCGGAACAGCGGCCAAAGAGGGGCTTTGGCCGCTGTTCCGCGGTCGTACGGAGGCAACAGAGTACCAAAATTTTCCAGTGGTCTTACGATGCACAGTACATCATTCTGCAATCACCTGAAAAATTTTACGACACCAAAAATTTTCAACAGAGAACTGATGCAAGCAAAAATGCGGTTTTGGGATTTTGTTCGATCGGAAACGTAAAACACATCAAACGAAGCTAGACGAAATTAATGGCGAGGCTCTGATACCACTGTAAGTGCACGGCGGCGCCCCGGCCGTCAATCCGACGCCGGAATGCGGAAACGGTGATAAACTTAAATTTTGCGGACTTTGCAAACCGGCACCACCGCGCACTAAACTCCGGATCGTAACCATTAACAAGTCTACGCAACTAATAAGAAAGGGAAGAGATGTATACCGACGATCCAAGTCCTCCGGTCTTCATCTCCACTCCGATCTCTTCGCGGGATCTCCGTCCGTCTCCTCCTCGTCGGAAAGGGGCACCACATCGCCTGTAGCTTTTACGGGCTCCCACCTCAATACCGAGGCAACTCGGGCGCGAAGCTGGCGAATCGACGCGTCCAAGATTTGCTGTAGGAATATAGTGTAGAGTGTATGTCTCACTTTGGGGTTGGTTGCCATAGATGGAGGAATGGTGTATAGAAAATTGGTGCTTTCAATTTTCTAGCAATGGAATGAGATGAAGAATGATATACACCAAATGAATCACTCTCAAAGATGAAGCTCTCTCCTTCTCTTTTCTTCTTCTCACTCAACCATGGAAAAACTTATCAACTTTTTAAATGTAGAAGGAAAGAATATGAAGCCTTAAGGGAGGTGAGTGTAGGAGTTGAGAAGAGGTGACCACATCAAGGGACAAAGAAACATACAACCATGCCTTTCACTATTAAACCCATACCCTCACTTTATCACAATCAAATCTCATAAAGCAAAAGCATGGTTGAAAAGAAAATGATAGCTATCATAATCAAACATTTACAAGAAACCCCCTCCACAAATGTTATTTGCACAATTGCAAATAACCCCCTCCATCGGAAAAGTCCGGCCGGGAAAGAACAAAGGAAAACCGGCCGGAACGGAATGCAAACTGGCAACTCCAGAAAACTGGTCCCGTAATAAATTACAGGAAAACCCCAATACTGGGCATACACACCCGCATCTGTATTCCGACCGAAATACAAATGCAATGAGACAAAATCTACACTGTACTAAACTAGGACCGGCTTAAACCAAAGCCGGCTAGTAATATCCGTTCGATCCTGATCCGTGCAATACCGCACGTATCAGATCAAACCCTGCCATATAACTATACGGCCACTAGTACAAAACTGTCCGATCCTGATCCGTGCAATACCGCACGTATCTGATCGGACCTTGCCATATCTCCATACGGCCTCTACAGCGTTTCGCCCGAAACTTGAGTAACTGAAAGTGTGGGGGACTCTAAAGACTCGTCAATACAATGGCTGTGGATTTAACCACTAGCACGTCAGAGGTATAAGCCAATACGTAACGGGCCACCAGCTACTGACTAAAAGGGACGTCGATGAGCGAACCCATCCTGACACCCTACTGAGCCTGTCAGTGACAATATCCGTGCAGTCCGGTCCGTTCGTCTATGAGTATCGCATGGCGGGCCTAGGGGGTTGGTAAAAGTCAGACCCCCAAAAGCGGTACAAGTCGTGTCGGAGTGTAGCCCAGAACACCCTGAGATACTACTGGAATACCTACCAGTAAATCTCCTTGCCTTGGCCAAGGACTTTGTGTAATGGCTCTCCTAGACACAGCACGACCTCACCCCCAATACCGGGAGAGACGAACCCCTGAAGATACGCTCACTGCCTCCATGTGGCTCGGGACTGTACCCAACTAAAACCTGTTTGCACGACTCCTTTGAGCCGTGGTAGGGTAGTAATCAAAGTACAGTGGGAACTCACATGAGACAAATGACGATCCCCAGGTCGATGAACTAACCTGCACACATGTCACCAGGGAACTGCCATCTGACGTCTGGTATATGACCAACTAGCATGTTCCCGGCGAGTCCTGTCCGGTGTACTCATAACCCAATGAGCACCTGTATACATCTTAGGTGATCCAACTGACACCAGTGGCTTGTGAGACCGGCCACCGCCCCTCGTCGGGGTCTCGACTGTATACACTAGTCTACTAATGGAGTATCGATGCCCGGTCTCGAAACTCCCACGACTAGGGACCTTTTAAGGATATGCTTGTAGACCCCCAGCTCCCACTTATATGATCGCCCTCATACTGCTGGTGGTCAAGCAAGAATCCTAGGGGCTCTATCAACGTGTAATAGCGACGTGTCATGTCACCTAAAGCAGTACACGATGATAAAGGTAAACCAGATAGCATACTATCATCTCGAGTAAGACTGTCCTATCGGGATAGGTCCTCCCTCAATCATTACAATCACGTACCTGTGACCTAATAATTGACTCTGAGGGCACTATCTCCAACACACACCTGGTCTTTGACGAAAACCCTTTGCAACAAGTCTAGCTTTGAAAGTCTCCACTTTCCCATCTACACCAAGTTTTTTCTTGAAGATCCACTTGCTCCCAATGGGTTTTACCCCTTCAGGAGCAACTTCCAAAGTCCATACTTTGTTGGTGTACATGGATTCCATCTCGGACCGCATTGCATCCAGCCATTTCACTGAGTCCCCACTCATGATGGCCTGCTCGAAGCTAGTTGGGTCATCATCAACCATGATGCAATCCTCGCTCCCACCATCCATGAGAAAACCGTAGTATCTCTCAGGTGGGTGAGGAACCCTACTAGATCGGCGGAGAGGCCGAGGTTCGTTGGGAACTACCGAATCCTCCGGTTCAACCAAATCTTCTGTCGTAGTCTGTATTGCTGGAACCTCTTCCAGTTCTACCTCCATGCCACTAATCTCTTTTTCAAGAAATTCCTTTTCTAAAAAGGTGGCATGTCAAGAAACAAACACTTTTTGTTCCTCAGTTTGGTAGAAGATATACCCACGCGAATGTTTGGGATATCCAATAAACTTACACAGAATGGACCTTGCCGCGAGTTTGTCCGGATTTTGCGTTTTTACATAGGCCGGACAACCCCATATCTTAACATAATTAAGACATGGTCTCTTTCCTTTCCATATCTTATATGGAGTGGTTGGCACAGATTTGGTGGGAACCATATTCAATAGGTCTGCAGCTGTTTCCAGTGCATACCCCAAGAAGGAAATAGGTAACTCAGCTGTGCTCATCATAGAGCGCACCATATCTAATAGGGTGCGGTTCCTCCGTTCCGATACACCGTTGTGCTGTGGTGTATATGGCGGAGTTAGCTGAGAGAGAATCCCATTCTCTTTTAGGAAGTCCAGGAATTCATTGCTCAAGTATTCTCCTCCTCGATCAGATCGAAGGATTTTAATACTTTTTCCGGTTTGGTTCTCGACTTCTTGTTTATATTCTCTAAATTTCTCAAAAGCTTCTGATTTGTGTTTCATCAGGAACACATATCCGAATCTAGAGAGATCGTCAGTGAATGTAATGAAATACGCAGAACCATTCCTGGCATGTGTAGACATGGGGCCGCATACATCACTATGTACTAGTCCCAAGAGTTCCGTAACTCTTTCTCCGTGTCCCATAAACGGAGTTTTGGTCATCTTTCCTTTGAGACATGACTGGCAAGTGTCATAAGATGAAAATTCAAACGGATTTAAATATCTATCCTTATGCAACTTAGCTAGTCGTGTCGCATTTATGTGACCCAGTCTACAATGCCACAAGAAGGATTCGTTCATTTCTGAACTCTTCCTCTTGTGTGTGTTTTTTATGCTCAGAACCGTTGATTGATTTAGAACATAAATGCCATTGCACAACGTGCCTGATCCAACCAACTTTTGGTTAAGGAAAATGTTCATAATATTATCCTGTAATACAAAATTATATCTATCTTTACTCAACAAAGAAACCGATATAATGCTGCATATCAGGTTCGGCATATAATAGCATTCGTTCAGAATTACCAGTTGGCAATACAAGGTGATATTCCCCGACGGTTTTAGCTGCAACAATTGCACCATTTCCAACCCTTATGTCTTTATCACCTACTCCAAGTTCTCTACCTTTCCTAAGCCCATGTAACTGATTACATATATGGGATCTTGACCCGGTATCTAATACCCAGGACGTAGAGAAAATGGAGAAACAGTTCTCTGTAACGAACACACCCGAAGAAAATGCATCAACATGTACTTTCTTCATTCGGGTGGCATGGGAATCCTGGTATTCCCCTATATCCTGTTCAGTCTTATAACTTTTATAAGAAAGAACGGAACCAACGTTCCCCAGCACAGTATAACATGCGGGTTCGGTTAATGCATCCATATTATTATCTTGATTAAAGCATGATATGGTCGCTACCTGGAGAGAGAGAGAAGAAAACACTTTAGCGTATGCTCTTGCAAGATCAGATTGGTTATTATTTTATCTAATCAGGATGGCTCCCATTGTTTTTATCAAATCGTCCTTCAAACCCTAAAAGGAAAGACTAGCCGGGATTAATTACACCCTACAACTTCACCGATCTTTCAGCCAGGCCAGTGTCGGTACTTTGAGGGAGGTTCCCCGTGCTTTCGCATGGACCTAATTAAAGTAAACCTCGTTTTCCCAGAGGCGTAACCCCGTTGACACCTTTCTAGACACCTACTTGATCGGCTAATTGTCCTGTGTAAAACTCTCCCAGGAGTAACAATTACTCGCAGTGGGTATCGAGATCCAGCTATCTCATAGAAGATATGCAATCTCATTGCAAATTTCAACACTTGAAATTCCCGATAATATTTTGCCCCTAGCGTCCCATGACCTTGACGCAGGCCAACAAACCATAGTGCGCAAGTCAAGTTCAACCCGTCATTTCTTGATTGAATTAAACCCACCCGTACGGCCCTTGACGCAGGCCAACAAAGTCGCACGACTACCCTAATCCAATCTGCATCATATGCATAAGCAGATAAATACTAGTTAGCTACCACACACTACGCCTTGACGCAGGCCAACAAACGTTGCACGAATACTAAGTAGGACTTATCTGAAATGACGGAAGGCTACGACAGGTTTTTCTGAAAACCTATTGCGTAATGAACTTAATATCGTTGTAGAATCTAGTGAATTTTGAAATGGAGTGATTTTGAGGCTTTTATTAGTTTTGCTAAAGAGGTCACTCCCGGTGAAAGGATCTCGGCTCTTTCCTTATGGAATAAGGTGCAGTATATATCATATACATCACTATGCAAAGCAAAACTCCAAAAGCAATCAAAAGCAAACCGAGTTTTGTAGCATCTGCCAGTTTTGCTAAAGAGGTCACTCCCGGTGAAGGGATCTCGGCTCTTTCCCCATCGAATAAGGTGCAGGATATATCATATATATCACTATGCAAAGCAAAACTGTAGCTACCCTTTTTTGAAAAATTTGATTCTACAACATCTTTTAGGTTTCTTTTCTTTCATTAATCACATTAATGAAGTCCCATCATTTAAGTCACCTAAACATCACAGATAAATATGACGTACACTTATGCCATCCGCATTGGCCTCGATGTCCCCTCGTGCACCGTTAGGTTAGGTAACTAACGGCAGAGCGGGGCAGGGCTTGCGCGGGTGTAAAACATAAGTAACGTCTATATAATATATCATATATACTATATACAGTATTTATCACATCACATCACATGATCACATCACAGATATCGCAGCAGAAGAAACATATAAAACATTGGATATACTAGGACGTCCGTGTTTTATTTTGAGCCTCTATAAAACACGGATTCCACGGTCGCGATGAATAGCCAAACCCACACCCCTAGACCCCTACGAGAGCGGCAAGCAACCCTACCAATTCTAAAGTTAGGATACCCGGACTCGACTCCTCGAGTTGGTCTCCCACTGGACTCTAGGACCCGGTTACTTCTGCTCTCCTCCTCGGGTCTATCCTAGTGCGGAAAAGTAAATAATATACAAATGGTGACATCGACCTCATCCCGGAAGTGCCCCAATAAAAGAATAATACATAAATTTAATTTTACATGAATGAAAATAAAAACTCTCATCTCACATAAAAAGCCCTGGCTATTCAAAACGCGACGATCCAATATAACATATCCAGCAACACATAACATCACATGTCATCAACATAAGTAAATATGTGCATCCCAATTGTCGTTGACATATAGCAACGAAACCGGCGATATCACATATTACACTTACGGTCACAGAAAAGAAAGTGTAAAACTACAACATTTGGAATCCACAATCTCTTTAGACATCGTAAATCCGAAATATCACATACTTCGCATTTCATGCCTAACTATATGAATTCCACATATTGTATCACATTCCAGATAAATAGACAGTATTAAACTTTCCGATCGAATAATCAAATACCCAAGATTTCCTAAATAGCTCAACACTTGAGCGGAGTTCAAAAATCCCAGAATACGTCACAGTAGCAACGGTCCAGCCGTAGAAGGGTCAAGCCAACGCCTCACATGTGGCACGCCGTACTGCCCCAAACCCTAAGGTTCAAAAGGCAGTTCAAGACGGTCACATAATCGAGTTAAGGTTTGTTGTCTTCTAGAGGGTCCATCGCGTCACATGCACGTTTTTCCGAAAGATTTAAACCCGAGAAAAATTCAACACTTGAATGTTTTTCGTGCCGGGAAAAATTGAGTTAATGATATCCGTTCGAACATTTTAATACTTTCTAAATTATCTGGAATAACATAACAAAATTAAATTCTCCGATCGAATCGACGATTTCAAAATAAACCCCAAAATACTCAACACTTGAATCAGTTTAAAAAATACCCAGAAAATAGCACTATCATATATTAGTATTACTGTGCAAAAACCAAGTCAAACACTCACTATACGGCCGCGGATCCGCGGCACAAGCAGTCTATTGCCGTGGTTCCACGGCCGTCCGTACGGCTTACGTCACCGTTTTGCACAGTAATGCTTAGAAAACCCTGCTGAATTTTTTAGGTATTTTTAATACTGAAAATACACAGTTTTGAAATAATGTACAGAGAGGGGGTTAACTTTGATGTATTCGGGTTCGTTCGGAGTTTTAACTTCGTTAACACATCGCCTAATGCTCTATCTAGGCTCTGATACTAATGTAGGGTCACTAGGCACTCTAACAAGGGTTAAGGAAGCATCAAACATGCCCGTTTAATGTTTTAGCTGTGCCGAATAACCCTAAACAAGATCGTTGCTAGAAAATTAGGGTTCATATGCAAGTAAACTGCGTTTACAACTAAGTGAATACGAAATACAACCTTTGTAGATCGGTCCTTCACTTCTTTAGCTCCTTGTTGAAGTCCTTTCGCTGCGATCGTGGTTCTCCCGGACCCTTGCATGGCTTCACGAGGCGAAAGACGCGTCCTTGCTTGAAGTCTTCGAGGCCGAAGATGATCTACGTCGAGGGGATGCCAACTCAAGCTTCTTCTTCACTAACTTGAGAATTAGTGAAGCAAACACCCTAAACTAAAGTGCTAGTCTAGTAGAGGATGGAGAAATAGGAAGTGGGTTCTCTTTAGAATTTTATTTCCCACAATCTTTCTCACTTTTGATCAAACCATAGCAAGCTTTCTCTTTTTATCAATGAAGAAGAAGAACAAAAGAAAGAGATGAGGATAATGATCAAGTGAGAAAGCTAACCATGGTGAGTGAGTATCATATACTAACTCTTGTAGAGACTTAACCCATGGCTAATCCTTATGGTTGGGTTAACAAATATCTATAGTAAAAACAAACTCAAGTGGACTTAGTCAATGCATCCACAAGCTTCTACAAGCTTCATGCATTGATCTAATCCTCCACTAATTTCTTAATTACTTAAAATATAAAAACCCAACATAATAGATAGCATGGTGTAAGTCTCATACACCCAAGTCATGTGTATCATCAACCATGATACAAAAAGAAAACACATTTTAATATATATCACACATATATATTAAAGTTGTGTTCATGTGAGAAAAACCCTAAAGTGAACAAGTGTTAGTTAATGTAAACTAGTATATCAAATATACAATTATACAATAAATTATTAAATCAACACTTGACTTACTAATCCGGTCATATCACATATAACCGACTAACACACAATGTATCGACTTATCGAATCAACACTTGATTCGATAACCCGGCTTTATCATATATAACCGACCGATACAAAAAGTCGCGAGAATGGAATACGGTATCACATACATGCATTATTCTCGGTCCCGCACATATCACATACGTTCTCCTATTTCGTTTTGCCTAAGCCAGTAAAACCTCTATGTAGGACTCTGAAGACTCGTCAATACGCCGGCAGTAGGTGATGATCACATCAAGCACCCACAAGCCGTCAGCGGTACTAGCTGGACGTAACGACTACCCCGGTATTGAGCGATCAGAAGATCAGCAAGCAAGCCCGCTCCAACTCCTGTAAAAGCCTGCCGGTAACACTTCCCGTACAGTCCGGTCTCCTCGTCTGATATGTCGCATATCAAGTCTAGGGGTGGTTAACGTCAGACCTCAATAACCGATAAGTCATGCCGATGTGAGGCTCATAACGGGTCGAGAAACTACTGGTAATACTTACCAGTAAATCTCTAAACCAGCCCTGGCCAGGGACTTCCCTGTTATGGCCAATCGAGCACAGCGCAACATCAACCCCCAATACCGGGAGAGACGAAACCCCTCCTATCGCTCATTGCCTCCATGCGACTCGGGACTGTACCCAAAAACCACCGTTTTGCACGCCCTCTTAGACGTGGTAAGGTGGAAATCAAAGCACAGTAGGAATTACCCAAGTCTCTATGACGATCTCGGGTCTACAGACTAACCTGCACCAGTGTCACCAGAGAACTGCCATCTGACGTGAGGTATAATACCATCTGGGAGTTCTCGGCGAGTCCGTCCAGTGTACCCAGTCTCCACTGAGCACCCGTATATCATCTCTGATGTTAAACACCAATGGATATGGGATCATCGATCGCCCTTCTATATGGGTCGAGAAGCTATACGCTAGTCTAATCTGGTATAACGATGTCCTGTCTCGATACACCCACGACTAGGGACCTTGAAGGACGTACTTATGGACTACCATGTCCCTACTAGTATGATCCGCATCATAGTCCAGGTAGTCAAGTACACATCCTAAGGGCTTTACCAACATGTAACAGAGAGACAATCAGTGTACACGTTAAGGTAAAGAGTAACCAGATAGCATACTATCATGTCGAGCAAGAAAGTCCTCCCTATATATGTCCAAGCGTCCACTAGAATATACATCTTATGTATAGTAATGGCCTCTAGGGCATACATATAACTAACAGTTCGAAATGTGGGGGACTGACATAATCAGCCCCATCGAACCAGCATCGTCCAGAGGACATCGATTCATTTTGGCGACAACTGATTATTTCTCCAAATGGGCAGAAGCTGTACCGCTGAGGGAAGTGAAGATGGAGAATATCCTCCATTTCTTCAAGACACACGTCATTTATCAGTTTGGATCTCTACGACGGATCATCTCCGATAACGGGCCAGCCTATAGAAGCCACAAGATCAGCCGCTTCGCACAACAGCATAACATAGACTGGAGATACTCCTCAGTCTATAATCCCCGAGCTAACGGTCTAGCTGAGGCTTTTAACAAGACCTTGACGAAGATCGTGAAAAAGACGGTGTCTCGAAATAAGAAGGACTGGCACGAGAGACTGCATGAAGCTCTCTGGGCGTATCGAACTACGTTCAAAACGACCACAAACACAACTCCGTACGCATTGGTATTTGGTACAGAGGTGGTACTCCCCCTCGAGATAGAGCTACCCTCTCTATGAGTGGCTGTTCACTACGAGCTAACGGACGAAGAGAATGCTCACCTTCGGCTTGAGGAACTCGATGCCCTTAATGAAACCCGGCTCATAGAGCAACAAAATCTGGAGGCTTATAAATCAAAGATGATGCGCTCATATGAGAGATTGACTAGGCTGAGAACATTCCATCAAGGCGAACTCATGCTAGTAGTTAAAAGACCTATGATCCCTAATCGTGCCATGCGGGGGAAATTCGAGCCGAACTATGAAGGCCCATATATCATAGACAAGGTCTACCAGGGTGGAGCTTATCTACTCATGGACATGCATGGTGAAAGACCTTTCAGGCCAATAAATGGTCGCTTCCTAAAGAAATACTACGCTTGACGTGTCACGGCCTAGGTTAATGATAGATGACGACGACTATGTCTGCTCGCTATCTTCCTAAGCCCAAACTCTATAAGTAGTAACCGGCTAGCGGATCGAAACGTCCTTAAACTAACAACGGACCGAAAAGTCCTTAAACTAACAGCGGACCGAAACGTCCTTAAACTAACAGCGGACCGAAACGTCCTAAAACAAACGATGGAACACTATGTCCTAAAACTAGCTGTTGACCGAGACGTCGATAAACTACTATGGACTGCAGCATCCCAAGGCTGATACAAAAAAAAAGAAGAATAAAAAAAAGGGAGAAAAAAGAAAAAACGGTATGTCCATAAGCGAAAAGGGCACGGATGAAAACCCGAAAGGGCTCCGTGAGTAAAAACAGCAGGGCTACCGGCGAGTTTTGTGAAAACCCGAAAGGGCGCAACCTCGTTAAAAGAAACTTGCAAGGTCCTCTCGACCTTGTGAGGAGAAACTACCTGCGTGAGATCCTTCCGACTCACAAGGGAGCAACACACTTAGGGATCCCTATGATTCCTAAGGAGAAATTACACTTACGAGATCCTCACGACTCATAAGGAGAACCCTCTTATGAGACCCTCACGGCTCATAAGATTCAAAAGTCTTAAGCTACAGGGATCTGAACCTGTTCTTAAGAGGCCACCACAACCTCCAATTTTGCCCTACAAGTGGCTCAATGCCGACCCTTGTATACAATCCATGGGCGCGAATAAACATTTCCCTAACAAAGTCCCATCCGTGACTAGGGATATGTTCGCACGGTGAACCCCCTTGTAAGCCCTCTCGACTTATAAGGAGAAAACACTCTTGCAAGATCCTTACGAATTATAAGAGATCATACACTTAGGAATCCTCACGATTCCTAAGGAGAAAGCGCACCTACGACATCCTCACGACTCGCAGGGAGAAATACCTTTATGAGACCCTTACGGCTCATGAAGTCAAAAGCCTTAGTCGACAGGATCCTAACCCTGTTTGCTAAGCCACCTTTGTTCGATATCGACAGAGGCAAATGATGATTCACTCCTGGCAATATCCCAGTTGTAGCGGTGCTAATGCCGAAATCGGTGTCTAGTTCCAAGCTTGCAGTGAGAAACTAGCAAGCCATACGTGCATACGAAATAGCCGAAATGATGGGGCAACTTGCAAACAAAATCAGCAAGTAAAAATGTATGCATGCAAAATAGCCGAAATGATTGTGCAACTCGCAATAAAAAGCAGCGAGTAAAAATAAAATAAATAGTCGAAACAATTGGGCACCGCGAAAAATAGCCGAAATGATTGGGCAATCGCGACTTTCGCGATATAAAAGCTGAAATGATAGAGCATCGCGGAAAGAAAAATATAAAATGAAACTTTTTGCCCTACAGGTGATATCACATCAATCCTTGTATACAATCGAGGGGCGCAAGCAAAGAAGAAATCACACCTTCCCTCCCCAGGCTCCATCAGAAAACGAAGCCAAATCTTGATGGTTCCCGGACAACCTGGGGACCACTTCGATATTCGTCTCATTACAACAGACACAACGACATCCACATGACCCCATCTCAGAAATACGTCATCCACATGACCCCGTCGCGGAAATACGTCATCCACATGACCCTGTCGCGGAAATACGTCATCCACATGACCCCGTCATGGAATTACGTCATCCACATGATCCCGTCTCGGAAATACCTCATCCACATGACCCCGTCTCGGAAATACGTCATGCACATGAACCCTTCTCGGAAATACATCATCCATATGACCCCGTCGTGAAAATACGTCATCCACATGACCCCGTCTCGGAAATACGTCATCCACATGACCCCGTCGCGGAAATACGTCATCCACATGACCCCGTTTCGGAAATACGTCATCCACATGACCCCGTCTCGGAAATACGTCATCCACATGACCCCGTCGCGGAAATACGTCATCCACATGACCCCGTCTCGAAAATACGTCATCCACATGACCCCATTTCGGAAATACGTCATCCATATAACCCCGTTTCTGAAATACGTCATCCACATGACCCCGTCTCGGAAATACGTCATCTACTTGTCAATCTCACTAGACACTTACGGGTCCTCTCGATTCGTAAGGAAGAAAACTCTCTTATAAGATCCTTACAACTTATAAGGGAAAACACACTTAGGAATCCTCATGACTCCTAAGGAGGAAAGACACCTACGAGATCCTCTCGACTCGTAGGGAGAAAGTCTTCAAGAGACCCTCACGGCTCATGAAGTTGAAAAGTCTTAGGCAGCAGATCTGAACCTGCTTCCTAAACCATCACTACCCCTCGAAGAAGCCAATACAAGATGCCCACCCTATCATCTGCCGGCTATGTTTGCTAAGGTGACATGCTGATAACAAAAGAAAGAAGAAAGCAAGAAATAACACAAGACATTGCGAAAAGAAATGTATCTTTTATTCATGGATTCAATTGGGTACAAAATACATCATATGAATGAATAAAAGAATGAATACATTTTATTCAAAATTACAAATGGAACAAAAAACAATTATTGAGAGGGAAGCGCTTTTAGTAGTCCGATCAGCCGCTCGCGCACTTCCTTCAGCCCCTCTTCTTGATCAGCCGCCGCGGCTAGCTCCGCTTCGATTTGAGTCCATTGTTGCAAGCATGATGAAATCTTCTCATCGATTTCCCGTTGGGCAGCTTCGCGACTCTGCGTAACCCGCTCGATAGAGTCGAGCTTCTGTCTCAATACAAGCCCGTCCGAGATACATTGCTACAAGGTGTCAAAGACGGCTCTCAGTTGTGCGGCGTTCGCTTCGACCTGGGCACGTAATTGGATAGACTCAGCGGAAGCCTCCTCGCGTTCCTTCCGTCTCAAGTCACTTCTTGTTCGAAATGGCGGAGGAAGGACACGCTCTGCTCGACCCATGCGGCCCGCCGGGAGTTCAAAGCCTGAATCTCAGGGGCAGGACGCATAAGCTCAAGCTCATGCAGGCAGGCCTCAATCTTCCTGCAATGATTAACCCAAGACTCGACGATGCCTTCATTATGGAAATTCACAAGCGTCGCCATCATTGGATTGACCTCGGCAGGGAAATCTACGGCAGATGTAGGAGCCTCCGCGTCAAGCTCCCCGATGTATTCGCTCAGCATACACAGACTGGTCACAACACCTTTTGAAGTGGACGTCTGGAAAAGGGCCCTTCCGGCATTATAATACGAGACTCGAAAGGGGCTGGAATCGATGTGACCGCTACAAGACAAATCACAATCAGATGCCGGCTCAAGAAATAAAGAAAAGTACACGGACAATAGAGTCTACTATACCGGCTACAACAGGGGGCAGAGCTGGGAGTGCCGGTGGTGCAACAATACCCTTGTCCTCTCCTTCAATTTGTAAGGCTACAAGCAATGCAAAGAAGGAATAGCAATAATGTGACTGCCCGTTAAAGAAAGGACGTCGTTTAGAAAAGATACTCACCGACACCACCAGGCGGACTAATCTCTGACAGGAAGGAGAAGTGTGGGTGCAGCACCTGTTACATGTGGTCAAAAAGGACTCCTGCAAGGACGCAGTAATGCAACATCAGTACATAAGTTATACAACCTAAAAAATAAGACTGATGGGTCAAGAATCCGCACCTTCCAACATCTGAGATGGTACGAGAGAGGGTAGAGGAGGTGTCACCGTCAAAGCGGTAGCTGATGGCGCTGCCTCGGGTAGCATAACCTCAACGCTCGCCACACCTGCATTAGAAACAAGATAAATACTGTCAGGAAAGATCGAAAAGGATTGCAGAATAAAAAAGAAAAGCAATGACCCAAAATATACCTGATGAGTCTCCAGTCGGAACCGCGACGAGGGCGTCACTTGATACAGCAACTGCTTCAACCTCTTCCATCGGGATGGTCTCACCTCCCGTCGCCTCATCCTCTGACTCTACGAGAGCTGTCGTAACGCTTGCAACGCCAGGAGATGGCAAAGAGCCACAGGCGGATAGAGCAACGATTGGGGCAGTGCCCGACTCTTGCGAAAGAGTGAATACCTCGGGCTCGGCGGCTGTACCCGTCTCACCCATCGTCACCTCAGGCTCGGCGGCTGTAGCCATCTCACCCATCACCACCTCGGGCTCGGCAATGGTGGTCATCTCACTTACAGCCATCTCAGGCTCGGCGATCGTGACTTTCTCACCTGCCGCTACCTCGAGCTCGGTGATCGCAGCCATCTCGCCTACCGCCGCCTCGGGTTCGGCAATCATGACTATCTCCTCTACCGCTACCCCAGGATCAGTGGTTGCCGCCACTTCTTCGGTAAGACTCGGCCCTCCAAGGTAAGATATATGAGAATTGATATTTAAAACTTTGACAACGGAACCCCGTGTCACATAACCTTGAGTTGGTCTTCCGACCGCTTCCCGAGCCGTACGTGCTACCCATCTATAGGCAGTGGACAAGGCAGCCGGGGATTCCTCTGAAGGAGTAGGGGTAGGGGTAGCGGTGCTCGAACCCGCACCCGCGGCCAAGGCAGCACTATGCTCCCTTGCCGCGCACATTCGGTGCTTCCTTTCCGCCCGGGCCGTCAAAGAGGATCTTCTGGACGCCTCCATCAATAGGACGCCGTCATCCGCGCTAAGGGTTACCTCTGGAGCCGTTATAGCTTCCGTCATCGGTCGTTTGAGTAAGGCCTCTTTCGGTAGTGCCGAAGAGGCCGGGACTTCGGCGGCTGGCCCGGGAAGAATCTTTGCATCACCCTACGGGATTGGCATTGTGGTCCCTGCGATAAGATAAAGAAGGGGTTAGATTGTCCATAAGAAAGGAGAATGAAGATGCAATGAGCCGAGACATACCAATGCCCAACAAGGCGCGATTCATCTCCTCCTCCTCAAAGGTCCTAAGGGAAGCCGCCAGAGCCCCTTCATTGGTAAAGCCTGTTACAGAAGGAAAAATGTCAGTCAAGACATGATAATAAAAATAAAAATATGATGCAATAACAAGGTGTGACTGATGTTTACTTGATTGCGCGTGGGTGGCCATTTCCGCTTGGTGGCTTGCGGATCACACAGAAGCTGCAATAGAAGCCTCGAGATCAGTATCTTTCGGCGCTATGAAGAGACCTTCGTTGGTCCCATATTCGCTCAGGCCCTCGTTATAAGAAGCATGAGGCTCCAGGCCAAGTACATCATCTAGAGAAAGGACCGACCTCTTCTTCCTCTTTTGCGCGCGAGCTCCAATCGCAGCAAGCACAAGCTTACGCTTAGTGGGCACTTTGGAGAGACGAGTCCCGGTATCTGAGACCACGCCAGATTCGGGGAAAGCTACATTTACCGTCTCCACGGGAGCACTGGGCACCGGTGGTACATCCACCATCTCTATGGGAGCACGGGGCACCGGTAGCTCAGGCCTGTCCTCGGGGACTTCAATCACGGCAGCTCCTCATAGCGGAGGAATGACAATGGTCCGTCGCTTCAAGGGAAGGTTTCGGTCACTAGCAGGGGGTGCACCCTTGTGGTCAAATAGCAGCCGCTTCTCCTCCCTGATAACAGCACCCGTTGCATATTGATACTAGGCCATGTATACGTTAAGGGCCCTCGGGACGCAACTCGGTTCACTGATAAAGAAGTGAGATCCCGTATTTAAGCGCATGAAATGATGCAGCGCGCCCCGCATTCCCTCTTCAGTGGCAATGGGTTCTGCCAAGAAAGCCTCCAGCGAGACTCCTTGATTATAACTCAGCTGCTGGGCAAAATGATGGGGGTTGTATCTCATGAATAGCGCCGCATCATTTTTCCTGAATACAAGAAAGCCTGGCCTGATGGAGTACAAATGGAGAATCTCCCGGGCTTTCAACACGGAGGCCCCGTCCTTAAAAATGTCTTGCAGTGACAGCACCGCCTTGGAAGTTTCCTGGCCGATGGTCAAGACTTTGTCCGTGAAAGACATACCATCTCCGACCGTGCGCGGACGAAGGAGCAAGCCCCTAGCTTCCCGCTGTGATGGACTCACGATGGAGGCGTCAACCAGCCGCATAATCCGAGGGAACTTGCATCTCTCGTAAAACGAAGGTGTCTTGTGAATGCCGAAGACCCCACGTGCATCTTAATCCATGAAGTGAAGTAATGCATCGGGAAGTTGGTGATCGCACGCTTTTGGCGTGTCGGATGTTCAAAGTTCTAAAGTTTACCGCGATCAGGACGGTGTCGCTATGCAGCTAGCCGGTTGAGCACGGGTCGATCCACAGGGAGATGGTTGTATGTCCGTTCTTGTTTTAGACGAGTCAATAAAGAATGTGTATATGTTTGTTCAATTCTATCCTAAGTGTTTTATATGCAAGTATAAAGTTGTTAAGAAAAAGATACGAAAGTTTAAGCTAAAGAAATCCACACTCAAAACCTTTGAGCCGAGTCTTGACCAATTGAAGCTAGAGCAATTGGCTACAACGTGGATTAGGGGATTTAAGCATGGTATTCGTGGAATCCGGCTTATTTACCCTTGTCCTTCCGTTCTTGTCTCTTGCTTTCGCCTCCGGCCAAACCGAACGCAACCGGTCGCGGTTAGGAATCACCGTTACCTTGGTAGGGTAAGGTGCCTAACGGAGCGCTTGCGTAACGTTTGGGCGGAGTTCAATGGAAAATAGCGGGAAAAGGAAATGAGCAAAGAAATATTAACTTACAATACCGTATTTATTCTTAACAACGATAATTACAACCATTCACAAAAACGAACCAAAAAGAGCAAAAGAAAAGAAAAGATTACAATTAAGTAAGTGCATGGAATTTAAGTGCAAGAAAGTAAAGCATGAATGTAAAGCAAGTAATAAAAAGCGAGAAAGAAATAAGCAAGAAAGTAATTACAAGAACATAGAACTTAAGACAAGAATGGGATCAATAGCCAACCCTTAAACTTGCAAGCTCAATCAAGAGGTTACAAGATCAAGAGAAGGGTAGAGAACTCATGTGAAATGAAGCACTAATTCCATAAGAAGATACAACCCTTGAAATCAATAACAAACCCTTAAACTTTCAAGCTCAATGAAGAGGTTGAAAGATCAAGAGAAAGCAAGGATCTCAAGGGGAAGCTAAAACAAAAGAATGATACAAAAACCCTCATCTTCATTTCATCATCCACTCAAAAAGCTCTCACTACAATTTTCATGGAGGAAAGAATGAAAAAGAAGAAGAAGAAGACTAAACTACACTAAAAGAGGCTAAAGAACTTCACACCTGGTTTGGCTCAGTTCTGGGGTATTTATAGGAGGGGAACTGGAAACCTAGGGCAAGAATCTGCCCCTACAAGAAAAGACCAACATGCCCCTGCAAAACAACAACGAGAGGAGACTAAATGGCCGCGGTTCCGCGGCCTAAGCGCGCTAATGCCGCGGAACCGCGGCGCTTTAGAGGAGTTAGGCCATAGGATTTTGTGGGGTTCCCTGGTTTGATGTCTTCCTCAGTGTGGTATATGACTTTTCTCAGAAACTCTTCACAATTCTTCCATAATTTCAGTAGATCAAAAGGTGATGTGATGTGGATCTTTTGCCATGATTTCCTCGAGCTCCGCGTAGATTTCTTGGATCTTGTGTTGACATTGAGCTTTGTGCACAATCGATTTGCTATTTTGTCCCTTAAACTGGTATGTGGCAACACACGGATAGAGAGCGGAGACCCGTGTTTTATCTGTTGTTGGCAGTAATCCGGAATTTGTCGTACTTTTCCATGGATTTCACTGTTTAAAGCTGAGAACCAGTATTCTGCAAATATGTAGCAAACACTGATCAAAAGCACCTGCCTATAAATAAACGAGCATAAGAATGGGCGGTATAAAATGCAATATTCTGGTATGAACAAATACCCCCAAACTTAACTTTTGCTCGTCCCGAGCAAAACCAATTATTCACAAAAAAAAAAAAAAAATAAATAAAATCCTAACCGCACTTTCGCAGGGAACGCGATTGCACTGAGCTCGTGCAACAAGCCGTTAAACCTCTAGGTGTCCCTAGTAGGAGGAGTGTTTTCTCCTGAGGGTTTTCAGCGGATTACACCCACAAAATCCCGTCAAGCTAGTGTCATAAGTAACGTCGATTCTACTCCTACAGTTTAGTGTTTACGTTAGAAATTCTATCATCCTAAGTTAGAAATATCCAACCCTTATTTTCCATACCTCCTATCTATTTTACCTTGGTTCTCCTGAGTTTTCCTTCTAAAGTGCGGCCTCAAATCAGGGATTTTTATCAACTTTACAGAAAACACAAGTCTTATTCTTTATTTCTATCTTTTATCCAAACATCGATTGTATACCCCTACGTGTGTGTGTATTTGCACCCCTACACTCAAGAATTCAATTCAAGCTATAATACCCTTGCCCTAATACCTAATACTACTTCTTTTCATTAAAGATGGACGGATTTGCTTACACACCTTTCATGCGACTATTAATGCTTCTTGAGGCACTAACGACCGATTACTGAATGTGTGAACTTTAAAGCATAAATAGCAGTTTCCAGGTCTTGACATTATTCTATTTTTTCTTTTTCTTTTTATTTTTCTTTTTCAAGACCGGATATATTTTTCAATATGCTCTTTTGGTGTTTAGCTTTAAATACCGTTTTTTCTTTCATACTAGGCTTTCAGGCAAGAGTACTTCTAGGTATCCTCTACTATCCCAAGTTTCAAGGTACGTTTAAGTGCAGTTGTAGGGTATATACTTTCTAAATTTGAACACAAGAAACGAAACTATTTTTCAGACTTATCCTTCAGTAAAGCTTCAATACTTTCCCCTCATCTTGACTTAACTCAAGAACTGAACTCAAAAATTGTAAGGACGTATACTTACCAAAGTTAGACAGAATGAGGGTTATTTTAAGGATTTTCAATTCCTAAGTCTAGAATTTAGTTATTTCTAACATATCAACTAAACTTTCAGAATAAAAATCTAAGTTACCCTATTAGCTAACTTGACGACAATGTTTTTATATTTTTTTGGAAAATTTTCAATTTTTTTGGGTTTTTAATAAGGTATGCAAATGCAAAATATACAAATGAATGCGAAGGAAGAAAGCTTACCGAGCACACCCCCAAACTTAAACTTGACAGTGCCCTCACTGTCAGGCTACACCAAGAGGGTCAAAAATGTCGGCGCTCCCTAGAAACAAATTATATACAAAACAAAAAGGAAAAAAAACAAAAAAAATATATACAAAAAAGGAGTCCCCCCCAAACTTAAGTAAAACAGTGTTTCCACTGTTAAGCGTTGAAGTTCAGGATTAGGGGGGAAAGAGAATGGTATCAAGCTATACAAGGCCTTACACAGGCCAAAAGTGAGCACCAACCATTCAAAAGTTCTATCTCTGTAAGATGCGGGTTGGTGAAAGAAGGTGAAGAGGAAAGAAATGGAGATTACGCGAGACCGTATGGAGATAGAAGCGGGATACGGTCTCGGTATATGAGAAGAAGAATGGCGGAAGGGAGAAAGAAGTGGAATACGAACTTGAGGGTGGAAATGGAGTGAATAGATTAGCACAATTTGTGATGACTGATGCGTAAGAAGCGTTTGTTCTAATCTATTAACCCATTGAGAAATGGGGTCAAATCCCTCAAGATTCGTGAAAAACCATGGGTACGCCGAACTCGGTAAACCAGACATATGAAATGAAAGTGAGACGGTTTCTTGCAAGGTCGGAACGATAGAAAGGATGGAGGTAGGTGATTGAGGATGGTTATCGGTTAAAGGTTCCGGAGGGTGTACACAGTCAATGAAAGGAACAGGATGAATTGGAAAATCCGACTCATCAATTAAAACTGGTTCATCCTCAAAAATATCCTCAAAAGTTTCCTCAAAATTCAGCTTATCCATGCAAATTTCATCAAAATCAAGACGCATATGGGGTTCGGGAAAAATAGTTAATGACTCGGGATGATGAATTGGAGAGAAAAACTCTGCCAAATCTATGGGTTCATCATCCAAAATATTTCCAGCGTCAATATCCTCAATCAAGTGAAAATCAAAATTCTCAGACACCTCATCAAAAGCATGGATTTCAATCGATTCTGGTTCTAAGATAGAGGTGTAGAGGTCAAAAGGATTGGGTGTGGTTTCACTTGGCAAGGTCCCTTCACAATCGGGTAAATCAAACACTGCAAAGTCGCACAACTCATCAAACATTCTATCTTTAATTGATAATTCAGTTGGGACACTTGATAGACTTTCAACACATGAGTTGTGGGATTCAATTTGAAATGGGTAGGTTTGATTCGGAAGGGGGTACATCTCACTTTCTCCACTCAAATTCTCAACCTGTCCTACCTCCTCTTCATACATTGGAAAATTTGGAGCTAGTTGAAAACTAGCTACCGGGTCAGTAGGTTGTATGAGGGCGGCCATGGACGCATTCAAATCCATCATCTGTTGGTACGACGCTACCCTAAAATCTTCCAAAGACTGTTCCAGACTAGACATGGTTTGTGAAGGGATTTCAGTAAAAGATTCAATGTTGTTTTGGTACTGGAAACTCCCAAATAATGGTTCAGAAGCAATGCCTAGGGAAGGTGTAAAAGTCGGGTAGGACTGGTAGGAATTGAATGGCTGGACAGGGGTAGGATCAACATTTGGATACGAAGGTGAATGGAATTGTTGATCCCAAGAATTTGAAGTGGTGAAAGGAGTGAAAGACCGGCTATGAGATTGTTCAATACATTCAGCGATGGACAAAGGACGACTTGCAAAAGGGGTATCAACATAAGCGGGTGCAGGAGGTTGAAAAGGTTGATACAAAGTGGAATGCGGAGGGCAAGTGTTTGTCCTAGACGTGTCTATGCGATCTTTCAATGACATTTTGGGCATGGAGGGGTCGTTCGATGTTCGGCCAAAGCAAGAACCGTAAGAAGTAATGTCTGGTTGTGGGTACCAAAGTTCGGCAAGAGTTTTGCGTGGTGGGGTACCCATGATATGAAGAGAGAAAGAAAGAAAGGCAGAGAAAAGGAGAGGGAAAAAAAATTTTGATTTTTTTTTTAATAATTTTTGTAGGTAGATATTAACAAATGAATGAAATATATACACAAAAAGAATTTGGACAAAAACAATCCCGACACAAAAATACCATACACCTAATCGTTCTAGGGTTCACCTAGGTCAACTAGACCTGCTCCAGAACTTGATTGTCGAAGTAAAACTGTGTCGAGAAATGGGCTCAAGATACACTGATCACGAGGCCAGGTAAGTGCAGAGATAAGGGGAGGTTTTCCAACGCTTTCGCGAAGTTCCTTAATTAAATAATCCTTTCTCTTTTGGCGGTTTCGCCGTTAACACTTTCCTAGACACCCCGTAAACAATGTACCGTTAAGCGAGGTTCTAAACACGGTTAACTTCTCCTAATGAGCGCGAAGTCCTTAAGGCTTAAAGTCTAATTTCTTTTAAAATTTGTGTGGGTAAACGTTATGCTCAAGTTCGTGATTTGTGGGCCACAGAAAAGGTGATGAAATCCTTTACCGTATATTATGGGGTTCGCTTGCCCTTAAGTCCGTATTAATGTATGCAATGCGTAATTCAATAAAAATTCTATAAAGAATCAAACAATCGTTTTTTAGTTTAAGCACGGCACTGCAACAAATACGGGTTAGTCAATTTTTTTAGCGTTTGCTAGCGAACTTGGAAAGAATCCTGCAAAGAATAGTATATTGGATGCGTCGGATTTGAGAAGAAGGTGTTAGTAAAGTACGTACCGTTAAGTTTTTTTGGTTAGGAAACCCCCGTTGAATCAAATCCGGTAAGCTTGAAAAGTTCGCTTGCGCGGGTCAAACTACCCGGATCTTTGGCACTGTACTTTGCAATCACCTTAGCCTTGAACGTACACTTTGCTCACCACAATCGCCGTTTGCAAATCCGCAAAAATCTGCAGACTGGCTCACAAAAATTATCAAAAATAACAAAAAGATTTTTTTATATATATACAAAAAGAATGTTAACCCGAATAACAAGAAAGAAAATACGCTACCGTCTCCCCGGCAACGGCGCCATTTGATCGCACGCTTTTGGCGTGTCGGATGTTCAAAGTTCTAAAGTTTACCGCGATCAGGACGGTGTCGCTATGCAGCTAGCCGGTTGAGCACGGGTCGATCCACAGGGAGATGGTTGTATGTCCGTTCTTGTTTTAGACGAGTCAATAAAGAATGTGTATATGTTTGTTCAATTCTATCCTAAGTGTTTTATATGCAAGTATAAAGTTGTTAAGAAAAAGATACGAAAGTGTAAGCTAAAGAAATCCGCACTCAAAACCTTTGAGCCGAGTCTTGACCAATTGAAGCTAGAGCAATTGGCAACAACGTAGATTAGGGGATTTAAGCACGGTATTCGTGGAATCCGGCTTATTTACCCTTGTCCTTCCGTTCTTGTCTCTTGCTTTCGCCTCCGGCCAAACCGAACGCAACCGGTCGCGGTTAGGAATCACCGTTACCTTGGTAGGTTAGGGTGCCTAACGGAGAGCTTGCGTAACGTTTGGGCGGAGTTCAATGGAAAATAACGGGAAAAGGAAATGAGTAAAGAAATATTAACTTACAATACCGTATTTATTCTTAACAACGATAATTACAACCATTCACAAAAACGAACCAAAAAGAGCAAAAGAAAAGAAAAGATTACAATTAAGTAAGTGCATGGAATTTAAGTGCAAGAAAGTAAAGCATGAATGTAAATCAAGCAATAAAAAGCAAGAAAGAAATAAGCAAGAAAGTAATTACAAGAACATAGAACTCAAGACAAGCATGGGATCAATAGCCAACCCTTAAACTTGCAAGCTCAATCAAGAGGTTGCAAGATCAAGAGATGGGTAGAGAACTCATGTGAAATGAAGCACTAATTCCATAAGAAGATACAACCCTTGAAATCAATAACAAACCCTTAAACTTTCAAGCTCAATGAAAAGGTTGAAAGATCAAGAGAAAGCAAGGATCTCAAGGGGAAGCTAAAACAAAAGAATGATACAAAAACCCTCATCTTCATTTCATCATCCACTCAAAAAGCTCTCACTACAATTTTTATGGAGGAAAGAATGAAGAAGAAGAAGAAGAAGACTAAACTACACTAAAAGAGGCTAAAGAACTTCACACCTGGTTTGGCTCAGTTCTGGGGTATTTATAGGAAGGGAATTGGAAACCTAGGGCAAGAATCTGCCCCTACAAGAAAAGACCAACATGCCCTTGCAAAACGACAACGAGAGGAGACTAAATGGCCGCGGTTCCGCGGCCTAAGCGCGCTAATGCCGCGGAACCGCGGCGCTTTAGAGGAGTTAGGCCATAGGATTTTGTGGGGTTCCCTGGTTTGATGTCTTCCTTAGTGTGGTATATGACTTTTCTCAGAAACTCTTCACAATTCTTCCATAATTTCAGTAGATCAAAAGGTGATGTGATGTGGATCTTTTGCCATGATTTCCTCGAGCTCCGCGTAGATTTCTTGGATCTTGTGTTGACATTGAGCTTTGTGCATGAAAATGACAATCGATTTGCCATTTTGTCCCTTAAACGTGTATGTGGCAACACACGGATAGAGAGCGGAGACCCGTGTTTTATCTGTTGTTGGCAGTAATCCGGAATTTGTCGTACTTTTCCATGGATTTCACTGTTTAGAGCTGAGAACCAGTATTCTGCAAATATGTAGCAAACACTGATCAAAAGCACCTGCCTATAAATAAACGAGCGTAAGAATGGGCGGTATAAAATGCAATATTCTGGTATGAACAGTTGGCAGGATGCACCCGCGGTTCAGTAGTATCCACCGCTACGCTAAGACCATGGTATAAGTGTGCTAACCAGGCGATCCCGATGGCCACTTGTATTCCGGCAACCATGCGATGCGCGGGGTAGAAGATGGAAGGCCTCATGTAACGAGGATGCATAGGGAGCGCGAACCAGCTCAACCATAGCCCAAGAAACCTAAGAAAGAACGCCTCCTCGTCAATGCCCGGAGCGGCGATTTCTGACAGAGAGATGATCGCAGCGTCAGGAAGAAAGAAGCCCTTCTGATTAGCTTCCAGTACCGGCTGACGGTCCAAGCCAAAGCCGAAGGGATCATCGAGCTTAGAAAACTTTTCGCCTCATCGCGACAAAATCTCCGGGCGAAGAAACCGGGCAATGAAGTCTGCAAAACTGACCCCCCGGCATCCGGATTCAAGGAAGAGGCTCTCGTACAGGTTCAACACTTTTATCAGGCTGGGGTACTGGTGCTGAATGGCGTTCTCTGGCGTGAAGCCCATCACCACTGGCTTAGTGGCAAAAACGTATTCATCCGGAGGAAGCAGCTCCTCATAGTGCTCCCCCTGACCGGTAGACCAGAAACCTCGGCGAATTCTTCCAAGGAAATGGAGACCTCTCGGTCCAGTAGAAGGAAGGTATGGGTCGGGATGTTCCACTGCTCCAAGAACGCCTTAATCCACCACGTGGGAGGTGCAGAATATTGGAACAACGAAGCGTAGACCGCAGGGTATAGCCCAAGCCTCAACAACTGCGATTTCTTCGCCGACAAGATGTACCGGGCCCACTGCAAGTACCCGGCCGGATGACGGGGAGTTAGCCCGATGTTGTAGGGCTGTCCCTAAGGGCGTGACTCGCCCTTGCATATGCGCCGCCTCAGGGTATCCAAAGCCGCCGGCGGCTGCATGGGTACTGCGGCGATCGAAGGCTGAAGAAGACCCTCCGAAGTCCAATTAATCACCTCCACGGCATAGTTCACCAGGGGTGCATCCACATACGGGATCGCCGAGATAGGCTCCGACGGCGTCGTACACGAGAAGCTTTGAAGACCTCTGAAAATCTGGTCGTACCATTTACCCCACAAGTGAAGATTTTTGTGTTCCGGGTCACGGTCTTTGATGAGCGCGAGAACCTCCCGGTCCACAGGTGCCTCAGGGAATCCTCCCTCTGAACGGACGAATGGAAACGTAGCATCGAAAGACATGTCGCCTGCAAAAAAGGGGGACAAAAGTCAATTGTCAGTGCTATAATTTAATTTAAATTTTCACACTCGGTACTTTAAAATTTGTACCACACTGTAATGCAGTGGAAAGGGGACCAAATGGGAACCCACAAAATCTAGATGACAATGCATCAATTAATAAAACAGCCTCATCATTGGATGAAACTGTTAATTAAATGAGGAAATCCTGAGGAAAATTCTCATTAAATGAGAGATCACTCAGGAAAAGGAGAAAATCTCTCTTTGAGAGCAATGGTCTATGACAGAGTGACACTTGTCAAACTCTGATCATGAAGGAATAAAATTCCTTAAGAGCCTGGCTCTGTAATGATGATGGAAAAATCCATCAGAAAAGAATTAATTAAAATTAATTTTTTACGAATTAAAAATTCTAGTATCTTCAAGATCCATGAAAAAAAACTCTTAAGAGTTCTTTATCAAAGATTAATAAATCTACATGTTATCAAAAGAGCAGAGCTCTGATTCATGGGTTAAGAAACCCCAAGAAAAGATCTCTTTAGATCTATGGGTTCATGGGAGCAAAGCTCTGTTAATGAAACCCTAAATGGGTTTTCTTTAGATCAAAGATCTATGAAGAGCAAGGCTCTGATTAATGGGTGAATAATTTATTAAATTTTTTTAAACTTTACCTAACTTTTGATAGAGTTCTGACTGTTGAAAAGTTCTTAAACTGAAGAGCAATGCTCTGAATAAAAATTCTCAAGAAGAAGATGAAAATCATCTAAGGGACCAAAGGTCCTATTTATAGGAATTGAACCGCCTCTTCAACTTCTGAGTTGATCCAAGGGCTCAGATGCTGCCACCGCTGCACTCACGTGTGCGCCACGTGAGCGCAACGGTGGGGGGCATTTGTTTCCCCAATCAGAGCAAAGCTCTGTTTTAAAATTCAAAATTTAAAAATTGAAGCAACGCTTCAGATTCAGCGCTAGGCGCGCTGCGCGCCACGTGTCAAACACAGATGCGCTAGCGCCAGGTGCGTTGCGCCCTAGGCAGCGCACCCCCAATCAGAGCAAAGCACTGTTTTAAAATTCAAAATTTAAAAATTGAAGCAACGCTTCAGATTCAGCGCTAGGCGCGCTGCGCGCCACGTGTCAAACACGGGTGCTCTAACACAGGCTTCGCTTCGCTCTGCGCTGCGCGCTATGTGTCAAACGTAGGTGCGCTAGCGCAAAGTGCACTGCGCTCTGAGCAGCGCACCACGTGCAAAACACGGGTGCGCCAGCGCTGGAATTATAAAATTACCCACCGTTAGATCAAAAGATCTAATAATAATGATAAATCATTAATTAATAAGAATTAAAATTCTGTTATGGAAAAATCTTTCCAATCTTGTTAAAAACAAGAAGATTGCCTTTTGTAAAACAGAAACCCTGGGATTAAAGATCTAACGGTGGGGAAACATCCCCAAATCAATCAGAGAAAGATCTATTAAACTGATTTAACAAATCAATTTGCCCTATATAAAGGCCCCAAGACTTCAAGTCTAATATAGAGAAACCTCCCTACAAACTTTGAGAAGACTGAAAATAAGGAGAGCAAGCTTTTGAAAGAAGATCATTTCTCAAAGGTAAAAAGAATGATTCTTGAACAAAAAGATGAAATAATCTCATTAAAATAGAAGAATTATCTTCTTAAAAGATCATAGATCTACAAAAGACCAAGGTCTTTTATAAAAAGAGATCAAAAGATCTCATCATAAAAAAACAAAAGACGTATTTACTTCATTCACAGATCATTGATCTACAAAGGCAAAGCCCTTTCAAAAATAAGAACTGTCGCTCTTGAATCTTGAGGCAAAGCCTCCTTTAAAAAGAACATAAATTTGTTCACAGATCATAAATTTGATCAAATGCGCTTTGCGCTATTGAAAAATGCCTTGCACTCTTGAACTACGCTTCTGCGCTCCTTGGACCGGCACTCAGCGCCAAAAAGTGCCACGTGTCAACCACGTATGCAACTTGCGCTTTGCACTTCTGAAACAGCGCACTGCGCTCATGGGCTGGCGCTCAGCGCCAAGCGCGCCACGTGTCACTCACTTGTGTGCCACTAAACTAGCGCAACGAGCTCATAAATTGAAAGCGCAATGCGCTCATAAACCGGCGAAATGCGCCCATCATCTGGCGCTTAGCGCCAAGCGCGACACGTGTCCTTTTCGTGTGCGCTACTTGGCAGAAGCGCAATGCGCTCTTTAATTGGCGCAAAGCGCCTGGCGCGCTACGTGGCGCGCTATCAGAATACACATTGTTCTGATGAATGCTATGCATTCAATACAAGACAAAAAAAGTCAGGATCTAATGCTCAGCATTATTAAAAGGGCCAAGCCCAAATAAAGGCTCAACAACCCAGAACAATAAAATGTTAAACATTTTAATCTTGTTGGACTTAGCCCAATATTGGCCATAAGTCCTCAACTTATATTGAACTTAGCCCATCTGCTCACGAATATTTAACCGATCTCAGTCCTAAACTGGACTGCAGATCCTTCAACCAACTCATACCGGTTCAAGGGTACATCTCTTTACTCCTCTGATATTTGTCGTTGTAATCCTTCAACGTCTTCAGAGAGGTGATGGGTCCCAACAACCACACATTTCACGGACTACGATGTCCTTAAACTCATAGACTACGATGTCTTTAAACTACGGACTGTGGGGTCCTTAAACTCATAGACTACGATGTCCTTAAACTTCATATACTATGATGTTTTTAAACTACGGACTGTGAGGTCTTTAAACTCATGGACTACGATGTCCTTAAACTCATAGACTATGATGTCTTTAAACTACGGAATGTGGGGTCCTTAAACTCACGGACCAAAATGTCCTTAAACTCATAGACTACGATGTCTTTAAACTACGGACTGTGGGGTCCTTAAACTCATGGACTATGATGTCCTTAACCTTGGACCGTAATGTCCTTAAACTAATCGACCGCAATGTCCCTAAACTAAACAATAGAGTCCAATTGCTCTTTTGTTGGATCTAAACGATCCCGTTAAGTTGATCTTAGTCTAAAAATTAGACTAACGTGTCCTTAACATACGTTTAACTTGATTTTAGTCTCAAATGAGGCTAACGTATCCTTAAACCCAATCCCCAAACCCAAATCAAAGAAGATACGGATTTGGACTAATCCACGCCCTACGAGCGACAACATAAATTAGTCTCCGTATACAATCCACGAGTCACCAAAAACAAAACAAACACCCACGACATGAAGTGACCATCTGGAGAAGGAGAAAGTTGTTACCGCGATGCGGTAGCGTAATTAACTGCAGGGGCTTGCGCCTGCAGAGCGTCTCCACAATCAAAAACCCCTCAAACGAGGGGGGATCTGACGAAGTTTGCTACATCGGCCGCATCCGTTTAAACCTTCGATAAACGGTGCCATAAATCAACTTGGCATCTTCGGAGAGGTGGGCGGATAGCACCAATTAGCATCCGCCCCGAAATTCAGGCAAGACGTTCGCCGCGTCTTCACGCGTCTTTCGATGGGGAACACTCCCTCTGCCGCAGCATGAGCGACTTTTTGAGATGTTGTGTATGAGATACGCTAATAATTGGCCTTAGTGCAAGTGGGAGATTGTTGGATATATGTATGCTCTAGAGGCAATTATTTGATAGTGGATATATTTATACGTGTATATGTAAGTCCACGGCAGCGCCCCGGCTGTCTAACAGACGCCAAATGCGGAACAAAAACTTTTACAACTGGCACTGTCGCGTACTATAACCCGGATCTGCCATTAAAGCTAAACTAACAAACTACAAAGCGGGTAGAAATGTTATACCGAACGATCCGAGTCCTTCGGTCTTCAACCATCATCCCACGCTTTGTTGCGGCTGCTCCGATCTCCTGAATCTCCAGTCTTCTCGTCCAGGTGGCACCACGTCGACGGATCTTTAAACGGGCTCCCGCCTCTGAACCGAGGCAACTCGGTCGTCAAGTTTGCTAAAAGAGACGACCAAAATGATGTAGAGAATGAGTAGAACACTTTGTCTCGTTACGTCCAAAGCCATGGATGAACGGTTAATGAAGTTGCCTTTTGATAATGTGATGGAATGTAATGAGCTATGAAATTTCCATACACCAAAACTATCATAATCTTTTTTCATGCATCCATAATTCTATCAAGAAGAGGGGCCGACCAATATATGGAGCAAGGGAGGTGAGTGTAGGAGCTAGGAGGTGACCACAAGAATAAATGAGATGAATGATTCACCTTAACACCTTGCAACATACATTAATTGCAAATGAAGAGTCATTAACCTAGTCATCACAAACATTTAATGAACATTAAATGCAACCATGAGTCACTAATCCTAGTCATCATCTAGAAACTTCTAGAAGCACGACTCACCCTCATGACTCACTCAAGTGACGAAAAGATAAATCCGTATTTAACCGAATGTTAAATACGACTGATAGAAAACTGGAAACTGGCAACTTCCAAAAGTGATCCTAAAACAAATTTCAGGATAACCCCATAACAGTATAAACATACCCGCATTTGTATTACGAATACAAATGCAACTGAGACAAAGATATTATATCTACACAGTATAATACTCGGATCCGGCTTAAACCAAAGCTGACCAGTATTATCTGCCCGAAATATGACACGTGCAAAAACGCACGTGCATTTTCTGAACCCTGCCATAAAACCATACGGCCTCTACAATGTTTCGTCCGAACTTGGGAAACAGTCTGTGGGGGACTTTAATGACTCATCAACACACTGGCACTGGGTATAACCACTAGCACGTTAGAGGTACAAGCTCTACGTAACGGTTGCCTATGTATTGATTGGAAGGGAAGCTGACGAGCGAACTCATCCATAAACGCTACTAAGCCTGACAGTGACAATATCCGTACAGTTCGGTCCGTTCGTCCAAAGAGTATCACATATCGAGTCTAGGGGGGTGGATAAAGTCAGACCCCTAATAACGTGATAAATCGTGTCTGCATGAAGCCCATCACCATCTGAGAAATTACTGATCCAAATCAGTAATTCTCCACTACCTCGGCCGAGGATTTCTAGTGATGGCCACCCGTGCACTGTGCGACATCATCCCCCAATACCGGGAGAGATGAATCCCCGACGATCCGCTCACTGTCTCCATGTGGCTCGGGACTGTACCCAAAAACTACCTGTTTGCACGTCTCCTTTTAGCGTGGTAGGGTAGAAATCAAAGCACAGTGGGAACTCACACGAGACAAATGACGATCTCAGGTCGACAAACTAACCTGTACACATGTCACCAAGGAACTGCTATCTGACGATATGTATAATACCAACTAGCATGTTCCCGGTGAGTCCTGTCCGGTGTACTCATAACCCAATGAGTACCTGTATACATCTTAGGTCATCATACTGACACTAGTGGCTTATGAGACCGGCCACCGCACCTCGTCTGGGTCTCGACTGTATACACTAGTCTACTCTGGAGTATCGATGCCCTGTCTCGAAACTCCCACGACTCGGGACACTTTAAGGATGTGCTTATAGACCCCAGCTCCCACGTATATGATTACCATCATACTGCTGGCTGTCAAGCAGAATCCTATGGGCTCTATCATCATGCAATAGTGAACTAAAGCATGTATATGATGATAAAGACAAACCAGATAGCATACTATCATCTCGAGCAAGACTGTCATATCGGTATAGGACTTGCCTCAATCATTGCAATCACGTACCTGCGATCCAATAATTGACTTTGAGGGCACTATCTCCAACAATTTCCCACTTGCACTTAAGGCTAATTATTGCGATGTCGCATACTCACAGCCCGTGTGATACCGAACATCCAACTCCTCTACTAATCAGTTTCACAAAGCTAGTTTGTAAAACTCTTGTGTTCGAGAAATAGCCTCAGTGAGTGGATCCGCCCTGATGTTTATTTCTATGTCTCTCTTAATTTCAAGTTCGCGGAGAAAACCATCTCCCGAATCGAGTAATTCCTGTCTTAGAATATGTCTGAATATCTGATAGGACCTAGTTCATAAATGAACTCCAAATCCAAACTTCTTAGACTTTATTGATAACTGAACCTAATCAGTATCCAGCACCATGCCTCCCACAGTATCCTCTTGGACCACCAGTCCATAATACTGTCCCTCGTCATAGGGAAAACTATAACTCTGACAATCACTCTGTCATCCATGTCACCTTTGTAATGATAACCGTCTCCCCGAAGGAGGCTGCCGTCATCAAATCCTTAGAACATGCACTTATGTTCTAAAACTGCTTCCTTTTGTTTCTTCAGGATTGGATTTGTTAGTTATATGTATGCCCTAGAGGCCATTACTATACATAGGATGTATATTGTAGTGGATGCTGGGACATATATAGGGAGGACTTTCTTGCTCGACATGATAGTATGCTATCTGGTTGATCTTTACCTTAACGTGTACACTGATTGTCTCCCTGTTACATGTTGGTAAAGCCCTTAGGATCTGTACTTGACTACCTGGACTATGATGCGGATCATACTAGTGGGGACATGGTAGTCCATAAGTACATCCTTCAAAGTCCCTAGTCGTGGATGTATCGAGACGGGGCATCGATATACCAGAGTAGACTAGCGTATACCTTCTCGACCCATACAGATGGGCGATGGATGATCCCATATCCATCGGTGTTTGACATCAAAGATGATATACGGGTGCTCAGTAGAGACTGGGTACACTGGACGGACTCGCCGAGAACTCCCAGATGGTATTATACCTCACGTCAGATGGCAGTTCTCTGGTGACACTGGTACAGAGTAGTCTGTTGACCCGAGATCGTCATAGAGTCTTGTGTGGTTCCCACTGTGCTTTGATTTCCATCTTACCACGTCCAAGAGGGCATGCAAAACGGTGGTTTTTGGGTACAGTCCCGAGTCACATGGAGGCAATGAGCGATAGGAGGGGATTCGTCTCTCCCGGTATAGGGGGTTGATGTTGCGCTGTGTTCGATTGGCTATAACAGGAAATCCCTGGCCAGGGTTGCTGAGATTTACTGGTAAGTGTTACCAGTAGTTTCTCGAACAGTTATAGACCTCATATCGACATGACTTATCGAGCTATTGGGGTCTGACGTTTACCACCCCTAGGCGAGATATGCGACATATCAGACGATCAGACCGTACTGTACGGTAGTGTTGCTGGTTGGATTCACTGGAGTGTGAGCGGGCTTGCTCGTCGATCTTCAGATCGCTCAATACCCGGGTGGCCGTTACGTTTAGCAGACCGCTTGCGGCTTGTGGGTGTTTGATATGATCATCATCTGCTGCCGGCGTATTGACGAGTCTTTAGAGTCCTACACAGAGCTTTCCTGGCTCAAGCGAAACGAAATAGGAGCGCATATGAGATATGTGCGGGACCGAGAATAATACCAGTATGTGATACTGTATTCGATTCTCGCGATGTGACATTGATCGGTTATATGCGATATAGCCGGGTTATCGGATCAATTGTTGATTCGATAAGTTGTTACTAATGATACTAGTCGGTTATATGCGATATGACCGGATCGTTAAATCAAGTGTTGATTTAATGATTTAATGCATAATTATATATTTGATATATTACTTTGCATTAACTAGTATCGGTTCACTTTAAATGGATTTTCTCGCTCGGGTGTGCACATTGTATATTCGATATAGTTTTGTGCACTTGCTTGTATCATGTTTGATGATACATGCCTTATGGTTAAGTGTTAAGAATTAAACTATAGTTAAGTGGGTGATTAGGGTTTTTGATTTCATTTTATTCATTTATCTTTTTGGAAAAAGAAAAGGCAAAATGAGGAAAATGGTTGCTTTCTTTTGTTCATTCATGAACCTTCATGAAGACTTTGACCAAATGACCATTTTGTCTCATGCTTAACCCTAACCACTCACTTAAACCTTAGTTAACTCTCTACATCTAACCATGGTTCAATATATGATAAGGATTGGTTTTTCTTTTCTTTTATAATTATTCTTATCATATCATTTTCTTCTTCTTCTTCCTTGAACTCAAGAAGAAAAGCTTGAAGTCATCAATGGTGATTGATGATAAAGAGTGAGAAATCCAATTCTAAATTGAACCCACTTCCTATTTCTTCATCCTCTACCTCTTGCCAAGTAGTAGAGTGTGTTTCCTTCACAAGTTTTCATGACTTGGTGAAGGTGGAGCTTGATCTTTCGATGCTTCGACGTAGATCATCTTCGGCATGGACATCGACGACCTAGCTTGCCCATTCTCCGACGAAGCCGACGCTAGAGCCCGGATTTGATTTGGACAGCGGAGAGGACTTCATTGCGGAGCTATGGAGGTGGAGCACCGGATCTACAAAGGTTGTATTTCGGTATTCCCTTAGTTAAGTGTTAACTAGTTATCTTTTCGCCTAGTTTTCTAGCAAACGATCCGTAGTCGGGTCTCTCGGCACCCATAAATTTTTATATTGGCATGTTCGATGCCTTGTGAGACCTCACTAGGGTGCCTAGGAACCCTGCAGTGGTATCAGAGCCTAGTTAGAGCCTTAGGCGAAGTCTAGACGGATTTTGAACTCCGAACGAACCCGAAACCCTATTACAAATAGCTCTCTGGACGTTTTCCAAATTCTGGGATTTTTCCAGATTAAAAATATTCAGAAAACTCAGTAAAATAATATAAGAATTACTGTGCAAACTCAGGCGAAAGATTCATTAAATGGGGCGCGGATCCGCGGCCTTACAGAGGCTCAGGCGGCGGATCCGCGGCCATTTTGTCGTGTTGTGCATCCTTTTCTGCACAGTAATTCTTATATATTATTTATGGTGTTTCTGGGAATTTTTAATATTTATTCAAGTGTTGAATTTTCTGCAGTTGTTTTGGGGATTCGGTATTTCGATCGGATTATCAAATTTCGTCTTTTGTGTATTTCCGGATAATTTTTAGAATATGTTAAAAAGTTCGACCGGATATAAATACCCAATTTTTCCCCTGTCGGGAAATTTCCAAGTGTTGGATTTTTCCGTAGTTTAACGACGTTCTAAGTAGTGCAAGTAACGCGATGGACCCTCTAGAAGACAACAAACCTTAACTCGATTATGTGACCGTCTTGAACTGCCCTTTGAACCTTCGGGTTTGGGGCAGTACGGCGTGCCACATGTGAGGCGTTGGCTTGACCCTTCTACGGCTGGACCGTCGGTACTGAGGCACGAACTGAATGTTGTTAGACTTATTTCATGTGTTGATCTGTATCGGGAAAACTTGGGTGTTCGAATGTTCAATCGGAAAGTTTAACATTTTCTATTTATCCGGAATGGGATACAATAATTGGAATTCACAATAAGTTATGAGATAACTGAATGAATGTTATAAACATAGCAATTTAGTCTCACTTGATCGGTTGCCACGGAATTTTGATGTGATCAAAAGTCCGTCGCAATCACGTAGCGTACGCGGATACTCGCCGGGTAAACTTAATAGACAGCCTCACTCCATAGCCCCGACCAAGTGACTGTAGGAGAACCCCGTCGCCGAAAGCATCCGTTCGGGTGCTCACGGTAGCGGTGTTCCGCCTTGGTGCACTTCGTCGACGGTAACGGGGGTGCGGCCGTCTACTGAAGTTTGCGACGAGCATTCGATCAGGATGTCGGGAATCCTGTTGAATTTCCCGACTTGGTATTGAAAAGTGTTTTCGATAATGAGACTAAAATGCGGGGTTTATAATTGTTAGGCATGCGATGTCTATGTAATTCATTTTGTCAGGCATGCGATGTCTGAGGTGGTTGCGGATTCCAACTGTTGTAGTTTTACACTTTCTTTTCTGTGACCGTAAGTGTAATATGTGATATCGCCGGTTTCGTTGCTATACGTCAACGACAATTGGGGTGCGCATATTTACTTACGTTGATGACATGTGATGTTATGTGTTGCTGGATATGTTATATTGGATCGTCGTGTTTGAATAGCCGGGGGTTTTTATGTGAGATGAGTGTTTTTCATTTTCATTCATGTAAAAACTTGTATGTAATATTCTTTTATTTGGGGCACTTCCAGGTAGCGGAAGTAGTCACCTTTTGTATATTATTTACTTTTCCGCACTAGGATAGACCCAAGGAGGAGGGCACAAGTAACCGGGTTTTGGAGTCCAGCGGGAGACCAACTCGAGGAGTCGAGTCCGGGTCTCCTAACTCCAGAATTGGCAGGGTTGCTTGCCGCTCTCGTAAGGGTCTAGGGGTGTGGGTTTGGCTATTCATCGCGACCGTGGAATCCGTGTTTTATACTGGCTCGTATTGAAAACACGGACGTCCTAGTATATCCAATATTTCATATGTTTATTCTGCTGCGATATCTGTGATATGATCATGTGATGTTCTGTGATAGATACAGTATATAGTATATATGATATATTATATAGACGTTACTTATGTTTTATACCCGCGCTAGCCCTGCCCCGCTCTGTCGTTAGTTACCTAACCTAACGGTGCACGAGGGGACATCGAGGCGAATGCGGATGGCATAAGTGTACGTCGTATTTATCTGTGATGTTTAGGTAATTAAATGATGGGACTTCATTAATGTGATTAATGAAATAAAAGAAACCTAAGATGTTGTAGAATCGAATTTCAAAATAAAACAGGTAGCTACAGTTCTTGCTTTGCACAGCGGTATATATGATATATCCTGCACCTTATTCGATGAGGAAAGGACCGAGATCCCTTCACCGGGAGTGACTCCTTTAGCAATAACTGGTCGATGCTACACACTCGGTTTGTCTTTTGATTTCTTTTAAGTGTTTTTGCTTTGCACAGTGATATATGTGATATATCCCGCACCTCATTCGACGAGGAAAGGACCGACGATCCCTTCACCGGGAGTGACTCCTTTAGCAAAACTAGAAAAGCCTCAAAAACACTCCATTTCAAAATTCATTTGATTCTACAACGATATCAAGTTCATTACGCAATAGGTTTTCAGAAAAACCTGTCGTAGCCCTCCGTCATTTCAGATAAGTAGTAGTTAGTATTCGTGCTGCGTTTGTTGGCCTTTGTCAAGGCGCAGTGTGCGGTAGCTAACTGGTGCTTATCTGCTTATGCATATGATGCAGATTGGGTTAGGGTAGTCGTGCGACCTTGTTGGCCTTTGTCAAGGGCCGTGCGGGTGGGGTTAATTCAATCAGGAAATGACGGGTTGAACTTGACTAGCATCCTATGGTTTGTTGGCCTTTGTCAAGGTCATAGGAGGTTAGGGGCAAAATATTATCGGGAATTTCAAGTGTTGAAATTTGCAATGAGATTGCATACCTTCTATGAGATAGTTGGATCCCGATACCCGCTGCGAGTAAGAGTTACTCCTGGGAGAGTTTTATACATTACAATTAGCCGATCAAGTAGGTGTCTAGAAAGGTGTTAACGAGGTTACGCCTCTGGGAAAACGAGGTTTACATTAATTAGGTTCGTGCGAGAGCACGGGGGACCTCCCTCAAAGTACCGACACTGGCCTGGCTGAAAGATTGGCGAACTTGTAGTGTGTAATTAATCCCGGCTAGTCTTTCCTTTTAGGGTTTGAAGGAAGATTTGATAAAAAGCAGTGGGAGCCATCCTGATTAGATAAAATAATAACCAATCTATTCTTGCAGAGCGCACGCTGAGTGTTTTCTTCTCTCTCTCTCCAGGTAGCGACCATATCACGCCTTAATCAAGATAATAATACGGATTATTGACCGAACCCGCTTGTTATACTGAGCTGGGGAACGTTGGTCCCGCTCCAACTTATAATTGTTATAAGACAGAGCAGGAAATTGGGGATTATCAGAATTCCCGTGCCGCCCAAACGAAGAGAGTGCATGCTGATGCATCATCTTCGGTGTGTTCATTATGCAGAACTGTTTCTCAGTATCCTTTACGTCCTGGGTATGTGATACCAGATCAGGATCCCAGATATGTAATATGTTACATAGGGCTACAGAAAGGTAGAAAACTGAGGACGGGTGATAAGTTTCATGAGGCAGAAAACGGGGCAAGTGTTGCAGCCAAGTCTGTTGGTCACTGTCACCCTGTATTACCAATACATTGATTCTGAACGAATGTTATTAGATACCGAACCTGATATACAAAATCATATCAGTCTCTTTATCAGTAAAGAAATGATAAAATTTTGTATTGTTGGATAATGTTTTGAACATTTCCTATATCAAAAGTTGATCGGTTCAGGCACGTTATCTAAAAGCATTGATGTTCTAAATCAAACTACAGTTCTTAGTATACGGAACACACAAAAGAGGAAGAGTTCAGAAATGAACGAATTCTTCTTGAGGCATTGTAGACTAGGTCATATCAATGTGACCCGACTAGCTAGAGTTACATATAGATGCATATTTAAATCAGTTTGAATTTACATCTTGTGAAACTCGCCAGTCATGTCACAAAGATAAGATGACCATAGCTCCGTTTACTGGAAACAGACAAAGAGTTAGTAAACTCTTGGGACTGATACATGATGATGTATGTAAGGTCTCCTGTCTACACATGCCAGGACTGGTTCTTTATACTTCATTACGTTCTCTGATAATCTCTTTAGATTCAGACATATGTTCCTGTTGAAACACAAGTCCGAACCTTTTGAGATATTCACAGAATATAAGTTAGAAGTAGAGAACCGAAATACGGGTAAAAGTATTATGTCCTTTGATGAGATCGAGGAGGAGAATACTTGAGCACGGAAATCCTGGACTATTTTAAAGGAGAATGAGATTCTCTCTCGGCATTACTCCTCCGTATACACCATAGGACGATGGTATATCGGGGCGGAGCAATCACACCCTATATGATATGGTGTGCTCTATGATGAGTGTTACTGAGTCACCTATTTCCTTTTGGGAGTTATGCACTTGAGAAGCTGCATACCTATTGAATAGGGTTCGAATCAAATCAATGCCTACCACTTCATATGTGATATGGAAAGGGAAGAGCCCATGTCTTAAGTTAGTTAAGATTTGGGGTTGTACGGCCTATGTCTAAAAGCAAAATCCGGACAAACTCGAGGCAAGGTTAGTTATGTAAAACTGGAAAGGTTCCAGCTATACAAACTACAGCAGATGATTTGGTAGAACCAAAGGATTCAGTAGATTCCAACGAACCTCAGCCTCTCCGCCGATCTAGTAGGGTTCCTCACCCACCTGAGAGATACTTCGGTTTCTCTATGACAGTGGGAGCGAGGATTGCATCATGAGATGATGACCCAACTAGTTTCGAGCAGGCCATCAAGAGTAAGACTCTGTAAGAATGGCTGGATGTTTAGTGATCTGAGATGGAATCTATGTACACCAACAAAGTATGGACTTTGGTTGCTATATCTGAAGGGTTAAATCCCCATCAGGAGCAGGTATATCTTGAGAAGATTACTTGGTGTATATGGAAAAGTTGAGACTTTCAAAGCTAGACGTGTTGAAGGTTTTCGTCATCGACCAGGCGTGGATAATGATAAAACCTTTTCCAGTACCTATGCTTAAGTCCATCCAGATACTACTTACCACGGCTTCATACCATGACTACGATATCTGGTGGTTGGGTGTCATGACTGCTTTTCTAAATGATGTTTTAGAAGAGTGCGTCTATAAGTACACAGTCAGAGGGCTTCGTAGACAGTGGGAGCAGCGGAAACGTGTGCAAGATGCTTTATAGGATAAAGCAGGCATCGCGGAGTTGGAACATCTGTTTTGATGAATTAGTCAAAGAGTTTGACATCATCAAAATGGTAGATGAACCTTGTATAAACAAAAAGGTAGTAGGGAGTATGGTGACGATCCTCGTAGAGTACGTGGATGACATACTCTTGATAAGAAAGGAGTTTTCTTATGCTACGCTCGATCAATCTCCGTCTATCACATTGATTCTCCATATAGGATCATAATGATACCTACTAACTCCTGGTTTTTGGATCTATGAGATAGATCTAATTGGATGTTAGGACTCTCACTAGTTCTAGTGAGACGGTATCAACCGATCCTGGGGAGAATCACTGGAAGGGTTCCAGGGTGATAAAGACGACTGAATGTCAGTCGCAGGCATTGTCTTTACCCTCAGTAAAGGGATGGTATGTTGGAAGAGTTCCAAGCTAGATACCGTGACATACTAGACGATAAAGGCAGGATACATCGCTACTAAAGATGCTACCAAAGAGGCTGTTTGGGTGTATATTGGTTCATGAGATGAACTATGTTCCTCCCATTGTGTGACAATGGAGTTGTGGCTTATGCCAAGGAACGCAGGTCCCATCAGTGATCCAGACATATTCTAAGGCAGTATCACTTGATCTTGGAGATGGTTGATCTCCAGGGAGATCGAGGTTAGGAGAGTAGACTCAGAGGACAACACAGTGGATCCACTCACGAAAGGCCTTTTCCCAGAGAGAGACTTTTATGGGATGGTTGAGTATGAGATACTACAACCACTGCTATCAGATGGCCCTAGTGCAAGTGGGAGATTGTTAGTTATATGTATGCCCTAGAGGCCATTACTATACATAGGATGTATATTGTAGTGGATGCTGGGACATATATAGGGAGGACTTTCTTGCTCGACATGATAGTATGCTATCTGGTTGATCTTTACCTTAACGTGTACACTGATTGTCTCCCTGTTACATGTTGATAAAGCCCTTAGGATCTGTACTTGACTACCTGGACTATGATGCAGATCATACTAGTGGGGACATGGTAGTCCATAAGTACATCCTTCAAAGTCCCTAGTCATGGGTGTATCGAGACGGGGCATCGATATACCAGAGTAGACTAGCGTATACCTTCTCGACCCATACAGATGGGCGATGGATGATCCCATATCCATCGGTGTTTGACATCAGAGATGATATACGGGTGCTCAGTAGAGACTGGGTACACTGGACGGACTCGCCGAGAACTCCCAGATGGTATTATACCTCACGTCAGATGGCAGTTCTCTGGTGACACTGGTACAGAGTAGTCTGTTGACCCGAGATCGTCATAGAGTCTTGTGTGGTTCCCACTGTGCTTTGATTTCCATCTTACCACGTCCAAGAGGGCGTGCAAAACGGTGGTTTTTGGGTACAGTCCCGAGTCACATGGAGGCAATGAGCGATAGGAGGGGATTCGTCTCTCCCGGTATAGGGGGTTGATGTTGCGCTGTGTTCGATTGGCTATAACAGGAAATCCCTGGCCAGGGTTGCTGAGATTTACTGGTAAGTGTTACCAGTAGTTTCTCGAACAGTTATAGACCTCATATCGACACGACTTATCGAGCTATTGGGGTCTGACGTTTACCACCCCTAGGCGAGATATGCGACATATCAGACGATCAGACCGTACTGTACGGTAGTGTTGCTGGTTGGATTCACTGGAGTGAAAGCGGGCTTGCTCGTCGATCTTCAGATCGCTCAATACCCGGGTGGCCGTTACGTTTAGCAGACCGCTTGCGGCTTGTGGGTGTTTGATATGATCATCATCTGCTGCCGGCGTATTGACGAGTCTTTAGAGTCCTACACAGAGGTTTCCTGGCTCAAGCGAAACGAAATAGGAGCGCATATGAGATATGTGCGGGACCGAGAATAATACCAGTATGTGATACTGTATTCGATTCTCGCGATGTGACATTGATCGGTTATATGCGATATAGCCGGGTTATCGGATCAATTGTTGATTCGATAAGTTGTTACTAATGATATTAGTCGGTTATATGCGATATGACCGGATCGTTAAATCAAGTGTTGATTTAATGATTTAATGCATAATTATATATTTGATATATTACTTTTCATTAACTAGTATCGGTTCACTTTAAATGGATTTTCTTGCACGGGTGTGCACATTGTATATTCGATATAGTTTTGTGCACTTGCTTGTATCATGTTTGATGATACATGCCTTATGGTTAAGTGTTAAGAATTAAACTATAGTTAAGTGGGTGATTAGGGTTTTTGATTTCATTTTATTCATTTATCTTTTTGGAAAAAGAAAAGGCAAAATGAGGAAAATGGTTGCTTTCTTTTGTTCATTCATGAACCTTCATGAAGACTTTGACCAAATGACCATTTTGTCTCTTGCTTAACCCTAACCACTCACTTAAACCTTAGTTAACTCTCTACATCTAACCATGGTTCAATATATGATAAGGATTGGTTTTTCTTTTCTTTTCTAATTATTCTTATCATATCATTTTCTTCTTCTTCTTCCTTGAACTCAAGAAGAAAAGCTTGAAGTCATCAATGGTGATTGATGATAAAGAGTGAGAAATCCAATTCTAAATTGAACCCACTTCCTATTTCTTCATCCTCTACCTCTTGCTAAGTAGTAGAGTGTGTTTCCTTCACAAGTTTTCATGACTTGGTGAAGGTGGAGCTTGATCTTTCGATGCCTCGACGTAGATCATCTTCGGCATGGACATCGACGACCTAGCTTGCCCATTCTACGACGAAGCCGACGCTAGAGCCCGGATTTGATTTGGACAGCGGAGAGGACTTCGTTGCGGAGCTATGGAGGTGGAGCACCGGATCTACAAAGGTTGTATTTCCGTATTCCCTTAGTTAAGTGTTAACTAGTTATCTTTTCGCCTAGTTTTCTAGCAAACGATCCGTAGTCGGGTCTCTCGGCACCCATAAATTTTTATATTGGCATGTTCGATGCCTTGTGAGACCTCACTAGGGTGCCTAGGAACCCTGCAGGATTAATATAAACTTATTGTATTTAGTGCAAAAACAACATCTGGTGTGGTACTTGACATCTCACGATTGACTCAATTGCCTAAGCAAGTGATCTGCCAATCATGCACATCCTTCTCCTCTTTAGTCTGTAAGACACCTTTAGAGAGGGTAACTCCATCACCTGCAGGTACACCACCATGCCAGGATTTATCTATTATAAAATACCATTAGAATATTGTCAAAGTACCCAAATTGGGAAACTACCCAATTCTAGATCTAAAACCTTAGATCTAGTAACCAGAATGTCTGATATTAAATCTATATCCTTTGTGGAGAAACAACTGTGTGACGACCACAGTACAACCGATCGTAGTATATGAATTTTACTTCCTACTCTGCGTATGTCATCTAAATACCAGGACATCACACCCTACTACCTTCTTAACAGATCCATCCCCTATTCTGATGAAGTCAAACCCATGACTGTCACATCAAAATTAGATGATCTTATCTCCGCTATATCTGCTCAAGCCTATAAATAGATATAAGCTACTTTCCCACTATTCTTCCGCTGCTCCAACTGACTACGACAACCCTCTGGCAGAATAATATATACGTACACTTCTAAAGCTAGTTTAGAACGACGCTATACTTATCCTTTTACCGGGTCTCATAGTCTGGAACAACAGCAGTGTCAAATCTGGGTAAACAAGAACCTCCCTGTCACCATCCTTGAGGCTACCGGAGTATCTCTCGGGTGTCTGAGGTTACCCACCATGTCTGCGAAGTGGCTATTGGAATGTCAAACCTGATTGAATATATAGGTCCTATTAAATTTTCTGTAATCGTTTGCGGTTCTGGAATGACTTCCAGTTCTACCGTACTCCCACTACTGTTTTCTGAAAAAATCCATTTTACTAAAACTGTGGCGAGTCAAGAACAATATCACTATTGATCTTCCAGATAGTAGAAATGTCAACCCTCGTCAAAGCTAGGGTCAGCCCACAAACTGCCATTACAGAAACGTGCCTTGAGTTATCCAGTGTCTGGTTTTAAGCATAAGCTGGACAACTCCCCGTATCTTAACATCGTTAAGATATGAACCATTCTATATACAATATAGGAATAGAGGCACTAAAATAATTGGAACCAGATTCAAACCATGCAACTGTCTCCAGTGCATATCAAGTTAATGGAGAGAGGCTAATCAGCATTACTCAACTTAGGAATACATCCAATTATGAGTAACTCGAAAGAGAAACAAGTTTCTCAAAACCATTACTATCAACTAAATACCAATCACAAGAATCTACATTTTCGATCTCTTTGAAGAATCCCGATACTTGCGACACCTGCTTCTCTACTTTATTCTTATACCCACAATTTCTCAAAACTTAGACATTGTATTTCTACGAAACACTTGTCTAAAAACTAGAGAAGTTACAAGTAAACAGAACAGAGTACGAGGACCTACCCCTTTGTCCTGATGGACACTGGACAACATACAATACTCAGTATAAGTCTGCTGAGTTAAATAACTCAAAACCTGTGCGTCGTAGGTTGAAAACTGTACCCAGGTGATTTCCTCAAATATCACCAATTACAACGAATTCCGATATAATGAGGATGATCACCTAATTCCCAATAACTTACTCCCACTCATCATCTGTAAAACCATACAGATGTGAGAATCATACCTGGTAAATACATACCCTGGAGTAAGTATCTAATCGGGAAATCAGTTTTCCTTTAACAATGCACTGAAACATGAAAATGTTTCGTAGGGGTATCCTGGTATTCCTAGTAATGCCTCTTCCATAATCCAATTCATGACTTTAACCGTATATTTTGTTGCCATCTCTCCAAATCCCTTTATTTGTCTTTATTCATTAACTTCTGTACACCATCGTTAGGCTAAATGGTTTTCTTCCTTCCCTGCCGTTCGGCACCAGCCTATGGTTTGGAAGAAGACTATCCAGTAAGCATAATAGGTGTACCCTCCTAAACCAAGGAGTACTCGTAACTTGAGAGAAGGTGATGATTAAAGACAACTGAATAATACCTTATTCTATTTCTCCCGAACTGGGGAAAAAAGCAAAGGTGAAATAGGAGTGGCGATGAAGTATATGGTTTGGTCGTGAATGATGACAGTCGCAATTTACTTTGCCCTCTTTCTAATCCCTTTATTTGTTTTTACATATTACCTTCTGCACACCCTACTTAGGCTAATTGGTTTTCTTCATTCCCTACCTTTCGGCACCTGCCTATGGTTTGGAAGAAGACTATCCAATAAGCGTAATAGGTGTACTCTCCTAAACTAAGGAGCCCTCGCAACCTGAGAGAAGGTGATAATAAAAGACAACTGAATAAACCAATTCTATTTCTCCTGAACCTGGATCCATCCTCGAAGAAGTCCCTCCGAGTTCGTATATAACCATACGATGGATCTATCCAATGGAAGTGGATGTCCGTAGTAATACGGGGTGTTCTGAGAAATACAAAGTGTAAAAGAAGGAGCGGCAATGACTTATGCAACTCAGAAAATCCAAAAGCCAGTATTTTAAGAAGGTTCGGTCAACTTGTGTAGGGTTCCTAGGCACACTATAGGAGTCTCACAAGTGATCAAACATGCACAAATCAAATTTTACGGGTGCCTACAAACCCTAATACGGATCGTTTACTAGATATCTAGGCGAAACAAGCAAGTAAATGGAAATGTATTTAAAAGGAAGGGGCTACAACCTTTGTAGATCCGGTCCACCACTTTCTAAGCTCCACGATGATCTCCCTCCGCTGTCCAAATCGAACTCACGACTCTAGCATTGGCATCATCGAAGGATGGGCGGGCTTGATCGTCGGTTCGATGCCGAAGATGATCTACGTCGAAGCATCACAAGAACAAGCTCCAACTTCACCAAGCTTTGAAAACTTGTGAAGTAAACACCCTATACAACTTGGCAAGAGGTAGAGGATGAAGAAATAGGAAGTGGGTAGACTTTAGAATTGGATTTCTCACTTGATTTCACTAGTTGCCATTAATGGCCACTAGCTTTCTTCATGTTGAAGAAGATGATGAAGAAGAAGAAGATATGATAAGTTTTTAATAATAAAAATGAATAAGAATTAAATCTTATCATACTTTTAACCTTAGTTAAGTGTAGAGAAAAGACCATGGTTAATGGAATGGTTAGGGTTAAGGATAAGAACAAAAGAGGAGACTAAGTCAAGACTTCATGAATGTTCCACTAGCAAACAAATAATGCCACCATTTCATCATTTATCTTTTCCAAAATAAAAAGATAAATAAAGAAATAGATAAATAAGTAAATGACTAAGCAAAACCCTAATCATTAGTTTAAACCATGGTTTGATTCTTTACACTTAACCAAGTAAGCATGTATCATCAAACATGATACAAACATGTGCACAAAAGCATATCACATATACAACTTGCACAATTCAAGTGAGAAAATCCATTTAAAGTGAACCAACACTAGTTAACGCAAAGTAATATATCAAATATATAAATATGCACTAAATCATTAAATCAACACTTGATTTAACGATCCGGTCATATCGGATATAACCGACTAGTATCTTATGTATCGGCTTATCGAATCAATCCTTGATTCGATAACTAGGTTATATCGCATATAACCAATCGATACATAGATCGCGAGAATGTAATACGGTATCGCATACTCGAATTATTCTCGGTCCCACACATATCTCATATGCGCTCCTATTTCGTTTCCCTTGAGCCAGGAAACCTCTGTGTAGGACTCTAAAGACTCGTCAATACGCCGGCAGCAGATGATGATCATATCAAGCATCCACAAGCCGCAAGCGGTCTGCTAAACGTAACGGCCACCCGGGTATTGAGCGATCAGAAGATCGACGAGCAAGCCCGCTCACACTCCTGCGAATCCAACCAGTAACACTTACCGCACAGTCCTGTCTGTTCGTCTGATATGTCGCATATCTCGCCTAGGGGTGGTAAACGTCAGACCCCAATAGCTCGATAAGTCATGCCGACGTGAGGTCCATAACATTCGTGAAACTACTGATAACTCTTACCAGTATATCACTGCAACCCTGGCCAGGGATTTCCTGTTATGGCCAGTCGAGCATAGCACAACATCAACCCCCAATACCGGGAGAGACGAATCCCCTCCTATCGCTCATTGCCTCCATGTGAATCGGGATTGTACCCAAAAACCACCTGTTTGCACGACTCAGTAGAGCCTTGGTAGGGTGGAAATCAAAGCACAGTGGGAGACACACAAGACTCTATGACGATCTCGGGTCAACAGACTAAGCTGTACCAGTGTCACCAGAGAACTGCCATCTGACGTGAGGTATAATACCATCTGGGAGTTCTCGGCGAGTCCGTTCAGTGTGCTCAGTCTCCACTGAGCACCCGCATACCATCTTCGATGTCAAACACCAATGGATATGGGATCATCCATCGCCCATCGCATGGGTCGAGAAGATATACGCTAGTCTACTCTGGAATATCGATGCCCCGTCTCGATATTCCCATGACTAGGAACAATGAAGGATGTACTCATTGACTACCCAGGCCCCACTAGTATGATCTGCATCATAGTCCTGGAAGTCGAGTACACATCCTAAGGGCTTTATCAACATGTAATCAGAGAGACAGAAAGTATGCATGTTAAGATAAAGAGCAACCAGATAGCGTACTATCATGTCGAGCAAGAAAGTCCTATCTATATATGTCCCAGCATCCACTACAATATACATCCAATGTACAGTAATGGCCTCTAGGGCATACATATAACTAACAATCTCCCACTTGCACTAGGGCCATCTGTAGCAGTGGTCGCAGTATCTAATACTCAACCATCCCATATGAGTCTCTCTCTGGGAAAAGGCCTTCGTGAGTGGATCCGCCGTGTTGTCCTCTGAGTCTTCTCTCCTTACCTCGATCACCCTGGAGATCAACTATCTCCATGATCAGGTGATGCTGCCTCAGAATTTGTCTGGGTCACTGATGGGACCAGGGTTCCAGGGCCGAAGCCACACTTCCATTGTCATACAATGGCAGGAACCTAGTTCATCTTATGAACCAATATACACCCAAACTGCCTCTTTGGCAGTATCTTTAACAGCGATGTTACCAGCCTTTATCGTCTAGCTTGCCACGGTATCTAGCTTGGAACTCTTCCAACATATCGTCCCTTTACTGAGGGTAAAGACAGTGCCTGTGACTGACATTCAGTCGTCTTTATCACCCTGGAACACTTCCAGTGATTCTCCCCAGGATCGATTGATACAATCTTACTATACCTAGTGAGAACCCTAATATCCCTTTAGATCTATCTCATAGGTCCAAATCTCAGGATTTAGGAGGTATCATCTTTATCCTATTTGGAGAATCCTTGTGATAATAGGAGATTGATCGATCGTAGTATAGGAAACTCTTTTCCTATCAAGAGTATGTTGTCTACGTACAATACGAAGATGACCACCTTACTCTCTACTACCCTTTTGTATATATAAGGTTCGTCTACCATTTTGATGAAGTCAAACACTTTGACTATCACATCAAAACAGACGTTCCAACTCCGCGATGCCTGCTTCATTATGTAAAGCAACTTGCACACGTTTCCGCTGCTCCCACTGTTTACGAAGACCTCTGGCTGTGTTCTTATAGACGTTCTCTTCTAAATCAGTATTTAGAAAAGCAGTCATGGCACCCAACCGCCAGATATCGTAGTCATGGTATGTAGCCGTGGTAAGTAGGATCTGGATGGACTTAAGCATAGTCCCTGGAAAAGGTTTCATCATTATCCGTGCCTGGTTGATGACGAAAACCTTTAACAAGTCTAGCTTTGAAAGTCTCAACTTGTCCATCTACACCAAGTAATCTTCTCAAGATATACTTGCTCCTGATGGGGATTTAACCCTTCAGATATCGCAACCAAAGTCCATACTTTGTTGGTGTATATGGATTCCATCTCGGATCACTAAGCATCCAGCCATTCTTACAGAGTCCCTACTCTCGATGGCCTGCTCGAAACTGGTTGGGTCATCATCTCATGATGCAATCCTCGCTCCCACTGTCATCGAGAAACCGAGGTATCTCTCAGGTGGGTGAGGAACCCTACTAGATCGGCGGAGAGGCTGAGGTTCGTCGGAAACTATTGAATCCTTTGGTTCTGTCAAATCATTAGCAGTTTTGTACAGCTGGAACCTTTCCAGTTCTACAGAACTGATCTTGCCTCGATCTTGTCCGGATTTTGCTTTTGACATAGGCCGGACAATCCCAAATCTTAACTTACTTAAGAGATAGGATCTTCCCATACCATATCTCATATGGAGTGGTAGGCACTGATTTGATTCAAACATAATTCAATAGGTATGCAGCTTCTCAAGTGCATAACCCCCAAAAAGGAAATAGGTAACTCAGTAGTACTCATCATAGAGCACACCTTATCATATAGGGTGTGATTGCTCCGCCCCGATATACCATCTTGCTATGGTTTATACGGAGGAGTAATGCTGAGAGAGAATCTCATTTTCTTTTAGAATAGTCCAGGAATGCTATGCACAAGTATTCTCCTCCCTGATCTCATCATAGGACATAATACTTATACCCGTATTTTTGTTCTCTACTTCCTACTTATATTCTGTGAATACCTCAAAAGGTTCGGACTTATATTTCAACAGGAATATATGACTGAATCTTGAGAGATTATCAGAGAATATAATGAAGTATAAAGAACCAGTCCTGGCATGTGTAGACAGGAGACCTTACATACATCATCATGTATCAGTCCCAAGAGTTTACCAACTCTTCCTCTGTTTCCAGTAAACAGAGCTGGTGTCATTATATCTTTGTGACATGACTGGCAAGTTTCACAAGATGTAAATTCAAACTGATTTAAATATGCATCTAAATGTAACTTCAGCTAGTCGGGTCGCATTGATATGACCTAGTCTACAATACCTCAAGAAGAATTCGTTCATTTCTGAACTCTTCCTCTTGTGTGTGTTCTGTATACGGGGAACTGTAGTTTGATTTAGAACGTCAATGCTTTTAGATAACGTGCCTGAACCGATCAACTTTTGATATAGAAAATGTTCAAAACATTATCCATCAATACAAAATTATATCCTTTCTTTACTAATAAAGAGACTGATATGATTTTGTATATCAGGTTCGGTATCTAATAGCATTTGTTCAGAATCAATGTATTCGTAATACAGGGTGACAGTGACCAACAGACTTGGCTGCAACACTTGCCCCGTTTTCTGCCTCATGAAACTTATCACCCGTTCTCAGTTTTTCTACCCTCTTGTAGCCCTATGTAACAGATTACATATCTGGGATCCTGATCCGGTATCATATACCCAGGATGCAGAGGATACTGAGAAACAGTTCTTTGTAATGAACACACCCGAAGGAGATGCATCATATGCACTTTCTTCGTTTGGGTGGCATAGGAATTCTGGTATTTCCCAATTTCCTGCTCTGTCTTATAACAATTATAAGTTGGAGCGGGACCAACGTTCCCCAGCTCAGTATAACAAGCGGGTTCGGTCAAAATTCCGTATTATTATCTTGATTAAGGCGTGATATGGTCGCTACCAGGAGAGAGAGAGAAGAAAACACTCTGCGTGCGCTCTTGCAAGATTAGATTGGTTATGTATTTTATCTAATCAGGATGTCTCCCACTGTTTTTATCAAATCTTCCTTCAAACCCTAAAAGGAAAGACTAGCCGGGATTAATTACACTCTACAAGTTCGTCAATCTTTCAGCCAGGCCAGTGTCGGTACTTTGAGGGAGGTTCCCCGTGCTTTCGCACGGACCTAATTACAGTAAACCTCGTTTTTCCAGAGGCGTAACCCCGTTGACACCTTTCTAGACACCTACTTGATCGGCTAATTGCAAAGTGCAAAACTCTCCCAGGAGTAACAATTACTCGCAGTGGGTATCGGGATCCAACTATCATATAGAAGGTATGCAATCTCATTACAAATTTCAACACTTGAAACTCCCGATAAAGGTTTTTACCCCTAGCACCTATGACCTTAACTATGGTCAATAAATCATAAGTACTAGTCAAGTTCTACCCGTCATTTCGTGATTAATTAGACCCACCCACATGACCCTTAACTAAGGTCAACAAAGTCACGCGACTGTCCTAACTAATCGCATCATATGCGGTGTAGGAAGACATCACTTAGCTACCGTACACTGTGCCTTGACTATGGTCAACAAACACAGCACGAATACTAAGTACTCTACTTCCTAAAATGACGGAGGGTTGCGGCTGGTTTTTGTGAAAACCTTTAACGCTTTGAACTTGATCTCGTTGCGGAATCAAATGGTTTTTAAATGGAATGTTTTTGAGGCTTTTCTAGTTTTGCTAAAGGGGTCACTCCCGGTGAAAGGATCGTCGGCCCTTTCCTCGTCGAATGAGGTGCGGGATATATCATATATATTGTGCAAAGCAGAAACTATAGAAGCAATCAAAGGACAAACCGAGTGTGTAGCATCTGCCAGTTATTGCTAAAGGAGTCACTCCCGGTGAAGGGATCTCGGTCCTTTCCTCATCGAATAAGGTGCAGGATGTTCTATAATGAACACCGCGATGCAAAGCAAGAACCGTAGCTACCTGTTTTTATTTTGAAATTCGATTCCACAACATCAATTAGGTTTATTTTCTTTCATTAATCTCATTAATGAATATCCCATCATTTAAGTCCACCTAAACATCACAGATAAATATAACGTACGCTTATGCCATCCGCATTCGTCTCGATGTCCCGTCTGCACCGTTAGGTTAGGTAACTAACGCCAGAGCGAGGCAGGGCTAGCGCGGGTGTAAAACATAAGCAACGTTTATATAATATATCATATATACTATATATAATATCTGTCACAGAACATCACATGATCACAGATAAATCACAGCAGAAGAAACATATGAAATATTGGATATACTAGGACGTCCGTGTTTTCAATACGAGCCAATATAAAACACGGATTCCACGGTCGTGATGAATAGCCAAGCCCAAACCCCTAGACCCCTACGAGAGCGGCAAGCAACCCTACCAATTCTAGGGTTAGGAGACCCGGACTCGACTCCTCGAGTTGGTCTCCCACTGGACCCCAGAACCCGGTTACTTGTGCTCCCCTCCTTGGGTCTATCCTAATGCGGAAAAGTAAATAATATACATCAACGGTGACAACTTCCGCAACCTGGAAGTGCCCCAATAAAAGAATATTACATACAAGTTTTTACATGAATGAAAATGAAAAAACACTCATCTCACATAAAAACCCCCGGCTATTCAAACACGACGATCCAATATAACATATCCAGCAACACATAACATCACATGTCATCAACGTAAGTAAATATGCGCATCCCAATTGTCGTTGACATATAGCAACGAAACCGGCGACATCACATATTACACTTACGGTCACAGAAAAGAAAGTGTAAAACTACAACAGTTGGAATCCGCAACCTCCTCAGACATCGCATGCCTGACCAAATGAATTACTTAGACATCGCATGCCTAACAATTATAAACCCCGCATTTTAGTCTCAAAATCGAAAACACTTTTCAATATCAAGTCGGGCAATTCAACAGGATTTCCGACATTCTGATCGAATACTCGTCGCAAACTTTAGTAGACGGCCGCACCCCCGACGCCGTCGACAAAGTGCACCAAGGCGGAACACCGCTGCCGCGAGCACCCGAACGGATGCTTTCGGCGACGGGGTTCTCCTACAGTCACTTGGTCGGGGCTATGGAGTGAGGTTGTCTATTATGTTTACCCGGCGAGTATCCGCGTACGCTACGTGATTACGACGGACTTTTGATCACATCAAAATTCCGTGGCAACCAATCAAGTGAGACCAAACTACTATGTTTATAATATTCATTCCGTTATCTCATAACTATTTGCGAATTCCAATTATTGTATCACATTCCGGATAAATGGAAAATGTTAAACTTTCCGATCGAACAATCGAACACCCAAGTTTTCCCGAAACAGCTCAACACATGAAATAAGTCTAACAACATTCAGTTCGTGCCTCAGTACCAACGGTCCAGCCGTAGAAGGGTCAAGCCAACGCCTCTCATGTGGCACGCCGTACTGCCCCAAACCCGAAGGTTCAAAGGGCAGTTCAAGACGGTCACATAATCGAGTTAAGGTTTGTTGTCTTCTAGAGGGTCCATCGCGTTACTTGCACTACTTAGAACGTCGTTAAACTACGGAAAAATCCAACAATTGGAAATTTCCCGGCAGGGGAAAAAGTGGGTATTTATATCCGGTCGAACTTTTTAACATATTCTAAAAATACCCGGAAAAGCACACCGACAAAATTAGACAGTCCGATTGAATACACCGAGTCCCCAATACAACTCAGAAAATACAACTCTGGAATAAATATTAAAAATTCCCAGGAAAACTCGAACAGAAAACTGAGAATTACTGTGAAAAATTAAATACACAAAACGACAAAATGGCCGCGGAACCGCCGCACGAGCCACGCTCGTGCCGCGGATCCGCGGCTCATTGATGGAATTAGTCCATCGAAATTCACAGTAACTCTTAGATTATCCTGCTGATTTTTCTGAATATTTTTAATCTACAAAAAACCACGTTTTTCAAAAAAGTCCAGAGAGCATTTTTCAAGTCGGGTTTTGGGTCGATCGGACTTCTGATTCCGTCGGGACTTCGCCTAAGGCTCTAGCTAGGCTCTGATACCACTGTAGGGTTCCTAGGCACACTATAGGAGTCTCACAAGTGATCAAACATGCACAAATCAAATTTTACGAGTGCCTACAAACCCTAATACGGATCGTTTACTAGATATCTAGGCGAAACAAGCAAGTAAATGGAAATGTATCTAAAAGGAAGGGGCTACAACCTTTGTAGATCCGGTCCACCACTTCCTAAGCTCCACGATGATCTCCCTCCGCTGTCCAAATCGAACTCACGACTCTAGCATTGGCATCATCGAAGAATGGGCGGGCTTGATCGTCGGTTCGATGCCGAAGATGATCTACGTCGAAGCATCACAAGAACAAGCTCCAACTTCACCAAGCTTTGAAAACTTGCGAAGTAAACACCCTATACAACTTGGCAAGAGGTAGAGGATGAAGAAATAGGAAGTGGGTAGACTTTAGAATTGGATTTCTCACTTGATTTCACTAGTTGCCATTAATGGCCACTAGCTTTCTTCATGTTGAAGAAGATGAAGAAGAAGAAGAAGATATGATAAGTTTTTAATAATAAAAATGAATAAGAATTAAATCTTATCATACTTTTAACCTTAGTTAAGTGTAGAGAAAAGACCATGGTTAATGGAATGGTTAGGGTTAAGGATAAGAACAAAAGAGGAGACTAAGTCAAGACTTCATGAATGTTCCACTAGCAAACAAATAATGCCACCATTTCATCATTTATCTTTTCCAAAATAAAAAGATAAATAAAGAAATAGATAAATAAGTAAATGACTAAACAAAACCCTAATCATTAGTTTAAACCATGGTTTGATTCTTTACACTTAACCAAGTAAGCATGTATCATCAAACATGATACAAACATGTGCACAAAAGCATATCACATATACAACTTGCACAATTCAAGTGAGAAAATCCATTTAAAGTGAACCAACACTAGTTAACGCAAAGTAATATATCAAATATATAAATATGCACTAAATCATTAAATCAACACTTGATTTAACGTTCCGGTCATATCGGATATAACCGACTAGTATCTTATGTATCGGCTTATCGAATCAATCCTTGATTCGATAACTAGGTTATATCGCATATAACCAATCGATACATAGATCGCGAGAATGTAATACGGTATCGCATACTCGAATTATTCTCGGTCCCGCACATATCTCATATGCGCTCCTATTTCGTTTCGCTTGAGCCAGGAAACCTCTGTGTAGGACTCTAAAGACTCGTCAATACGCCGGCAGCAGATGATGATCATATCAAGCATCCACAAGCCGCAAGCGGTCTGCTAAACGTAACGACCACCCGGGTATTGAGCGATCAGAAGATCGACGAGCAAACCCGTTCACACTCCTGCGAATCCAACCAGTAACACTTACCGCACAGTCCGGTCTGTTCGTTTGATATGTCGCATATTTCGCCTAGGGGTGGTAAACGTCAGACCCCAATAGCTCGATAAGTCATGCCGACGTGAGGTCCATAACATTCGTGAAACTACTGATAACTCTTACCAGTATATCACTGCAACCCTGGCCATGGATTTCCTGTTATGGCCAGTCGAGCATAGCACAACATCAACCCCCAATACCGGGAGAGACGAATCCCCTCCTATCGCTCATTGCCTACATGTGAATCGGGACTGTACCCAAAAACCACCTGTTTGCACGACTCAGTAGAGCCGTGGTAGGGTGGAAATCAAAGCACAGTGGGAGACACACAAGACTCTATGACGATCTCGGGTCAACAGACTAAGCTGTACCAGTGTCACCAGAGAACTGCCATCTGACGTGAGGTATAATACCATCTGGGAGTTCTCGGCGAGTCCGTTCAGTGTGCTCAGTCTCCACTGAGCACCCGCATACCATCTTCGATGTCAAACACCAATGGATATGGGATCATCCATCGCCCATCGCATGGGTCGAGAAGATATACGCTAGTCTACTCTGGAATATTGATGCCCCGTCTCGATATTCCCACGACTAGGAACAATGAAGGATGTACTCATTGACTACCCAGGCCCCACTAGTATGATCTGCATCATAGTCCTGGAAGTCGAGTACACATCCTAAGGGCTTTATCAACATGTAATCAGAGAGACAGAAAGTATGCATGTTAAGATAAAGAGCAACCAGATAGCGTACTATCATGTCGAGCAAGAAAGTCCTATCTATATATGTCCCAGCATCCACTACAATATACATCCAATGTACAGTAATGGCCTCTAGGGCATACATATAACTAACAACTTGGTCACTGAGTCATAGTCTAGGGTCGGTCAATGGTCGCTTCCAAAGAGAGAGAGAGAAAAGAAACACTCTGCGTGCACTCTAACCTGGATCAGAATGGTTATCACTTTATCTAATCAGGAAACCTCCCACTGTAGTCTCAAATTCTCTTCCAAGCCTGAAAGAAGAATTAGTCGTGATCACCCGAAGAGTAAACCAACTCATCAGTGAGAATCGGGATCCAACTATCATCGCATGATAACTTGATGGAAGCCACTCAAGTTATCACACTCTAGAAGGTATGCGCATGCCTGGCAAGTTTCCTGTATGTCCGATATATATTTTTTCCCCATGCTCTTATGACCTTGACTAAGGGCCAAATATCTCATAAGTCACATGTCAAGTTCTATCCATCATTATCCAGGTCAATTTGAACCCACCCATACATACTCTTGACAAAGGGCCAAATATAGTAATACGACTGTCCCAAACCAACGCATCTATCTATGCAACATGTGAACACCCCAGCAGCTACCAATCACAATGTTTTGACTAAGGGCCAAATATACATAGCTTGAATACTACTGACCATCCATGTGAAATGAAAGAGGGCTACGACTGGTTTTTAGCGAAAAAACATTTAACGTAATGAACTTGATCTCGTTGAAGGAACCTGATAGCTTTTTTATAAAAATATAGTGGCGAAAAACCTTTTGCTAAAGAGGTCACTCCCGGTGAAGGGATCTCGGCTCTTTCCTCGTGGAATGAGGTGCAGGATATTCTAACTGAATACCGCGATACAAAGCAACTTGTAATCGACTATATTGAAGTATTACCCTGACGTAAACTTCTGCCCAAGGGGTCACTCCCAGTTAAGGGATCTCGGCCCTTGCCTCGTCGAATGAGGTGCAGGATATTCTAACTGAATATCACTATGCAAAACAAAAGGAAACATCTTTGTAATAACACCATTTTAAATTTTGTTCCAACAACATCAAATATAGGTTTGTTTTATCCTTGCATTAATAAGAATCAATGCAGTCCCATCAATCAATCACACCAGAAAAGAACGAAAATAAAATGTACGTAGATACCATCCGCATTCGCCACTGGGTCCCGTCATCACCCGTTAGGTTACTTAACTAACGACAGAGCGGGGGCTGGACTAGCGCGGGTGTAAAACATATACAACATCTAATAGTATATATACCAATATACAATAATCGCTCCAGGCATGATAATATGCAACATTACAGAAAAGTAATAAGCATCACAGAACAATACAGATAATCTGGGATCCCCGGGTTTCACAGAGCCGCTACTGAAACCCGACATTCCCCTGGTCCTGTGGATAGGCTGTGCAATGAAACCTAGACCCCTACGGGTGTGGCAAGTTACCCGCCAAAACCTGAAGCGAGGCAGCCTACAACAAAATGAATGAACCACCCGGCACTTCACGGAATCCGGAAACTTGAGCACCCCTCCTTGGGTCAACCTGTAACCCCTACGAGTGCGGCGAATAGTCTGCCAATTCTAGAGTGAGGCCCCTCTGCCTCTCAAAGCCATGAGATACGGACCCGTTGCCCTCCAGAACCCGGCTATCCGTGCACTCCTTCGTGGGATAAACCTAGTACTGAAATAAAAATATGTACAACGGGTACATCGACCTCAACCCGGTCGTGCCCCAAAAGAATATTATACAAACAGGAAGTGAAGGCAGTCCACATGTTGGATGCTCGCCCCGCAATATCAAATGTACAAATAAATCTAAACTGCACTATCATTGCACCCTGCTATCCACCACGACAAATCAGCAACATCACAGCACAACACAGAACATCAACGCGAATGTCACGTTCGCAAACCCGTCTAAAAGAACTATAGCAATTTAGACGTGGTTTACCGCTCAAATGACATTCCCGGTCGGAGATATAAAGTAAGTACTGTAAACTAACACGTTTAAATTTCGATCGACAAAATTTCCCAAAGTGGGCCCCACAAACATCTGCTGTACAGTAACAAAATATGGGCCCAAAAGAAATATTCCAGAAACCACAATTTAAGGTGTAAAACCCACTGTACAAATTTGGACCACTGGTCCCATATACTGGCCGCGGATGCGCGGTCAAACCCTAGGTTTGACCGCGGATCCGCGGTGGTACTGTAGGATCACGTGACCAAATTTTCACAGTGTACTTAAAAAACCCTGCACAACTTTCTGTGATATGCAAAATAATTTTTGGACCTGATTTAAAATCGACAGAAACCGTGAACTGAAAAAATGTAGTTTTCGAAATTCGGTTCGATCGATGTTTTAAACGCGTTAGCACAAGTTAGTAAAGCTTAATGGTGAGACTCTGATACCACTGTAAGTCCACGGTAGCGCCCCGGCCGTCTAACAGACGCCAAATGCGGAACAAAAACTTTTACAACTGGCGCTATCGCGTACTATAACCCGGATCTGCCATTAAAGCTAAACTAACAAACTACAAAGTGGGTAGAAATGTTATACCGAACGATCCGAGTCCTTCGGTCTTCAACCATCATCCCACGCTTTGTTGCGGCTGCTCCGATCTCCTAAATCTCCAGTCTTCTCGTCCAGGTGGCACCACATCGACGGATCTTTAAACGGGCTCCCGCCTCTGAACCGAGGCAACTCGGTCGTCAAGTTTGCTAAAAGAGATGACCAAGATGATGTAGAGAATAAGTAGAACAATTTGTCTCGTTACGTCCAAAGCCATGGACGAACGGTTAATGAAGTTGCCTTTTGATAATGTGATGGAATGTAATGAGTTATGAAATTTCCATACACCAAAACTATCATAATCTTTTTTCATGCAACCATAATTCTATCAAGAAGAGGGGCCGACCAATATATGGAGCAAGGGAGGTGAGTGTAGGAGCTAGGAGGTGACCACAAGAATAAATGAGATGAATGATTCACCTTAAAACCTTGTAACATACATTAATTGCAAATGAAGAGTCATTAACCTAGTCATCACAAACATTTAATGAACATTAAATGCAACCATGAGTCACTAATCCTAGTCATCATCTAGAAACTTCTAGAAGCACGACTCACACTCATGACTCACTCAAGTGACGAAAAGATAAATCCGTATTTAACCGAATGTTAAATACGGCTGATAGAAAACTGGCAACTGGCAACTTCCAAAAGTGATGCTGAAACAAATTTCAGGATAACCCCGTAACAGTATAAACATACCCGCATTTGTATTACGACCGAATACAAATGCAACTGAGACAAAGATATTATATCTACACAGTATAATACTCGGATCCGGCTTAATCCAAAGCCGACCAGTATTATCTGCCCGAAATATGACACGTGCGAAAACGCACGTGCATTTTCCGAACCCTGCCATAAAACCATACGGCCTCTACAACTTTTCGTCCGAACTTGGGAAACAGTCTGTGGGGGACTCTAATGACTCATCAACACACTGGCACTAGGTATAACCACTAGCACGTCAGAAGTACAAGCTGTACGTAACGGTTGCCTATGTATTGATTGGAAGGGAAGCTGACGAGCGAACTCATCCATAAACCTTACTGAGCCTGACAGTGACAATATCCGTACAGTCCGGTACGTTCGTCTAAAGAATATCGCATATCGAGTCTAGGTGGGTGGATAAAGTCTGACCCCTAATAACGTGATAAATCGTGTCGGCATGAAGCCCATCACCATCTGAGAAACTACTGATCCAAATCAGTAATTCTCCACTACCTCGGCCGAGGATTTCTAGTGAAGGCCACCCGTGCACTGTGCGACATCAACCCCCAATACCGGGAGAGATGAATCCTCGACGATCCGCTCATTACCACCATGTGGCTCGGGACTATACCCAAAAACTACCTGTTTGCACGTCTCCTTTGAGCGTAGTAGGGTAGAAATCAAAGCACAGTAGGAACTCACACGAGACAAATGACGATCTCAGGTCGATAAACTAACCTATACACATGTCACCAGGGAACTGCTATCTGACGATATGTATAATACCAACTAGCATGTTCCCGGCGAGTCCTGTCCGGTGTACTCATAACCCAATGAGCACCTGTATACATCTTAGGTGATCCTACTGACACCAGTGGCTCGTAAGACCGGCCACCGCCCCTCGTCGGGGTCTCGTCTGTATACACTAGTCTACTCTGGAGTATCGATGCCCTGTCTCGAAACTCCCACGACTAGGGACACTTTAAGGATGTGCTTATAGACCCCAGCTCCCACGTATATGATCACCATCATACTGCTGGCTGTCAAGCAGAATCCTATAGGCTCTATCATCATGCAATAGTGAACTAAAGCATGTATACGATGATAAAGACAAACCAGATAGCATACTATCATCTCGAGCAAGACTGTCATATCGGTATAGGTCCTGCCTCAATCATTGCAATCACGTACCTGCGATCCAATAATTGACTTTGAGGGCACTATCTCCAACAGTATATATATTCAGAGGACATTCTTGCTCGACATGATAGTATGCTATTTGGTTACTCTTTATCTTAACATGTTCACTTGATCATGCTTTTATTCATTTGGTACACATTGATAAAGCCCTGAGGATATTAGCTTGACTACTTTGATTATGATGCAGATCATACTAGTTGGACATTTGTAGTTTATAAGCATATCCTGAATGTCCCTAGTCGTAGGTGTATCGAGACGGGGCATCGATATTCCAGAGTAGACTAGTGTATGCTGTTAGTTGTATGTATGCCCTAGAGGCCAGTATTGTACAGATTATGTATATTATATTGGATGCTTGGACATATATAGAGATGACTTTCTTGCTCGACATGATAGTATGCTATCTGGTTGCCATTTATCTTAACATGTACACTAGTCTCTTTATACTGTCTTATAGTTACATGTTGGTAAAGCCCTTAGGATTTGTACTTGACTACCTGGACTATGATGCAGATCATACTAGTGGGGACATGGTAGTCCATAAGTACATCCTTCAAGGTCCCTAGTCGTAGGTGTATCGAGACGGGGCATCGATATACCAGAGTAGACTAGCGTATACGCTTCTCGACCCATGTGATGGGCGATGGATGATCCCATATCCATTGGTGTTTGACATCAGAGGTGGTATACGGGTGCTCAGTAGAGACTGGGTACACTGGACGGACTAGCCAAGAACTCCCAGATGGTATTATACCTCACGTCAGATGGCAGTTCTCAGGTGACACTTGTACAGGTTAGTCTGTAGACCCGAGATCGTCATCGAGTCTTGTGTGGTTCCCACTGTGCTTTGATCTCCACCTTACCACGTCCATGAGGGCGTGCAAAACGGTGGTCTTTGGGTACTGTCCCGAGTCACATGGAGGCAATGAGCGATAGGAGGGGTTTCGTCTCTCCCGGTATTGGGGGTTGATGTTGCGCTGTGCTCGATTGGCCGTAACAGGGAAGTCCCTGGCCAGGGCTGATCAGAGATTTGCTGGTAAGTGTTACCAGTAGTTTCTCGACCCGTTACGAGCCTCACATCGGCATGACTTATCGGGTTATTGGGGTCTGACGTATACCACCCCTAGACTTGATATGCGACGTATCAGACGAAGAGACTTGACTGTATGGTAAGTGTTACTGGTCGGATTCGTAGGAGTGTGAGCGGGCTAGCTCGTCGATCTTCTGATCGCTCAATACCCGGGTGGCCGTTACGTTTAGCAGACCGCTTGCGGCTTGTGGGTGCTTGATATGATCATCATCTGCTACCGGCGTATTGACGAGTCTTTAGAGTCCTACACAGAGGTTTCCTGGTTCAAGCGAAACGAAATAGGAGTGCATATGAGATATGTGCGGGACCGAGAATAATGCGTGTATGTGATACCGTATTTGATTCTCGCGATTAATGTTTCGATTGGTTGTATATGATATAACCTAGTTATCGAATCGAAGACCGATTCGATAAGTCGATACATTGAATACTAGTCGGTTATGTGCGACATGACCGGATCATTGAATCAAGTGTTGATTTAATGATTTAATGTATAATTATATATTTGATATATTACTTTGCATTAACTAGTATTGGTTCACTTTAAACGGATTTTTCTCACTTGATGTGCACATTGTATATGTGATATGTTTTGTGTACACTTGTATGTATCATGTTTGATGATCCATATAGTTTTGGTTTTGTGTAAAGAATGCAACCATGGTTATGAGAGTGGTTAGGGTTTATGGTTTATTCTCTTTTTATTTAATCCATTCATTATTTATTAAATGGATTTATGTAATACAAAATGGTTTCATTTTGTCTTGAAGCTTGTTGAAGCTTCATGAAGCTTTGACTAATGATAACCATTTTGTCATTTTGCTTAACCCTAACCACTCCCACTAACCATGGTCTATTCTCTACACTTGACCATGGTTAGAAGATGATAAGAATGGATTTTATTATTCATTTTTACTTAACACTTGAAAAAGAATTCTATCATCTTCTTCTTCTTCTCAAAGTGAGAAAGCTTGCTACTTTAATGGCAAGTTGTGATCTAGTGAGCAAAATCCAAATCTAAAGTGAACCCATCTCCTATTTCTTCACCCTCTACCTCTAGCCAAGTTGTAGAGTGTGTTTTCTTCACAAATTTCATCACTTTGTGAAGTCGGAGCTTGAACTTGCGATGCCTCGACGTAGATCGTCTTTGACACGAAGCCGGCGACCTAGCTCACTCGTTTCTTCGACGAAGCCGATGCTTGAGCCCGGAGTTCGACTTGGACAGCGAGGAGACATCGTTGCGGAGCCGTGGAGGTGGACATCCGGATCTACAAAGGTTGTATTTCCGTATCCATGTAGTTAAGTGTTAACTAGCTTTTCTTTTCGCCTAAACATCTAGTTAAAGATCCGTAGTCTAGGGTTTCTCGGCACTAAAAATTTTAATTTGGCATGTTCGATGCCTTGTGAGAACCCACTAGGGTGCCTAGGAACCTTTCACTGGTATCAGAGCCTAGCTAGAGCCTTAGGCGAAGTCCCGACGACGTTTGAAACCCGATCGAACCAAAAATCCGAACCCGAAATAGCTCTCTGGACTTTTTCCAAATTCTGGGATTTTTCCAAATTAAAAATTGCTAAAAAATTCAGCAGGAAAATATAAGAATTACGACGCAAAACTTTTCCCATGAACAGTAAATTCCGCGGCGGAAGAGCGGCAGAAACCTGGTTTCTGCGGCGCTTCCGCCGCGCATTGATGACGTCACCCCTCAATTTTTGCACAGTAGTTCCTGATAAATTCTGCTGAGTTTTCTGGGAATTTTTAACATTTATTTCAGAGTTTAATTTTCTGCAGTTGTTTTGGGGTTTCGATGTTTCGATCGGGGTATCAAATTTTGTCTGAGTGTTTTTCCAGATAATTGTAGAATATGTTAAAGAGTTCGACCGGATATAAATACCCAGGTTTTCCCCTGCCGGAATATCCAAGTGTTGGATTATTGTGTGGTTAAAAGACGTTCTAAGTAGTGCAAGTAACGCGATGGTCCCTTTAGAAGACACAAACCTTAACTCGATTATGTGACCGTCTTGAACTGCCCTTTGAACCTTCGGGTTTGGGGCAGTACGGCGTGCCACATGTGAGGCGTTGGCTTGACCCTTCTACGGCTGGACCGTTGGTACTGAGGTATGAAGTGAATGTCTTTGAACCTATTTCATGTGTTGATCGGTGTCGGGAAAACTTGGGTGTTCGAATGTTCGATCGGAAAGTTTGATATATTCTATTTATCCGGAATTGGATACAATAATTGGAATTCACAAGCAGTTATGTGATAACTAAATGAATGTTATAAATCTAGCAATTTAGTCCCATATGATATTGAAAAGAGTTTTCGATAATGAGACTAAAATGCGGGGTTTGTAACTGTTAGGCATGTGATGTCTAAAGTAGTTGCGGATTCCAATTGTTGTAGTTTTACACTTTCTTTTCTGTGACCGTAAGTGTAGTATGTTCATATCGCCGGTTTCGTTGCTATACGTCAAGGACAATTGGGGTATGCATACTTGATTACGTTGATGACATGTGATGTTATGTGTTGCTGGATATGTTATATTGGATCGTCGTATTTGAATAGCCGGGGTTTTTTATGTGAGATGAGTGTTTTTCATTTTCATTCATGTAAAAACTTGTATGTAATATTCTTTTATTCGGGGCACTTCCAGGATGCGGGAGTTGTCACCCTTTGTATATTATTTACTTTTCTGCACTAGGATAGACCCAAGGAGGGGAGCACAAGTAACCGGGTTCTGGGGTCCAGTGGGAGACCAACTCGAGGAGTCGAGTCCGGGTCTCCTAACCCTAGAATTGGTAGGGTTGCTTGCCGCTCTCGTAGGGGTCTAGGGGTGTGGGATTGGCTATTCATCACGACCGTGGAATCCGTGTTTTATACTGGCTGGTATTGAAAACACGGACGTCCTAGTATATCCAATATTTCATATGTTTATTCTGCTGCGATATCTGTGTTGTGACTCTGTGATGGATATAGTATATAGTATATATGATATATTATATAGACGTTACTTATGTTTTACACCCGCGCTAGCCCTGCCCTGCTCTGTCGTTAGTTACCTAACCTAACGGTGCACGAGGGGACATCGAGGCGAATGCGGATGGCATAAGTGTACGCCATATCTATCTGTGATGTTTAGGTATTAAATGATGGGACTTCATTAATGTGATTAATGAAAGATAAGAAACCTAAGATGTTGTGGAATCAAATTTTAAAATAAAACAGGTAGCTACAGTTCTTGCTTTGCATAGCGGCATATATGATATACCCCGCACCTCATTCGACGAGGAAAGGACCGAGATCCCTTCACCGGGAGTGACTCCTTTAGCAATAACTGGCAGATGCTACACACTCGGTTTGCTTTTGACTGCTTTTGGGTTTTTGCTTTGCACAGCGATATATATGATATATCCCGCACCTCATTCGACGAGGAAAGGACCGAGATCCCTTCACCGGGAGTGACTCCTTTAGCAAAACTAGAAAAGCCTCAAAATCACTCCATTTCAAAACTTTATTTGATTCTACAACGATATAAAGTTCATTACGCAAAGGGTTTTCTTAAAAACCTGACGTAGCCCTCCGTCATTTCAGATAAGTAATAGTTAGTATTCGTGCTGCGTTTGTTGACTCAGTCAAGGCGTAGTGTGCGGTAGCTAATTACTATTTATCTGTTTATGCATATGATGCAGATTGGATTAGGGTAGTCGTGCGGCCTTGTTGACTTAGTCAAGGGTCGTGCGGGTGGGTTTAATTCAATCAGGAAATGACGGGTTGAACTTTACTTGCGGTCTATGGTTTGTTGACTCAGTCAAGGTCATAGATCGCCTGGGGCAAAATATTATCGGGAATTTCAAGTGTTGAAATTTGCAATGAGATTGCATACCTTCTATGAGATAGTTGGATCCCGATACCCGCTGCGAGTAAGAGTTACTCCTGGGAGAGTTTTACACATTACAATTAGCCGATCAAGTAGGTGTCTAGAAAGGTGTTAACGAGGTTACGCCTCTGGGAAAATGAGGTTTACAGTAATTAGGTTCGTGCGAAAGCACGGGGGACCTCCCTCAAAGTACCGACACTGGCCTGGCTGAAAGATTGGCGAACTTGTAGTGTGTAATTAATCCCGGCTAGTCTTTCCTTTTAGGTTTTGAAGGAAGATTTGATAAAAAGCAGTGTGAGCCATCCTGATTAGATAAGATAATAACCAATCTGATCTTGCACGAGCATACGCTAAAGTGTTTTCTTCTCTCTCTCTCCAGGTAGCGACCATTTCATGCCCTAATAAAGATAATAATATGGATGTATTGACCGAACCCGCATGTTATACTGTGCAGGGGAACGTTGGACCCGTTCTATCTTATAAATGTTATAAGACTGAACAGGAAACAGGAGAATATCTGGATTCTCACACCGCCCAAACGGAGAACTTGCATGTTGATGCATCATCTTCGGGTGTGTTTGTCATTGAGAACTGTTTCTCAGTTCACCCTACGTCCTGGGTATTAGATACCGGGTCAGGATCCCACATATGTAAGATGTTACATGGGCTGCGAAAAGGTAGAGAACTGAGAAAAGGTGAACATTCCGTTCATGTAGGGAATGGGGCAAATGTTGCAGCCAAAGCAGTTGGCATATATCACCTAGTATTACCAAATGGTGATACACTAGTCCTGAATGAATGCTATTATATACCGAACATGATGTGCAACATTATATCAGTTTCTTTACTAAGTAAAGAAGGTTATAATTTTGTAGTAAAGGATAATGTTATGAACATATTCCTAGATCAAAGGTTGATTGCATCAGGCTCGCTACATAATGGCATATTCATTCTCAATCAAAATACAGTTTTCAATATACAAAACACGCACAAAAGGAAAAGCTCAGAAATGAACGAATCCTTCTTGTGGCATTGTAGACTTGGCCATATCAATGAGACACGACTAGCTAAGATGCATAAGAACGGATATTTGAATTCATTCGAATTATCATCTTATGACACTTGCCATTCATGTCTCAAAGGAAAAATGACCAAAACTCCGTTTAAAGGACACGGAGAAAGAGTTACCGAACTCTTGGGACTGGTGCATAGTGATGTATGCGGTCCAATGTCTACACACGCCAGAAATGGTTCTTCCTACTTCATTACATTCACTGACGATCTCTCTAGATACGGGCATGTGTTCCTGTTGAAACACAAGTCTGAAGCTTTTGAGAAATTCAAAGAATATAAGCACGAGGTAGAGAACCAAACGGGCAAAAGTATTAAGGTTCTTCGATCTGATCGAGGAGGTGAATACTTAAGCAGTAAATTTCTGGATTATCTAAAAGAGAATGGGATTCTCTCTCAGCTTACTCCTCCTTATACACCACAGCACAACGGTGTATCGGAACGAAGGAATCGCACCCTATTAGATATGGTGCGTTCAATGATGAGTAATGCTGAGTTACCTATTTCCTTTTGGGGGTATGCGCTTGAGACAGCCATATACCTATTGAATCTGGTTCCGTCTAAATCTGTACCTACCACACCATATGAGATATGGAGTGGGAAGAGACCATATTTTAAGCGAATTAAGATATGGGGTTGTCCGGCCTATGTCAAAAAGCAAAATCCGGACAAACTCGAGGCACGATCAGTCCTTTGCAAGTTCGTGGGATATCCTAAGAATTCTCAAGGATATTTTTTCTACCAAGCTGAGGAACAAAGAGTGTTTGTTGCTCAACATGCCACCTTTTTGGAAAGGGAATTTCTTGCAAAAGAAACTAATGGCAAAGAGGTAGAACTGGAAGAGGTTCCAGCACCACAAACTGCAACTGACAATTTAGTAGAACCAGAGGATTCAGTGGTGCCCGACGTACCCCAGCCTCTCCGCCGATCTAGTAGGGTTTCTCGTCCACCTGAGAGATACTATGGTTTTCTCATTGACGGTGGTAGTGAGGATTGCATCATGGAGGATGATGACCCAACTAGCTTCGAGCAGGCCATCACTAGTGGGGACTCAGTGAAATGGCTGGATGCTATGCGGTCCGAGATGGATTCCATGCACACCAACAAAGTATGGACTTTGGAAATTGCTCCTGAAGGGGTAAAACCCATTGGGAGCAAGTGGATCTTCAAGAAGAAACTTGGTGTAGATGGGAAAGTGGAGACTTTCAAAGCTAGACTTGTAGCAAAGGGTTTTCGTCAAAGACCAGGTGTGGACTATGACGAGACCTTTTCTCCAGTGGCTATGCTTAAATCCATCCGAATCATGCTTACCATTGCTGCCTTTCATGACTACGAAATCTGGCAAATGGATGTTAAGACCGCCTTTCTAAATGGTGATTTAGAAGAGTGCGTGTACATGACTCAGCCAGAGGGCTTCGTAGACAGTGGGAGCAGCGGGAAGGTATGCAAGCTGCTTAAATCCATTTATGGATTAAAGCAAGCATCGCGGAGTTGGAACATCTGCTTTGACGTCGTTATCAAAGAGTTTGATTTCGTCAAAAATCCAGATGAACCTTGTATCTACAAGAAGGTGGCAGAGAGTAAAGTTGTCTTCCTCATATTGTACGTGGACGACATACTCTTGATAGGAAATGATATTCCTATGCTGCAATCGGTCAAGCTCTTCTTATCACAAAGATTCTCAATGAAAGATCTTGGTGATGCCTCCTGCATATTGGGAATCAGGATCTATAGAGATAGATCCAAACGGATTTTGGGATTGTCCCAATCCAGGTACATTGACACCATACTAAAGAGGTTTAGTATGGAAGAGTCCAAGCGTGGGAATATGCCCACGATCTCTGGAGTCACTCTCTCCAAAGAGATGTCTCCCAAGACTGATTTGGAGAGAGCTCGCATGCAAGGGATACCCTATGCTTCGGCAGTAGGTTCTATCATGTATGCGATGCTATGTACCAGACCCGATGTAGCATACTCACTAAGTGTAGTGAGCAGGTATCAAGCTGATCCTGGAGAGAGTCACTGGACAGCTGTGAAGAGCATTCTCAAGTACTTACGAAGGACTAGAGATATGTTCTTGGTGTATGGTAACGGAGAACTCCAAGTGGAGTCCTTTACCGATTCGAGCTTCCAGAGTGATAAGGACGACTCTAAGTCGCAGTCGGGCTTTGTCTTTACCCTTTACGGAGGGGCGGTTAGCTGGAAGAGTTCCAAGCAGGAAACCGTGGCAGACTCGACAATGGAGGCTGAATACATCGCTGCCAACGATGCTGCTAAAGAAGCTGTTTGGATCAAGAAGTTCATTACTGAACTTGGTGTGGTTCCATCCATTGAGCGTCCAATACCTTTGTATTGCGATAACAATGGAGCGGTGGCTTTGGCCAAGGAACCCAGGTCCCATCAGCGGTCCAGGCATATTCTGAGGCGGTATCACCTGATCCGGGAGATAGTTGATCGCCGGGAGATCGAGGTCAGGAGAGTTGACACGAAGAATAACACGGCGGATCCACTCACGAAGGCCATTCCCCAGATACAGTTTGAGAGACTCTTCGGGATGCTCGGTATGAGATACTACAGCAGCTGGCCCTAGTGCAAGTGGGAGATTGTTAGTTGTATGTATGCCCTAGAGGCCAGTATTGTACAGATTATGTATATTATATTGGATGCTTGGACATATATAGAGATGACTTTCTTGCTCGACATGATAGTATGCTATCTGGTTGCCATTTATCTTAACATGTACACTAGTCTCTTTATACTGTCTTATAGTTACATGTTGGTAAAGCCCTTAGGATTTGTACTTGACTACCTGGACTATGATGCAGATCATACTAGTGGGGACATGGTAGTCCATAAGTACATCCTTCAAGGTCCCTAGTCGTAGGTGTATCGAGACGGGGCATCGATATACCAGAGTAGACTAGCGTATACGCTTCTCGACCCATGTGATGGGCGATGGATGATCCCATATCCATTGGTGTTTGACATCAGAGGTGGTATACGGGTGCTCAGTGGAGACAGGGTACACTGGACGGACTCGCCAAGAACTCCCAGATGGTATTATACCTCACGTCAGATGGCAGTTCTCAGGTGACACTTGTACAGGTTAGTCTGTAGACCCGAGATCGTCATAGAGTCTTGTGTGGTTCCCACTGTGCTTTGATCTCCACCTTACCACGTCCATGAGGGCGTGCAAAACGGTGGTCTTTGGGTACAGTCCCGAGTCACATGGAGGCAATGAGCGATAGGAGGGGTTTCGTCTCTCCCGGTATTGGGGGTTGATGTTGCGCTGTGCTCGATTGGCCGTAACAGGGAAGTCCCTGGCCAGGGCTGATCAGAGATTTGCTGGTAAGTGTTACCAGTAGTTTCTCGACCCGTTACGAGCCTCACATCGGCATGACTTATCGGGTTATTGGGGTCTGACGTATACCACCCCTAGACTTGATATGCGACGTATCAGACGAAGAGACTTGACTGTATGGTAAGTGTTACTGGTCGGATTCGCAGGAGTGTGAGCGGGCTAGCTCGTCGATCTTCTGATCGCTCAATACCCGGGTGGCCGTTACGTTTAGCAGACCGCTTGCGGCTTGTGGGTGCTTGATATGATCATCATCTGCTACCGGCGTATTGACGAGTCTTTAGAGTCCTACACAGAGGTTTCCTGGTTCAAGCGAAACGAAATAGGAGTGCATATGAGATATGTGCGGGACCGAGAATAATGCGTGTCTGTGATACCGTATTTGATTCTCGCGATTAATGTTTCGATTGGTTGTATATGATATAACCTAGTTATCGAATCGAAGACCGATTCGATAAGTCGATACATTGAATACTAGTCGGTTATGTGCGACATGACCGGATCATTGAATCAAGTGTTGATTTAATGATTTAATGTATAATTATATATTTGATATATTACTTTGCATTAACTAGTATTGGTTCACTTTAAACGGATTTTTCTCACTTGATGTGCACATTGTATATGTGATATGTTTTGTGTACACTTGTATGTATCATGTTTGATGATGCATATAGTTTTGGTTTTGTGTAAAGAATGCAACCATGGTTATGAGAGTGGTTAGGGTTTATGGTTTATTCTCTTTTTATTTAATCCATTCATTATTTATTAAATGGATTTATGTAATACAAAATGGTTTCATTTTGTCTTGAAGCTTGTTGAAGCTTCATGAAGCTTTGACTAATGATAACCATTTTGTCATTTTGCTTAACCCTAACCACTCCCACTAACCATGGTCTATTCTCTACACTTGACCATGGTTAGAAGATGATAAGAATGGATTTTATTATTCATTTTTACTTAACACTTGAAAAAGAATTCTATCATCTTCTTCTTCTTCTCAAAGTGAGAAAGCTTGCTACTTTAATGGCAAGTTGTGATCTAGTGAGCAAAATCCAAATCTAAAGTGAACCCATCTCCTATTTCTTCACCCTCTACCTCTAGCCAAGTTGTAGAGTGTGTTTTCTTCACAAATTTCATCACTTTGTGAAGTCGGAGCTTGAACTTGCGATGCCTCGACGTAGATCGTCTTTGACACGAAGCCGGCGACCTAGCTCACTCGTTTCTTCGACGAAGCCGATGCTTGAGCCCGGAGTTCGACTTGGACAGCGAGGAGACATCGTTGCGGAGCCGTGGAGGTGGACATCCGGATCTACAAAGGTTGTATTTCCGTATCCATGTAGTTAAGTGTTAACTAGCTTTTCTTTTCGCCTAAACATCTAGTTAAAGATCCGTAGTCTAGGGTTTCTCGGCACTAAAAATTTTAATTTGGCATGTTCGATGCCTTGTGAGAACCCACTAGGGTGCCTAGGAACCTTTCATATGCGATGCTTGACCCATGTGATGGGCGATGAATGATCCCATATCCATTGGTGTTTGACACCAAGATTTTATACAGGTGCTCAGTGGAGACTGGGTACACTGGACGGACTTACCGAGAACTCCTATGAGGTATTATATCTATCGTCGGATAGTAGTTCTCAGGTGACACTGGTACAGGTTAGTCTGTAGACCCGAGATCGTCATAGAGTCTTGTGTGTTCTCCCACTGTGCTTTGATTTCCACCTTACGACGGCTCTACTGAGTCATGCAAAAAGGTGGCTTTTGGGTACAGTCCCGAGAAACATGGAGGCAATGAGTGATAGGAGGGGTTTCGTCTCTTCAGGTGTTGGGGGTTGATGTTGCGCTATGCTCGATTGGCTATATCAGCAAGTCCCTGGCCAGGGCTAATGAGATTTACTGATAAGTGTTATCAGTAGTTTCTCGATCTGTTATAGGCCATACATCGGCATGACTTATTGAGTTATTGGGGTCGACGATGCCATCCCTAGACTCGATATGCAGCATATCTCATGAAGAGACCGGAGTGTACGGTAAGTGTTACCGGTTGGCTCGACAGGAGTTTTGACAGGTTTGCTTGTTTTTCTTCTGCTCGCTCAATACCCGGGTGGCCGTTACATTAGCTGACCGCTTGCGGCTTATGGGTGTTTGATATGATCATCGCCTACTGCCGGCATATTGACGAGTTTTAGAGTCCCACAAAGGGGTTACCTTGCTCAGGAGAAAAGATGTGTGGTGTATATGGTGATATGCGCGGATGCTTGATTAAATGCGTGTATGTGATACTGCATTGTAATCTGGCGTTTTCTATTGGCCGGGCCATATGCGATATGACCGGTTTATTAAATCAATTTTTGATTTGATATTGTGACCATTAGATTTCACTTGAAACCTTTTCTATTTGGATGTATGCATGATTGGGTGTATGTGCACATAGTGATGTGTATGCACACATACATGCATACATACTTATCATGGTTGTTAATGCATTGGAGTTGGGAATGCAAGACTCAAATGGTATAAAATATCCATATATTTTTTTATTTGAGCAAAGAAAATGGATTAATTCATGATTGATATTTATCTACACTTGACCACACTTCACCTAATAATTAACCATGGATTAATTTTCATTTGGCTTCTTAACTCAATGATAAAATATCTAGATATTTATTTACCATGGTTGGGTGACAGTATGACTTTCATATATTGTAACATTTCAGAAAAATAAAATATTATTTTTGGGAATTTAAATAATTTAAATAATATATATTATGAATATTTTAATGATTGGAGATTAGTTTTAATGTTATGGTATGATCATATACCAATAGATTGGAAAAATATTGGAAAATTAGCTTGAGTGTTGATTTTTGAAGAAATTGTGAGATTTAGACATTTTATGAATTATTATATAATTTGTTATATACAAGTTTATTCTAAGCTTGATTGTTAATACTAATTGTGCATTAAGCTTGATTATGCACATGACATGCACCATGTCATATTTCAAATACTTGTTACATTTTTATAAAACATGATTTCAAGTCTTCATTGTGCATGGCTTCATTTTTGGTTTTTGCGACTGTTTTACAAAAGAAAACCATAAGAAAAGAAAAGAAAAGAAAAAGGAAAAAGGAATAAAGAATTGTGGAATGGTGAGGGGCATGGGCAAGAGAGAGACGAGAGAGAGAGAGGGTGAGGGGTCAACTTGACCATGGCTCATTGTGTTTCACTTTATCATCATCATCATCATGTTCTTCTTCTCTTCATTCATGGCTGCCCTCTTCCCTCCACCTCCTTCACCTCCTCACAACACCTCCATTTCCACATCAAAACACTTCATTCCCTTCATTGAATACATGCACAAGCTCACTACAAGCATGGGGAGCCAAGAAAGTTTGGATTTTGAGCACTTGGGGCAACTCAAGAAAATTCGTGAGTTGCCAAATGAGGTAATTCTTCCACCATTAGAGTAGTAATCCATTTCCTTTAGCTTCTATTTTAGTTTAGAACCGTTTTGTGTAGTTTAGTGATACTTGGAAATTCCGAGAGGATGGTTAGGGGATTTTAGGTAGTGAAGATGCAATTGAGGTGTAATTGGTGTCCACAAACCCACCTTAGTGTTAAAAACCTAGACTGAAAAATACGAGTTAGTTACCGAAATGTCGGTTTTGTGTTTAATTGTGGGTGCAGGGAATCTGGGATGACCTAGACGATTTACTAGAAAAACTAGCAACTCCAGAAACCTAATAAAGACACCAGGAGACCACCCTATAAGTACGAGACCAATCCAGGCATCCTAGGCCGGCGAGCTCGGATTTAAGGGTAGAGTGGCCGGCAACATTGTGGTGTTTGGTGCTAGGATTTGTTCTGTAGCTTATATACCCCTTATACAACACCCCAGTACTTTTTGTTCATCCCTATTTTACCTGAACTAAAATCAGGGGCATGTTTTGTAAGTTGCTGTTTTGGTTTCCTCGATGTTCATGACTTGAATTTTGGATATTTTGTTTTATCTCGATCACTTGACGTTTGTACGTCGATATAGGGTGTTGTTTGGTTCTTTTGCATGCGTAGACCATAGGTTCTAACCTATAGGCACCTCATGTGTCATTTTGGATTTGAATCGGATTTTAATGTGATACGATATGTTATGACATGTAGGTACCTCCGCGTGAACTTCGGGACGACAAGCAATAGCATGGCGACATCGACTTCGGCAAGTAAGGAACAGGTGAGTAGATATATATCTACGGGGGAAGTCGGGTGGATGGCGTATAGCACCCCCGCACTTCGTAGGGTAGAATTGGAATACGATTTATATATTTATATATATGTGTTAATGTGAGACACGAATGCTTAGAGAGAAAGTAACTTAGTTTAGTTCTTAGTCGCGAAACCCTAGAGTAAGGATTGGCACACACGCACACATACACGCATATATTTGATTTTCTTGTGCGTATATAGGTATATATATATATATATATATATAAATATACATATATGTATGTGAGTATGTATATATATATATATGTATACATATACACGGATGATGAGGATAGTATGTGATATGAGGTGAGGAGTCGATATAATCAGGCATGATGCCTTGAGAGGTTGATAAGTGATTGAGCCGTGATGTGGCACATGATATAGTATACGACATGATATTATAGTGGATCAACGGGCGATGTGTTTTCATACAAACGAATATATATATATATATATATATGTTGTTGATGGTATCGGAATGTACTAGACTTTAGATCAGTACCCTTAATTCAGGATATGATGATAAGGATACCAGATAAATAACGAGTTATGTGTGATATTTGACCCATGCCCCGATTTGGGATGTCGTACGATGGATTTTACCGTACGAGGTATAAATGTGATGATGGATCCGCACTCTTAATTTTAGGATGTCGTATTATATGTTTTATCGTTCGTGACGCTATTGAGGCGGGATCACCGACTACTAGATATATATATCGACTCAGACTTAGGTGGATTTCCTTACCCTTTCGATTAGTCTCTTAGTTTAGTCCTCTAGTTTATCAGGTAGATGTTAGACTGGGCTCGAGTCATACTTATTTTCAAAGCTAACGAATCGTGAGTATTTTAAAGACAGACTGAGGGGTACTGCGGATATTTCAAAGGACGTACCTTTTCTTAAAAAACACCATAGCCCCTATTTTCTAAATACCACGATTCGTGCTATTTCAAATGCCAAAACTGTATGACTCGTATATATAATGTATATTCTTATATGTTGCGTTTACCATTCATTTTCCGTATATTCTTCCTGTTCGCATCGCATTGCATGCTTAATTGTGTTTTCATTAATTATTATGAATCCATGCAGTCAGGACACCAGCACCATTACCGATGATGCGTATGTCTATGAACACTTGCTTGCCGGCTCACACACATCATCATCGGTAATTGCTATGACATGTACACTTTAGATGTATTACTTCATTGATATAACTTGCTAGCTGTTAGTTCCAATATGTTATTGCTTTTATATGCTAGTTTAATTATTGCATTCCTTGCTTGATATCTGATGCATTCATATATTCATTTTCATGCATTATTATGGGACTTTTTGCCGGTAATTCCCTGTTTATTTACTCTTTAGATTGGGATTTCGGATTTCCATGGGATTTCTGAATTTGGAGAAACCGCAAAGATTTTATAAACTTATTATTATTTTAAAGATAGAAAATTGCGGTTTTCTCGTGATATGATTTGAGAGGTGTCCACCATGAGTTTTCTCGGTTATTGAGCGGTATCATACACCCGATTCGAGGAGGAGGAGGAACCGTCTGTGGGTGCATGGTGGACCCGGCACGGTACCCGGGGCAAGATGGTCGTAGATGATGGTGTTGAGCCTGGCAGGGGAGCACTACCGACCGGTTATTGTGACGCGGCGGATATCCGGAGGATACCGATGTAGTCTTGAGATTTGATGATATAGGCCAGTCCGGATTGCCAGAGCCTGAGGTATTGAGATTTGATGATATGGGCCAGTCCGGATTGCCGGAACCCGAGATATTGAGATATCGAGATATATATTTTGTGTCGATGCTTGACACTGATTCTCTGTTGATTTCATTGATGATACTTCGGTTTTTATATGGAAATCTCACTGAGATATGAAAACAGTTTTCTCATTCAAAATGTATTCTGTTTTCATCCTTATTGCATTCATACATCATATATGTGATATGTTGCTACCTGAGGCACTGACACGAGCACCTGGTATTCACTTATGTTAGATGATTACCTTGCCATTATTAGATGTTTCTGGTTATATTTATGAGGATATTATTGTATGACCTAGGATAGAGTCATACATGCGATTTGTTCTTGGTGATGTTTTCTACTCACGAGTTGGCAACTCACCCCCGTTGTGCCACAGTTTCTTGCAGGTTTTGCCGTACAGGTTTCATTGCGGCTTGCTGGCACACTGCTTCCTTCCAGGTGATTGCTCTGGTAGGTGGGTTCACTTGCATCGTGACCACCATTGTACTTTATTTATATTCAGTTGTATCTAGTAACTCCATCAACCAGACTTGTATCATTTATAGACTTAGAAGACCAGTGTATATTCTTTCGACCTTATAATCGTGCTTGTATTATTATGGTTTTCTGGTGGATATTGGTTTTCTTCTGAGTTTTGATCCTCACCTTTCGGCGCTGTATATTATATTGCTTGCGTGGTTGTGTCCTCCAATTGGCGAAGAGCTAGCTCCTGCTTGGGGATGCCTTTATTCATTATGTATGTTATTCATGTTTGTACCCGTTTGGGGCCAGTTTTTACAAAGAAGACTGCCGAAATTTTTGGAAAAATATGATGTTGCTTTTAAATGTTTAATGCCGTTTATTTTATTTAAACCAATTGCTTTAAACAAGTTTTCCTTCACTTCTTATTTAAAATGGTTTAGATTTCTGGGCTTTTGGTTTACTTGAATTAGGTGGGGTCCTATAGACTTCACATGATTCAAGTACAAGTCATGTGCTATTTCAGGTCGTGACATATATATTTTCATTTCTCATTTTCTTTTTCGATTTATCACAAATAAAACTCAAACATTTCAATCTTCTTCTTCTTCCTTTCTCTCTTGACTTTTCTATAGAGTGAGGAGCACAAAAAGAAAGGGTTTTTAAGTAAGCATACAAACCACATCACCATTCTACTTTAGTTTAGCCCACTAGATTAGAGTGTTTGCTTCATCTTCATACTTGATCAAGTGAATCTAGGAGCTTGAGAAAAGGAGCCCCGGGTAGATCGTCGTGGACAACGAAGGATTCTAGCACACCGGTCCAAACTCAAGTTGTGCCAAGGAGTCTAGCAAGGAGGTCTACAAAGGTTGTATTTTTCTCTACTTTGTGTTAAACACTTGCTATTGTATGTGATACTTTGGTGTTACCTTAAACTTCTACTTAGATTCATGGTTAGTTTTCTTAGAACCTCCCTAAAATTTTAAAGTTGCATGTATGATACTTCCAAACCCTAGGCATGGTGCTAAGGAAACCCAACATTGTGCTCCCCTCCTTGGGTCTATCCTAATGCGGAAAAATAAATATATACAATAATGGTGACATCATCGTCAACCCGGAAGTTCCCCAATAAAAGAATATTACATACAATTAATTTTACATGAATGAAAGAAAAACTCTCATCTCACATAAACCCTCCGGCTATTCATTCGCGACGATCCTGTACATCATATCTCAGCAGCACATAATATCACATATCGTCAACGTATGTAAGTATGCGTACCCCAATTGTCGTTGATCTATAGCAACGAAACCGACGATACACCAATTACTACACTTACGGTCGCAAAAAAGAAAGTGAAAAACTACAACAATTGGAATCAACACCGCCTTTAGACATCATAAACCTGGAATATCACATATTCTGGATTTCATGCCTAACAATGCAAATCTTATATTTAGGTCTCAACTATGAAAACACCTTTTCAAAAGAACCCGGGTAATTCAACAAGATTCCCGATTCTACCGAGACCGAAATATTAGACTTACACGCAACTAATTACTTTTCACAAAACTAATTAGTGTAGATTCCAATTATTGTATTACATTCAGAAATATCAAGACAATGTTAAACGTTTCGATCGAGTCAACAAACACCCACAAATTACCTTTAAAGCTCAATACTTGAGCAAAGCTAAAATATCCAAAAACGTGCCACAGTGTCTATGGACCAACCGTAGAAGGGTCAACCCTTGCCTCACCTAAGGCGCCATAGGACTGCGGCAAACCCTAAGGTTTAGCCACGGTTCCATGGTCATAGAATCGAGTTAGGGTTTTGTTCCTCTGGAGGGTCCATATGGTTACTTGCACGAACATTCAAATATATTTAACTTAGGAAATTCCAACATTTGGAAAATTTCTAGCGAGGGTAATGAGACGGTGTGTGATGTTCGTTTGAACCGTTTAGCGTCGTCTAAGTTACCAATACAATGTTAAAATATACAACTACGAAACACTCCGAATAAGCCCCTAAGCAAAATTTGCATCACATGAAATTTTGGCTTAAACAAACAATAGCTAAAACCCCAAAACCTAGACACTAGAGCACAAGAAAAATTCGAGGCAAAACTAGAAAAAGGGGCCGGCCTCACCGGATTTTGGGGAGATGTGCTAGACCAAAATCTGAGGGAATTGCTTAAAATTTGTTCTGTGTTCTTAGTGCAACATATACACTCATCTGCAGTTGTTTAAAAAAATTTTCGAGCCCGTTTTAAAATCGACAGAGAGCATAATTTCAGGGTTGCAGTTTTGTTAATTCGGAGTTGTTTCGGTTTCGTAATTAATCTAACATCGTCTAAGTTTCTAGCTTGTCTCTGATACCACTGTAGGGATTCTCTAGCACCATCCTAGGTTATAGGTTGCATCGCACATGCTATAACAAAAATTTAAAGGGGTGCTAAACAATTCCAACCATGGATCGAACTAGAAAAATAGAGTAACAACATACTAGTATCATATACTACAAGTGTCTAACACTAAGTGGGGAGAAATAAAACCTTTATAGACCTCCTCCTTAACTCCATGGATCGAGTGGAGTTTGAACCGGTTGGCTTGCGTCTTTCCAAGTCCACAATGATCCACCACGAAGTCCCTTTGCACCAAGCTCCAAGTTTCACTTGATCAAGGATGAAGATGAAGCAAACACTCCACACTAGTGGGCTAGACTAAAGTGGAATGGTGATGTGGGTTTGGATCTCACTTAAAAACCTTTTCTTTTTATTTCTTCTCTTTCTTTTTAAAACCCTAGAGAGCTTTGAGGAGAGAGAGGAAGAAGGAGATGGCTCAAGAGAGAAAATATGAATAACTCTAACTAAACTCAAGAGAGTAAGTGAGATTCATGCCATGCTAAACTATGGTTACTAAATATCTAGATATTTTGTAACTTGAGTTTAAGCAAAACCATGGGCTAAAACCATGGGCAATGAAACCATTGACTTTTGTCAACTCAAGAGAGTTGAATAGTCAACCCAAGAGAGTTGAATAGTCAACCATGATTTTAATCCCATTTTTCTTTTCTCAAATAATTAAAATATCTAAATATGTTACCATGTGAGTCTTGCATTGCCACCACCATTGAATCATCAACCATGACACATGTATGCTTGCATGTGTGCATCCATATCAACATATACATACACTCATGCATGCATAAAAAAGAAATAGGTTTTAATATAATGGATTTAATATTAAATCAACACTTGATTTAATATCCCGGTCAAATCACATACGACCCGTCCAACAGAAAAAGCCCGATTAAAATACGGTATCCAATACACGCATTTAATCGAGCTCCCGCGCATATCACATATGCACCCCATATCTTTTCGCCTGAGCTAGGAGACCCCTTTGTGGGACTCTAAGACTCGTCAATATGCTAGCAGTAGGCAGTGATCACATCACATGCCCACAAACCGTCAGTGGCATAAGCTGTACGTAACGGCTCCCAGCTATTGAGCGATCAAAAGAAACACAAGCAAACCTCCTAAAACTCCCGTCGAGCCAACTGGCAACACTTACCGTACAATCCGGTCTCTTCGTCAATAGTGCTGTATATCAAGTCTCAGGGTGGTATCGTCGACCCCATTAACCCAATAAGTTATGTCGGTATATGGATAATAACAGATCGAGAAACTACTGATAACACTTATTAGTAAATCTCAGCAGCCCTGGCTAGGGACTTCCTGTTATAGCCAATCAAACATAGCACAATCTAAACCCCCAATACCGGGAGAGACGAAAACCCCTCCTATCGCTCATTGCCTCCATGTGCCTCGGGGCTGTACCCAAAATCCACCTGTTTGCATGACTCAGTAGAGTCGTGGTAGGGTGGAGATCAACGTATAATGGGAGGACACAAAAGACTCTATGACGATCTCGGGTCTACAGACTAACCTGTACCAGTGTCACCTAAGAACTGCTATCCGACGATAGATATAATACCACATACGAGTTCTCGGCGAGTCCGTTTAGTGTACCCAGTCTCACTGAGCACCCGTATACGATCTTTGGTGTCACCACACCAATGGATATGGGATCATCCATCGTCCATCATATGGGACTGTTGCGCCACGGCAGCGCTCTGGCCGTCTATCCGAGGCCAAAATACGGAATCAAAATTTTCTTAACTTTTAAACTGGCGCTACCGCGGACAATATACCCGGATCGTAACCATTAACCGATACTAGCTAACAAGAGAAAGGGTGAGAGATATACCGAGTGATCCGAGTCCTCCGGTCTTCTCGTCGTCGTCCCGATCTCCCGCGGAAACTCCGGTTGTCGCATCCTTGCCGGAAGGGCACCACATCGTCTGCATCTTTTACGGGCTCCCACCTCAATACCGAGGCAACTCGGGCGGGAAGTTGGCTAGCCGACGCGCCCAAGATTTACTGTAGAATGTAGTGTAGAATCATAGTCTCTTTTGGGTTGGTGAAGTTGCCTTGATGGAGGAATCAACAAGATATGAACTTGGGGATTTTTGTAGCAATGGAAAAATGAGATGGATGATAAATTTCCCACACCAAAATGAAACTCTCTCATTTTTTCTCCTCTCTTCAAAATGTGGCCGGCCCCTTCAAATTGAGAATGGTGGAGGGATCAACAAAACTCATGAAGGGAGGTGAGTGTAGGATAAAGCAAGAGGTGACCACATTCAAAGCAAAACCTCACATCATACCCTTAATCAACCCATACCCTTTCAAATCTCAATTAATGCACCATCATGGATGAAAGAGGCTAAACATATCATAATGAATACATTTGCAAGAAACCCCCCTCCACAAATGTTATTTGCACAATTGCAAATAACCCCCTCCATCGGAAAAGTCCGGCCGGGAAAGAACAAAGGAAAACCGGCCGGAACGGAATGCAAACTGGCAACTCCAGAAAACTGGTCCCGTAATAAATTACAGGAAAACCCCGATACTGTGCATACACACCCGCATCTGTATTCCGTCCGGATACAAATGCAATGAGACAAAATCTACACTGTACTAAACTAGGATCCGGCTTAAACCAAAGCCGGCTAGTAATATCCGTCCGATCCTGATCCGTGCAATACCGCACGTATCTGATCAGACCCTGCCATATCTCCATACAGCCTCTACAGCGTTTCGCCCGAAAGCTTGAGTAACTGAAAGTGTGGTGGACTCAAAAGACTCGTCAATACTATGGTTGTGGATTTAACCACCAGCACGTCAGAGGTATGAGCCAATACGTGACGGGCCACCAGCTATTGACCAAAAGGGACGTCGATGAGCGAACTCATCCTGACACCCTACTGAGCCTGTCAGTGACAATATCCGTACAGTCCGGTCCGTTCGTCTATGAGCATCGCATGTCGGGCCTAGGGGGTTGGTAAAAGTCAGACCCCCAAAAGCGGTACAAGTCGTGTCGGAGTGTAGCCCAGAACACCCTGAGATACTACTGGAATACCTACCAGTAAATCTCCTGCCTCGGCCGAGGGCTTTGTGTAAAGGCTCTCCTAGACACAGCGCGACCTCACCCCTAATACCGGGAGAGACGAACCCCTGAAGATCCGCTCACTGCCTCCATGTGGCTCGGGACTGTACCCAACTAAAACCTGTTTGCACAACTCATTTGAGCCGTGGTAGGGTAGTAATCAAAGTACAGTGGGAACTCACATGAGACAAATGACGATCTCAGGTCGATGAACTAACCTGTACACATGTCACCAGGGAACTGCTATCTGACGTCTGGTATAAGACCAACTAGCATGTTCCCGGCGAGTCCTGTCCGGTGTACTCATAACCCAATGAGCACCTGTATACATCTTAGGTGAACCAACTGACACCAGTGGCTTGTGAGACCGGCCACCGCTCCTCGTCGGGGTCTCGACTGTATACACTAGTCTACTCTGGAGAATCGATGCCCTGTCTCGAAACTCCCACGACTAGGGACCTTTTAAGGATGTGCTTATAGACCACCAGCTCTCACGTATATGATCGCCATCATATTTCTGGCAGTCAAGCAAGAATCCTAAGGGCTCTATCAGCGTGCAATAGCGACCTGTAAGGTCACCTGAAGCAATACACGATGATAAAGGTAAACCAGATAGCATACTATCATCTCGAGTAAGACTGTCTTACTGGGATAGGTCCTCCCTCAATCATTGCAATCACGTGCCTGTGATCCAATAATTGACTCTGAGGGCACTATCTCCAACAATCTCCCACTTGCACTCAAGGCTAATTATTGCGATGTCGCATACTCACAGCCCGTGTGATACCGAACACCCAACTCCTCTACTAGTTAGTCTCACAAAGCTCGTTTGCGAAACTATTGCGTTCGAGGAATAGCCTCAGTGAGTGGATCCGCTGTGAAGTTTCTTTCTATGTCTCTCTATATCTGAAGTTCGCAGAGAAAACCATCTCTCGAAATGAGCAATACCTGTCTTAGAGTATGTCTGGATATCTGATGGGACCTAGCTCATAAATGAACTCCAAATCCAAACTTCTTAGACTGTATCGATAACTGAACTTAATCAGTACCCAGCGCCATGCCTCCCTCAGTATTGCCTTGGACCACCTGTCCAAAATACTGCCCCTCGTCAGAAGGAGAAAATATAACTCTGACAGCCACTCTGCCATCTATGTCACCTTGGAAGCCTGGAGTGACAACCGTCTCCTAAAAGAGGCTATCGTTATCACATCCCTAAAACATCAACTTATGTTCTAAAACTGCTTCCGACTGTTTCTCCAGGATTGGATTAATATCAGCTTATTGCAGCTACTGCAAGAACAACATCTGGTGTGGTACTTGACATCTCATGATTGACTCAATTGCCTAAGCAAGTGATCTGTCAATCATGCGTATCCCTCTCCCCTTTAGTCTGTAAGACACCTTTAGAGAGGGTGACTCCATTACCTGCAGGTGTACTACCGTGCCAGGAGTCGTCCATTCTAAATACTCATAGAATGCTGTCAAGGTACCCAGATTAGGAAACCACCCAAATCTAGATCTAAAACCATAGATCTAGTAACCAGAATGTCTGATATAATATCCAAGTCCTCTGTGGAGAAACCACTGTGTGACAACCAAAGTATAACCGATCGTATTATAGGAGTTTCCTTTCCTACTCTGTGTATGTCATCCAAAACCAGGACATCACACCCTACTACCTTCTTAACAGATCCATCCCCTATTCTGATGACGTCAAACCTATGACTGTCACATCAGAAATAGATGATCTATCTCCGCTATATCTGCTTTAGTCTATAAATAGACATAAGCCTGATGTCCACCAATGCTTCCGCTGCTCCCACTGACTACGACAACCCTCTGGCAGAGTCATATAGACGCGCACTTCTAAAGCTAGTTTAGAACGACGCTATACTCATCCTCCTGCCGGGTCTCGCAGCCTGGAACAACAACAATGGCAAGTGTGGGTAAACAAGAACTTCCCTGTCACCGTCCTTGAGGCTACCGGAGTGCCTCTCGGGTGCCTGAAGTTACCCACCTTATCTGCGGAGTGGCCAATGGAATGTCAAATCAGATTGAATCTTTAGGTTCCTTATCAAATCTTCAGTAATCGTTTGCGGTTCTGGAATCGCTTCCAGTTCTACCATACTCCCACTACTGTTTTCTGAAAAATAACCATTTCTTTTTAAAATGTGGCGAGTTAAGAACAATATCACTATTGATCTTCCAGATGGTAGAAAGTCAACCCTCGTCATAGCCTGGGTCAACCCACAAACAGCCATTACAGAAACGCGCCTTGAGTTGTCCAGTGTCTGGTTTTAATCATAAGCCGGACAACTCCCCGTACCTTAACATCGTTAAGATATGAACTGTTCTATACCCAATATAGAACCAGAGGCACTGATTTAATTGAACCAGATTCAAATCATGCAGCTGTCTCCAGTGCATGTCAACTAAATGGAAGGAGGCCGATCAGCGTTACCCAACTTAGGAATGCTTCCAATTATGAGTAACCTGAAAGAGAAGCAAGTTCTCATTACTATCAACTGAATACCATACACAAGTATCTACATCTTCGATCACCTTGAAGAATCCCGATACTTGCAATACCTGGTTCTCTACTCTATTCTTATACCAATAACTCCTCAAAACTCAGACCCTGTGTTTCTACGAAACACATGTCTAAGAATTAGAGTAGTTAAAAGTAAACAGAATATAGTATGAGGACCAACCCCACTGTCCTAATAGACACTGGACAATATGCAATACTCTGTATAAGTCCCTGAGTCTAACAACTCATTCACTGTGTGTCGTAGGTTGAAAACTGTACTATGGTTAAGAAGAATTACACCGCTGTTCAATGCTCCTTACCTAACCATCCACTAATATAGATAAATGTCATAGACATAATTTCAAAAGGTATATCTCACTCTATAAAAATAGACGTACAGATATATCAATTTGAAATTGGTGCATAACAACGGATATTCAAAACCAAATATTTGCCGACCGGCAAACAGCCCAGGTGATCTCCTCAAATATCACCGATTACAACGAATCCCGATATAATTGTTGGAGATAGTGCCCTCAGAGTCAATTATTGGATCACAGGCACGTGATTGCAATGATTGAGGGAGGATCTATCCCGGGACGACAGTCTTACTCGAGATGATAGTATGCTATCTGGTTTACCTTGATCATCGTGTACTGCTTTAGGTGACCTGACAGGTCGCTATTGCACGTTGATAGAGCCCCTAGGATTCTTGCTTGACTGCCAGCAGTATGAGGGCGATCATATAAGTGAGAGCTGGAGTCTATAAGCACATCCTTAAAAAGTCCCTAGTCGTGGGAGTTTCGAGACAGGGCATCGATTCTCCAGAGTAGACTAGTGTATACAGTCGAGACCCCGACGAGGGGCGGTGGCCGGTCTCACAAGCCACTGGTGTCAGTTGGTTCACCTAAGATGTATACAGGTGCTCATTGGGTTATGAGTACACCGGACAGGACTCGCCGGGAACATGCTAGTTGGTCTTATACCTGACGTCAGATAGCAGTTCCCTGGTGACATGTGTACAGGTTAGTTCATCGACCTGGGGATCGTCATTTGTCTCGTGTGAGTTCCCACTGTACTTTGATTACTACCCTACCACGGCTCAAAGGAGTCGTGCAAACAGGTTTTAGTTGGGTACAGTCCCGAGCCACATGGAGGCAGTGAGCGGATCTTCAGGGGTTCGTCTCTCCCGGTATTGGGGGTGAGGTCGCGCTGTGTCTAGGAGAGCCATTACACGAAGTCCTTGGCCAAGGCAGGAGATTTACTGGTAGGTATTCCAGTAGTATCTCAGGGTGTTCTGGGCTACACTCCGACACGACTTGTACCGCTTTTGGGGGTCTGACTTTTACCAACCCCCTAGGCCCGACATGCGATGCTCATAGACGAACGGACCGGACTGTACGGATATTGTCACTGACAGGCTCAGTAGGGTGTCAGGATGAGTTCGCTTATCGACGTCCCTTTTAGTCAACAGCTGGTGGCCCGTCACGTATTGGCTTATACCTCTGACGTGCTAGTGGTTAAATCCACAGCCATAGTATTGACGAGTCTTTAGAGTCCACCACACATTCAGTTACTCAGCATTCGGGCGAAACGCTGTAGAGGCCGTATGGAGATATGGCAGGGTCCGATCAGATACGTGCGGTATTGCACGGATCAGGATCGGACGGTTTGTACTAGAGGCCGTATAGATGTATGGCAGGGTTCGATCAGATACGTGCGGTATTGCACGGATCAGGATCGGACGGATATTACTAGCCGGCTTTGGTTTAAGCCGGATCCTAGTATAGTACAGTGTAGATTTTGTCTCTTTGCATTTGTATCCGGACGGAATACAGATGCGGGTGTGTATGCACAGTATCGGGGTTTTCCTGTAATTTATTACGGGACCAGTTTTCTGGAGTTGCCAGTTTGCATTCCGTTCCGGCCGGTTTTCGTTTGTTCTTTCCCGGCCGGACTTTTCCGATGGAGGGGGTTATTTGCAATTGTGCAAATAACTTTTGTGGAGGGGTTTATTGCATAAGTTTTGATATGATAGCATCTTTCTTCCATCACTTGCATTTATGTGATTGGAATGGATTTGATTTGGATATGGGTTTTGTTATCATGATGTCTTTGTATGTGGTCACCCCTTCACTTTACACTACCATCACCTCCCTCTTGTTCTTTTGTTCACCTCCACCATTTTGGAACAATAAGGGGGCCGGCCACTTCATTTTAGGGAGAGAGGTTCATTTGTGTGGAGAGATTTTTGATCATCTCTTTTGGCTTGCTAAAATTGATAGCTTCATTTCCCTCCAAAGCTCATTCTTCCTTCACCTCCATCAAAGGCAACATTACCCCAAAGTGAGACATGCACTCTACACCATATTCTACAGCACATCTTGGGCATATCGACTTGCCGGCTTCATGCCCGAGTTGCCTCGGTATAGAGGCGGGAGCCCGTAAAAGAAACAGGCGATGTGGTGCCCTTCCGGCGAGGAGGCGACGACCGGAGTTTCCGCGGGAGATCGGGACGATGACGAGAAGACCGGAGGACTCGGATCACTCGGTATATCTCTTCCCATCTTGTAGTTAGCTAGAACTAGTTTAATGGTCCGATCCGGGTGTTTAGTGCGCGGTGGTGCCGGTTTGCAAAGTTCGCAAAATTAAAGTTTATCACCGTTTCCGCATTTGGCCGTCGGATTGACGGCCGGGGCGCCGCCGTGCACTTACAGTGGTATCAGAGCCTCGCCATTAACTTCGTTTAGCTTCGTTTGATGTGTTTTTCAGTTCCGATCGACCAAAATTCCAAAAATCCAATTTTAGTTCACATCAGTTTTCTGTTAGAATTTTTTGGTGTCCAAAAATTTTTCAGGTTGTATAAAACTAATGTACTAGAAATTCTAAGAACAGTGCAAAAATTCGACAACACGATCCTTAAGTTAGAGCGCGGATCCGCGGCCATTGACCTTTATTGGGCCGCGGATCCGCCGCCGTAATGTTGGATCATGTGATCGTTTTTTTGCAGTGGGCTTGTGGGCTAAAAATAGGGGTTTTGGAATATTAAAATTGGGCCCAGAATTTCTGTTAGTGCTACAGTATTGCTTGGGGGCCCACTTGTTAATTTTTTTGATCGATCGGATATTTTAAACACATTTTTCACAGTATTTACATTATATCTGCGACCGTGAATGTCACTCGATCGGTAAATCCGGTCTAACTGCTATAGCCCGGTTAGACGGATTTGCGAACGTGACTTTCACGTTGATGTTCTGTGTTTTGCTGTGATGTTGCGGATCGGTCGTGGGGGATAGCCTGGTTGCAGTGGTAGTACAGTTTTGTTTATATATGTACATTTGGTATTGCGGGGCGAGCGTCCGACATGTGGACTGCCGTCACTTCCTGTTTGTATTATTCTTTTGGGGCACGACCAGGTTGCGGTCGATGTACCCGTTGTATGTATATTTTACTTTCTGTACTAGGATTACCCCACGGAGGGGTGCACGGATAGCCGGATTCTAGAAGGAAACAAGCCCGCATCTCAGGGCATTGAGACGGAGGGGGCTTCAGTCTGGAATTGGCGGGCTATTCGCCGCACTCGTAGGGGGTACAGGTTGACCCAGGAGGGGTGCCTAAGTTACCGGATTTCGTGAAGTGCTGGGTGGTCCATTCACGGTGCTGAAGGGGGCTGCCTCGCTTCAGGTTTTGGCGGGTGACTTGCCGCGCCCGTAGGGGTCTAGGATTTCATTGCACAGGCTATCCACACGACCAGGGGAACGTCGGGTTTCAGTAGTGGCTCTGTGAAACCCGGGGATCCCAGATATCTGTATTGTTCTGTGATGCTGTACATTTCTGTGATGTTGCATTTTATTCACGCCTTGAGCGAAATATAATATATTGGTATATATATTAGTAGATGTTGTATATGTTTTTCATCCGCGCTAGTCCAGTCCCCGCTCTGCCGTTAGTTAGCTAACCTAACGGGTGATGACGGGACCCAGTGGCGAATGCGGATGGCATATATGTACGTCAGTATATTTTCGTTATTTGTGGTGTGATCAATTGATGGGACTGCGTTGATTCGGATCAATGCAAGTTAAAACAAACCTATTCTGATGTTGTTGGAACACTTTTCAAAAAGCTGTTATTGCAAGGACGTTCACTTTTGTTTTGCATCGTGGTATTCATTTGGAATATCCTGCTTCTCAGTCGACGAGGCAAGGGCCGAGATCCCTTCACCGGGAGTGACCCCTTGGACAGAAGTTTGCGTCAGGGCATTAACTTCACTATAGCCGATTACTTTTGCTTTGCACAGTGATATTCGGTTATGAATATCCAGCACCCCATTCTACGGGGAAAGAGCCGAGATCCCTTCACCGGGAGTGACCTCTTTAGTAAAGGTTTTCGTCACTATATTTTCTAAAAAGCTATCCGTTCCTTCAACGATATCAAGTTCATTACGTTAAAGGTTTTCGCCAGAAACCATTCGTAGCCCTCCGTCGTTTCAGACGGGTAGCACGTAGTATTCATGCTATGTTTGTTGGCCTTCGTCAAGGCATAGTGTTTGGTAGCTGCTTGTTGCCTTTCTGCAGCATAGATAGATGCGTTGGTTTGGGACAGTCGTATAGCCTTGTTGGCCTTCGTCAAGGGCTTGTGCGGGTGGGTTCAAATTAACCTGGACAATGACGGGTGGAACTTGACATGTGACTTATGATTTGTTGACCTTCGTCAAGGTCATAAGAGCATGGGGCAGAAATCACATCGGGAGTTTCAAAAGAACTGAAACTTGCCAGATATGCGCATACCTTCTGGAATGTGACACCGTAAGCGGATTCTGTCACGTTATCATGCAATGATAGTTGGATCCCGATTCCCACTGATGAGTTGGTTTACTCCTCGGGTGACCCCGACTAATTCTTCTTTCAGGTTTGGAGGAGAATTTGAGGTACAGTGGGAGGTTTCCTGATTAGATAAATTGGTAACCATTCTGATCTAGGTTAGAGTGCACGCTGAGTGTTTCTTTTCTCTCTCTCTCTGGCAGCGACCATTGACCCGACCCTAAGACTATGACTCAGAGACCAAGTTAACCGAACCTTCTTTACACTGGCTTTTGGATTGTCAGAGTTGCAGACCTCATTGCCACTCCTACTTTTACCCTTTTCTCCAGGACACCCCGTATTACTACAAACGTCCACTTCCATTGGACAAAACCATCGTATGGTTAGATACGAACTCGAAGGAATTCGAGGATGGTTTCCGGTTCTGGAGAAAACGGATAAGATTTATTCAGTTGTCTTTTCCTTTTTGCCTTCTCTCAAGTTGCGAGTACTCCTTAGTTTAGGAGATAGTACACCTATTACGCAAATTGGATAGTCTTCTTCCAAACTTTAGGCTGGTGCCGAACAGTGGGGAATGAAGAAAACCAATTATCCTAAACGGTGTGCAGAAGGTATTAAGATTAAGACAAAGCAAGGGATTAGTAAGAGGGCAAAGTAAATTGCGACTGATATTCACGACCAAACCAAGTATTTCTTCGCCAATCCTAAATCACCTTTGTATTTCTCCAAGACACTCCGTATCACTACGAAGATCCACAGTTTATTGGATACTCCATCGTATGGTTATATACGAACTCGAAAGGAACTTGTTCCAGTTCGGGGATGATTCTGGTCCAGGAGAAATAGGAATAAGGTTTATTCGGTTGTCTTTTATCTTCACCTTCTCTCGCATTGCGAGTGCTCCTAGGACTAGGACAGTACACCCATTATGCTTATTGGATAGTCTTCTTCCAAACCATAGGCTGGTGCCGAACGGTAGGGAAGGAAGAAAACCATTTGGCCTAAGGGGTGTGCAGAAGGTAATGACTAAAGACATATAAAGGGATTTGGAGAGGTGGCAAAGAATTATACGGTTATAGTTGTGAATTTGGATAATGGTAGAGGCATTACTAGGAATACCAGGATACCCTATCGAAACATTTCAATGTTTCAGTTCAACTGTGTACTGTTAAAAGAAAACTGATTTCCTGATTAGACACTTGCTCCAGGGTATGTATTTACCAGGTTTGATTCTCACATCTGTATGGTTTTACAGATGATGAGTGGGAGTAGGTTATTGGGAATTGGGTGATCATCCTCATTATATCGGGATTCGTTGTAATCGGTGATATTTGAGGAAATCACCTGGGCTGTTTGCCGGTCGGCAAATATTTGGTTTTGAATATCCGCTGTTGTGCACCAATTTCAAATTGATATATCTGTACGTCTATTTTCATAGAGTGAGATATACCTTTTGATATTATGTCGATGACATTTACCTATATCAGTGGACGGTTAGGTAAGGAGCATTAAACAGCAGTGTAATTCTTCTTAACCATAAGTACAGTTTTCAACCTACGACACACAGTGAAAGAGTTGTTAGACTCAGCGGACTTATACAGAGTATTGTATGTTGTCCAGTGTCCATTAGGACAGAGGGGTTGGTCCTCATACTATATTCTGTTTACTTTTAACTTCTCTACTTCTTAGACATGTGTTTCGTAGAAACACAGGGTCTAAGTTTTGAGGAGTTATAGGTATTTGAATAGAGTAGAGAACCAGGTGTAGCAAGTATCGGGATTCTTCAAAGTGATCGAAGATGTAGATACTTGTATTTGGCATTCAGTTGATAGTAATGATAAAGAGAAATTGCTTCTCTTTTCAGGTTACTCATAATTGGATACATTCCTAAGTTGAGTAACGCTGATCGGCATCTTTCCATTTAGTTGACATGCACTGGAGACAGATGCATGATTTGAATCTGGTTAAATTAAATCTGTGCCTCTGGTTCTATATTGGATATAGAACAGTTCATATCTTAACGTTGTTAAGGTACGGGGAGTTGTCCGGCTTATGATTAAAACCAGACACTGGACACTCAAGGCACGTTTCAGTAATGGCTGTTTGTGGGTTGACCAGGCTATGACGAGGGTTGACTTTCTACCATCTGGCAGATCAATAGAAATATTGTTCTTGACTCGCCACAGTTTTAATAAAATTAATTTTTTCAAAAACAGTAGTGAGAGTATGGTAGAACTGGAAGTGATTCCAGAACCGCAAACGATTACTGAAGATTTGATAAGGAACCTAAAGATTCAATCTGATTTGACATTCCATTGGCCACTCCGCAGATACGGTGGGTAACTTCAGGCACCCGAGAGGTACTCCGGTAGCCTCAAGGACGGTGACAGGGAAGTTCTTGTTTATCCACACTTGCCATTGTTGTTGTTCCAGGCTGCGAGACCCGGCAGGAGGATGAGTATAGCGTCGTTCTAAACTAGCTTTAGAAGTGCACGTCTATATGACTCTGCCAGAGGGTTGTCGTGGTCAGTGGGAGCAGCGGAAGCATTGGTGGACATCAGGCTTATGTCTATTTATAGACTAAAGCAGATATAGCGGAGATAGATCATCTATTTCTGATGTGACAGTCATAAGATTTGACGTCATCAGAATAGGGGATGGATCTGTTGAGAAGGTAGTAGGGTGTGATATCCGGGTTTTGGATGACATACACAAAGTAGGAAGTGATATTCCTATACTACGATCGGTTATACTTTGGTCGTCACACAGTGGTTTCTCCACAAGGGACTTGGACATTATATCAGACATACTGGTTACTAGATCTATGGTTTTTAGATCTAGATTTGGGTGGTTTCCCAATCAGGGTACTTTGACAGCATTCTAAGAGTATTTAGAATGGACGACTCCTGGCACGGTAGTGTACCTGCAGGTGATGGAGTCACCCTCTCTAAAGGTGTCTTATAGACTAAAGTAGAGAGGGATGTGCATGATTGGCAGATCACTTGCTTAGGCAATTGAGTCAATCATGAGATGTCAAGTACCACACCAGATATTGTTCTTGCACTAGATGCAATAAGTTGATATTGATCCAATCCTGGAGGAACAGTTGGAAGCAGTTTTAGAACATAAGTGAATGTTCTAGGGATATGATAACGGCTGCCTCCTTTTGGAGACGGTTATCACTCCAGGCTTCCAAGGTGACATGGACGACAAGGAAGTTGTCAGAGTTATAGTTTTCCTTCTGACGAGGGGCAGTATTTTGGACAGGTGGTCCAAGGAAATACTGAGGGTGGCATGGCACAGGATACTGATTAAGTTCAGTTGACGATACAGTCTAAGAAGTTTGGATTTGGAGTTCATTTATGAGCTCGGTCCCATCAGACTTCCAGACACTCTAAGACAGGTATTGCTCATTTCGGGAGATGGCTTTCTCCGCGAACTTGAGATATAGAGAGACATAGAAAGAAACATCAGAGCGGATCCACTCGCTGAGGCTATTCCTCGAACGCAATAGTCTCGCAAACGAGCTTTGTGAGACTGACTAGTAGAGGAGTTGGGTGTTCGGTATCACACGGGCTGTGAGTATGCGACATCGCAATAATTAGCCCTGAGTGCAAGTGGGAGATTGTTGGAGATAGTGCCCTCAGAGTCAATTATTGGATCACAGGCACGTGATTGCAATGATTGAGGGAGGATCTATCCCGGGACGACAGTCTTACTCGAGATGATAGTATGCTATCTGGTTTACCTTTATCATCGTGTACTGCTTTAGGTGACCTGACAGGTCGCTATTGCACGTTGATAGAGCCCCTAGGATTCTTGCTTGACTGCCAGCAGTATGAGGGCGATCATATAAGTGAGAGCTGGAGTCTATAAGCACATCCTTAAAAAGTCCCTAGTCGTGGGAGTTTCGAGACAGGGTATCGATTCTCCAGAGTAGACTAGTGTATACAGTCGAGACCCCGACGAGGGGCGGTGGCCGGTCTCACAAGCCACTGGTGTCAGTTGGTTCACCTAAGATGTATACAGGTGCTCATTGGGTTATGAGTACACCGGACAGGACTCGCCGGGAACATGCTAGTTGGTCTTATACCTGACGTCAGATAGCAGTTCCCTGGTGACATGTGTACAGGTTAGTTCATCGACCTGGGGATCGTCATTTGTCTCGTGTGAGTTCCCACTGTACTTTGATTACTACCCTACCACGGCTCAAAGGAGTCGTGCAAACAGGTTTTAGTTGGGTACAGTCCCGAGCCACATGGAGGCAGTGAGCGGATCTTCAGGGGTTCGTCTCTCCCGGTATTGGGGGTTGTAAGTGCACGGCGGCGCCCCGGCCGTCAATCCGACGCCGGAATGCGGAAGCGGTGATAAACTTAAATTTTGCGGACTTTGCAAAACCGGCACCACCGCGCACTAAACTCCGGATCGTAACCATTAACTAGTCTAGCTAACAACAAGTAAGGGAATAGAGATATACCGACTGATCCGAGTCCTCCGGTCTTCATCTCCACTCCGATTTCCTCGCGGGATCTCCGTCCGTCTCCTCCTCGTCGGAAAGGGCACCACGAAGCCGGGTACTTTTACGGGCTCCCGCCTCTATACCGAGGCAACTCGGGCATGAAGCCGGCAACTCGACATGCTCAAGATATGCTGTAGGTTATCTAGTGTAGTGTCTCTTTTGGGGTTTGTTGCCATTTGAGGATGATGGAGGATACAAGACAAGAAAAATGGTGCTTGCATTTTTCTTATCATGAAATGAGATCAAGAAAATGAAACACTCTCAAGGATGAAGATGAAACCCTCTTCTTCTCTTTTCTTTCACTCTTTCTTTTTCTCAACCATGAATAAAACTCTCTTCCAGTGAGAATGAGAATGGTGGAGGAATGAACACATAATCCAAAGGGAGGTGAGTGTAGGAGCATAAGAAAGGTGACCATATCCAAGGTCAAGGAAACATACACCATGCTTAAACTACTATACACTCCATAACCTTTCACATCTCAAAAAAGCAAGTCAATGGTGCAAGATATGAAAGCCATCATAATCAACACAATTGCAAGAAACCCCCCCACAAAGTGTTATTTGCAAAACTGCAAATAACCCCCTCCATCGAAAAAGTCCGGCCGGGAAAGAACAAAGGAAAACCGGCCGGAACGGAATGCAAACTGGCAACTCCAGAAAACTGGTCCCGTAATAAATTACAGGAAAACCCCGATACTGTGCATACACACCCGCATCTGTATTCCGACCGGATACAAATGCAAAGAGACAAAATCTACACTGTACTAAACTAGGACCGGCTTAAACCAAAGCCGGCTAGTAATATCCGTTCGATCCTGATGCGTGCAATACCGCACGTATCTGATCGAACCCTGCCATATACCTATACGGCTACTAGTACAAACAGTCCGATCCTGATCCGTGCAATACCGCATGTATCTGATCGGACCCTGCCATATCTCCATACGGCCTCTACAGCGTTTCGCCCGAAAGCTGAGTAACTGAAAGTGTGGTGGACTCTAAAGACTCGTCAATACTATGGCTGTGGATTTAACCACTAGCACGTCAGAGGTATAAGCCAATACGTGACGGGCCACCAGCTATTGACTAAAAGGGACGTCGATGAGCGAACTCATCCTGACACCCTACTGAGCCTGTCAGTGACAATATCCGTGCAGTCCGGTCCGTTCGTCTATGAGTATCGCATGGCGGGCCTAGGGGGTTGGTAAAAGTCAGACCCCCAAAAGCGGTACAAGTCGTGTCGGAGTGTAGCCCAGAACACCCTGAGATACTACTGGAATACCTACCAGTAAATCTCCTTGCCTTGGCCAAGGACTTTGTGTAATGGCTCTCCTAGACACAGCACGACCTCACCCCCAATACCGGGAGAGACGAACCCCTGAAGATACGCTCACTGCCTCCATGTGGCTCGGGACTGTACCCAACTAAAACCTGTTTGCACGACTCCTTTGAGCCGTGGTAGGGTAGTAATCAAAGTACAGTGGGAACTCACACGAGACAAATGACGATCCCCAGGTCGATGAACTAACCTGCACACATGTCACCAGGGAACTGCCATCTGACGTCTGGTATATGACCAACTAGCATGTTCCCCGGCGAGTCCTGTCCGGTGTACTCATAACCCAATGAGCACCTGTATACATCTTAGGTGATCCAACTGACACCAGTGGCTTGTGAGACCGGCCACCGCCCCTCGTCGGGGTCTCGACTGTATACACTAGTCTACTAATGGAGTATCGATGCCCAGTCTCGAAACTCCCACGACTAGGGACCTTTTAAGGATAAGCTTATAGACCCCCAGCTCCCACTTATATGATCGCCCTCATACTGCTGGTGGTCAAGCAAGAATCCTAGGGGCTCTATCAACGTGTAATAGCGACGTGTCAGGTCACCTAAAACAGTACACGATGATAAAGGTAAACCAGATAGCATACTATCATCTCGAGTAAGACTGTCCTACCGGGATAGGTCATCCCTCAATCATTACAATCACGTACCTGTGACCTAATAATTGACTCTGAGGGCACTATCTCCAACAGGGGTGAGGTCTCGCTGTGTCTAGGAGAGCCATTACACGAAGTCCTTGGCCAAGGCAGGAGATTTACTGGTAGGTATTCCAGTAGTATCTCAGGGTGTTCTGGGCTACACTCCGACACGACTTGTACCGCTTTTGGGGGTCTGACTTTTACCAACCCCCTAGGCCCGACATGCGATGCTCATAGAAGAACGGACCGGACTGTACGGATATTGTCACTGACAGGCTCAGTAGGGTGTCAGGATGAGTTCGCTCATCGACGTCCCTTTTAGTCAATAGCTGGTGGCCCGTCACGTATTGGCTTATACCTCTGACGTGCTAGTGGTTAAATCCACAGCCATAGTATTGACGAGTCTTTAGAGTCCACCACACATTCAGTTACTCAGCTTTCGGGCGAAACGCTGTAGAGGCCGTATGGAGATATGGCAGGGTCCGATCAGATACGTGCGGTATTGTAAGGATCAGGATCGGACGGTTTGTACTAGAGGCCGTATAGATGTATGGCAGGGTTCGATCAGATACGTGCGGTATTGCACGGATCAGGATCGGACGGATATTACTAGCCGGCTTTGGTTTAAGCCGGATCCTAGTATAGTACATTGTAGATTTTGTCTCTTTGCATTTGTATCCGGACGGAATACAGATGCGGGTGTGTATGCACAGTATCGGGGTTTTCCTGTAATTTATTACGGGACCAGTTTTCTGGAGTTGCCAGTTTGCATTCCGTTCCGGCCGGTTTTCGTTTGTTCTTTCCCGGCCGGACTTTTCCGATGGAGGGGGTTATTTGCAATTGTGCAAATAACTTTTGTGGAGAGGTTTATTGCATAAGTTTTGATATGATAGCATCTTTCTTCCATCACTTGCATTTATGTGATTGGAAAGGATTTGATTTGGATATGGGTTTTGTTATCATGATGTCTTTGTATGTGGTCACCCCTTCACTTTACACTACCATCACCTCCCTCTTGTTCTTTTGTTCACCTCCACCATTTTGGAACAATAAGGGGGCCGGCCACTTCATTTTAGGGAGAGAGGTTCATTTGTGTGGAGAGATTTTTGATCATCTCTTTTGGCTTGCTAAAATTGATAGCTTCATTTCCCTCCAAAGCTCATTCTTCCTTCACCTCCATCAAAGGCAACATTACCCCAAAGTGAGACATGCACTCTACACCATATTCTACAGCACATCTTGGGCATGTCGACTTGCCGGCTTCATGCCCGAGTTGCCTCGGTATAGAGGCGGGAACCCGTAAAAGAAACAGGCGATGTGGTGCCCTTCCGGCGAGGAGGCGACGACCGGAGTTTCCGCGGGAGATCGGGACGATGACGAGAAGACCGGAGGACTCGGATCACTCGGTATATCTCTTCCCATCTTGTAGTTAGCTAGAACTAGTTTAATGGTCCGATCCGGGTGTTTAGTGCGCGGTGGTGCCGGTTTGCAAAGTTCGCAAAATTAAAGTTTATCACCGTTTCCGCATTTGGCCGTCGGATTGACGGCCGGGGCGCCGCCGTGCACTTACAATAATGAGGATGATCACCCTATTCCCAATAACTTACTCCCACTCATCATCTGTAAAACCATACAGATGTGAGAATCAAACCTGGTAAATACATACACTGGAGCAAGTGTCTAATCAGGAAATCAGTTTTCTTTTAACAGTACACAGTTGAACTGAAATATTGAAATGTTTCGATAGGGTATCCTGGTATTCCTAGTAATGCCTCTACCATTATCCAGATTCATAACTGTAACCGTATATCTCTTTGCCATCTGTCCAAATCCCTTTATATGTCTTTAGTCATTACCGTCTGCACACCCCTTAGGCCAAATGGTTTTCTTCCTTCCCTACCGTTCGGCACCAGCCTATGGTTTGGAAGAAGACTATCCAATAAGCATAATGGGTGTACTGTCCTAATCCTAGGAGCACTCGCAATGTGAGAGAAGGTGAAGATAAAAGACAACCGAATAAACCTTATTCCTATTTCTCCTGGACCAGAATCCATCCCCGAACTGGAACAAGTTCCTTTTGAGTTCGTATATAACCATACGATGGAGTATCCAAATAAACTGTGGATCTTCGTAGTGATACGGAGTGTCCTGGAGAAATACAAAGGTGATTTAGGTTTGGCGAAGATATACTCGGTTTGGTCGTGAATAGCAGTCGCAATTTACTTTGCCCTCTTACTAATCCCTTGCTTTGTCTTAACTTAATACCTTCTGTACACCATCGTTATGCTAATTGGTTTTCTTCATTCCCCGCCATTCGGCACCAGCCTAAGGTTTGGAAGAAGACTATCCAATTTGCATAATAGGTGTACTATCTCCTAAACCAAGGAGTACTCGCAACCTGAGAGAAGGTAAAAGGAAAAGACAACTGAATAGTCCTATTCGTTTTCTCCAGAACCGGAAACCATCCTCGAATAAATTCCTTCGAGTTCGTATCTAACCATACGATGGTTTTGTCCAATGGAAGTGGACGTTCGTAGTAATACGGGGTGTCCTGGAGAAAAGGGTAAAAGTAGGAGTGGCAACGAGGTCTGCAACTCTGACAATCCAAAAGCCAGTGTTAAGAAGGTTCGGTCAACTTGGTCACTGAGTCATAGTCCAGGGTCGGGTCAATGGTTGCTGCCAAAGAGAGAGAGAAAAGAAACACTCAGCGTGCACTCTAACCTAGATCAGAATGGTTATCACTTTATCTAATCAGGAAACCTCCCACTGTACCGTCAAATTCTCCTCCAAACCTGAAAGAAGAACTAGTCGGGATCACCCGAGGAGTAAACCAACTCATCAGCAGGAATCGGGATCCAACTATCATCGCATGATAACTTGACGGAATCCACTCAAGTCACCACACTCCAGAAGGTATGCGCATATCTGGCAAGTTTCAGTTCTTTTAAAACTCCCGATGTGTGTTTTTACCCCTAGGACCCAAGTGACCTTGACACAGTCAACAAATCAAAGAGTCCTAGTCAAGTTCAACCCGTCATTATCCTGGATTGCATTAAACCCACCCGTACGAGCCGTTGACACAGTCCACAAGGCCGCACGACTGTCCTAACCAATCCCATTAATATGCTATAAACAAACACTACTTAGCTACCGCACACTACGCCTTGACACAGTCAACAAACGTAGCACGAATACTAAGTAATATTTGTAAGAAATGACGGAGGGCTACGTCTAGTTTTTGGCGAAAAACCTTTAACGTAATGAACTTGATATCGTTGAAGGAACTGCATAGCCTTTTTAGAAAATATAGTGACAACAACCTTTACTAAAGAGGTCACTCCCGGTGAAGGGATCTCGGCTCTTTCCCCGTAGAATGAGGTGCAGGATATTCCAACTGAATACCACGATGCAAAGCAAAAGTAATCGGCTATAGTGAAGTTAATGCCCTGACGCAAACTTCTGTCCAAGGGGTCACTCCCGGTGAAGGGATCTCGGCCCTTGCCTCGTCGACTGAGGAGCAGGATATTCCAAATGAATACCACGATGCAAAACAAAAGTGAACGTCCTTGCAATAACAGCTTTTTGAAAAATGTTCCAACAACATCAGAATAGGTTTGTTTAGCTTGCATTGATCCGAATCAACGCAGTCCCATCAATTGATCACACCACAAAGAACGAAAATATACTGATGTACGTATATGCCATCCGCATTCGCCACTGGGTCCCGTCATTACCCGTTAGGTTAGCTAACTAACGACAGAGCGGGGACTGGACTAGCGCGGATGCAAAACATATACAACATCTACTAATATATATACCAATATATTATGTTCGCTCAAGGCGTGATAAAATGCAACATCACAGAAATGTACAGCATCACAGAACAATACAGATATCTGGAAGCCCCGGGTTTCACAGAGCCGCTGCTGAAACCCGACGTTCCCCTGGTCGTGTGGATAGCCTGTGCAATGAAATCCTAGACCCTTACGGGCGCGGCAAGTCACCCGCCAAAACCTGAAGCGAGGCAGCCCCCTTCAGCACCGTGAATGGACCACCCAGCACTTCACGGAATCCGGTAACTTGGGCACCCCTCCTGGGTCAACCTGTACCCCCTACGAGTGCGGCGAATAGCCCGCCAATCCTAGAGTGAAGCCCCCTCCGTCTCAATGCCATGAGATGCGGGCCCGTTGCCCTCTAGAACCCGGCTATCCGTGCACCCCTCCGCGGGGTAATCCTAGTACAGAAAGTAAAATATACATACAACGGGTACATCGACCGCAACCAGGTCGTGCCCCAAAAGAATAATAGAAACAGGCAGTGACGGCAGTCCACATGTCGAACGCTCGCCCCGCAATATCAAATGTACATAATACAACAAAACGGTACTAGCATTGCATCCAGGCTATCCCCCACGACCGATCCGCAACAACACAGCATAAACATAGAACATCAACGTGAATGTCACGTTCGCAAATCCGTCTAACCGGGCTATAGCAGTTAGACAGGATTTACCGATCGAGTGATATTCACGGTCGCAGATATAATGTAAATACTGTGAAATAATGTGTTTAAAATATCCAATCGATCAAAAATTAACAAGTGGGCCCCAAGTAATACTGTAGCACTCACAGAAATTCTGGGCCCAATTTTAATATTCCAAAACCCCTATCTTAACCCCAAAAGCCCAATGCAAAAAATTGGTGGAATGATACACTATTCCTGCGGCGGAACCGCGGCCGACTGATACCATGTTGCGCCACGGCAGCGCCCCGGCCGTCTATCCGAGGCCAAAATGCGGAATCAAAATTTTCTTAACTTTTAAACTGGCGCTACCACTGTCAATATACCCGGATCGTAATCATTAACCGATACTAGCTAACAAGAGAAAGGGTGAGAGATATACCGAGTGATCCGAGTCCTCCGGTCTTCTCGTCGTCGTCCCGATCTCCCGCGGAAACTCCGGTTGTCGCATCCTTGCCGGAAGGGCACCACATCGTCTGCATCTTTTACGGGCTCCCACCTCAATACCGAGGCAACTCGGGAGGGAAGTTGGCTAGCCGACGCGCCCAAGATTTGCTGTAGAATGTAGTGTAGAATCATAGTCTCTTTTGGGTTGGTGAAGTTGCCTTGATGGAGGAATCAACAAGATATGAACTTGGGGATTTTTATAGCAATGGAAAAATGAGATGGATGATAAATTTCCCACACCAAAATGAAACTCTCTCATTTTTTCTCCTCTCTTCAAAATATGGCCGGCCCCTTCAAATTGAGAATGGTGGAGGGATCAACAAAACTCATGAAGGGAGGTGAGTGTAGGATAAAGCAAGAGGTGACCACATTCAAAGCAAAACCTCACATCATACCCTTAATCAACCCATACCCTTTCAAATCTCAATTAATGCACCATCATGGATGAAAGATGCTAAACATATCATAATGAATACATTTGCAAGAAACCCCCCTCCACAAATGTTATTTGTACAATTGCAAATAACCCCCTCCATCGGAAAAGTCCGGCCGGGAAAGAACAAAGGAAAACCGGCCGGAACGGAATGCAAACTGGCAACTCCAAAAATCTGGTCCCGTAATAAATTACAGGAAAACCCCGATACTGTGCATACACACTCGCATCTGTATTCCGTCCGGATACAAATGCAATGAGACAAAATCTACACTGTACTAAACTAGGATCCGGCTCAAACCAAAGCCGGCTAGTAATATCCGTCCCATCCTGATCCGTGCAATACCGCACGTATCTGATCGGACCCTGCCATATCTCCATACAGCCTCTACAGCGTTTCGCCCGAAAGCTTGAGTAACTGAAAGTGTGGTGGACTCAAAAGACTCGTCAATACTATGGTTGTGGATTTAACCACCAGCACGTCAGAGGTATGAGCCAATACGTGACGGGCCACCGGCTATTGACCAAAAGGGACGTCGATGAGCGAACTCATCCTGACACCCTACTGAGCCTGTCAGTGACAATATCCGTACAGTCCGGTCCGTTCGTCTATGAGCATCGCATGTCGGGCCTAGGGGGTTGGTAAAAGTCAGACCCCCAAAAGCGGTACAAGTCATGTCGGAGTGTAGCCCAGAACACCCTGAGATACTACTGGAATACCTACCAGTAAATCTCCTGCCTCGGCCGAGGGCTTTGTGTAAAGGCTCTCCTAGACACAGCGCGACCTCACCCCCAATACCGGGAGAGACGAACCCCTGAAGATCCGCTCACTGCCTCCATGTGGCTCGGGACTGTACCCAACTAAAACCTGTTTGCACAACTCATTTGAGCCGTGGTAGGGTAGTAATCAAAGTACAGTGGGAACTCACACGAGACAAATGACGATCTCAGGTCGATGAACTAACCTGTACACATGTCACCAGGGAACTGCTATCTGACGTCAGGTATAAGACCAACTAGCATGTTCCCGGCGAGTCCTGTCCGGTGTACTCATAACCTATTGAGCACCTGTATACATCTTAGGTGAACCAACTGACACCAGTGGCTTGTGAGACCGGCCACCGCTCCTCGTCGGGGTCTCGACTGTATACACTAGTCTACTCTGGAGAATCGATGCCCTGTCTCGAAACTCCCACGACTAGGGACCTTTTAAGGATGTGCTTATAGACCACCAGCTCTCACGTATATGATCGCCATCATACTGCTGGCAGTCAAGCAAGAATCCTAGGGGCTCTATCAGCGTGCAATAGCGACCTGTAAGGTCACCTGAAGCAATACACGATGATAAAGGTAAACCAGATAGCATACTATCATCTCGAGTAAGACTGTCTTACCGGGATAGGTCCTCCCTCAATCATTGCAATCACGTGCCTGTGATCCAATAATTGACTCTGAGGGCACTATCTCCAACAGGGACAAGCAACGTATACGCTAGTCTACTCTGGTGATATCGATACCCCGTCTCGATACACCCACGACTAGGAACAGTTTAAGGATATGCTTATATGAACTACACATATCCCACTAGTATGATCCGCATCATAATCTCAGTAGTCAAGCATATCCTTAGGGCTATATCAACATGTACCATATGAATGAAAGCATGATCAAATGAACATGTCAAGATAAAAGTGCAACCAGATAGCATACTATCATGTCGAGCAAGAATGTCCCCTGAATATACACACACACACACACACACACATACCGGTACATACACTATCATATAATGGCTTATAAGGCATACATATATCCAACATTATGAAACTTGCCTGTCATGTCTCAAAGGCAAAATGACCAAAACTCTGTTTACTGGACACGGAGAAAGAGCTACTGAACTCTTGGGACTGATACATAGTGATGTATGCGGTCTTATGTATACACATACCAGGAATGGTTCCGCGTACTTTATTACATTCACCGATGATCTCTCAAGATTCGGACATGTGTTATTGTTGAAACACAAGTCTGAAGCTTTTGAGAAATTCAAGGAATATAAGTACGAAGTTGAGAACCAAACGGGTAAAATTATTAAAATCCATCGATCAGATCGGGGAGGAGAGTACTTGAGCATGGAATTCCGACATTATCTAAAAAAGAATGGGATTCTCTCTCAGCTTACTCCTCCGTATACACCACAGAACAACAGTGTATCGGAGCGGAGGAATCGCACCCTATTAGATATGGTGCGCTCTATGATGAGTACTGCTGAGTTGCCTATTTTTTTTTGGAGTTATGCGCTTGAGACAGCCACATACCCATTGAATCAAGTTCTATCAAAATCTGTGCCTAAAACACCATATGAGATATAGAGTGGAAAGAGACCATATCTTAAACAAGTTAAGATATGGGGTTGTTCGGCCTATATCAAAAAGCAAAATCCGGAAAAACTCGAGGCAAGATCAGTTCTATGTAAGTTTGTTGGATATCCAAAGAATTCTTATGGATATCTATTCTACCATAGTGAGAAACAATGGTGTTTGTTGCTCAACATGCCACCTTTTTTGAAAAGAAATTTCTTGTGGAAGAAATTAGTGGTAATGAGGTAGAACTGAAAGAAGTTCCAGATGAACAAATTAGAACTGATGATTTAGTGGAATCAGAGGATCCAATAGTACCCAACGAACCCCAGCCACTCTGCAGATCTAGTATGGTTCCTCAACCATCCAGAGATACTACGGTTTTCTTTTAGACGGTGGGAGCAAGGATTGCATCATGGAAGATGATGACCCGACTAGTTTCGAGCAGGCCATCATGAGTGGAGACTCTGTGAAATAGCCGGGTCCTATGCGATCCGAGATGGAATCCATGTACACCAACAAAGTTTGGACTTTGAAAGTTGCTCCTGAAGAGGTAAAACCCATCGGTAGCAAGTGGATATTTAAGAAGAAAATTGGTGTAGATGGAAAAGTTGAGACTTTCAAAGCTAGACTTGTAGCAAAAGGTTTTCGTTAACGACCAGGTGTCGATTATGATGAAACCTTTTCTCCTATCGCTATGCTTAAGTCCATCAGGATCCTACTTACTATTACTGCATACCATGACTACGAAATCTGGCAGATGGACGTCAAGACCACTTTTTTAAATGGTGATTTAGAAGGGAGCGTGTACATGACACAGCCAGAGGGCTTCAAAGACAGTGGGAGCAGCGGAAAGGTGTGCAACCTGCTTAAATCCATCTATGGATTAAAGCAGGCATCGCGGAGCTGGAACATCTGTTTTGACGATACTATCAAAGAGTTTCACTTCGTCAAAAATGCAGATGAACCTTGTATATACAAGAAGGTTGTAGAGAGTAAGGTTGTCTTATTCGTATTGTACGTGGATGACATACTCTTGCTAGGAAACGATGTTCCTATGCTACACTCGGTCAAGCTCTTCTTATCACATAAGTTCTCCATGAAAGATTTAGGTGATGCCTCCTGCATCCTGGGGATAAAGATCTATAGAGATAGATCTAAAGGGATGTTGGGATTGTCCCAATCCAGGTTCATAGACACCATACTAAAGAGGTTTAATATAGAAGATTCTAAGCGTGGTAATTTACCCTCTTGCTCAGGAATCACTCTCTCCAAAGAGATGTCTCCCAAAACTGATTTGGAGTGGGCTCGCATGCAAGGGATACCCTATATTTCGGCGGCCGGGTCTATCATGTATGCGATGTTGTGTACCAGACCGGATGTAGCTTACTCACCAGGTGTAGTGATAAGGTATCAATCAGATCCCGGGGAGAAACACTGGACAGCTGTGAAGAACATTCTTAAGTACTTGAGAAGGACTAAAGAAATGTTCTTGGTGTATGGTAACGGTGAACTCGAGGTGGAGTCCTTTACCAATTCGAGCTTCTAAAGTGATAAGGACGACAGTAAGTCGGTCTCAGATTTTGTCTTTTTCCTCATCAGAGGGGCGGTGTGTGAGTTCAAAGCAAGATACCGTAGCAGACACGACGATGGAGGCTGAATACATCACTACCAACGATGCTGCTAAAGAGGTTGTCTGGATGAAGAAGTTCATAGCTGAACTTGGTGTGGTTCCAACCATTGAGCATCCAATACCTGTGTATTGTGATAACAATGGAGCTGTGGCTTTGGCCAAGGAACCCCGGTCCCATCAGCGATCCAGACATATTCTTAGGCGGTATCACCTGATCAGGGAGATAGTAGATCGCTAGGAGATTGAGGTCAGGAGAGTTGACACAAAGGACAACGTAGCGGATCTACCCACAAAGGCCCTCCCCCAGACGTAGTTTGAGAGACTATTTGGGATGTTGGGTATGAGATACTACAACACATGGCCTCAGTGCAAGTAGGAGATTGTTAGGAATATGTATGCCCTAGAGGCTATTATTGTACATTGATGTATATTATAGTGGATGCCTGGACATATATATAGAGGCCTTTCTTGCTCGACATGATAGTATGCTACCTGGTTACTCTTTATCTTAATATATTGACTGGTATTCTTATACTGTCTTTCTCTCACATGTTGATAAAGCCCTTAGAATATGTACTTGACTACCAGGACTGTGATGCGGATCATACTAGTGGGGCCAGGGTGGTCCATAAGTACATCCTTTTGAAAGTCAACCCTACACCACCATGAGGTTCCAGAGGCATCAAGCATGCCAAATTTTAATTTTATTAGGTGCTAAGCTAGACTAACAAGATCTTTACTATATTATTTGGGTTTGCCTTTGTGATGTCATAAACTAAAGAGAAGAAAAGAGCATACAACCTTTGTAGTTCGAGTCCTTCACTTCACATACTCTGTGTAGTAGTCCCACGACTCCACTAGGCTCCACTTGAGACTTCGGACGAGCTTCCTCTGATGACCTTCGTGCCGAAGATAATCCACGCGAAGTCCCTCCACCTCAAGCTACCTCTACACTAAATTCTTTAGCGTAGTAAACACGCTACACTCGATCGCTAGTCAAGTGTAGGATGGTGAAGTAAGGAATGTTAAAAGCTCACAAGTTTGTGTTCAAGCTTCATGGTTCACATCACATGTGAGGGATGAAGCTTAAACTATGGCAATTGAAGAAGAAGAAGAAGCAACAGAGCAACCATGGGAGAAACTCAAGAAAAATGGCTAAGTTTTGAGAATGAGCAAAAAATGAATGACAACTCTTGACCCCCACTCATTCAAGCATGGAATTTTGCAATATAAAATTGCAACCATGCTCGAATAGTGAGTCAAGATGAATAAACAAATGTAAATCCCATGCTTGCAACCATGCTCTCATTTTCCACCTCATTTCTATTTTCACAAAATAGAATTTTATGCCATGCTTCATTATTATATATATATATATATATATTAATATATATTTTATGAAGAATAATTAGTGTAAGTCCATGCTACCCTTCCCCGGTACTTACGGGGTTGCGGAAGTGATAAAAAACGATTTTCAAGAGGGTGGTAACATGGACTCAAAATACGGATCTTTGTTAAACAACTAACTAATAACCTAAGTAGAGTTTTACCTACTCGGTTAGGGGGCTATACCTTTCTTGAACTCCTTCTTCTTCCACTCTTTCCGGTGTACGGATCGGCCTCACCTCGTTGTGTCCTTGCGCCGAAGATGGATCCACCTGAAAGCTTCTACCTTTGGCTTCTTCTTCGAACTTTGAAGAAACTATAACACTTGGCTTGCTAGGCCTTGTGAACTAGAATGAGCAGAGGATTATTTTGGTGTCTTTTTATCTCTAAGGCAATGAGTCTCAACACATGAGAATGGTTTGCCTTGAGCTAAAGAGAGCAAGAGGAAGAGGGAGAGCTTGAGAATGAGAGAGCTCAAGAGAGAGAAAGCAAATAAAAGAATGAGCCTCTCTTTTCTCATCCACCCTCTCATAATCCAAAAGCCATCATAACAAAAATAGTAATCAAGTATTGTGTGATGGTTTAAGTCAAAATGGCTATATCATTTCATGCACTCATTTTGCATAAATAAACAAGCAAGCAAAAGTCTTTGCCATGGAATGATAGCCATTGTCAAGATGATGGTCAACTAGTCCAACCTAGTCAACCGGTCAACAAAGTCAACAAGTCAACAAAGTCAACCCCTCAACAGCCATGTCACTATAATACTTAATTAATATTATTGTTAATCATGTATCTTATCCTCATTAGGGTTTAGTCAAAAGTCAATAGTCAACTGTCAACAGTCAACAACCCCAATGAGAATCCTCTGCCTCTGTCTCTCTGTCAACTGTGCATACACACCCGCATCCGCGTTCCGAGGAACACGAATACAAACAAGATAAAACCAATCCCAAAATGTACACTAGGTTCTGGCTTAAACCAAAGCCCGCTAGTGTTAACTTTCCGGACACCAAACGTGCACAAATGCACGGATGTGACAGAACGCTGTCGCAAAACCATGCGACCTGTCGCAAAACCATGCGACCTCTACTCTTTTGCCTAAAGGCGAATAGCTTTCTGTGTGGGACTCTAAAGACTCAACACTACGCTGGCAGTGGGTTTAACCACAGACCGCAAGCGGTACTAGCTGTACGTAACGGTCCCCAGGTAGATGCTGACAAGAAGACTGACGAGGTGAAACCCATCTGAACTCCTACTGAGTCTGAATGTGACAATCTCTATACAGTCCGTTCTGTTCGTCTGATACATCGCATGGCGGGCCTAGGGGGCGGTGGACGTCAGTCCCCTAATAGCGGTACAAGTCGTGTCGGAGTGAAGCCCAGAACACCCTGAGATAACACTGGAAATCTACCAGTATATTTCGCTTGCCCTGGCCAGGGACTACTCGTGTAATGGCTCTCCTAGACACAGCGCGATGTCAACCCCCAATACCGGGAGAGACGAATCCTGTCTAACCGTCACTGCCTCCAAGTGCTTCGGGACTGCACCCAACTACTACCTGTTTGCATGACTCCTTTGAGCCGTGGTAGGGTAGTAATCAAAGTACAGTGGGAACACGCTCGAGGCGAAGTGACAGTGTCAAGTCAGCGGACTAAGCTGTACTCATGTCACCTGGGAACTGATAACTGACGATAGGTATAGTACCAACCAACAGTTCCCGACGAGTCCTGTCCAGTGTACTCGTAACCTAACGAGCACCCACATACTATTTCAAGTACTGACGGCTGTGGGACAGACTGTCTCCCATACTGGGATGAGAAGCGCATACGCTAGTCTACTCCGGAGTATCGATGCCCTGTCTCGATAGTCCTGCGACTAGGGACCTGCATAAGGATGTGCTTATAGATTACCCAGCCCCCACGAGTGTGACTGCCATCACAACGCTGGTAATCAAGCAAAGATCCTAAGGGCTCCACTAATGTGTAAAGGCGATATACTAAAATAAACACATGTACACATTGAAGTAGAAACAAACCAAGCAACATACTACTATATTGAGCAAGATTGTCTATACAAGGTGAATATCCCAAGCTTCCATTAAGTAATATACAAAGTAGTATGATACAGTAATGGCCTCTAGGGCATATACACTAACAATCTCCCACTTGCACTAAGGCCATGTACTGGCGTATCGAAGACCTATCATCTCGATCAGCCGCTCGAACTGAGTCTGGGGTAAGGCCTTTGTGAGTGGATCAATAGTGTTATCTTCCGTAGAAACTCTTCGAACCTCGTTCTCCTGGCGACCCACGATCTCCCAGATCAGGTGATACCGCATCAAGATGTGTCTGGACTTCTGATGGGACCTGGGTTCCTTTCCTAAAGCTATAGCCCCATTGTTGTCGCAATACAGAGGTATTCGATCAACAATGGACGGAACCACCTGAAGTTCTGTTAAGAACTTCCTTATCCAGACGGCTTCTTTTGCGGCATCTGCAGCAGCGATATATTTCGCTTCCATCGTCGAGTCAGCAACGGTTTCCTGTTTGGAACTCTTCCAACACACCGCCCCTCCATTGAGGGTGAAGACATAACCCGACATGGACTTGGAATCATCCTTGTCACTCTGGAAGCTGGAGTCAGCAAAGGCCTCGATCTGGAGGTCTTTTCCGCCATACACCAAGAAAATCTCCTTAGTCCTTCTCAGGTACTTGAGAATGTTCTTTACTGCTATCCAGTGTTTCTCCCCAGGGTTTGACTGATACCGGCTTGCCACACTCAGTGCATAAGCTACATCTGGTCTGGTACACCACATCGCATACATTATAGAGCCTACCGCAGAAGCGTAGGGTATAATAGACATGCGATCCCTTTCCAAATCAGTCTTGGGAGACATCTCTTTAGAAATGGTGATCCCGTGACAAGCCGGTAGATTAACGCGCTTGGAATCTTCCATACTGAATCTTTTCACTATGGTGTCGATGTACCTGGACTGTGAGAGTCCCAGTATCCTCTTGGATCTGTCACGATAGATCCGGATCCCCAGAATGTATGAGGCATCACCCAGGTCTTTCATGGAGAACCTGTGTGACAAGAACCCTTTGACAGATTGTAGCATAGGAATGTCATTTCCTATTAAGAGAATGTCATCCACGTATAAAACGAGGAATACTACAGTTCTCGCTACAAATCTACTATAGATGCATGGTTCATCTGGATTTTTGATAAAGCCAAATTCTTTGACCGTCTCATCAAAACAGATGTTCCAACTCCGCTATACCTGCTTTAGTCCGTAGATGGACTTAAGCAACTTGCACACCTTTCCGCTGCTCCCACTCTGAATAAAACCCTCTGGCTGGTCCATATAAACACACTCCTCTAAATTTCCATTTAGAAAAGCGGTCTTTACGTCCATCTGCCAAATCTTATAGTCGTGGAAAGCAGCAATGGCAAGAAGGATCCGAATGGATTTCAGCATAGCTACTGGAGAAAAGGTCTCGTCATAGTCCAAACCAGGTCTTTGACGAAAACCCTTTGCAACCAGTCTAGCTTTATAGGTCTCAACCTGTCCATCTACACCAATCTTCTTTTTGAAGATCCACTTGCATCCTACGGGTTTTACCCCATCTGGAGCAACGTCCAACGTCCATACTTTGTTGGTGTACATGGACTCCATTTCGGTCCGCATTGCATCCAGCCATTTTACCGAGTCAACGCTCTGAATGGCCTGCTGGAAGCTAGTCGGCTCATCATAATCAATGATGCAATCCTCTCTATCCCCGTCTATGAGAAAACCGTAGTATCTCTTGGGCGGATGAGACTGCCTACTACTCCTGCGGAGCGGCGTAGGAATGTCATGTTCTTTTGAACCCTCTGGTTCTACTAAGCTTTCAGTAATAGTCTGTGGTTCTGGAATTTCTTCCAGTTCTATTTCGCTCCCACTTGATTCCTTTTCTAAGAACTGGTGTTCCAGAAAATGGGCATTACGAGAAACAATGATCTTTTGTTCCTCTGCGTAATAGAAGAGATATCCCCTGGAGTTCTTTGGGTATCCCACAAACTTGCACAGTACTGAGCGTGCCTCGAGTTTGTCCGCATGCTGCTTTTTGACAAAAGCCGGACATCCCCAGATCTTCAGATATTGAAGATAGGGTTTCTTCCCACTCCATATCTCATATGGTGTGGTAGGCACAGTCTTAGTTGGAACTCGGTTCAAAAGGTATGCAGCTGATTCTAGTGCATATCCCCAGAATGATCGCGGTAACTCAGTGTTACTCATCATGGAACGTACCATATCCAATAGGGTCCGGTTCCGTCTCTCCGATACACCGTTATGTTGCGGAGTAAGCTGAGAGAGAATTCCATTCTCTTTTAAGTAATCCAGGAACTCGGTACTTAAGTATTCACCACCTCGATCCGATCTCAGTGTCTTGATACTTTTGCCGGTTTGTTTTTCTACTTCATTCATATATTCCTGGAATTTTCCAAAGGCTTCAGATTTATGTTTCATTAAGAAGACATAACCGTACCTTGAAAAGTCATCCGTAAAAGTAATGAAGTAAGAATATCCGCTTCGCGCATGTGTAGACATTGGACCGCACACGTCGCTGTGTACGAGTCCCAAGAGCTCGCTCGCTCTTACTCCGTGTCCATTGAATGGAGTCATTGTCATCTTTCCTTTGAGACAGGATTGACAAGTTGCATACGATTGATATTCGAACGGATTCAAATATCCTTCTGTATGTAACTTCGTCAACCTTCTCTCATTGATATGACCCAGTCTACAATGCCATAAGAAAGTCTGATTTATTTCCGGAGACTTTCTTTTGTGTGTATTCTGGACATTGAAAATCTGTGGTTGGTTTAGTACGTATATACCATTGCTTAATGTACCTGACCCAATCAGAACTTGATTAAGGTGAATGTTTACAACATTACTTACAAACGCAAATTCTTAACCTTCTTTAGAAATCAAAGATACAGAAATGATATTACAAGTTGCGTTGGGTACAAAATAGCAATTACGCAAAACAAAAACGTGTCCATCTGACAACCCCAGGTGATAGTCCCCCACGGCCTTAGCATCCATGCTAGCTCCGTTTGCAACTTTGAGGGTCATGTCACCTGCCTTCAAAACCCTACGGTTTCTCAACGCCTGCAAAGAATTACAGATATAAGATCCTGATCCGGTATCCATTACCCAGGAAGTAGAGTTTATTGATAGACAGTTTTCAATAACATACACACCTGAAGCTGAAGCCGCAACTTGCTTCAGATCCTGTGTTCTGGCTTTCCAAGCCCTGCAATCTTTCTTCCAGTACCCACTCTTATGACAGAAAAAGCACTCTTCCTTCCCTATAAGCTTCCCCGCTATCTTTGTTGCTTTTGCCTTTCCCTTCGTATCCACTTTACTAACACCGCCCCTTGGTTTGGCAGGGGCTTTCTTCTTCTTTCCCTTGGCTTTCGCCTTGGACCTAGAAGAGGAAGATCCTCCTACTAACAAAGTGGATGTTTCCCTACCTTTCTGTAGGGTGCCCTCTGCACTCCTCAGCATGTTGAGGAGTTCTGAAAGTTCAACTTCTTTTTCTTGTAAGTTGAAGTTCAGGATAAACTGGGCGTAAGTGGAAAGAAGGGACTGAAGAATCAAGTCCGTATAGAGCTAATTCTCCAACGTGGTCCCAAGGTCCGAGAGCTCCTCAATGAAGCCAATCATCTTAAGCACGTGTTCCGCTACCGATGATCTGACGGCCAACTTTGCCGAAAATAGCTTCTTCGACACTTCGTATCTTGCGATACGAGATTGCTCTCCATACAGTTCTTTTGTATGGAGAAATACAGATTCAAGGTCCATATTCTCGTGCCTCCTCTGATGTTCGTTGTCCATAGAGGCAAGCACGAGGCACCTGGCCTTCGCGCAATCGATCTCCCAAGTCTTACGGATTTCCTTATCCGCGACGCTGGAGGTGGGACCTGGGACAGGGGGAGCTTTGGTGGTAAGGAGATACCCCAACTTGTCATAAGTGATTACCATTTTGACATTCCTGAGCCAATCTTTGTAGTTTGGCCCTGTCAGTATGTTTTTATCTAGAAGTAACTTAAGTCCAGTCATGTCGATTGGTCGCTGCAATTAGGAGAGAGAGAAGAAACACTCAGCATGATGCTCTTGCAAGTTTAGAGTGGTTTTTAATTTGTCTAAACAGGATGGCTCCCACTGTCTCTCGAATCCCTCCTCAAACCAAAAAGGAAGAATTAGTCAGGATCAATCTCACCGTACAATACTTGCTTAACTGTTCGGCCAGGCTGGTGTCGGTACTTCGAGGAAGGTTTTCCAACGCTTTCGCGAAGTTCCTTAATTAAATAACCTCTTTTCCCTGGGGGCGTAGACCCGCTAACACCTTTCTAGACACCTACTTGGTTTATAGAATAGATCGTTAAGTGAGAAATTTCCCGAAGAGTAGCATATACTCACAGTAGGATCGGGATCCAAATATCATTGCGTGACAAAACTGAAGGAATCCTACCAGAATCATCACACTCCAAATGGTATGCAGCGCTAGCAAGTTTCAGTTCTTTTGAAACTCCCGATGTAGATTTTTTCCCCATGCTCTTATGACCTTGGCGTGAGGTCAAACTGTCATAAGTCACATGTCAAGTTCTTCCCATCATTGTCTAGGTTAATTTGAACCCACCCGTACCTACCCTTGACGTAGGCCAAAATGGCAGTACGACTGTCTCAAACCAACGCATTCTATCTATGCAACAGATAAATATCCGGCAGCTACCAATCACTATGCCTTGGCGTGAGGTCAAAATACATAGCTTGAACACTACCGAATATTTAACTGAAATGATGGAGGGCTACGGATGGTTTTGGCAAAACCGTGAACGTAGTGAACTTGATATAATCGATGGAACGAGATAGCTTTTAAAAGGAGTGGATTAAGCTCCGCGTTTAAAAGTTCTTTTCAAAAGAAACCGAGTGGTTTTTGAAAGTGTTCCAACGACTTTTACTTGGTTTATTTTTCTTGCATTAGTTCTTTTAATGCGTCCCATCATTTAATCCTACCATTGCAGAAAACAACCAAAATATGACGTACGCTTATGCCATTCACATTCGCCACGGGGCGCCGTCATTACCCGTTAGGTTACTTAACTAACGACAGAGCGGGGGCTGGGCTAGCACGGCTGAAAAACATAAGCAACGCCTAAATAATATCATATATAGATATATTGCAATGATAGCCATTTCAGATCATAGATGACTACATTGGATATACTAGGAATCCGCAATTCGTACGAGCCTGTAATGAAAAGCGGATTACACGGTCGCGATGAATAGCCAATACCCCACCCTAGACCCCTACGGGTGCGGCAAACTACGCGCCAAATATCCGAAGCGGAGCAACCTCCCTCAACGACGTGAGTAGGCCACTCGGCACTTCGAGATACCCGGTAGTTTGTGCACCCCACCTTGGGTCTATCCTAGGAGAAAAAACAGTAAAAAGAAATTATACAATGACTGCTACAACCCCGACCCGGTTGTGCGGCCAAAAATAATATTACATCAATTTACATATTACATGAATTGAAAGATAAAAGGAAAAACTCTCATCTCACAACCCCCGGCTATTCATCCGCGACAATCCAATGAATTCATATACACATACCATCAACATTACAGATCACAGATATGTATAACCCCCACTAATCGACGTATAGCGATTAGCGGACGTTCAATACATATATCACATCACAGATATATACCCGTCAGCTTAAGTCTTTAGAACTTCGATCAAAATACGGATTTTTAGGCCCCAAACACAAATTTTTCTTTCTAGAAAATCTGGGCAGAAAAAACATATTTTAAAAATCCCAAAACAAATCCAGAAAAACACTGCAGGAAACTGTTTCCAAGATCGAGTCAACTCGGCCGCGGAACCGCGGCGGGAGCATGCTCCCGCCGCGTTTCCGCGGCGCTTTGACCGATTCAATGGACGAAATTTCTTGTGTGTTTTAACAAAAGCCTGAGCCGATTTTTCATGTACGATTTATTATTTTTTGGACAGAAAAAAATTCGGCAGAAACTTAATTTTCCGGGTTCGTTTCGCGACTTTTTCTCCGATCGAACTTCTACTTACTTTGCTAACATGTTAGATAGTGTTTAACTAGGCTTTGATACCACTATAAGTCCATGCTACCCTTCCCCGGTACTTACGGGGTTGCGGAAGTGATAAAAAACGATTTTCAAGAGGGTGGTAGCATGGACTCAAAATACGGATCTTTGTTAAACAACTAACTAATAACCTAACTAGAGTTTTACCTACTCGGTTAGGGGGCTATACCTTTCTTGAACTCCTTCGTCTTCTACTCTTTCCGGTGTACGGATCGGCCTCACCTCGTCGTCTCCTTGCGCCGAAGATGGATCCACCTGAAAGCTTCTACCTTTGGCTTCTTCTTCGAACTTTGAAGAAACTATAACACTTGGCTTGCTAGGCCTTGTGAACTAGAATAAGTAGAGGATTATTTTGGTGTCTTTTTATCTCTAAGGCAATGAGTCTCGACACATGAGAATGGTTTGCCTTGAGCTAGAGAGAGCAAGAGGAAGAGGGAGAGCTTGAGAATGAGAGAGCTCAAGAGAGAGAAAGCAAATGAAAGAATGAGTCTCTCTTTTCTCATCCACCCTCTCATAATCCAAAAGCCATCATAACAAAAATAGTAATCAAGTATTGTGTGATGGTTTAAGTCAAAATGGCTATATCATTTCATGCACTCAATTTGCATAAATAAACAAGCAAGCAAAAGTCTTTGCCATGGAATGATAGCCATTGTCATGATGATGGTCAACTAGTCCAACCTAGTCAACCGGTCAACAAAGTCAACAAGTCAACAAAGTCAACCCCTCAACAACCATGTCACTATAATACTTAATTAATATTATTGTTAATCATGTATCTTATTCTCATTAGGGTTTAGTCAAAAGTCAATAGTCAACAGTCAACAGTCAACAACCCCAATGAGAATCCTCTGCCTCTGTCTCTTTGTCAACTGTGCATACACACCCGCATCCGCGTTCTGAGGAACACGAATACAAACGAGATAAAACAATCCCAAAATATACACTAGGATCTGGCTTAAACCAAAACCCGCTAGTGTTAACTGTCCGGACACCAAACGTGCACAAGTGCACGGATGTGACCGAACCCTGTCGCAAAACCATGCGACCTGTCGCAAAACCATGCGACCTCTACTCTTTTGCCTAAAGGCGAATAGCTTTCTGTGTGGGACTCTAAAGACTCGACACTACGCTGGCAGTGGGTTTAACCACAGACCGCAAGCGGCACTAGCTGTGCATAACAGTCCCCAGGTAGATGCCGACAAGAAGACTGACGAGGTGAAACCCATCTGAACTCCTACTGAGTCTGAATCTGACAATCTCCATACAGTCCGGTCTGTTCGTCTGATACATCGCATGGCGGGCCTAGGGGGCGGTGAACGCCAGTCCCCTAATAGCGGTACATGTGGTGTCGGAGTGAAGCCCAGAACATCCTGAGATAACACTGGAAACCTACCAGTATATCTCGCTTGCCCTGGCCAGGGACTACTCGTGTAATGGCTCTCCTAGACACAGCGCGATGTCAACCCCCAATACCGGGAGAGACGAATCCTGTCTAACCATCACTGCCTCCAAGTGCTTCGGGACTGCACCCAACTACTACCTGTTTGCATGACTCCTTTGAGCCGTGGTAGGGTAGTAATCAAAGTACAGTGGGAACACACTCGAGGCGAAGTGACAGTGTCAAGTCAGCGGACTAAGCTGTACTCATGTCACCTGGGAACTGATAACTGACGATAGGTATAGTACCAACCAACAGTTCCCGACGAGTCCTATCCAGTGTACTCGTAACCTAACGAGCACCCGCATACTATCTCAAGTACGACGTACTGACGGCTGTGGGACAGACCGTCTCCCACACTGGGATGAGAAGCGCATACGCTAGTCTACTCCGGAGTATCGATGCCCTGTCTCGATAGTCCTGCGACTAGGGACCTGCATAAGGATGTGCTTATAGATTACCCAGCCCCCACGAGTGTGACTGCCATCACAACGCTGGTAATCAAGCAAAGATCCTAAGGGCTCCACTAATGTGTAAAGGCGATATACTAAAATAAACACTTGTACACATTGAAGTAGAAACAAACCAAGCAGCATACTACTATATTGAGCAAGATTGTCTATACAAGGTGAATATCCCAAGCTTCCATTAAGTAATATACAAACTGGTATGATACAGTAATGGCCTCTAGGACATATACACTAACAATTAGTGAGTTAATGATATTAGTTAAGATATAATTATATCACATATAATATATATTACAATATTAAATCAACACTAGATTTAATAATCCGGTTATATCACTTATGACCGACTAATATCATTCATCTGTATATCACATTATCAAATCAACACTTGATTCAACAATCTGGTTATATCATATATAACCGAACCGATAACAGATAACTGCCAGATTACAATACGGTATCACATACACGTATTTAATCAGGCCACACACATATTACATATGTATCCTACTTCGTTTCGCTTGAACCAGGGAATATCTTTATGGGACTCTAAAGACTCGTCAATACGCCAAAAGTAGGTGATGATCACATCAGTCACCCAAAAGCCGTCAGCGGTACTAGTTGGACTTAATGGCTACCCAGGTATTGAGCGATATGAAGATCTGAAGGGTTACGCTAGCGCCCCGGCCATCTTCCGTGGCCAAATGCGGAACAAATTTTTTACTACGATTAGAAACTTGGCGCTAGAATAAAGCTAAACCGGATCTTTAACCATAAACTTAATTAGCATGTTAGGGTTCTATCTACTATTAGAAAGTATACCTAAAGAAACCAAGTCTTTTGGGTCTTCGATCATCTCCTTAAGCTCCTCGATGGAAGTATGGATCGTGCTTTGAACTTCGGCCCCCTTGTGTCAACGATGATCCACCCGAGAGTTCCAACCTTGAGCTAAACCTCCAAGTTGAAGTAACTAGAATACTTAGCTTGCTAATCAAAGAAGACTAGAGTGAGTAGAGTGTGATTTAGAGTAGCTAGGTCTCATTAACCCTTGATTATCAATACATGATACACTTAGGGTTTGAAAGGAAGAAGGAGAGAGCAAGCTTAAGGAAAGAGAAAGTATTTGTGATAATGAAAATAAAAAATAGAATGGATAACTTATATATGACCATAAGCATAGCATGGAAAATATCTCACCAAAATATCTAAGATCAAAAATATCTCACAAAATATTTAAGGTCAACAAGTCAATTCAAGTCAAGTGGTCAACATAATTAGCCATGCCACAAAATTATCATTTATCAAAAATAACAATTACTTTTCTTTACCTCATATTTGTTTTGACCAAGTAAAAGGTCGAAACCCTAATGAGGTATCTCTTTCTATACCCCCTCTCATCCGTATATACATACCTGTATCCGTGTTCCGAGAAACACAAATACTATGAGATGAAGCGAATCTAATAATCAAATACTAGGATCCGGCTTAAACTAAAGCCCACCAGTATTGTCCGCTTGAACATCACACGCGCACAAGTACACATATGTGATTGAATCCTGTCGTAAAACCATACGACCTCTACATCGTTTCGCCCGAAGCTGGGAAACCCTCTGTGTGGGACTCTAAAGACTCGACAGTACTCTGGCAGTGGGTTTAACCACAAGCACATCAGCGGCACTAGCTGTACGTAACTTCTACCCATGTATCTGTCGATAAAAAGGTCGATGAGCAAGCTCATCCAAACTCCTACTGAGCCTGTCCGTGACAATATCCGTACAGTCCGGTCTCTTCGTCAAAGAGTATCGCATACCGGGTCTACGGGGTGGTAAACGTCAGACCCTAATAACCCGATAAGTCATGCTGATGTGGCTCAGGACCAATCCGGGAAACAACTGATCAACCTATCAGTAAATCCCAACTACCTTGGCCAAGGCCTTGTGGTCTTGACCAATCGATCACTGTGCGATATCAACTCCCAATACCGGGAGAGATGAATCCCTAAAATCGCTCACTGCCTCCATGTGGATCGGGACTGTACCCAACCAAAACCCGTTTGCATGACTCAGTATAGCCGTGGTAGGGTAGTGATCAAAGCTTAGTGCGAACTCACATGAGACAAATGACGATTTCAGGTCCAAAGACTAACCTGTACACATGTCACCTGAGAACTTCCATCTGACGATAGGTATAGTACCATCTGGAAGTTCTCAGTGAGTCCGTCTAGTGTACTCACACCCAGTGAGCACCTGTATACGATCTTAGGTGCATCAGACCAATGGCTGTGGGACCAACCATCCCCTGACGTGGCTAGAAATGTATACACTAGTCTACTCTGGAGTATCAATGCCCAGTCTCGATACTCATGCGACTAGAGACCATTTAAGGATGTGCTTATGGACTACCCTGCTCCCATAAGTATGATCGCCATCACAACGCAGGTAGTCAAGCAAGATCCTACGGGCTTTATCAACATGTAACCAAAATATGTAATAACTAATATGACATATGCCTTGTTATGATAAAGACAAACCACAATAGTATACTACCGTATCGAGTCTTTATCAATATGTACAAGCTAGATATAACAACAATAGAAATAAATACACATATCCTGACAAAGACAAGTCAAATAATATACTATAAAACTGAGCAAGATTGTCCTGTACATACATATCCCTAGCATCCATATGTATACATATACAATACTGGCCTCTAGGGCATATATATCCAACAATCTCCCACTTGCACTAAAGTCCAGTAATTGGTGTACCGAATACCCAACGTCTGCACTAAGGCCAGCTGCTGGCGTACCGCATACCCAACATCTCAAAAATTCGCTCAAACTGTGGTTGAGGGAAGGCCTTTGTAAATGGATCCGCCGTGTTCTCTTTTGTATCCACTCTCCGGACCTCGATCTCCTGGCGATCTACGATCTCCCTGATCAGGTGATACCACCTTAAAATGTGCCTGGATTTCTGATGGGACCGTGGTTCCTTCTCTAAAGCTATAGGTCCATTGTTATCACAATACACAGGTATCAGATCAACAATGGACGGAACTACCTGAAGTTCAGCTATGAACTTATTCATCCAGACCGCTTCTTTTACAGCATCGCTTGCAGCAATGTATTCAGTTTCCATTGTCGAGTCTGCGACGGTGTCCTATTTGGAACTCCTCTAACACACCGCCCTTCCGTTGAGGGTAAACACAAAACCCGAGACAGACTTGCTGTCATCCTTTTCACCCTGGAAGCTTGAGTCGGTAAAGGACTCGACCCTGAGGTCTCCATTACCGTAAACTAGGAACATCTCCTTAGTCCTTCTCAGGTACTTGAGAATGTTCTTTACAGCTGTCTAGTGGTCCTCACCTGGGTTCGACTGATATCGGCTCACCACGCTTAGCGCATAAGCTACATCTGGCCTTGTACATAGCATCGTATACATTATAGATCCTACCGCCGAAGCGTAGGGTATAGTGCTCATGCGAACCCTCTCCTCGTCAGTCTTGGGAGAGATCTCCTTGGAGAGGGTGATTCCGTGCAATGCGGGTATGTTACCGCGCTAGGAATCTTCCATACTAAATCTCTTTAGTACGGTCTCTATGTACCTGGACTGTGAAAGTCCCAATAATCTCTTAGATCTATCTCTGTAGATCTTGATCCCCAGAATGTACGAGGCATCACCCAGGTCCTTCATGGAGAACCTTTGTGATATGAATAGCTTGACCAATTGTAGCATACGAATGTCATTTCCTATCAAAAGAATGTAGTCCACGTACAAGACTAGGAACACGACAGTTCGTCCTACAATCTTCTTATAAATACAAGGCTCATCATCGTTGTTGATGAAGTCAAAATCTTTGATTGTTTCATCAAAATAGTTGTTCCAGCTCTGCGATGCCTTCTTTAATCCATAAATGGATATAAGCAACTTGCACACCTTCCCGTTGCTCCCACTGTCTACAAAACCTTCTGGCTGATCCATATAAACGCACTCTTCCAAACTGCCGTTTAGAAAAGCCGTTTTTACGTCCATATACCAGATTTCATAGTCGTGGAAGGCAGCAATGGCAAGTAGGATCCGAATGGATTTGAGCATAGCCACAGGAGAAAAGGTTTCGTCATAGTCCACACCTGGTCTTTGACGAAAACCTTTTGCAACGAGTCTAGCCTTATAGGTTTCCACCTGCCCATCTACACCAAGTTTCCTTTTGTAGATCCATTTGCATCCAATAGGTTTTACCCCAGGTGGAGCATTATCCAAGGTCCACACTTTATTGGTGTACATGCACTCCATTTTGGACCGCATAGCTGTAAGTCCACGGTAGCACCCCGGCCGTCTAACAGACGCCAATATGCGGAACAAAACTTTTACGACTGGCGCTATCGCGTACTTTATCCCGGATTGTCCATTAAAGCTAAACTAACAAATTGTAAAGAGGGTAGAATTGTTATACCGAATGATCCGAGTCTTTCGGTCTTCAACCATCATCCCACGCTATGTTGCAACTGATCCGAGCTTGCTCGATCTCCGGTCTCGTCATCCAGGTGGCACCACGTCGACGGATCTTTAAACGGGCTCCCGCCTCTGAACCGAGGCAACTCGGTCGTCAAGTTTGCTAAAAGAGACGACCAAGATGAAGTAGAGAATGAGTAGAACACTTTGTCTCGTTACGTCCAAGACTATGGACGAACGGTTAAAAGAAGTTGCCTTTTGGATCGATCGAATTGAGAAATGAGCAATCTAATTTTCATGAAGCCAAAACCATAATCTTTTTAATCAAAAATGAATCTATATCCTATCAAAAGTAGGCCGGCCACAATTTATCAAGAGGAGGGTGAGTGTAGGAGATGGCAAGAGGGTGACCATAACAAGGATACTTATCAACAAAGAATGAATCACTAACTAGCATTAAATGCAAACCAATCAACATAAACCTAGTCATCCTCCATCATTGATGAACCATTAATGACACTAATGAGTCACAAACCTCATCACCATATCAAGAATCTTCTATAAACTTCCACACTCATCTCAAGAAAAGATAAATCCGTATTTAACCGACTGTTAAATATGGCTGATAGAAAACTGGAAACTGGCAACTTCCAAAAATGATCCTGAAACGAATTTCAGGATAACCCCGTAATAATATAAACATACCCGTATTTATATTACGACCGAATATAAATGCAACTGAGAAAAAGATATTATATCTACACAGTATAATACTGGGATCCGGCTTAAACCAAAGCCTACCAGTATTATCTGCCCGAAAAATAACACGTGCGAAAATGCATGTGCTTTTTCCGAACCCTGCCATAATACCATACGGCATCTACAACGTTTCGCCCGAGCTTGGGAAAGTTTCTGTGGGGGACTCTATGTAGGGTTCCTAGGCACACTATAGAGGTCTCACAAGGCATCAACCATGCCAATTTCAAATTTTATGGGTGCAGAGAAACCTTAATACGGATCGTTGACTAGAAGTTTAGGCGAAAAACTAAACTAGTTAACAACTTAACTAAAGGAGAGAGACTACAACCTTTGTAGATCCGGTTCTCCACTTCCTTAGCTCCACGTAGGCGTCCTCTCGCTGTCCATCTCGAATCCTAGACTCTATCGTCGGCTTCATCGAAAAAACGAGCGGGCAAGGTCGTCGGCTTCGTGCCGAAGATGATCTACGTCGAGGTTTCACAAGTTCAAGCTCCGACTGCACCAAGTTGTGAAACTTGTTAAGAAAACACCCAAAACCACTTGGCAAGAGGTAGAGGATGAAGAAATAGGAGGTGGGTTCACTTTAGAATTGGATTTCTCTCACTTTTGCTCAAGTTGCCTTTGATGGCATCAAGTTTTCATTCTTGAAGATGAAGAAGAAGATGAAGCTAGAATTATGATAAGTGTTAAGATAAAATGAATAATAAATGAATACTTATCATAAACTAACTAGGGTAGAGTGTAGAGAATAGACCATGGTTACTTGGATGGGTTAGGGTTAAGCATGAAGACAAGAATGGTTAAGAAGTCAAAGCTTCATGAAACTTCAACTAGAAACAAACATAGCCACCATTCTTATCTAAATCTTTTCCAAATAAATAAACAAATAAAAGCAAAACCCTAATCATCTCTTAACCATGGTTTAATCCTTTACACTTAACCAAATGATCAAGTATCATCAAACATGATACAAATATGTGCACAAAAGTATATCACATATACTTCTTGAACATCAAGTGAGAAAATCCATATAAAGTGAACCAATACTAGCTAATGCAAAGTAATATATCAAATATATAATTATACATTAAATCATTAAATCAACACTTGATTTAACGATCCGGTCATATCGCATATAACCGACTAGTATCCAATGTATCGGCTTATCAAATCAATCCTTGATTCAATGTCTAGGTTATATCGAATATAACCATTCGATACATTCATCGCGAGAATGGAATACGGTATCACATACACGCATTATTCTCGGTCCTGCACATATCTCATATGCGCTCCTATTTCGTTTCGCTTGAGCCAGGAAACCTCTGTGTAGGACTCTAAAGACTCGTCAATACGCCGGCAGCAGATGATGATCATATCAAGCACCCACAAGCCGCAAGCGGTCTGCCAAACGTAACGGCCACCCGGGTATTGAGCGATCAGAAGATCGACGAGCTAGCCCGCTCACACTCCTGTGAATCCAACCAGTAACACTTACCGTACAGTCCGGTCTGTTCGTCTGATATGTCGCATATCAAGTCTAGGGGTGGTAAACGTCAGACCCTAATAACCGATAAGTCGTGCCGATGTGAGGCTCATAACGGGTCGAGAAAATACTGGTAACACTTACCAGCAAATCTCTGATCAGCCCTGGCCAGGGACTTCCCTGTTACGGCCAATCAAGCACAGCGCAACATCAACCCCCAATTCCGGGAGAGACGAAACCCCTCCTATCGCTCATTGCCTCCATGTGACTCCGGACTATACCTAAAGACCACCGTTTTGCACGCCCTCATGGACGTGGTAAGGTGGAGATCAAAGCACAGTGGGAATCACACAAGACTCTATGACGATCTCGGGTCTACAGACTAACCTGCACAAGTGTCACCTGAGAACTGCCATCTGACGTGAGGTATAATACCATCTGGGAGTTCTCGGCGAGTCCGTCCAGTGTACCCAGTCTCCACTGAGCACCCGTATACCATCTCTGATGTCAAACACCAATGGATATGGGATCATCCATCGCCCATCTCATGGGTCGAGAAGCGTATACGCTAGTCTACACTGGTATTTCGATGCCCTGTCTCGATACACCCACGACTAGGGACCTTGAAGGATGTACTTATAGACCACCATGTCCCCACTAGTATGATCTGCATCATAGTCCAGGTAGTCAAGTACAAATCCTAAGGGCTTTATCAACATGTAACTATAAGACAGTTTAAAGAGACAAGTGTACATGTTAAGATAAAGAGCAACCAGATAGCATACTATCATATCGAGCAAGAAAGTCATCTCTATATATGTCCAAGCATCCAATATAATATATATCATCCGTACAATACTGGCCTCTAGGGCATACATACAACTAACACTCTAATGACTCATCAACACACTGGCACTGGGTATAACCACTAGCACGTCAGAGGTACTAGCTGTACGTAACGGTTTGCCTATGTATTGATTGGAAGGGAAGCTGACGAGCGAACTCATCTATAAACCCTACTGAGCCTGACAGTGACAATATCCGTACAGTCCGGAACGTTCGTCTATGAGTATCGCATATTAGGCCTAGGAGGTCGGTAAACGTCAGACCCCTAATAGCTGCATAAGTCGTGTCAGAGAGCAGCCCAGAACACCCTGAGATACTACTGGTATACCTTCCAGTATATCTCGATTACCCTGGCTAGGGATTTCGTGTAATGGCTCTCCTAAACACAGCGCGATCTCACCCCCCAATACCGGGAGAGACGAATCCCCGACGATCCGCTCACTTGCCTCCAATGTGGCTCGGGACTGTACCCAACTAAAACCTGTTTGCACAACTCCTTTGAGCATGGTAGGGTAGTAATCTAAGCACAGTGGGAACTCACACGAGACAAATGACGACCTCAGGTTGATGAACTAACCTGTACACATGTCACCAGGTAACTGCTATCTGACGATATGTATAATACCAACTAGCATGTTCCGGGCGAGTCCTGTCCGGTGTACTCATAACCCAATGAGCACCTGTATATATCTTAGGTGATCCAACTGACACCAGTGGCTTATGAGACCAGCCACCGCCCCTCGTCGGGGTCTCGACTGTATACACTAGTCTACTCTGGAGTATCGATGCCCTATCTCGAAACTCCCACGACTGGGGACACATTTAAGGATGTGCTTATAGACCCCATCTCCCACATATATGATCGCCATCATACTGCTGGTAGTCAAGCAAGAATCCTATGGGCTCTATCATCATGCAATAGTGAACTAAAGCATATATACGATGATAAAAACAAACTAGATAGCATACTATCATCTCGAGTAAGACTGTTTTATCGGTATAGATCCTCCCTCAATCATTGCAATCACGTACCTGCGATACAATAATTGACTTAGAGGGCACTATATCCAACAATCTCCCACTTGCACTTAAGGCTAATTATTGCGATGTCGTGTACTCACAGCTCGTGTGATACCGAGCATCCAACTCCTCCACTAATCAGTTTCATAAATCTCGTTTGCAAAACTATTGTGTTCGAGAAATAGCCTCAGTGAGTGGATCCGCTTCGGTGTTTCTTTCTGTATCTCTCTATATCTTAACTTCGTGGAGAAAACCATCTCCCGAATTGAGTAATACCTGTCTTAGAATATGTTTGGATATCTGATGGGACCTAGTTCATAAATGAGAACTCCAAATCCAAACTTCTTAGACTGTATCAATCACTGAAACTAATCAGTGCCCAGCACCATGCCTCCCACAGTATCCCCTTGGACCACCTATCCATAATACTGTCCCTCGTCTGAGGGAAAACTATAACTCTGACAATCACTCTGTCATCCAGGTCACCTGTGAAGCCTTGAATAATAACCGTCTCCCGAAGGAGGCTGCCGTCATCAAATCCGTAGAACATTCACTTATGTTCTAAAACTGCTTCCGTATGTTTCTTCAGGATTGGATTAATATAAACTTATCGCATCTAGTGCAAAAACGACATCTGGTGTGGTACATGACATCTCATGATTGACTCAATTGCCTAAGCAAGTGATCTGCCAATCATGAACGTCCCTCTCCCATTTAGTCTGAAAGACACCTTTAGAGAGGGTGACTCCATCACCTACAGGTATACCACCATGCTAGGAGTCAACTATTCTAAAATACTATTAGAATACTGTCAAAGTACCCAGATTGGGAAACTACCCAAATCTAGATCTAAAACCATAGATCTAGTTACCAGAATGTCAGATATTATATCCATATCCTTTGTGGAGAAATAACTGTGTGACGACCAAAGTACAACCGATCGTAGTATAGGAATTTTACTTCCTACTCTCTGTATGTCGTCCAAATACCAGGACATCACACCCTACTACCTTCTCAACAGATCCATCCCCTATTCTGATGAAGTCAAACCCATGACTGTTACATCAAAAATAGATGATCTATCTCCGCTATTCTGCTCAAGTCTATAAATAGACACTAGCTACTTGCCCACTATGCTTCCGCTGCTCCCACTGACTACGACAACCCTCTGGCAGAATAATATGTACGTACACTTCTAAAGCTAGTTTAGAACGACGCTATACTTATCCTCCTGCCGGGTCTCATTGTCTGGAACAACAGTAGTGTCAAGTTTGGGTAAACAAGAACCTCCTTGTCACCGTCCTTAAGGCTACCGGAGTACCTCTCGGGTGTCTGAGGTTACCCACCATATCTGTGGAGTGGCTATTTGAATGTCAAACCTGATTGAATCTTTAGGTCCTATTAAATTTTCAGTAATCGTTTGCGGTTCTGAAATCACTTCCAGTTCTACCGTACTCCCACTACTCTTTTCTGAAAAAAATCCATTTTTAATCAAACTGTGGCGAGTCAAGAACAATATCACTATTGATCTTCCAGATGGTAGAAAATCAACCCTCGTCAAAGCTAGGGTCAACCCACAAACTGCTATTATAGAAACGTGCCTTGAGTTTTCCAGTGTCTGTTTTTAAGCATAAGCTGGACAACTCCCTTTACCTTAACAACGTTAAGATATTATCCATTCTATATCCAATATAGAAACTTTGGCACTTATTTAATTGGAACCAAATTCAAATCATGCAGCTGTCTCCAGTGCATATCAACTTAATGGAGAGAGGCTAATCAGCATTACTCAACTTAGGAATCCTTCCAATTATGAGTAACCTGAAAGAGAAACAAGTTTCTCAAAACCATTACTATCATCAGAATACCAATCACAAGAATCTACATCTTCGATTTCTTTGAAGAATCCCGATACTTGTGATACATGGTTCTCTACTTTATTCCTATACCCACAACTTCTCAATACTTAGACAATGTATTTCTACGAAACACTTGTCTATAAACTAGAGAAGTCACAAATAAATAGAATATAGTACGAGGACCAGCCCCTTTGTCCTTCTGGACACTGGACAACATACAATACTCTGTATAAGTCCGCTGAGTTGAATAACTCAAAACCTGTGCGTCGTAGGTTGAAAACTGTGCCCTGGCGATTTTCTCAAATATCACCAATTACAATGAATTCCGATATAACGAGGATGATCAACTAATTCGTAATAACTTACTCCCACTCACTATCTGTAATACTATACAGATGTGAGAATGAAACCTGGTATATACATACCCTGGAGTAAGTATCCAATCGGTAAATCAGTTTTCTATTAACAATGCACAGTGAATATGAAACATGAATATGTTTCGTAGGGGTATTCTGGTATTCTTAGTAATGCCTCTTCCATAATCCAAATCATGACTTTAACCGTATATTTCTTTGCCACCTATCCAAATCCCTTTATTTGTCTTTAGTCGTTACCTTCTGTACACCATCATTAGGCTAAATGGTTTTCTTCCTTCCCTACCGTTTGGCACCAGCCTATGGTTTGGAAGAAGACTATCCAGTAAGCATAATAGGTGTACTCTCCTAATCCTAGGAGTACTCGCAACTTGACAGAAGGTGATGATAAAAGACAACTGAATAAACCTTATTCCTATTTCTCCTGAACCGGAATCCATCCTCGAAAAAATATCCTTCGAGTTCGTATATAACCATACGATGGATTTATCCAATGGAATTGGATGTTTGTAGTGATACGGGTTGTTCTGGAGAAATCAAAGGTAAAGTAGGAGTGGCGATGAAACACGTGGTTTGGTCGTGAATGTTAATAGTCGCAATTTATTTTGCCCTCTTTCTAATCCCTTTATTTTGTCTTTATTTATTACCTTCTGTACACCCGTCTTAGGCTAATTGGTTTTCTTCATTCCCTACCTTTCGGCACCTGCATATGGTTTGGAATAAGACTATCCAATAAGCGTAATAGGTGTACTCTCCTAAACCAAGGAGCCCTCGCAACCTGAGAGAAGGTGATAATAAAAGACAACTGAATAGACCAATTCTATTTCTCCTGAACCTCGATCCATCCACGAAGAAATCCCTCCGAGTTTGTATATAACCATACGATGGATCTATCCAATGGAAGTGGATATCCGTAGTAATACGGGTTGTTCTGAGAAATACAAAGGGTAAAAGAAAGAGCGGCAATGACTTATGCAACTTTAGACAATCCAAAAGCCAGTAAATTAAGAAGGTTCGGTCAACTTTTGTCACTGAGTTATAGTCTAGGGTCGGTCAAAGGTCGCTGCCAAAGAGAGAGATAAAAGAAACACTCTGCGTGCAATCTTACCTAGATCAGAATGGTTATCATTTTATTTAATAAGGAAACCTCCCACTGTAATCTCAAATTCTCCTCCAAACCTAAAAGAAGAATTAGTCGGGATCACCCAAAGAGTAAACCAACTCATCAGTGAGAATCGGGATCCAACTATCATCGCATGATAACTTGATGGAAGCCACTCAAGTTAACACACTCCAGAAGGTATGCGCAAGTCTGGCAAGTTTCTTGTATGTTTGAAACTCCCGATATAATTTTTATCCCATGCACTTATGCCCTTGACATAGGCCAATAAATCATAAGCCACATGTCAAGTTCTACCCGTCGTTGTCCTGATTAATTTAAGTCATCGTACATGCCCTTGACATAGGCCAACAAGGCTGTACATCTGTCCTAAACTAATGCATCTATCTGTGCAACAAATGAATACCCAGCAGCTACCAAACACTATGCCTTGACGTAGGCCAACAAACATAGCTTGAATACTACTGACCATCCATAAGAAATGACGGAGGATTACGGCTGGTTTTTGGCGAAAAACCTTTAACGTAATGAACTTGATCTCGTTGAAGGAAACTGATAGATTTTTATAAAAATATAGTGGCGAAAACGTTTTGCTAAAGAGGTCACTCCCGGCGAAGGGATCTCGTCTCTTTCCTCGTGGAATGAAGTGCAGGATACTCTAACTGAATACGCGATGCAATGCAACTTGTAATTGACTATATTTAAGTTATTACCCTGACGCAAATTTCTGCCCAAGGGGTCACTCCCGGTGAAGGGATCTCGGCCCTTGCCTCGTAGAATGAGGTGCTGGATATTCTAACAGAATACCGCTATGCATAGCAAAAGGAAACGTCTTTGTAATAACTCATTTTAAAATTTGTTCCAACAACATCAAATATAGGTTTGTTTTATCTTGCATTGATAAGAATCAACGCAGTCCTATCAATCAATCACACCAGAAAAGAACGAAAATAAAATGTACGTATATGCCATCCGCATTCGCCACTGGGTCTTGTCATCACCCGTTAGGTTACTTAACTAACGACAGAGCGGGGGCTGGACTAGCGCGGGTGTAAAACATATACAACATCTAATAGTATATACTAATATACAATAATCGCTCTAGGCGTGATAATATGCAACATTACAGAAAAGTAATAAGCATCACAGAACAATACAGATAATCTGGGATCCCCAGGTTTCACAGAGCCGTTGCAGAAACCTGACGTTTCCCTGGTCGTGTGGACAGCCTGTGCAATGAAACCTAGACCCCTACGGGTGCGGCAAGTTACCCGCCAAAACCTGAAGCGAGGTGGTCCCCACAATATAGTGAATGGAACACCCGGCACTTCACGGAATCCGGTAAATTGAGCACCCCTCCTTGGGTCAACCTGTACCCCCTACGAGTGCGGCGAATAGTCTGCCAATTTTAGAGTGAGGTCCCTTTGCCTCTCAAAGCCATGAGATACGGACCCGTTGCCCTCCAGAACCCGGCTATCCGTGCACTCTTTCACGGGATAAACCTTGTACAGAAATAAAAATATGTACAACGGGTGCATCGACCTCGACCCGGTTGTTCCCCAAAAGAATATTATACAAACAGGCAGTAACGGCAGTCCACATGTTGGACGCTCGCTTCGCAATATCAAATGTACAAATAAATCCAAACTGCACTATCATTGCACCCTGCTATCCACCACGACATATCCGCAACAATACAGCACAACACTGAACATCAACGCGAATGTCACGTTCGCAAACTCGTCTAAAAGAACTATAGCAATAAAACGCGGTTTACCGATCAAATGACATTCCCGGTCGGAGATATAATGTAAATACTGTATACTAACAAGTTTAAAATTTCGATCGACTTAATTTTCCGAAGTGGGCCCCACGTACATCTGCTGTACAGTAACAAAACATGGGCCCAAAAGAAATATATCAAAAGCCACAATTTCCCAAGTAGAACTCACTGTAGAAATTTGGAGTGCCAATCTCACAAAACTACGGCGGTTCCACGGCCAAACCATTGTTTGGGCCGCGGATCCGCGGCGGTTCTGTAGAATTGGGCCTCCAAATTTCACCAGTTTTCTAATAAAAGCCTGCTCTGTTTTCTGGTATGTTCAAAATAATTTTTGGGCCCTGTTAAAAATCGACAGAAAATTTGAACATGGAAATTGCAGTTTTTGAAAAACGGTTCGATCGATATTTTAAACGTGTTAGCACAAGTTAGTATAGCTTAATGGTGAGGCTTTGGACCGCATAGCTGTAAGTCCACGGTAGCGTCCCGGCCGTCTAACAGACGCCAATATGCGGAACAAAACTTTTACGACTGGCGCTATCGCGTACTTTATCCCGGATCGTCTATTAAAGCTAAACTAACAAATTGTAAAGAGGGTAGAATTGTTATACCGAATGATCCGAGTCCTTCGGTCTTCAACCATCATCCCATGCTATGTTGCAACTGATCCGAACTTGCTCGATCTCCGGTCTCGTCGTCCAGGTGGCACCACGTCGACGGATCTTTAAACGGGCTCCCGTCTCTGAACCGAGGCAACTCGGTCATCAAGTTTGCTAAAAGAGACGACCAAGATGAAGTAGAGAATGAGTAGAACACTTTGTCTCGTTACGTCCAAGACTATGGACGAACGGTTAAAAGAAGTTGCCTTTTGGATCGATCGAATTGAGAAATGAGCAATCTAATTTCCATGAGGCCAAAACCATAATCTTTTTAATCAAAAATGAATCTATATCCTATCAAGAGGAGGCCGACCACAATTTATCAAGAGGAGGGTGAGTGTAGGAGATGGCAAGAGGGTGACCATAACAAGGATACTTATCAACAAAGAATGAATCACTAACCAGCATTAAATGTAAACCAATCAACATAAACCTAGTCATCCTCCATCATTAATGAACCATTAATGACACTAATGAGTCACAAGCCTCATCACCACATCAAGAAGCTTCTATAAACTTCCACACTCATCTCAAGAAAAGATAAATCCGTATTTAACCGACTGTTAAATACGGCTGATAGAAAACTGGAAACTGGCAACTTCCAAAAATGATCCTGAAACGAATTTCAGGATAACCCCGTAACAGTATAAACATACCCGTATTTATATTACGACCGAATATAAATGCAACTGAGACAAAGATATTATATCTACACAGTATAATACTGGGATCCGGCTTAAACCAAAGCCTACCAGTATTATCTGCCCGAAAAATAACACGTGTGAAAACGCACGTGCTTTTTCCGAACCCTGCCATAATACCATACGGCATCTACAACGTTTCTCCCGAACTTGGGAAAGTGTCTGTGGGGGACTCTAATGACTCATCAACACACTGGCACTGGGTATAACCACTAGCACGTCAGAGGTACTAGCTGTACGTAACGGTTTGCCTATGTATTGATTGGAAGGGAAACTGACGAGCGAACTCATCTATAAACCCTACTGAGCCTGACAGTGACAATATCCGTACAGTCCGGAACGTTCGTCTATGAGTATCGCATATTAAGCCTAGGAGGTCGGTAAACGTCAGACCCCCAATAGCTGCATAAGTCGTGTCAGAGAGCAGCCCAGAACACCTTGAGATACTAATGGTATACCTACCAGTATATCTCGATTATCCTGGCCAGGGATTTCGTGTAATGGCTCTCCTAAACATAGCGCGATCTCACCCCCCAATACCGGGAGAAACGAATCCCCGACGATCCGCTCACTTGCTTCCAATGTGGCTCGGGACTGTACCCAACTAAAACCTGTTTGCACAACTCCTTTAAGCGTGGTAGGGTAGTAATCTAAGCACAGTGGGAACTCGCACGAGACAAATGACGACCTCAGGTCGATGAACTAACCTGTACACATGTCACCAGGGAGTTGCTATCTGACGATATGTATAATACCAACTAGCAAGTTCCCGGCGAGTCCTGTCCGGTGTACTTATAACCCAATGAGCACCTGTATACATCTTAGGTGATCCAACTGACACCAGTGGCTTGTGAGACCGGCCACCGCCCCTCGTCGGGGTCTCAACTGTATACACTAGTCTACTCTGGAGTATTGATGCCCTATCTCGAAACTCCCACGACTAGGGACACATTTAAGGATGTGCTTATAGACCCCAGCTCCCACATATATGATCGCCATCATACTACTGGTAGTCAAGCAAGAATCCTATGGGCTCTATCATCATGCAATAGTGAACTGTAACATTTCGAAATAATAAAAATATTATTTTTGGCAAATTTATAATTTAATATTATTTTATTGAATATTTTAATAATTCGGTATAATTAAATACAAATAAATGGAGTAAAATTTGGAAAAATATGGAAAATCTTAAAATAGGGTAATTTAGAGGTTTATGCCACTTTTAAGCTGTTATGATTAGTTATATGCTAATTTAGTGCTAATCCCGATTAAAAATCGTTAATCGGGTTTTCGGGCAATTTTGTGCAAAACATGTACATATCATTTCCTACACTTGTGTTGCAATTTTCTTGCCATGGTTTTATTTTGGGGTTACTATTCGTGTGAGAAAGGAAAAGAAAAAAAGAAATGAGAAAGGAATAAAATATAAGGTATGGTGTGAGAGAGAAAAGAGAGGGGTTGCTTTGACTTTGTCATTTGTTCCCATCCCTTCACCTTCATCATCTCTCCCTCTTCTCTTTTCTGAGCTGCTGCTGCTCCTCCTCCCTCCCCTCTTCAATAGCCCCAAATTACCATGAAAACTACACCAAAACCCCATCTACATTTCACTAAAAGTGTGCACAAGCTCAAGATCTACACTTTGGACCAAGAAAGCAAGGATTTTGGCCACTAGGGACAACTCAAGAATTTTCTTGAGTTGCCAAATGAGGTATTTTCTGGAACTTAAAGCTTAGTTTATATATTACCTTTACTCCATATTTAGATTGAATCGATATTGTGTGTGTTTGTGGACTTAAAGAAAACCTAGTTAGGGTTTGAGTAAATTGTGGTTGTAAGATGAAATTGAGCTTAGTAGAGGCCGCACAAACACCCTAGTGATGTTATTTTAGACCCAAACCTGAACTGGAAGCCAAAATACGGATTTACGGAATCGATATCGGGGAAAACTGTAAATCTGGGAGTGTATTTTGTAATCTGCTATCACCCGGGGCATTCTGGAATAAAATTGATTGGACAGTGATATGTGCAGGCACCCTAGAACCACCACACAAGACCCCAGCCCCTACCTCTTTTTCCAGGCCGCCAATTTATTCCCATTGGCCGCAATTTGCGGCCATACCTGCACCAAACTTGCTCGTTTTGGTTCTGTAGCCCCTACATGCATAGATTAGACCCCTGGTATGTATAGATTTGTCGAATTTGACCTAGGGTGAAATCTGGGACCCTTTTCTCCAGTTGCTGTTTTGATTCTGTTTCTGTATTTCGTATTTTTAGTTCTGGAACTGTGTATCCGTTTTTTACCTCGACTATTTGGCGTTTATACGACGATATCGAGGTTTGATTGATGGATTTGAAGGCGTGCCCATAGGTTCTAATCTTTAGGCCCCTTATCGTATCGTTTTGGGTTTCAAGTGCCGGGTTAGCCTTGATTTGGTTTTAATATGCATATACGATACTTTGATGTGTAGGTACCCCATGAAGACTTCGGGACGACAAGTAATGCGCGTGGTGACGTCGACAAATGAAGACGCAAGGTGAGTAGATTATATCTACAGGGGGAAGTCGGGTGGATGGCGTATAGCACCCGCGCAGTCCGTAGTTGATACTATGTATTATATATAACAGTTATAGTGTGTCGTGGTTACTGTGTTAGGTGTATTATGGATAGTTTAGGGTTAGAAGTAAACTAGTATAGTTCATAGTCACGAACCCTAGAATAGATTTACACCCACACGCACACCCTTGCATATTCACTATACTTGCACTGTGTTGGTGATGATATTGGATCATATTGGGGATGAGTCGATAATATTGGGCATGGTGCCGCGAGATCGGTGAACTAATATGATTCGTACTTGGGATACGACATGTGATTTTAGCGGGCCTTTGGGCATGTATTTTACCCCCGCATTCATACCTATATAGATGGTATCGATTTGTACTAGACTTAAATCAGTTCCCCAGATTATATGATATGATGATAATGATACCTTATATTTGATGAGAGGAATATGATATTGACCTGTACCCAGCTATTGGGATGCCATACGACGATTTACCGTATGAGTTTTATATTGATGATAGATCCACACTCATGACTTAAGGATTGCAATATGATATGCTGTACCGTACGCGATACTATTGAGGCGGGATCACCGACTATTATACTTATATATATTTGTATCGACTCAGATTTAGGTGGATTCCATACCCCTCCCGGTTGACTTGATACATAGATCTGTAGTTTGCATGGTAGATGTTAGACTAGACCCGAGTCATACCCATTTCAAAAACTAACGAATCGGGAATATCTTAAAAACACCGTAGCCCTTAGTTTACTAAAACCCCCGATTTGTCTTATTTCAAATGGCAAGCTGCATTACTATTCATTTACCATTTACTCTACGGCTCGCATTGCATTGCATGCTTATATGTTATTGATTCATATTCCTTTGTGCATATGCCTTTACATAGTTGCATGCTCATATTAGTGTTTATGTTGCATGTATTATAATTCATGGATTTCGCACTGTGATATGGTTGCATATGATGATTCTGGATTGTTTTACTCCTGCATATATATATCAGTGGTATGGGACGCTGAAATATATATGTATACCCATAGAGTATATATATATTAGTGGTATGGGACGCTGATATATATATATATATACGCCTACTTAATATATCATCATGATGATCTATGCAAATTTACATATGCATTATGAGAGGAGCCTATGTGCTCGGAGCCTATGAGCTCGATGTGAGAGGAGCCTATGTGCTCGGAGCCTATGAGCTCGATGTGAGAGGAGCCTATGTGCTCGGAGCCTATGAGCTCGATGTGAAAGGAGCCTATGTGCTCAGAGCCTATGAGCTCGATTTGAGAGGAGCCTATGTGCTCAGGGCCTTTATGGTCGATGGTATATTATATCTCCCCTACCCCACATTTATTGTATATGCATTGCATCACATATTAGTAGTACCTGATAGAGTACCTTCATGAATGCTGCATACATGTCGGATACATGATATATGGGTTTCACTTGATATTGAGATATATAGTTTGTGTCAATGGTCGACGTTGATTTTCTGATGATTTCATTCATGATATCTCCTGTTTTCATTTTACCGCATACATACATCATATTTATGATATATTGTTATGTGAGGCACTGGCACGAGTACTTGGCACTACACTTATGTTCAGATGTTACACTGCCACTTTACTATGCTTCAAACTTATTCATTTGAGGTTTATATTATATATGATCGTTTTGACTTAGGTTTATGTCATGCTTCCAATTTCTGCTTGTAGATATTTTCTATTCACGGGTTGGCAACTCACTCCCGTTGTGCCACAGTTCTTGTAGGTTTTGCCGTACAGGTTCCATAGCGGCATTTCCGGCACACTGCTTCCTTTGCGGGTGATTTGCTTGGTAGGTGGGTTCTTTGCATCAGAACCACCCTTGTATATGTATTATTCTTTGTATCTAGAAATTCCATCAACCAAAACTTGTATATTGTTTCAGACTTAGACGCAAGTGATGTATTATTTCGACCTTAGAGTCGTGCTCAGTAGTATTATGATTTTCTTGCTTATTGGAGATTCTCTTGGGTTTGGTCCTCGCCCTTCGGCGTTGTATATATTATCTTGCTTGTGTCAGTTGTGCTCGTTGTTTAGGCGTAGTAAGTGTTTCATAAAATGCCACATTGGAAAATAATTTAGAAAACATGTTTCTTTACTCTTAAAATGGTTTTAGATTTCTGGGCTTTTGCCTTACTTAGATCAGATGGAGTCCTATAGACTTCATATGGTTCAAGGGCCAGTCACGTGCTCTTTCGGGTCATGACAAAGTTGGTATCAAAGCGCTAGGTTAACCTTGGTTCGAGTCTAAGTTTGACTTTGTGGAGCCTACGGCGTCTATATGTATACGGAACTTAGGCTTGACCTTACGGAACTTAGACTTTGTCGAGGGGGTATTCGACCCGAACTTTCGTCGTGTAGGATGACCCTTGGTTGATGGAATAGGTGACTAAAGTAGAGTGACGTACCATGGGTATGTTCCGAGGCATACTTACGATGCGCTACTCTGCTTAAGAAACCTTAGGATGCATATATTTTCGAGATCAGTGATTCTCTTCATATCCATGATTATATATCCATTTGAGATCCTCGATTCTATTAGTTTCATGATCATACCTTCATTGATGCTGTTCCTTCTTATGATCATGTATCCACTCTGGAACTGTTGTTCTTTTTCTTGCCATTGATCTGCTCACTTCGATACTCGATTGAGGTTCTTGTCGCCATGTTTGAGCGCAGTTTGGGTTGCTGCTAGGGTTACGGTCGGTGCGAGCTCGTCTGGTACGACGGCCGGCCATTGTGTTTTCTGGTGACATGGGAACATCTCGAGTTAGTATTGGTGATTGTGACCTCTTATGGAGGCGAGTACTTGATTTTACACCGGATGATCGGGCCATTGTTAGAGCTGCCAGTTGAGAGAGGACTGTTGATGTACAGCATACCTCGGAGATTATGATGTTGCCTACCGTGCAGACAGATGAAACAGCTGTTACTGAGATTGACAGGATGTCGCTTCCGGAGCTTACGAGCTGAGATCACCAGAGCTTCCAGGCCGATATGAGACAGATGATAGCTAGTTTACCCGATTTGAGAGACGAAGGTGATTCGTCCGATTTATGTGCCGGAGCAGGCCCAGTTGAGTTAAAGATTTCCAGTGTGGAGAGTCTTACTCGGATTTAGAGCAGACCGATTTAGAGATGACCGCTAATGTATTGCCTTTCCAGGAGGATTGAGGCGCTGTTCAGCGTACAGACGAATGAGCCAGTTGTCGCTGCAAATGACGAGATATCGCCTAGATGATTGGAGCTACTGCAGCATGAGTATACACTTAGAGATATGATGGAAGGTCGCTAGTCACTAAGGATGAAGGACTAGGAAGTGTGGTTCGTTCGCTTACTGACGCGAGGTCATCAGATAGGTTGCTTCCAGCTAGAGAAGACTTCATGCGGAGACGTTGAGAGTCGACAGAGACGATCGAATGTCAGAAACCTGCTATTCCAAGTTTAAAGTATTCGGAAAGACATGCAGGCAATTCTATGGACCCTCTAGAAGAATGAAACCCTAACTCGACATAATGACCATGTGAAAGCCTTTGAACTTTAGGGTTTGCGGCAGTTCTGCGGCGCCATTAGTGAGGCTTGGGTTTGCCCTTCTACGGCTGGACCATTTGTGCTATGGTATGTACTCGATGCTGTTAAACTGTACCTAAGATGTTGAGCTCTTGGGGGATTAAGAGGTTTTGACGAATCGATCGAATGGTTCGACTTCCTTCAGATGCCAAGTGGTGAGATGCATTTTTGGGAAACTCCTGATACGAGGATAGCCGTTGGAGCGCAGTCCGTGCAGCCACGAGGTGACGAGTCCGAAGCAGTCGACATTGAAGCAGAGTGAAGTAAAGAGTTCGCAAGAGATTTCGACGAGATGACGTCCCACTGCGCTGACATCAGAGATGCGATACACACGCAGAGGCGTTGTATATGGATACATCTTCCAGAAAGAGGCGCGATAAGTATGCAGCCGTTCCGGAATAAGAATTAGCTTCAGCAATGGATGATGACTTCCGGGCAATTCGGCAGGAATGAGATTTGAGAGAGAAACCTCCACAGGACCTTTCTGAAATACTATACGAGAAGACCAGGACCCTAGAGGGGTCATATTGAGCATACTCAGCAGGCCAGAGCTTGATATCGTCGACGAGGTAGTTGACCAGGTTCGAATAAAGGACCTTACCCAGATGCGTTGCGAGTTGATCGAGGACGGACGAGTATTGAGAATTCCTCCGATGGTTGGGACGCGTTCCCGAGGACCTGTTCGGCCACACACCTTCTACCGAACGATGAAGCTACAGAGTACGTGATTTCGAGTCCGTGCGAGAGACTTCGGATTGACCGTGGCCGAGAACAGTGCAGTGCGTAGATAGCATGGCGTAACGTCATAGTGGACGACGATAGAGACAAGTGGAACCAGAGGTTCGTGCGAGATGCAGACGAGCTGTCATTACTCCCGTTGAGACTAGAGACCTGATATACTTACAGAGGCATTAGGATGCGATCAATTTCTGAGAAAATATTGTGCTGAGGACACAAATGTCCATCGAGTGAGAAAAGATTATGCAAAAGAGCCATCCTCCGTACAGTTCGGCATAGGCAAGATCGGAAGAGACCTTGAGCGGGATTCCTTTCAGAACACTACTGAAATGATAATTGCACCCAGGATCAGATGTGTTACGTGCATTCAGAGAGCCAGATGCCGACGCCAGTGACTTGCTGCTTTACGAGTGGTCGTGATGATTGACCGAGAGATGACTAGAGAAGTGCCAGAACGGAATCGTTCCCGTTTGCACACCTGACAGGGCCGATGAGCCGATTGATTGCGAGATAGGTAATCCGCCGAGAAGATAACGACCCCAGAGATAGAGGACGCCAGACCGTGAGCAAGAGGCAAGTGGATATCTTGCGCTGCTAGCATTAGATGCACCGACACCTTCTCGACTTTGAAGGAGGGACTACCGACGACGGCATTTATGATTTGTGATTTTGTGATTCGATTATCACGTATCCGACAACTTGGATTGTTACTGAATGTTTTAGAAGTTGGGGGTTTAAATTTAAATTCGGTGACCGAATTTATTTAAGGGAGGTAGATTGTAACATTTCGAAATAATAAAAATATTATTTTTGGGAAATTTATAATTTAATATTATTTTATTGAATATTTTAATAATTCGGTATAATTAAATACAAATAAATGGAGTAAAATTTGGAAAAATTATGGAAAATCTTAAAATAGGGTAATTTAGAGGTTTATGCCACTTTTAAGCTGTTATGATTAGTTATATGCTAATTTAGTGCTAATCGCGATTAAAAATCGCTAATCGGGTTTTCGGGCAATTTTGTGCAAAACATGCACATATCATTTCCTACACTTGTGTTGCATTTTTCTTGCCATGGTTTTATTTTGGGGTTACTATTCTTGTGAGAAAGGAAAAGAAAAAAAGAAATGAGAAAGGAATAAAATATAAGGTATGGTGTGAGAGAGAAAAGAGAGGGGTTGCTTTGACTTTGTCATTTGTTCCCGTCCCTTCACCTTCATCATCTCTCCCTCTTCACTTTTCTGAGCTGCTGCTGCTCCTCCTCCCTCCCCTCATCAATAGCACCAAATTACCATGAAAACTACACCAAAACCCCATCTACATTTCACTAAAAGTGTGCACAAGCTCAAGATCTACACATTGGACCAAGAAAGCAAGGATTTTGGCCACTAGGGGCAACTCAAGAATTTTCTTGAGTTGCCAAATGAGGTATTTTCTGGACCTTAAAGCTTAGTTTATGCATTACCTTTACCCCATATTTAGATTGAATCGATATTGTGTGTGTTTGTGGTACTTAAAGAAAACCTAGTTAGGGTTTGAGGGAAATTGTGGTTGTAAGATGAAATTGAGCTTAGTAGAGACCACAAACACCCTAGTGATGTTATTTTAGACCCAAACCTGAAATGGAAACCAAAATATGGATTTACGGAATTGATATCGGGGAAAACTGTAAATCTGGGAGTGTATTTTGTAATCTGCTATCACCCGGGGCATTCTGGAATAAAATTAATTGGACAGTGATATGTGCAGGCACCCTAGAACCACCACACAAGACCCCAGCCCCTACCTCTTTTTCCTGGCCGCCAATTTATTCCCATTGGCCGCAATTTGCGGCCATACCTGCACCAAACTTGCTCGTTTTGGTTCTGTAGCCCCTACATGCATAGATTAGACCCCTAGTATGTATAGATTTGTCTAATTTGACCTAGGGTGAAATTTGGGACCCTTTTCTCCAGTTGCTGTTTTGATTCTGTTTCTGTATTTCGTATTTTTAGTTCTGGAACTGTGTATCCGTGTTTTACCTCGACTATTTGGCGTTTATACGACGATATCGAGGTTTGATTGATGGTTTTGAAGGCATGCCCATAGGTTCTAATCTTTAGGCCCCTTATCGTATCGTTTTGGGTTTTGTGTGCCGGGTTAGCCTTGACTTGGTTTTAATACGCATATACGATACTTTGATGTGTAGGTACCCCATGAAGACTTTGGGACGACAAGCAATGCGCGTGGTGACGTCGACAAATGAAGACGTAAGGTGAGTAGATTATATCTACAGGGGGAAGTCAGATGGATGGTGTATAGCACCCCCGCAGTCCGTAGTTGATACTATGTATTATATATAACAGTTATAGTGTGTCGTGGTTACTGTGTTAGGTGTATTATGGATAGTTTAGGGTTAGAAGTAAACTAGTATAGTTCATAGTCACGAACACTAGAATAGATTTACACCCACACGCACACCCTTGCATATTCACTATACTTGCACTGTGTTGGTGATGATATTGGATCACATTGGGGATGAGTCGATAATATTGGGCATGGTGCCGCGAGATCGGTGAACTGATATGATTCGTACTTGGGATACGACATGTGATTTTAGCGGGCCTTTGGGCATGTATTTTACCCCCGCATTCATACCTATATAGATGGTATCGATTTGTACTAGACTTAAATCAGTTCCCCAAATTATATGATATGATGATAATGATACCAGATATTTGATGAGAGGAATGTGATATTGACTCGTACCCAGCTATTGGGATGCCGTACGACGATTTACCGTACGAGTTTTATATTGATGATAGATCCGCACACATGACTTGAGGATTGCCATATGATATGCTGTACCGTACGCGATACTATTGAGGCGGGATCACCGACTATTATACTTATATATATTTGTATCGACTCAGATTTAGGTGGATTCCATACCCCTCCCAGTTGACTTGATACATAGATCTGTAGTTTTCATGGTAGATGTTAGACTAGACCCGAGTCATACCCATTTCAAAAACTAACGAATCGGGAATATCTTAAAAACACCGTAGCCCTTAGTTTACTAAAACCCCCGATTTGTCTTATTTCAAATGGCAAGCTGCATTACTATTCATTTACCATTTACTCTACGGCTCGCATTGCATTGCATGCTTATATGTTATTGATTCATATTCCTTTGTGCATATTCCTTTGTGCATATGCCTTTACATAGTTGCATGCTCATATTAGTGTTCATGTTGCATGTATTATAATTCATGGATTTCGCACTGTGATATGGTTGCATATGATGATTCTGGATTGTTTTACTCCTGCATATATATATCAGTGGTATGGGACGCTGAAATATATATGTATACCCATAGAGTATATATATATTAGTGGTATGGGACGCTGATATATATATATATATATACGCCTACTTAATATATCATCATGATGATCTATGCAAATTTACATATGCATTATGAGAGGAGCCTATGTGCTCGGAGCCTATGAGCTCGATGTGAGAGAAGCCTATGTGCTCGTAGCGTATGAGCTCGATGTGATCGGAGCCTATGTGCTCGGAGCCTATGAACTCGATGTGAGAGGAGCCTATGTGCTCGGAGCCTATGAGCTCGATTTGAGAGGAGCCTATGTGCTCAGGGTCTTTATGGTCGATGGTATATTATATCTCCCCTACCCCACATTTATTGTATATGCATTGCATCACATATTAGTAGTACCTGATAGAGTACCTTCATGAATGCTGCATACATGTCGGATACATGATATATGGGTTTCACTTGATATTGAGATATATAGTTTGTGTCAATGCTCGACGTTGATTTTCTGATGATTTCATTCATGATATCTCCTGTTTTCATTTTACCGCCTACATACATCATTTATGATATATTGTTACGTGAGGCACTGGCATGAGTACTTGGCACTACACTTATGTTCAGATGTTACACTGCCACTTTACTATGCTTCAAACTTATTCATTTGAGGTTTATATTATATCTGATCGTTTTGACTTAGGTTTATGTCATGCTTCCAATTTCTGCTTGTAGATATTTTCTATTCATGAGTTGGCAACTCACCCCCGTTGTGCCACAGTTCTTGTAGGTTTTGCCGTACAGGTTCCATAGCGGCATTTCCGGCACACTGCTTCCTTTGCGGGTGATTTGCTTGGTAGGTGGGTTCTTTGCATCAGAACCACCCTTGTATATGTATTATTCTTTGTATCTAGAAATTCCATCAACCAAAACTTGTATATTGTTCAGACTTAGACGCAAGTGATGTATTATTTCGACCTTAGAGTCGCGCTCAGTAGTATTATGATTTTCTTGCTTATTGGAGATTCTCTTGGGTTTGGTCCTCGCCCTTCGGCGTTGTATATATTATCTTGCTTGTGTCAGTTGTGCTCGTTGTTTAGGCGTAGTAAGTGTTTCATAAAATGCCACATTGGAAAATAATTTACAAAACATGTTTCTTTACTCTTAAAATGGTTTTAGATTTCTAGGCTTTTGGCTTACTTGGATCAGATGGAGTCCTATAGATTTCATATGGTTCAAGGGCCAGTCACGTGCTCTTTCGGGTCGTGACATGAACTAAAGCATATATACGATGATAAAGACAAACCAGATAGCATACTATCATCTCGAGTAAGACTATTTTATCGGTATAGGTCCTCCCTCAATCATTGCAATCACGTACCTACGATACAATAATTGACTTAGAGGGCACTATATCCAACAATAGCATCCGATCACTTATTAGAGTCCTTACTGATAATGGCCTGCCTGAAACTGATAGGATCATCTTCTTCCAAGATGTAATCCTCTCGATCCCCGTCTATGAGAAAACCATTGTATCTCTCGGGCGGATGAGAAATCCTACCAGATCTGTGGAGTGATCGAGGTTCGTCTGGGATTATTGAATCTAGCTGTTCCTCCAAACCTTCAGTTTCATTTTGTGGTTCATGGATTTCTTCCAGTTTTACCGTACTCCCACTAGTTTTTTTGCAAGAAACTCCCTTTCCAAAATGGTAGCGTGGCGAGATACAAACACCTTCTGTTCCTCAGTGTGGTAGAACAGATATCCCAGTGAATTCTTAGGATATCCCATAAATTTACATAGAATTGACCGTGCCTCTAGCTTGTCCAGTTTCTGTGTTTTCACATAGGCCGGACAACCCCATATCTTAAATTGCTTAAGATACGGATTTCGTCCACTCCATACTTCATATGGAGTCTTAGGTAAAGATTTGGATGGAACGTAGTTCAGTAAGTATGTAGATGTTTGAAGCGCATATCCCCAAAATGAAAGAGGTAACTTAGTGTCACTCATCATGGAGCGAACCATATCTAATAGGGTAATGTTCCTCCTTTCCGATACACCATTGTGCTGTGGTGTATACGGAGGAGTAAGTTGAGAGAGAATTCCTTTCTCTTTTAGGTAATCTAGGAATTTCGTGCTTAAGTACTCCCCTCCTCTATCAGATCGGAGGATCTTGATACTTTTGCCAACCTGGTTCTCTACTTCATTTCTGAATTCTTTGAATTTCTCAAAAGCTTCAGATTTGTGTTTCATAAGATACACATATTCGAACCTAGAGAGATCGTCAGTGAATATGATGAAGTACGAGAACCCACCCCTTGCATATATAGACATCTGACCACATACATCACTGTATATCAGTCCTAAGAGATCTGCTACTCTTTCTCCGTGTCCGGTGAACGGAGATTTGGTCATCTTTCCTTTGAGACAAGATTGACAAGTTTCATAAGATAAAAACCCAAACGTATCCAAAAATCCATCTTTATACAACTTGCTCTGTCTTTTCTCTCCGATATGACCAAGTCTACAGTGCCGCAAGTAGGATTCGTTCATATCTGAACTCTTCCTCTTGTGTATGTTTTGTATACTGAGAACTATGTTTTGATTAAGAACATAGATACCATTACACAGTGTACCTTCTGCAACCAATACCTGATTAAGGTAAATGTTCATGATATTCAATCAAGAACAAACTTGTATCCATCTTTATCAAGTAAAGAAACTGATATGATGTTGCAAGCTATGGAAGGTATATAGTAGCAGTTGTTCAAAATCATAGTATTGCCATTTGGCAATGCTAGATGATATTCACCAACGGAAGAAGCATCAACCTGTGCTCCATTCCCTACTCTGAAGGACATATCACCAGGTCCAACCATCATACTTTTTCTCAGTCCGCATAATAAATTAAAGATATGAGATCCCGATCCGGTATCGAGTACCCAGGAGGTAGGACTGACCGAAAAACAGTTCTCAATAACAAGAACACCTGAGAAGACATAATAGTATGTTTCTTCTTCGATGAGGTTATCAAGGAATTTATGCTCTTCTCTTTCCCTTACTTATACTCATGACTACTGTCATAGTTTAGAGCCGAACGGACATTCCCCTGCCCCGAGTAAGAATTCGGATCGGTCAAGGGATACATTTTATTATCTTGATTAGGGCGTGAAATGGTTGCTACCTGGAGAGAGAGAAAAGAAACACTCAGCGTGCGCTATTGCAAGATTTAGATTGATTTATCTAATCAGGATGGCTCCCACTGTTTCCTCAAATTCTTCTTCAAACCTTAAAAGAAGAATTAGTTGGGATTAATCGCACGTCACAATACTTGCTTAACCTTTCGGACAGGCTGGTGTCGGTACTTCGAGGGAGGTTTTCCAACGCTTTCGCGAAGTCCCTTAATTATATAACCTCTTTTCCCTGGAGGCGTAGCCCCGCTAACACCGTTCTAGACACCTACTTGGTTTATAGCATTGATTGTTAAGTGAAATAATCTCCCAAGAGTAATCCTACTCATCAATGGGATCGGGATCCAACTATCACTGTGTGATGTACTAGATGGAATCCACTATAGTCACCACACTCTAGAAGGTATGCTGAATCTGTAAGTTTCCTGTATGTTTGAAACTCCCGATGTGGTTTTTACCCCTAGGACCCTAGTGATCTTGACAGAGTCAACAAATCAAAGAGTCCTAGTCAAGTTCAACCCGTCATTATTTGGATTGCATCAAACCCACCCGCATAACCTTTGACGTAGTCAACAAGGTTATACAACTGTCCTAACCAATCGCATCTAGTGCTACAAATAAGCACCACTCAGCTACCGTATACTACGCCTTGACGGAGTCAACAATCGCAGCACGAATACTAAGTGTTACTTGTAGGAAATGACGGAGGGCTACGACTGGGTTTTTGGTGAAAACCCCGTTAACGTAATGAACTTGATATCTTTGAAGGAACCTGAGCAGTTTTGAAAAGGAGTGGTTTAAGCTCCGGTTTTGAAAACTTGTAGTTTTTGAAGAAAAACCGAGTAATCTACATTATAGACTTTTTCTCAAGAGGTCACTCCCCGCGAAGGGATCTTGGCTCTTGCTTCCTGGAATAAGGTGCTGGATATTCCTAACCGAATACCACGATGCAAAGCAAAAATAATCGACTATAGTGAAGTTATTACGTTGACGCAAACTTTTACTCAAGGGGTCTGTCACGACCTGAAAGAGCACTTGACTGGCCCTTGAACCATATGAAGTCTATAGGACTCCATCTGATCCAAGTAAGCCAAAAGCACAGAAATCTAAACCCATTTAAAGAGTAAATAAAGGAACTGGTTTTTAATAAGTAAAGAAATCATGTTTGAAATCAAGTTTTTAAATAACTAAGCCGAAAATGCATTTTATAAAAATGTGTAGTCTTTTCTGAAAATTTCGGCAGAGTTTCCTTTGTAAAAACTGGCCCCGAACGGGGTACAACAAGAATAATATATATGAAATGATAAAAGGCATCCCCAAGCGGGAGCTAGCTCTTCTTCAATCGACGGTCACAACTACACAAGCAATAATAATATACAACGCCAAAGGGCGAGGATCAAAACCAAAAAAGGAACTCAAAACAGCCAGAAAACCATAATACTACTAGCACGACTCTAAGGTCGAAATAATACATCACTGTGTCTAAGTCTGAAACATTATACAAGTTTTGGTTGATGGAATTTCTAGATACAAATGAATAGTACAGGTACAATGGCGGTTCTGATTCAAAAGAACCCACCTACCCAAGCAAGTCACCCATACGGAAGCAGTGTGCCAGAAATGCCGCTATGGAGTCTGTGCGGCAAAACCTGCAAGAACTGTGGCACAACGGGGGTGAGTTGCCAACTCGTGAATAGAAAATATCTACAAGCAGAGATCGAATGTATGACCCATCCTAGGTCAATACGATCAGATATATATAAACCTCAATATGAATAAGTCTGCAGCATGCTAAACTGGCAATGTAATCTCTATGCATGAGTGTAGTGCCAAGTGCTCGTGCCAGTGCCTCAGGTAATAACATATCATAAATATGAGGTATGATCAAAGTATCTGCATGTACGTAGATCCCGTCCACTCGTCACCCAATGACAATAACCATCATGCATGAAAATACGAACTCTGTCGTATCGCCGAATCTCACGGCCTCAATCAAACCTCGACTCATCTCAATCCCACGTATCATCCTCAAATCCCGTATATGAACACATAGTCCCATGCCCATATGTAGATATACACACCTCCATATGCTCACAGGTAAAAGAAACAATGTATGCAAGTATATGTGTACGTGTATGTGTGGGTGCAACCACTACTCTGGGGTTTCGCACTATACTAAACCAATACATCCTTATCATCAATAATCTTAAACAACACATAACAAATATACGTGTGTATACGTATCCGTATACATCACCACGGACTGCGGGGGTGCTATACGCCATCCACCCGACTTCTCCCCGCAGATATAAATCTACTCACCTTGCGTCTTTATCTGTCGACGTCACCACGCTTTTGCTTGTTGTCCCGAAGTCTTCATGGGGTACCTACACATTAACGTATCGCAAATGCGTATCAAAACCAATCCAAGACTAAAACGGCATACAAAACCCAAAACGATACGCTATGATCTATAGGTTAGAACCTATGGACAACGCTGTAAGTCTACGGTAGCGCCCCGGCCGTCTAACAGACGCCAAATGCGGAACAAAAACTTTTTAGCTGGCGCTATCGTATATTATAACCCGGATCTGCCATTATTGCTAAACTAACAATCTGTAAAGAGGGTAGAAAGGTTATACCGAACGATCCGAGTCCTTCATTCTTTAACCATCATCCCACTCCTGGTTGTGGCTGCTCCGATCTCGTTGATCTCCGATCTGCTCGTCCAGGTGGCACCACGTCAACGGATCTTTAAACGGGCTCCCGCCTCTGACTCGAGGCAACTCGGTCGTCAAGTTTGCTAAAAGAGACGACCAAGATTGATGTAGAGAATGAGTAGAATATTTTGTCTCACTTCGTCCAAAGCCGTGGACGAACGGTTAATGAAGTTGCCATTCAAAATGAAATGGAATGAGAAATGAGTTATCAAATTTCCATACACTCAAAACCATAGTTTTTTTAATCAAAATCAATCTCACATCTCAAAGAGAGGGGCCGGCCAATATATATGGAGCAAGGGAGGTGAGGGTAGGAGCAAAGAAGGAGGGTGACAATAAACATGAAGCTTATCATAACCATGAGTCATGATACACTAAGTATGAACACATTAAATGAAACTAATGAATCACTTAACCTTGTCACCAAAATCATTAATGAAACATATGAGTCATAAGCCTTATCACCACTTCTAGAACCTTCTAGAAGCATGACTCACCCTCATCCAAGAAAAGATAAATCCGTCTTTAACCGAATGTTAAAAGACGGGCGATAGAAAACTGGAAACTGGAAACTGGCAACTTCCAAAAGCGATCCTGAAACGAATTTCAGGATAACCCCGAAACTGTATAAATATACCCGCATTTGTATTACGACCGAATACAAATGCAACTGAGACAAAAAAATTATATCTACTCAATATAATAGTCGGATCCGGCTTAAACCAAAGCCCACCAGTATTATCTGCCTGAAAAATGACACGTGCGTAAACGCACGTGCATTTTCCGAACCCTGCCATAAAACCATACGGCCTCTACAACGTTTCGCCCGAACTTGGGAAGCTGTCTGTGGGGGACTCTAATGACTCCTCAGTACCCTGGCAGTGGTTTTAACCACAAGCCGTCAGCGGCACTAGCTGTGCGTAACGGCTGCCCATGGACTGACCTCAAGGGAGGCCGATGAGCAAACTCATCCGGAAACCCTACTGAGCCTAACAGTGACAATGTATATACAGTCTAGTCCATTCGTCTATGAGTATCGCATATCTTCCTAGAGGGCTGGTAACGTCAGACCCCCAAAAGCGGTATAAGTCATGTCGAAGTGTAGCCTAAAAACACCCTGAGATACTACTGGAGTACCTACCAGTAAATCTCCTACCACGGCCGTGGGCTTTGTGTAATGGCTCTCCTAGACACAACGCGATCTCACCCCCAATACCGGGAGAGACGAATCCCCTGCCGATCCGCTTACGTGCCTCCATGTGGCTCGGGACTGTACCCAAAAACTACCTGTTTGCAGGACTCCTTTGAGCCGTGGTAGGGTAGCAATCAAAACATAGTGGGAACTCACACGAGACAAATGACGACCTCAGGTCGATGAACTAACCTGTACACATGTCACCAGGGAACTGCTATTTGACGATATGTATAATACCGACTAGCAGGTTTCCGGCAAGTCCTGTCCGGTGTACTCATAACCCAATGAGCACCGTATACATCTTAGGTGATCCAACTGACAACAGTGGCTTGTGAGACCGGCTACCGCCCCTCGTCGGGGTCTCGACTGTATACACTAGTCTACTCCGGAGTATCGATGCCCTGTCTCGAAACTCCCACGACTAGGGACCACAATTAAGGAAATGCTTATAAACCACCCAACTCTCACGTATATGATCGCCATCATACTGTTGGTAGTAACGCAAGATCCTAAGGGCTCTATCAAAGTGTAACAGTGATCAGTCACCTGAACCTGTACACGACTGATAAAGGCAAACCAGATAGCATACTATCATCTCGAGTAAGATTATCCTACCGGTATAGGTCCTCCGCAATCATTGCAATCACGTACCTATGATCCAATAATTGACTCTGAGGGCACTATATCCAACAATCTCCCACTTGCACTTAAGGCTAATTATTGCGATGTCGACTACTCACAGCCCGTGTGAAACCGAACATCCAACTCCTCTACTAATCAGTTTCATAAAGCCCGTTTGTAAAACTATTGTGTTCGAGAAATAGCCTCAGTGAGTGGATCCGCCCTGAAGTTTCTTTCTATATCTCTCTAAATCTCAAGTTCGTGGAGAAAGCCATCTCCCGAATTGAGTAATACCTGTCTTAGAATATGTCTGGATATCTGTTGGGACCTAGTTCATAAATGAACTCTAAATCCAAAATTCTTAGACTGTATCGATCACTGAACCTAATCAGTATCCGGCACCATGCCTCCCATAGTATCCTCTTGGACTACCTGTCCATAATACTGTCCCTCGTCAGAGGGAAAACTATAACTCTGACAATCACTCTGTCATCCATGTCACCTTTGAAGCCAGGAATGACAACCGTCTCCCGAAGAAGGCTGCCGTCATCAAATCCGTAGAACATGTACTTATGTTCTAAAACTGCTTCCTTATGTTTCTCTTGGATTGGATTAATACAAACTTATTGCATCTAGTGCAAAAACAACATCTGGTGTGGTACTTGACATCTCATGATTGACTCAATTGCCTAAGCAAGTGATCTGCCAATCATGCCCATCCCTCTCCCCTTTAGTCTGTAAGACACCTTTAGAGAGGGTGACTCCATCACCTGCAGGTACACCACCATACCAGGAGTCAATTATTCTAAATACCATTAGAATACTGTCAAAGTATCTATATTGGGAAACTACCCAAATCCAGATCTAAAACTATAGATCTAGAAACCAGAATGTCAAATATTATATCCATATCCTGTCTGGAGAAACAACTGTGTGACTACCACAGTACAACCGATCGTAGGATAGGAATTTTACTTCCTACTCTGTGTACGTCATCCAGATACCATGACATCACACCCTACTACCATCTTAACAGATCCATCCCCTATTCTGATGAAGTCAAACCCATGACTGTCACATCAAAATTAGATGATCTATTTCCGCTATAACTGCTCAAGTCTATAAATAGACATAAGCATCTTGCCCACTATGCTTCCGATGCTCCCACTGACCACAACAACCCTCTGGTAGAATAATATATACGTGCACTTCTAAAGCTAGTTTAGAACGACGCTATACTTAACCTCCTGCCGGGTCTCACAGTCTAGAACAACAGTAGTGTCAAGTCTGGGTAAACAAGAACCTCCCTGTCACCGTCCTTGAGGCTACCGGAGTACCTCTCGGGTGTCTGAGGTTATCCATCATATCTGCGGAGTGGCTAATGGAATATCAAACATGATTGAATATATAGGTCTTATTAAATTTTCCGTAATCGTTCGCGGTTCTGGAATTACTTCCAGTTCTACCATACTCCAACTACTGTTTTCTGAAAAAATCCATTTTACTAAAACTGTGTCGAGTCAAGAACAATATCACTATTGATCTTTCAAATGGTAGAAAATCAACTCTCGTCATAGCCAGGGTCAACCCACAAACAGCCATTACAGAAACGTGCCTTGAGTTATCCAGAGTCTGGTTTTAAGCATAAGCTGGACAACTCCCCGTACCTTAACATCGTTAAGGTATGAACCATTCTATATCCAATATAGAAACTTTGGCACTTATTTAATTGGAACCAGATTCAAATCATGCAGCTGTCTTCAGTGCATATCAACTTAATGGAAAGAGGCTAATCAGCATTACTCAACTTAGGAATCCATCCAATTATGAGTAACCTGAAAGAGAAACAAGTTTCTCAAAACCATTACTATCATCTGAATACCAATCACAAGAATCTACATCTTCAATCTCTTTGAATAATCCCGATACTTGTGACACCTGGTTCTCTACTTTATTCTTATACCCACAACTTCTCAAAACATAGACCTTGTATTTCTACGAAACACTTGTCTAATAACTAGAGAAGTCATAGTATAAGGACCTACCCCTTTGTCCTGATAGACACTTGGACAACATACAATACTCTGTATATGTCCTCTGAGTTGAATAACTCAAAAACTTGTTCGTCGTAGGATGAAAACTGTACCTTGGCGATTTCCTCAAATATCACCAATTACAACGAATTCCGATATAATGAGGATAATCACCTAATTCCCAATAACTTACTCTCACTCATCATCTGTAAAACCATACAGATATGAGAATGAAACCTGGTAAATACATACCCTTGGAGTAAGTATCTAATTGGGAAAACAGTTTTCTTTTAACAATGCACTGAAACATGAAAATGTTTCGTAGGGGTATCTTGGTATTCATAGCAATGCCTCTTCCATAATCCAATTCATGACTTTAACCGTATATTTCTTTGCCATCTCTCCAAATCCCTTTATTTGTTCTTAGTCATTACCTTCTGTACACCATCGTTAGGCTAAATGGTTTTCTTCCTTCCCTACCATTCGGCACCAGCCTATGGTTTGGAAGAAGACTATCCAGTAAGCATAATAGGTGTACCCTCCTAAACCAAGGAGTACTCGCAACTTGAGAGAAGGTGATGATAAAAGACAACTGAATAATACCTTATTCTTTTAAAGGTGAAATAGGAGTGGTGATGAAGTACACGGTTTGGTCGTGAATGATAGCAGTCGCAATTTACTTTTCCCTCTTTCTGATCCCTTTATTTTGTCTTTACATATTACCTTCTGTACACCCTACTTAGGCTAATTATTTCTCTTCATTCCCTACCTTTTGGCACCCGCCTATGGTTTGGAAGAAGACTATCCAATAAGCGTAATAGGTGTACTCTCCTAAACAAAGGAGCCCTCGCAACCTGAGAGAAGGTGATAATAAAAGACAACTGAATAAACCAATTCTATTTCTCCTGAACCTTGATCCATCCTCGAAGAAATCCCTCCGAGTTCGTATATAACCATACGATGGATCTATCCAATGGAAGTGGATGTCCGTAGTAATACGGGGTGTTCTGAGAAATGCAAAGGGTAAAAGAAGGAGTGGCAATGACTTATGCAACTCGGACAATCCAAAAGCCAGTATTTTAAGAAGGTTCGGTCAACTTGGTCACTGAGTCATAGTCTAGGGTCGGTCAAAGGTTGCTGCCAAAGAGAGAGAGAAAAGAAACACTCTGCGTGCACTCTAACCAAGATCAGAATGGTTATCACTTTATCTAATCAGGAAACCTCCCACTGTACTGTCAAATTCTCCTTCAAGCCTAAAAGAAGAATCAATCGGGATCACCCGAAGAGTAAACCAACTCATCAGTGGGAATCGGGATCCAACTCTCATCGCATGATAACATGACGGAATCCACTCACGTTACTCACACTCTAGAAGGTATGCGCATACCTGGCAAGTTTCAGTTTCTTTAGAAACTCCCGATATGATTTTTGCCCCATGCTCTTATGAACTTGGCGTTGGTCAAAATGTCATAAGTCACATGCCAAGTTCTACCCGTCACTATCTTGTCAATTTGAGCCCACCCGCACATGCCCTTGACGTTGGCCAAAATGGCAGAACGACTGTCCCAAACCAACTCATCTATCTATGCAACAAATGAATACCCAGCAGCTACTAAACACTATGCCTTGGCGTTGGTCAAAATACATAGCTTGAATACTACTGAATACCCAAAAGAAATGACAGAAGGCTATGGCTGGTTTTTGGCGAAAAACCATTAACGTAACGAACTTGATATCGCTGAAGGAACCTGATAGCTTTTTATAAAAATATAGTGGCGAAAACCTTTTGCTAAAGAGGTCATTCCCGGTGAACGGATCTCGGCTCTTTCCTCGTGGAATGAGGTGCAGGATATTCCAAACGAATACCGTGATGCAAAGCAACTTGTAATCGACTATAGTGAAGTTATTACCCTGACGTAAACTTCTGCCCAAGGGGTCATTCCCGATGAAGGGATATCGGCCCTTGCCTCGTCGAATGAGGTGCGGGATATTCCAACCGAATACCGCTATGCAAAACAAAAGGAAACGTCTTTGCAATAACACTTTTTAAAACTGTTCCAACAACATCCAAACAGGTTTGTTTTACATTGCATTGATCAGAATCAACGCAGTCCCATCATTAATCACACCAGAAAAGAACGAAAATAAAATGTACGTATATGCCATCCGCATTCGTCACTGGGTCCTGTCATCACCCGTTAGGTTACTTAACTAACGACAGAGCGAGGACTGGACTAGCGCGGGTGTAAAACATATACAACATCTAATAGTATATATACCAATATACAATAATCGCTCCAGGCGTGATAATATGCAACATTACAGAAAAGTAATAAGCATCACAGAACAATGCAGATAATCTGGGATCCCCGAGTTTCACAGAGCCGCTGCTAAAACCCAACGTTCCCCTGGTCGTGTGGATAGCCTGTGCAATGAAACCTAGACCCCTACGGGTGCGGCAAGTTACCCGCCAAAACATGAAGCGAGGCAGCCCCTTACAGCAAAGTGAATGGACCATCCTGCACTTCACGGAATCCGGTAGCTTGAGCACCCCTCCTTGGGTCAACCTGTACCCCCTACGAGTGCGGCGAATAGTCTACTAATTCCAGAGTGAGTCCCCTCTGCCTCTCAAAGTCATGAGATGCGGACCCGTTGCCCTCCAGAACCCGGCTATCCGTGCACTCCGTCGCGAGGTAAAACCTAGTACAGAAATGAAAAATATGTACAACGGGTACATCGACCTCAACTCGGTGGCACCCCAAAAGAATATTATACAACAGGCAGTGACGGCAGTCCACATGTTGGACGCTCTCCCCGTAATATCAAATGTACAAATAAATCCAAACTGTACTACCATTGCATACTGCTATCCACCACGATAAATCCGCAACAACACAGCACAACACAGAACATCAACGCGAATGTCACGTTCGCAAACCCGTCTAAAAGAACTATAGCAATCAGACGCAGTATACCGATCCAATGACATTCACGGTCGGAGATATAATGTAAGTACTATAAAATAACACGTTTAAATTTCGATCGACTAAAAATCACGAAGTGGGCCCCACGTACATCTGTTGTACAGTAACAAAATCTGGGTCCAAAAGACATATACCAAAAACCTCAATTTACCCAAAAGAAGCCACTGTACAAATTTGGATCAATGACCCCACAGATTGGCCGCGGATACGCGGTCAAACCCTTGGATTGACCGCGATTCCGCGGCGGTCTTGAAGGGTCACTTGACTAAATTTCTACCATGTGCTTATAAAAGCCTGCTGAATTTTCTTTGATGTGTAAAATTATTTTTAGAACCATTTCAAAATCGACAAAAACTTAGAACTGAAAAGTTGTAGTTTTTGATATTCGGTCCGATCGATGTTTTAAACGCGTTAGCACAAGTTAGTAAAGCAAAATGGTGAGGCTCAGATACCACTGTAAGTCTACGATAGCGCCCCGGCCGTCTAGCAGACGCCAAATGCGGAACAAAAACTTTTTAACTGGCGCTATCGTATACTATAACCCGGATCTGCCATTATTGCTAAACTAACAATCTGTAAAGAGGGTAGAAATGTTATACCAAACGATCCAAGTCCTTCATTCTTTAACCATCATCCCATGCTTGGTTGTGGCTGCTCCGATCTCGTCGATCTCCGATCTGCTCGTCCAGGTAGCACCACGTCAATGGATCTTTAAACGGGCTCCCGCCTCTGACTCGAGGCAACTCGGTCGTCAAGTTTGCTAAAAGAGACGACCAAGATTGATGTAGAGAATGAGTAGAATACTTTGTTGTAGGGTTCCTAGGCACGCCCATGAGGTCCTACAACTGATCAAACATGGCCAATTCAAAATTTTTCTATGTGCCGAAGAACCCTAAACTAGATCGTTAACTAGAGGATAAGCGAAAAAGATACAAGTTAACAACTTTAACTAAAAGGAAAGTGACTACAACCTTTGTAGATCCGGTCCTCCACTTCCCTGGCTCCGTGATGACGTCCCTCCGCTGCAACCATCGGAATCCTAGACTCTCGTGGTGGTTTCATCGGAGAAAAGATCGGGCTAGGTCGTCGAGTTCGAGGCAACTGAAGATTAAGCTCCAACTTCACCAAGTCATGAAACTTGTGAAGAAAACACCCTATACAACATGGCAAGTGGTAGAGGATGAAGAAATAGGAAGTGGGTTCACTTTGGATTTGGATTTCTCACTCTTTTGATCATGACACCATTAGAGCTTGCAAGGTTTCTTCTTCTTGAAGAAGAAGAAAAAGAAGAAAAAGAATATGATAAGAAAATAAAATCAATTGATCCTATCATAATGCAACCTTGGGTTAGTTTAACTAGTGTAGAGACTAAACTAGGGTTAGGTGAATGGTTAGGTTAAGCAAAAAAACAAAAATGGTCAAAGCTTCTTGAAGCTTCAAGGAAAGAACAAAAGAAGCAACCATTTCTTTTCTTGATAAAATGAATAAATAAATAAAATAAATAATCAAGAAAAGATACCAAAACCCTAACCATTCACTTAAACATGGTTTAAAGTAAACATACACCCAAGTTTGCATGTATCATCAAACATGATACAATCTAGTGCACAAAACTATATCATATATACAATGTGCACATCAAGTGAGAAAATCCATCTTAAGTGAACCAATACTAGTTAATGCAAAGTAATATATCAAATATATAATTATACATTAAATCATTAAATCAACTCTTGATTTAATGATCCGGTCATAGTGCATATAACCGACTAATATCAAGTGTATCAATGTATCGAATCAATACTTGATTCGGTAACCCGGCTATATCTCATATAACCGTCCAGTGATACAAATCGCGAGAATAGAATCCAGTATCTCATACTGGTATTATTCTCGGTCCCGCACATATCTCATATGCGCTCCTATTTCGTTTCGCTTGAGCCAGGAAACCTCTGTGTAGGACTCTAAAGACTCGTCAATACGCCGGCAGCAGGTGATGATCATATCAAACACCCACAAGCCGCAAGCGGTCTGCTAAACATAACGGCCACCCGGGTATTGAGTGATCAGAAGATCAACGAGCAAGCCCGCACTCCTGTGAATCCATCCAGTAACATTTACCGTACAGTCCGGTCTGTTCGTCTGATATGTCGCATATCTCGCCTAGGGGTGGTAAACGTCAGACCCCAATAGCTTGATAAGTCATGCCGACGTAAGGTCCATAACAATCGTGAAACTACTGATAACTCTTACCAGTATATCACAGCAACTCTGGCCATGGATTTCCAGTTATGGCCAGTCGAGCATAGCGCAACATCAACCCCCAATACCGAGAGAGACGAATCCCCTCCTATCGTTGATTGCCTCCATGTGAATCGGGACTGTACCCAAAAACCACCTGTTTGCACGACTCAGTAGAGCCGTGGTAGGGTGGAAATCAAAGCACAGTGGGAGACACACAAGACTCTATGACGATCTCTGGTCAACAGACTAAGCTGTACCAGTGACACCAGAGAACTGCCATCTGACGTGAGGTATAATACCATCTGGGAGTTCTCAGCGAGTCCGTTCAGTGTACCCAGTCTCCACTGAGCACCCGCATACCATCTCTGATGTCAAACACCAATGGATATGGGATCATCCATCGCCCATCACATGGGTCGAGAAGATATACGCTAGTCTACTCTGGAATATCGATGCCCCATCTCGATATTCCCACGACTAGGAACATTGAAGGATGTACTCATGGACCACCCAGGCCCCACTAGTATGATCTACATCATAGTCCTGGAAGTCGAGCACACATCCTAAGGGCTTTATCAACATGTAATAGAGAGACAGAAAGTATACATGTTAAGATAAAGAGCAACCAGATATCGTACTATCATGTCGAGCAAGAAAGTCCTACCTATATATGTCCCAGCATCCACTACAATATACATCCAATGTACAGTAATGGCCTTTAGGGCATACATATAACTAACAATCTCCCACTTGCACTAGGGCCATCTGTAGCAGTGGTTGCTGTATCACATACACAACCATCCCATAAAAGTCTCTCTTTGGGAAAGGCCTTCATGAGTGGATCCGCCGTGTTGTCCTCTAAGTCTACTCTCCTAACCTCGATCACCCTGGAGATCAACTATCTCCATGATCAGGTGATACTGCCTCAGAATATGTCTGGGTCACTGATGGGACCAGGGTTCCTGGGCCAAAGCCACACTTCCATTGTCACACAATGGTAGGAACCTAGTTCATCTCATGAACCACTATACACCCAAACTGCCTCTTTGGTAGTATCTTTGATAGTGTTGTTACCAGCCTTTATCGTCTAGTTTGCTACGGTATCTAGCTTGGAACTCTTCCAACATACCGTCCCTTTACTGAGGGTAAAGGCAATGCCTATGACTGACATTCAGTCGTCCTTATCACCCTGGAACTTTTCCAGTGATTCTCCGCAGGATCGATTGATACCATCTCACTAAACCTAGTGAGAAGCCTAACATCCATTTAGATCTATCTCATAGATCCAAATCCCAGGATTTAGGAGGTATCACCTTTATCCTATTGGAGAATCCTTGTGATAAGCGGAGATTGACCGAGCGTAGCATAGGAAACTTCTTTCCTATCAAGAGTATGACATCCACGTACTCTACGAGGATCCTCACCATACTCCATACTACCTTTTTTGTACATACAAGGTTCATCTACCATTTTGATGAAGTCAAACTCTTTGACTACCACATCAAAACAGATGTTCCAACTCCGCAATGCCTGCTTTATCCTGTAAAGCAACTTGCACATGTTTCTGCTGCTCCCACTGTTTACGAAGCCCTCTGGCTGTGTACTTATAGACGTTCTCTTCTAAATCAGTGTTTAGAAAAATAGTCATGACACCCAACCACCAGATATCGTAGTCATGGTATGTAGCAATGGCAAGTAGGATCCGGATGGACTTAAGCATAGCCACTGGAAAAGGTTTCATCATTATCCACGCCTGGTCGATGACGAAAACCTTTAACAAGTCTAGCTTTGAAAGTCTAAACTTTTCTATTTACACCAAGTAATCTTCTCAAGATATGCTTGCTCCTGATGGGGATTTAACCCTTCAGATATAGCAACCAAAGTCCATACTTTGTTGGTGTACATGGATTCCATCTCAGATCGCTAAGCATCCAGCCATTCTTACAGAGTCCCTACTCTCGATAGCCTGCTCGAATCTAGTTGGGTCATCATCTCATGATGCAATCCTCGCTCCCACTGTCATCGAGAAACCGAAGTATCCCTCAGGCGGATGAGGAACCCTGCTAGATCGGCGGAGAGGCTGAGGTTCGTTGGGGACTATTGAATCCTCTGGTTCTGTCAAATCAGCTGCAGTTTTGTATAGATGGAACCTTTTTAGTTCTACATAACTTACCTTGCCTCGATCTTGTCCGGATTTTACTTTTGACATAGGCCGGACAACCCCAAATCTTAATTTACTTAAGAGATAGGCTCTTCCCATACCATATCCTATATGGAGTGGTAGGCACTGATTTGATTCAAACCTAATTCAATAGGTATGCAGCTTCTTAAGTGCACAACCCCTTAAAAGAAACAGGTAACTCAGTAATACTCATCATAGAGCACACCATATCTAATACAGTGCGATTGCTCCGCCCTGATACACCGTTATGCTGTGGTATATTCAGAGGAGTAATACGGAGAGAGAATCTCATTCTCCATTAGAATAATCCAGGAATTCTATGCACAAGTATTCTCCTTCCTGATCTTATCATAGGACATAATACTTATACCCGTTTTTTGGTTCTCTATTTCTAACATATATTCTGTGAATATTTCAAAAGGTTCGGATTTATGTTTCAACAGGAACATATGGCTGAATCTTGAGAGACCATCAGAGAATATAATGAAATACAAAGAACCGGTCTTGGCATGTGTAGACAGGGGATCTACATACATCAACATGTATCATCCCAAGAGTTCACTAACTCTTTCTCTGTTTCCATTAAACAGAGCTATGGTCATCTAATCTTTGTGACATGACTGGCAAGTTTCACAAGATGTAAATTCAAACTGATTTAAATATGCATCTAAAATGTAACTTAAGCTAGTCGGGTCACATTGATATGACCTAGTCTACAATACCTCAAGAAGGAATCGTTCATATCTGAACTCTTCCTCTTGTGTGTGTTCTATATATTAGGAACTGTAGTTTGATTTAGAACGTCAATGCTTTTAGATAACGTGCCTGAACCGATCAACTTTTGAAATGTTCAAAACAATATTCAATAATACAAAATTATATCCTTCTTTAATAAATAAAGAGATTGATATGATTTTGTATATCAGGTTCGGTATCTAATAGCATTTGTTCAGAATCAATGTACTCGTAATACAGGGTGACAGTGACCAACAGACTTGGCTGCAACACTTGCCCCGTTTTCTGTCTCATGAAACTTATCACCCGTTATCAGTTCTCTGCCTTTCTGTAGCCCTATGTAACAGATTACATATCTGGGATCCTGATCCCGTATCAGATACCCAGGACGCAGAGGACACTGAGAAACAGTTCTTTATAATGAACACACCCGAAGGAGATGCATCATATGCACTTTCTTCGTTTGGGCGGCATAGGAATTCTGGTATTCCCCTATTTCCTGCTCTGTCTTATAACAATTATAAGTTGGAGCGGGACCAACGTTCCCCAGCTCAGTATAACAAGCGGGTTCGGTCAATAATCTGTATTATTATCTTGATTAAGGCGTGATATGGTCGCTACCGGGAGAGAGTGAGAAGAAAACACTCTGCGTGCGCTCTTGCAAGATTAGATTGGTTATTTATTTTATCTAATCAGGATGGCTCCCACTGTTTTTATCAAATCTTCCTTCAAACCCTAAAAGGAAAGACTAGCTGGGATTAATTATACTCTACAAGTTCGCCAATCTTTCAGCCAGGCCAGTGTCGGTACATTGAGGGAGGTTCCCCGTGCTTTCGCACGGACCTAATTATAGTAAACCTCGTTTTCCCAGAGGCGTAACCCCGTTGACACCTTTCTAGACACCTACTTGATCGGCTAATTGCAAAGTGCAAAACTCTCCCAGGAGTAACAATTACTCGCAGTGGGTATCGGGATCCAACTATCATATAGAAGGTATGCAATCTCATTGCAAATTTCAACACTTGAAACTCCCGATAATGGTTTTTACCCCTAGCACTTATGACCTTAACTATGGTCAACAAATCATAAGCACTAGTCAAGTTCTACCCGTCATTTCGTGATTAATTAGACCCACCCACATGACCCTTAAATAAGATCAACAAAGTCACGCGGCTGTCCTAACTAATCGCATCATATGCGGTGTAGGAAGACATCACTTAGCTACCGTACACTGTGCCTTGACTATGGTCAACAAACACAGCACGAATACTAAGTACTCTACTTCCTAAAATCACGGAGGGTTGCGAATGGTTTTTAAGAAAACCTTTAACGCTTTGAACTTGATCTCGTTACGGAATCAAATGGTTTTTAAATGGAGTGTTTTTTAGGCTTTTCTAGTTTTGCTAAAGGGGTCACTCCCGGTGAAGGGATCGTCGGCCCTTTCCTCGTCGAATGAGGCGCGGGATATATCATATATATCACTGTGCAAAGCAGAAACTATAGAACCAATCAAAAGACAAACCGAGTGTGTAGCATATGCTAGTTATTGCTAAAGGAGTCACTCCCCGTGAAGGGATCTCGGTCCTTTCCCTATCGAATAAGGTGCAGGATGTTCTACAAGGAACACCGCGATGCAAAGAAAGAACTGTAGCTACCTGTTTTATTTTTGAAATTCGATTCCACAACATCTTTTAGGTTTATTTTCTTTCATTAATCACATTAATGAATATCCCATCATTTAAGTCCACCTAAACATCACAGATAAATATAACGTACGCTTATGCCATCCGCATTTGCCTCGATGTCCCGTCTGCACCGTTAGGTTAGGTAACTAACGGCAGAGCGGGGCAGAGCTAGCGCGGGTGTAAAACATAAGCAACGTCTATATAATATATCATATATACTATATACAATATCTATCTGAACATATCACATGATCACATCACAGATAACGCAGCAGAAAATATCATATGAAATATTGGATATACTAGGACGTCCGCGTTTTTAATACGAGCCAGTATAAAACCCGGATTCCACGGTCGCGATGAATAGCCAAACCCACACCCCTAGACCCCTACGAGAGCGGCAAGCAACCCTACCAATTCTAGGGTTAGGAGACCCGGACTCGACTCCTCGAGATGGTCTCCTACTGGACCCTAGAACCTGGTTACTTGTGCTCCCCTCCTTGGGTCTATCCTAATGCGGAAAAGTAAATAATATACATCAACGGTGACATCTTCCGCAACCTGGAAGTGCCCCAACAAAAGAATATTACATACAAGTTTTTACATGAATGAAAATGAAAAACACTCATCTCACATAAAAACCCCCGGCTATTCAAACACGACGATCCAATATAACATATCCAGCAACACATAACATCACATGTCATCAATGTAAGTAAACATGCGTATCCCAATTGTCATTGACATATAGCAACGAAACCGGCGATATCACATATTACACTTACGGTCACAGAAAAGAAAGTGTAAAACTGCAACAGTTGGAATCCGCAAACTCTTTAGACATCGCATGCCTAACCAAATGAATTCCTTAGACATCGCATGCCTAACAGTTATAAACCCCGCATTTTAGTCTCATTATCGAAAACTCTTTTCAATATCAAGTCGGGAAATTCAACAAGATTCCCGACATCCTGAACGAATGCTCGTCGCAAACTTTAGTAGACGGTCTCACCCCCGATACCGTCGACGAAGTGCACTAAGACGGAACACCGCTACCGCGAGCACCCGAACGGATGCTTTCGGCGACGGGGTTCTCATACAGTCACTTGGTCGGGGCTATGGGGTGTAACTGTCTATTAAGTTTACCGGCGAGTATCCGCGCAATCAACGTGATTGCGACGGAGTTTTGATCACATCAAAATCCCGTGGCAACCGATCAAGTGAGACTAAAATGCTATGTTTATAACATCCAAATCAGTTATCTCATAACTACATGTGGATTCCAAATATTGTATCACATTCCAGATAAATAGAAAATGTTAAACTTTCCGATCAAACAATCAAACACCCAAGTTTTCCCAAACAGCTCAATACTTGAAATAAGTTCAAAAACATCCATTTCATGCCTCAGTACCAACGGTCCAGCCGTAGAAGGGTCAAGCCAACGCCTCACATGTGGCACGCCGTACTGCCCCAAACCCTAAGGTTCAAAGGGCAGTTCAAGACGGTCACATAATCGAGTTAAGGTTTGTTGTCTTCTAGAGGGTCCATCGCGTTACTTGCACTACTTAGAACGTCTTTAAACCACGGAAAAATCCAACACTTGGAAATTTTCCGGCAGGGGAAAAATTGGGTATTTATATCCGGTCGAACTTTTTAACATATTCTAAATTATCCGGAAAAACACATAGACAAAATTAGACAATCCGATCGAATCTACGAACTCCCAATACAACCCAAAAAACTCAACTCTTGAGTAGAATTTAAAAATTCCCAGAAAAAACATCACTTCAATATAGGAATTACTTTGCAAATTTAAATGAAGGATGCTGCCGTACGGCCGTGGAACCGCCGCACGAGCCATGCTCGTGTCGCGGTTCCGCGGCGGTTTGATCGAGTTAGCCGCTCGTTTTGCACAGTATTTCTTAGAAAAGCCTGCTGATTTTTCTGCATATTTTTAATTCACAAAAATCCAAAATTCCAGAAAATGTCCAGAGAGTAGTTTTGAGTTAGGGTTTCGGGTTCGATCGGGTTTCTAACTTCGTCTACTCATCGCCTAAGGCTCTAGCTAGGCTCTGATACCACTGTAGGGTTCCTAGACAGGCCCATGAGGTCCTACAACTGATCAAACATGGCCAATTCAAACAAAATTCTATGTGCCGAAGAACCCTAAACTAGATCGTTAACTAGAAGATAGGCGAAAAAGATACAAGTTAACAACTTTAACTAAAAGGAAAGTGACTACAACCTTTGTAGATCCGGTCCTCCACTTCCTTGGCTCCGTGATGACGTCCCTCCGCTGCAACCATCGGAATCCTAGACTCTCGTGGTGGTTTCATCGGAGAAAAGATCGGGCTAGGTCGTCGACTTCGATGCCGAAGATGATCTACGTCGATGCAACTCAAGATCAAGCTCCAACTTCACCAAGTCATGAAATTTGTGAAGAAAACACCCTATACTACATGGCAAGTGGAAGAGGATGAAGAAATAGGAAGTGGGTTCACTTTGGATTTGGATTTCTCACTCTTTTGATCATGACACCATTAGAGCTTGCAAGGTTTCTTCTTCTTGAAGAAGAAGAAGAAGAAGAAAAGAATATGATAAGAAAATAAAATCAATTGATCCTATCATAATGCAACTTTGGGTTAGTTTAACTAGTGTAGAGACTAAACTAGGGTTAGGTGAATGGTTAGGTTAAGCAAAAGAAACAAAAATGGTCAAAGCTTCTTGAAGCTTCAAGGAAAAAAAAAAAGAAGCAACCATTTCTTTTCTTGCTAAAATGAATAAATAAATAAAATAAATAATCAAGAAAAGATATCAAAACCCTAACCATTCACTTAAACATGGTTTAAAGTAAACATACACCCAAGTTTCCATGTATCATCAAACATGATACAATCTAGTGCACAAAACTATATCATATATACAATGTGCACATCAAGTGAGAAAATCCATCTTAAGTGAACCAATACTAGTTAATGCAAAGTAATATATCAAATATATAATTATACATTAAATCATTAAATCAACACTTGATTTAATGATCCGGTCATAGTGCATATAACCGACTAATATCAAGTGTATCAATGTATCGAATCAATACTTGATTCGGTAACCCAGCTATATCTCATATAACCGTCCAATGATACAAATCGCGAGAATAGAATCCAGTATCTCATACTGGTATTATTCTCGGTCCCGCACATATCTCATATGCGCTCCTATTTCGTTTCGCTTGAGCCAGGAAACCTCTGTGTAGGACTCTAAAGACTCGTCAATACGCCGGCAGCAGGTGATGATCATATCAAACACCCACAAGCCGCAAGCGGTCTGCTAAACGTAACGGCCACCTGGGTATTGAGCGATCAGAAGATCAACGAGCAAGCCCTCTCACACTCCTGTGAATCCAACCAGTAACACTTACCGTACAGTCCGGTCTGTTCGTCTGATATGTCGCATATCTTACCTAGGGGTGGTAAACGTCAGACCCCAATAGCTTGATAAGTCATGCCGACGTAAGGTCCATAACAATCGTGAAACTACTGATAACTCTTACCAGTATATCACAACAACCCTGGCCAGGGATTTCCAGTTATGGCCAGTCGAGCATAGCGCAACATCAACCCCCAATACAGGGAGAGACGAATCCCCTCCTATCGCTCATTGCCTCCATGTGAATCGGGACTGTACCCAAAAACCACCTGTTTGCACGACTCGGTAGAGCCGTGGTAGGGTGGAAATCAAAGCACAGTGGGAGACACACAAGTCTCTATGACGATCTCGGGTCAACAGACTAAGCTGTACCAGTGTCACCAGAGAACTGCCATCTGACGTGAGGTATAATACCATCTTGGAGTTCTCGGCGAGTCCGTTCAGTGTACCCAGTCTCCATTGAGCACCCGCATACCATCTCTGATGTCAAACACCAATGGATATGGGATCATCCATCGCCCATCACATGGGTCGAGAAGATATACGCTAGTCTACTCTGGAATATCGATGCCCCGTCTCGATATCCCCACGACTAGGAACATTGACGGATGTACTCATGGACCACCCAGGCCCCACTAGTATGATCTACATCATAGTCCTGGAAGTCGAGCACACATCCTAAGGGCTTTATCAACATGTAATAGAGAGACAGAAAGTATACATGTTAAGATAAAGAGCAACCAGATAGCGTACTATAATGTCGAGCAAGAAAGTCCTACCTATATATGTCCCAGTATCCACTACAATATACATCCAATATACAGTAATGGCCTCTAGGTCATACATATAACTAACATTTGTCTCACTTCGTCTAAAGCCGTGGACGAACGATTAATGAAGTTGCCACTCAAAATGAAATGGAATGAGAAATGAGTTATGAAATTTCCATACACTCAAAACCATAGTCTTTTTTAATCAAAATCAATCTCACTTCTCAAGGGGAGGGGCTGGCCAATATATGTGGAACAAGGGAGGTGAGGGTAGGAGCAAAGAAGGAGGGTAACAATAAACATGAAGCTTATCATAACCATGAGTCATGATACACCAAGTATGAACACATTAAATGAAACTAATGAATCACTTAACCTTATCACCAAAATCATTAATGCAACATATGAGTCATAAGCCTTATCACGACTTCTAGAACCTTCTAGAAGCATGACTCACCCTCATCCAAGAAAAGATCAATCCGTCTTTAACCGAATGTTAAAAGAAGGGCGATAGAAAACTGGAAACTGGAAACTGGCAACTTCCAAAAGCGATCCTGAAACGAATTTCAGGATAACCCCGAAACTGTATAAATATACCCGCATTTGTATTACGACCGAATACAAATGCAACTCAGACAAAAATATTATATCTACTCAATATAATACTCGGATCCGGCTTAAACCAAAGCCCACCAGTATTATCTGCCCGAAAAATGACACGTGCGTAAACGCACGTGCATTTTCCGAACCCTGCCATAAAACCATACGGTCTCTACAACGTTTCGCCCGAACTTGGGAAACTGTCTATGGGAGACTCTAATGACTCGTCAGTACCCTGGCAGTGGTTTTAACCACAAGCCGTCAGCGGCACTAGCTGTGCGTAACGGCTGCCCATGGACTGACCTTAAGGGAGGCCGATGAGAGAACTCATCCGGAAACCCTATTAAGCCTAACAGTGACAATGTATATACAGTCCGGTCCGTTTGTCTATGAGTATCGCATATCTGCCAAGGGGGCTGGTAACGTCAGACCCCCAAAAGCGGTATAAGTCGTGTCGGAGTGTAGCCTAAAAACACCCTGAGATACTACTGGAGTACCTACCAGTAAATCTCCTGCCACGGCCGTGGGCTTTATGTAATGGCTCTCCTAGACACAGCGCGATCTCACCCCCAATACTGGGAGAGACGAATCCCCTGCCGATCCGCTCACGTGCCTCCTTGTGGCAAGGGACTGTACCCAAAAACTACCTGTTTGCACGACTCCTTTGAGCCGTGGTAGGGTAGAAATCAAAGCATAGTGGAAACTCACACGAGATAAATGACGACCTTAGGTCGATGAACTAACCTGTATACATGTCACCAGGGAACTGCTATCTGACGATATGTATAATACCAACTAGAAGGTTTCCGGCGAGTCCTGTCCGGTGTACTCATAACCCAATGAGCACCTGTATACATCTTAGGTGATCCAACTGACACCAGTGACTTGTGAGACCGGCCACCGCCCCTCGTCGGGGTCTCGACTGTATACACTAGTCTACTCCGGAGTATCGATGCCATGTCTCGAAACTCCCACGACTAGGGACCACAATTAAGGATATGCTTATAAACCACCCAACTCTTACGTATATGATCGCCATCATACTGTTGGTAGTAAAGCAAGATCCTAAGGGCTCTATCAAAGTGTAACAGTGATCAGTCACCTGAACCTGTACACGACTGATAAAGGCAAACCAGATAGCATACTATCATCTCGAGTAAAATTGTCCTACCGGTATAGGTCCTCCGCAATCATTGCAATCACGTACCTGCGATCCAATAATTGACTCTGAGGGTACTATATCCAACAAACGTTTCCAAAACAATCAAAAACCCTCGATATCGTCGTATAAACGCCAAGTAGTCGAGGTAAAACACTATTCGCAAACTCAGAATTCACAATACGGAAATACGGAAGCACGAATCCAAAACAGCAACTTAGGAAATAGGCTCCGGATTTCACCCTAGGTCAAATTAGACAAAACTATACATGCCAGGGGTCTAGTCTACACATGTAGGAGCTACAGAACTAAAACGACCCAATTTGGTGCAGGTCTGGCCGCAATTTGCGGCCAGAAGGAATAAATTTGCGGCCAGGAAGAAGAGTTAGGGGCTAGGGTCTTGTGTGATGGTTCTAGGGTGCCTGCATATCTTAATTTCCAACCAATTTTATTTTAGGATGTCTCGGGTGATAGAAGATTACAAAATACACTCCCAGATTTACAGTTTTCCCCGATATTAATTCCATAAATCCGTATTCTGGTTTCTAGTTCAGGTTTGGGTCCAATTTAACATCACACAAGGGGTTCTAAGGTCACAACAAGCCTCAATTTCACTTTGATTTCAGATCTAACCCTAAACCCTAACTAGAATTCTCCAAAGTCCACAAACGACACCATATCGATATGAAACTAGTATTGATGCACAAGAAATGAAATACTACTCTAAGGTTGCAGAATTTACCTCCTTTGGCAACTCAAGAATTTTCTTGAGTTGCTCAAAGTCCTCTAGATCCACTCTTCCTTAGTCCAATGCGTTCTTCTCGAGCTTGTGAGCATGTTTTGTGAAGAGGGAATGGGGTTTTTAGATGATTTTTGTAGTGTTTTGGGGGATTGAAGGTGATGGAGGGAAAGGAAAGAGCAGGAGCAGCAGCAGCTCTAGAGAGGAGGGAGAGAGAAATGTGATGAAGAAATGAGAGGAAATGGCTAGGTCAACAGCCTCACCTACCCTCTCTCTCACCATACCTATTTCTTTATTCAAAATCCTTTTCTTTTCTTTTCCAAAACCTTCTCATTCAAATAGTAGACACAAAGTAAAAGCCATGGTAAGAATTATGTAACACAAGTCCAAAATGATATGTGCATGTTTTGCACAAAAAAATGCCAAAATCCGATTAGCGATTTTCAATCGTGATTAACACTAAATTAGTGTCAAAATAATCATAAAAACTTTAAAATGGCATAATTCCATAAAATACCCTATTTTAGAATTTTCCGTAATTTTTCCCCATTTATTTGTATTTAATTATACCGGAATATTAAAATATTCATTAAAATAATATTAAATTATAAAAATTCCCAAAAATAATATTTTATAAACTGGCAATGTAATCTCTATACATGAGTGTAGTGCCAAGTGCTCGTGCCAGTGCCTCAGGTAATAACAAATCATAAATATGAGGTATGATCAAAGTATCTGCATGTACGTTGATCCCGTCCACTCGTCACCCAATGACACTAACCATCATGCATGAAAATATTATCAGCATATGCATGGAAATATGAGGATATAAACCACCTGTGTCCCTCGCGACACGTCAAAATCATGGAACTGGAGTGTCCAGTATCGACACTCGAAAATATCATGAAAACTGTGCCTAGCATCGGCACGTAAATCCTCATATATCGGGCTCCGTCTGCGGAATCGGCCCTCGGCCCCAGCAGTACGCCCATATCCATCTATCGACTCTGGTCGGTATCCTCCGGATAACCGCCAGGTCCAACCAATCACCGGTAGGTACTCGCCCACCTCCAGGCTCAATCGGCAAAGTCCTTCGATCATCTTGCCGAGGGGAACCATACCGGTCCACCATGTACCCGCAATCGACTCGTCCACTCCTCGAATCGGGTTTCACATGTCGCTCTCAGCACCGAGAAAATACATGGTGGACGCACTGAAATATCATATCAAGGGTAACCGGGTTTTTAAAGCAATGACATATTCTCTTTTGAAATACCCACGGTTCCCAAAATCCAGAAATATCATGGAAACAGCAACTCTTAATGCGTATAATAAGAAAGCATGATGTATGTGACATGTAAAAGAAATGTAAGCACTGTTAAGTTTACCTAGCACCTCATGAAGGGTTTGGAAGCATCACATGTATCAAAATCAAATTTTTAAGGTGCTAAGTGAACATACAAAGAATCATCACTAGAAATTTAGGGTTTCTAAACATACACATCATCACAAGTAGATAAAGCTAGGGTTTTGAGAGTACAAGCTTTGTAGCTCCCTACGCTAGATTCCTTGGCTACTTGAGGGTTGGAAAAGGTCCGCCTGAGAACCTCTAGGTCCACGATGATCCACCCGGAGTCCTCTTTGTCCAAGCTTGAAACTTCATAAGATCAAGAGAAGAAATGGAAGCTAACACTCTTCACAAGTGGGCAAGACTAGTGTAAAATGGTGTTGTGGTTGGTTTTCTCACTTCAAAATCCTAACTTGGTCACTCTTTGGCTCACTTGAAAAATCTAGAGAGCAAGAGAGAGAGAGAGGAGGAAGAAGATGATGGCTCTAGAAAACTCAAGAGAATGATAAGGTTAATATTAATAATAGAAAAGATAAGTATATATATTTTCTACTCTTCATCTCAAACCATGGTTACAAAATATAGATATTATTGCATTTGAGTTAAAAGACAAAAGGAAAATTAACTCATGTTTAAAAAGTGGGTGAACCATGGTTGGTTCCAAGAAGAGTGTTGAAGATAACCATGAATTAATCTTTTTCTTTTCTGTTGTTTTAACACAAAAACAAATATATATCCATATATAATTATACATAAGGTGTGAGTCTTAAATTGCCATCATCTACTATATATACAACCATGATAGAATGATGTATGCATGTATGTGTGCATGCACATCCATATGTGCATGAACAAGAATGAATGCATACATGCATGCATACACCCAAAAAGACAAGAAAGGATTTCTAGTGAGAAACTAATGGTCAAATGATAAATCAACACTTGATTTAGCAACCCGGTCATATCACATACGACCCGACCAAAAGCAAGCCGCCCGATTAATATACGGTATCTCATACGCGCATTTTAACCGGGTCCACGCGCATATCGCATATGCGCACCACAACTTTTCGCCTGGACTAGGTGACTCCATTGTGGGACTCTAAGACTCGTCAATACGCCGGTAGTGGGTGATGATCATATCAAACACCCCCAAGCCGCAAGCGGTCAGCTAAACGTAATGGCCACTCGAGTATTGAGCGATCAAACGAAAACAAGCGAACCTGCTACAACTCCCGTCGAGCCCACCAGCAACACTACCGTACAGTCCGGTCTCTTCGTCAGATATGCAGCATATCGAGTCTAGGGATGGTAACGTTGACCCCAATAACTCAATAAGTCGTGCCGATGAATGGTCTATAACAGATCGAGAAACTACTGATAACACTTAGCAGTAAATCTCAACAGCTCTGGCCAGGGACTTACTGATATAGCCAGTCGAGCACAGCACAGCATCAACTCCCAATACCGGGAGAGACGAAACCCCTCTTATCGCTCATCGCCTTCGTGTGTCTTGGGACTGTACCTAATGGCCACCTGTTTGTACGACTCAGTAGAGCCGTGGTAAGGTGGTAATCAAAGTACAGTGGGAGAACACACAAGACTCTATGACGATCTCGGGTCTACAGACTAACCTGCACCAGTGTCACCTGAGAACTGCTATCCGACGATAGATATAATTACATATAGGAGTTCTCGGTGAGTCCTTCCAGTGTACCTAGTCACCACTGAGCACCCGTATACGATCTCGATGTCAAACATCGATGAATGTGGGAACATCCATCATCCATCATATGGGTGTAGCATCATATACGCTAGTCTACACTGGTATATCGATGCCCCGTCTCGATACACCTACGACTAGGGACATTCCAGGATATGATTAAAAACTACTGATGTCCCACTAGTATGATCTATATCATAATCACAGTAGTCAAGTCTATATCCTCAGGGCTTTATCAACATGTATGAATGAATAAAAGCATGATCAAATCAACATGTCATATAAAGAAGAACCAGATAGCATACTATCATGTCGAGCAAGAATGTACACTCAATATATATATATATATATATATATATATATATATATATATATATATATTGTAAGTCCATGCTACCTCTCCCGGTACTTTCGGGAATGCGGAATTTGGTAAAAACGATTTTTACGGAAGTGGTAACATGGACCTAAAACCCGGATCTTGGTTAAACATCTATCTAGCAACCTAACTACGAGTTTCTAGCTACTCGGTTAAGGGGTTATACCTTGCTTGTCTTGAACTCCTTCGTCTTTAAACTCTGATGGTGGTCCGGATTGGCTTCTTCCCGTCGTCTCCGTACGCCGAAGATAGATCCACCTGAAAGCTCCAACCTTTGGCTCCTTCTTCGTTCTTTGAAGAAACTAGTTCACTCGGTTTGCTAAACCTTGTCAACTAGAATGAGTAGAAAATAGTTTGTGTGGGATTTTATCTATGGTTCTTGATTCTCAACTCATGAGACAAGAGAACCATAGAGTCAAGAGAGGGAGCAAGAGGTTGAGGGTGAGAGCAAAACAAGAGAGCTCAAGAACAAGAGAGAGAATGAGAAAGAAAGAATGAGCAACTCTTTTGTCTCTCACCCTCTCATAATCCAAAGTCATGATAACTCATCATACTAAAAAAGTCTTATGTGATGGTTGAAGCAACCATAACCATATCATTTCATGCACTCATTTTACACAAATGAGCAAGCAAACAAAAGTCTTTGCCATGAAATGATGGCTATGGTTATCATGATGGTTAACTAGTCAAGCCTAGTCAACCGGTCAACAAAGTCAACAAGTCAACAAAGTCAACAAGTCAACAACCATGTCACCATAATACTTAATTAATATAATACTTAATCACATATCATATTCTCATTAGGGTTGAGCAAAAAGTCAAATAGTCAACGGTCAACTGTCAACAACCCTAATGAGAATCCGCTGCCTCTGTCTCCCTGTCAACTGTGCATACGCACCCGCATCCGCGTTCCGAGGAACACGAATGCACACTGGATAAATCCAATCCCAAAAGGTACACTAGGATCTGGCTTAAACCAAAGCCCGCTAGTGCAGACTGTCCGGACACTGTACGTGCACAAGTGCACGGATGTGACCGAACCCTGTCGCAAAACCATGCGACCTGTCGCAATACCATGCGACCTCTACTCTTTTGCCTAAAGGCGAAAAGCTTTCTGTGTGGGACTCTAAAGACTCGAAACTACGCTGGCAGTGGGTTTAACCACAGACCGCAAGCGGCACTAGCTGTGCGTAACGGTCTCCAGGTAATGCCGACAAGAAGACCGACGAGGCGAAAACCCATCTGAACTCCTACTGAGCCTGAGTGTGACATTCTCCGTACAGTCCGGTCTGTTCGTCTGATACATCGCATGGCGGGCCTAGGGGGCGGTAAACGTCAGTCCCTCAATAGCGGTACAAGTCGTGCCGGAGCGAAGCCCAAAACACCCTGAGATAACACTGGAAACCTACCAGTATATCTCGTTTGCCCTGGCCAGGGACTACTCGTGTAATGGCTCTCCTAGACACAGCGCGATGTCAACCCCCAATACCGGGAGAGACGAATCCTGTCTAACCGTCACTGCCTCCAAGTGCTTCGGGACTGCACCCAACCACTACCTGTTTGCACGACTCCTTTGAGCCGTGGTAGGGTAGTGATCAAAGTACAGTGGGAACACACTCGAGGCGAAGTGACAGTGTCAAGTCAGCGGACTAAGCTGTACTCATATCACCTGGGAACTGATAACTGACGATAGGCATAATACCAACTAGTCAGTTCCCGACGAGTCCTGTCCAGTGTAACCGTAACCTAACGAGCACCCGCATACTATCTCAAGTACGACGTACTGACGGCTGTGGGACATACCGTCTCCCACACTGGGATGAGAAGCGCATGCGCTGGTCTACTCCGGAGTATCGATGCCCTGTCTCGATAGTCCTGCGACCAGGGACCTGTATAAGGATGTGCTTATAGATTATCCAGCCCCACTAGTGTGACGGCCATCACATCGCTGGTAATCAAGCAAAGATCCTAAGGGCTCCACTAATGTGTATAGGCGATATAAAAAAATAAACACATGTACACATTGAAGTAGAAACAAACCAAGTAGCATACTACTATTTTGAGCAAGATTGTGTATACAAGGTGAATATCCCAAGCTTCCATTAAGTAATATACAAACTAGTATGATAGAGTAATGGCCTCTAGGGCATATACACTAACAATCTCCCACTTGCACTAAGGCCATGTACTGGCGTATCGAAGACCTATCATCTCGATCAGCCGCTCGAACTGAGTCTGGGGCAGGGCCTTGGTGAATGGATCTGCAGTGTTATCTTCTGAAGCGACTCTCCGAACCTCGATCTCCTGGCGATCTACGATCTCCCTGATCAGGTGATACCGCCTCAAGATGTGCCTGGATCTCTGATGGGACCTGGGTTCCTTCGCTAAAGCTATAGCCCCGTTGTTGTCGCAATACAGAGGTATTGGATCAACAATGGACGGAACCACCTGAAGTTCTTTCAAGAACTTCCTCATCCAGACAGCTTCTTTAGCGGCATCAGATGCAGCGATGTATTCCGCTTCCATCGTCGAGTCTGCAACGGTTTCTTGTTTGGAACTCTTCCAACACACCGCCCCTCCATTGAGGGTAAAGACAAAACCCGACATGGACTTGGAATCATCCTTGTCACTCTGGAAGCTGGAGTCAGCAAAGGCCTCGATCTGGAGGTCTTTTCCGCCATACACCAAGAACATCTCCTTAGTCCCTCTCAGGTACTTGAGAATGTTCTTTACCGCTATCCAGTGTTTCTCCCCAGGGTTTGACTGATACCGGCTTACCACACTCAGTGCATAAGCTACATCCGGTCTGGTACACAACATCGCATACATTATAGAGCCTACCGCAGAAGCGTAGGGTATAATAGACATGCGATCCCTCTCCAAATCAGTCTTGGGAGACATCTCTTTAGAGAGGGTGATCCCGTGACAAGCCGGTAGGTTACCGCGCTTGGAATCTTCCATACTGAATCTTTTCAGTATGGTGTCGATGTACCTGGACTGAGAAAGTCCTAATATCCTCTTGGATCTGTCACGGTAGATCCGGATACCCAGAATGTATGAGGCATCACCCAGGTCTTTCATGGAGAACCTGTGTGACAAGAACCCCTTGACAGATTGTTGCATAGGAATGTCATTTCCTATTAAGAGAATGTCATCCACGTATAAAACGAGGAATACTACAGTTCTCGCTACAAATCTACTATAGATGCATGGTTCATCTGGATTTTTGATAAAGCCAAATTCTTTGACCGTCTCATCAAAGCAGATGTTCCAACTCCGCGATGCCTGCTTTAGTCCATAGATGGACTTAAGCAACTTGCACACCTTTCCGCTGCTCCCACTCTGAATGAAACCATCTGACTGGTCCATATAGACACGCTCCTCTAAATTTCCATTTAGAAAAGCTGTCTTTACGTCCATTTGCCAGATCTCATAATCGTGGAAGGCAGCAATGGCAAGAAGGATCCGAATGGATTTCAGCATGGCTACTGGAGAAAAGGTTTCGTCATAGTCCAAGCCAGGTCTTTGACGAAAACCCTTTGCTACCAGCCTAGCTTTATAGGTCTCAACCTGTCCATCTACACCAATCTTCCTTTTGAAGATCCACTTGCATCCTACGGGTTTTACCCCGTCTGGAGAAATGTCCAACGTCCATACCTTGTTGGTGTACATGGACTCCATTTCGGTCCGCATTGCATCCAGCCATTTCACTGAGTCAACGCTCTGAACGGCCTGCTGGAAGCTAGTAGGCTCATCATAATCTATGATGCAATCCTCTCTATCCCCGTCTATGAGAAAACCGTAGTATCTCTCGGGCGGATGAGACTGCCTACTACTCCTGCGGAGCGGCGTAGGAATGTCCTGTTCTTCCGAACCCTCTGGTTCCACTAAACTTTCAGTAATAGTCCGTGGTTCTGGAATTTCTTCCAGTTCTACTGCGCTCCCACTTATTTCCTTTTCTAAGAACTGGTGTTCTAGAAAGTGGGCATGACGAGAAACAAGAACTTTTTGTTCCTCTTCGCAGTAGAAGAAATATCCTTTGGAATTCTTTGGATATCCCACAAACTTGCACAGTACTGAGCGTGCCTCGAGCTTGTCCGCATGCTGCTTTTTGACAAAAGCTGGACTTCCCCATGTCTTAATGTGATTAAGATGGGGTCTCTTCCCACACCACATCTCAAATGGCGTGGTAGGCATAGTCTTAGTAGGAACTCGGTTCAAAAGGTATGCGGCTGATTCTAGCGCATATCCCCAGAATGATCGCGGTAACTCAGCGTTACTCATCATGCACCGCACCATATCCAATAGGGTGCGGTTCCGTCTCTCCGATACACCGTTATGTTGCGGGGTGTATGGAGGAGTAAGATGAGAGAGAATTCCATTCTCTTTTAAATAGTCCAGGAACTCGGCACTTAAGTATTCTCCACCTCGATCCGATCTTAGAATCTTAATACTTTTGCCGGTCTGTTTCTCTACTTCATTCTTATACTCCTGGAATTTTCCAAAGGCTTCGGACTTATGTTTCATTAAGAAGACATAACCGTACCTTGAGAAGTCATCCGTAAAAGTAATGAAGTAAGAATAACCGCTTCGCGCATGTGTAGACATTGGACCGCACACGTCACTGTGTACGAGTCCCAAGAGCTCGCTCGCTCTTACTCCATGTCCAGTAAACGGAGTGTTTGTCATCTTTCCTTTGAGACAAGATTGACAAGTGGCATATGATTGATATTCTAACGCATTCAAATATCCTTCTGTATGTAACTTAGTCAACCTTCTCTCATTGATGTGACCCAGTCTACAATGCCACAAGAAAGTCTGATTTATTTCTGGAGACTTTCTTTTGTGTGTATTCTGGACATTGAAAATCTGTGGTTGGTTCAATACGTATATACCATTACTCAATATACCTGACCCAATCAAAACTTGATTAAGGCGAATGTTTACAACATTACTTACAAACGCAAATTCATAACCTTCTTTAGAAACTAAAGATACAGAAATGATATTATAAGTTGCGTTGGGTACAAAAAAGCAATTACGCAAAACCAAAACATGTCCATCTGACATTCCCAGGTGATAGTCCCCCACGGCTTTAGCATCCATGCTAGCTCCGTTCGTAACTCTGAGGGTCATGTCACCTGCTTTCAAAACACTACGGTTTCTCAACGCCTGCAAAGAATTACAGATATGAGATCCTGATCCGGTATCCAATACCCAGGAAGTAGAGTTTATTGAAAGACAGTTTTCAATAACATACACACCTGAAGTTGAAGCTGCAACCTGCTTCAATTCCTGTGTTCTGGCCTTCCAGGCCCTGCAATCATTCTTCCAGTGTCCTTTCTTATGACAATAGAAGCATTCTTCCTTATCCACAAGCTTCCCCGCTATCTTTATTGCTTTGGCTTTTCCCTTCGTATCCACTTTACTAACACCGCCCCTTGGTTTGGCGGGGGCTTTCTTCTTCTTTCCCTTGGCTTTCGCCTTGGACCTAGAAGAAGATGATCCTCCTACAAACAAAGTGGATGTTTCCCTACCTTTCTGTAGGGTGCCCTCTGCGCTCCTCAGCATGTTGAGGAGCTCTGAAAGTTCAACATCTTTTTCTTGTAAGTTGAAGTTCAGTATAAACTGGGCGTAAGTGGAAGGAAGGGACTGGAGAACTATATCCGTATATAGTTCACTCTCCAATGTGATCCCTAGGTCCGCGAGCTCCTCAATGTAGCCAATCATCTTTAGCACGTGCTCGGCTACTGATGATCCGACGGCCATTCTTGCCAAAAATAACTGTTTCGACGCTTCGTATCTTGCGATACGAGATTGCTCTCCATACAGTTCTTTTGTATGGAGAAATATGGATTCAAGGTCCATATTCTCGTGCCTCCTCTGATGTTCGTTGTCCATCGAGGCAAGTACGAGGCACTTGGCCTTCGCGCTATCAATCTCCCAAGTCTTGCGGATTTCCTTATCCGCGACGCTGGAAGTGGGACCAGGGGCAGGGGGAGCTTTGGTGGTAAGAAGATACCCCAGCTTGTCGTAAGTGATTTCTATCTTGACATTCCTGAGCCAATCTTTGTAGTTTGGCCCTGTCAGTTTGTTTTTATCTAGGAGTAACTTAAGTCCAGTCATGTCGATTTGGTCGCTGCAATTAGGAGAGAGAAGAAGAAACACTCAGCATGATGCTCTTGCAAGTTTAGAGTGGTTTTTAGTTTGTCTAAACAGGATGGCTCCCACTGTTTCTCGAATCCCTCCTCAAACCATAAAGGAAGAATTAGTCGGGATCAATCCCAACGCACAATACTTGCTTAACCGTTCAGCCAGACCGGTGTCGGTACTTCGAGGGAGGTTTTCCAACGCTTTCGCGAAGTTCCTTAATTAAAGAACCTCTTTTCCCTGGGGGCGTAGCCCCGCTAACACCTTTCTAGGCACCTACTAGGTTTATAGCATTGATCGATTAGTGAGAAATTTCCCGAGGAGTAGCATATACTCACAGTAGGATCGGGATCCAAATATCATTGCGTGACGAAACTGAAGGAATCCTACCAGAATCATCACACTCCAAATGGTATGCAAATCTAGCAAGTTTCAGTACTTATGAAACTCCCGATGTGGATTTCTGCCCCATGCTCTTATGACCTTGACTTTGGCCAAAATATCATAAGTCACATGTCAAGTTCTACCCGTCATTATCCAGGTTAATTTGGATCCATCCGTACATACCCTTGACTTTGGCCAAAATGGCAGTACGACTGTCCCAAACCAACGCATCTATCTATGCTACACATGAACACCCAATAGCTACCAATCACTGTGCCTTGACTTTGGCCAACATACACAGCTTGAATACTATTGACTATTCATGTGAAACGACGGAGGGCTACGGATGGTTTTGGCAAAACCGTGAACGTAGTGAACTTGATATAGTCGATGGAACGAGATACCTTTTAAAAGGAGTGGCTCAAGCTCCGTATTTAAAAGTTGTTTTTGAAAAGAACCGAGTGGTTTTTCGAAAGTGTTCCAACGACTTTAACTTGGTTTATTATCTTGCATTAGTTCTTTTAATGCGTGATATTCTTGCATTAGTTCTTTTAATGCGTCCCATCATTTAATCCTACCATTGCAGAAAACAACCAAAATATGACGTACGCTTATGCCATTCGCATTCGCCACGGGGCCCCGTCATTACCCGTTAGGTTACTTAACTAACGACAGAGCGGGGGCTGGGCTAGCGCGTCTGTAAAACATAAGCAACGCCTAAATAATATCATATATAGATATACTGCAATGATAAACATTTCAGATCACAGATGAATACATTGGATATACTAGGAATCTGCAATTCGTACGAGCCTGTAAAGAAAAACAGATTACACGGTCGCGGTGAATAGCCAAAACCCCACCCAAGACCCCTACGGGTGCGGCAAACTACCCGCCAAGTACCCGAAGTGTAGCAACCTCCCTCATCTCCATGAGTAGGCCACTCGACACTTCGGCATACCCGGTAGTTTGTGCACCCCCTCCATGGGTCTATCCTAGGAGCAAAAACAGTAAAAAGAAATTATACAATGACGGCTACAACCCCGACCCGGTTGTGCGGCCATACAAATAATTATTACATCAATTTACAAATTTACATGAATTGAAAGAAAAGAAAACTCTCGTCTCACAACCCCCGGCTATTCACCCGCGACAATCCAACAAATTCATATACACATTCCAGCAACATTACAGATCACAGATTTGTATAACCCCCACTAATCGACATATAGCGATTAGTAGACGTTCAATACAAATAGCACATTACAGAAAAACCCGTTAGCTTAAGTCTTTTAGAAGTTCGATCAAAAATACGGATTTTCAGGACCCCAAAATAAATTTTTCGTTCTGGAAAATCTGGGTTGAAAATATATATTCCAAAAATCCCAAAATACCCCTGCAAGTACACTGTAGCAAAGAAACACCAGAGAGGGGCCAAGGAGGCCGCGGAACCGCGGCAATAGCAGGCTATTGCCGCGTTTCCGCGGTCGTTTAGGGGGATCACTTGGTGGTTTTTCTACAGTGGCTTTTAAAAACCCTGAGCAGATTTTAGGTGTGAAAATAATCAACTTTTGAACAGTATAAAAATCGACAGAAACTCGAATTTTTGGGGTTTGTTTTCGGGACTTTTTCTTTGATCGATCTTCTAGTTACTTGCTAACATGTTAGATAGAGTTTAACTAGGCTCTGATACCACTGTAAGTCCATGCTACCTCTCCCGGTACTTTCGGGAATGCGGAATTTGGTAAAAACGATTTTTACGGAAGTGGTAACATGGACCTAAAACCCGGATCTTGGTTAAATATCTATCTAGCAACCTAACTACGAGTTTCTAGCTACTCAGTTAGGGGGTTATACCTTGCTTGTCTTGAACTCCTTCGTCTTTAAACTCCGATGGTGGTCCGGATTGGCTTCTTCCCGTCGTCTCCGTACGCCGAAGATAGATCCACCTGAAAGCTCCAACCTTTGGCTCCTTCTTCGTTCTTTGAAGAAACTAGTTCACTCGGTTTGCTAAACCTTGTGAACTAGAATGAGTAGAGAATAGTTTGTGTGGGATTTTATCTATGGTTCTTGATTCTCAACTCATGAGACAAGAGAACCATAGAGTCAAGAGAGGGAGCAAGAGGTTGAGGGTGAGAGCAAAACAAGAGAGCTCAAGAACAAGAGAGAGAGAATGAGCAAGAAAGAATGAGCAACTCTTTTGTCTCTCACCCTCTCATAATCCAAAGTCATGATAACTCATCATACTAGAAAAGTCTTATGTGATGGTTGAAGCAACCATAACCATATCATTTCATGCACTCATTTTACACAAATGAGCAAGCAAACAAAAGTCTTTGCCATGAAATGATGGCTATGGTTATCATGATGGTCAACTAGTCAAGCCTAGTCAACCGGTCCACAAAGTCAACAAGTCAACAAAAGTCAACAAGTCAACAAAGTCAACAAGTCAACAACCATGTCACCATAATACTTAATTAATATAATAGTTAATCACATATCATATTCTCATTAGGGTTGAGCAAAAAGTCAAATAGTCAACGGTCAACTGTCAACAACCCTAATGAGAATCCGCTGCCTCTGTCTCCCTGTCAACTGTGCATACGCACCCGCATCCGCGTTCCGAGGAACACGAATGCACACTGGATAAATCCAATCCCAAAAGGTACACTAGGATCTGGCTTAAACCAAAGCCCGCTAGTGCAGACTGTCCGGACACTGTACGTGCACAAGTGCACGGATGTGACCGAACCCTGTCGCAAAACCATGCGACCTGTCGCAATACCATGCGACCTCTACTCTTTTGCCTAAAGGCGAAAAGCTTTCTGTGTGGGACTCTAAAGACTCGACACTACGCTGGCAGTGGGTTTAACCACAGACCGCAAGCGGCACTAGCTGTGCGTAACGGTCCCCAGGTAATGCCGACAAGAAGACCGACGAGGCGAAAACCCATCTGAACTCCTACTGAGCCTGAGTGTGACATTCTCCGTACAGTCCGGTCTGTTCGTCTGATACATCGCATGGCGGGCCTAGGGGGCGGTAAACGTCAGTCCCTCAATAGCGGTACAAGTCGTGCCGGAGCGAAGCCCAAAACACCCTGAGATAACACTGGAAACCTACCAGTATATCTCGTTTGCCCTGGCCAGGGACTACTCGTGTAATGGCTCTCCTAGACACAGCGCGATGTCAACCCCCAATACCGGGAGAGACGAATCCTGTCTAACTGTCACTGCCTCCAAGTGCTTCGGGACTGCACCCAACCACTACCTGTTTGCACGACTCCTTTGAGCCGTGGTAGGGTAGTGATCAAAGTACAGTGGGAACACACTCGAGGCGAAGTGACAGTGTCAAGTCAGCGGACTAAGCTGTACTCATGTCACCTGGGAACTGATAACTGACGATAGGCATAATACCAACTAGTCAGTTCCCGACGAGTCCTGTCCAGTGTACCCGTAACCTAACGAGCACCTGCATACTATCTCAAGTACGACGTACTGACGGCTGTGGGACAGACCGTCTCCCACACTGGGATGAGAAGCGCATGCGCTGGTCTACTCCGGAGTATCGATGCCCTGTCTCGATAGTCCTGCGACCAGGGACCTGCATAAGGATGTGCTTATAGATTACCCAGCCCCACTAGTGTGACGGCCATCACATCGCTGGTAATCAAGCAAAGATCCTAAGGGCTCCACTAATGTGTATAGGCGATATACAAAAATAAACACATGTACACATTGAAGTAGAAACAAACCAAGTAGCATACTACTATTTTGAGCAAGATTGTGTATACAAGGTGAATATCCCAAGCTTCCATTAAGTAATATACAAACTAGTATGATATAGTAATGGCCTCTAGGGCATATACACTAACATATATATATATATATATATACATATATAAATACATCCACTATCATATAATGGCCTCTAGGGCATACATATATCCAACAATCTCCCACTTGCACTAAGGCCAGTTATTGGCGTATCTCATACCCAACATCTCAAAAAGTCGCTCATGCTGCGGCTGAGGGAGGGCCTTGGTGAGTGGATCCGCGGCGTTATTCTTAGTGTCTACTCTCTTAATCTCGATCTCGCGGCGATCTACAATCTCCCGGATCAAATGAAAGCGCCTCAGGATGTGTCTGGATCGTTGATGGGACCTAGGCTCCTTGGCTAACGCCATAGCCCCATTATTATCACAATACAATGGTATTGGATTAATAATGGTCGGAACTACTCCTAGCTCCGAGACGAACTTCCTCATCCAGACGGCTTCCTTGGCGGCATCATTCGCAGCAATGTACTCAGCCTCCATCGTAGAGTCTGCAACGGTATCCTGTTTGGAACACTTCCAACTTACCGCCCCTCCATTGAGCGTAAATACAAACCCTGAGATAGACTTGCTGTCGTCCTTATCGCTCTGGAAGCTCGAATCGGTAAAGGCCTCCATTTGGAGATCTCCATTACCATACACCAAGAACAATTCTTTAGTCCTTCGCAAGCACTTAAGAATGTTCTTCATAGCTATCCAGTGATTCTCCCCTGGGTTGGATTGATACCTGCTTACAACACTAAGTGCATAAGCTACATCTAGGCGTGTACATAACATCACATACATTATAGATCCTACTGCCGAAGCATAGGGTATAATGCTCATGCAAGCTCTCTCTTCATCGGTCTTTGGGCAAGAATCCTTGGAAAGAGTGACCCCATGGCAAGCGGGTAAGGCACCCCGCTTGTAGTCTTCCATACTAAACCTTTTTAGTATGGTGTTAATGTACCTGGTTTGAGACAATCCAAACAACCTCTTGGATCTATCCCTATAGATCCTAATGCCCAGGATGTATGTGGCATCACCCAGGTCCTTCATGGAGAACCTTAGTGATAAGAAAGATTTGACCGACTGTAGCATAGGAATATCATTTCCTATCAGAAGAATGTCATCCACGTATAATACGAGGAATGTGACAGCTCTTCTTACAGCCTTCTTATAAACACAAGGTTCATCTGGATTTTTGATGAAATCAAACTCTTTGATAACATCATCGAAACAGATGTTCCAACTCCGTGATGCCTGCTTTAACCCATATATGGATTTAAGCAATCTACATGCTTTCCTGCTGCTCCCACTGTCAATGAAGCCCTCTGGCTGATCCATATAAACACATTCTTCTAAATCTCCATTTAGAAATGCCGTTTTAACGTCCATCTGCCAGATTTCATAGTCGTAGTGAGCAGCAATAGCAAGTAGGATCCGAATGTATTTAAGCATGGCTACGGGCGAAAAAGTCTCGTCATAGTCCAAACCTGGTCTTTGACGAAAACCCTTCACCACAAGTCTTGCCTTATAGGTCTCTACCTGCCCATCTACACCAATCTTTCTTTTAAAGATCCATTTGCACCCTTCAGGTTTTACCCCAGGAGGTACAACGTCCAAAGTCCATACTTTGTTGGTGTACATAGACTCCATTTCGGATCTCATGGCATCCAGCCACTTCACAGAGTCTCCACTCGTGATAGCTTGCTGAAAACTGGTAGGATCATCATCCTCCATGATGCAGTCTTCTCTGTCACCATCAATGAGGAAACCGTAGTACCTCTCCAGTGGGCGAGAAGTCCTACCAGACCTGCGGAGTGGCCGAGGTTCCTCAGTTTCTATTGCAACAGCCAGTTCAACCAAGTCGTCATTTGTAGTTTGTGTCTTTAGAACCTCTTCTAGATCCACCACATTGCCATTATCTTTATCTGTGAAAAACTCTTTTTCCAAGAATGTGGCATGTCGAGAAACAAACACCTTTTGTTCCTCCTTGTGGTAGAAAAGATATCCATAAGAATTCTATGGATATCCCACAAAATTACATATGACTGACCGTGTCTCGAGTTTGTCCGGATTCTGCTTTTTAACATAGGCCGGGCAACCCCAAATCTTAATTCCCTTAAGAGATGGTCTCTTCACATGCCATATCTCATATGGCATGGTAGACACAGTTTTGGTTGGAACCCTGTTCAGTAGAAATGATGCAGTATCCAATGCATGCCCCTAAAATGAGACAGGTAACTCAGCATCACTCATCATGGATCGGACCATATCTAATAGGATCATATTCCGTCGTTCAGACACACCATTGTGCTGTTGTGTGTAAGGAGAAGTGAGCTGAGAGAGAATCCCATTCTCTTTTAGGAAGTCAGCAAATTCTGTACTGAGGTACTCCCCACCTCGATCTGATCGAAGCATCTTGATACTCAAGCCGGTTTGTTTTTCTTCTTCTTGTTTATATTCAGTGAATTTCTCGAAAGCTTTGGATTTGTGTTTTAATAAAAATACATGACCGAATCTTGAGAAATCGTCAGTGAAAGTAATGAAGTAAGAAAAACCGCCATTAGCCTGTGTAGACATTGGCCCACATACATCGCTATGTATGAGTCCTAGGAGCTCGGAAGCTCTTTCTCCGTGTCTGGTAAACGGAGTTTTGGTCATTTTACCCTTGATACAAGACTGGCAAGTCGCATAAGATTTATATTCAAAAAGGTTTAAATATCCATCTTTGTGTAACTTGTTTAGTCTTGTTTCGTTAATATGACCAAGTCTACAGTGCCAAAGAAAAGCTTCATTTATTTCTGAAAGTTTTCTTTTATTAGTGTATTGTATGCTGAAAACTGTGTGTTGATTTAGGACGTATATTCCGTTATTAAGCGTACCATACCCAACCAACATTTGATTCAGGCGAATGTTCATAACATTGTTCGGCAATACAAAATTATATCCTTCATTGTCTAACAAAGAAACGGATATTATATTACAAAGCATACTTGGTACAAAATAACATGGGTTCAAAACCAATAGACACCCAGATGGTAACCCCAAGTGATACTCTCCCACTACGACTGTATGTACATTGGAACCATTTCCAACGCGGAGAGTATGGTCACCTGTCTTCAAAACCTTGCTATTTCTCAGCCCCTGCATAGAATTGCAAATGTGAGAACCTGAACCGGTATCTAATACCCAGGAAGCAGAGTTTATTGAAAAACAGTTTTCAGTCACAAACACACCTGAAGCGGTAGCATCCCCATGCTTCTTTTTGAGATTTAAGTACTCCGTACAGTTGCGCTTCCAATGTCCTGTTTTGTGGCAATGAAAACATTCCCCTTTCCCCGATTCTCGAGCTTTGGACTTTTCCTTCCCCTTAATCTTTTTAACTCCACCCTTAGGATTGGTGGGCTTCTTCTTTTTCTTTCCCTTAGCCTTTGGGCGAGAAGAAGTGTAAGTCCGCGGCGGCGCCCCGGCCGTCGATCCGACGCCGGAATGCGGAAACGAAAAACTTTGCAAACTAGCAAACCGGCACCACCGCGCACTTTTAACCTAGATCGAGCCATTAACCTAGCTACTAGCAAACTAAAATACGGGTAGAGAGTTATACCAAGCGATCCGTGTCCTTCGGTCTTCGTCTCCACTCCAATCTCCTGCGGAATCTCCGTCCGTCACCTCCTCGTCAGAAAGGGCACCACATTGCCAAAGTCTTTTACGGGCTCCCACCTCTGGACCGAGGCAACTCGGGCGCAAAGTTGGCTAGCCGACGCGTCCAAGATTTGCTGTAGATATAATGTAGAAACTTGTCTCTTAGGGGTTTGTGAAGTTGCCATGGTGGAGGAAATGAAGAATGAACTTTGGAGGAGGAATGGTTCTCTCATTTTTGCAAAGAAAATGAGATCAAGAAAATTGCCACACCAATGAACTCTCTCTCTCCTCCTCAAAAAGTGGCCGGCCTCTTTTTAAGTGGGTGGGGAAAAAGAATGAATTATCATGCAACAGAAGAAAAGGAAATGAATATTTGAGAAAAAGGTCACACCAATTTCTACTCAACATCCAACTCAATCCATCAAAATAATTGCAAGTGATTGATTCAAAAGGAATCTCATGATGAGGGAAGCCACAAATGCAATAAACCCCCTCCACAAATGTTATTTGCAAACTTGCAAATAACTCCTTCCATCTGAAAGTCCGGCCGCGAAGGAACAAAAGAAAACCGGCCGGAACGGAATGCAAACTGGCAACTTCAGAAAACTGATCCCGTAATAAATTACAGGAAAAACTCCACTACTGCATATACATGCCCGCATTTGCATTCCCACTGGACACAAATGAAAAGAGACAAAACTACACTATCTAATACTAGGATCCGGCTTAAGCCAAAGCCGGCTAGTAAAAACCGTCTGATCACGATCCGTGCAATACCGCACGTATCTGATCGAACCCTGCCATATCTCCATACGGCCTCTACAGCGTTTCTCCCGAAACCTGAGTAACTGTGTGTGTGGTGGACTCTAAAGACTCGTCAATACTTTGTTTGCGGATTTAACCACTAGCTCGTCAGAGGTATAAGCCAATACGTGACGGGCTACCAGGTATTGACCAAAAGGGAAGTCGATGAGCGAACTCATCCTGACACCCTACTGAGCCTGTCAGTGACAATATCCATACATTCCGGTCCGTTCGTCTATGAGCATCGCATGGCGGGCCTAGGGGGTTGGTAAAAGTCAGACCCCCAATAGCGGTACAAGTCATGTCGGAGTGTAGCCCAGAACACCCTGAGATACTACTGGAATACCTACCAGCAAATCTCCTTCTTTGGCCAAGGACTTTTCATGTACTGGCTCTCCTAGACACAGCGCGACCTCACCCCCAATACCGGGAGAGACGAACCCCTGCAGATCCACTCACTGCCTCCATGTGGCTCGGGACTGTACCCAACTAAAACCTGTTTGCATGTCTCCTTTGAGCATGGTAGGGTAGTAATCAAAGCACAGTGGGAACTCACATGAGACAAATGACGATCTCAGGTCGATGAACTAACCTGTACACATGTCACCAGGGAACTGCTATCTGACGTCAGGTATAATACCAACTAGCAGGTTCCCGGCGAGTCCTGTCCGGTGTACTCATAACCCAATGAGCACCTGTATATATCTTAGGTGAACCAACTGGCACCAGTGGCTTGTGAGACCGGCCACCGCCCCTCGTCGGGGTCTCGACTGTATACACTAGTCTACTCTGGAGTATCGATGCCCTGTCTCGAAACTCCCACGACTAGGGACCTTTTAAGGATGTGCTTATAGACCCCAGCTCCCACGTATATGATCGCCCTCATACTGCTGGTGGTCAAGCAAGAATCCTAGGGGCTCTATCAACGTGTAATAGCGACTCGTAAGGTCACCTAAAGCAGTACACGATGATAAAGATAACCAGATAGCATACTATCATCTCGAGTAAGACTGTCCTACCGGCATAGGTCCTCCTCAATCATTGCAATCACGTGCATGTGATCCAATAATTGACTCTGAGGGCACTATATCCAACAATCTCCCACTTGCACTCAAGGCTAATTATTGCGATGTCGCATACTCACAGCCCGTGTGATACCGAACACCCAACTCCTCTACTAGTCAGTCTCACAAAGCTCGTTTGCGAAACTATTGCGTTCGAGGAATAGCCTCAGTGAGTGGATCCGCTGTGATGTTTTTTTCTATGTCTCTCTATATCCCATGTTCGCGGAGAAAGCCATCTCCCGAAATGAGCAATACCTGTCTTAGAATGTCTGGATGTCTGATGGGACCTAGCTCATAAATGAACTCCAAATCCAAACTTCTTAGACTGTATCGTCAACTGAACATAATCAGTATCCTGCGCCATCCTTCCCTCAGTATCCTCTTGGACCACCTGTCCAAAATACTTCCCCTCGTCAGAGGGAAAACTATAACTCTGACAGCCACTCTGCCATCCAGGTCACCTTGGAAGCCTGGAATGATAACTGTCTCCCGAAGGAGACTGCCGTTATCATATCCCTAGAACATCCACTTATGTTCTAAAACTGCTTCTGATTGTTTCTCCAGGATTGGATTAATATCAACTTATTGCATTTACTGCAAGAACAACATCTGATGTGGTACTTGACATCTCATGACTGACTCAATTGCCTAAGCAAGTGATCTGCTAATCATGCACATCCCTCTCCCCTTTAGTCTGTAAGACACCTTTAGAGTGGGTGACTCCATCACCTGCAGGTACACTACCAAGCCAGGAGTCGTCCATTCTAAATACTCTTAGAATGCTTTCTAAGTACCCTGATTGGGAAACCACCCAAATCTAGATCTATAGATCTAGTAACCAGAATGTCTGATATACTATCCAAGTCCTATGTGGAGAAACCACTGTGTGACGACCAACGTATAACCGATCGTAGTATAGGAATATCACTTCCTACTCTGTGTATGTCATCAAATACCAGGACATCACACCCTACTACCTTCTTAACAGATCCATCCCCAATTCTGATGAAGTCAAACCTATGACTGTCACATCAGAAATAGATGATCTATCTCCGCTAAATCTGCTTTAGTCTATAAATAGACATAAGCCACTTGTCCACCAATGCTTCCGCTGCTCCCACTGACCACGACAACCCTCTGGCAAAGTCATATAGACGTACACTTCTAAAGCTAGTTTATAACGACGCTATACTCATCCTCCTGCCGGGTCTCACGGTCTAGAACAACAGCAATGGTAAGTCTGGGTAAACAAGAACCTCCCTGCCACCGTACTTGAGCATACCGAAGTACCTCTCGGATGTCTGAGGTTACCCACTTTATCTGCGGAGTGGCTAATGGAATGTCAAACCAGATTGAATCTTTAGGTTCTTATCAAATCTTCAGTAATCGTTTGCGGTTCTCGAATCACTTCCAGTTCTGCCATACTCCCACTACTGTTGTCTGAAAAAATCCATTTTTAATTAAAACTTTGGCGAGTTAAGAACAATATCACTATTGATCTTCCAGATGGTAGAAAGTCAACCCTCGTCATAGCCCGGGTCAACCCACAAACAGCTATTACAGAAACGTGCCTTGAGTTATCCGGAGTCTGGTTATAAGCATAAGCCGGAAAACTCCCCGTATCTTAACAAAGTCAAGATATGAACTGTTCTATATCCAATATATGAACAGAGGCACTGATTTAATTGAACCAGATTCAAATCATGCAGCTATCACCAGTGCATGTCAACTAAATGGAAAGAGGTCGATCAACGTTACTCAATTTAGGAATGCTTCCAATTATGTGTAACCTGAAAGAGAAGCAAGTTCTCATTACTATCAACTGAATTCCATACACAAGTATCTACATCTTCGATCACCTTGAAGAATCCCGATACTTGCAATACCTGGTTCTCTACTTTAATCTTATACTTATAACTTCTCAAAACTCAGACCTTTTGTTTCTACGAAACACCTGTCTAAAACTAGAGAAGTCATAAGTAAACTGAATATAGTACGAGTACCTACCCCTCTGTCCTAATCGACACTAGACAACATACAATACTCTGTATAAGTCCCTTGAGTCAAATGACTCATTCACTGTGTGCCGTAGGTTGAAAACTGTACTTATGGTTAAGAAGAATTACACCGCTGTTCAATGCTCCTTACCTAACCATCCACTGGTATAGGTGAATGTCATAGACATAATTTCAAAAAGGTATGTCTCACTCTATAAAAATAGACGTACAGATATATCAATTTGAAATTGGTGCATAACAACGGTTTGGAAGAAGACTATCCAATAAGCGTAACGGGTGTACTGTCCTAGTCCTAAGAACACTCGCAATGCGAGAGAAGGTGAAGATAAAAGACAACCGAATGAACCTTATTCCTATTTCTCCTGAATCAGGATCCATCCCCGAACTGGAACAAGTTCCTTTCGAGTTCGTATATAACCATACGATGGATTATCCAATAAACTTGGGATCTTCGTAGTGACACGGAGTGTCCTGGAGAAATACAAAGGTGATTTAGGATTGGCGAAGAAATACTTGGTTTGGTCGTGAATAGCAGTCGCAGTTTACTTTGCCCTCTTACTAATCCCTTTCTTTGTCTTAACTTAATACCTTCTGTACACCGTTTAGGCTAATTGGTTTTCATCATTCCCTACCGTTCGGCACCAGCCTAAGGTTTGGAAGAAGACTATCCAATTTGCGTAATAGGTGTACTATCTCCTAAAGTAAGGAGTACTCGCAACCTGAGAGAAGGTAAAAGGAAAAGACAACTGAATAGTCCTATTCGTTTTCTCCAGAACCGGAAACCATCCTCGAATTCCTTCAAGTTCATATATAACCATACGATGGTTTTTTCCAATGGAAATGGACGTTCGTAGTAATACGGGGTGTCGTGGAGAAAAGGGTAAAAGTAGGAGTGGCAAAGAGGTTTGCAACTCTGACAATCCAAAAGCCAGTGTTAAGAAGGTTCGGTCAACTTGGTCACAGTGTCATAGTCTAGGGTTGGGTCAATGGTCGCTGCCAAAGAGAGAGAGAAAAGAAACACTCAGCGTGCACTCTAACCTAGATCAGAATGGTTATCACTTTATCTAATCTGGAAACCTCCCACTGTAACGTCAAATTCTTCCCCAAACCTGAAAGAAGAATTAGCCGGGAACACCTGAGGAGTAAACCAACTCATCAGTGGGAATCGGGATCCAGCTATCATCGCATGATAACGTGACGGAATCCGCTCACGTTATCACACTCCAGAAGGTATGCGCATATCTGGCAAGTTTTAGTTTCTTTAGAAACTCCCGAAGTGGATTTTTGCCCCATGCTCTTATGACCTTGACTTTGGCCAACATATCATAAGTCACATGTCAAGTTCTACCCGTCATTATCCAGGTTAATTTGAACCCACCCGTACAAGCCCTTGACTTTGGCCAACAAGGCTATACGACTGTCCCAAACCAACGCATCTATCTATGCTGCATATGAATACCCAACAACTACCAAACTCTGTGCCTTGACTTTGGCCAACATACACAGCTTGAATACTATTGACTATCCATATGAAACGACGGAGGTCTCAGAATGGTTTCTGGCGAAAACCTTTGTAATGAACTTGATATCGTTTAAGGAACTGATAGCTTTTCAAAAATATAGTGACGAAAACCTTTGCTAAAGAGGTCACTCCCGGTGAAAGGATCTCGGCTCTTTCCCCGTAGAATGAGGTGCAGGATATTCCAACTGAATACCACGATGCAAAGCAAAAGTAATCGGCTATAGTGAAGTTATTGCCCTGACGCAAACTTCTGTCCAAGGGGTCACTCCCGGTGAAGGGATCTCGGCCCTTGCCTCGTCGACTGAGGAGCTGGATATTCATAACCGAATACCACTTTGCAAAACAAAAGAGAACGCCCTTGCAATAACAGCTTTTTGAAAAATATTCCAACAACATCAGAATAGGTTTGTTTATCTTGCATTGATCCGAATTAACGCAGTCCCATCAATTGATCACACCACAAAAGAACGAAAATAATGACGTACGTATATGCCATCCGCATTCGCCACTAGGTCCCGTCATCACCCGTTAGGTTAGCTAACTAACGACAGAGCGGGGACTGGACAATTGCGGATGCAAAACATATACAACATCTACTAGTATATATATAATATATAATTTTCGCTCAAGGCGTGATAAAAATGCAGCATCACAGAAATGTAACCAGCATCACAGAACAATACAGATATCTGGGATCCCCGGGTTTCATAGAGCCGCTACTGAAACCCGACGTTCCCCTGGTCGTGTGGATAGCCTGTGCAATGAGATCCTAGACCCCTACGGGCGCGGCAAGTTACCCGCCAAAACCTGAAGCGAGGCAGCCCCCTTCAGCAACGTGAATGGACCACCCAGCACTTCACGGAATCCAGTAACTTGGGCACCCCTTCTGGGTCAACCTATACCCCCTACGAGTGCGGCGAATAGCCCGCAAATTCTAGAGTAAATCCCCCTCCGTCTCAGTGCCATGAAATGCGGGCTCGTTGCCCTCTAAAACCCGGCTATCCGTGCACCCCTCCTGGGGTAATCCTAGTACAGAAAGTAAAATATACATACAACGGGTACATCGACCGCAACCTGGTCATGCCCCAAAAGAATAATACAAACAGGCAGTGACGGCAGTCCACATGTCGGACGCTCGCCCCGCAATATCAAATGTACATATAAAACAAAACTGTACTAACATTGCATCCAGGCTATCCCCCACGACCGATCCGCTACATCACAGCACAACCCAGAACATCAACGTGAATGTCACGTTCGCAAATCCGTCTAAAAGGGCTATAGCAGATAGACTGGATTTACCGATCGAATGACATTCACGGTCGCAGATATAATGTAAATACTGTGAACTAGCATGTTTAAAATATCTGATCGAACAAATTTATCGAAATGGGCCCCAAGCAGTACTGTAGCACTCACAGAAAATCTGAGCCCAAAAAGAATATTCCAAAAACGCTATTTTCATCTCAGGAGCTCTCTGTGAAAATTTAGTGCACTGAACAGAACATATGGCGGCGGAACCGCGGCCCAAGCATGGGTTTGGCCGCGGTTCCGCGGTGGTATAGTGAGAACGTGCGACCAAATTTTCACAGAATGCTTATAATTCCTTGCATAGTATTCTGCAACAACCTGAAAAATTTTTAGAGCCAAAAAAATTCGACAGAAACCCAATGCACAAGAAAATACGGTTTTTGGGGTTTTATTGTTCGATCGAGTTCTAAACACGTTAGAGCAAGCTAGGCTAAGTTAATGGCGTGTCTCTGATACCAATGTAAGTCCGCGGCGGCGCCCCGGCCGTCGATCCGACGCCGGAATGCGGAAACGAAAAACTTTGCAAACTAGCAAACCGGCACCACCGCGCACTTTTAACCTGGATCGAGCCATTAACCTAGCTACTAGCAAACTAAAATACGGGTAGAGAGTTATACCAAGCGATCCGTGTCCTTCGGTCTTCGTCTCCACTCCAATCTCCTGCGGAATCTCCGTCCGTCACCTCCTCGTCAGAAAGGGCACCACATTGCCAAAGTCTTTTACGGGCTCCCACCTCTGGACCGAGGCAACTCGGGCGCAAAGTTGGCTAGCCGACGCGTCCAAGATTTGCTGTAGATGTAATGTAGAAACTTGTCTCTTAGGGGTTTGTGAAGTTGCCATGGTGGAGGAAATGAAGAATGAACTTTGGAGGAGGAATGGTTCTCTCATTTTTGCAAAGAAAATGAGATCAAGAAAATTGCCACACCAATGAACTCTCTCTCTCCTCCTCAAAAAGTGGCCGGCCTCTTTTTAAGTGGGTGGGGAAAAAGAATGAATTATCATGCAACAGAAGAAAAGGAAATGAATATTTGAGAAAAAGGTCACACCAATTTCTACTCAACATCCAACTCAATCCATCAAAATAATTGCAAGTGATTGATTCAAAAGGAATCTCATGATGAAGGTAGCCACAAATGCAATAAACCCCCTCCACAAATGTTATTTGCAAACTTGCAAATAACCCCTTCCATCGGAAAGTCCGGCCACGAAGGAACAAAAGAAAACCGGCCGGAACGGAATGCAAACTGGCAACTTCAGAAAACTGATCCCGTAATAAATTACAGGAAAAACCCCACTATTGCATATACATGCTCGCATTTGTATTCCCACTGAACACAAATGCAAAGAGACAAAACTACACTATCTAATACTAGGATTCGGCTTAAGCCAAAGCCGGCTAGTAAAAACCGTCCAATCACGATCCGTGCAATACCGCACGTATCTGATCGAACCCTACCATATCTCCATACGGCCTCTACAGCGTTTCGCCCGAAACCAGAGTAACTGTGTGTGTGGTGGACTCTAAAGACTCGTCAATACTTTGGTTGCGGATTTAACCACTAGCTCGTCAAAGGTATAAGCCAATACGTGACGGGCTACCAGGTATTGACCAAAAGGGACGTCGACGAGCGAACTCATCCTGACACCCTACTGAGCCTGTCAGTGACAATATCCGTACAGTCCGGTCCGTTCGTCTATGAGCATCGCATGGCGGGCCTAGGGGATTGGTAAAAGTCAGACCCCCAATACCGGTACAAGTCGTGTCGGAGTGTAGCCCAGAACACCGTGAGATACTACTGGAATACCTACCAGAAAATCTCCTGCCTTGGCCAAGGACTTTTCATGTACTGGCTCTCCTAGACACAGTGCGACCTCACCCCCAATACCGGGAGAGACGAACCCCTGCAGATCCGCTCACTGCCTCCATGTGGCTCAGGACTGTACCCAACTAAAACTTGTTTGCACGTCTCCTTTGAGCGTGGTAGGGTAATAATCAAAGCACAGTGGGAACTCACACGAGACAAATGACGATCTCAGGTCGATGAACTAACCTGTACACATGTCACCAGGGAACTGCTATCTGACGTCAGGTATAATACCAACTAGCAGGTTCCCGGCGAGTCCTCTCCGGTGTACTGATAACCCAATGAGCACCTGTATACATCTTAGGTGAACCAACTGACACCAGTGGCTTGTGAGACCGGCCACCGCCCCTCGTCGGGGTCTCGATATTATACACTAGTCTACTCCGGAGTATCGATGCCCTGTCTCGAAACTCCCACGACTAGGGACCTTTTAAGGATGTGCTTATAGACCCCAGCTCCCACGTATATGATCGCCCTCATACTGCTGGTGGTCAAGCAAGAATCCTAGGGGCTCTATCAACGTGTAATAGGGACTCATAAGGTCATCTAAAGCAGTACACGATGATAAAGATAAACCAGATAGCATACTATCATCTCGAGTTAGACTGTCCTACCGGCATAGGTCCACCTCAATCATTGCAATCAAGTGCCTATGATCCAATAATTGACTCTGAGGGCACTATATCCAACAAGAAGAATATTGTCCAACAGTCAAAACGGGAGTTTTCACTGATTTCAGTGTGCTCTCTGCACTCCTTAACATATTAAGGAGTTCAGGTAGTTCCCTCTCCATATTGTGCATGTTGAAGTTAACTATGAATTGAGCAAAGGTGGAGGGGAGGGACCGCAGAATAATATCTGTATATTGTTCATTGTCCATCGTCCATTCGAGGTCCTCAAGCTCTTCTATGAGAGCTATCATCTTCAGAACATGGTCTCCTATTGATGTGCCAGGGGCCATTCGCATCTGAAACAATTTCTTTGATGCTTCGTATCGTAATACGCAGGATTGCTCTCCATACAACTCCTTTGTATGGAGGAATATGGCTTGAATGTCCATATTCTCGTGCTGCTTTTGATGTGTGTTGTCCATTGATGCGAGCGCGAGGCATTTGGCCGTGGCACAGTCAGCGTCCCATGTCTTGCAGAGTTCTTTGTCCGCAACTGAGGATTTTGGACCTGGGACGGGCGGGGCTGAAGCCGTGAGGACATATGATACTTTATCATAAGTCAAGGCTATTTTCATATTCCTCATCCAGTCTTTATAATTGGTCCCATTCAGTTTATTTTTATCTAGTAGTAGCTTGAGTCCAGTCATTGGTATCTGCCATTAAGAGAGAAAAGAATACACTCAGCGAAAGCTCTTGCAAAGATCAGATTGGTTATTATCTTGTCTAATCGATGTCTCCCACTGCTTTAATCATGTTTTTCTTTCAAACCTTAAAAAGAAAACTAGCCAGGATTAATTACAGTCTACAACTTCACTAACCGTTCAGCCAGGCCAGTGTCGGTACTTGAGGGAGGTTCCACGTGCTTTCGCACGGACCTAATTAAAGTAAACCTCGTTTTCCCAGAGGCGTAGCCCCGTTAACACCTTTCTAGACACCTAATGAGTTAGCTAATTGTAAACTGCAAAACTCTCCTGGGAGCAACTATTGCCCACAGTGGGATCGGGATCCAACCATCATATGGAAGGTATGCAATCTCATTCCAAATCTCAACACTTGAAATTCCCGATATGATTTTTACCCCTAGCACTCATGACCTTGGCTATGGTCAACAAATCACAAGCACTAGTCAAGTTCAACCCGTCATTTCTTGATTAATCAGACCCGTTTACATAACCCTTGGCTAAGGTCAACAAAGTCATATGCCCGTCCTAATTAATCTGCATTATATGCATTGTAGGAAGACATCACTTAGCTATCGTACACTACGCCTTGGCTAAGGTCAACAAACGTAGCACGAATACTAAGTACTCTACTTCCTAAAATGACGGAGGGTTGCGGATGATTTTTAAGAAAATCTATAACGCTTTGAACTTGATATCGTCGTAGAATCAAATGGTTTTCAAAAAGAGTGGCTTGTGCTCCGCAGTTTTGAAATGTAGCTTTTTCATAAAAAGCCGAGTGGTTTTCAAATCCGATTCTACAACATCTTTTTAGGTTTATTTTCTTTACATTAATCATATTAATGTAGTCCCATCATTTAAGTCCTTAAGCCAATCACAGAAAAGAAACGAAAATACAACGTACGCTTATGCCATCAGCATTCGCCGCAATGTTCCGTTATGCACCGTTAGGTTACTTAACTAACGGCATACCGGGACGGGACTAGCGCGGGTGTAAAACATAAGCAACGTCTAATATATATCTCATATATAATATTTCATTCGTCTCAGATATCACAGAACACAGGGAGCAGAAACATAGATATAATGTAGGATATACTAGGACGTCCGTATTTAGTATTTAGCTAACAATAGAAAATACGGATTCCACAGTCGCGATGAATAGCCAAGCCCACACCCCTAGACCCCTACGAGAGCGGCAAGCGACCCTACCAATCCTAGAGTTTAGGAGACCCAGTCTCGACTCCTCGAGATGGCCTCCCACTGAACCCCAGAACCCGGTCACTTGTTCTCCCCTCCTTGGGTTTATCCTAATGCGGAAAAGTAAATAATATACAACAGTGGTGACATCAACCTCAACCCGGAAGTGCCCCAAATAAAAGAATATTACATTACATTTAAATTTTACATGAATGAAAATAAAATTCTCATCTCACATAAAACCCCCGGCTATTCAATCGCGACAATCCTGCACTTCATATCTCAGCAACACATAATATCATATATCATCAACGTAAGTAACTATGCGTACCCCGATTGTCGTTGATGTATAGCAACGAAACCGGCGATATGCGACATACTATACTTACGGTCACAGAAAAGAAAGTGTAAAACTACAACATTTGGAATCCACATTCTCTTTAGACATCGTAAATCCGAAATATCACATACTTCGCATTTCATGCCTAACTATATGAATTCCACATATTGTATCACATTCCAGATAAATAGACAGTATTAAACATTTCGATCGAATAATCAAATACCCAAAATTTCCTAAAGCTCAACACTTGAGCGGAGTTCAAAAAACCCGGAATGTGTCACAGTAGTAGCGGTCCAGCCGTAGAGGGGTCAAGCCAACGCCTCACATGTTGCACGCCGTACTGCCCCAAACCCTAAGGTTCAAAAGGCAGTTCAAGACGGTCACATAATCGAGTTAAGGTTTGTTGTCTTTTAGAGGGCCCACCACTTACTTACACGTATTTCCGAAAGATTTAAACCCCGTAAAAAAGTGAGTTAATGATACTCGTTCGAACATTTTAATACTTTCTTAATTACCCGGAAAAAAGCACGAAATTAAAATTCCGATCGAATCATCGAATCCAAAACAATCTCAAGAACATATATCACTGAAACCAGATTAAAAATACCCAAAAACAACTATAAGTAGGTAAGAAGATCACTGTATAAAAACGAGGCCTTAATGCATCTGTACGGCCGCGGAGCCGCGGCCCAAGCAAGCTTTGGCCGCGGTTCCGCGGTGGGATTTACTGATTAGGGCTTCGTTTTTAACAGTGATTCTTAGAATTCCCTGCTGAATTTTTTACATATTTTTAATTCTGAAAATGACACAGTTTGAAAAATGTCCAGAGAGTGTTCAAAAAACCGTATTTTGGTTCGATCGGAGTTTTAACTTCGCTAAAGTGTCGCCTAAAGCTCTAGGTCGGCTCTGATACCAATGTTAGGTTTACCTAGCACCTCATGAAGGGTTTGGAAGTATCACATGTATCAAAATCAAATTTTTAAGGTGCTAAGTGAACATACAAAGAATCATCACTAGAAATTTAGGGTTTCTAAACATACACATCATCACAAGTAGATAAAGCTAGGGTTTTGAGAGTACAACCGTTGTAGCTCCCTATGCTAGACTCCTTGGCTACTTGAGAGTTGGAAAAGGTCCGCTTGAGAACCTCTAGGTCCACGATGATCCACCCGGAGTCCTCTTTGTCCAAGCTTGAAACTTCACAAGATCAAGAGAAGAAATGGAAGCTAACACTCTTCACAAGTAGTCAAGACTAGTGTAGAATGGTGTTGTGGTTGGTTTTCTCACTTCAAAATCCTAACTTGGTCACTCTTTGGCTCACTTGAAAAATCTAGAGCGCAAGAGAGAGAGAGAGGAGGAAGAAGATGATGGCTCTAGAAAACTCAAGAGAATGATAAGGTTAATATGAATAATAGAAAAGATAAGTATATATATTTTCTACTCTTCATCTCAAACCATGGTTACAAAATATAGATATTATTGCATTTGAGTTAAAAGACAAAAGGAAAATTAACTTATGGTTAAAAGCGGGTGAACCATGGTTGGTTCCAAGAAGAGTGTCGAAGATAACCATGAATTAATCTTTTTCTTTTCTTTTGTTTTAACACAAATACAAATATATATCCATATATAATTTTATATAAGCTGTGAGTCTTATATTGCCATCATCTACTATATATACAACCATGATAGAATGATGTATGCATGTATGTGTGCATGCACATCCATATGTGCATGAACAAGAATGAATGCATACATGCATGCATACACCCAAAAAGACAAGAAAGGATTTCTAGTGAGAAACTAATGGTCAAATGATAAATCAACACTTGATTTAGCAACCCGGTCATATCACATACGACCCGACCAAAAGCAAGCCACCCGATTAATATACGGTATCTCATACGCGCATTTTAACCGGGTCCACGCGCATATCGCATATGCGCACCACAACTTTTCTCCTGGACTAGGTGACTCCATTGTAGGACTCTAAGACTCATCAATACACCGGCAGTGGGTGATGATCATATCAAACACCCCTAAGCTGCAAGCGGTCAGCTAAACATAACGGCCACCCGGGTATTGAGCGATCAGAAGAAAACAAGTGAACCCGCTACAACTCCCGTCGAGCCAACCAGCAACACTACCGTACAGTCCGGTCTCCTCGTCATATATGCTGCATATCGAGTCTAGGGATGGTAACGTCGACCCCAATAACTCAATAAGTCGTGCCGATGAATGGTCTATAACAGATCGAGAAACTACTGATAACACTTATCAGTAAATCTCAACAGCCCTGGCCAGGGACTTACTAATATAGCCAGTCGAGCACAGAACAACATCAACTCCCAATACCGGGAGAGACGAAACCGCTCCTATCGCTCATCGCCTTTGTGTGTCTCGGGACTTACCCAACGGCCACCTGTTTGGACGACTCAGTAGAGCCGTGGTAGGGTGGTAATCAAAGTACAGTGGGAGAACACACAAGACTCTATGACGATCTCGGTCTACAGACTAACCTGCACTGGTGTCACCTGAGAACTGCTATCCGATGATAGATATAATTCCATATAGGAGTTCTCGGTGAGTCCGTCCAGTGTACCCAGTCACCACTGAGCACCCGTATACGATCTCGATGTCAAACATCGATGAATGTGGGAACATCCATCGCCCATCATATGGGTCTAGCATCATATACGCTAGTCTACACTGGTATATCGATGCCCGTCTCGATACACTTACGACTAGGGACATTCCAGGATATGCTTAAAAACTACTGAGGTCCCACTAGTATGATCTCTATCATAATCACAGTAGTCAAGTCTAATATCCTCAGGGCTTTATCAACATGTATGAATGACTAAAGCATGATCAAATCAACGTGTCAGATAAAGAAGAACCAGATAGCATACTATCATGTCGAGCAAAGAATGTACATTGAATATATATATATATATATATGTATAAATACATCCACTATCATATAATGGCCTCTAGGGCATACATATATCCAACAAGCACATCAGTCTGTCATGCAAGAATCATATTCTGAATTCAATAGTACTACAGTGTAGAGACATGGCAATTATCGATGATGAAGTGTGTGAGCCGGCAAACAAGTGTACGTGGAACATACACATCATCGATAATGGTGCTGGTGTCCTAGCAGCATGACTGTAATATATCAATAAAAACAAGCAATGCAATGTAAATAGCAGGAGTATGCGGAATCGAATAATCAACGCAATAGTATAGACTCTATCTCAATAAATATATCATGCAGCCTTGCCTTTTGAAATAAGTCGAATCAGGGTTTTGGTAAAATAAAGGCTACGGTGTTTTAAGAAAAGATGTGTCGTTTAAAAATATCCGTAGAATCCCTTTTGCCTATCTTTAAAATATCCCCGATTCGTTAGTTTTGAAATGGGTATGACTCGGTCTAGTCTAACGCCTACTATGCGAACTACGGACCCAACAATTAAGTCAATCGGGAGGGGTATGAAAACCACCTAAATCTAAATCGATATACATATATATACACAACAGTCGATGATCTCGCCTCAATAGTATCACGTACGATACAGTATATCATATAACATCCTCAAGTCATGAGAGCGGATCTAACATCAATATAAAGCTTGTACGGTAAATCGTCGTACGGCATCCCAATAGCTGGGTACGGGTCAATATCACATTCATCTCATCACGTATCAGGTATCACTACCATCATATCACATAATCTAGGGTACAAGTCTAAGTCTAGTACCATCGATACCGTCTATATAAATATGAATGCGGGGTAAAACACATGCCCAAAGGCCCGCTAAAACCATCATGTCGCATCTCAAATACGAACTCTGTCGTATCGCCGAATCTCACGGCCTCAATCAAACCTCATCGACTCATCTCAATCCCACGTATCATCCTCAAATCCCGTATATGAACACATAGTCCATACCCATGTGTAGATATACACACCTCCATATGCACACATGTAAAAGAAAAATGTATACAAGTATATGTGTACGTGTATGTGTGGGTGCAACCACTACTCTGGGGTTTCGCACTATACTAAACTAATACATCCTTATCATCAATAATCTTAAACAACACATAACAAATAAACGTGTGTATACATATTCATATACATCACCACGGGCTGCGGGGGTGCTATACGCCAGCCACCAGACTTCTCCCCGTAGATATAAATCTACTCACCTTGCGTCTCTTTATCTGTCGACGTCACCACGCTTTTGCTTGTCGTCCCGAAGTCTTCATAGGGTACCTACACATTAACGTATCGTAAATGCGTATCAAAACCAATCCAAGACTAAAACGGCATACGAAACCCAAAAAGATACGCTATGATCTATAGGTTAGAACATATGGACAACGCTTCCAAAACCATCAACAACCCTCGATATCGTCGTATAAACGCCAAGTAGTCGAGGTAAAACACCATTCGCAAACTCAGAATTCACAATACGGAAATACGGAAGCATGAATCCAAAACAGCAACTTAGGAAATAGGCTCCAGATTTCACCCTAGGTCAAATTAGACAAAACTATACATGCCAGGGGTCTAGTCTACACATGTAGGAGCTACAGAACCAAAACGACCCAATTTGGTGCAGGTCTGGCCATAATTTGCGGCCGGAGAGAATAAATTTGCGGCCGGGAAGAAGATTTAGGGGCTAGGGTCTTGTGTGATAGTTCTAGGGTGCCTGCACATCTTAATTTCCAACCAATTTTATTTTAGGATGTCTCGGGTGATAGAAGATTACAAAATACACTCCCAGATTTACAGTTTTCCCCGATATCAATTCCATAAATCCGTATTCTGGTTTCTAGTTCAGGTTTGGGTCCAATTTAACATCTCACAAGGGGTTCTAAGGTCACAACAAGCCTCAATTTCACTTTGATTTCAGATCTAACCCTAAACCCTAACTAGAATTCTCCAAAGTCCACAAACGACACCATATCGATATGAAACTAGTATTGATGCACAAGAAATGAAATACTACTCTAGGGTTGCAGAATTTACCTCCTTTGGCAACTCAAGAATTTTCTTGAGTTGCTCAAAGTCCTCTCAATCCACTCTTCCTTAGTCCAATGCGTTCCTCTCGAGCTTGTGAGCATGTTTTGTGAAGAGGGAATGGGGTTTTGAGATGATTTTTGTAATGTTTTAGGGGATTGAAGGTGATGGAGGGAAAGGGAAGAGCAGGAGCAGCAGCAGCTCTAGAGAGGAGGGATAGAGAAATGTGATAAAGAAATGAGAGGAAATGGCTAGGTCAACACCCTCACCTACCCTCTCTCTCACCATACCTATTCCTTTATTCAAAATCCTTTTCTTTCTTTTCCAAAACCTTCTCATTCAAATAGTAGACACAAAGTAAAAGCCATGGTAAGAATAATGTAACACAAGTCCAAAATGATACGTGCATGTTTTGCACAAAAAAATGCCAAAATCCGATTAGCGATTTTTAATCGTGATTAGCACTAAATTAGTGTCAAACTAATCATAAAAACTTTAAAATGGCAAAATTCCATAACATACCCTATTTTAGAATTTTTCATAATTTTTCCCTATTTATTTGTATTTAATTATACCGGAATATTAAAATATTCATTGAAATAATATTAAATTATAAAAATTCCCAAAAATAATATTTTATTATTTTGAAACGTTACAGGGTCACTCTCGATGAAGGGATCTCGGCCCTTGCCTCGTCGAATGTGGTGTTGGATATTCATAACCGAATACCACTGTGCATAGCAAAAGAGAACGTCTGTAATGTCAGTTTTTTAAAAACTTGGTTCCAACAACAACATAAAGGTTTGTTTTCTTGCATTAATCAAAATCAATGCCGTCCCATCATTTTAATCCTGTCACACCAGAAAAGAACGAAAATACGATGTACGTATATGCCATCCGCATTCGCCACTGGGCCCCTTCATCACCCGTTTGGTTACTTAACTAACAACAGAGCAGGGGATGGTCTAGCGCGGGTGCAAAACATATACAACATCTACTAATATATATATAAATATATATAACATTCGTCCCAGGCATGATAATAAGCAAAATCACATAATCACAACCAACAATACAGAATGGTAGATAATCTTGGAGCCACGGGTTTCATTTGAGCCGCAAATAAAACCCGACGTTCTCGGTCGTGTGGATAGCTTATGCAATGAAAACTTGGACCTCTACGAGCGCAGCAAGTTACCCGTCAATCCCAGAAGTGAGGCAGCCTCCTTCAACAAAGTGAATGGACCACCCAGCACTTCACGGAATCCGGTAACCTTGGCGCCCCTCCGTGGGTCATCCTATACCCCTTACGACTGCGGCGAATGGCCCGCCAATTCTAGATTGAAGCCCCCTCCGTCTCAATGCCATGAGATGTGGGCTTGTTGGCTTCTAGAACCCAGCTATTCGTGCACTCCACCGTGGGGTAATCCTAGTACAGAAAAAGAAAATAATATGCACAAATGGTGACATCGACCTCAACCCGGTCATGCCCCAATCAAATAATATACAACCCGGTAAGGACGACAGTCCATATGTCGGACACTCGCCCCGCAATAACAAATGTACAAATGAATATAAACTGTACTGCTAACATTGCACCACATGCTATCCATCACGACTATCCAACCACAATCATAGCAAAAGCATAAAACATCAACGCGAATGTCATGTTCGCAAACTCGTCTAAAAGGACATATAGCAGATAGACGGGTTTACCAATTGAATGACATTCACGGTCGCAGATAAAAGTGAATGTACTGTAAACTATTAAACAGTGTCAAATAAAATGACTTTGAAACACTCCAAATTGCCCCATACTGAAAACAACAGAGAATCAAAATTGGGTAAAAAATTAGCAACACCTGAAACCCAAACTCCTCGAGATAAGAGCCCAGAACAAAACTTGACCCATTTCTCCACCATTGAACCAAGGAGGCCGGATTTTAGGGGCTTATGGCCAGCCATATCATGGTAGAAATGCATCGTTTTTGTTCTGGGTACATCTCACAGTCTAAGGATCACTCTGCACTTGTTTTAAATGTTTTTTGAAGCCTTTAAAAAATCAACAGAAACTACAGTTTGGGTTTTGACGTTACGGAGTTATTTTGGTTTTGTTGTTTTAACATTGTTTAAACTTGCTAGTGTAAGGTTTATGGGCTGGCTCTGATACCATGAAGGGTTATGGTAGCGTCCAGGCCATCTTCCGTGGCCAAATGCGGAACAAAATTTTTACTACGATTAGAAACTTGGCGGTAGAATAAAGCTAAACCGGATCTTTAACCATAAACCTAATTAGCATGTTAGGGTTCTATCCACTATAATAGAAATTATACCTAAAGAAACCAAGTCCTTCGGGTCTTCGATCCTTTCCTTAACCTCCTCGATGAAAGTATGGATCGTGCTTGAACTTTGGCCTCCTTGTGTCAACGATGATCCACCCGAGAGTTCCAACCTTGAGCTAAACCTCCAAGTTGAGGTAACTAGAATACTTAGCTTGCTAATCTAACTAGACTAGAGTAAGTAGAGTGTGATTTAGAGTAGCTAAGTCTTATTAACCCTTGATTATCATATAGATTATCAATATATGATACACTTAGGGTTTGAAAGGAAGAAGGAAAGAGCAAGCTTGAGGAAAGAGAAAGTATTTGTGATAATGATAATAAAAAATAGAATGGATAACTTATATATGACCACAAGCATGGCATGGAAAATATCTCACCAAAATATCCAAGGTCAAAAATATCTCACAAAATCTCTAAGGTCAATAAGTCAATCCAAGTCAAGTGGTCAACATAAGTAGCCATGCCATAAAATTATCATTTATCAAAAATAACAATTACTTTTATTTACCTCATTTTTTTTGACCAAGTCAATGGTCAAAACCTTAATGAGGTATCTCCTTCTATACCCCCTCTCATCCATATATACATACCCGCATCAGTGTTCTGAGAAACACGAATACTATGAGACGAAGCCAATCCAATAATCAAATACTAGGATCCGGCTTAAACCAAAGCCCACTAGTATTGTCCGCTCGAACATCACATGCGCACAAGTACACGTATGTGATTGAACCCTGTTATAAAACCATATGACCTCTAAATCGTTTCGCCCGAAGCTGGGAAACCCTCTGTGTGGGACCCTAAAGTCTCGACAGTGCTCTGGCAGTGGGTTTAACCACAAGCACGTCAGCGGCACTAGCTGTACGTAACGGCTACCCAGGTATCTGTCGATAAGCAGGTCAACGAGCAAGCTCATCCAAACTCCTACGGAGTCTGTCCGTGACAATATCCGTACAGTTCGGTCTCTTTGTCAAAGAGTATCGCATACCGGGTCTAGGAGGTGGTAAACGTCAGACCCTAATAACCCGATAAGTCGTGCTGATGTGGCTTAGGACTAATCCGGGAAACTACTGATCAACCTATCAGTAAATCTCAATTGCCTTGGCCAAGGTCTTATGGTCCTGACCAATTGATCACTGTGCGATGTCCCAATACCGGGAGAGATGAATCCCCAACAATCGCTTACTGCCTCCATGTTGCTCAGGGCTGTACCAAACCAAAACATGTTTACACGACTCAGTAGAGCCATGGTAGGGTAGTGATCAAAGCTCAGTGGGAACTCACACGAGACAAATATCGATCTTAGGTCCAAAGACTAACCTGTACGCATATCACCTGAGAACTTCGATCTGACGTTAGGTATAGTACCATCTGGAAGTTCTCGGTGAGTCCGTCCGGTGTACTCACACCCAGTGAGCACCTGTATACGATCTTATGTGTATCAGACCAATGGCGGCGGGACCAACCATCCCCGACGGGGTTAGAAACGTATACACTAGTCTATTCTGGAGTATCAATGCCCAGTTTCGATACTCACACGACTAGGGACCATGTAAGGATGTGCTTATGGACTACCCTGCTCCTACAAGTATGATCACCATCACAACGCAGGTAGTCAAGCAAGATCTTACGGGTTTTATCAACATGTAACTGCAATATGTAATAACTAGTATGACATATTCCATTTTAAGATAAAGACAAATCTCAATAGTATACTACCGTATCGAGTCTTTATCAATATGTGCAAGCCAGATATAACAATAATAGAAATAAATACACATATCCTGACAAAAACAAGTCAAATAATATCCTATAAAACTGAGCAAGATTGTCCTGTACATACATATCCCTAGCATCCATATGTATACATATACAATACTGGCCTCTAGGGCATATATATCGAACAAGATCAACAAGCAAGCTTTTCCATAGTCTCCATGAAGCCTATCAGTAACATTACCGTACAGTCTGGTCTCTTCGTCTGATATGTCGCATATAATATCTAGGGGTGGCAAACGTCAGACCCCAGTAACGTGATAAGTCATGCCGATGTCTGGCCTATAACGGTTCGAGAAACCATTGATAACACTTATCGGTAAATCTTATAAGCAGCCCTGGCCAGGGATTTCCAGTTATAGCCAATCGATCATAGTGCAACATCAACCCCCAATACCGGGAGAGACGAAACCCTCTTATCGCTCATTGCCTCCATGTGACTCGGGACTGTACCCATAATCCACCTGTTTGCACGTCTTCTTTGAGCATGGTAAGGAGGAAATCAAAGCACAGTGGGAGCCACACAAGACTCTAGACGATATCGGGTCTACATACTAACCTGTACAAGTGTCACCAGAGGACTTCTATCTGACGATAGGTATACTACCACATAGGAGTCATCGGTGAGTCCTGTTCGGTGTACCCATTCTCCAATGAGCACCTATGTACAATCTTTGATGTCACACACCAATGGTTGTGGGATCAACCATCGCCCTCTAAGGGACAAGAAATGTATACACTAGTCTACTCTGGAATATTGATGCCCTAGTCTCGATATTCCCTCGATTAGGAACTGATTAAAGGATGTACTTTTGGACCACCCTGGCCCCACTAGTATGATCTCATCATAGTCCGGGTAGTCAAGTACATATCCTAAAGGCTTTATCAACATGTGAGACCAAGAAAGTAAAAATACCAGTCTACATGTTAAGATAAAGGTAACCTGATAGCATACTATCATGTCGAGCAAGAAAGTCCTCTATGTATATGTCCAAGCATCCACTATAATATACATCACATGTACAATAATGGCCTCTAGGGCATATATATTACTAATAATCTCCCACTTGCACTAAGGCCAATTGTTGTAGTATCTCATACCCAACGTCCCAAAAGTCTCTCGAATAGCATCTGGGGGATGGCCTGGTGAGTGGATCCACTGTGTTATCCTCTTTGTCAACTCTCCTAACCTCGATCTCCCAGAGATCAACTATCTCCCTGATCAGGTGATACTGTCTAAGAATATGTCTGGATCACTGACGGGACCGGGGTTCCTAGGCTAAAGCCACAGCTCCATTTTCATCCCAATACACAGGTATTTGATGATCAATGGTAGGAACCTAGTTCATCTCATGAACTTTATTCATTCAGACAATCTCTATGGCAGTATCGTTGGTAGAGATGTAATTTGCCTCTATCAATGAGTCTGCTATAGTATATAGTTTGGAACCCTTCCAATATATCGTCCCTCCACTGAGGGTGAAGACAAAACCCGAGACTGACTTTCAGTTGTCCTTATCACTCTGGAAGCTCGAATCAGTAAATGACTCCATCTGGAGTTCACCGTTACCATACACCAAGAACATCTCTTTAGTCCATCTCTGGCACTTAAGACTGTTTTTCAGATGTAACATTTCAGAGAAATAAAATACTATTTTTGGGAATTTATATAATTAAATAATAAATATTATGAATATTTTAATATGCGGTATAATTAAATACCGATAAATTGGAAAATATTTTGAAAATTATAGGAAATTCTGAGATAAGGGTATTTTATGTGATTTAGGCAAATTATGAATTTTTATAATTTATTATATGCAGTTTGGTTAAAACCCGATTAGTGCACTGCTAATCGCGATTAGGCCAAATCCGTGTTTCTAAAGTTTCCCATGGCTAGTGCACCATGTCATGTTATGTTTTAGTTACATGTTGTTTCCTTGTGTGGTTTTTAGGGTATTATGTGTTTTGGTTTTAAAAATAAAAAGAAAAGAAAAAGGGTAAAAAGGTAAATAAGTGAGAGAGAGAGTGAGTTTAAGTGAGAGAGAGGGGGGTTGCCTCATTCTTTCCCCAACCTTTTCTTTCTTCATCTCCCTCAACCTCATTCCCCCTCCACCTCTACCCCAAGAATCATCTCAAATTCTTCATCCAAACCCTAAACCCGTTTCATTAAAGTTGATCCCCTCTTCACCCTCTACACTTTGGATCCATCAATGTTGGATTTTGAGGACTTGGGACTTCTAGGGTTTTGCTTGGATACATCTATGAGGTATAATTCTTTCTACTTTAGTTTAGTTTATGTTTTCCTAGCATTCTAGTTAGTTTAGAATTGGTTTAAGGTGTGGTTTTGTGAGCTTGGAAATTCCAAGAGAAGAATTAGGGTTTGAGTTGTGTTGTGGTGTTGTGTAGGGGCTGTTACTAGATCTTAGAGTTAGAATTCCGGTTAAACTTGAGACTTGAAACTCAACACTTGAACTTAGAAGTTTTTCCGATATCGGGTTTTTGATAGTTTGCGAGGTTTTCATGATATCTGCTATGACCCGAGAGCACCTCTAAATAAGTTCCCATGACCATAAGACGTGCAGGCAACCATGAACCACCCCTTGAAACCTGAGCCCCTACCCCCTATATCTAGCCGCAAATTGCGTCTGCGGCCGCAAATTGCGGCCACAGTAGAGGGGAATCTGTATATTTTTGGTGGGTAGCCTTCTTATCAGATATCTAGACTAACCCCATATGCAAAATCCCTTAGTTTAACCTATAGAGAAATCTGGGAGGGGTTTTCCTAGGTTGCTGTTTTCGTGTTTTACGATTCTGAAACATGGGTTTTGGCATTTGATGTTGTTTTGGGTTGTTGAGCATTTGTACGTCAACAACAAGGGTTGTTTGGTTGATTTTGTACGCGTAGGCTATAAGTTCTAACCTATAAGCAATGCGCGTGCCGTATTGGATTTCGGGACTTGATGTTAATAGCGATTTCGTTTGTGTATCATTGTAGGTACCTTCGCGTGGATTCCGAGGTGATAGAGCGTGGCGTCATCGACTTCGGCGAGCAAGGACCAGATGAGTAGATCTATATCTATGGGGGAAGTCGGGTGGATGGCGTATAACACCCCCGCAAGTTTGATGGAAACCGATCTATAATATACAGTCGTAGAAACCTAGATTAGGAACTAGGGTTATGGTTAATTAGATAGTTAGAGAAATATGAGATGAAAGCTTTAGGGATATGAAAAGTGAAGGTGAATTATGACTTATAGATAGGTAATTATACTAGAATAAGCATTGAGTTTTAGCGTAACATGAAACTAGTTTAATAAGGTAGAATGTATATATAAAATTGAATTAATGTGATATGATGACTTGATGATATGTTGGTATACGGATGCAAGTCGATATTAGATGATTGATACCTTACCGGTCCTATGACCCGAGATTGATGCGAACGTGACCTGAGAGATAGGTATATATATGGATAATGTTGTGAATCTTGAGTGATGTGCCATATTAAACGTTAGGTCCGTACCCTCCTTGTCTTATAGGTTGTTAGATCCGAAATTGTTTAATGACGCCGTACGATGAGTTACCGTACGAGATGAGTTAATTAATGATTGATCCATACCCTTGACTAGAGGAGGCCGATTGATAGATTCACCGACCCGGTCATGTTAGATACGTATACCCTATATGCTACGTTCATGTCATTACTATTGCATTCATATACCTGTGCTAGTATATCTACACCTTTATCGATGATGCGTATGTCATACTTACACAGATTTGCCGGCTCACACACTTCATCATCGATAATTGCCATGTCACTATACAGTAGAATAGCCGCATCATCATATGACTCCTTGCATAATTTACTTGCTATAGTTATATATACACCTTTATACGATATTGCATTTGACTTTGGAGGAATTGGGAACCGCAGGATATATTTTAAAACTGGATTCATTTTAAAAAGCGGTTTTCCCTTGATATATGCATATTACTGTTCCAAGTTGCATTATATACAGATATGCTTATATTTCTATTATATATCGCATACATCATGCTTTATAATTATACGCATTGAGATATGCTGTTTTCATGAGATTTCTGAATTTGAGAACCGTGGTTATTTCAAAAGAAAGTATGTATTGTTTTAAAAATCCGATTTCTTTTGATATGATATTTGTATAGTCCACCATGAGTTTTCTCGGCTCTTGAGCGATATCATACACCCGATTCGAGGAGGAGGAGGAACCGTCTACGGTTGCATGGTGGACCCGGTGAGGTACCCCGGGGCAAGATGGTTGCCGTTGATGGCGTTGAGCCTGGCAGGGAAGCACTACCTACCGGTGATAGTATTTGGACTCGGCGGTTATCTAGAGGATACCGACCGGAGTCATGAGATGGATACAGGCCAGTCCGGATAGCCGGAGCCTGAGATATGAGGATTTACGTGTCGATGTTGGACACGGGTTTCATGGTATTTTCGAGTGTCGATGCTGGACACTCATGTTCCATGATTTGTTGTGTCATTGATGTACACACATTCTTTGATATCCTCATACATTTACATGCATATGCTTTTACGATGTTTCGAGTGGACGAGATCCACATGTATACTGGCATTGATTATATTATTGGATGATATCCACTTGCATACTGGCATTTATTCATATTGTTGGCACATATTTACATACGGCACCGTAGATGTCATATTATTACCTTTATGATATAGTTGACCTAGGAATCGTTGTTTATTCGATTTCTATCTGTTGATGTTTTCTACTCACGAGTTGACACTCACCCCCGTTGTGCCATAATTATTGCAGGTTGACCGCATGGATCGGTAGCGGCATCGTGGGCATACAGCTTGCATTCGGGTGACTTGCTTTGGTAGGTGGGACAGTTGCATCGTGCCCACTCTTTTATTTATTATCCATATTGTATCTAGTCAACTCCATCAATCAAAACTAGTATTTGTATAAATGTTAGACTTAGTGAGACTTGTAGATGCGAAATTTGAGCAATGGGTTTTATATTCGCTTTTTGGGTTGATGTCTTGCTTTATTCATTATCTTTTGTGGTGAACTTTGTCGTTGGGCGTCGTATACTTATATTTATGCTTTGCGTGGTTGTGGATCCGCCATTTGGCAAAGAGCTAGCTCCCGCTTGGGGATGCCTTTTATATTATCATGTATTTGTGGTTTTGGATCAAAATATACAAAGGAGGTGCTGCCCAAATTTTTAAAAGACGAACATGTTTTACAACTAGTAAGATAAACTTGTATTTTTCATGTTCCCTTTTCTATGCATTTAAGAAAACCTTTCTCTTCATTATACTTTATTTCAAAACCTCACCTCTTTTGTTACTTTAAAAGGTTTAGATTTCTGGGTTTCAGCTTACTTGGATTACGTTACGCCTTTAGACGTTGCGTGATTTAAATGCTGGTCATGAGCTAATATTTTGGGTCGTGACATTAGCTGTCCAGTGGTTTTCCCAATGATCTTTTCGATACTTATTCACTACACCTAGTGAGTAAGCTACATCTGATCTGGTACATAACATCGCATACATGTTGATAAAGCCCATAGGATATTACAACGCTTAGAATCATCCATACTAAACCCCTTTAGCATGGTGTCTATGTGTTGGATATATATATGTATGCCCTAGCAGCCATTATATGTATAGTGGATGCTTGGATATGTATATATGTATATAGATGACTTTCTTGCTCGATATGATAGTATGCTATCTGGTTTACTTTATCTTGACATGTTCATTTGATTATGCATCTTACTCTTATGGTACATGTTGATAAAGCCCATAGGACATTTGCTTAACTACTACTACTATGATGCAGATCATACTAGTGGGGCACGTGTAGTTTATAAGCATATCCTTGAACTTTTCCTAGTCGTGGGTGTATCGAGACGGGGCATCGATATTCCAGGGTAGACTAGCGTATACCATTCTTGTCCCATGTGATGGGCGATGGATGATCCCATATCCATCTGGTGTGGTGACACCAATGATTGTATGTGGTGCAGGGTTCCTAGGCACTCTAGTGAGGTCTCCCAAGCCATCAACCACGGCAATTTCAAAAATTATGGTGCCTACAAACCCTAAACAACGGATCGTATACTAGATTTCTAGGCGAACAAGAACTAGTTAACAGTTAACTATATAAAATACGGAAATACAACCTTTGTAGATCCGGTGCTCCACCTCCATAGCTCCGCAACGAGGTCCTCTCCGCTGTCCAAATCGAATCTGGGCTCTAGGATCGGCTTCGTCGGAGAATGGGCAAGCTAGGTCGTCGATGTCCATGCCGAAGATGATCTACGTCGAAGCATCGATGAATCAAGCTCCACCTTCACCAAGTCATGAAACTTGTGAAGGAAACACACTCTACTACTTGGCAAGAGGTAGAGGATGAAGAAATAGGAAGTGGGTAGACTTTAGAATTGGATTTCTCACTCATTTCCAACAATCACCATTGATGGACTTCAAGCTTCTTCACTTGAAGCATGAAGAAGAAGAAGAAAGATATTATGATAAGTTAAAAGAATATGAAAAGAAAATGAAATTCTTATCATAATTCTAACTAGAGTTAAGTGTAGAGAATGAATCATGGTTAGTGGGAATGGTTAGGGTTAAGGATGAGATAAGGATGGTTGACTTGAACAAAGCTTCATGAAGCTTCAACTAAAGTCCAAATCTAGCAACCATTCTTTTCTCTTTTCTTTTTATTTTCCAAAGTGAATAAACAAATAAATAAATGAATAAATAAGTAATGGAAAATAAAACCCTAACCATTCTTTTAACCATGGTTTATTCTTTGCACTTAACCAAGTAAACTTGTATCATCAAACATGATACAATCAAGTGCACAAAATCATATCGCATATGTAATGTGCACACCCGAGCGAGAAAATCCATCTTAAGTAAACCGATACTAGTTGATGCAAAGCAATATATCAAATATATAAATATGCATTAAATCATTAAATCAACATTTGATTCAATGATCCGGTCATGCGCACATAACCGACTGGTATCTAATATATCGGCTTATCGAATCAACGCTTAAATCGATAACTAGGTTATATCGCATACAACCTTTCGATATATTTATCGCGAGAATAGAATACGGTATCACATACACGCATTATTCTCGGTCCCGCACATATCTCATATGCGCTCCTATTTCGTTTCGCTTGACCCAGGAAACCTCTGTGTAGGACTCTAAAGACTCGTCAATACGCCGGCAGTGGATGATGATCATATCAAACATCCACAAGCCGCAAGCCGTCTGCTAAACGTAACGGCCACCCGGGTATTGAGCGATCTGAAGATCGACGAGCAAGCCCGCTCACACTCCAGTGAATCCGACCAGTAACACTACCGTACAGTCCGGTCTGATCGTCTGATATGTCGCATATCTCGCCTAGGGGTGGTAAACGTCAGACCCCAATAGCTCAATAAGTCGTGTCGATATGAGGTCTATAACTGTTCGAGAAACTACTGGTAACACTTACCAGTAAATCTCAGCAACCCTGGCCAGGGATTTCCTGTTATAGCCAATCGAACACAGCGCAACATCAACCCCCATATACCGGGAGAGACGAATCCCCTCCTATCGCTCATTGCCTCCATGTGACTCGGGACTGTACCCAAAAACCACCGTTTTGCACGCCCTCTTGGACGTGGTAAGATGGAAATCAAAGCACAGTGGGAACCACACAAGACTCTATGACGATCTTGGGTCAACAGACTACTCTGTACCAGTGTCACCAGAGAACTGCCATCTGACGTGAGGTATAATACCAACTGGGAGTTCTCGGCGAGTCCGTCCAGTGTACCCAGTCTCTACTGAGCACCCGTATATCATCTCTGATGTCAAACACCGATGGATATGGGATCATCCATCGCCCATCTGTATGGGTCGAGAAGGCATACGCTAGTCTACTCTGGTATATCGATGCCCCGTCTCGATACACCCACGACTAGGGACTGTGAAGGATGTACTTATGGACTACCAAGTCCCCACTAGTATGATCCGCATCATAGTCCAGGTAGTCAAGTACAGATCCTAAGGGCTTTACCAACATGTAACAGAGAGACAATCAGTATACACGTTAAGGTAAAGAGCAACCAGATAGCATACTATCATGTCGAGCAAGAAAGTCCTCCCTATATATGTCCCAGCATCCACTACAATATACATCCTATGTACAGTAATGGCCTCTAGGGCATACATACAACTAACAATCTCCCACTTGCACTAGGGCCATCTGTAGCAGTGGTTGCAGTATCTCATACTCAACTATCCCATAAAAGTCTCTCTCTGGGAACAGGCCTTTGTGAGTGGATCCGCTGTGTTCTCCTCTGAGTCTACTCTCCAAAACTCGATCTCCCTGGAGAACAACTATCTCCATGATCAAGTGATACTGCCTTAGAATATGTCTGGATCACTGATGGGACGGGCGTTCCTTGGCATAAGCCACAACTCCATTGTCTCACAATGGTAGGAACATAGTTCATCTCATGAACCAATATACACCCAAACAGCCTCTTTGGTAGCATCTTAAGTAGCGATGTATCATGCCTTTATCGTCTAGTATGTCACGGTATCTAGCTTGGAACTCTTCCAACATACCGTCCCTTTACTGAGGGTAAAGACAAAGCCTGCGACTGACATTCAGTCGTCCTTATCACCCTGGAACACTTCCAGTGATTCTCCCCAGGATCGATTGATACCATCTCACTACAACTAGTGAGAATCCTAACATCCAATTAAATCTATCTCATAGATCCAAAATCCAGGATTTAGTAGGTATCACTTTGATCCTATATGGAGAATCATTGCGATAAGCGGAGATTGATCGAGCGTAGCATAGGAAACTCCTTCCCTATCAAGAGTATGTCATCCACGTACTCTACGAGGATCGTTACCATACTCCCTACTACCTTCTTGTTTATACAAGGTTCATCTACCATTTTGATGATGTCAACTTCTTTGACCGCTTCATCAAAACAGATGTTCCAACTCCGCGATGCCTGCTTTATCCTATAAAGCATCTTGCACACGTTTCCGCTGCTCCCACTGTCTACGAGGCCCTCTGGCTGTGTACTTATAGACGCTCTCTTCTAAATCATCATTTAGAAAAGCAGTCAAGACACCCAACCACCAGATATCGCAGTCATGGTATGTAGCCGTGACAAGTAGGATCTGGATGGACTTAAGCATAGCTACTGGAAAAGGTTTCATCATTATCCACGCATGGTCGATGACGAAAACCTTTAACAATTCTAGCTTTGAAAGTCTCAACTTTTCCATGTACACCAAGTAATCTTCTCAAGATATACTTGCTCCTGATGGGGATTTAACCCTTCAGATCTTGCAGCTAAAGTCCATACTTTGCTGGTGTATAAGGATTCCATCTCAGATCACTAAGCATCCAGCCATTCTTACAGAGTCTTACTCCTGATGGCCAGCTCGAAACTAGTTGGGTCATCATCTCATGATGTAATCCTCGCTCCCACTGTCATAGAGAAACCGAAGTATCTCTCAGGTGGGTGAGGAACCCTACTAGATCGGCGGAGAGGCTGAGGTTCGTTGGTATCTACTGAATCCCTTGGTTCTATCAAATCATCTGCTGTAGTTCGTATAGCTGGAACACTTCCAGTTCTACATAACAGACCTTGCCTCGAGCTTGTCCGGATTTTGCTTTTAGACATAGGCCGGACAACCCTAAATCTTAACTAACTTAAGACATAGGCTCTTCCCTTTCCACATCACATATGAAATGGTAGGCAACTAATTTGATTCGAACCCTATTCAATAGGTATGCAGCTTCTCAAGTGCATAACACCCAAAAGGAAAAAGGTAACTCAGTATTACTCATCATAGAGCACACCTTATCACATAGGGTGTGATTGCTCCGCCCCGATATACCATCGTGCTATGGTGTATGCGGAGGAGTAATGCTGAGAGAGAATCTCATTCTCCTTTAGAATAATCCAGGATTTCCGTGCTCAAGTATTCTCTTCCTTGATCACATCAAAGGACATAATACTTATACCCTCATTTTGGTTCTCTACTTCTAATTTATATTCCGTGAATATCTCAAAAGGTTCGGACTTGTGTTTCAACAGGAACATAGGTCTGAAACTCGAAAGAGATCATCAGAGAATGTAATGAAGTACAAAGAACCAGTCTTGGTATTTGTAGACAGGGGACCTTACATACATCAACATGTATCATCCCAAGTGTTCACTAACTCTTTCTCTGTTTCCAATAAACAGAGCTATGGTCATCTTATCTTTGTGACATGACTGGCGAGTTTTACAAGATGTAAATTCAAACTGATTTAAATATACATCTATATGTAACTCTAGCCAGTCGGGTCACATTGATCTGACCTAGTCTACAATACCTCAAGAAGGATTCGTTCATTTCTGAACTCTTCCTCTTGTGTGTGTTCCGTATACTAAGAACTGTAGTTTGATTTAGAACATCGATGCTTTTAGATAACGTGCCTGAACCGATCAACTTTTGATATAGGAAATGTTCAAAACATTATCCATCAATACAAAATTATATCATTTCTTTACAAATAAAGAGACTGATATGATTTTGTATATCAGGTTCGGTATCTAACAACATTCGTTCAGAATCAATGTATTGGTAATACAGGGTGACAGTGACCAACAGACTTGGCTGCAACATTTGCCCCGTTTTCTGCCTCATGAAACTTATCACCCGTTCTCAGTTCTCTACCTATCTGTAGCCCTATGTAACAGATTACATATCTGGGATCCTGATCTGGTATCACATACCCAGGACGTAAAGGATACTGAGAAACAGTTCTGTATAATGAACACACCCGAAGATGATGCATCAGTATGCACTCTCTTCGTTTGGGCGGCACGGGAATTCTGGTAATCCCCAATTTCCTGCTCTGTCTTATAACACTTATAAGTTGGAGCGGGACCAACGTTCCCCAGCTAGGTATAACAAGCGGGTTCGGTCAATAATCCGTATTATTATCTTGATTAAGGCGTGATATGGTCGCTACCAGGAGAGAGAGAGAAGAAAACACTCAGCGTGCGCTCTGTCAAGAATAGATTGGTTATTATTTTATCTAATCAGGATGGCTCCTACTGCTTTTTATCAAATCTTCCTTCAAACCCTAAAAGGAAAGACTAGCCGGGATTAATTACACACTACAAGTTCGCCAATCTTTCAGCCAGGCCAGTGTCGGTACTTTGAGGGAGGTCCCCCGTGCTTTCGCACGAACCTAATTAATGTAAACCTCATTTTCCCAGAGGCGTAACCTCGTTGACACCTTTCTAGACACCTACTTGATCGGCTAATTGTAATGTATAAAACTCTCCCAGGAGTAACACTTACTCGCAGCGGGTATCGGGATCCACCTATCTAATAGAAGGTATGCAATCTCATTGCAAATTTCAACACTTGAAATTCCCGATAATGTTTTGCCCCTAGCACCCTATGACCTTGACGGAGGTCAACAAACCATAGGCTACTAGTCAAGTTCAACCCGTCATTTCTTGATCGAATTAAACCCACCCGCACGACCCTTGACGGAGGTCAACAAGGCCGCACGACTACCCTAACTCAATCTGCATCATATGCATAAGCAGATAAATACTGGTTAGCTACCGCACACTGCGCCTTAACGGAGGTCAACAAACGCAGCACGAATACTAAACAGCACTTATCTGAAATGACGGAGGGCTACGACAGGTTTTTCTGAAAACCTATTGCGTAATGAACTTGATATCGTTGTAGGATCGAATGAATTTGAAATGGAGTGCTTTTGAGGCTTTTCTAGTTTTGCTAAAGGAGTCACTCCCGGTGAAGGGATCGTCGGTCCTTTCCTCGTCGAATGAGGTGCGGGATATATCATATATATCACTGTGCAAAGCAAAAACACTTAAAAGCAATCAAAAGACAAACCGAGTGTGTAGCATCTTCCAGTTATTGCTAAAGGAGTCACTCCCGGTGAAGGGATCTCGGTCCTTTCCTCATCGAATAAGGTGCAGGATATATCACATATACCGCTGTGCAAAGCAAGAACTGTAGCTACCTGTTTTATTTTGAAATTCGATTCTACAACATCTTAGGTTTCTTTTAATTCATTAATCATATTAATGAAGTCCCATCATTTAAGTACCTAAACATCACAGATAGATATGACGTACACTTATGCCATCCGCATTCGCCTCGATGTCCCCTCGTGCACCGTTAGGTTAGGTAACTAACGGCAGAGCAGGACAGGGCTAGCGCGGGTGTAAAACATAAGTAACGTCTATATAATATATCATATATACTATATACTATATCCATCACAGAAACATCACATGATCTCATCACAGATATCGCAGCAGAAGAAATATATGAAATATTGGATATACTAGGACGTCCGTGTTTTCAATACGAGCCAGTATAAAACACGGATTCCACGGTCGTTATGAATAGCCAAACCCACACCCCTAGACCCCTACGAGAGCGGCAAGCAATCCTACCAATTCTGGAGTTAGGAGACCCGGACTCGACTCCTCGAGTTGGTCTCCCACTGAACTCCAGAACCCGGTTACTTGTGCCCTCCTCCTTGGGTCTATCCTAGTGCAGAAAAGTAAATAATATACAAACGGTGACAACTCCCGCAACCTGGAAGCGCCCCAATAAAAGAATATTACATACAAGTTTTTACATGAATGAAAATGAAAAACACTCATCTCACATAAAAACCCCCGGCTATTCAAACACGACGATCCAATATAACATATCCAGCAACACATAACATCACATGTCATCAACGTAAGCAAATATGCGCATCCCAATTGTCGTTGACATATAGCAACGAAACCGGCGATATCACATATTACACTTACGGTCACAGAAAAGAAAGTGTAAAACTACAACAGTTGGAATCCGCAACCACCTCAGACATCGCATGCCTGACCAAATGAATTACTTAGACATCGCATGCCTAACAATTATAAACCCCGCATTTTAGTCTCATTATCGAAAACACTTTTCAATATCAAGTCGGGGAATTCAACAAGATTCCCGACAGTCTGATCGAATACTCGTCGCAAACTTCAGTAGACGGCCGCACCCCCGTTACCGTCGACGAAGTGCACCAAGGCGGAACACCGCTACCGCGAGCACCCGGACGGATGCTTTCGGCGACGGGGTTCTCCTACAGTCACTTGGTCGGGGCTATGGAGTGAGGCTGTCTATTAAGTTTACCCGGCGAGTATCCGCGTACGCTACGTGATTGCGACGGACTTTTGATCACATCAAAATTCCATGGCAACCGATCAAGTGAGACTAAATTGCTACATTTATAACATTCATTCAGTTATCACATAACTTTTGTGAATTCCAATTATTGTATCCCATTCCAGATAAACAGAAAATGTTAAACTTTTCGATCGAACAATCGAACACCCAAGTTTTCCCGAAACTGATCAACACATGAAACAAGTATAACAACATTCCGTTCGTGCCTCAGTACCAACGATCCAGCCGTAGAAGGGTCAAGCCAACGCCTCACATGTGGCACGCCGTACTGCCCCAAACCCGAAGGTTCAAAGGGCAGTTCAAGACGGTCACATAATCGAGTTAAGGTTTGTGTCTTCTAGAGGGACCATCGCGTTACTTGCACTACTTAGAACGTCGTTAAACTACGGAAAAATCCAACACTTGGAAATTTCCCGACAGGGGAAAAATTGGGTATTTATATCCGGTCGAACTTTTTAACATATTCTAAAATTTATCCGGAAAGCCACACAGACAAAATTTGATACCCCGATCGAAACACCGAATCCCCAAATCAACTCAGAAAAAATCAACTCTTGAAAAAATATTAAAAATATCCAGAGAACCCATAACCAGAAAAAATGAATTACAATGAAAAACCTTAGGGCTGACGTCATCAATATGCGGCGGAAGCGCCGCATAAACCTATGTAATGCCGCCCTTCCGCCGCGAGTTTAACTGTTCACCAAAAAAATTTTTATCCGTAATTCTTATAATTCTCTGCTGAGTTCTCTACATAATTTTAATTTGGAAAAACTCACTGTTTTCAAAAATGTACAGAGAGCAAGATTGGTTTGGGATTTCGGGTTCGTTCGGACTTCGAATTCCGTCTGGACTTCGCCTAAGGCTCTAGCTAGGCTCTGATACCACTGCAGGGTTCCTAGGCACTCTAGTGAGGTCTCCCAAGCCATCAACCACGGCAATTTCAAAAATTATGGTGCCTACAAACCCTAAACAACGGATCGTATACTAGATTTCTAGGCGAACAAGAACTAGTTAACAGTTAACTATATAAAATACGGAAATACAACCTTTGTAGATCCGGTGCTCCACCTCCATAGCTCCGCAACGAGGTCCTCTCCGCTGTCTAAATCGAATCTGGGCTCTAGGATCGGCTTCGTCGGAGAATGGGCAAGCTAGGTCGTCGATGTCCATGCCGAAGATGATCTACGTCGAAGCATCGATGAATCAAGCTCCACCTTCACCAAGTCATGAAACTTGTGAAGGAAACACACTCTACTACTTGGCAAGAGGTAGAGGATGAAGAAATAGGAAGTGGGTAGACTTTAGAATTGGATTTCTCACTCATTTCCAACAATCACCATTGATGGACTTCAAGCTTCTTCAGTTGAAGCATGAAGAAGAAGAAGAAAGATATTATGATAAGTTAAAAGAATATGAAAAGAAAATGAAATTCTTATCATAATTCTAACTAGAGTTAAGTGTAGAGAATGAATCATGGTTAGTGGGAATGGTTAGGGTTAAGGATGAGATAAGGATGGTTGACTTGAACAAAGCTTCATGAAGCTTCAACTAAAGTCCAAATCTAGCAACCATTCTTTTCTCTTTTCTTTTTATTTTCCAAAGTGAATAAACAAATAAATAAATGAATAAATAAGTAATGGAAAATAAAACCCTAACCATTCTTTTAACCATGGTTTGTTCTTTGCACTTAACCAAGTAAACTTGTATCATCAAACATGATACAATCAAGTGCACAAAATCATATCGCATATGTAATGTGCACACCCGAGCGAGAAAATCCATCTTAAGTAAACCGATACTAGTTGATGCAAAGCAATATATCAAATATATAAATATGCATTAAATCATTAAATCAACATTTGATTCAATGATCCGGTCATGCGCACATAACCGACTGGTATCTAATATATCGGCTTATCGAATCAACGCTTGAATCGATAACTAGGTTATATCGCATACAACCTTTCGATATATTTATCGCGAGAATAGAATACGGTATCACATACACGCATTATTCTCGGTCCCGCACATATCTCATATGCGCTCCTATTTCGTTTCGCTTGACCCAGGAAACCTCTGTGTAGGACTCTAAAGACTCGTCAATACGCCGGCAGCGGATGATGATCATATCAAACATCCACAAGCCGCAAGCGGTCTGCTAAACGTAACGGCCACCCGGGTATTGAGCGATCTGAAGATCGACGAGCAAGCCCGCTCACACTCCAGTGAATCCGACCAGTAACACTACCGTACAGTCCGGTCTGATCGTCTGATATGTCGCATATCTCGCCTAGGGGTGGTAAACGTCAGACCCCAATAGCTCAATAAGTCGTGTCGATATGAGGTCTATAACTGTTCGAGAAACTACTGGTAACACTTACCAGTAAATCTCAGCAACCCTGGCCAGGGATTTCCTGTTATAGCCAATCGAACACAGCGCAACATCAACCCCCATATACCGGGAGAGACGAATCCCCTCCTATCGCTCATTGCCTCCATGTGACTCGGGACTGTACCCAAAAACCACCGTTTTGCACGCCCTCTTGGACGTGGTAAGATGGAAATCAAAGCACAGTGGGAACCACACAAGACTCTATGACGATCTTGGGTCAACAGACTACTCTGTACCAGTGTCACCAGAGAACTGCCATCTGACGTGAGGTATAATACCATCTGGGAGTTCTCGGCGAGTCCGTCCAGAGTACCCAGTCTCTACTGAGCACCCGTATATCATCTCTGATGTCAAACACCGATGGATATGGGATCATCCATCGCCCATCTGTATGGGTCGAGAAGGCATACGCTAGTCTACTCTGGTATATCGATGCCCCGTCTCGATACACCCACGACTAGGGACTGTGAAGGATGTACTTATGGACTACCAAGTCCCCACTAGTATGATCCGCATCATAGTCCAGGTAGTCAAGTACAGATCCTAAGGGCTTTACCAACATGTAACAGAGAGACAATCAGTATACACGTTAAGGTAAAGAGCAACCAGATAGCATACTATCATGTCGAGCAAGAAAGTCCTCCCTATATATGTCCCAGCATCCACTACAATATACATCCTATGTACAGTAATGGCCTCTAGGGCATACATACAACTAACATGTGGGTGCTCAGTGGAGAGTAGGTACACTGAAAGGACTCGCCGAGAACTCCTATGTGGTATTATATCTTGCAGGGTTCCCTAAGACGGCAACAAGGTTTCGGGAGGCATCGTCCATGCCAAATTCAAATTTTTTCCATTCTAGCTAACCCTAACTTAGAATCATTAACTAGATATCTACGGAAATGTAAATGCAAACACTTTGCAAGTAAAAGAGAGCAAGGAATACAACCTTTGTAGACCGGTCATTCACTTTAACAGCTCCGTGTAGTAGTCTCTTCGCTGCGATCGTGAACTGCGGACTCTAGAGAGGCTCCCATAAAGAAACGAACATGCTTGCTTCAAAGTCTTCGAGGCCGAAAATGATCTACGTCGAGGAGACACTAACCCAAGCTATCTCTTCACTATTGTGGAATTAGTGAAGCAAACACCCTATACTAAATGGCAAGTAGTAGAGGATGATGAAGTAGGAATTTTGCTCACTTCAGATTTCATTTTCTCACATTTTTTCTCATATCTCCATTGAAGCTAGAAAGCTTTGAGGAGGAAGAAGAAGAAGAATGAACTCAAGTGATGAATGAATTCATGTTGTGGTTAGAAATGAAACCAAGGGTTAAGCATGTCATGCTTAACCCTTGTAGAGAGTTAACCATGAGCTAGGATTAAAGGTTAGGTTAAATAATATCTTAAGCTAGACAAAAGGAGTGGACAAAGTCAAAGATACTTACAAGCTTCTACAAGCTTTCAACAAATATCAACCATAACTAATTCCACAATTTTTGAATTACGTAATGATAAAATATAGACCCTAATCTTAACCCTAGCATGGTTTAATCTCTATAAACCCTAGTTGCATCTGTAACCTATCATGATACAAACATGTACATAAATATACATATCACATATATACAATGTGCACAAAGTGAGAAAAAGAAATCATAAGTGAGCTTAATATTAGCTAATGCAATATAATATATCAAATATATAATTATACATTAAATTGTTAAATCAACTCTTGATTTAATAATCCGTCTATATCACATATAACCGACTAATATCATGTGTAACAACTTATCGAATCAACACTTGATCCGATAAACCGGCTATATCACATATAACCGACCTATGTCACATATCGCGAGAATGGAATACGGTATATCATATCGTATCAATCTCGGTCCCGCACATATCACATAAGTGCTCCTACTCCATTTCGCTTGAGCCAGGAAACTTCTGTGTAGGACTCTAAAGACTCGTCAATACGCCGGCAGTAGGTGATGATCATATCCAACACCCACAAGCCGCAAGAGGTCTGATAAACGTAACGGCCACCCGGGTATTAAGCGATCAGAAGATCAACAAGCAAGCCTGCTCGTACTCCTGCGAATCCAATCAGTAACACTACCGTACAGTCCGGTCTCTTCGTTTGATATGTTGCATATCTCGTCTAGGGGTGGTAAACGTCAGACCCTAGTAACTCGATAAGTCGTGCCGATATGAGGCTCATAACGGGTTGAGAAACTACTGATAACACTTACCGGTATATCTCTAAAGCAGCCCTGGCCAGGGACTTCCTGTTATAGCCAATCGAGCACAGTGCAACATCAACTCCCAATACCGGGAGAGATGAAACCCCTCCTATCGCTCATTACCTCCATGTGATTCGGGACTGTAACCAAAAGCCACCGTTTTGCACGTTCTCTTGAACGTGGTTAGGTGGAAATCAAAGCACAGTGGGAATCACACAAGACTCTATGACGATCTTGTTGGAGATAGTGCCCTCAAAGTCAATTATTGGATCGCAGGTACGTGATTGTAATGATTGAGGCAGGACCTATACCGATATGACAGTCTTGCTCGAGATGATAGTATGCTATCTGGTTTGTCTTTATCATCGTATACATGCTTTAGTTCACTATTGCATGATGATAGAGCCCATAGGATTCTTGCTTGACTACCAGCAGTATGATGGCAATCATATACGTGGGAGCTGGGGTCTGTAAGCACATCCTTAAAGTGTCCGTAGTCGTGGGAGTTTCAAGACAGGGCATCGATACTCCAGAGTAGACTAGTGTATACAGTCGAGACCCCGACGAGGGGCGGTGGCCGGTCTCACAAGCCATTGGTGTTAGTTGGTTCACCAAAGATGTATACAGGTGCTCATTGGGTTATGAGTACACCGGACAGGACTCGCCGGGAATCTGCTAGTTGGTATTATACATATCGTCAGATAGCAATTCCCTGGTGACATGTGTACAGGTTAGTTCATCGACCTGAGATCGTTATTTGTCTCATGTGAGTTCCCACTGTGCTTAGATTACTACCCTACCACGCTCAAAAGAGTTGTGCAAACAGGTTTTAGTGGTACAGTCCCGAGCCACATTGGAGGCAAGTGAGCGGATCGTCGGAGATTCATCTCTCCCGGTATTGGGGGTTGATGTCGCGCAGTGCACGGGTGGCCATCACTAGGAATCCTCGGCCGAGGTAGTGGAGAATTACTGATTTGGATCAGTAGTTTCTCAGGAGGTGATCGGCTTCATGCCGACACGATTTATCGCGTTATTAGGGGTCTGACTTTATCCACCCCCCAAGACTCGATATGCGATACTCTTTAGACTAATGGACCGGACTGTATATACATTGTCACTGTCAGGCTCAGTAGGGTTTATAGATGAGTTCGCTCGTCAGCTTCCCTTCCAATCAATACATAGGCAAAACGTTACGTGCAGCTTGTACTTCTGACGTGCTAGCGGTTATACCCAGTGCCAGTGTGTTGATGAGTCATTAGAGTTCCCCATAGACACTTTCCCAAGTTCGGGCGAAACGTTGTAGAGGCCGTATGGTGATATGGCAGGGTTCGGAAAAAGCACGTGCGTTTTCGCACGTGTCGTTTTTCGGGCAGATAATACTGGTCGGCTTTTGGTTTAAGCCGGATCCGAGTATTATGCTGTGTAGATATAATATCTTTGTCTCAGATGCATTTGTATTCAGTCATAATACAAATACAGGTATGTTTATACCATTACGGGGTTATCCTGAAATTCGTTTCAGGATCACTTTTGGAAGTTGCCAGTTTCCAGTTTCCTATCAGCCGTATTTTGACATTCGGTTAAATGCGGATTTATCTTTTCTTGATGAGGGTGAGTCATGGTTCTAGAAGGTTCTAGATATGGTGACAAGGCTTGATGACTCATTGTTAGCATTAATTGTTCCAATAATGTTTTGGTGACTAAGATTAATGAGTCATGCTTTACATTATTATGTTCATACTAGGTGTTATGATAAGTTTGTGCTTATGGTCACCATTTTCCCTCCTACACTCACCCCAACCTCTTATTTAGTGGCCGGCCATTCCTAGTGAGGAATGATGGTTGCTAGAAAAAGATTGGTATTGTTTTGGACTCATGGAAATTAGATAAGCCTCATTTCTCATTTCACCCGATTCCAAAAGGCAACTTCATTAACCGTTCGTCCATAGCCTTGGACATAACGAGACAAAGTGTTCTACTCATTCTCTACTTCGTCTTGGTCATCTCTTTTAGCAAACTTGACGATCGAGTTGCCTCGGTTCAGAGGCGGGAGCCCGTTTAAAGATCCGTCGACCTGGTGCCACCTGGACGACAAGACTGGAGATCGAGGAGATCGGAGCAGCTGCAACAAGCGTGGGATGATGGTTGAAGACCGAAGGACTCAGATCGTTCGGTATAACTCTTCTACCCACTTTGTAGTTTGTTAGTTTAGCTTTAATGGCAGATCCGGGTTACGGTACACGATAGCGCCAGTTGTAAAAAGTTTTTGTTCCGCATTTGGCGTCTGTTAGACGGCCGGGACGCTACCGTTGACTTACAGTGGTATCAGAGCCTCACCATTAAGCTATACTAACTTGTGCTAACACGTTTAAAAGATCAATCGAACGGAATTTCCGAAATCGCAATTTCATGCACACCGAGTTTCTGTCGATTTTTCAAAGGGCCTAAAAATAATTTTGCATGTCACAGAATATTGTGCAGGTGTTTTTAAGCATTACTGTAAAATTTGAGCACGTGATCCAACAATAGTGCCGCGGATCTGTTGGGTTCCCAAGCACACTATAGAGGTCTCACAAGGCATCAACCATGCCAATTTCAAATTTTATGGGTGCCGAGAAACCCTAATACGGATCGTCGACTAGAAATTTAGGCGAAAACGAAACTAGTTAACATCTTAACTAAAGGAGAGAGGCTACAACCTTTGTAGATCCGGTTCTCCACTTCCTTAGCTCCACGTAGGCGTCCTCTCGCTGTCCATCTTGAATCCCGGACTCAATCGTCGGCTTGATCGGAGAAATGGGCGGACTAGGTCGTCGGCTTCGTGCCGAAGATGATCTACGTCGAGGCATCACAAGTTCAAGCTCCGACTTCACAAAGTTGTGAAACTTGTGAAGAAAACACCCAAAACAACTTGGCAAGAGGTAGAGGGTGAAGAAATAGGAGGTGGGTTCACTTTAGAATTGGATTTCTCACTTTAGAACTCAAGTTGCCATTGATGGCATCAAGCTTTCTTTCTTGAAGAAGAAGATCAAGAAGAAGAAATAATATGATAAGTCTTGAATTAAAATGAAAAATAAATCAATACTTATCATAAGCTAACCATAGTAGAGTGTAGAGAATAGACCATGGTTACTTGGATGGGTTAGGGTTAAGCATGAAGACAAGAATGGTTAAGAAGTTAAAGCTTCATGAAGCTTCAACTAGAAACAAATAAAGCCACCATTCTCATCTAAACCATTTCCAAATAAATAAATGAACAAATAAATAAATAAATGAATAAGCAAAACCCTAATCATCAAATTAACCATGGTTTAATTCTATACACTTAACTAAATGATCAAGTATCATCAAACATGATACAAAAATGTGCACAAAAGTATATCACATATACTTCTTGCACATCAAGTGAGAAAATCCATATAAAGTGAACCAATACTAGCTAATGCAAAGTAATATATCAAATATATAATTATACATTAAATCATTAAATCAACACTTGATTTAACGATCCGGTCATATCGCATATAACCGACTAGTATCCTATGTATCGGCTTATCAAATCAATCCTTGATTCAATATCTAGGTTATATCGAATATAACCATTCGATACATTCATCGCGAGAATGTTATACGGTATCACATACACGCATCATTCTCGGTCCCGCACATATCTCATATGCGCTCCTATTTCGTTTCGCTTGAGCCAGGAAACCTCTGTGTAGGACTCTAAAGACTCGTCAATACGCCGGTAGCAGATGATGATCATATCAAGCACCCACAAGCCGCAAGCGGTCTGCTAAACGTAACGGCCATCCGGGTATTGAGCGATCAGAAGATCGACGAGCTAGCCCGCTCACACTCCTGTGAATCCAACCAGTAACACTTACCATACAGTCCGGTCTGTTCGTCTGATATGTCGCATATCAAGTCTAGGGGTGGTAAACTTCAGACCCCAATAACCGATAAGTCGTGCCGATGTGAGGCTCATAACGGGTCGAGAAACTACTGGTAACACTTACCAGCAAATCTCTGATCAGCCCTGGCCAGGGACTTCCCTGTTACGGCCAATCGAGCACTGCGCAACATTAACCCCCAATACCGGGAGAGACGAAACCCCTCCTATCGCTCATTACCTCCATGTGACTCGGGACTGTACCCAAAGACCACCGTTTTGCACGCCCTCATGGACGTGGTAAGGTGGAGATCAAAGCACAGTGGGAATCACACAAGACTCTATGACGATCTCGGGTCTACAGACTAAACTGCACAAGTGTCACCTGAGAACTGCCATCTGACGTGAGGTATAATACCATCTGGGAGTTCTCGGCGAGTCCGTCCAGTGTACCCAGTCTCCACTGAGCACCCGTATATCATCTCTGATGTCAAACACCAATGGATATGGAATCATCCATCGCCCATCTCTTGGGTCGAGAAGCGTATACGCTAGTCTACTCTGGTATATCGATGCCCCGTCTCGATACACCCACGACTAGGGACCTTGAAGGATGTACCTATGGACTACCATGTCCCCACTAGTATGATCTGCATCATAGTCCAGGTGGTCAAGTACACATCCTAAGGGCTTTACCAACATGTAACTATAAGACAGTTTAAAAGACAAGTGTACATGTTAAGATAAAGAGCAACCAGATAGCATACTATCATATCGAGCAAGAAAGTCATCTATATATATGTCCAAGCATCCAATATAATATACATCATCTGTACAATACTGGCCTCTAGGGTATACATATAACTAACAATCTCCCACTTGCACTAGGGCCAGCTGCTGTAGTATCGCATACCGAGCATCCCGAAGAGTCTCTCAAACTGTATCTGGGGAATGGCCTTCATGAGTGGATCCGTCGTGTTGTTCTTCGTATCAACTCTCCTGACCTCGATCTCCCGGCGATCAACTATCTCCCGGATCAGGTGATACCGCCTCAGAATATGCCTGGATCGCTGATGGGACCTGGGTTCCTTGGCCAAAGCCACCGCTCCATTGTTATCGCAATACAAAGGTATTGGATGCTCAATGGATGGAACCACTCCAAGTTCAGTAATGAACTTCTTGATCCAGACAGCCTCTTTGGCAGCATCGTTGGCAGCGATGTATTCAGCCTCCATCGTCGAGTCTGCCACGGTTTCCTGCTTGGAACTCTTCCAGCTAACCGCCCATCTATAAAGGGTAAAGACAAATCCCGACTGCGACTTAGAGTCGTCCTTATCACTCTGGAAGCTCGAATCGGTAAAGGACTCCACTTGGAGTTCTCCGTTACCATACACCAAGAGCATCTCTTTAGTCCTTCGCAAGTACTTGAGAATGCTCTTCACAGCTGTCCAGTGACACTCTCCAGGATCAGCTTGATACCTGCTCACTACACTTAGTGAGTATGCAACATCGGGTCTGGTACATAGCATCGCGTACATGATAGAGCCTACAGCCGAAGCATAGGGTATCCTTTGCATGCGAGCTCTCTCCAAATCAGTCTTGGGAGACATCTCTTTGGAGAGAGTGACTCCAGAGATCGTGGGCAAGTTCCCACGCTTGGATTCTTCCATACTAAACCTCTTTAGTATGGTGTCAATGTACCTGGATTGGGACAATCCCAAAATTCGTTTGGATCTATCTCTATAGATCCTAATTCCCAATATGCAGGAGGCATCACCAAGATCTTTCATTGAGAATCTTTGTGATAAGAAGAGCTTGACCGATTGCAGCATAGGAATATCATTTCCTATCAAGAGTATGTCGTCCACGTACAATACGAGGATGACAACCTTACTCTCTGCTACCTTCTTGTAGATACAAGGTTCATCTGGATTTTTGACGAAATCAAACTCTTTGATAACGACGTCAAAGCAGATGTTCCAACTCCGCGATGCTTGCTTTCATCCATAAATGGATTTAAGCAGCTTGCACACCTTTCCGCTGCTCCCACTGTCTGCGAAGCCCTCTGGCTGAGTCATGTACACGCACTCTTCTAAATCACCATTTAGAAAGGCGGTCTTAACATCCATTTGCCAGATTTCGTAGTCATGATATGCAGCGATGGCAAGCATGATCCGGATGGATTTAAGCATAGCCACTGGAGAAAAGGTTTCGTCATAGTCCACACCTGGTCTTTGACGAAAACCCTTTGCAACAAGTCTAGCTTTGAAAGTCTCCACTTTCCCATCTACACCAAGTTTCTTCTTGAAGATCCACTTGCTCCCAATGGGTTTTACCCCTTCAGGAGCAACATCCAAAGTCCATACTTTGTTGGTGTACATGGATTCCATCTCGGACCACATAGCATCCAACCATTTCACTGAGTCCCTACTCGTGATGGCCTGCTCGAAGCTAGTTGGGTCATCATCCTCCATGATGCAATCCTCGCTCCCACCATCCATGAGAAAACCATAGTATCTCTCAGGTTGGCGAGGAACCCTACTAGATCGGCGGAGAGGCTGAGGTTCATTGGGAGCCACTGAATCTTCTGGTTCCACCAAATCTTCAGTTACGGTTTGTGTATCTGGAACTTCTTCCAGCTCTACCACTTTGCCACTAATTTTTTTTTCAAGGAATTCCTTTTCTAAAAAGGTGGCATGTTGAGCAACAAACACTTTTTGTTCCTCACTGTGGTAGAAAAAATACCCATAGGAGTTCTTTGGATATCCCACAAACTTGCAAAGAACTGACCGTGCCTCGAGCTTGTCCAGATTTTGTCTTTTGACATAGGCTGGACAACCCCATATCTTAACTCGTTTAAGATATGGCATCTTCCCACTCCATATCTCATATGGTGTGGTAGGTACAGATTTAGATGGAAATTGATTCAATAGGTATGCTGCTGTCTCCAGTGCATATCCGTAGAGGGAAATAGGTAACTCAGCTGTGCTCATCATAGAGCGCACCATATCTAATAGGGTGCGGTTCCTCCGTTCTGATACACCGTTGTGCTGTGGTGTATATGGAGGAGTCAGCTGAGAGAGAATCCCATTCTCTTTTAGGAAGTCCAGGAATTCATTGCTCAAGTATTCACCTCCTCGATCAGATCGTAGGATTTTAATACTTTTTTCCGGTTTGGTTCTCAACTTCTTGTTTATATTCTCTAAATTTCTCAAAAGCTTCTGATTTGTGTTTCATCAGGAACACATATCCGAATCTAAAGAGATCGTCAGTGAATGTAATGAAGTACGAAGAACCATCCCTGGCATGTGTAGACATAGGACCGCATACATCACTATGTATCTGTACCAGGAGTTCAGTAACTCTTTCTCTGTGTCCCGTAAATGGAGTTTTGGTCATCTTGCCTTTGAGACATGACTGGCAAGTGTCATAAGATGAAAATTCGAATGGTTTCAAATATCCATCCTTATGCAACTTAGCTAGTCGTGTCGCATTGATGTGACCCAGTCTACAATGCCACAAGAAGGATTCGTTCAGTTCAGAACTCTTCCTCTTGTGTGTGTTAGTTATACTCAGAACTGTTGATTGATTTAGATCATAAATGCCATTGCACAACGTGCCTGATCCAACCAACTTTTGATTACGGAAAATGTTCATAACATTATCCTGTAATACAAAATTACATCCCTCTTTACTTAATAAAGAAACCGATATAATGTTGCATATCAGGTTCGGCATGTAATAGCATTCGTTCAGAACCAATGTATTACCGGTAGGTAATTCAAGGTGATATTCCCCGACAGTCTTAGCTGCAACAATTGCACCATTTCCAACTCTAATGTCTTTATCACCTTCTCCAAGTTCTCTACCTTTTCTAAGCCCATGTAACTGATTACATATGTGGGATCCTGACCCGGTATCTAATACCCAGGACGTAGGGCAAATGGAGAAACAGTTCTCTGTAACGAACACACCCGAAGAAAATGCATCAACATGTATTTTCTTCAATCGGGTGGCATGGGAATCCTGGTATTGCCCTATATCCTGTTCAGTCCTATAACCCTTATAGGAAAGAACGGAACTAGCATTCCCCAGCACAGTATAACATGCGGGTTCGGTCAATACATCCATATTATTATCTTTGTTAGGGCATGAAATGGTCGCTACCTGGAGAGAGAGAGAAGAAAACACTTTAGCGTATGCTCTTGCAAGATCAGATTGGTTATTATCTTATCTAATCAGGCTGGCTCCCACTGGTTTTTATCAAATCTTCCTTCAAACCCTAAAAGGAAAGACTAGCCGGGATTAATTACACACTACAAGTTCGCCAATCTTTCAGCCAGGCCAGTGTCGGTACTTTGAGGGAGGTCCCCCGTGCTTTCGCACGAACCTAATTAATGTAAACCTCGTTTTCCCATAGGCGTAACCCCGTTGACACCTTTCTAGACACCTACTTGATCGGCTAATTGTAATGTGTAAAACTCTCCCAGGAGTAACTCTTACTCGCAGTGGGTATCGGGATCCAACTATCTCATAGAAGGTATGCAATCTCATTGCAAATTTCAACACTTGAAATTCCCGATAATATTTTGCCCCAAACGATCTATGACCTTGACAAGGTCAACAAACCATAGACCGTAAGTCAAGTTCAACCCGTCATTTCTTGATTGAATTAAACCCACCCGCACGACCCTTGACAAGGTCAACAAGGCCGTACGACTACCCTAACTCAATCTGCATCATATGCATAAGCAGATAAATACTGGTTAGCTACCGCACACTGCGCCTTGACAAGGTCAACAAACGCAGCACGAATACTAAACAGGATTTATCTGAAATGACGGAGGGCTACGACAGGTTTTTCTGAAAACCGATTGCGTAATGAACTTGATATCGTTGTAAAATCAAATGAAGTTTTGAAATGGAGTGATTTTGAGGCTTTTCTAGTTTTGCTAAAGGGGTCACTCCCGGTGAAGGGATCGTCGGCCCTTTCCTCGTCGAATGAGGTGCGGGATATATCATATATATCACTGTGGAAAGCAGAAACTATAGAAGCAATCAAAAGCAGACCGAGTATGTAGCATCTGCCAGTTATTGCTAAAGGAGTCACTCCCGGTGAAGAGATCTCGGTCCTTTCCTCATCGTATAAGGTGCAGGGTATATCATATATACCGCTATGCAAAGTAAGAACTGTAGCTACCTGTTTTATTTAAAATTTGATTCTACAACATCATTTGGTTTCTTTTATTTCATTAATCACATTAATGAAGTCCCATCATTTAATTCACCTAAGCATCATAGATAAATACAACGTACACTTATGCCATCCGCATTCTCCTGGATGTCCCCTCGTGCACCGTTAGGTTATGTAACTAACGACAGAGCAGGGCAGGGCTAGTGCGGGTGCAAAACATAAGTAACGTCTATATAATATATCATATATACTATATACTGTATCTATCACAGAACATCACATGATCACATCACAGATATCCCAGCAGAAGAAATATATGAAACATTGGATATACTAGGACGTCCGTGTTTTCAATACGAGCCAGTATAAAACACGGATTCCACGGTCGTGATGAATAGCCAATCCCACACCCCTAGACCCCTACAAGAGCGGCAAGCAACCCTACCAATTCTAGGGTTAGGAGACCCGGACTCGACTCCTCGGGTTGGTCTCCCACTGAACCCTAGAACCCGGTTACTTGTGCTCCCCTCCTTGGGTCTATCCTAATGCGGAAAAGTAAATAATATACAAGAGGTGACATCTTCCGCAACCTGGAAGTGCCCCAATAAAAGAATATTACATACAAGTTTTTTACATGAATGAAAATGAAAAAACACTCATCTCACATAAAAACCCCCGGCTATTCAATCACGACGATCCAATATAACATATCCAGCAACACATAACATCACATGTCATCAACGTAAGTAAGTATGTATACCCCAATTGTCGTTGACGTATAGCAACAAAACCGGCGATATCGACATATTACACTTGCGGTCACAGAAAAGAAAGTGTAAAACTATAACAGTTGGAATCCACAACCTTTTTAGACATCACATGCCTAATCAAATGAAATACTTAGACATCACATGCCTAACAGTTATAAACCCCGCATTTTAGTCTCATTATCGAAAACTCTTTTCAATATCAAATTAAACTAAACCGCTAGATTTATATCATTCATTCAGTTATCTCATAACTGTTTGTGAATTCCAATTATTGTATCCCATTCCGGATAAATAGAAAATATTAAACTTTCCGATCAAACATTCGAAAACCCAAGTTTTCCCGAAACCGTCCAACACATGAAATAGGTTCAAAGACATTCACTTCATGCCTCAGTACCAACGGTCCAGCCGTAGAAGGGTCAAGCCAACGCCTCACATGTGGCACGCCGTACTGCCCCAAACCCGAAGGTTCAAAGGGCAGTTCAAGACGGTCACATAATCGAGTTAAGGTTTGTTGTCTTCTAGAGGGACCATCGCGTTACTTGCACTACTCAGAACGTCCTTAAACCATAGAAAAATCCAACACTTGGAAAAAAAAATTTCGGCAGGGGAAAAGTTGGGTATTTATATCCGGTCGAAATTTTTAACATATTTTAAACTTATCCCGAAAAACACATAGACGAAGTTTAACAATCCGATCGAATCTACGATTCCCAATGCAACCCCAGAATACTCAACTCTTGAGTCAAATTAAAAATTCCCAGAAAACTCAGCATATTTAAATAGGAGTTACTGTGCAAACGAGGAGGGCTGACGTTATCATAAGGCCGCGGAACCGCCGCAGAATCCAGGATTCTGCCGCGGTTCCGCCGCACTTTGGAGGAATTGGGTGATCGTGTTTCACAGTAATTCTTAGAAAGTCCTGCTGAATTTTCTGCATATTTTTAATATGGAAAAATCCCAGATTTTAGAAAAAGTCCAGAGAGCACTTGGGTTTTAGGGTTTCGGGTTCGTTCGGGTTTTAAACGTCGTCTAGACTTCGCCTAAGGCTCTAGCTAGGCTCTGATACCACTGTTGGGTCCCTAGGCACACTATAGAGGTCTCACAAGGCATCAACCATGCCAATTTCAAATTTTATGGGTGCCGATAAACCCTAATACGGATCGTCGACTAGAAATTTAGGCGAAAACGAAACTAGTTAACATCTTAACTAAAGGAGAGAGGCTACAACCTTTGTAGATCCGGTTCTCCACTTCCTTAGCTCCACGTAGGCGTCCTCTCGCTTTCCATCTCGAATCCCGGACTCAATCGTCGGCTTGATCGGAGAAATGGGCGGACTAGGTCGTCGGCTTCGTACCGAAGATGATCTACGTCGAGGCATCACAAGTTCAAGCTCCAACTTCACAAAGTTGTGAAACTTGTGAAGAAAACACCCAAAACAACTTGGCAAGAGATAGAGGGTGAAGAAATAGGAGGTGGGTTCACTTTAGAATTGGATTTCTCACTTTAGAACTCAAGTTGCCATTGATGGCATCAAGCTTTCTTTCTTGAAGAAGAAGATCAAGAAGAAGAAAGAATATGATAAGTCTTGAATTAAAATGAAAAATAAATCAATACTTATCATAAGCTAACCATAGTAGAGTGTAGAGAATAGACCATGGTTACTTGGATGGGTTAGGGTTAAGCATGAAGACAAGAATGGTTAAGAAGTCAAAGCTTCATGAAGCTTCAACTAGAAACAAATAAAGCCACCATTCTCATCCAAACCATTTCCAAATAAATAAATGAACAAATAAATAAATAAATGAATAAGCAAAACCCTAATCATCAAATTAACCATGGTTTAATTCTATACACTTAACTAAATGATCAAGAATCATCAAACATGATACAAAAATGTGCACAAAAGTATATCACATATACTTCTTGCACATCAAGTGAGAAAATCCATATAAAGTGAACCAATACTAGCTAATGCAAAGTAATATATCAAATATATAATTATACATTAAATCATTAAATCAACACTTGATTTAACGATCCGGTCATATCGCATATAACCGACTAGTATCCTATGTATCGGCTTATCAAATCAATCATTGATTCAATATCTAGGTTATATCGAATATAACCATTCGATATATTCATCGCGAGAATGTAATACGGTATCACATACACGCATCATTCTCGGTCTCGCACATATCTCATATGCGCTCCTATTTCGTTTCGCTTGAGCCAGGAAACCTCTGTGTAGGACTCTAAAGACTCGTCAATACGCCGGTAGCAGATGATGATCATATCAAGCACCCACAAGCCGCAAGCGGTCTTCTAAACGTAACGGCCATCCGGGTATTGAGCGATCAGAAGATCGACGAGCTATCCCGCTCACACTCCTGTGAATCCAACCTGTAACACTTACCATACAGTCCGGTCTGTTCGTCTGATATGTCGCATATCAAGTCTAGGGGTGGTAAACGTCAGACCCCAATAACCGATAAGTCGTGCCGATGTGAGGCTTATAACGGGTCGAGAAGCTACTGGTAACACTTACCAGCAAATCTCTGATCAGCCCTAGCCAGGGACTTCCCTGTTACGGCCAATCGAGCAATGCGCAACATTAACCCCCAATACCGGGAGAGACGAAACCCCTCCTATCGCTCATTGCCTCCATGTGACTCGGGACTGTACCCAAAGACCACCGTTTTGCACGCCCTCATGGACGTGGTAAGGTGGAGATCAAAGCACAGTGGGAATCACACAAGACTCTATGACGATCTCGGGTCTACAGACTAACCTGCACAAGTGTCACCTGAGAACTGCCATCTGACGTGAGGTATAATACCATCTGGGAGTTCTCGGCGAGTCCGTCCAGTATACCCAGTCTCCACTGAGCACCCGTATATCATCTCTGATGTCAAACACCAATGGATATGGAATCATCCATCGCCCATCTCATGGGTCGAGAAGCGTATACGCTAGTCTACTCTGGCATATCGATGCCCCGTCTCGATACACCCATGACTAGGGGCCTTGAAGGATGTACCTATGGACTACCATGTCCCCACTAGTATGATCTGCATCATAGTCCAGGTGGTCAAGTACACATCCTAAGGGCTTTACCAACATGTAACTATAAGACAGTTTAAAAGACAAGTGTACATGTTAAAATAAAGAGCAACCAGATAGCATACTATCATATCGAGCAAGAAAGTCATCTCTATATATGTCCAAGCATCCAATATAATATACATCATCTGTACAATACTGGCCTCTAGGGCATACATATAACTAACAGGATCCGCGGTCAAAGCTATGGTTTGACCGCGGAACCGCGGCATCACTGTTGGAACAGTGCACCAAATTTTCCAGAGAGCTTCTAACTGTAAATTGTGGTTTCTTGGTACTATTTGTTTGGGCCCAGATTTTGTTACTGTACAGCAGATGTACGTGGGGCCCACTTCTGGAAGTTTAGTCGATCGAAATTTTAAATTTGTTAGTATGCAGTATTTACATTATATCTCCGACCGGGAATGTCATTTGATCGGTAAACCGCGTCTAATTGCTATAGTTGTTTTAGACGGGTTTGCGAACGTGACATTCGCGTTGATGTTCTGTGTTGTGCTGTATTGTTGCGGATATGTCGTGGTGGATAGCAGGGTGCAATGATAGTGCAGTTTGGATTTATTTGTACATTTGATATTGCGGGGCGAGCGTCCAACCTGTGGACTGCTGTCACTGCCTGTTGTATAATATTCTTTTGGGGCACGACCGGGTCGAGGTCGATGTACCCATTGTACATATTTTTATTTCTGTACTAGGTTTATCCCGCGAAGGAGTGCACGGATAGACGGGTTCTGGAGGGCAACGGGTCCGTATCTCATGGCTTTGAGAGGCAGAGGGACCTCACTCTAGAATTGGCAGACTATTTGCCGAACTCGTAGTGGGTACAGGTTGACCCAAGGAGGGGTGCTCAATTTCCCGGATTCCGTGAAGTGCCGAGTGTTCCATTCACTATGTTGTGGGGACTACCTCGCTTCAGGTTTTGGCGGGTAACTTGCCGCACCCGTAAGGGTCTAGGTTTCATTGCACAGGCTATCCACACGACTAGGGGAACGCCAGGTTTCAGCAGCGGCTCTGTGAAATCCGGGGATCCCAGATTATCTGTATTGTTCTGTGATGCTTATTACTTTTCTGTAAATGTTGCATATTATCACGCCTGGAGCGATTATTGTATATTGGTATATATACTATTAGTTGTTGTATATGTTTTACACCCGCGCTAGTCCAGCCTCCGCTCTGTCGTTAGTTAAGTAACCTAACGGGTGATGACGGGACCCAGTGGCGAATGTGGATGGCATATACGTACATTATATTTTCGTTCTTTTCTGGTGTGATTGATTGATGGGACTGCGTTGATTCTTATCAATGCAAGGATAAAACAAACCTATATTTGATATTGTTGGAACAAATTTTAAAAGGTGTTATTACAAAGATGTTTCCTTTTGTTTTGCATAGTGATATTCAGTTAGAATATCCTGCACCTCATTCGACGAGACAAGGGCTGATATCCCTTCACCGGGAAAAACCCCTTGGGCAGAAGTTTACGTCAGTGCAGTAACTTTAATATAATCGATTACAAGTTGCTTTGCATCACGGTATTCAGATGGAATATCCTGCACCTCATTCCATGAGGAAAGAGCCGAGATCCCTTCACCGGGAGTGACCTCTTTAGCAAAACGTTTTCGTCACTATATTTTATAAAAAGCTATCAGGTTCCTTCAGCGATATCAAGTTCATTACGTTAAAGGTTTTTCGCCAAAAACCAGCCATAGCCCTCCGTCATTTCTTATGGATGGTCAGTAGTATTCAAGCTATGTTTGTTGACCTTCGTCAAGGCATAGTGTTTGGTAGCTGCGGGGTATTCATTTGTTGCATAGATAGATGTGTTGGTTTGGGACAGTCGTATAGCCTTGTTGACCTTCGTCAAGGGCCTGTGCGAGTGGGTTCAAATTAACCTGGACAATGACGGGTAGAACTTGACATGTGACTTATGATTTGTTGACTTTCGTCAAGGTCATAAGAGCATGAGGCAAATATCACATCGGGAGTTTCTAAAGAAACTGAAACTTGCCAGGCATGCGCATACCTTCTGAAGTGTGATAACTTGAGTGGCTTCCATCAAGTTATCATGCGATGATAGTTGGATCCCGATTCTCACTAATGAGTTAGTTTACTTTCGGGTGATCCCGACTAATTCTTCTTTCAGGTTTGGAGGAGAATTTGAGATTACAGTGGGAGGATTCCAGATTAGATAAATTGATAACCATTCTAATCTAGATTAGAGTGCACGCAGAGTGTTTCTTTTCTCTCTCTCTTTGGCAGCGACCTTTGACCGACCCTAGACTATGACTCAGTGACCAAGTTGACCGAACCTTCTTAAAATACTGGGTTTTGGATTGTCTAAAGTTGCATAAGTCATTGCCGCTCTTTCCTTTACCCTTTGTATTTCTCAGAACACCCTGTATTACTACGGACATCCACTTCCATTAGATAGATCCATTGTATGGTTATATACGAACTCGAAGGGACTTTTTCGAGGATGGATCCAGGTTCAGGAGAAATAGAATTGGTTTATTCAGTTGTCATTTATTATCACCTTCTCTCAGGTTGCGAGAGCTCCTTCGTTTAGGAGAGTACACCTATTACGCTTACTGGATAGTCTTCTTCCAAACCATAGGCTGGTGCCGAAAGGTAGGGAATGAAGAAAACCAATTAGCCTAAGTAAGGTGTACAGAAGGTAATATGTAAAGACAAAATAAAAGGGATTAGAAAGAGAGCAAAGTAAATTGCGACTGTTATCATTCACGACCAAACCGCGTACTTCATCGCTACTCCTATTTCACCTTTGCTTTTTCCCCAGTTCGGGAGAAATATAATAAGGTATTATTCAGTTATCTTTTATCATCACCTTCTCTCAAGTTGCGAGTACTCCTAGGATTAGGAGGGTGCACATGTTATGCTTACTAGATAGTCTTCTTCCAAACCATAGGCTGGTGCCGAAAGGTAGGGAAGGAAGAAAACCATTTAGCCTAATAATGGTGTACAGAAGGAAATGACTAAAGACAAATAAAGGGATTTGGAGAGATGGCAATGAAATATACAGTTACAATCATGAATTGGATTATGGAAGAGGCATTACTAAGAATACCAGAATACCCCTACGAAACATTTTCATGTTTCAGTTTAACTGTGCATTGTTAATTGTAAACTGATTTCCCGATTACATACTTACTCCAGGGTATGTATTTACCAGGTTTCATTCTCATATCTGTACGGTTTTACAGATGATGAGTGGAAGTAAGTTATTGGGAATTAGGTGATCATCCTCATTATATCGGAATTCGTTGTAATTGGTGATATTTGAGGAAATCACCTGGGTACAGTTTTCAACCTACGATGCACAGGTTTTGAGTTATTCAAACTCAGGGGACTTATACAGAGTATTGTATGTTGTCCAATGTCCGTCAGGACAAAGGGGTAGGTCCTCGTACTATGTTCTGTTTACTTGTGACTTTTCTAATTTTTAGACAAGTGTTTCGTAGAAATACAATGTCTAAGTTTTGAGAAGTTGTTGGTATAAGAATAAAGTAGAGAACCATATGTCGCAAGTATCGGGATTCTTCAAAGAGATCGAAGATGTAGATTCTTATGAATGGTATTCAGTTGATAGTAATGGTTTTGAGAAACTTGTTTCTCTTTCAGGTTACTCATAATTGGATGGATTCCTAAGTTGAGTAATGCTGATAAACCTCTCTCCATTAAGATAATATGCACTGGAGACAGCTGCATGTTTTGAATCTGGTTCCAATTAAATTAGTGCCTCTGTTTCTATATTGGATATAGATTGGTTCATATCTTAACGATGTTAAGGTACGGGGAGTTGTCCAGCTTATGCTTAAAACCAGACATTGGATAACTCAAGTCACGTTTCTGTAATGGCAGTTTGTGGGTTGACCCTGGCTTCGATGAGGGTTGACTTTTCTACCATCTGATAGATCAATAGTGATATTGTTCATGACTCGCCACAGTTTTAGTAAAATGGATTTTTTTTCAGAAAACAGTAGTGGGAGTATGGTAGAACTGGAAGTGATTCCAGAACCGCAAACGGTTACGGAAAATTTAATAGGACCTATATATTCAATCAGGTTTGACATTCCATTAGCCACTCAGCAGATATGGTGGGTAACCTCAGACACCCGAGAGGTACTCCGGTAGCCTCAAGGACAGTGATAGGGAGGTTCTTATTTACCCAGACTTGACACTACTGTTGTTCCAGACTATGAGACCCGGCAAGAGGATAAGTATAACGTCGTTCTAAACATGCTTTAGAAGTATACGTAGATATTATTCTGCCAGAGGGTTGTCGTAGTCAGTGGGAGCAGCGGAAGCATAGTGGGCAAGTAGCTTATGTCTATTTATAGTCTTGAGCAGATATAGCGGAGATAAGATCATCTATTTTTGATGTGACAGTCATGGCTTTGACTTCATCAGAATAGGGGATGGATCTGTTAAGAAGGTAGTAGGGTGTGATGTCCTGGTATTTGGATGACATACACAGAGAAGGAAGTAAAATTCCTATACTACGATCGGTTGTACTGTGGTCGTCACACAGTTGTTTCTTCACACAGGATATGGATATAATATTAGACATTCTGGTTACTAGATCTATGGTTTTAGATCTAGATTTGGGTAGTTTCCCAATGTGGGTACTGTGACAGTATTCTAATAGTTTTTAGAATAGATGACTCCTGGCATGGTGGTGTACCTGCAGGTGATAGGGTCACCCTCTATAAAGGTGTCTTAGAGACTAAAGGAGAGAGGGATGTGCATGATTGGCAGATCACTTGCTTAGGCAATTGAGTCAATCATGAGATGTCAAGTACCACACCAGATGTTGTTTTTTGCACTAGATGCGATAAGTTTATCCAATCCTAGAGAAACATAAAAAAAAGCTGTTTTAGAACATAAGTACACGTTCTACGGATTTGATGACGGCAGCCTCCTTCGGGAGACGGTTATCATTCCAGGCTTCAAAGGTGACATGAATGACAGAGTAATTGTCAGAGTTATAGCTTTCCCTATGACGAGGGACAGTATTATGGACAGGTGGTCCAAGAGAATACTGTAGGAGGCGTGGTGCTGGATACTGATTAGGTTCAGTTATCAATACAGTCTAAGAAGTTTGGATTTAGAGTTCATTTATGAACTAGGTCCCATCAGATATCTAGACATATTCTAAGACAGGTATTACTCGATTCGGGTGATGGCTTTCTCCGCGAACTTGAGATTAAGAGAGACATAGAAAGAAACATCAGGGCGGATCCACTCACTGAGGCTATTTCTCAAACACAAGAGTTTTTACAAACTAGCTTTGTGAAACTGATTAGTAGAGGAGTTGGGTGTTCGGTATCACACGGGCTGTGAGTATGCGACATCGAAATAATTAGCCTTGAGTGGAAGTGGGAGATTGTTGGAGATAGTGCCCTCAAAGTCAATTATTGGATCGCAGGTACGTGATTGCAATGATTGAGGCAGGACCTATACCGATATGACAGTCTTGCTCGAGATGATAGTATGCTATCTGGTTTGTCTTTATCATCGTATACATGCTTTAGTTCACTATTGCATGATGATAGAGCCCATAGGATTCTTGCTTGACTACCAGCAGTATGATGGCGATCATATACGTGGGAGCTGGGGTCTGTAAGCACATCCTTAAAGTGTCCCTAGTCGTGGGAGTTTCAAGACAGGGCATCGATACTCGAGAGTAGACTAGTGTATACAGTCGAGACCCCGACGAGGGGCGGTGGCCGATCTCACAAGCCATTGGTGTTAGTTGGTTCACCTAAGATGTATACAGGTGCTCATTGGGTTATGAGTACACCGGACAGAACTCGCCGGGAATCTGCTAGTTGGTATTATACATATCGTCAGATAGCAATTCCCTGGTGACATGTGTACAGGTTAGTTCATCGACCTGAGATCGTCATTTGTCTCATGTGAGTTCCCACTGTGCTTAGATTACTACCCTACCACGCTCAAAGGAGTTGTACAAACAGGTTTTAGTTGGGTACACTCCCGAGCCACATTGGAGGCAAGTGAGCGGATCGTCGGGGATTCGTCTCTCCCGGTATTGGGGGTTGATGTCGCGTAGTGCACGGGTGGCCATCACTAGGAATCCTCGGCCGAGGTAGTGGAGAATTACTGATTTGGATCAGTAGTTTCTCAGGAGGTGATGGGCTTCATGCCGACACGATTTATCGCGTTATTAGGGGTCTGACTTTATCCACCCCCCTAGACTCGATATGCGATACTCTTTAGACGAATGGACCGGACTGTATATACATTGTCACTATCAGGCTCAGTAGGGTTTATAGATGAGTTCGCTCGTCAGCTTCCCTTCCAATCAATATATAGGCAAAACGTTACGTGCAGCTTGTATCTCTGACGTGCTAGGGGTTATACCCAGTGCCAGTGTGTTGATGAGTCATTAGAGTTCCCTACAGACACTTTCCCAAGTACGGGCGAATCGTTGTAGAGGCCGTATGGTGATATGGCAGGGTTCGGAAAAAGCACGTGCGTTTTCGCACGTGTCGTTTTTCGGGCAGATAATACTGGTCGGCTTTTGGTTTAAGCCAGATCCGAGTATTATGCTGTGTAGATATAATATCTTTGTCTCAGATGCATTTGTATTCGGTCGTAATACAAATGCGGGTATGTTTATACCATTACGGGGTTATCCTGAAATTCGTTTTACGATCACTTTTGGAAGTTGCCAGTTTCCAGTTTTCTGTCAGCCGTATTTTGACATTCGGTTAAATACGGATTTATCTTTTCTTGATGAGGGTGAGTCATGGTTCTAGAAGGTTCTAGATATGGTGACAAGGCTTGATGACTCATTGTTAGCATTAATTGCTCCATTAATGTTTTGGAGACTAAGATTAATGAGTCATGCTTTACATTATTATGTTCATACTAGGTGTTATGATAAGTTTGTGCTTATGGTCACCATTTTCCCTCCTACACTCACCACCCACCTCTTATTTAGTGGCCGGCCATTCCTAGTGAGGAATGATGGTTGCTAGAAAAAGATTGGTATTGTTTTGGACTCATGGAAATTAGATAAGCCTCATTTCTCATTTCACCCGATTCCAAAAGGCAACTTCATTAACCGTTCGTCCATAGCCTTGGACGTAACGAGACAAAGTGTTCTACTCATTCTCTACTTCATCTTGGTCGTCTCTTTTAGCAAACTTGACGATCGAGTTGCCTCGGTTCAGAGGCGGGAGCCCGTTTAAAGATCCGTCGACGTGGTGCCACCTGGACGACAAGACTGGAGATCAAGGAGATCGGAGCAGCCGCAACAAGCGTGGGATGATGGTTGAAGACCGAAGGACTCGGATCGTTCGGTATAACTCTTCTACCCACTTTGTAGTTTGTTAGTTTAGATTTAATGGCAGATCCGGGTTACGATACACGATAGCGCCAGTTGTAAAAAGTTTTTGTTCCGCATTTGGCGTCTGTTAGACGGCCGGGGCGCTACCGTGGACTTACAGATCTCGGGTCTACAGACTAACTTGTACCATTGTCACCAAAGAACTGCCATCTGACGTTAGGTATAATACCATCTGGGAGTTCTCGGCGAGTCTGTCCAGTGTACCCAGACTCCACTGAGCACCTGTATACTGTCTTTGATGTCAAACACCAATGGATATGGGATCATCCATCGCCCATCTACATGGGTCGAGAAGCTATACGCTAGTCTACTCTGGTATATCGATGCCCTGTCTTGATACACCCTCGACTAGGAACATGTCACGACCCGCAGGGTACGGAACGTGACTGGCACTTAAGTTTACGAAACGTCTAAAGACGTCCGTAAAATAAGTAAGCCAAAGCCCAGAAAACAAAACCAATTAAGCAAAAGAGTGAAGAAAACCCAATCAATTGAAAGCGAGTTTATCAAATAAGTCATGTAAAACCCTTTTTAAAAACAATACCAATTTTTCCGAAAATTTCGGCAGAGTCTCCTTTGTAAATACTGGCCCCCAAAATGGGTACAACAAAATATATATGAATCCAACAAAATAGGGCATCCCCAAGCGGGAGCTAGCTCTTCGCCACAAGGCGGTCACAAATCCCACGCAATATAAAATGACAACAAGCAAAATAATCATAATGAAGCATAAGAAAACAGCATGTCGACTCAAGTGAGCTCGACCCCAAAACACAGCATAAAAGTCTACAAATCTCACAGTCTCATCTCTAGGTCAATACAATAATACTGGTAGAAACAGTAGATGGAGTACACTAGATACAAAGAATATACAAGGTGGTACAAAAATAATAACATGACCCACCTATGAGCAAAACCTCGAGTCCAGGCAAAAGAGGCAAAAGAACAAGTGCGCCCGCCGCTACTGTACTGACGGAGCGGACCTGAAAAAGGCTGTGGCACAACGGGGGTGAGTTGCCAACTCGTGAGTAATAAATAACATCTACAAAGGCTATCGTATGCATGCACACAAGCATCCTAGCATCTAAAATACAGGTATGAATGGATGCACTAGCAGGTGTGTATACAACATCAGTGTACGAATATGTATGCAACATGAATATCTGAGGTCTCAATAGGTATCTATAAGAAACATTTTATCTCTTTTTGTTTCTGAAACTCTTTTAGAATGCCAGCATAATACTCAAGGAATCGACGAGAACCGGTGTCCAGCAACGACACCTAAAAGCTGTCTCAAATCTCATAAATCCATGTCATAGTGTCTCTGGCCTCAGCCGTCCGGCTGACCCATCTCAAATATCAATATCTCATCATCTAGCGGCCACGGTCGGTATCCTCTGGATATCCGCCGTCCCAAACAGTCACCGGTAGGTAATCCGTCCCCTGCCAGGCTCAACGTCAACACCACATTCCTCTTGCCCCGGGGTACCTTACCGGGCCCACCATGTACCCGTGACGGTTCCTCCACTCCTCGACACGGATTTCCAAAACCACAGCAAACTCATGGTGGACGACACTTATATCACTAGAAAACCGCAATTTACATATTTTAAAAATATAGTAAGTTTAGAAATTTTGCGGCTTTCCCCCGAAATCCAGAAATATCATAAAATCTCAAGAAATCCTCATAAGTGCATATGTCAATGATAATGAATGCATATGGTATCAATAATCAAGTTGCGATGTGTGATTAATAGATTAGGCATGAACAATTAATATGATGAAGTACATGCACATGAATAGCAATTCTACGGTTTCATTTTAAGGAATTAAAGGCAATAACACAAGTTTAAGTATCAATTAGTAAAAGGTTTCAATTTAAAGGTTATCTAGTGTGGTGGCATGGCAATTACCAGGGTGTGTGTGTAAGCATGAATAATGCTCGTGCTGCATATAAAAACCCTGGCAATGGTGCAGGTGTCCTATAAAATGGTTTCGTATAGGTATGTCAATATAATGCATGGATGCAGCAAATAATCAAATAAGTATTTCACCCCTAATTACTAACATCACTAAGAATCTTGTAAGTTACTAAAACTATCGGGCGGCTTGCGCCATCCAACGATAGTCCCCCGTAGATGTTACATCTACTCACAGGAATCCCTGGCTAGCTGTGTCCAATCACCGCTTTCCCCTTTCGCGCCGCGTCTGACGTCTCCGCGACCGAACCTGGAATTTACATCAATACCAAACATAAGGTTACATATCAAGAATGACGCAAAACCCAAACGAAACTACTAAAGTTCACTAGCTAGGTACAACGTGTCCAGGGTGCGCAGAACATACGCGAAAATCGCAAAAACTGCCAAAAATCGCCGATTTGGTCGCCCGGCAAAACTAAAACCCGACTACTCAAAAATCCGCACACACGCATCCTAAACGTCATAGGATAAGCCAACACAATCATCAAGATGTCGAAAATAATCCATCACATAATTTTATAACAAAACTAGTAAGCAGATACATTCCAAAAATCGGTGCAACATCGCCGATTTGCTACAAAGACTACTATCAAGCTTGAACAACCAACCACACTACAAGCAATCTACAAACACTATAATTACAACACATTAGCAAAGATTCAAAACCTATTTTCCATACATAAACCCTTTCTTGAATCTCCTAAAACAACAATTTACAACCAAAATCACACTTTTAAAATTTAGTAAATTAGCATAGTTTAAAGACCACATAACAAGGTAACCTCTTAGATTAGGTTGTGTAGGAACTAGATTAATTACAAAACAATTTAATTAGCTAACATGGCTTCAAGAACCCTAGTTTAATTTTTGTAATTAGCAATCACAAATCAAATTCCATACTACAAATTTAAATTAACACAATTAAAAGCCCACATAAGAAAATTAACCTCTTAGATTAGGTTAGCAAAATAACTAGATAGAAAAATAGATTTAATTAGCCTAGTAATGGTATGCTAAAACCCAAGTTCATATCAAACTACCCTCTTTAAACAAAACTAGATTAGGAATTAAGTAAAGATTTAACACTAAACAATTTCAAGGTTCTAATTAGCACCCTTAAGCAACAATGTAACCATTTGATTAGAAATTATACCTCCAAAGTTCAAACCCTATGATGCTAAAGCCTCCCAAGATGCCATCTTTCTCCAAGATTTGAGTCAATTTGGGTTTGAGAAGAGAGGGAATAAGGTTTTGCTTTGAAATTGTAAAATGAATTGTTGATTTTTAAGGATTTTTGGATGAACTTTGAAGAAGAAAAGAGATGATGCAAGGAGGGGGAGGGGGCTGCTGTTTGCAGCTGAAACTTCAGCTGATGAGGAGTGGGGGAGAGGTGTGGGGGAGTGTGAGAAAAGTCAAGGTCAAAGCCATACCAATCAACAAAAAACCCATACCCAATTATATATATTAAAACCCTTTACATATCATTTTGTGCAAATGAGTTGGGGAAATTTTTTTGTGGGCTTGTTGCTGAGGTAGGGCCGGCCTAGAGGTGAGGAATGAGTGAGAGAGAGTGCAAAAAAAAAAATTTATGCAAAAAGACCCCCTACAAGTCCAAAACTACAAATTTAAGCTTAAATTCAATAAATTTCGTTTCCTATAATAAAAATTAGTTAAAAATCAAAATAAAATACTAAAAATTTATGTTACAACTAGATTTTAATTAACATAATTTTAAATATTAAAATTAGCCCGGAAAAATTTGTATTTATCGCTAATTTAATGTATTTTCTTACCGGCCTAAAATAATATTAAAAAAATGAAAAATAGGGAAAAATTTTTAAATGACCTAAATTTCCTAAGTAACTCATTAGCTACTAAAAACAAGCAATTACCTATCCATTTTAGGTATAATTAGCCCTAAACTGCAAAATAACGAGAAAGACGGTTTTCGGAAAAATACCGAATTTTCACCGATTTTCAGGAAAACACCAAAACGACTTTTCAAGACGCTAGAATCTTCCCCCCTTAAAGAAATTCGGTCCCCGAATTTAAAAAATATAGCTACGCGTACCTTCAAAGAGATGGGGATATTTCTTCCTCATCTCGCCCTCGGTCTCCCAGGTAACCTCCTCGCTGCTCGGGCTACGCCAAAGGACCTTGACGGTTGGTATAATCTTCGACCACAACTTCTTCACCTGCCGATCCAAGATAGCCACCGGCTGCTCTGCAAAAGAAAGGTCGCGCTCTAGCTGGACTGTCGGGTGCTGAATCGCATGCGAAGGGTCGTGAAGGTACTTGCGGAGCATCGAAACATGGAAGACGGGGTGAACATCGGGAAAGCTGGGTGGAAGAGCCAAACGATATACAACTGCGCCGACACGCTCAAGGATCTCGAAGGGACCTACGAATCTAGGGCTAAGCTTCCCCTTTTGCCCAAAACGCATCACGCCCTTCATCGGAGAGACTTTCAGAAAACATGGTCGCCAACTGCGAAATCTAATCTGCGACGGCGCCTGTCTGCATAGGATTTCTGTCTGCTCTGAGCTGCCCTCATCCGGTCTCGAATCAACTGTATCTTCGCTGTCGTCTCCTCAACAAGCTGCGGCCCCAAAATACTGCTCTCGCTGAGCTCTGTCCAACAGACGGGCGATCTGCATCTCCTCCCATACAATGCCTCGAAAGGTGCCATCTGAATAGTATCCTGGAAGCTGTTGTTGTAGGAGAACTCGACTAGAGGTAAATGACGATCCCAGCTACCACCAAAGTCTAAAACGCACGCTCTGAGCATGTCCTCGAGAGTCTGAATGGTCCGCTCTGACTGTCCGTCGGTCTGCGGATGAAATGCTGTGCTGAAGCTCAAACGAGTGCCCAAAGCCTCCTGAAGTCTCTGCCAAAGTCGGCTGGTGAACTGAGTGCCTCGATCTGACACGATACAAGTCGGTACGCCGTGTAGTCGCACGATCTCGTCAATATAGAGCTGAGCATACTGAGCGAAGCTGAAAGTGGTCTTCACCGGTAGGAAGTGAGCCGCTTTCGTCAATCTATCCACGATCACCCAGATGGAGTCGTACCCTCGACTGGTCCTAGGTAGACCCACAACGAAATCCATCGAAATCTGCTCCCATTTCCACTCTGGAATGGGTAACGGCTGTAGCTCTCCTGCGGGCCTCTGGTGCTCGGCCTTGACTTGCTGACAAGTCAGGCATCTCGAAACGAACTCCGCAATGTCCCTCTTCATCCCGTCCCACCAGTAGGTCTCTCTCATATCATGGTACATCTTGGTGGAACCGGGGTGGACACTATACACTGATCGGTGTGCCTCCTCAAGAATGTCGCGCCGCAATCCATCAGCATCTGGTACGCACAGTCTAGATCCATATCGTAAAATCCCCTGATCGTCAACCACGAACTCGGAAAATCTGCCCTGTCCCATCTGTGCCATGATCTCTGAGCAACGGTCGTCACTGCGCTGTGCCTCAAATATACGGTCAAGCAACTGTGGGCGTGCACGAACATGCGCGAGCTGTCCCCCTGTCTGAGTGAACTCGAACTCAACTCGGCTGTCGTATAACATCTGCCAATCTTCTGACGACTGCCTCTGCACTGCGCGCAAAAAGGATAGACTACCCCCGGGCCTCCTACTCAACGCATCTGCCACCACATTCGCCTTGCCGGGGTGATATAAGATCTCGCAGTCGTAGTCTTTCACCAACTCCATCCAACGACGCTGTCTGAGGTTCAGGTCTCGCTGCTGAAATATGTACTTTAAGCTCTTGTGATCGGTGAATATCTGACACGACTCGCCGTATAGGTAATGTCGCCAAATCTTCAGTGCAAAGACCACTGCAGCCATCTCCAAATCATGAGTGGGGTAGTTCTGTTCATGCTTCTTCAACTGCCGAGAAGCATAAGCGATCACCCGGCCATGCTGCATCAATACGCATCCTAATCCCACTCGCGAAGCATCACAGTAGACAACAAATCCGCCTGATCCCGAAGGCAAAGATAATACCGGCGCCGTAGTCAAACAAGTCCGTAGCTGCTGAAAACTGCGCTCGCACCCCTCTGTCCAAACGAAAGGAACTCCCTTCCGGGTCAAACCGGTCAAAGGTGCAGCTATACGGGAGAAGTCCTGAACAAAACGCCTGTAGTAGCCTGCCAGGCCTAGAAAACTACGGATCTCAGTAACCGATGTAGGTCGGGGCCACTGCTGAACAGCCTCAATCTTCTTCGGGTCCACACAAATGCCGTCTCTCGTAACCACGTGACCCAAGAATCCGACGCTGTCCAGCCAGAATGCACACTTGGAGAACTTTGCGAACAGCTGGTGCTCCCTCAGAGTCTGTAACGTAATCCGCAAGTGCTGCTCGTGCTCCTCTCTGCTCCGGGAGTACACCAAGATATCGTCGATAAACACGATGATGAACAAGTCAAGATACGGCCTGAATGTACGGTTCATCAAATCCATGAATGCTGCTGGGGCGTTGGTGAGTCCGAACGACATCACCAAAAACTCGTAGTGGCCGTAGCGCGTGCAGAAAGCTGTCCTCGGTATATCCTCCTGTCGAACTCGCAGCTGATGGTATCCTGATCGCAAGTCGATCCTCGAAAAATACCCCGCACCCTGAAGCTGGTCGAACAAATCATCAATGCGCGGCAACGAATATCTGTTCCGAACGGTAACTTTGTTCAGCTGGCGGTAGTCGATATATAAGTGCAAACTTCCATCCTTCCTCTTGACAAACAGGACCGGAGCACCCCACGGAGAAACACTCGGTCGAACAAGCCCCTTATCTAACAAATCCTGCAACTGATCCTTTAGCTCTCGAAGCTCTGCCGGGGCCATCCGATAAGGCGGTATAGAAATAGACCCCGAGCCGGGAATCAAATCAATGCAGAACTCAACATCGCGCTCAGGCGGTAGCCCAGGTAGCTCATCAGGGAAAACATCAGGGAACTCACAAACTACCGGGACCCGGTCTAACGGAATCTCTGCAGCTCGAGTATCACAAATAAACGCTAAGAATCCCTGACATCCCTTCCGCAAGAGCTGACCAGCGCGAAGAGACGAAATAAAGCTGGGAAGGGTGACGCTGCGGTCTCCCTGAATAACAAGGACTGGCTCTCCCGGAAAGCTAAATATGACTGCCTTCTCACGGCAGTCCACCGAAGCATAACAAGTGGCTAGCCAATCCATGCCCAGAAGCACATCAAAGTCCAACATATCGAGGAGAATCAAATCAACTGATGAATCCCTCTCCCCGATACGAACGGAACACAAACGAAATACAAACCGAGCGACAACGACTCGCCTACCGGAGTAACAACAACAAGCGGATGATCTAACGACGACGACTCACGGCCCAACATCGGTGCAAAGTATGTAGATACGTACGAATGTGTGGAACCTGGGTCGAATAATACCCGTGCGTCGAAAGAACAAACTGGCAAGGTACCTGTCACAACGGCATTGGATGCCTGCGCATCCTGCGGTGTCAAAGCAAAAACTCGGGCCTGTCCTCCACCGATAGCGGGCTGACCTCGACCTCGGCCTCTGCCTCCTCGTCCTCTCTGAACAGGACCGCCGCGTCCACGGCCTCTGGGCGCACCTAACTGGTGTGGAGCATCGCCGGTGGTAGGAAGTAGGGCTCTCTGAGGAGGGGGTGGTGATGGTGGCAGGGTCACATGCGGAACTGTCGCTACTCCCTGTCGTCTCGCCGGACAGTCTCTGACAAGATGGTGCAAACTCCCGCACCCAAAACACCCTGGCGACAGCTGCTGCCCCTGGGGATAAGAACCATATAACTGTCCCCGCCCAAATCCTCTGCCAGGCCTATCTCTCGGGAAGAATCTGGCGCGCTGCCTCTGAGACGGTACATCGGTGCGAATCCTCTTTGGCCCAGAAACGGCCAAAGTCCATGATATGCGTGCCTCCATCCGCAATGCCGTATCCATAGCAGCTGAATAAGTGTCGTAGTGCTGGGCGCCAATGGCAAGATATAGCTGGACATCAAGTCCCTGTACGAACCTCTTCACCATCTTCTCCTCGGTATCCACCAAATACTGAGCATATCGGGATAACTGTGTAAACTGGATGTCATACTCAGACACCGTCATCCCAGGTGTCTTGACTAAGGCCTCGAAGCTACGAGCTCTGGCGTCACGAACGCTCTCTGAAAGGAAACGGGCTAGAAAGACCGCTGTAAACTCGGCCCACGTCATAGGCGGTAGACCTGCAGCTCGACCTCTCAAGACTGACTCCCACCATGTCTGCGCGAGACCCTCTAGTCAGAAACTCTCAAGCTCTACCCATCGATCATCCGAACATCTCAGTGAACGGCAGATCCTGGCTAAACTGTCAAGGAACGTCTGTGGGTCCTCCGCTGCCTCGGTGCCGGTGAATACTGGAGGTCTCAGCCTCATGAAATCCTGTAGTGAAACCGGGATGGTCACGGTGGTAGTAGTAGGAGCAGGTATCATGGTCGTCTGTGATGTAGTAGGTACGTCATCCGGCCTCGGTGTACGACTGGCTGCAACTAGGGATCCTACCATCTGACGTAGCTCCTGCATGCCTCCCATCATCTGTCGCAACTCCTCCATACCAGTCTCGAGCCTATCCATACGGCCTGGGGAAGGTGGATCGGTTTGTCCCTGCGGCGTAGGCATACCACCCTGCTCAGTCCTAGTCTCGGACGAGCCAGCTCGAATCTCGTCTCTGGCGGCAGCCCTCTGTGTCCTCGTAGCCTTCGGCGGCATAGTGGCTGTTACAGGAAAAGGGGTAATAAGAACAGTGCAATAGGGTCATAGGATACACGGAATTGAAGAAGGAATTTTCAAGCAAGTATATCCTAAAGTCACTTAGGCGGGGTACCGTATCGTAAGTATGCCGCGGACATACGCACGCTACGTTACCCTGCTTAAGTAACTTACTCCATCTACCAAGGGTCATCCTACACTCAAAAAGGTAAAACCTATCGCTCTGATACCAACTTTGTCACGACCCGCAGGGTACGGAACGTGACTGGCACTTAAGTTTACGAAACGTCTAAAGACGTCCGTAAAATAAGTAAGCCAAAGCCCAGAAAACAAAACCAATTAAGCAAAAGAGTGAAGAAAACCCAATCAATTGAAAGCGAGTTTATCAAATAAGTCATGTAAAACCCTTTTTAAAAACAATACCAATTTTTCCGAAAATTTCGGCAGAGTCTCCTTTGTAAATACTGGCCCCCAAAATGGGTACAACAAAATATATATGAATCCAACAAAATAGGGCATCCCCAAGCGGGAGCTAGCTCTTCGCCACAAGGCGGTCACAAATCCCACGCAATATAAAATGACAACAAGCAAAATAATCATAATGAAGCATAAGAAAACAGCATGTCGACTCAAGCGAGCTCGACCCCAAAACACAGCATAAAAGTCTACAAATCTCACGGTCTCATCTCTAGGTCAATATAATAATACTGGTAGAAACAGTAGATGGAGTACACTAGATACAAAGAATATACAAGGTGGTACAAAAATAATAACATGACCCACCTATGAGCAAAACCTCGAGTCCAGGCAAAAGAGGCAAAAGAACAAGTGCGCCCGCCGCTACTGTACTGACGGAGCGGACCTGAAAAAGGCTGTGGCACAACGGGGGTGAGTTGCCAACTCGTGAGTAATAAATAACATCTACAAAGGCTATCGTATGCATGCACACAAGCATCCTAGCATCTAAAATACAGGTATGAATGGATGCACTAGCAGGTGTGTATACAACATCAGTGTACGAATATGTATGCAACATGAATATCTGAGGTCTCAATAGGTATCTATAAGAAACATTTTATCTCTTTTTGTTTCTGAAACTCTTTTAGAATGCCAGCATAATACTCAAGGAATCGACGAGAACCGGTGTCCAGCAACGACACCTAAAAGCTGTCTCAAATCTCATAAATCCATGTCATAGTGTCTCTGGCCTCAGCCGTCCGGCTGACCCATCTCAAATATCAATATCTCATCATCTAGCGGCCACGGTCGGTATCCTCTGGATATCCGCCGTCCCAAACAGTCACCGGTAGGTAATCCGTCCCCTGCCAGGCTCAACGTCAACACCACATTCCTCTTGCCCCGGGGTACCTTACCGGGCCCACCATGTACCCGTGACGGTTCCTCCACTCCTCGACACGGATTTCCAAAACCACAGCAAACTCATGGTGGACGACACTTACATCACTAGAAAACCGCAATTTACATATTTTAAAAAATATAGTAAGTTTAGAAATTTTGCGGCTTTCCCCCGAAATCCAGAAATATCATAAAATCTCAAGAAATCCTCATAAGTGCATATGTCAATGATAATGAATGCATATGGTATCAATAATCAAGTTGCGATGTGTGATTAATAGATTAGGCATGAACAATTAATATGATGAAGTACATGCACATGAATAGCAATTCTACGGTTTCATTTTAAGGAATTAAAGGCAATAACACAAGTTTAAGTATCAATTAGTAAAAGGTTTCAATTTAAAGGTTATCTAGTGTGGTGGCATGGCAATTACCAGGGTGTGTGTGTAAGCATGAATAATGCTCGTGCTGCATATAAAAACCCTGGCAATGGTGCAGGTGTCCTATAAAATGGTTTCGTATAGGTATGTCAATATAATGCATGGATGCAGCAAATAATCAAATAAGTATTTCACCCCTAATTACTAACATCACTAAGAATCTTGTAAGTTACTAAAACTATCGGGCGGCTTGCGCCATCCAACGATAGTCCCCCGTAGATGTTACATCTACTCACAGGAATCCCTGGCTAGCTTTGTCCAATCACCGCTTTCCCCTTTCGCGCTGCGTCTGACGTCTCCGCGACCGAACCTGGAATTTACATCAATACCAAACATAAGGTTACATATCAAGAATGACGCAAAACCCAAACGAAACTACAAAAGTTCACTAGCTAGGTACAACGTGTGCAGGGTGCGCGGAACATACGCGAAAATCGCAAAAACTGCCAAAAATCGCCGATTTGGTCGCCCGGCAAAACTAAAACCCGACTACTCAAAAATCCGCACACACGCATCCTAAACGTCATAGGATAAGCCAACACAATCATCAAGATGTCGAAAATAATCCATCACATAATTTTATAACAAAACTAGTAAGCAGATACATTCCAAAAATCGGTGCAACATCGCCGATTTGCTACAAAGACTACTATCAAGCTTGAACAACCAACCACACTACAAGCAATCTACAAACACTATAATTACAACACATTAGCAAAGATTCAAAACCTATTTTCCATACATAAACCCTTTCTTGAATCTCCTAAAACAACAATTTACAACCAAAATCACACTTTTAAAATTTAGTAAATTAGCATAGTTTAAAGACCACATAACAAGGTAACCACTTAGATTAGGTTGTGTAGGAACTAGATTAATTACAAAACAATTTAATTAGCTAACATGGCTTCAAGAACCCTAGTTTAATTTTTGTAATTAGCAATCACAAATCAAATTCCATACTACAAATTTAAATTAACACAATTAAAAGCCCACATAAGAAAATTAACCTCTTAGATTAGGTTAGCAAAATAACTAGATAGAAAAATAGATTTAATTAGCCTAGTAATGGTATGCTAAAACCCAAGTTCATATCAAACTACCCTCTTTAAACAAAACTAGATTAGGAATTAAGTAAAGATTTAACACTAAACAATTTCAAGGTTCTAATTAGCACCCTTAAGCAACAATGTAACCATTTGATTAGAAATTATACCTCCAAAGTTCAAACCCTATGATGCTAAAGCCTCCCAAGATGCCATCTTTCTCCAAGATTTGAGTCAATTTGGGTTTGAGAAGAGAGGGAATAAGGTTTTGCTTTGAAATTGTAAAATGAATTGTTGATTTTTAAGGATTTTTGGATGAACTTTGAAGAAGAAAAGAGATGATGCAAGGAGGGGGAGGGGGCTGCTGTTTGCAGCTGAAACTTCAGCTGATGAGGAGTGGGGGAGAGGTGTGGGGGAGTGTGAGAAAAGTCAAGGTCAAAGCCATACCAATCAACAAAAAACCCATACCCAATTATATATATTAAAACCCTTTACATATCATTTTGTGCAAATGAGTTGGGGAAAATTTTTTGTGGGCTTGTTGCTGAGGTAGGGCCGGCCTAGAGGTGAGGAATGAGTGAGAGAGAGTGCACAAAAAAAATTTTATGCAAAAAGACCCCCTACAAGTCCAAAACTGCAAATTTAAGCTTAAATTCAATAAATTTCGTTTCCTATAATAAAAATTAGTTAAAAATCAAAATCAAATACTAAAAATTTATGTTACAACTAGATTTTAATTAACATAATTTTAAAGATTAAAATTAGCCCGGAAAAATTTATATTTATCGCTAATTTAATGTATTTTCTTACAGGCTTAAAATAATATTAAAAAAATGAAAAATAGGGAAAAATTTTTAAATGACCAAAATTTCCTAAGTAACTCATTAGCTACTAAAAACATGCAATTACCTATCCATTTTAGGTATAATTAGCCCTAAACTGCAAAATAACGAGAAAGACGGTTTTCGGAAAAATACCGAATTTTCACCGATTTTCAGGAAAACACCAAAACGACTTTTCAAGACGCTACAGAACATTTGAAGAATGTACTTATCGACTACACTGTCCCCACTAGTATGATCTGCATCATAATCCTGGTAGTCAAGTACTCATCCTAAGGGCTTTATCAACATGTAACATAGAGACAATCAGTGTACATGTTAAGATAAAGAGCAACCAGATAGCATACTATCATGTCGAGCAAGAAAGTCCTCCATATATATGTCCAAGCATCCACTACAATATACATCGTATGTATAGTAATGTCCTCTAGGGTATACATATAACTAACAATCTCCCACTTGCACTAGGGCCATCTGTTGTAGTATCCAATACCCAACAATCACCAGTGGTTGAAGTATCTCATACTCAACCACCCTATAAAAGTCTCTCCTGGGAATAGGCCTTTGTGAGTAGATCCGCCCTGTTCTCCTCCGTGTCTACTCTCCTAACCTCGATCTTCCTGGAGATCAACCATCTCCATGATCTGGTGATACTGCCTAAGAATATGTCTGGATCTCTGATGGGATGGGGGTTCCTAGGCATAAGCCATAACTCCATTGTCACACAATGGTAGGAACGAAGTTCATCTCATGAACTATTGTAAATCCAGACTGCCTCTTTGGTAGCATCCTTGGTAGCAATGTATACAGCCTTTATCGTCTAGTATGCCACGGTATCTAGCTTGGAACTCTTCCAACATGCCGTCCCTTTACTGAGGGTAAAGACAATTCCTGTGACTGACATTCAGTTGAACTTATCACCCTGGAAGCTATCAAGTGATTCTCCTCAGGATCGATTGATACCATCTCACTACACCTAGTGAGAATCCTAACATCCACTTAGATCTATCTCATAGATCCAAAACCCAGGATTTAGGAGGTATCACCTTGATCCTATATGGAGAATCCTTATGATAAGAGGTGATTGACCAAGTGTAGCATAGGAAACTCCTTTCCTATCAAGAGTATGTCATCCACGTACAATACGAGGATCATCACCATACTCCTTACTACCTTTTGTATATACATGGTTCATCTACCATTTTGATGAAGTCAAACGCTTTGACTACCACATCAAAACAGATGTTCCAACTCCGCGATGCCTGTTTTATCCCATAAAGCAACTTGCACACGTTTCCGCTGCTCCCACTGTCTAAGAAGCCCTCTGGCTGTGTACTTATAGACGCTCTCTTCTAAATCACTATTTAGAAATGCAGTCATGACACCCAACCGCCAGATATCGTAGTCATGGTTTGTAGCAATGGCAAGTAGGATCTGGATGGACTTAAGCATAGGGACTAGAAAAGGTTTCATCATTATCCACACCTGGTCGATGACGAAAACCTTTTGCAACAAACCTTAGCTTTTAAAGTCTCAGCTTTTCCATGTACACCAAGTAATCTTCTCAAGATATACTTGCTTCTGATGGGGATTTAATCCTTCAGATATAGCAACCAAAGTCCATACTTTGTTGGTGTATATGGATTCCATCTCAGATCGCTTAACATCCATCCATTCTCACAGAGTCCCGACTCCTGATGGCCTGCTCAAAACTAGTTGGGTCATCATCTCATGATGCAATCCTTGCTCCCACTGTCATAGACAAAATCGAAGTATCTCTCAGGTGGGTGAAGAACCCTACCAGATCGGCGGAGAGGCTGAGGTTCGTCGGGAACTATTGAATCCTCCGGTTCTACCAAATCATCAGCTGTAGTTTGTATAGATGGAACTCCTTCCAGTTCTACCTCATGATCAATAATTTCTTCACAAGAAATTCCATTTCCAAAAGATGGCAAGCTGAGAAACAAAACACCTTTTGCTCCTCAGTATGGTAGAAGATATTCCCTTGCGAATGCTTGGGATATCCAACAAACTTCCACAGAACTGACCTTGCCTCAAGCTTGTCCGGATTTTGCTTTTATACATAGGCCGGACAACCCCAAATCTTAACATCCTTAAGAGATGGGCTCTTCCCATACCATATCTTCATATGGAGTGGTAGGAACCTGATTTGGTTGGAACCCAATTCAATAGGTATGCAGCTTCTCAAGTGCATAACCCAATTCAATAGGCAACTCAGTAGTACTCATCATAGAGCATACCTTATCACATAGGGTGCAATTTCTCCGCCCCGATATACCAATGTGCCGTGGTGTATACGGAGGAGTAATACTGAGAGAGAATCTCATTCTCCTTTAGAATAGTCCAGGATCTCCATGCTCAAGTATTCTCCTCCCTGATCACATCAAAGGACATAATACTTATACCCGCTTTGGTTCTCTACTTCTAACGTATATTCTTTAAATATCTCAAAAGGTTCAGACTTATGTTTCAACAAAAACTTATGTCCGAATCTTGAGAGATCATCAGTGAATGTAATGAAGTACAAAAAACCGGTCCTGGCATATGTAGACAGGAGACCTTCATACATCATCATGTATCAATCCCAAGAGTTTACCAAATCTTTCTCTATTTCCAATAAACGGAGCTATGGCCATCTTATCTTTGTGACATGACTGGCAAGTTTCACAAGATGTAAATTCAAACTGATTTAAATATGCATCTTTATGTAACTTCGCTAGTCGGGTCGTATTGATATGACCTAGTCTACAATGCCTCAAGAAGGATTCGTTCATTTCTGAACTCTTCCCCTTGTGTGTGTTTTATACGTTAAGAACTGTTGTTTGATTTAGAACGTATATGCTTTTAGATAATGTGCTTGAACCGATCAACTCTTGATATAGGAAATGTTCAAAACATTAACCATTAATACAAAATTTTATCCTTCTTTACTAATAAAGATACTTATATGATATTGTATATCAGGTTCGGTATCTAATAACATTTTTTCAGAATCAATGTATTTAGTAATACAGGGTGATAACTGCCAACTGCTTTGGCTGCAACACTTGCACCATTTCCAACTCTTGAAACTTATCACCCATTCTCAGTTCTCTACCTATCTTTAGCCCATGTAACAGTTTACATATGTGGGATCCTGATACGGTATCTCATACCCAGGACGTAAAAGAAACTGAGAAACAGTTCTCGGTATTGAATACACCCGAAGAAGATGAATCATCATGCATTTTCTTCGTTTGGGCGGCACGGGAATCCTGGTAATCCCCTATTTCCTGCTCGGTCTTATAACAATTATAAGTTGGAGCGGGACCAACGTTACCCAGCTCAGTATAACAAGCGGGTTCGGTCAATATATCCATATTATTATCTTGATTAAGGTGTGACATGGTCGCTACCTGAAGAGAGAGAGAAGAAAACTATCAGCATATGCTCTTGCAAGATTAGATTGGTTATTAATTTATCTAATCAGGATGGCTCCCACTATTTTAGTCAAATCTTCCTTCACACCCTAAAAGGAAAGACTAGCCGGGATTAATTACACCCTACAAGTTCGCCAATCTTTCGGCCAGGCCAGTGTCGGTATATTAAGGGAGGTTCCCCGTTCTTTCACACGGACCTAATTAAAATAAACCTCATTTTCCCTGGGGCGTAACCCCGTTAACACCTTTATAGACACCTACTTGATCGGCTAATTGTAATGTGTAAAACTCTCCCAGGAGTAACTCTTACTCGCAGTGGGTATCGGGATCCAACTATCTCATAGAAGATATGCAATCTCATTGCCGATTTTAACACTTGAAATTCCCAATAATATTTTACCCCTAGCATCCTATGACCTTGACAAAAGCCAACAAACCATAGGCTGCTAGTCAAGTTCAACCCGTACATTTCCTGATTGAATTAAACCCACCCGCACGACCCTTGACGAAAGCCAATAAAGTCGCACAACTACCCTAACTCAATCGCATCATATGCTTATGCAGATAAGCATAAATAGCTACCGCACACTATGCCTTGACGAAAGCCAACAAACGTAACACGAATACTATGAAGTACTTATCTGAAATGACGGAGGGCTACGATAGGTTTTTAAAAAAAACCTTTTGCGTAATGAACTTGATATCGTCGTAGAATCGAGTGATTTTGAAAACGAGTGTTTTTTAGGCTTTTACTAGTTTTGCTAAAGAGGTCACTCCCGGTGAAGGGATCTCCGGTCTTTCCTCACCGAATGAGGTGCAGGATATTCACAATACCACTATGCAAAGAAAAAACTATAGAAGCAATCAAAAGTCAAACCGAGGGTTGTAGCATCTTCCAGTTATTGCTAAAGAGGTCACTCCAGTGAAGGGATCTCGACTCTTTCCTTATCGAATAAGGTGCTGGATATTCTACAAAGAATACCGCTATGGCAAAGCAAGAACTAGAGCTACCAGTTTTTAAAACAAGTTTCTACAACATCTTTTGGTTTCTTTTATTTCATTAATCTCATTAATGAAGTCCGATTTAATTATTGCTTCCTAAGCATCACATATGAAACGAAAGCAACAATATAAAATATATATCATATATATATATATATAATATAAGCATTCGTCTCAGAATATGATCAATGATCACATCACAGAATATCGCAACAGAATAAAACATATGAAATATTGGATATACTAGGATTTCCGTGTTTTCAATTAAGCTTGTATAAAACACGGATTCCACGGTCATGATGAATAGCCAAACCCCACATCCCTAGACCCCTATGAGAGCGGCAAGCAACCCTACCAATTCTAGAGTTAGGAGACCCGGTCTCGACTCCTTGAGATGGTCCTCCCACTAGACCCTAGAACCCCGGTTACTTGTGCTCCTCGCCTTGGGTCTATCCTAATGCTGAAAAGTAAATAATATACAATAGTGACATCATCCTCAACCCGGAAGTGTCTCAATAAAAGAATATTACATACAATGAATTTTACATGAATGAAAATGAAAAACTCTCATCTCACATAAAACCCCCGGCTATTCAAAACACGACGATCCAATATAACATATCACAGCAACACATAACAACACATGTCATCAATGTAAGTAAATATGCGTATCCCAATTGTTGTTGACGTATAGCACCGAAACTGGCGATACACCACATATTACACTTATGGTCGTAGGAAAAGAAAGTGAAAAACTACAACAGTTGGAATCCGCAACCACCTTAGACATCATAAACCCAATATATCACATATATTGGATTCATGCCTAACCAAATGAATTCCTTAGACATCGCATGCCTAAAAATTATAAACCCCGCATTTTAGTCTCGATTTCGAAACACTTTTCAATATCAAGTCGGGTCAATTCAACAAGATTCCCGACATCCTAATCGAATGCTCGTGCGAAAAACATTAATAGACGGCCGCACCCCCCGATGCCGTCGATGAAGTGCATTAAGGCGGAACATCGCTGCCGTGAGCACCCGAACGGATACTTTTGGGCGACGGGGTTCTCTTACAGTCACTTGATCAGGGCTATGGGGCATGGCTATCTAATAATGTAACCCGGCGAGTATCCGCGTACGCTACATGATTGCGACGGACCTTTGATCACATCAATATCCCGTGGCAACCGATCAAATGAGACTAAATTGCTAGATTTATAACATTCAAATTAGTTATCTCATAACTACATTTGTGGATTCCAAATATTGTATCCATCACATGATACCCGACGAACGTTAAACTTTTTGATCGATTCATCAAAGTCCCACAATTTCCTGAGAGCTCAACACTTGAGCACAGTTTAATAATACACAGAAGATGCCACAGTACCTATGAACCAGCCGTAGAAGGGTCCAACCAACGCCTCACATGTGACAACGCTGAACTACCACAAACTCTATGTTTAGTGGCGGTTCTGACGGTCACATAATCTAGTTAAGGTTTCGTTCTTCTAGAGGGTCGACAGAATCACTTGCATATTTTTCCGAATACGTTAATCTTGGAAAAAGGGTTTTTGACAATCGTTCGAACTTTCTAATTTCGTCTAGACAACCATGCGAAAATAACCCGGGAACAATGTTAAAACTACGAATACGAAACAATCCGAATTGCTTAAAGTGTAAGATTACATCACATGCAAAATTAGCAAAAATAAACAACACCTGAAACATCAAAACCAAGTCACTTGAACACGGTCAAAAATTCAGAGGGTTTCTGCTCGGATTTGGCCGAGATTGGGGGTATGGTGACCGCAAAAATGCATGAAACCCCCTCAAATTTTCACAGTGTTCATATTATATCACATACAACACTCTGTACTTGTTTAAAAAAAATTTTGACAATTATTAAAATCGACATAAAGCTCATTTGGCATTTCAAGTTTCGGAGTATTTCGGTTTCGTAATCTTAACAAAATCCGTATAAATTTCTAGCATGGCTCTGATACCACAGCAGGATTCCCTAAGACGGCAGCAAGGTTTTGGGAGGCATCGTCCATGCCAAATTCAAATTTTTGCCGTTCTAGCTAACCGTAACTTAGAATCGTTAACTAGAATCTACGGAAATGTAAATGCAAACACTTTGCAATTAAAAGAAAGCAAGGAATACAACCATTGTAGACCGGATCCCTTCACTTCAATAGCTTTGTGTAGTAGTCCCTGTCGCTGCGATTGTGAAATCCGGACTCTAGAGAGGCTCCCATGAAGAAACGAACATGCTTGCTTTGAAGTCTTCGAGGCCGAAGATGATCTACGTCGGAGGAGGCACTAACCCAAGCTACCTCTTCACTAATTGTGGAATTAGTAAAGCAAACACCCTATACTAAATAGCAAGTATTAGAGGATGATGAAGTAGTAATTTTGCTCACTTTAGATTTCATTTTCTCAAATTTTTTCTCATATCTCCATTGAAGGTAGAAAGCTTTGAGGAAGAAGAAGAAGAATGAACTCAAGTGATGAATGATTCATGTTGTGGTTAGAAATGCAACCAAGGGTTAAGCATGTCATGGTAACCCTTGTAGAGAGTTAACCATGAGCTAGGGTTAAAGGTTAGGTCAAATAATATCTTAAGCTAGACAAAAAGAGTAGACAAAGTCAAAGATGCTTACAAGCTTCTACAAGCTTTCAACAAATATCAACCATGACTAATTCCACAATTTTTGATTACTTAATGATAAAATGTAAACCTAATCTTAACCCTAGCATGGTTTAATCTCTATAAAACCCTAGTTGCATTTGTAATACAAAATATTACACAAATATACATATCACATATATACAATGTATACAAAGTGAGAAAAAGAAATCATAAGTGAGCTTAATATTAGTTAATGCAATATAATATATCAAATATATAATTATACATTAAATTATTACATCAACTCTTGATTTAATATCCGGCTATATCATATATAACCGACTAATATCATGTGTAACAACTTATCGAATCAACACTTGATCCGATAACCCAGCTATATCACATATAACCGACCTTTGTCACATATCGCGAGAATAGAATACGGTATCTCATATTGTATCAATTTCGTTCCTGCACATATCACATATGTGCTCCAACTCCGTTTTGCTTGAGCCAGGAAACCTTTGTGTAGGACTCTAAAGACTTATCAATACGCCGGCAGTAGGTGATGATCATATCAAACACCCACAAGCCGCAAGTGGTCTGCTAAACGTAACGGCCACCAGGGTATTGAGCGATCAGAAGATCAACAAGCAAGCCTGCTCGTACTCCCACGAATCCAATCAATAACACTACCGTATAGTCTGGTCTCTTCGTCTGATATGTCGCATATCTCGTATAGGGATGGTAAACGTCAGACCCCGTAACTCGATAAGTCGTGCCGATATGAGGCTCATAACGGGTCGAGAAACTACTGATAACACTTACCAGTATATCTCTAAACCAGCCCTGGCCAGGGACTTCCTTTTATAGCCAATCGAGCACAGCGCAATATCAACTCCCAATACCGGGAGAAACGAAACCCCTCCTATCGCTCATTGCCTCCATGTGATTCGGGAATGTACCCAAAAGCCACCATTTTGCACGTTCTCTTGACATCGTAAGGAGGAAATCAAAGCACAGTGGGAATCACACAAGACTCTATGACGATCTCGGGTCTACAGACTAACTTGTACCAGTGTCACCAAAGAACTGTCAACTGACGTTAGGTATAATACTATCTGGGAGTCTCGGCAAGTCCGTCCAGTGTACTTAGTATACACCGAGCACCCATTTACTGTCTCTGATGTTAAACACCAATGGATATGGGATCATCCATCACCATCTACATGGGTCAAGAAGCTATACGCTAGTCTACTTTGGTATATCGATGCCTTGTCTCGATACACCCTTTGTAAGTCTACGGTAGCTCCCCGGCCGTCTATCCGAGGCCAAAATGCGGAATGAAAACTTTTTCTTAAACTTGAAACTGGCGCT